>CM044013.1:12593924-14081104 GCA_024085815.1 Flaveria linearis
GTATGTGTGTATGTATGTGTGTATGTATGTGTGTATGTATGTATGTATGTATGTCTGTATGTATGTATGTATGTATGTATGTCTGTATGTATATGTGTATGTATGTGTGTATGTATGTATGTGTGTATTTATGTCTGTATGTGTGTATGTGTGTATGTATGTATGTATGTCTGTATGTCTGTATGTATGTATGTATGTATGTATGTATGTATGTATGTATGTATGTATGTATGTAGTAATACTATAAGTAATAATATTAGTAATAATAATAATATTAATAATATTAATAATATTAGTAATAATAATAATAATAATAATAATAATAATAATAATAATAATAATAATATTAGTAATAATATTAGTAGTAGTAATAATAATAATAATAATAATAATAATAGTAATAATATTAGTAATAATAATAATAATAATAATAATAATAACAATAATAATAATAATAATAATAATAATATTGCAAAAAAAACTAAGAGGTCACGTGGAGGGCAAACCGTGACCTCTTGAGATATTTTTTGAATCTGACTTCTCCTCGATTAGTGCACCTGCCACTCGAGTACCGTGTGTGTAAGAGGTCACGTGGAGGCCAAACTGTGACCTCTTCTGCCTAAGATGTCACGTGGAGGCCAAACCGTGACCTCGAAGGTACTGGTGTCTTCTTCAACCGTTCGACACCCCATTTCCACAAACACAACCACAAACACAACCACAAACCCACAACCACAAACACAACCACCGCCGCTCACCACCACCACAACCACCGCCGCTCACAACCAGCGCCACTCACCACCACCGCCGCTCAACCGTTCGAGGCCAAACCGTCACCGCGAGCCCTCCCCGTGACACATTCATCTTCCACCACCACTGCCGCTCACCACCACCGTCGCTCACCACCACTGCCGCTCACCACCATCGCCGCTGACAACCATCGCCGCTGACCACCATCGCCGCTCACCACCACCACCGCTCACCACAACCGCCGCTACACACCACCACCGCCGCTGCACCACCGCGTTTTCGGTACGTAATTTACAGGTTTAAACCATAGATTTGATAGTTTTTCTCAAATAGATTTGATAGTTTTCCCAATAGATTTGATAGGTTTTCCCGAATAGTTTTGATAGGTTTTCCCGAATAGATTTGATAGGTTTTACCGAATAGATTTGATAGGTTTTCCCAAATAGATTTGATAGGTTTTCCTAAATAGATTTGATAGGTTTTCTCAAATAGATTTGATAGGTTTTCCCAAATATATTTGATAGGTTTTCCCTTATAGATTTGATAGATTTTCCCGTATGTGTAACGTAGTTTGTCGACGGTTTATTATAATAATAATAATAATAATAATATTAATAATAATAATAATAGTAATAATAAGTAATAATAATAATAATAATAATAATAATAATATAGTATTATAATAATAATAATAATAATAATAATAATAATATTAGTATAATAATAATAATAATAATAATAATATTAGTATAATAATAATAATAATAATAATAATTATAGTAATAATAATAGTAATAATAATAGTAATAATAATAATAATAATAATAATAATAATTTATAATAATAATAATAATAATAATAATAATAATAATAATAATAATAATAATAACCGTCAACCATTAATTTTATAAACATTGTAAATAATGATAAATACGTTTTTTTTCGCAGATATGGATGCCGACGATGCTTTTATCCCCGGCATTGATGACTGCCCGACGCTGCAGTTCGAGCAGGGGACTACACCGTACGAGCGGTTAAGGACCCTGAGAGCACGTGTGCCAGCACCGGGGACCGTCCTGTCGGATGACTTCTTACAGCTCGTTGGAGAGCGCGGCCTGTTTTTGGAGATCATCGGCGAGGACGGCCCGTGGGAGCAGCTGTTCCGGATGACTGACGATGCCCGTCGAGAGCTCACCGTGGAGTTCTACTGCACATTCACGTTCCGTCCACGTGACCAGGGACTTGCAGAGCTGGACGAGGACGACATAGCGGACGGTCATGAGCCCGCGGAGGTTGCTTTCCGGTTGTTCGGGGTCCTCCACCGCATGTCACTTAGGCGGTTCGCTGTCGCCAGCGGCCTCTACACGGAGGAGGAGACCTGACAGCCGATGTACACCACCGCCTTGATCCGCGGGCCAGACGACTCTGATCAGGTCTGGTGGCCTGCGATAGGCGTCGGACCATACGACGGTGATACGAGGTCCTCTCATATACGCGACCCTCTGTATAGATACATTCACCGACTCATCGCCACGTCCGTCGCTGGTCGTGGGGCGGGGACCGACAGGGTCAACGCCGCCGACCTTTTTTTTCTTCGGTGTGTACTCACACACCGACACTGCCACCTCGCGCACGCCCTCGCTGATTATTTTGCTAGTTATTATCATCGGCAGTCGCGAGGGGCGTTAGTGGGCGGGAACATCGTTTCCCGGATCGCTCGGGGCTTGGGGTACGCACAGACCATGTCCCAGCTCCCGCTACCTCCGACTCCTGTGCGCGTGGCCGGCCGGAGCACCGCCACTGGGATGAGGATAGTTCGGAGGTTCCCCGACGGCACGTGGCACCTGCTCACCAGATACCAGGAGCTCGTGCCATGGGTGCCCGAGCCGTTGGTGGACCCACCCGAGCTGGCGGGGGCTGAGGTCCACCTATAGGACGCCCACGAGGCCCTTGGTGGCGGGGAGGATCAGCCCATTCCCCCTCCGCACGACCAGGACCCCCCCAACATCCCCAGCGCGTGTACCACGCCGTGCGATTGCCTGCTCATGTTCTTGATATGATTCAGGACACACGAGACGGGGTCGCGAGGCTGGAGGATACGACCGCGAGGCTGCATGATACGACCGCGAGGCTGCATGATACCACCGCGAGGCTGGAGGATACGACCGCGAGGCTGCATGATATGATGGACTGGGTCATCCAGCACATGGTCGCGGACTATACCGCCTCGGGTACGCCGTTGTTGTCACAGCCACCGAGGCGGTTAGACCATGACGGTGCTGGCCCATCTGGCGCGAGCAGGTCTGGTCAGGGCAGCGATCCGGGGATTATGGATTAGATAGATATTTTGTTTGTATTTTATTTCTTTTTGTATGTAAAAACTCATTGTATATATATATATATGTGTGCAGTTTCAGTTATGATGATTTGTATATTTGGTTGTGTTTGTTTGGTTGTGTTTCTTTGTTTGTTTGCTTTATATTTGCAATGTTGATAATGTTAATTGTATATGTTTGATAACAACTGATTTTTACGATTAGGTTAACCATGTGATAAAATAACAACCAACTTGTTTAAAATTACTTGTAATATGACCATGAATTGCAGCAGATTAGGTTAACCATGTGATAATGTTAATTGTATCTGCGCTGCGTTTTGTCTCCACAAAGATTAAAGTCAACGCGTTCTGAATCAAGATTAAAGATAACAGATTACAAAGACTAATTAAGCAGATTAAAAAAAAAGATGAACTGAATCGCACGTTTGTTAATGATTAAAACCATAAAATAGTGTTTGTTAATGATTTTAAAAGTATATAAACCTGAGGATAAATCGGTGCACCACCATATGCAACAGCAAATTTCACACCAGTTTCATAGCAGAATTTCTTAGCTTCTTCAAATATCTAACGAAATAATACAGATCATAAGAACAATAGTTATATTATATATTCACGAAAAGATAGAAATGATGTGACGGTGAAACTAGTAATCGATGTTGTAAAGTTCACAAACGCATATCCGGCATTCAAACCAATGTTTTCCTTTAACAGATCATAAGAACAATAGTTAATCTTTTTGCTTTGAAACAAATCCCAATGTTTTCTTTTAACCGACGTATGAAACTTCCAAGCTGCTTCAGATGTTGTAAAGTTCACAAACGCATATCCGGCATTCAAACCATGCCTGTACGTATATATCAACGTCAAAACTTAGCTTACAGTGAGTACGTTAATAAAACTCCGATCGAACGGTGTTTCCCGCCTTTTCATTCTCAAGTTTACAGTGATAAAATTACGGAAATAAAAATAAATGTTTAATGCTTAAGGAAGATACACGAAATCAAACTCCGATCGAACGGTGTTTCCCGCCTTTTCATTCTCAAGTTTACAGTGATAAAATTACGGAAATAAAAATAAATGTTTAATGCTTAAGGAAGATACACGAAATCAAACTCCGATCGAACGGTGTTTCCCGCCTTTTCATTCTCAAGTTTACAGTGATAAAATTACGGAAATAAAAATAAATGTTAAATCCTTAAGGAAGATACACGAAATAAAAATAAATATTTAACCCTTAAAAGAATAAAAAAAATAAAAACAATATGTCACGGTTTGGCCAAACCGTGACATATAGCCCCCCCTGCGCACAATCAATACCCCATAATTACATACCCAATCAATACCCCCATAATTACATACCCAATCATTGACCCCAGATCTAACTGTCACGGTTTGGGTAAACCGTGACATCTAGATGTCACACCTGACCTAGCGGTCACGGGGAGACCTAACCGTGACCGCTTGGGTCGGTTTTCTACAGAAAAAGCACGGTGCGCCTAAAATTTCCATTTAAGTATGGTCTAAGTTCAATTGGCTTAACTCTTTTAATAAACATATCATATGGGGTTTGGTTGTAAAAATGAAAAAAATAAAGAATCATATAACTTATGAGTATAATCCATTAGTTTTTTTTTATGATTCGTTAAATCTTATTACAATCCGTGGTTTCTATTAGATCACATTTACAATGGGATCTAGTGATCTACTACAATATCTACTACAATAAACATAAGTGTATACATGTATCATGTTCTACTCAGGTCATGACAAATTGTATTTTTATATTATCGTCTTTTTAAATATGATATATAAAAAGTGTAATGCATTGGAGACAAATTTTAATTAGTGTACGGATTATATTTACAAGATTAATACACATATAGATCATTCTTAGAGATGTAAACTATGATTTGTCAAACCATAATTCTATACCTTTCTAGGCATATGTACATATATTTCATTATTTATTTTTATTGTATACATATTATATTATTTGTCAAAAAATTATTCAACTTTTTTTGTTATTAAACAAATAACTAAAAAATAAATGATTTGACCTTTATGAATAAGCTAAAATAGACTCCATACAAGGTATAATGTACTACTATTTCAGGAGCATTCTCAAGCCTTAAAGCACCAAAAGCTTTTACATATATGGAAAGCTACAATATTAAATAATAATTTAATTAAAATGTAATAAGCATACACAATGGTATGTATTGCTCGAACCTTCCAAAATAGATTATTCTCATTAGACCATTTACTATAAGTAGAAATAAATAAAAATTTGTTTTTTTATAAAAGAGTTGGAGTATAAAGCAATTCCACCACCATAATTACAAATTTAAATCATATAAGAACAACAAAAAAGAGTTTGAAAAAAGGGAAAAAGAGTTTGTGGTGGTGAAACGTCATGTCATCAAAGCAAAAGAGTTCATTGACTTCTATCTTCCTAAACAAAGTTTAGTTTATCACATAGCTTTGGGAGTATTTCGTTGTATTTTAGATAATATATTACCTATACCTTAGGTGTTATCTTTTCCCAAAAGCCATCTTGATCAATATTTAAGGTGACTTGAACCTCAATAATTTTATTTAGACTAGATGTAGTGGGCATTTTTAAAAGTGTTAAACATAATGATATAAACGCAAGTGAGGCTTCAAATATTATTACAAAATAGTTAAAAAAATTTTAAACCTATAAAGTTTCAAACGATTAACAGACGCCAAACACAAATTTTCATATATTATATTGTATCAATAAAGTTGAAAACACTAACTAATCACTATACATGATTTAAAGGGGCTCTAGTAAAATAAATATTATCTAAATAATATTATTGATATTTTAACTGAACACCCATTAAAAACTAAAACACTAGTAAACTATCTCACCTCTTTTAAAAGATTTAAAGATATATAACATTAGATTTAGTAAACACGTGTAATACACGGGTTGAATAAATAAAATATTAAATTAAATAAAATTATTAATTATAAAACGATAGACTAAAAATAATATGATTGAAATTATTTGTAAGTAATAGTTATAGTAATAAAACGATTATATGAACTTTTTAATTTTTTTAGTTTTTCAAAAATAAATTAGACATTTTGTTTTAAAACAAACATTTAAATTTTTTTTTTAATTTCCTTACTATAAATCCCTATTTTAAAAATTACTTTAAAACCAATTTTAAAATATCACGTAAAAATAATTTTATTTTTTAGAAAAAAATCTTTTTTTATAAAAAACCATCTCAATAGAAATAACATTAATAAAAATTTATTTTTCTTAATTTATTAAAAAACTAATTATAATATAAAAATAAATAGATAATATTATTAGTAAAATGTGGTTATTTAATAGAAGAGAGAAGCGAGAAAAATTTGATTAAAATGAATGTGGTGCTGACACGTGGCATTAGATGAATTTAATAAATGACATGTGACAATCATAGTTACCCTTTTATTAGAATAGTGAGATTTTTTCTTTCTCTTTACACTTCCCGAGAAAAAACAGAGGTACAAACTAGACGGTAGAATAATTGGTGTGACTTTTTTTATTTCACTATAAAGTATATGTACTTGGTCTAGCAATATATATTAACATTTAATTATACTTTTTTTCTATTAGTAATAACTTGCATAAAACTTTTGGGTTTTAATATCATTGATTGCATATGTAAATTAAACTAGTTTTCTTACCGGCCGCATATTATGCCGGCATTGTATGCGGCATGATAAAATATAGAAATAATAATATACCCAACTTGTCTTTAGACCAAATTCACGTCGAATCGTAAAGTAACTTGAATTTATACCGTTAAACAAAAATGTATTACACTTGACTCACTTCTTTTCAAACAAAATTATGTCGCACATAGATTACAATCGTCCCGATTCGTGTCTGAACTAGAATTAAGGTGAAATGTCGAGTAGCTTGGATTTATATCGTCGAATGGAAACGTTTTATATTTGAGGCGACACGTAGGTGAATGTAAAAATGTAGATCATTTCAAAACGTATATAAAAATAAGCATGGGGTGGTTTTATTTGACATGACTCGTACCAACACGTACCTAAAATTAAACATAAGAAATTAGTTTTTCAAGAAAAATTGTATTGGGTAAATCCAAAACTATAAAAATTTAAGGAAGTTAAAATGACGTATCATAGTTGACCAATTAAATTTGAAATTAATAAACAAATATAATTCAATAAACAAATACTAAATTATTATAAATATATTATAAAGAATACAAATATTACAATTATTTAATTTTTATTTTAATTGCTCGATTGAAGATATCTTAATATAAGAGTAATTTTTTTATGAAAACATACCTTTACGATAAAATCATAAAATTAATTTCTCATTGTTGGAACACATCATCGATTTTGGAAATTTATCTAGAGACAGACATGTTCTTTTTAAGGCATGACCTTGAAGTTGAGTGTGGTCTTGCTCATATGCGAAGCTTTATGAGGAGCCCCCCCCACTCCCCCCCCCCCACCCCCCCACCCCCCACCCACCACCCACCAACACACATCCTCTTTTTTATCAGTAGTATTAATTTTCGTCATTGGTCTTGCTATTGAGGCCTGATTACAACTCTGACATCCGTTCCATGATATATCTATGGCATCAACCATGATGCTTATATATGTGATTTCCTAATCTTTTGCTTTTGGTTGTATCAAAGAATATGAGGTATGTTGTATGAACATATACATATCCTAACGTAAATTTTGATCTATGTATTTATTTTATTAACATCATCAAAATAAAATAAATTATGCTAGACACTAAAGCACCAACAATTTCGATATGGACATTTGTATGGGCCCAATGAATATAGTAAACATCAATGTAATCAACCTTAAGCTTCTTCACAAATAACCTTAATGATTGGTTCATCATAAAAGGTTTTATAGAACAAGAACAGAAATTGTGTGGTTCATAAAATGGGGGACATGGGTTTGGGCTGGATTTTATACTTGTTACAACATTTGATGACGAATCATGGGAGCATCTAGTCATGTACAAACTTATATCCTAGAATCCATGATTACATCAATCTTCAACAACTTCTTTTGCATTAGCGTTATGACCGGAGAAATTAAGCAAGAAAGAGGAGACGACAATATAATCATGTATCTTATTTCGTTTTTAATATGATTATGGATGACATCCTGACACGCCAACCAACCCAATTCAACTTCTGATTTTGTCACATCTAATGGATGTATATTATATCTAGAAAATGACAGTTTACTTGAAGTTCTATCAAGAAATATCTTTAATATTCTACGTGACAACGGTAAGTATATTTAACTTTTCTGACTAAAAACAGTTTATGTTATAACCAAGCGTCTCCTTTATAATTTATTTATATTTTAGTTAAATTCTAAGTTCTTTTTGTCTTGTTAATTATGCTTGTTGACACTTTGAATATCTTTTTATGTAGCTCCATTTATGAGTTTTTGATTCCTAACAAAATTTTCACAATATATTTACAGAATATTAATCATTTGGAATATCAATTAAACGATTTGACATCTCATTGTGATTCATTCTATTTTATATCAATCATATCTTTTCGCATTTAAAAATAGGAAGATTATACAACTTTTTCATTCTGAGAAGAAATTTATTGATATGTGTATATTTAATTAAAGATCGAATTATTAATATTTAATATGTAACTAATATATTATTTAATTACACCTAATAAAGACTACACCAATATGAGTATCTTATATTAATTGTTTATAATTAAGAACTTGATATGGTTTTAAAATAAATCCATTGTATTATAATTACTATTTTAAAGACAAATTGCTAATCTGTAAAACATGAACTATTGTTATTGTTGTTCTTAGTAATTGACTGATCGTGGCACCAATGTGAACTTTTTGTCACAACCAAAAAACAGTCACCATTTAGCAACCACCACTGATCCAGTCGCAAAATGGTCTTAGAGTTTACAACTGCAGAAACTAGTCACAAACGAGACCCAAAACTTGCAACTTTTCTGTTCCAATCGAAAAACGGCCAAAAAAATGAAAATAGTTACCTAAAACTGACTTTAATAATTTTTTTGGATATTAGCATTATAATAATTTAGTTATTAAATTTAAATTGAAAAACAGAATAAAAACTTTTAAATGCTTTATCGAAAAATGTTTGCTAAAAAGCGATAGCCAAAAACGATCACAAACATGTGGTAAAGGCAGTCACAAACCAGTCGCTAAGAGGCGTTTGCAAAGTAGTCGCCAATTGTGGTAAAAAACTATGTACTCCATTGTGCATGCTATCACTAAGTAAAGTGATTTGTGTAACGATAAATCATGAACTCACTAGGTTAAGATGATAAGTTTTATCATGTTACTTTAAGAAATCTTAAAGTCTCGAGTAGTGGATGTAAAGAAAAGGAGTATAGGGGCATTAAAAGGGCTAGTATAAGGAAGAGAATTATGGTACTCTTAATAAAGAATTATTAGACTCTAGCTTTGTGTGTTCTAGTTATATGTAGATGCATGAATTTCTTTAAATGCAAAGGAATTAGTAGAAGTGACGGGAATTTCAGGCGTAAAAAGAAAACAAATTATGTGCGACATGTAGAGGCAGACCTAGTATGTATTTATCGGATTTATCGTAATACATTGAACTTTCTCGCACATGTAAAAATAGATGTACAAGTTTTTGGAATTATAATAATGTTTTCTTGGACGATCATCCCATTAGTCTTAAAATTTAGTCATAAAAATGTAAACATAAACTTTGAAAAAATCCACGACTTAATTAATTAAATTAAATAAATAAATAAATAAATAAGTGCACTCTCATTAAATACGCAATGTTAAAGCCTAGGAATTAATTAAATTAAATAAGCTCACTCCTAATACCCATCAAATACCCAATAATGATAAACTAAAATACTCTCGTATAAATACTTTGGAGTCTTGGACTTAAGATTAAAGGCAATGACGATTAATGGTTGAATATTTGTACAAAAGAGATGGTAGGTAACGTTAAAGATTTCTTCAACTTAAAATCTCAAATAAATATTATGTGTTATTCACATTCTGATGATGATGTGTTTTTTATTGAATCGTATTTTCATTACGTGACCAACTTAACACGGCCGGATCAACCTAAAATTCTTTATGTCCACTTCCATAAAATAGAAGCATTAAAAAAATGACTCCATAAGATTAAATGCCTGGATCCACCACTGCTGACACAGTTTAATTTAATTTATATATAACATTGGCAAATTAAATTTTAATAATCCAAACTATTATCTATTGGTCGATAATTATTCATACTATTAATTTGACCGCTAACACTCAACATTCACTTTTATCACCAACAGTAATTCTAGTGACATAATTTTCAAAACTTTTACGTTTGATTTGTATCTATTTTAGTCTGAATTTAGGTTTTATGTTTCTTAATTTCATTCATGATTATTGTTGTGTACCAAATCGAGCGTAAAAAAATTGAAATTTATGTCACTGAGATTTTTTTGGTAATAAAATTGAAAGTTTAAAATATTAGCGGTCAAATTGATAGTATTAATTATTATCGTTCAATAGGTAATAGTTTGGATTATTAAAATCCAATTTTACCTATATAAATAGATAAAAATAAGCACGTTTACATTCGAAATTACATAGAATATTATATATTAAAAGTTATTAGATAAAAACTATATTGAATGAAAAAAAGGGTAAAAATATACTGTGTGGCCTAGCCAAATGTAAATTTATCAAAATACTAAATGTAGCATTTAAAAATTTATTTAGTAAAATTACAAAAAGATTAAAATTTAAAAAGTATTTTATTAGAAAATCAAAAAAGATTTAAAATAATAGGAAATTTGAATCAGTTAGAGAAAAAAATACCACCCTTTGTTTGTCTTGAACATTTTAGGTAGTAGACTAATAACAAGTTTTTAGCCATTTTTTTAATCTTTACGTGTTCTTTTTTTTCCTTTCCCCCATTGGGTGTTTTGTTTTTTTCGTTCTAAAGTTCTTCTGAGTAAACCTGAAAAAGCATCATATGTGACAGAAATGACAAGCGGATAACATTTACAATTCATTTATATTTCTGTTAGTTTTAGTAAATCCGTATATTACACATGTTAAATAAATAAAATATTAAATATAAAAAAATTATATTTAATTATGAAATAATATTTTAAGATAATATATGATTTAAATTACGTAGCAGTAAAAACTATAAGTAATAAAATAAAGATATCAACTTTTTAAATTTTTTATTAAAAAATCAAACATTTTGTTTAAAAAATTGTCATTTTTATAAATATCCTTATTATAACTCTTATTTATAATTATTTTTGGTTTATTTATAAAATTACTTTCTAAAAAAACGAATTTAAAATGTTTCATATTTTTAAACAAGTTTGATGTTTTAGAAAAATTATTTTATAAAAAATTGTTTTCTTTAGAAATAACATTAATAAAAGATATCTTTTTTAATTTATTATAAAACCATTTTTAACCTAAAAAAGACTTAAATAATACTTTTGTAAATAAAGTAATTATTTAATAGGAGAAAAAAGCGGGAAAATTTTTGTGAAATGAAATGTGGTGTTGCTACATGTGCATTATAGTTACCCTTTTATTAGAATAGAAAGATTTTTATAATTATATTTAAAATTATTATTTTTTCTCTTTTTTTATTTAAACAATATTATTATACATTTTCTCTTTGCTCTATTCACAATCAATTAAAAATATATTAAAAAAATATAAGATTTAAACAATGAATCCTTAAATTTATAGATAAATAGTAACATTTCTCTTTCATTCACTTACAACTACTCAAAACCACTAAAAACCATTTCATATAATATAAGGTTTACACTGACAACTTTTAAAAAATGGGTTGTGAATGCTCTTAGAGGGGTTGGTTGAATATTATATATCTATACTAATAAATAAAATGTCTAAAACTTACATGATATTTTTTTACACTATCCACCTAGGATTTAGACACGTGTCATTACTAGAACGAATATTAACCATTTAAAAATATTATTTATATACTTTTCATACTATAAAGTAGATTTTTTGATAAATTAAAAACATTTTAGTTAAAAGCATACTTTTTAAAATAAGAATTATAAAATATGAAGTTTTTTATACAAAGCACTTCTAAAGAAATGACATTGTTTAAAAAAACTTTTTTAATAAATTGGAGTGTTTTAAAAACAACTTTAAAAAAATTAATTTAAAGATGAAAGTTTAGAAAAATATTGTTATTGTATTATTACCTAAAGTAGTTAGTTATACGTAATTTCAATCATATTTTAACTTAACAAATACTTTATTATTTAAAAATATTAATAAATAATTATTAATTTAATATTTTATTCAATCACATACGTTTTTAAACTGGTAAGTAAAATACAACAAAACATAATCAAAATGTGAGTCCACCCTAGTGGCGTGCATCCCCCCTGCTAAATCACTTGCTAAACATAACATAAATATTTTTATTTATTATGAATATGATCTAATATAAATCTATTTGGTTTTAGTTAGATAATTGGGTTGGCACCTCTCCTTTACGATCATAGTTCCTAAATCTTTTTAATCAAGAAAAAGAAAAGGAAAAGGAATGTAAGGTTGCGGATAGAATAGTTGTTTCAGCTAATGGGATAAGGTTCAATTGGAAGTGGAAACGCTGTCTATATAGCATTCATGCTCAGTCACAACTAGAGAATTTTAGGAATGTCATCGATGGATGTAATTTGTGTAGCTACCACGATAGATGGTTCTGGCTCGGAGACAATTCAAGGCGTTTTCCAGCTATGGGCTATTTGGTAGCATCTGAATCAGCCTCTTAATGGTTCAGATGTCTGAATGGTTCAACACTTAATGGTTCAGACTGTTTGTTTCACCAGCAAATGCATGAATGGTTTAGACATTTGTCTCTGAATGGTTAAGCATTATACTAATGCTGAATGGTTAAGAGGTCTAATGCTGAATGATTAAGACCTCTTATCTGAATTGATCAGACATTTGCCTTTGAATAGTTAAGTGATATACTAGCTCTTAATGGTTCTAAACTATATATGGTTCAGCACTTAATGATTCAGACCTCTTATTTGTTCAGCATTTAATTATTCAGAAATTATCAAACAGCCCCCTAGTCTTATTAAGAAAGATATTGGACTTTAATCGACTTCCAGTTGACATGAATCCAATTTCATGGGTGTCATGGATCTTGATCAAAGTCTTGTGTCTTGGTTGGAGATCAAGATTGAATAGCGTGTCGACTAAGGAAGCATTGATTGCAAGAGAAGTTAGACATTCTTCTTTGGAGTGCTCGGCTTGTTTCAACTCGGTGGATCATATTCTAATGCTTTGGCCCTTAGCCCAACATATTTGGTCGTAGGTTATGTTGTGGTGTCATGGGAAAGTAAGGTTTGTATTCGTCTATTAGAGACTTACTTGCATCAGTAGAAGCTATAACGGGGAATGTGATGGAGAATAAGGTGATATCTTCTGTTTATTTGATAGTGATGTGGTTCATTTGGAAGGGCAGTAATGGTTTCATCTATAAAGCTAAGCGTTAAGTGTGGATAAGGTGGTGGAGGAGGTCATTTTTACTTCCTTCTCAGGGCTTAAACATAGAGCAAAATGTATTGATTTAGCATGGCATGTATGGTGTAGTTTTTCATTCTCAAAGTTTCCTTCATGAGATCATTTGTATTGATGTTTTGGTCCTAAAGTTTTGGTAGTGGTCAGTTTGTCTGTAATCAAAGTTGTTGTTCTAAAAATAATTAGGAGGGTTACGTGACAACACTACATTCCTGTTCATCAAAATTTTGTCACTTCTCACTCATGTTTAATAATTAAATTAATTACTATAATTTATTTTAATTTCTTTTAGACTAAAAATACATAACAAATAAGAAGAAGTTTTATTATTAATTTTATTTCTATTGAAAAATTTTAAAATTGATGTTTTTAAAAGTAAAATTCTACAAACTGACATAATTAAAATTAGAAATTATAATAATAATAATTTTTAAACGGTTTGTTTTGAAAATAAAGAAAAAGAAAGTTTAAAAACATATAAAAAAGTAAAAAGAAATTTGCCCTTAAGTAAAGTAGTGTGTAAATTTAAATAGGTAATGGGGTGTAGTAAATAGTACCATAGCTATAGTTTAAATTGACGTAGGTACTAACGCTTGATTATTAAATAGATTAAACTTAGAAAATCTAGAGGATGAACAAACATATAAGAATGTGGATTGATATGAGATACTACACTATAGAGAACAAATTAAATTCATGGTTGTGGATAATAAGTTAACTATGATGATTAGATACCATAGTAAAAGAAAAGGGTTAAAATACTAAGGGTTGTTTGATTTGCGCTGATCTGCGCTGACTGGTTGACTCGATCAGCCGATCAACGTGTTTGATATGCACGATTTTATGGTCTGACCGGGTTCGGAGTTTCTGACCTAGACCCTAGAAATCGGGATTCTGACCATGAAAAGGATAATCGCCTCTTCCCACCCCTCCACGACCCCCTCCGTGAACCGCCGTGCCTCCGGCGCAATCAGCCTCCCTCCATGCACTGTTGTGCCTCCTGCGCTCTTCCCACCCCTCTACAACCCCCTCTGCGAACTGCCCCTCCCCTCCGGCGCTCTCCCCACCCCTTTGCGTGACCCCCTCCGTGAACTGCCCCTCCCTCCGGTTTCAGTCAGCAGACCCATCATCGGCGTTGAGAGGGTGAGTTTCGAAAAGGGTTAGGTTCATGTGAAGAGGAAGACCCTTGAAGCAGTTCTTGATCACTTGCTTAGTACCACTGGTTGTGTTGAAGATGATAATGACGAAAGCTGTGATGGAGTTGTTAGGGGTGATGATTCCACCGGTACCAGCGCCGGGCGTCGTGGGCTGCCGGACGGTGAAGCTGATTTGGTAACTTAAGTTTGTTTGTTTGTTAAACTATTTGTTTTTGTTGAATCTATGGAGTTGCTAGGGTAGACAATCACATGTGATGAATACTATACAAAGTCAGTCAGATACTGAATCAAACAACCAAGTTCCAATCAGATGAAGGATCAGTCAAAACTTTTAATTGGGTCAGCTTCTGACTCAGTCAGATCTTACTGAGTCAGTGGTAATCAAACAGTCCCAAAATAAGTTTAAATAATACAAAAACTATTAACGTTTTATGTAACCATCTGTATTTTCATATTAACTTCTGTTAATGTTTGTTAATAATACAATCCCGGGGATTTCAATTATAAAGCTTTTGATAATTAATAATAATAATAATAATGATTATAATGTTAATAATAGGAATAATAACAATAAAATTATAACAAAAATAATAATAACTAAGAATAATAGTAATAATAATAACATTGTTATTAATAATAATGAATTGTAAAAATATTGAACTTAGAAAAGTTTAAAACTTAGATTTGATAAGTCAAGGGGGTCTTAATGTCAATTTATAAACTTTGAATTGAAGTTTCTGCAGAAAATAAAAACCTTTAAAAACTATAGGTACCATTTGTGTAACTTTAAACACCCAAACCCCACCCTTCCACGATTTTGGCCGAATCCCAGGCCACGATCGCGCACTAACACCCATTAATAATCCAATTAAATGAACCTAAACAACCATCTATCTGTTCCTAAGCTATTACCGTTCTCAATCTCATATGAAACACACACAAACACCCCATTGATCACCACCTTCGTCGCGGACCTGCAACTAAAGAGTTCATCATCATTCGAGCATAAACACCAGAAATTGATAAGGGGCTTTTAGTCCCGATTATCATTAGAAGCTATCTTCAAGTATAATTTGATTACCATTAAGGATTGCTCATCCATTGGGTACCCACGGCCGCGACCTGTTCTTCGTTGGGATCATCTTCAATTCAAACATTATACGGGTAATTGAACATACCCATCTGCTCGATTTTAGATGGGGATTGTCACACCCCGACCGAAGGCGGAATCATCGGAGCGGACGAGGGAATGATTGATTGTTCATAACACATGATTGTCTAATAGTGGAAATAATATTAAAATCAGATTACAAGATAGCATGAGTATCACATATGCAAATACAACAGTTGAAATCACAAATAGCATTTGTCTTTATTTTGACTAAGTCCGGGTCTTAAATGAGCATATAGAAGTCCACTAACTTGCTTAACCTGAAATCATGTGAGAAAATAAAGTTAGATAACGAATTAGCTGGTGAGTAATCATAGTTTTGAATATACATATAAATTGATTGATTGATTGAGAATAATCCAATTCACAAGGTAACGTTAAGACTTATATTGCAATAGCGAAGCATATAGATAAACCGACATAATATAAACCCCTTGACTTGACACTTGCATATAATAGACTTGCACACAAACATCATAGATTGACTAATTGCCTCTGGCACAATCACCACTAGACTATTCATATGGGGTGGGTTATCCAAACCAGTAGATCTACCATTGATACACAATCACCACTCGACTATTCATATGGGGTGGGTTATCCAAACCAGTAGATCTACCATTGATACCAGGATTGATTGATTGAATTAGGGTTTTACTGTCGTCCAGTTTATCATAGTATGTTCACATAGTTGCAAGTAATAACATAACCTGTCTTGAATTGAATTTAGAATGAAATAACAATAGAATATCATGATTGAATATTGTATCACATGATTTCCCCCAAATAAGAAATGATATAAAAAGGGGATATGAATACTCACCTGATTGCTGAGATTAGAATTTGGACGTGATAGATTAGACACCAACGATTTCCTTATGATTAACCTAAGGAACGGTGTCTCGAATTAGAATAATAGTGATTTGAGAATTTGGGAATGTATTAGGATTTCCATTGGTTTTGAATGGTAGTTTAAATAAACTAATTTTATTTAGTTTGAATGTCTTGAAATAAATAAACGAATTTATTGAAAGTGAATTTTGTTTAGAATTTAATAGAAATAAATGTGTTAATACGCGTAATCGTTTGATTTATCGTTAAAGTGTGGGAAAAATAAATAATTAATTTTATTAATTAATTATATGATAATTAATTAAAATATTTAATTATTTAAGTAACACAAAACGACTTTTTGTAAATAATCTGTGAAACTATAAAACACATATAATTGTAATTATCTTGAGTAATTAAAAGTAATATAGTGTCCAATAATAATTTTATAATTTAAATTAAAAGTTCACTTTTATAGAAAAATTCTGTAACATTTGTAATATTATTTATTTAAAACATTTAATAAAATAAATAAAATGTTAAAATAAATTTCAGAAAATAATTAGGTGGTTTTAAAAATTTTTAATGTTTGTAAAAACATTTTTATGATTTTTAGGATTTTTTTCTGAATTTTTAAAGCTTAAAAAGGCTTTTAAAAAAATGTGTGAGGTTGCCCGGGGTCGAACCCGGGACCTCTAGTATGTATTGTGAGCACGGAACCGGTAAACCAAAGGCCTAAGCCGCGGTAACTCTCGGCTTTTAATTCTTTTGCACACTATTTCAATAAAACCCTCAATTCCCAAACGAGCCCTAGTTCGAATCCTCTCCAATGGAGGTTCAATTCGATTTTGTAAACCAAATTAACCATAGGGCTTTCGATTCTCATGTAAAATCGAGTGTGTAGGTGTGTTAATTACCTGTTAATTGTTTGATTTTTGATACCACAACTCGAAGGTTAGCCGCGACCAATCGTGGGGTTCAAATAATGATCAAATGAAGACTATGATCAAATTAACTTCGTGGGTAGCTTCTTCAAGGGTAAATGATGATTTCCCTTCAATCAATTCGGATTAAGAGAGCTCAGAATGTTGGTTTTGACAAGTTGCAGGTCGTGACTTTAATCGAATGAAGTGGGGTGTCGTGTGTTTGTTTCAAGTGAAATTGAAAGATGTATTCGATTGGGAACAGATATAGGATCGTTCATGCAAGATTAATTCGATTATTTTTAAGGTTTGGTGGTCGACAATGGTGAGGGTCGTGGCCGAAACCGCGGGGAAGAAAAGCTGGGGGTGGGGTTTGAATGTTTTGAAATTTTACAAGAATAGTCCCTGTGGTTTGTAGTAGTTAACAAATGAAGTGTAAAGTTAGATTTAGTTTTAAAGGAATTAAAATTTAACCCCTGAAATTTGAAAGGTTATTATTTTATGTAAAAAAATTATTAATTATATTATTATTATTATTATTATTATTATTATTATTATTATTATTATTATTATTATTATTATTATTATTATTATTATTATTATTATTATTATTATTATTATTATTATTATTATTATTGGTAACATTATTATTAATATTATTATTATTATGATTATTCATCAACATATTGAATTTAAATCTTTTTTTTTACAAAATTAACTTTTTTATTAATAAAAATTCGAGATGTTACAGTCTCTCCTGCTTTAGGAAATTTCATCCCGAAATTTTAATCACGAGGAGGCTGAAACGAAAAGATGAGCATACTGGGATTTCATTTGATCCTCATGTTCCCAGATGAATTCTGGGCCACGTTTAGATTTCTAGCGGACTTTGACAATGGGTATCCGACTGCGTTTGAGTTGTTTAACTTCCCGATCCATAATTTCCACAGGTTTCTCAATAAAGTGCATAGATTCATTAATCTGGACTTCGTCAAGTGGAATGTGAAGATTTTCATCGACAAGACATTTCTTGAGATTTGAAACATGAAACGTCGGATGTATATTGCTGAGCTCTTGGGGTAGTTCAAGCTTGTAGGCTACTTTCCCAATTCGCTCGAGCACTTTGAATGGACCCACGTAACGAGGTGCTAGCTTCCCTTTCTTTCCAAAGCGAATCACTCCCTTCCAAGGTAATACCTTAAGAAGTACGAGATCACCAACATTGTATTCCATGGGTTTACGTCTTTTATCAGCATAATGCTTTTGACGATTTCTAGCAATGACCAGGTTATCACGGATCTTATGAATTTTGTCGGTTGTTTCTTGTATCAATTCTAGACCAGTAATTTATGATTCACCAACTTCAGACCAATAGATGGGAGATCGACACTTTCGGCCATACAAGGCCTCAAATGGTGCCATCTGGATGCTGGTATGGTAACTGTTATTGTAAGAGAATTCGATCAACGGAAGATGAGAAATCAATGACACAAGCCCGAAGCATATCCTCGAGGGTTTGTATCGTTCTTTCAGTCTGACCGTCGGTTCGCGGATGATAGGCTGTGCTAAGATTCTGTTGAGTTTCGAGAGCTGATTGGAGACTTTTTCAGAAAGGAGAGATGAAGCGACCATCACGATCAGAGATAATATCTTTACTTGACAAAAGATTGTTTAGGAAGACTACCATCACATAATCAGGTGTTGAGGATATCTCAAAATGAAAGTTGATAAGTAAGGAATAAATGGTTCAATGCAGCTAGATCGAGTCAAAACATGAGAATAAAGGGTAAGAAGTTGATTTAAGAATTTAAATGCTCCAAGCTTGGAATCGAAATCAACCTAAAGCGATCGGGTCTCTTTTCAAGTTCAGAGATCATGCTTTGGCTTGATAGGTCGAATCACCAACATTGATTCACCCTTCAAGTTACTACATGCTTTTCGTCACTTAATTACAACCATGGTAAATTGAAGATCAAGATTTGGGAATAGTCATCAAGGTATGGTTTTCACCTCTAACTTGATGGTGTACTTTCAAGGTATGACCACTGACTTACCAATCAAAAGTTCGATCCCAACTCATTGTTGAGGATCCATAAAAATAAGACGAGGTAACTCATCATTAAGGTGAGGGATTCACTCCTATCTTAACGATGAAGTTTACAAAAACAAGATAAACTTCTTCATCAAAATCCAGAATTCACTCCTACTTTGACGAGGTCGTTTTATTTGAGAAAATGCAATCCATAAAAATGAAATTATCATCAAGGTATGAATTTCACGCGTATCTTGATGATTGAGCTTCAAGAAAACAATCGAAGATTGACATTTGTCACCAAAGTACGGGTTTCAATCCTATTTTGGTGAGATCATGTCATTTGTGAAATGCAAGTTCCAGAGAGAATAATTGAAGTCAGTCCTCGAGATAAGGAAATCACCCTAATCCAGAGGATGAAATTTCATAAAACACACAATTGAAAACCATTTATTGAAACGAATAAAGAATCATCACCAAAGTAAGGGAATCACCCCTGTTTTAATGAGCTTCTAGACCGTGAACGGATTTGACGGGAAGACATTCTGAAATATCATTAAAATATTTTATGAGAATTGGGTAATATGAGTTATACAACATGAAAACGACAATCGGGAATTTGGCATAATAGCAATGAGATGCTCCCAGTGTAATCGTTTGATTCGTAATTCAAAGCGAGTACGTTGACTAATCAAAGTATTATGTCCAACACAACCTCATTGAAGACATGCGTACCTATAAGCAGATACTCATCCCGAAGGTTCCCAGGTAAGGTAGACAGATCCATCGGTTGATTTGGATTTATACGAATACCTTGCCTAGACGGAACACCCCGAGATACGGGTATCCAACTCTTCCAGCATTACATGAATCCAGTTATGGGACATTGACTTTGACGGGATTTGAAAACCATCAATAACAATCGAGTTTTGGAGTTTGAAATCACTTGTATTAGGCACACAATGCCTTAGAATATGATTTAAGATTCGGGTGTGCATTGATAAGATTCAAAGTATAAGAAGAATCACATAAAGCATATAATCACATAATCAAGTATAAACATGTAAGGCACATAAAATCCTATCAAAGCATATAAAATACATGAGAGGACTCATGTGTAAGGGTACTTAGTTATAGTCTAGGTCATTCCATTTTTAATAACCTAATTCCCTATAAACATGGCTCTGATACCAATCTGTCACACCCCGACTGACGGCGGAATCATCGGAGCGGACGAGGGAATGATTGATTGTTCATAACACATGATTGTCTAATAGTGGAAATAATATTAAAATCAGATTACAAGATAGCATGAGTATCACATATGCAAATACAACAGTTGAAACCACAAATAGTATTTGTCTTTATTTTGACTAAGTCCGGGTCTTAAATGAGCATGTAGAAGTCCACTAACTTGCTTAACCTGAAATCATGTGAGAAAATAAAGTCAGCTAACGAATTAGCTGGTGAGTAATCATAGTTTTGAATATACATATAGATTGATTGATTGATTGAGAATAATCCAATTCACAAGGTAACGTTAAGACTTATATTGCAATAGCGAAGCATATAGATAAACCGACACAATATAAACCCCTTAACTTGACACTTGCATATAATAGACTTGCACACAAACACCATAGATTGACTAATTGCATCTGGCACAATCACCACTCGACTATTCATATGGGGTGGGTTATCCAAACCAGTAGATCTACCATTGATACACAATCACCACTCGACTATTCATATGGGGTGGGTTATCCAAACCAGTAGATCTACCATTGATACCAGGATTGATTGATTGAATTAGGGTTTTACTGTCGCCCAGTTTATCATAGTATGTTCATATAGTTGCAAGCAATAACATAACCTGTCTTGAATTGAATTTAAAATGAAATAACAATAGAATATCATGATTGAATATTGTATCACATGATTTTCCCCAAATAAAAATGATATAAAAAGGGGATATGAATACTTACCTGATTGCTGAGATTAGAATTTGGACGTGATAGATTAGACACCAACGATTTCCTTATGATTAACCTAAGGAACCGTGTCTCGAATTAGAATAATAGTGATTTGAGAATTTGGGAATGTATTAGGATTTCCATTGGGTTTTGAATGGTAGTTTAAATAAACTAATTTTATTTAGTTTGAATGTCTTGAAATAAATAAACAAATTTATTGAAAGTGATTTTTGTTTAGAATTGTGACGTCCTAAACCCGGCAGGGCACCGGAGGCACGTCACGCAGTTGGATTAATATTTTAAACATAAATCAGAGCTTTCTATTTACAGCGGATGACTTTAAACACTATTATATATATTAACCTAACTATTTAAAGCATTTTATATATGATTGCATTTAGTTATACATCGCCCTATTTACATTATTAACAAGCCCTAAATCCTATGCCAGCAACTGCTCCGGGATAGCATCCTCGTTCAGCTCATACAGGCTTTCCTCTATTATCAGAGGATCCCTCCTTACCTAGCACACACAACACACTCAAAACATCAGATAAACTGGTGAGTTCTAATTTTCATTAAAACATTATCAACATTTTCACACACACCACAGCTATCTTTTTATTGGCAATATTATAAATTCATCTTTTATCATTATTCCATCCCACTGGACCTGTCCCATCGAACATCGGTTGCCCCCATCTAGCAACTACCAGTTCCCCATACCCAGTAACGTCGGTTGCCCACATCCAGCAACTACCAGTTACTACACTCAGAAACATCGGTTTCCCACATCCAGCAACTACCAGTTTCTCATACTCGGTAACATCGGTTGCCCACATCTAGCAACTACCGGTTACCCTACCCAGAGACGTCAGTTGCCCACATCAGCAACTACCAGTCTCCCATACCCAGTAACATCGGTTGCCCACATCCAGCAACTACCGGTTACTATCTCTCATCCAGTAGGATGCCAAATAATCATCTAGGGTCGTCATCACAAGATGTTCACAAAGCTGAGTGATCGTCATCACTCCTATCAAACTGTACAGTTTCACACTCAGGCATCTTACCCTAACTGGCCTGTTAAGATTTACATCACATTACCATTTCAAAAACATTTCTTTTATTTATTGCCAATATTATCACATTCACTCACACCCCACACATTCTTTCTTTTAGCACCGGTTTTAACATGTTTTCATTAATCATCACACCCTATCCGACCCATTGGAATCATTACCATCACGTGATGATTAACAATGTTCAGATGACTATCTTTTACACCCTACCTGACCCATTGCAATCATTACCATCATGTAATGATTAACAATGTTCAGGTAATCATTTGTTACCCCCACTTTCCCTCTAACAGCTTTACAACTGTTAGAAACATATCAACATCACTATCATAATTCTGGTACTAAAAACATGCAATTCATTTATCCTTGTATGTGTGCTAGCCCGAACGTTAAAACCAAACATTTGAAAAGGGCTTAGAACTCACCTTATCAATTTCCTCACCACAGTCTACACAATCCACGTACCCAAGATAACTAGTCCTTCCTCTAATCAAGGTATATCTAAAGCAATAAACCCTAATTCAATAAACTTATTCTCAAACAGGCCCTCATGCGATTGAACACTTATGCGAATGAGCAATCATACGACTGGACCTATGCGAATGAACCATGCGACTGAACCTTCAGTCGTACGACTAACCGTTCATTCGCACGATTGAGTTCTCATTCGTACCCAGTGTTCACTCGTCTTCATTCGGCCTTCTAACCAGGCGACTGAGTTCCAACCGCACGACTGAACCTCCATTCGCACTCAGTCGTACGACTAAATTCTCATTCGTGCGACTGAGGTCTGCGATTGAGCCCATTCGCCTGAAACGGATCAGCAGCTGTGTTCTTGACGTTTTTGATCCAAACTCACTCAAAATTTGAGTTTTAACCATCCAAATCATACAATATTCAAAACAGATCCTATACACATCGTTTACAATGGTTTCGGACCATTATTTCATCAAAATTTCACAAAAACTTGGATTTGAATTCTTGGATTTTAAATTCAGAAATGGACCAGACCAATTTAATGATTTTAACAGGTTATTGGATCAAACTCAACCAGTTACACAGCTTATAACATCTCCGGATTGATCCGTGGTGTTCAAAACTTACCAAAACGGAGTTTCGCCTAGTCGATTTCGTGAGAAAAGGGTTTTGGGTGTGAAGGGGACAAGAGAACAGAATAGGTGCAGATAGAAATCTGCCCTTAAACCCCCTGCATCGCCCCATTTATCCATACACTTAATCTTAACCACCTCACCTTCAGTCGCACGACTGAACCATTCGTACGACTGAACTGTGCGACTGAAGCTCATACGCCTACGATTCGTACGACTGAGTCTCAATCGCACATAAGGGGTGCGACTGAAGTTCATTTGCATATGACTTATGCGACTGAACACTTAAACACTTAATCAACTCAACTTAATTTAATTAATCATAACTATAATATAATTTACAAGTCCGGATTTAGAAACCGGATGTTACAACTCTCCCCCCCTTAAATAGGTTTCGTCCTCGAAACCAACTATTCGAACAACTGGGGATAATCTCTCTTCATCTCCTCTTCTGACTCCCAAGTGAAATCAGACCCCTTTCTATTCGACCACTGCACTTTAACTAAATCAATAGTTTTATTCCTCAGCTTTTTCACCTTTCTGTCTACTATAGCAGTAGGTTTCTCAACATAGTTCAACTTATCATCCACCTCTATATCATCGAAAGGTACATAAGCATTCTCATCGGCCAAACACTTGCGCAACTGTGATACGTGAAAGGTTGGGTGGATTCCTTGCAACTGATCGGGTAATTCTAGTTTATAGGCCACTTCCCCAATCCGTTCTATAATGCTAAACGGTCCTATAAAACGAGGACTTAACTTTCCTTTCTTTCTGAATCTGATAATTCCCTTCCAAGGAGATACTTCCAACATAACTTTATCTCCTACTTCAAACTCTATATGCCTTCGCCTTTTATCTTCATAAGACTTTTGTCGATCCTGAGCTGCTTTAAACCGAGCTTTGATCTGATCCAGTTTCTCATTCTTGGCCTGTACAATTTCCAAACTGCCCAACTCTTTCTGCCCTACTTCTCCCCAACATATGGGACTCCTACACTTCCTGCCATATAACATCTCATAAGGGGCTCTCCCAATCGTAGAATGATAACTGTTATTGTAGGAGAATTCAACTAATGGCAAATGACTATCCCAGCTACCACCGAAATCTATAACACAAGCTCGTAACATGTCTTCAACTGTTTGGATAGTCCTTTCAGTCAACCCATCAGTTTCTGGGTGGAAAGACGTGCTGTGTAACAGACGAGTACCCATATCTTCATGAAACTTTCTCCAAAATCTCGAAGTAAAACGTGTATCTCTATCTGACACAATAGACAATGGTACCCCGTGTCGCGCAATAATCTCTCGAATAAATAGTTCTGCTAACTTCTCAGAGTTATACGTCTCCTTAATTGGTAAGAAATGTCCGCTACGTGTCAGTCTATCTACTATGACCCAAATGGTATCATAACCTTTAGCTGTACGCGGAAGCTTAGTTATGAAATCCATTGTCAATTCCTCCCACTTCCATTTCGGGATCTCTAAGGGTTGAAGCTTACCATATGGTTTCTGATGCTCAGCTTTAACCCGAAGACACGTCAAACACCTATTTACATACTGCATCACATTAAACTTCATACCGGGCCACCAATATTCTTGTTTCAAATCTTTGTACATCTTAGTAGCACCAGGATGTATAGAATATCTGGACTTATGAGCTTCATCTAACACTAGTTCCCTCATCTTAATCGGAACCCACATACGACAACATTTCGTCTTAACCCTAAAACTATTTTCTTCTAGATCCTTTGTTTGACCCTTCATTCGTTCTCGCTTCAAGTTCTCTTCTGTTAGGACCGTGTACGTACGGAGTACTAACTGATTCTAAGTTAAACCAGATCAAATAGTGCGGAATCCTATTTGATTGGCGATCCAATCAGTGAAAACGTAATCCGGATCAATACTAACGATTAGAAAATGTTAAGAATTGATTAGCAATGACCAGGAACGTTCTATGAAGTTGGAATGAACGAACAGGGTGCTCTGGGTCGACTAGGGTTATGAGAATTCGAAGTGTTCATTTTTCCACGAATTAAGTGGTATTTATAGGTTACAGATCTCATTCGTGCGACTGAGCCTTGCGACTGGCTCAGTCGTGCGATTGAGTAATACGATTGATTCATTCGAACGCTTGAGTCAGTCTCATGACTCAAACGGGTGATTGACTCAAACTCCTAGTTCAACCGTGCGATTGAACCATTCGCATGGTTCAGTCGTGTGACTGAAAAAGATTCTTAGTCAAACACATTCTTGAACCTTTAACGATTCAGAACTGTGTCTCACAACTGTAAACCTATATAACATGGTCATATTATGCGTGTAACAACTAATAATATAATTAGATACAACATTATATAATCAACAACCATATAAAGAAGAGATTCTCATTTGATTGATTGAACATTACATATGCGTTACAAGATAGAAGTCTATTACATTTGAGCTCACTAGACTAGAACTGGGGACATGTGTACCAACAAACTCCCCCTTGGACCTAGTTCTATCTAGACCTTTACTTCTTTCTTGAACTCTTCAAACCTTTTTAATCTCTCTTCTTTGGAAACCCCCGCATGGATATTTAGCACAAAGCATAGACGTATTATGTGCTGAAACTGTAGAGCTTGCACAATATCCTGCGTGTCGAAAAACAGTGGCCACTTGTACAGCGTATACACATCAGACGCTGACAAGTTGATAAGCCACATGGGGTCGAACACCCTTAAAGCTTCCATTGACCCGTCCTTTTCCAAAACAATGACTGCCTCACCCGAGCGCCAGTCATAGTACCACCACTTAAAGTGTGGGGTAAAGTCCTGTGGCATCTCCCTCAGTGGAATTCTGGACATTGTGCGCGGAGGTCGCCACTTCAGAACTATCTTAGGCTGACCAGTGATGGGACTTACCTCAGACCTTCTGAGGTACCTCGTAGCCTGTTGAGGTTTGAAGTTTACCCATCTGGTCCTATATTCCTTCTTCAATGCAGCCTCAAACCAGCCAGACATCTTCTTCGGATCAGCATAAAGAAGCTTTAGGCGTGCCAACTGGTTGAGTTCAAAACCTGGGAGAGTCTTCAGATCATGAGGGAATCTAAAGTACTCGATTCCCCTCTCCCTCTTCACTGCATATACTCCGAGGTCATCAAAATGAGCCCAAGCTATAATCTTCCCTGACACCTTCATATTCTTCTTTACTTTGTATAACTTGGTGTAGGTACTCTGAGTTGTTGTAGGACGTTGTGCTCGGACCTCGGCGAAACAAGCTGCCCATTCAGCCTTTCGAATGTCAACTTCGGCGTCCGTGGCTTGAGCTTGGCTTGTTGAGGCTTCAGCTCCCTTTTCTTTATCATGGAGTTTATCCAGAATATCACTATCAAGGTTGTTCACCAGATCAGGAAACACGTTTCCCTCTTGATCAGTGTATTCTGGATAATGCTGATCTGTGATGTCTTCAATTTCAATTTCTTCAACATCTTTAAGTTCGTCATCATCAGCATCATCAAAAACTGGAGCATCTTTAACGATTTCGTCTGGATTTAGACGAAACATTTCAGCCAGTTGCTCATCAGTGAGGTCGTGAATAATTTCTCCTTCTTCAGGAGTATAACTCACCGACCTTCTGACGATCCCCTGCAGATCAAGAATCATTGTTAGTTGAGACTTGACCTGTTGGAGGGGAGCAACATCATGTTCGTCTCTCTGAAAGTTAGGATCTGTTCGATTTAAACACGCAACACAATACTTGTTAGTAAAGAATCAAACACAGTCATTAACTTAAGATATAAACATTCATTAAATAAATATAACATAATTTCAAATACAAAAGTCTGTTAACTACATAAACATGACTAACTAAACAGTACTTTTGTCTTGAATTTCCGGAGTTTCTTCAGTTGGAGCAGACGAAGAGGGTCCTTGATCATGTCGGCGTTTAGAACGCCTTTCGCCTGCTACATTATCACTTTGATCTCCGGCAGTTTCTCCTCCTTTACCTTCATCATCTTCCTTCTTCTCATCACCATCATTACTCTCATCACTACCATCATCATCATCGTCATCATCCTCATCATCTTCATCATCGCCGTCCTCATCCTCACCATCATCATCATCATCATCACCTTCACCTTCACCTTCTCCAATCTTGAGGGGCTCACTCTGAGTACCTTTCAGTTTTAGCACTAGAGTCTTATGAGCCGCCTCTAGCTTTCCCATCCTCTCATCAGTCTCAGCCTCGTGTTGTAACAAGCCTGTGATCTGATCGGTCTGTGAAGTGATCACTTGGGCTTATGAGGATGTTAACTCCCTCAATCTTTCAATCTCAGCTGCCTGTGATGAACTTTGCTCTTGCAGCTGGAGGATCTGAGCTGTCTTAGCCTTATCAGAGGCTAGCAGTTGGAGCACCATGCTGTTTAGAGCAGCAAGTTGCTCAACCACCGAGACAGGTGGTAGAACTGAGCTAGAAGAGGCAAATGAGGGTTGGGTTTGGTGAGTGGTGGTTGTAGTGGTGGCTGTAGTGTAGATGGGAGGAGATGGGATGGCTGTAGTGGGGGGTACAGTGGTGGTGGTGGGAGAAGACATGGAAGTATGAAGTGGAGGTATAGTGGTGGTGGTGATTTGGGGTGTTTGGGATGTGGTGTATTGGGTGGTTTGTGTGGTTTGGGTGATTTGGCTAGGTGTGGTGGAAGTGGTAGGTGTAGAGGAGGTAGTGATAAGCGTGATCCTCCTGCGCTTGGACTTCATCCCATGAGGACGAGCCATATGTTTCCTCCGAGTCCCCTTTGACCCGGAGGCTCCCCCTTGGCTGCTGGGAGAGGCTGGGGTGTATGATGGGTCTGCTACAGAGCTCCCAGACTCTCCTGAGCGTCCACCAACCGCCCGTAAACCTTCCTCGGTTGCCATTACCCGACTTCCCACAGTCCGGGTTAGTGGTGCCTCATCTGAATCCTCCTCCTCCTGCATGAAGTCAGGGTGGATTGGAGCTGGCTCAGGTCTTCCTTGACCATCTCCTCCCTGATCCGTTCCGTTGTCATCATCATCGGAGTCATCGGAGGGTAGAGCCACCTGCTCTACATCAGAATCACTATCTTCGTGACGCCACTTTCTCCTAGCTGGCGCCACATACTCCTCACGGGCCAGATGCCCAAACAAACGTCTTACCGGGGGCTTGACCTGCTTGCCCCGGTATACCTTCATCCTGCCCAAGGTGGTATCATCCATCACCTCGAGCACAACTGCATCCTCCTTCTGCTTTGGTAAGTTAGGTAACTTCTGGTCAAAGATCATTTGCAAGAAGCGAGGATACATGCAGAAGCCTTCTCTTCCCTTCACTTCTATGTTCTCCACTAGGTAAGTGAAGATCATCCTGGAGAAGCTGAACGGGTGGTTCAGCACTAATGCAACATAGGCATTCTGCATTTGCTCAGAGAGCTCGTCAAATCCTCCTTTTCGTGAGGCAATACACCTTAGCAAGACGTGGGCTAGGTATTTGAACTGGGGGCAGAGATTGCTCTTGTTGAGCATCCCTGAGTTGATGTCCCCAGTGTACTTCGCCCTCAGGAAGCACCCTCTAACTGTCATCGGATGTAAACGAATAGGACAGTCACCATCATCTCCTAACTCTAGGACTGTCCTTAAGTCCTCCTCGGTTATCTCTATAGCGTTACCAAGAATAGAGCTCCTGATCCTATATGGCTCAACTGATCTATCTACAGTAGCATTCTCCCAGAATGCCTGCTGTAATGAACGGTACGGAGTGCAGGGTGTGGATATCGCCCTGTAGATCCTTGATCTCCGTAAAAATGAGATTATTCCCATAAACTCCGATGCATTCCTTGAGGTCAGATCAAGATGAGCACAGATGTTGTGCTTTGTGCTCAGAATCCAACGACTAGCCATCTGTCACAATATAAGTAAACATCAGTACATGTAGAAGATAGCGTATTCAAATCAAGGAATTTCCCACTTTGGTTAGTCGGGCGACTGAGCAGCCGAATGAACATAACCGTGCGACTGAGTGGAACGAATGAGTTTTAAAGATGAATTTATTCATACGAGCGACTAAGTTAAGCGAATGAGCATAGTCGTGCGTTTGATTCATTCGTCCATCTCAGTCGGGCGACTGAGACTAATCGTCTTCTCAGTCGGGCGATTGGAGTTCATCAGCGTGTCCAGTCGCCTACTCAACAGTTTGTCCATTCAAATTCGTGTTTTGAGCTATACTTGAAGTTAAACGTCGAAATTAGGCTCATTACACTCGGAAACTACCGATTAAGCATGTTTTAACTTTTGTTTGAACGTTTAGTTTAGTTTGGACAGCCTATTTGTTCATCATGTTTTCGGTTACTGTTTGGTCCGAATTCGAGAGGTTTTGGACATCATTTATCTGTTTTATCTATGAAACACCTCGAGTATTACCTGTATAGTCACCAATGAATGTTAGAACACGCAAAACAAAGGCAAATATGGATCAAATGAAATTTGGACAGAGGTTATTTAGGTCGGGCGAATAGAGGGGGCGATTTGGGAGAGTGAACGACTGATTCTGATTTGGTCTGTATTTATACTAGGGCAAATTCCAGTCGGGCGACTGAGTCTAGTCGCCTTGGTTAGTCGGCCGACTGAGTCTAGTCGCCTTGGTTAGTCGGCCGACTGAGTCTCAGTCGTGCAATCTACCCAATCGTTCATCTCCAATCGGGCGATTGAAGTTCATCCAAACGAAAATTACAGTCGGTCACCTCCAATCGTTCGATGTGATTCATTCGCACACCTCATTCGCACGTTTAACCTAGTCGGTCACATTCAATCGGCCGATTGGGTTCATTCGCATGGTCCAATCTTACGATTGTATTCAATCGTATACCCCATTCGTACGACTGGGTCATATCAGATTCAGTCGAGCGATTGGGCTATACTTGTGCCATTTTTGTCAAGATATGAACCAACACTTAGTTTATTTACCAATTGATAAAACATTATGTGCAATTGATCATCTCAGACATGATCCATTTAATCACCCGATCACCTCAGACGTGATCCATTTATCCACCCGATCACCTCAGACGTGATCCTTTTATCCTTTCAGAAACAATCTGTTTAGTTAAACATTAAGCTCATTCAGTGACATTTAGCAGATAACAGTGTACACAGTCCGACATGACTCATTATGCTAAGAAATAAATAAAATTTAAACTACGAATGAAAACTGAACATCTTTTTGTGATTTTTGATAGGGCAGGTTTGTGTAGCCTATAAGCATTGACATTATATCAGGAACAGACTCATTTGGAATCAGACAAGCATATATACCATTACTTGGAACATTATGAGTTGATTTCATTTTTCATGATTACATATCACAGTTTGTTCTGATCTAAGACTTCCAAGTACTAACTGGGAATCATGTTTGATATGAAACGTAACACACTTTGATCGTCAACTTTAGTTGGTGCTATCAAGACGACTGTCAGTATACTTGTCCACTTAAATTCAAGCACGGACTTTTGACATACATTGGTAATGAATTATGTTATGTTATTTCAAACAACATTTGCGTGTCCCGCACCTATATGGTAATCAGCATTCCTTAAAGAACTTTCGAGCGGTCTTTAGGTATTTTTTGCAAGAAGAGACTATTCTTAGATCTTTCAAAGAGAAGCCAATCCTCAGGTCAGTACCATCGCACAGCATAGAGGCGGCAAACAACAATGAAGTCTAGAATATATAGGTTATGCTTATCCTCAGGTCAGTGCCATCGCACAGCAGAGAGGCACACAACCTATCTCCTTGTTAGAGCATTTCATATTTTCTTTTGCACATAGCGCACCAACAACATAAGTTATCAGCTTGATTACGCTAGTATTCATTTTTTTTCGTGCTTTTGCTCTTTTTGTGGTCATTTGCACACCTTTGGTCGCATTTATTTGCTCGTTATCCCTTATCGGAAGAACTGATTGTGTTAACCAGTGATAAGATGGGAACCCACAGTTGATTGAACCTTTTAGTTTAGATTAAGTTTACCAATGAAGTCTACTTGTCTACTATGTTGAATCTACTGACACATCATATAATGAACTAGCACCTCCCTAGATCAACTTTCTCCATGTAATTACAGTAACAATCAAACGTACTATCATTTTCCCATTTTGTTAGACTTAGACTTCTCTTATGTTTTACATTTTCAGTAAACTAATTAGCATTTTTTAACTCAAACTCATTTTGCTGTTCCAAATAACTCGATGCCTGTGTACTATCATCTTCCAAAATGTCGAGTCACATTTCCTTTTTTTTTTTTTTTGTTGTCTTTGCCTTTTCAGCTTTACTCACCTTCCCCCATTTTTTTTTAAGTAAATGCATACTGAAATAAATCTCCCCCTAAAATTCTAAAACAAAAATTCTTTTTGTGTTTTTGGATTTTATACGACAAGGGAATTAAAAAATAAAATAAAAAATGAAGGAAAAAGAAAATAAACGAATAGACACGAGTCGGACTATGTATCTGCTTCTTCAGCAATCACATCACTTTTCTTTTTAACGCCGTTGACCTCTAGCAGATATAAAAATATTGGTTTATCAAACGGTTTGGTGTAAAGGTCAGCGCGCTGAAAATCCGTGTTAATTTTAATCACATCAATTAATTGTTTTTCATAGCAATCGCGTATGAAATGATATTTAATCCCGATGTGTTTTGTTTTTGGGTGTTGAACAGGATTTTTAGTGACGGCTATGGCAGCAGAATTATCAACATAAATAGGAGTGTTAGAAAATTTCAAACCGTAGTCACGCATTTGCTGTTGAATCCAGATGATCTGAGAGCAGCAACTCGCAGCAGCAACATATTCAGCTTCACAGTTTGATAGAGCAACCGAGGTCTGCTTTTTGCATTGCCATGTGACTAACCGTCTTCCAAAGAACTGACACCCTGCAGATGTAGACTTGAAATTCATCTTGCAGCCACCATAATCTGAATCGCTGTACGCAGTAAGCTCGAAGTCATCATCATGAGGATACCACAATCCTAGTGTTGGAGTACCCTTCAGATAACGAAAAATCCTTTTCACCCCAATCAAGTGATTCACTTTTGGCTTCGCTTGATATCTAGAACATAAACATGTGGCATACATGATATCTGGACGCGAGGCAGTAAGATACATGAGAGATCCGATCATCCCACGATACATAGTGGCATCCACCAAATCCCCATTCTCATCAGGGGCCACATCATGATTTGTGGCAAGAGGGGTACCGGCAGCAGATGCATTTTCCATGTCAAAGCGACTTAGAATATCGCCGACATACTTGGACTGATGTAAGAAAATGCCGGTTGATGTTTGATCCACCTGTAATCCTAGAAAGAACTTCATTTCTCCCATTGCACTCATTTCAAACTCTGCCTTCATCACAGATTCGAACTCTTTGCACAAAGTTTCATTTCTAGATCCAAAGATGATGTCATCCACATATATCTGCACCATAAGCAAGTCACCATCCTTTTCTTTGATGAATAATGTACAGTCAATTACACCCCTGCGAAAACCATGTTTCAACAAATGGGTGGAGAGCTTTTCATACCAAGCTCGAGGAGCCTGATGTAGCCCGTACAGAGCCTTGTCTAACTTGTAGACTCTGTCCTGATGATACGAATCTTCGAATCCTTCGGGTTGACTGACATATACTTCTTCACGGATTTCCCCATGCAAGAATGCACTCTTAACATCTAGTTGATAAACTTTGATCTTCATGTAAGAGGCGTAGGCTAGAAAGATACGTATAGCTTCCATTCTAGCTACGGGAGCAAAGACTTCATTGTAGTCGATTCCTTCGACTTGCCTGAAGCCTTGAACGACCAACCGTGCCTTGTTTCTGATAACAACACCCTGGTCATCCTTCTTGCACTTTAGTACCCATTTGGTACCAATTACCTTGACTCCTTTTGGCCTGTCAACTAGAGTCCAGACTCCGAGTTTCTTGAACTGGAGTAGCTCTTCTTGCATGGCATTGACCCAGGCCTCATCTTTCAGGGCGTCACAGACATATTGAGGCTCGATTTGTGAAACAAAACATGAGAAAGCCCCGTCATTAACATAACCCTTCTCCATGACAGCAGCATAATCAGCAGAATACAGCTGATTTCTTGTCTGCACACCGGATTGAATGTCCCCAATGATAGACGTGGGGGATGATTCACACTGATTCTAGTCATTGGTGTGGTAGGAACCACAACCTCAGAATCCAGATTGGTGACTACTGGTTCAGTATCCGGATTTCCCACGGCTGGTTCAGCAACTGATGATTCACTTTGTTGATTTGCTGTAGGGTCAGGGTTAGTATCAACTGCTTCTTCATCACCTGATGAATCATCACTCTCGTCATGAGCAGGAGTTGAGGAACTTGAGGCACCATCAGTAGGAGTGATGTTGCTTGAATCCAGAGTCGGTGAGTTAAGAACATCATACATCATCTGGGTAGCAACCTCATCCTCTGAATCAAATTGTGGAAGATTAAAGGATTTGAAAAAGCCATCATAATCGAAGAATGATGATGGACCTTTTCCAGCAGGAGGGGTGATGTATCTCTGAACATCCACGTTGCACCATACCTCTACTTGACCTGTCGAGTTATTGTAAACTCGTTTGTCTGGGATGCTGTATCCTAAAAATATTCCTTGATCAGCTTTCTCGCTGAACTTGCCATCCTGAGTCTTCTTCAGTAATGTACATGGAGCTCCAAATGGTTCCAGATACTCCAAATTTGGCTTTCTCTTCTGAAGTAGCTCATAGCAAGTCTTGCCATGCCTTTTGACTACTAATACACGATTAAGCGTGTAGCAGGCATTTGCAACCGCCTCATTCCAGAACTGAACTAGGAGCTTTGAATCAGCTAACATGGTTCGTGCAGTCTCAATTAAGCTCCGATTCTTTCGTTCTGCAACTCCATTCATCTGTGGCGTGTATGCGGAAGTGAACTGATGAACAATTCCCTTTTCCTTGCAGAAAGCATCCATCCACTGATTTTTGAACTCTGTGCCATTGTCAGAACGGATCTTCCTCACCTTCAGCTTGTAGAGTGACTCCAAAGTCGTGACGAGCACCTTGAATGATTCAAATGTTTCTGATTTAGCTTTCAGAAACATCACCCAGGTGAATCTTGAGTAGTTATCTGTGACTACAAAGCAGTACCAGTCCCCTGCTATACTCTTTGTGTTGACTGGACCAAAAAGATCCATGTGTAGCAACTCCAGGGGCATCTCAATTGAGTTGACTTGCTTGGTCTTGTGAGATTTCCTGGTCTGCTTTCCCTTCTTGCATGAGACACAAAAGTCAGGAAGTTGGAAGTTCTTGACTGTAACTCCTTCAACTAGGTTGTTGTGAACCAGATGGTTCATCTTTCTGTGATTGATGTGTCCCATCCTTCTGTGCCATGAGATGGATTCCTTCTCTGTCGCTTTTGATAGAATACATTGAGCTGTAGACTCAGAGGTAGTAGCATTAGACATATCCAATACATATAAATCATTGTACCTGGATGCAGACATCAAAACCTGCTTCTCTGAAATCTTCATCTCCTTTTTCAGTATGTAACATTTTCGGTTGTCAAACATAACTTTGAAGCCTTTGTCACATATCTGAGACACTGAAAGTAAATTGTTTTCCAGTTGTTGAACAAAATTTACTTTATCAAACTTTACCTTCTCATTACCTACTTCGCCCTGAGCGGTAATGTATCCTCCTTTATTACCAGCAAATGAAACGTGTCCCCCTTTAATTTGTTTGACATTGAAAAGAAGAGACTTGTTTCCCGTCATGTGCCTGGAAGCCCCGCTATCTACGATCCAAGTATTTGTAGACGCACTATAGCGGACACCCTACACATATGAGAAAATCATCAGTTAAGGAGGGGGACCCAAGCCTTGACTGGCTTGGGTTTCCCTGAGGAATCAACCATCATGAATTCAACCCACTGTCCTTTATCAGTGGGTGGAATCTCAACTTTCAGATTATCCTTGCTTTCAGACACACCAGCTGTCTTGGCTTTCCATAAACCATCCTTGTGAAACGATTGTTTGTGGTAAACCTTAGACTGATTTACAGTTTGAGCATATGGCTTAGATTCAGAAACAGGTTTTACCTCTGGCATCACGGACTTGTCAGAGACTTGTCTGTTTTGCCTTTGGCGAGGTGGAGACGAAAAAGACCTAGAAGGTGTTTTAGACCTAATAGGGGTTTTCGATCTAACTGGAGTCTTAGAACGCTGTTTTGAATCTATTTTGACTTTGTCGTGTAGCTCAATCTTAGTTCTTGGTGTCTGATAGCGAGGACAGTTAGTCGAAATATGACCGCGCTGACCACAAGTATAGCAGGATCTCCATTCGTCAGGGCTAGGAGATCCCTTGTGGGGCGGTGAATAAACCTCAGGAATGGGCCTTTTGGTCTTAGTCTTTGGACATTTACCCTCTTTAACAAACTTAACTTGTTTAATGTTTTGATTAATTTGTCTTGGAGGTTGAATATTATCCCTTTTAACTGATTTAACTTGAGTGGCTTTAGATATCTTGGTTTGTGTTATATTTGATTTTGACTCCAAACCAAGAGATGTTTGAACATTTGCTTCCACCTGTTTCTCAGCATTTACCTTGCTTGATGCTAAGGTTTTCTGATCATCATCCGGAGAAGCAGGCTTAACTGCTGTGTCCGGATCACTAACCAGAGGAGTTGTCACCACATGATCCTTAATTGGGTTGTTATTAATTGGACGTTGTTTTGTGTTCAAAAGGATCTCATGTGGTGGTGGAACTACCTTGTAACCCAATCCCTCCCCATTGTTTCGTTCTTTAACCAAGTTTTTCAAAATGTGCGAAGAACTCGCTAAACTATGTAGTTTTTGTGTCAAAGACTCATTTTCTACTTGTAAAACAGCTTTGTCCTTTTTAGTCTCTTCAATGGTCTTTAAGTAGTATTTAATGTCATTTTCTTGGTTAAAGACAACAACTTCAGTTTCCTTTAGTTGCTTCTGCAATGCATCTAACTTCTCCTTATAACTGCTCTCATTTTGTTTTAAGACACGATTAGCTTCTGAGCACAGCTTTAAGTCATTTACTAAGTTATCGTTGTGTTCTAACAACCTAGCAAATTTTAGATCAATGCTTTCCCTAAATTTATCACATTCAACACAAGCATGTTTATCAAATAATTCATCTTTAGATTGTACCTGTGTAGATGTCGACGTGCCAGCCATGAAAGCATTCTGAGACGTGGGTTGAGCTTCAGATTCTGAATTCAACTCATTCTGGACAATTTCATCAACAGCATCAAACGTCTCTTCCAATTCAGCAGTATCAACCTCAGCTGAGCTTTCCCCTTCACTTGCTGAGTCTTCGTTCAAATCCTCCACAGACGCAATCGAAAGGACCAGTCTTTTCCTTCATCTCCTTGTGCTACCATAGCTTTAGAATCATTCCCCTTGGACGATGGTTTCTTGTCATTATCTTGCCTATTGAACGAAGAAAATGGATTCCCGTTCCCAGTCTTCTTAGGCTTCGAACATTCTCTTTTAAAGTGGCCCTTTTCTCCACAATTAAAGCACGTGACTTTAGACTTGTCAAAACCAAAGGTTGTATCTTTAGTAGCCACGAGATTTTGCCCTGTTTTCTTCACAAATTTCTTGGCTCTTCGGACAGCACTTGCAAGAGCCCACATAATATCCATTCGTTCCAGCTCATTCTCATCTACTTGCTCATAATCTTCATCAGCAAGGTGGCAATTTCCAATTTTGCCCGCCACCAAACCATCATAAGAATGCACAACAGCAGCAAGTAAATCCATGTGCTCTTTAGCAACCTCCACTGTTACTTTTCCCAGATTATCTGTCATCAACTTTGCAGACTGAGTAACAGTGGGACTTAGAATAACTCCAGATGCACCATGAGACTCATTTGCAGAGGATGAGCCTTGTTCAGCAGTTGGAGATGTATTGGACACGAAGGCTGTTTGCAGAGGTGCACCAGATGACTTTGCAGCAGGGGTGGAGGTAGGAGTGACATTGTGGAGTGAGGGATCTTGAGCATAAGAACCCTTCTTTGCTTTGTACTTGTGGCGTACTTCTTCCTCTTTCAGTTTTAAAATAAAATCATTTATATCCAAGGTTTCTAAAACTGAGTTGAATCGCAGAGTGGAAATGAATGAATCCCACTTTTCAGGTAGACCATCTGCCAAGCTTGAAACTTTGTCTTCCATTGACGTCTTAATACCATGAGTGTGAAGTTCACTCATTAGATGATAGAAACGATCGATGATTTCATCCAAGCTTTCATTCCCAATTGCTGAGAAGTTATCAAACTCCTTCTTCAACGCTTTACCTTTCAGTGCCTTTAAATTAGCATTCCCATCATACCTCTTCTCAAGAACTTCCATCAGTTTTTTACTTTGCTTGTGCTCTGAGTATTGGTGAAAAATGGGCTTGGGAATGGACTGAGTTAAAATAGCATAGGCCTTCTTCTCTGCATTGTAGGCAACTTTCTGTGTATCGGAGAGTCCACTCAAAGTCAAAGGAACACCATCAGCCCCCACGGGTATTTTATAGCCAACCTCAATAGAGTTCCATAAGTTCGTATCCACCCCATTAAGATAAATTTCAAAACATTGTCTCCATTGTGGAAAGTCCTCTATAGTCAATAGTTTAGGTGGCTTGTTATGGTTCCCTATCTCATTCTCCAGTAACAACAAGTTCTGTATCCTCGAATCCTTTCCAGCTGACATGGCATAATTTTCTGAGTCCATTCTTTTATTAATTTAACTTGTGAATTAAAACTGCTAATGCGAATGGGTTGTACGACTGGGATACGATTGAACACTAGCTGTATGCGATTGGACTCAAACGTACGATTGAACAGGCGACTGAGATACTTAGGCGACTGGACAGACCGAACGACTCAGCTGGGCGACTGGAGTTGGCGATTGACTCAATCGGGCGATTGTCTGAACGACTGACTCAATCGGGTGAATGGACTGGCGACTGACTCAAACGTACGAAAGACCTGGGCGAATGGGTTCAGTCGTACGATTGAGATAATCGTGCGACTGGGTCGGCTGTAAACACGATTTTGAACACTTTGACCTAGAACGCAAGTATTTGCACCCTAGACGGCTGAAACACGAAAAATACAGATTTTTCAGAACACCCACACGTAAAGACTCGATTTTTAGCAAAAAGATTGGATCTTTTCGCGTAAAAACATAGATTTTTTCACAAAAACGATTGAATCAACGAAGAATCAAGAGCCTATGCTCTGATACCACTTGTTAGGACCGTGTACGTACGGAGTACTAACTGATTCTAAGTTAAACCAGATCAAATAGTGCGGAATCCTATTTGATTGGCGATCCAATCAGTGAAAACGTAATCCGGATCAATACTAACGATTAGAAAACGTTAAGAATTGATTAGCAATGACTAGGAACGTTCTATGAAGTTGGAATGAATGAACAGGGTGCTCTGGGTCGACTAGGGTTATGAGAATTCGAAGTGTTCATTTTTCCACGAATTAAGTGGTATTTATAGGTTACAGATCTCATTCGTGCGACTGAGCCTTGCGACTGGCTTAGTCGTGCGATTGAGTAATACGATTGATTCATTCGAACGCTTGAGTCAGTCTCATGACTCAAACGGGCGATTGACTCAAACTCCTAGTTCAACCGTGCGATTGAACCATTCGCATGGTTCAGTCGTGCGACTGAAAAAGATTCTTAGTCAAACACATTCTTGAACCTTTAACGATTCAGAACTGTGTCTCACAACTGTAAACCTATATAACATGGTCATATTATGCGTGTAACAACTAATAATATAATTAGATACAACATTATATAATCAACAACCATATAAAGAAGAGATTCTCATTCGATTGATTGAACATTACATATGCGTTACAAGATAGAAGTCTATTACATTTGAGCTCACTAGACTAGAACTGGGGACATGTGTACCAACATCTTCTTTCAGTGCTTCTAATTGAGCTTCTCGTAACTGATGCATAAAATCTGGGGTTATCACTAACTTGTATGACTTAACTCGAATTAGAGGGTGTTCATTCTTTCGGCTTAATGCGTCAGCAACCACATTTGCTTTACCAGGATGGTAAAGTATTTCACAATCATAATCTTTCACCAACTCTAACCATCTCCGCTGGCGCATGTTCAATTCCTTCTGATCAAAGAAATATTTCAAACTCTTATGATCTGTGTAAATCATACATTTCGCCCCATATAAATAATGCCTCCATATCTTCAAGGTAAATACCACTACTGCCAGTTCTAAGTCATGTGTTGGATAATTCTTTTCATGTTCTTTTAATTGTCTGGAAGCATAAGCTATCACTCGTCCCCTCTGCATTAAAACACAGCCTAGACCTTGATACGAAGCATCTGAATAAATCACCAAATCTTCATTTCCATCTGGCAACGATAGCACTGGTGATTGGGTTAACTTCTGCTTTAGTTCTTGAAATGCATTTTCTTGTTCTGGTCCCCAAACGTATTCTTCATTCTTCCTCCTCAGTTTCGTTAACGGGGATGCGATTTTGGCAAAATCCTGAATAAATCTTCTATAATAACCAGCCAGACCCAAGAAACTACGGACCTCAGATGGCGTCTTTGGAGGACTCCACTTCACTATTGTTTCAATCTTAGTAGGGTCTACTAAAATACCCTCTGCATTGATCACATGTCCTAAAAACTGTACTTCCCGCAACGAAAACTCATACTTAGAGAATTTTACATAAAGCCTTTCTTTTCTCAATCTTTCCAATACTTCACGAAGATGGCAGGCGTGATCTCCCTCATTCTTTGAATAGATCAGTATATCATCAATAAACACAATTACTGATCGATCTAACATTGGCTTGCATACCTTATTCATCAAATCCATAAAAGCAGCAGGGGCATTCGTCAACCCAAAAGACATAACCAGAAATTCATAATGACCATAACGTGTACGAAATGCTGTCTTAGGTATGTCTTCTTCCTTGACTTTTAACTGATGATATCCCGAACGAAGGTCTATCTTAGAAAACCAATTGGCTCCTTGTAGCTGATCAAACAAATCATCTATTCGTGGGAGTGGATACTTATTCTTTATTGTCAACTTGTTTAATTCTCTGTAATCAATACACATACGCATACTCCCATCTTTCTTCTTCACAAACAATACTGGAGCACCCCACGGGGAAGAACTGGGTCTAATGAAACCCCTTTCCAACAAGTCTTCAGTCTGTTTCATTAACTCTTTTAATTCTGATGGAGCTAATCTATAAGGTGGCTTAGCAACTGGCTTAGCACCCGGAACCAATTCAATTCTAAACTCAACTTCACGATCTGGAGGAATACCCGGCAATTCTTCTGGAAACACATCTACAAAATCTCTAACCACAGGAATGTCTTCTATCTTTCTTACAGGCTTTTGAGAATCAATTACATATAGCAAGTAAGATACACACCAGCGGCTTATTAACTTATCAGCTTTTATCATAGATATTATTTTCACCGTTGACTCCTCTCTATCACCATATACATTGATCGTATTCCCATCCGGTGCTCTTAACTGAATTAACTTCTTATTACATATAATATGGGCTTCATGGTTTACCAACCAATCCATACCCAATACTACATCAAACCCTCCTAACATCATTGGATATAGTTTAACAGGCAACTTATATCCTTCTAATTCAATATAACAACCATCAATCATATTACTAATCATCACAGATCTATCATTAGCAGTTTCAACTACAAAAGCTACCTCTAATGGTCGAACTTCGCATGCAAGCATAGGGCAAAAATCAATAGATACAAAACTTCCACTTGCACCAGAATCAAATAACACATTAGCTGGAATTCCATTCACTAGAAACGTACCTGACACTACATCTGGCAACGCTTTAGCCTCACTGGCTGTCATAGAATATGCTCGCCCCTTGGCCACACTCGATCCTTCTCCTGACCCTTTCATCAATCTAACCGGTTCAGGCTTTCTAAGTACCAATTTTGGACATTCGCTTCGAATATGCCCCGTTTCTCCACACTCATAACATTTACGAGGACCTTCATTACACTCATTAGCATAATGTCCCGTCTTTCCACATCTAAAACAATTCCTGCTACCCATCATACATTCACCCTGATGTAGCCTACCACACTTCCCGCAACGTGGCAGCTCATTTCTGACATTCCTCGGGAATTGACCCCTTCCAAACCTACCTTTCTTTTGAGAACTTGGATTCTCAAATCTTCTTTGCACGACAGATTCTTCACGCCTCCTTTTATTTCCTTCCGGAACAACATTACTACCATAAACTTCTTGATACATGTCTGCAGCTAAGTTTACCGTCAACTGGTAACTACTCGGAGCAGATGATCTAACCAACTTTCTGACTTCTTGAGGCAACCCCTGTGTATACCTCAAAATTTTCTTCTCTTCAGGAACAACCAAATGAGGCACCAACCGCGCCATCTCCTCAAACTTAGACGTATATTCCCTATGAGACATATTACCCGCCTGAAACTGCAGAAAACTCATTTCTATTCGATCCATCTCGCCTTTCGGACAAAACTTATCCGATACTAACTTTCTAAATTCAGGCCACAACATTTTGTCAGTAGCCTCCTCGCCTAACGTCTGGATAATCGTATCCCACCAATACAAAGCCTCACCTACAAACGAGTGGGCTGCAAACTTTACCTTCTGATCCTCCCTACACTCACTCAACTTGATCACGGCTTCCATTTCACGAAGCCATTTATAAGTGGCTACCACATCCATAGTCCCAGAAAATCGTGGAGGATTACATTCTTTAAACTGGCTATACGTAACTCCCTTCCTCTCACTAGACCCCTCAGCTTTATCAACATTCCTACTTTCATCAGGTCTAGCTGTATTCAAGGCTTTACGAACCTCCTCAGCAATAGCATCACGGAATTGCTGCCTCGTCATACTAAGCACCTCGGTGCTCTCATCAACATTTCTTTCCGAGGTTCCGCCTTGCATTCTTTCACTCTCCCTATCAGCCATAACCTATTAAAACGAGATCAGGATTATTTGGTACCCACATGTAAGTATGTAACCAGAATACTATAAGTAAAGTAAATTATTAATAATGTTGGCCAAGTACTATTAATTGTTTACTTTACTTTTACTATTCTCGTTATTCCTTCTCATGATAGTCCCATCACCTTTTCTTGTTTTAATAAACTATTCTATCTAGCTATCCCTGCTGGCATATCTATTTTCTAGTTAAAGTCTAGTTATTATAACACTAGATCCCTTTAACTACTGCTCTGATACCAACCTTGTGACGCCCTAAACCCGGCAGGGCACCGGAGGCACGTCACGCAGTTGGATTAATATTTTAAACACAAATCAGAGCTTTCTATTTACAGCGGAAGACTTTAAACACTATTATATATATTAACCCAACTATTTAAAACATTTTATATATGATTGCATTTAATTATACATCGCCCTATTTACATTATTAACAAGCCCTAAATCCTATGCCAGCAACTGCTCCGGGATAGCATCCTCGTTCAGCTCATACTTGCTTTCCTCTATTATCAGAGGATCCCTCCTTACCTAGCACACACAACACACTCAAAACATCAGATAAACTGGTGAGTTCTAATTTTTATTAAAACATTATCAACATTTTCACACACACCACAGCTATCTTTTTATTGGCAATATTATAAATTCATCTTTTATCATTATTCCGTCCCACTGGACCTGTCCCATCGAACGTCGGTTGCCCCCATCTAGCAACTACCAGTTCCCCATACCCAGTAACGTCGGTTGCCCACATCCAGCAACTACCAGTTACTACACTCAGAAACATCGGTTGCCCACATCCAGCAACTACCAGTTTCTCATACTCGGTAACGTCGGTTGCCCACATCTAGCAACTACCGGTTACCCTACCCAGAGACGTCAGTTGCCCACATCCAGCAACTACCAGTCTCCCATACCCAGTAACATCGGTTGCCCACATCCAGCAACTACCGGTTACTATCTCTCATCTAGTAGGATGCCAAATAATCATCTAGGGTCGTCACCACAAGATGTTCACAAAGCTGAGTGATCGTCATCACTCCTATCAAACTGTACAATTTCACACTCAGGCATCTTACCCTAACTGGCCTGTTGAGATTTACATCACATTACCATTTCAAAAACATTTCTTTTATTTATTGCCAATATTATCACATTCACTCACACCCCGCACATTCTTTCTTTTAGCACCGATTTTAACATGTTTTCATTAATCATCACACCCCATCCGACCCATTGGAATCATTACCATCACGTGATGATTAACAATGTTCAGATGACTATCTTTTACACCCTACCTGACCCATTGCAATCATTACCATCATGTAATGATTAACAATGTTCAGGTAATCATTTGTTACCCCCACTTTCCCTCTAACAGCTTTACAACTGTTAGAAACATATCAACATCACTATCACAATTCTGGTTCTAAAAACATGCAATTCATTTATCCTTGTATGTGTGCTAGCCCGAACGTTAAAACCAAACATTTGAAAAGGGCTTAGAACTCACCTTATCAATTTCCTCACCACAGTCTACACAATCCACGTACCCAAGATAACTAGTCCTTCCTCTAATTAAGGTATATCTAAAGCAATAAACCCTGATTCAATAAACTTATTCTCAAACAGGCCCTCATGCGATTGAACACTTATGCGAATGAGCAATCATACGACTGGACCTATGCGAATGAACCATGCGACTGAACCTTCAGTCGTATGACTAACCGTTCATTCGCACGATTGAGTTCTCATTCGTACCCAGTGTTCACTCGTCTTCATTCGGCCTTCTAACCAGGCGACTGAGTTCCAACCGCACGACTGAACCTCCATTCGCACTCAGTCGTACGACTAAATTCTCATTCGTGCGACTGAGGTCTGCGATTGAGCCCATTCGCCTGAAACGGATCAGCAGCTGTGTTCTTGACGTTTTTGATCCAAACTCACTCAAAATTTGAGTTTTAACCATCCAAATCATACCATATTCAAAACAGATCCTATACACATCGTTTACAATGGTTTCGGACCATTATTTCATCAAAATTTCACAAAAACTTGGATTTGAATTCTTGGATTTTAAATTCAGAAATGGACCAGACCAATTTACTGATTTAAACAGGTTATTGGATCAAACTCAACCAGTTACACAGCTTATAACATCTCCGGATTGATCCGTGATGTTCAAAACTTACCAAAACGGAGTTTCGCCTAGTCGATTTCGTGAGAACAGGGTTTTGGGTGTGAAGGGGACAAGAGAACAGAATAGGTGCAGATAGAAATCTGCCCTTAAACCCCCTGCACCGCCCCATTTACCCACACACTTAATCTTAACCGCCTCACCTTCAGTCGCACGACTGAACCATTCGTACGACTGAACTGTGCGACTGAAGCTCATACGCCTACGATTCGTACGACTGAGTCTCAATTGCACATAAGGGGTGCGACTGAAGTTCATTCGCATATGACTTATGCGACTGAACACTTAAACACTCAATCAACTCAACTTAATTTAATTAATCATAACTATTATATAATTTACAAGTCCGGATTTAGAAACCGGATGTTACAAGAATTTAATAGAAATAAATGTGTTAATACGCGTAATCGTTTGATTTATCGTTAAAGTGTGGGAAAAATAAATAATTAATTTTATTAATTAATTATATGATAATTAATTAAAATATTTAATTATTTAAGTAACACAAAACGACTTTTTGTAAATAATCTGTGAATCTATAAAACACATATAATTGTAATTATCTTGAATAATTAAAAGTAATATAGTGTCCAATAATAATTTTATAATTTAAATTAAAAGTTCACTTTTATAGAAAAATTTTGTAACATTTGTAATATTATTTATTTAAAACATTTAATAAAATAAATAAAATGTTAAAATAAGTTTCAGAAAATAATTAGGTGGTTTTAAAATTTTTTAATGTTTGTAAAAACATTTTTATGATTTTTAGGTTTTTTTTCTGAATTTTTAAAGCTTAAAAAGCCTTTTAAAAAAATGTGTGAGGTTGCTTGGGGTCGAACTCGGGACCTCTAGTATGTATTGTGAGCACGGAACCGGTAAACCAAAGGCCTAAGTCGCGGTAACTCTCGGTTTTTAATTCTTTTGCACACTATTTCAATAAAACCCCTAATTCCCAAACGAGCCCTAGTTCGAATCCTCTCCAATTGAGGTTCAATTCGATTTTGTAAACCAAATTAACCATAAGGCTTTCGATTCTCATGTAAAATCGAGTGTGTAGGTGTGTTAATTACCTGTTAATTATTTGATTTTTGATACCACAATTCGAAGGTTAGCCGCGACCAATCGTGGGGTTCAAATAATGATCAAATGAAGACTATGATCAAATTAACTTCGTGGGTAGCTTCTTCAAGGGTAAATGATGATTTCCCTTCAATCAATTCGGATTAAGAGAGCTCAGAATGTTGGTTTTGACAAGTTGCAGGTCGCAACTTTAATCGAATGAAGTGGGGTGTCGTGTGTTTGTTTCAAGTGAAATTGAAAGATGTATTCGATTGGGAACAAATATAGGATCGTTCATGCAAGATTAATTCGATTATTTTTAAGGTTTGGTGGTCGACAATGGTGAGGGTCGGGGCCGAAACCGCGGGGAAGAAAAGCCGGGGGTGGGGTTTGAATGTTTTGAAATTTTACAAGAATAGTCCCTGTGGTTTGTAGTAGTTAACAAATGAAGTGTAAAGTTAGATTTAGTTTTAAAGGAATTAAAATTTAACCCCTGAAATTTGAAAGGTTATTATTTTATGTAAAAAATTATTAATTATATTTTTATTATTATTATTATTATTATTATTATTATTATTATTATTATTATTATTATTATTGTTAATATTATTATTATTAATATTATTATTATTATGATTTTCATCAACATATTGAATTTAAATATTTTTTTTTACAAAATTAACTTTTTTATTAATAAAAATTCGAGATGTTACAGGGATCAAAGCCCCATGAAGGATTCCTTTAATATTATCGTTTGGATGGTCAATTGAATTAAAATCGAATTAGGGTTCATGAAGATTTGGGGATTTCTTGGTTATATGTGTTATAAATTATGGGAATCAGCTTATACCATGGCCGCGGTCCTGGTTCACTGGTTCCCCACTCACATCCTAACTTAGAGGTCCCGGGTTCGAACCCGGGCACCCCCATAGTTTTTTTTAAAAGGCTTTTCAGCCTTTAAAAAAATGTAAAAATTTTTAAAAATCTATTTTATAAATTTTGTTTATTTTAAAGGTTAATCAATTATTTCCTGAAAATTTATTTCTAATAATATCTTAATATTTGATTTTATTTTATTAAAACAAATAGTATAACTAGTTAAATATCTTATACAATGGACTTTAAAATTTGTTTATCTTAATAAAACATTACAATTGGATTATTTTCTTGTTTTAGCTTACTAATTATTATTTGTTTCAAATAATAAATAATAAATTTTTGACTCAAATGTTACTTTTAAAGACATAATTATCTCTAATGATTATCTAACTTTTATATTTAAATTGTTTCCTTTTAAAATAATTAAATAAATATTAGACTTGAAACAATAAATTCTTATAATATTAATAGGCATTATTAATTAAAGTTTTATCATGATAATTGTAGAAATTATATATTTTATAATTTACAAAGTATTTACAAATATTATTTTCTTATAAAATATACTAACTAAAGGTTTAGATTAATAATTTGTTATTAATCAAAACGTTATTCTAATTATTTTTAAATAACAAAGATGTATTTACTTATTAAACCCTATCATTATTTATACATAAAGTCATTTCTAGAATACTTAAATGAATAGTCCTTTTAATTGAATCAAAACATAAATGATTACGTTAAAAACTTATTATTTATTAAAACCCCCATAATTCTATCAAAACCCTAATCCTTATTTGAACATTAATCTTATTATTAACTTAAACTTGTAACATATATTTAGGTGCTTGTAATGGATACTTCGGATTATCTTTTGGATCTTACTTTAATCTTTTATTATCATTTTGTAATGTCTATATCAATGTGAGTATTTCCATATCTCTTTTTCTTATTTTCACACTTTGGGGTGAACCATGTTAACTTATATCATTGCACTTGTAAACTTATTCGAGACTTGTAAACTTTATGGCAATTTACTTGTGTGTTGTGGTTAGTTGAACTTTGTGGTTACCATGTTATGACGTTATATGTACAATCATTAACTATTGCTAGCCTGGCGACGTCATAGATCTATGGGCCTGACAAGCCTGCTTGGTTGATCCAAGTACACTTAGCTAATCGTATATATTTTTAACGTTTGAGACTTGTAAAAATTTGTCAAGGTTTGATTGTTGCATTGTTCATAACATCCCTAATCACTTTATTCACTAACTTATGACTTGAATTGTCATCTTTTATATATTCTATGTATTGAAAACTATGGAATGCTCACCAACATTTTATGTTGACCTTTTATTTTAACATGTTTCAGGAAATACTCAAGCTTAATTTCTACTCTTCGAAGCTTACACATCTAGGAATAGATAAATAAATGGAATAAATGACTTGTTATGTTTATTTTAATTTCTTCGAGACTTATGATTGTAATGGTACTATTGGAATTTATCTATACTATATATATATATATATATTCATTTGAGGTGGGCAAAAATGTAATTTTACATAATCTCTTAAAATTAAGAGATGTACATGTATTCATGAACAAGGTACAACTTTGCTTGCTTTCGATGTATATGGAACGGAGGGCAAACTCTGCAAACCAGAGTTGCTTTCGACCACTGTACAAAAGAAGAAGGTCCGAGACCTCTCTTCCCTATTGCTTTCGGAGATGCCTTCGACCAGAGTATCATCACCATCACCTTCCTCTATTGCGATGGAACCGAGCTGCTTTCGGAATGCCTTTCGACCAGAGTATCGTCAGCAGCTGCAATCTCCATTTTGAGAAGGTCAGAGGTAGGGCTTTTCTCCTCAAAACCCTAAATAACACGAAAAGACTATGGTTTTTGTCTTGGCGTTCAATTCAAAACTCTCAACACCCTACATAAACTCACAAGAGTATGGTTTTTGTTTTGGCGGTCAATTAGTAAGTTTCTTCTCGCATTTTCTAACTGGTAAGATTCTTCTTCCAAAAGCTTTGAACAGATGAGATACTTTCTTAGCTTGATTTGATTATTTAGATGCTTAGTTCGAATAATTCGTTTCCATATTCATATTCATATTCATATTCATCTTCTTCTTTCTGTTTCAAGGTGTCTGATTCACTTTTCGTGGGAGCTGCAATCTCCATTCACTTTTCAATTTGATTATTCAGGAAGCAGGTAAACGTAAATCCCACTTTCTGTTTATGATTTATCGCTCTCGATTGTAAAGGGGTGTGTTGGTGTGTAATTGATTGAACCGATTAATGCACGTTTGGTGTGGGTGATGAACTTTAATGTTTGTTTCAATTTGTTTGATTTAATATGTTTGTCAGTTTTAGATTTGTTGGGTTTCACTCTTCTTTGTTTTAGGAATGTTTCTCATTAGATGTTAATCGAATCCCTTGATTTCTTTTATAAATTTGTACCTCACATTGTGGAGGTTTACTTGTATAAATAGTGTAATTGGGCTTTGTATGAATTGAATCTTTTATTAGTTTGTGACTTTGTGTTAGTTTTGTTTGTTTGTTATGTTGGATTGCTGCTTCAAAATCTTAATGCTTGCAGACAGCTAGACATGCCCTTTTTGTAGTTTGTGAAAAGTTTGTTAATTGCCATCTCCAAGTTACCTTGCTGTTTGAAAAAGATAACTATTTTTCTGACTTTGGTGACTTTCAAGCTGTTTGAATTGTATAGATCTTTGACATATTCTCCCTTTAGCTATCTTTTTCTATTTGACCAAATTGAGAAAACACACAATCCAAACTGACCTATTAGTAAGCAAATGGGTTCACATTGCTACTTGTAAGCAGAACCATACAAACCTTCTGGTGCAATCAAGAGTTTGCAATAGTCTTGGTGGAGCTCGAACAAAATATTCTGCAGCTGCAGCACCTGCAGCACCCAAACGTTAAGGATAAGATGACTCATTTACTTATTATACATCAACATATCTACCATGCTTATATAAAAATAGATATGTTAGCTTGTTAATAGTATCAAGGTTGGAATCACATATCAAGGTTGATACTTTTTTCATTAGCTTGGCAGCACAGCTTTAAATAGGTTGCCTATTTTTGATAAACTGTTGTGACCATTTATGCGTCTTTAGGTGGCATGTGTGTTTACTTCACTAAAATTATATGTTGAAAGTTTCCACTTACTTGAAAGTAAGCTTTGAATAGATGAAAGTAAGCTTTGAACAGAGTTGTAAGTATTGGCTTGTCTTTGCCATCCATTATCTTAGCATTCATAACATCACATATGTTATTTAGCAATAGAACATGTATATAATATTAATTACCTAATATGTTATTAGGCAATAAAGGATATTAACACTGATTACCAGAAAAGTGAGACCTGGTGTAACTTAATTTAGGATATTTGGTAACCAAAGAGGAGGAGGAGCATTCATTATTCATAGATTGTTCATATTGTTTTCAAACTACCATACAGTTGTACATGTTGCAAGTTCCCTTTAATTACCTGTATACACTGCATCCTTAAAAGATTGTTTTATGTTCTCATGGATGTGATTAAGATAGCGTCTAAGCTTAGCACATGGACACAGTCTCAAAAATGCATGAATAATTTCCTCATATAGTCAACAATAACATCATATTACAATCATTATCTATTTTTTATTAGGAAGTACATAATTTTTTTTGAGGTCTTACTTGCCACTCTCAAGGTTTTATTGATCGTATTGACCTTATACCTTGATTTGTTTTTGAAATATATACGTCGCTTGAAGTTTTTTTAACACATCTACCATAATATTATAACCAAATTGTCTAACTTAATGATGAAAAGAAATAGCAGTTAGACTAATGACCAAACATGAAATAAACCATATACATAGGTTGCCTAATGTGTGTTTACTTCACTGAAACATCCTTTGGTAAGATCATACCTTTGGTAAACCTGTGCTGCCACTTGTATACATGATGACTGCAACATCCGTCTTGATAGGTAGTCGAGCATTAACTGGATTATTCTGTCCCATTTTCTCAACTTCAGAGAAAGAAGCAATTTTCCAATCACCAATACTATTTAAAGCTTCGGTGTTAGCACTTTCAAAGTAAATAACATTCTTCACAGTTGTCAGGCTCGAACTAACTGCAGCCACTTTTTTACAGCATTTTTTGGGCAGCTTTCACATACCTCTTTATAGCCTAACAAACAAAGGCAGTTGTTGGCCCGGGACATAGACCCATAGCCCAACAACCCCAATAAACCAAAACTCATGGGAACTACAAAACAAAACACTAAGCTCACCCATGAGGAAATACCAACTAGGGACAAAGATAATCTCAATGCCCAACATACAGACTAAAGCCCAAAATAACCCTCTAATAACATCATGAAATACTGATCCAACCAATATCACAATAAAAAACTGGCCCAAAGACAATGTAGACCATCTTCCACACAGCCCAATAACATGCAAAATCCTTCAACATCCAGTAGCCCAAATGACTAAGCCAAGACAATTGAAGAATTCCAACAACCATCAGCCCAAGGATCATCCTAATTGAGGCCCAGCAGCCTTGATATAAACAGCATTTGCAAAGAAAATCCAACGGGCTGCTGATAAAACTGAGAATCTTTATCAGTAGATTTAAACAGCTGTTACACCAAAGAACAACTCATCAGCAGTTCTACATCAATAGATGAATACAGCAGGTGTGCATCAGCAGTTTGAAACAGCTGAAAGCAGCTTTTGATCAGTTGTTTTAAAACAGCTGATGTGATCAGTAGTTGAATACAGCAGTTGTGCATCAGCAGTTTGAAACAGCTGAAAGCAGCTGTTCATCAGTTGTTTTGAAACAGCTGATATGATCAGTAGTTGAACATAGCAGTTATGCATCAGCAGTTTTAAACAGCTGAAAGCAGCTGTTCATCAGTTGTTTTGATGTCAGCTGTTATGATTCAACCATTTAAAAGAGCTGCTGCATGGAATACAACCATATCAACTAACAATTAAGATCTCCCTCTTCTTTTCCCCTGTAACCACAAATCCATCATATCCAAATACCCTACCACCCCTCTTACCTAATTGAGCACCAATCAGTAATAGCCAAGCAATAATAAGACCTTTGCACCACCAATAATTCTTTTCCTAAAAATAAAAAGGATAAAGAAATTAGCAATTGGTTATCCACTTCATAACCACCCTTGTAGAACAAGAATTCCACCAAATAAAATCACCACAATAACATAGATCAACAAAAGAAACATAATCCCTCCCCAACCCAACACTGAAGGCAAAATCCCTCCCCAACCCAATGGCCTCATCAATCAGACCATGCCAAATCTCCAACAGTTTATACCAACTATCACCATAGCTACTCAGACACTTATTAAGCAAACAAATCCATAGATCCCTGATCTCATAATACCACACCTCACACATGCTATAATAACTCACACCATCCCTTTCCCAATTATACAAATTCCTTAATTCCCCTCCCCAACCCAATTGAGTTCCCACAACCCCACCTACCTCACCATGTCTATGAAACCATCCGTTTAACCTCACTATACAGCAACACCCAATCTCATATTGGCTTTCAGCCCCAACTTCCTCCCCATTTAGTTCTGCAGTATTTGTAACTCTTCTAGGGTTAAACCATAGGTTTGTATCGGTGATTAAGTTTGGGCTTTGGGGCTGATTAATTGATTATGTGGGCTGGGCCTACGAGAAAAGGGAAAAAACAAGGAATTGTAACTCTTCTAGGGTTAAACCATAGGGTTAAACCATAGGTTTGTATCGGTGATTAAGTTTTGCCAAGAATCCCTCTATGTCTTTCTGAAGACGACATGTTCCCTTTCAAACTAAAAAGAAAACAGTTTCCCATTCGACTTAGCTTTTCAATGACAATTAATAAAGCTCAAGGTCAAACAATTCTGCACGTTGGCGTTTATCTACCGGAATCTGTGTTTTCACATGGACAACTTTATGTGGCATTGTCAAGAGGGATATCAACCGAAAATACAAAGGTGTTAGGGCATCCTTCAAAAAATTTTAGACGAGACGGAGTATACACCTCAAATGTTGTCTATCGGGAAGTGTTACGTGATGAATGAGTTGCATGTGTATATAAATGAAAGTAAGTTAATAGATTTATGTGCCTTAAGTTTTTTATATTCTGAATGTATGCTAATTACATATTACTCTATATTAATTGCTAGCAAATTAAAAATATAAGTTAAGACATGATTTTGTTTATCAAATATATACTTTATAACATACTGACTTTGTTCATTTTCTCTTACATAAAGTAGAAATCTATTATGGATGAATCAAAGAAGGAACTTCAAGACATGCATGGTATCAATTTAACATATATGTATTATAGTTTAATCTATATACCTTCCTGGTCTTAATAAAACAACACTAACATTGATTTTTCAGTGTCTGTTTCAGTAAAAGAGGAAAAAATGTAAGAAAGTCCGCAACAAGAATTAGTAGCGGTAAAAAAGGAAGTGACACAAGAATCTTCCAGTTTGGACACCGATGAAGAATGGTGGTCGAAACATATTGATGAGGTCATTGAGATTTGTAAGGCTTATGACAAAAAATGATCTCATCAAATCCAAGTAGTTGACATGCAGATATTTATTTTTAACGTACTATGTTTATGACTTGTATTCTCTTATTCATGTGCTCAGATATTTAGTTTTAACGTATTATGTTTATGAAAAACGTTTTCTTATTCGTCTGCTATTATTTAATTGAGTTTTGTGATGCTCATGACATAAATAGACTATACAATAGAAGCCACGTATGTATTCAGAAAACAAATATCGCATTGTGAAATATGTCGATGTCGTCGCCGCATCGCGGGGTTCCTTACTAGTGATTAATATATATATTTGGGATTATTAATAGCGTTATGTGGCTGTGAACGATCTTAACCCTCACATCTCGACGATTCCGCCGTCAAGGTTGGGGTGTGGCAGATTGGTATCAGAGCCCATAACTATAGGGATTTAGGTTATTAGAAATGGTGACCTAGACTATAGCATATGCATGAACCTTATAGAATTATATTTCCATCTTGTAAATTATATGGTTTGCATGCTACATAATGCTATGTCTCCTTATGTGCAATTTGATGCCTTAGCATAGGATTGCCTAAACATTGCTACATGTCTCCCAAAACTTATATTTGACTCTTTGACTCTCCACAAACATGAAACCTCTTAATCTTATTCTCGACGACACGTGGAATCGTATACTTATGCTTACGACTTGGATCTTTAGACGTTATGTCTAATCTATATAAATCTCATCAAGGTTTTGATTTCATGAATCTAAGAAATATTGTGTGACACATAGACACCTGTATTCTGAATTTCCTGGCAAAAGGCCTTCGGGCTAAGGCAAGCATTTCGCATAAATCCTACGGGATTAGTCATGCTTACCTGGGGATTTCTGGGATGAGTGATAAACTATGGTCAATATACACAAATTTCTAAGGCAAATGGGTCAATTCACCTTGACGTGTCAATGTTTCCAAATGGTAATGCGTTACCAAATGGAATCATCCCGTGTACCTTACAACCTTTAGCTTACCTTTGTCTAAACTACTATCCTTTGTTATCCTCACTCCCGTACTAACTCATTTTGTATATCCAGCATGTCTCGTCATCATAGAAAGCGTGGAAGTTCTGACCGCAAGCTTGCAGCAATGATCGCCCGACAAATGGCTGTTGTGCTCCCAACCATGGTTGCTGAACTTAATAGCACCTTGATGGCTAATAGCAACAACAACACCAATGGGAACAATAGCGGTGCTCATGGAGAGAATAGCAACAACCAAAACGGGAACAATCGTACTTGCAATTTCAAACACTTCAACTCGTGCAAACCCACTAACTTTAGTGGAAAAGAAGGAGCCACTGGGCTTCTCGAGTGGTTTGAAAGTATGGAGAACACATTCATTGTTAGCGAGTGCCCTGACGAGTTCAAGGTTTGCTATGCTACAAGTGTTCTCCAACAACGGGCACTAACATGGTGAATAGTGAAAAGAGAAACCGTGGAACTGAGGTTGCTTTGGCGTTGCCCTGGGAAGAATTTAAGGATATCATGATCCAAAAGTTCTGCCCGAGGAGCGAGTTGCAAAAGCTAGAGGAGGAGTTTTGGAACCTCAAACAAGATGGTGGGAATCATCTGGCTTATTCCACCCGGCATCATGAGTTGAGTATGCTTCTACCACACATGATGGACACCGTGCCCCGTAACATTGAGAAATTTATCAAGGGGGTGTCACCTCAAATTCAAGATGTCGTGTTGGGTAGTAGGCCCACAACCTTGGAGGAGGCAATTACTATCACCGCGCAGCTCACCGAGAATCATATTAGAGCTGGCACTATGTCGGCAAAGGGTTTCAAGGCTACTGCGAAGGTGACACCTGAGGCCACAAAGGAAGTACGGGCCGAGTCATCTTCCCAAAACAAGAAGCGAAAGTTCACCCCGACACGCAACTACGTTGTGACCGCCCCAAATGCACCTCAAAAACAAATGGTGGTTGCAAATCAAGCTCCTATGGATAGAGCTTATGTTGGTCCATACCCCATGTGTAACACGTGCAAGTACCATCATGCGAGCAACACTCCATGCCGAGTCTGCTCGTTGTGTGGAAAGTATGGGAACTTGGTAACTACTTGTCTTCGCGCGCTAAACAACACTGCAATGCTTACCAACCGAACCTGCTATAACTGTGGCGAGCCTGGTCACATCCGTCCGCAATGTCCTCGCAGTGCGGGAAATGTGCCACCGGCTCGTGGAAGGGCCTTCAACATCAACGCCAACCAAGCACAAGCCAACAACGACGTGGTGAATGGTACGACGTTGAACTCCTTTTAAATCACTTATTGTCTTATAAATACTCTTATCTTTGTGTTCATCATACCAATAAGAGGTTATTACCAAGCAGGTATGTATCTTGTAAATAGTCATTATGCATCTGTATTGTTTGATTCGGGTGCGGATAAGAGCTTCGTGTCGTTGGAATTCGAGCCTATACTTTCTAAACCACGTGTTAATCTGGAAAGATCTTTCACGGTCGAAGTCACTGATGGAAAATCTATTGGCATTGACGTCGTAATACGTGATTGCACCTTAAGCCTTAACGAACACGAGTTCTCCATCGACCTCATTCCTATGCAACTGGGAAGCTTCGATGTTATTATCGGCATGGATTGGTTAGCCAAACATCATGCGGAAATTTTATGCTTCGAGAAATGCATCCGAATTCCCTTACCGACTGGTGATACCTTAAAGGTCTTTGGGGAGGAATCGTCCCAAGGACTCAAACTTATGTCTTGCATCAAGGCCCGCAAATGCTTAACTAAAAACTACATGGCCTTCATGGCATATGTAGTTAATACGAAAGCCAAGGGTAAGGAATTGAAAGACATTCCTGTCGTGCGGGACTTTCCCGAGGTTTTTCCCGAGGATCTTAAGGGACTACCTCCCGTGCGAGAAGTTGAGTTCAAGATTGACTTAATCCCTGGTGCAAACCCTGTGGCTAAATCGCCTTATCGTCTTGCACCGTCTGAAATGCAAGAACTAGCTAGTCAACTGCAAGAGTTGACCGAAAAAGGTTTCATTCGCCCTAGTTCGTCACCGTGGGGTGCACCTGTACTGTTTATGAAGAAGAAGGATGGTTTATTTCATATGTGCATCGATTACCGGGAACTCAACAAGCTTACTATCAAAAACCGATACCCTCTTCCCCGAATCGATGATCTCTTCGACCAACTTCAAGGGGCTACTCAATTCTTAAAGATCGATCTACGTTCTGGGTATCATCAACTACGTGTTCAAGATGATGTCATTCCAAAGACCGCTTTTCATACTAGATATGGACACTACGAGTTCATGGTTATGCCTTTTGGCTTGACCAATGCACCTGCCGTGTTGATGGATCTCATGAATCGAGTATGTAAACCGTATTTGGATAAGTTTGTGGTCGTGTTCATTGATGACATTCTTATTTATTCCAAGACGAAAATCGATCACGAGATGCACTTGCGACAAGTTCTTGGACTCTTGAAGAAGGAACAATTATACGCCAAGTTTTCTAAGTGCGAATTCTGGTTAGAAGAGGTTCAATTCTTAGGGCATGTGGTGAATAGTCAAGGAATCCACGTCGATCCTGCAAAAATTGAAGCCGTAAAGAATTGGTGTGTTCCCACAACCCCAACCGAAGTTCGTTCTTTTCTGGGCTTAGCGGGATACTACCGATGGTTCATAGCAAATTTTTCGAAGATTGCGAAACCATTAACGGCGTTAACCCAAAAGAATTGACTCTTTGAATGGGGACCCGAGCAAGAAGAGGCTTTCAAGACATTAAAACGCAAGTTGTGTAACGCTCCTATTCTCATACTTCCCGAGGGAAACGATGATTTTACCGTGTATTACGATGCTTCAAATCAAGGTCTAGGTTGTGTTCTCGTGCAACGAGGCAAAGTCATAGCATATGCATCGAGGCAATTGAAGGTTCATGAAGTGAACTACACAACTTATGATCTTGAACTTGGTGTCGTGGTTTTCGCTTTGAAAGTAAGAGTCTCCAACACGTGTTCAACCAAAAGAGTCTCCAACACGTGTTCAACCAAAAGGATCTCAACATGAGACAAAGACGTTGGATCGAGTTGATCAGCGACTACGACTGTGACATTCGCTACCATCCTGGAAAGGCGAATGTTGTAGCCGACGCGCTAAGTCGCAAGGTCCACAACAAGGTCGTCTCACTTCAAGAAATTCGGGATTGAAGGCAATGGTTTGACACGTTAAGGGAATTTGATATCGAGATTCATGTGGATGTTAACGAGGCTACTATCATGCTTCAAAATATAAGGATTGATAGTGATCTCGAGTTATGCATTCGCGAGGCTCAACAAGCAGCATTAACCGACGAAGAAAAGATGAAGATTTGGTGTCTAACGTTTGGTCACAACTAGAGACAAAACCGAATGGCTTGTGTTACTTCTTGAATCGACTTTGGATCCCTGATCGTGATAACCTTCGTCACTTCATCATGAACGAAGCTCATCAAACCCGATATTCTATTCATCCTGGCTCCGATAAGATATACATGGACTTGCGTAGTCAATATTGGTGGCCTGGAATGAAGAAATATATCGCGTCTTATGTTTCCAAATGTCTCACGTGTGCAAGAGTCAAAGCCGAGCATCAACGACCAAGTGGTTTACTTGAACAACCCGAAATCCCTATGTGGAAATGGGAACATATATCCATGGATTTAATAACCAAGTTACCTCGTACTCCTAGTGGTCATGATAGTATTTGGGTGATTGTTGACCGTTTGACCAAGACGGCACATTTCATACAAATACGAGACACTTACAAAGTTTCAAGACTGGCCCGCATCTTCATTGATGAAATTGTGAGTCGTCATGGCATGTCGTTGCACATCATATCCGTCCGAGACGCTCGTTCACTTCGCACTTCTGGTCGTCTATGCAGGAACTCCTGGGTACTCAATTGGATTTAAGTACGGCTTACCATCCTCAAACTGATGGTCAAACCGAACGGACAATCCAAACCCTCGAGGATTTGCTACGACTATGTGTTCTTGACTTTGGTGGTGATTGGGATACGCATTTACCGCTCGCGGAATTTTCGTATAACAATAGTTATCACTCGAGTATCAAGATAGCACCGTTCGAAGCGCTTTATGGTCGTAAATGTCGTTCACCTATCTGCTGACTGACATTGGTGAAAACTTCATCACTGGTCCTGAACTTATACTAGAGACGATCGATAAAGTTTCTATCATCCGAAAGAACCTTGAAGTGGCAAGAAGTCGACAAAAGAGCTATGTCGATAAGCGACGTAAACCGTTGGAATTCCAAGTTGGGGAGATGGTTCTTCTTAAGGTTTCACCGTGGAAGGGTGTTGTTCGCTTTGGAAAGAAGGGTAAACTGGCTCCAAGATTTGTAGGACCTTTCAAGATTCTGAAAAGGATTGGGAAAATGGCTTACAAACTGGAATTACCTTCCGACCTTAGTGGAGTTCATCCTGTGTTCCATGTCTCGAATTTGAGGAAGTGTCTGGCTGACGAAGGTCTGCATGTTCCGTTGGATGACATCCAGATCGACGAGTCATTACACTTTATTGAGAAACCCGTTGAAATTATGGATCGTATTATGAAGAAAACGAGAACTACAACTACTCCAATCGTCAAGGTTCGTTGGAAGAATAAGTGTGGAGCTGAGTTCACTTGGGAGCGTGAGGACCACATGAAGACAAAATACCCGCATTTGTTCGCTTAATTTATTCTTAATTTCGGGACGAAATTCTTAAAAGTTGGGGAGACTGTAACCATCCGTATTTTTTGTATTAACTTCTGTTAATGTTTGTTAATAATACAATCACGGGGATTTCAATTATAAAGCTTTTGATAATTAATAATAATAATAATAATTATAATGTTAATAGTAGGAATAATAACAATAAAATTATAACAAAAATAATAATAACTAAGAATAATAGTAATAATAATAACATTGTTATTAATAATAATGAATTGTAAAAATATTAAACTTAGAAAAGTTTAAAACTTGGATTTGATAAGTCAAGGGGGTCTTAATGTCAATTTATAAACTTTAAATTAAAGTTTCTGCAGAAAATAAAAACCTTTAAAAACTATAGGGACCATTTGTGTAACTTTAAACACCCAAACCCCACCCCCATTTTTCTTCCACGATTTCGGCTGAATCCCAGGCCACGATCGCGCACTAACACCCATTAATAATCCAATTAAATGAACCTAAACAACCATCTATCTGTTCCTAAGCTATTACCGTTCTCAATCTCATATGAAACACGCACAAACACCCCATTGATCACCACCTTCGTCGCGGACCTGCAACTAAAGAGTTCATCATCATTCGAGCATAAACACCTGAAATTGATAAGGGGCTTTTAGTCCCGATCATCATTAGAAGCTATCTTCAAGTTTAATTTGATTACCATTAAGGATTGCTCATCCATTGGGTACCCACGGCCGCGACCCGTTCTTCGTTGGGATCATCTTCAATTCAAACATTATACGGGTAATTGAACATACCCATCTGCTCGATTTTAGATGGGGATCAAAAGCCCCATGAATGATTCCTTTAACATTATCGTTTGGATGGTCAATTGGATTAAAATCGAATTAGGGTTCATGAAGATTTGGGGATTTCTTGGTTATATGTGTTATAAATTATGGGAACCAGCTTATACCGCGGCCGCGGCCCTGCTTCACTGGTTCCCCACTCACATCCTAACTTAGAGGTCCCGGGTTCGAACCCGGGCACCCTCATAGTTTTTTTTAAAAGGCTTTTCAGCCTTTAAAAAAATTGTAAAAATTTTTAAAAATCTATTTTATAAATTTTATTTATTTTAAAGGTTAATCAACTATTTTCTGAAAATTTATTTCTAATAATATCTTAATATTTGATTTTATTTTAATAAAACAAATAGTATAACTAGTTAAATATCTTATACAATAGACTTTAAAATTTGTTTATCTTAACAAAACATTACAATTGGATTATTTTCTTGTTTTAGCTTACTAATTATTATTTGTTTCAAATAATAAATAATAAATTTTTGATTCAAATGTTACTTTTAAAGACATAATTATCTCTAATGTTATCTAACTTTTATATTTAAATTGTTTCCTTTTAAAATAATTAAATAAATATTAGACTTGAAACAATAAATTCTTATAATATTAATAGGCATTATTAATTAAAGTTTTATCATGATAATTGTAGAAATTATATATTTTATAATTTCACAAATTATTTACAAATATTATTTTCTTATAAAATATACTAACTAAAGGTTTAGATTAATAATTTGTTATTAATCAAAACGTTATTCTAATTATTTTTAAATAATAAAGATGTATTTACTTATTAAACCCTATCATTATTTATACTTAAAGTCATTTCTAGAATACTTAAATGAATAGTCCTTTTAATTGAATCAAAACATAAATGGTTACGGTTAAAACTTATTACTTATTAAAACCCCCATAATTCTATCGAAACCCTAATCCTTATTTGAACATTAATCTTATTATTAACTTAAACTTGTAACATATATTTAGGTGCTTGTAATGGATACTTTGGATTATATTTTGGATCTTACTTTAATCTTTTATATCATTTTGTAATGCCTATATCAATATGAGTATTTCCATATCCCTTTTTCTTATTTTCACACTTTGGGGTGAACCATGTTAACTTATATCATTGCACTTGTAAACTTATTCGAGACTTGTAAACTTTATGGTAATTTACTTGTGTGTTGTGGTTAGTTGAACTTGGTGGTTATCATGTTATGACGTTATATGTACAATCATTAACTATTGCTAGCCTGGCGACGTCATAGATCTATGGGCCTGACAAGCCTGCTTGGTTGATCCAAGTACACTTAGCTAATCGTATATACTTTTAACGTTTGAGACTTGTAAAACTTTGTCAAGGTTTGATTGTTGCATTGTTCATAACATCCCTAATCACTTTATTCACTAACTTATGACTTGAATTCCCATCTTTTATATATTCTACGTATTGAAAACTATGGAATGCTCACCAACATTTTATGTTGACCTTTTATTTTAACATGTTTCAGAAAATACTCAAGCTTAATTTCTACTCTTCGAAGCTTATACATCTAGGAATGGACCTAGATAAATAAATGGAATAAATGACTTGTTATGTTTATTTTAATTTCTTTGAGACTTATGATTGTAATGGTACTATTAGAATTTATGATTAATATATATATTTGGGATTATTAATAGCGTTATGTGGCTGTGAACGATCTTAACCCTCACATCTCGACGATTCCGCCGTCAAGGTTGGGGTGTGACATTTTAAGCTAAGAACTCAAACTTAAAAATCAACAAATTAGTGAGAACTATTTTGTTATCCGGTAGAGGAAATGTAATCATTAACATAAACTTTTTCGTTTTTCGTCTCTTTGGTTGTCCTTAATCACCATGTGACCATTTTAATTACAGAAAAGAGAAACGATTTCAAAACTCTTAACACATGCGAGAAAATTTGAACTTGATCAAACCTGACATAGATTCTTTGTTTTTTTATTTTTTATTTTTAATCAACCTTGCATGTCTTTTAATAATTTCACACGTTAATATGGTAAATGATATGATTATTGTCAGCTACTATTAAATGTTTATCAACATTTCATATCTTCTACACCTCATGTTAGTCTCAAACTAAAGATATATTATTTAAGTACTTTATTATTTAAAGAAAAATCAATAAGAGACATAACTAAAAAACTTTATTTGATTGTAATTATTCACAAACCATACAAGCCCACTAACAGTATTCTTCTTAGTTCTTACACATTCAAGTTCACTTGGGCCATAGTCTTAAATAGCCCACAAAGGCACCTACTTAATTTAACCAAAGGAAAACGATACTGGGCTAAATCAAGGCCCAAAAACAACAAAGCCCATTAATCTATTCGAGGTTTTAGGGTTTCAATCTCATATATTACAATCATCGTTAACTATATCGGCAGTTCGAAACCCTACTCTCAGCGTTCTTACCAAAGGTACAATCTTCTTCAATTTTTGAGCCATTTTATCTCATCTTTATGTTGTTCTCATTCAAAGTTGATTTGATTGATCGTTATGCTGCATGTACTCACACTTTGATAGCAGATATTGACGATTCTGTTGTAATTCGATGCATATTGTTACTTAACAAGCTTGTGGTTATCACTTATCAATCATACGAACTTAGATCTTGTTTTGATGGTTTTTCGATGCGTAGGATTCATTGATGTGAAAATTTTGTTTTTTGTGTTTGATTATTTGCAGAATTGAAGCTGAGGAGAGAAGAAGTCTCTGAAAATGAGGTATGTTTACAGATTTCGATTTGTTTCTGTTGAAGCTGGTTGATGATCATTGCCGAGTTCATTTAGATGAATTATTGTAGAATATATGTGGCCTGTTGTATATGAAAACTTGATTGTTCAATCTATTATCAGTTACAGCTCACATTTTTGTTAATTTAAATGAATTTAGATTAGTTTATAAGCATAATGTATTTTATATAAATTCGATACAGAAGATAGGTTTTTGTAATGCTTTGATGGTGGATTCTTATTTTGAAGTTTAATCTATCTGACTTCTGCTTACATATTACATTTTTCGGTTAAATACAAAAGATACTTGTTTTGACAGTAACATAAATCTGTATTTCATCTGTTACTGTATTATTGTAGAAATTGGGCACTGAATTGTGTTAATGACCCCACAAATTTGTTTTTTTTTTTTTAATTCTGCAGCAAGCTTCAAAGTGACGCCCTCAGAGAGGCGATTACTCAGATCACCACCGATGCTAAGGAAAAGAAGCGTAACTTCACTGAAACCATTGAGCTTCAAATTGGTTTGAAGAATTACGATCCACAAAAAGACAAACGTTTCAGTGGTACTGTGAAGTTGCCTCACATTCCTCGTCCCAAGCTTAAAGTTTGCATGCTCGGAGATGCTCAACATGTTGAAGAGGTAATTTCTTGTTAGGTTATATTGACAGTGAAAACATTTAGTTTCTTGAACCGGGCTATTGCTTTATACAAGTAATGCTAATTTGTTACTTATAGTATTTTTTATGTATTTTTAAAGTTTTTATAAGCAGAACTTGAGCCATGTTTAAATGAGTTACATCTATTTTATTTTTTGACAAGTTGCTTTTATTAATATTTTTATCTGCAGAGCTTTTGTACAATCAGAAGAGGACTAACATTTTTTGTTACAATGTCTTGAAAGTTTTTAAATCTACGTGTTATGATAGGCATTTTAAATTGTTCTTACTTTAACTGCAGGCACAAAAAATTGGTCTTGAATATATGGATGTTGAGGGGTTGAAGAAGCTGAACAAGAACAAGAAGTTGGTGAAGAAACTTGCTAAGAAACATCAAGCTTTCTTGGCTTCTGAATCTGTCATCAAGCAGATTCCCCGTTTATTGGGCCCCGGTCTAAACAAAGCAGGTTGGTGACTTTACATTTTTCCCATTTGCTGCAACTAGCATTAGATTGTACTTTATTGATCAGCTTACATCTTATCAATTGATTTAGCAACCAGCTATAGTTTACATGATTTTATCTGTCAATTGTGGTGTTGGTTATGGCTCATGCTAGCTATCATCAATTGCTTCATATGTAAAAAAGTTCCCTTGCAACTTTATATTTAGAAGTAGTTTCATATTACATCAGATGTCATGTCACTAGGCATATATATCACTAAACTATGTACAAGTAATCTTCAGAAATCACCAAAAAGTTCTTTTTGCCACTATTTGAACATCTCATTGGTTGCTAAAATCAGCAACAAAGTTTAACTTGCATGCTAGTTTTCGTATAAATTAAAGTTGATTGCCTTAAAGGTAAAGTTTGCTAAGTTGCTTCAATATTGTTTAATTTAGGCAAGTTCCCAACTCTTGTTACCCACCAAGAATCACTCGAGGCTAAAGTCAACGAGACTAAAGCAACAGTCAAGTTCCAGCTGAAGAAGGTGCTCTGCATGGGAGTTGCTGTTGGAAACTGCAGCATGGAAGAAAAGCAAATCTTCCAAAACGTCCAAATGAGTGTCAACTTCTTAGTTTCTTTGCTTAAAAAGAATTGGCAAAATGTAAGTCACAATTCCAATTATCTGATTGAGCTATTAATTAGTTAATCAAAAGCTTCAAACATTTAAATCAAGATTACTGTATCTAGTCTATCCCTTATGCTATGTATTCTTATGTTATTTTCATTTTTTGAACGGTTCAGGTGCGGTGCTTGTACTTGAAGACAACAATGGGAAAGCCAGTCCGCATCTTTTAAGTTCATTTGTTATGTTTTCATTTTGGTTTAATGTTAAGGTTAGTACCCAAAAACATATTTCCCATGAACCGGGAGTAATCTTTTTTGGCTCTTTACATGTTTGTTTGGCACAATATTTTTGGACCCTCTGTTTTAGACATCATATATTTGTTTTGATTTTGCTTAAATTTTTGAGATATCGAGCAAGTGATTACCCAGAAACTTAAGTTCTCGCTAAAACGATATGTTCAATGCCTGGCCCTATTTGGTTTGATTGAGCATATGCGCATCGCCAGTGAACCAACATTGTGGTGCAACAATGCTGCACTGGGAGTTGAATGTCAGCAAGATGTACAATCATTTCTCAAGAGTGGGTCGACTGTTCTGGTGGTTAATGCGAAACAAAATACAAAGAGGATTGAATATCTCACTTCAATACTAAAACAAAATACAAAAAGGATTGAATATCTCACTTCAATACTAAAACAAAATACAGAAAGGATTGAACATCTCACTTCAATACTATGTCCATGTTACAGACCTTTCTCTAGCCAGTGATGCATTATTGATTGATTCGAGCCGGAACCAATTATTAGTTTTACAAGATGTCATCTTTTTTTGTGGAGTTTAAAAATAACCATATATCTACCAAAAGTCATATTGCAAAATTCATGAAACGCTATAGTAGTTATAATTGTGAGCGAAAACGTATGTGATGATCCACACCTTATTCAAGGATGGTTATTGGTCTGAATTTGGTATTTTTCTTTGATCTTCTTAATTAAATTATTGATGTTTATAATAAATACTTACAATAAAGAGACAGGTATATGTAAAATCATGCTTGTCTTCTATGTGAATGATCCAATTGAATTTTCATGAGCGCTAACAAAACATTTCTATTTTTATATGAAAGTGGTCTTAACACGATTTATAAGACATCTGGGTGGGATTTAAAAGCCTTGTTGTATGTTGATTGGCCTAGACAAGATTTGCTATCACTTCAAAATGAAAATCCACTTCTGTGTTCTTTTTTCAAGCAATAAAAACAGGATTAGACGCGAGATAGTTACGCTTAGGCTTGAGATAGTTACGCTTAGACTCTCAAGCCATGGGATAAGAGTTGGACGAACGGCAAGTGCACAAAGAAGAGCTTGAAACCAAATGAGTTTGGCTATGGTGTGAACAAGAACTTTATATTCATACTCACCAGAGAAAAGATAAATAATGTATTCAATGAGATAAGGTTACAACTCGGATAGATTGTATTAGACTACGCATATACTCGATAGTAATTACTATTATTATCTAAAGGTAGTTATGTGCTATATCCAAGTCTATAAAAAGCCTGTTTTTAGCCCTTTTAGACACACAACCGATGTACAAAAGCTTGTGTAGTCCAACTATTGTAAAGAACACGAAGAGTTTGTATACAGCATTTTATCCTGAAATTTACAGGAGTCAATGAAATGCAAAAACATACATGTAGAAACTTGAAATACTACTTATTCCATGTATAATGAACCAAAGTTACCCTTTGAATGACTGCATTACTCGCACATTTTCTGTATCTATCTTTTGTCCTAAAAGTTCTACAAGATCAATATACCAGACTTTCAACCATTATTCGTATCAAACCGACACCCAACAACATGGTTTGCCAGTTGAAGTGCATTTTAAATAGACAAGTACCTTTCTATTTATGTATCAGCAAGCGCGATAAGTTGATCAACAACGTTTGGATCTGCTAATGTGCTTGTATCCCCAAGCTCATCTAGCTGCCTAGAAGCGATTTTCCTCAAGATTCTTCTCATTATCTTCCCACTTCTTGTTTTTGGAAGACCCGGCGCCCAATGAATTTTCTCAGGCGCTGCAAATGCTCCAATCTGATAAAAACGATAGTGGAAGTTGTCAGCTGCCTCGAATACAACTCAAGACTTGTAAAAGTTTCAATCTTTTTATACGGGTCATCACATAGTGTGCCATTCTTGGTAGGTTAAACTGTTAAAGGGTCATTATAATACTTACATTGGTTCGGACAGAAAGCACGAGGCTTTTTCTAAGATCTTCACTATACTCGACTCCCTCAACTGGAGTCACGAATGCATATATACATTGTCCTTTGACCTATTACGGAAAAACAGACAATGAGTTTCTTGAAAATATTTGTTAAATATTTATTTAAAGTTACTACCTCATGCTCAACACCAACAACTGCAGCTTCAGCACATTTAGGATGTGAAACTAGAGCCGATTCAACTTCCGCTGTGCCAATTCGGTGTCCACTGTTCATGTTACAAACCTTAAACCAACTGTATTATAGGTTTAGATTAATGTACATACATGATAAAGTATATAAAGGTACCTGACGTTAATTACATCATCAACTCGTCCAGTGAGCCAATAATATCCACCCTTGTCTCTGAAACAGAAACAAGTTATCAGTGAAAGAAACAAATGAAGCAATATTTGTTACCAATACGCGCATTTTCCCTAAACATTTTTTATTTGCGCATCTTTAGCTACTGAAAGTAAAAACATATAAATAAAAATAGAATTTTATTACCTATTGCAGCCATCACCGCTGAAATAATAACCGGGAAATGCACTGAAATAAGTTGTTTGGTATCTTTCATGGTCTCCGAAAAGGGTCCTAAATGCTCCGGGCCATGAGGTTTTAACACATAAATAGCCACTGCATTCACCTTCCATTTCTTTTCCCTTTTCATCCACTATGGCTGGCTGCATTTATTATATTTTGGAAGTATGATTAAAACGGGTCGTTTAAGGTGGAAAAATATAAAATTTTCATAGAATATTTTATGCTCGATATATACCTGAACCCCAAAAAATGGAAATGTAGCAGAACCTGGTTTTTGAGGCCATGCACCAGGCAAAGGAGTGATCTGAACGCAAGAACATTTAAGATCATTGTTTTATAAATCGTGTAACTAAACATATGATTATTTGTGCATAAGTACCATGAAACCGCCCGTCTCTGTTTGCCACCAAGTATCTGATATTGGGCACCTTGAATCTCCAACTACATTAAAGAACCACCTGCCATATCAAAAAGAAAAGAAAAAACGTCGATAAAGGAATATATTTTATAATTAAGCGCATATAATAAGAATAAATAAGAGAACCTCCATGCACTTGGATTGATTGGCTCGCCTACACTACCAAGGACACGTAAAGATTTACGAGAATAACGCGTCACATGCTGCAATTTATAAAGAATATTATATGTGAGCACATACTTCTTACCCCTAAATGTCTACAAGTCTACAAGCATAAAGTACACTCAAAAAAGCATAATATGAGAGGATGAAGAGAATCCTTACCTCGTTACCATCACGCATAAGAGACCGCACCAATGTAGGAGCCGTGTAGAATAATGTCACCTTGTACTTGTCAACAATATCCCAACATCTACCAGGATCTGGATAATTAGGAACCTGCAGATAGCATGTAGTTATGACATTGTATAATATTATTAGCACTATACAATTTATCACACCATCATGATGTATATTCACTAAAATAGACGAAACCAAGAATGGAAAACTCGGTTTTTAAGGTTTTACCCCTTCATAAACTACAACTGTTGCTCCATTAAGCAGAGGTCCATAAGAAACGTAACTGTGTCCAGTAATCCAACCACAGTCAGCTGTACACCTAGAGCTCAAGAGGAAACAAGTGTTAATTGATGAGTGCTTATATATATATAGCTGATAACTGGCATATACTAATTACAAAAATAATTTGAAATCAAGAATTACCAGTATACATCAGATGGTTTGTAGTCAAATGCATAGTTGAATGTTGTTGCAGTGTATACCATGTATCCTCCTGTAGTATGTAGAACACCCTATTGACAGGACCAATATGCTTCGTTAGAAAACTCAAATGTGATACGATTCCAACCATTTACTAATTAATGGGTCTATTTGGGTTGTGTTTTATCTCAAATGAGTTGAACACAAAAAAAAAGTAAAACTAGGAACGGGTTAAGATTGCCCAAAACTCTATTTTTAATGCATAACCCTCCTAAATCGTTTTTACTCAAAAATTTAAACTATTATCGTAATGATAATGTTTTTGTATTCATATTTTATAGCACATGTTTTGTAATCACTATAAACTCAGTTATTATAAAAATTGACAAAAAGTGTTTGGGTCAACCAAACAAGACCTGGCCCGTAACCCGTTTAACCCAAACTGAGCTTGACCCGTTATCCAAAGTGGTCGACCCCTCCATTTTGCCACCTCTATTATGAAATAGAGATAAATATAAACTAGTTCAGGCATACGGTACATATATACCTTCGGCTTTCCTGTACTTCCACTCGTATAGAGAAGAAATAGCGGATCCTCTGCATCGACCCACTCTACATCACATTTAGTAGAGCATTTTGGAACAACATCCTGGAAATTTTAATTAAATCAAATAAATAGTTTAAATTTTTTTAAACAAAATGAAGCTAGTGTAACCTTTAAGGGTATAACAAAAGAATTTAAGAACACATTTTTTTACAAAAGCCATTGTTTTACTACCTGCCACCAAACATCTCTTTCTTGTTGCCATTTAGTATCTTCCCTCTTCATGGCTGATTCATTTGCATAAGTCAAGCATAAACCTGTTTGTGAACAAGTAAACAATAATATCAAATAAACAACAACCGATAACGAATGACTTATAACAAATACTAGATAAAAAGTTCATATAATATATTATTTGAAACAACATAAGAAAATGTAAATATCCTACCAACATGGATTCCATTTTGAGATGATTCCGAAAGTGCAGAATCAACAATATCCTTAAGATTGATGACTTTTTTGCCTCTTTTAACCGCGTTACAAGTTATCACAACCTTTGGCTTGCAATCAATAATCCTTTGTTCAAGAGATTCTGCAGAGAATCCAGCAAAAACAACCTGAAACCAAAGCCAAAATGGTATAAAACACTATAAAATAGTCAGCAAAATGAGAATACTAACAACAATTACAAAGTAATACCGAATGAACAGCTCCAATACGAGCACACGCAAGCATGGAGATTGGCAGTTCCATGAGCATAGGCAAGTAAATAATCACAGAATCACCCTTTTTAACTCCATTTTCTTTCAAGTAATTTGCAAGCTGTCACATCTCATAAAAATAAACAATCTAAACCAAAACCAACAATTCAACAGATAAGTAAAGAATCAATAACCGACAAACCTGACAAACTCTATCTAACAGCTGATTATAAGTCAATGAATCATCAACACCAGGCTCATTCCCTTCCCAATGTATCGCGATCTTCTCACCATTTCCAGACTCAATGTTTCTATCCAAACAGTTATAGCAGATGTTGGTGATCCCACCCTTGAACCACTGAATCCACCGCAACACAAACCAACTCATTAACAATTCCATACATTTGCAAACTAAAATATCAACAGTTAATCACTGATTACAGAAATCTAATTACCTCTATCTTGATATCCCCTTTAGTTATATCAAGATTCTCTGAGTACACCTGCGGACCCCATTTCTTTTTCCAGTAGAACTCCGAAGCAATTTCGGACCAAAATCCACCAGGGTCTTCAATAGATCTTTTATACATCTCCAAATACTGCAACCAATACAACTTTCAAGAATCACATGCATCTGTTAACAACCAAATTGAGTTTGTAGCACGGCATGGCTCTGATACCATGTAAGATGATAAAAGACTGAATTGATCTAATTGAACAGTCAGGTTACCACAAGTAACTCTAGAAATTCAACTGGGCTAGTGGGCTCATACTAATAAACCTTGATACTAACATCACATACCAATTCTGATCAGAAGTGCAATATTACCTTCTGCAAATTGGGTACATGAGCCTGTTGCACAAAATCTTGATTGGGAAAGATAAGATCATCATCATCAGAAGCAACAGCTTCACCAAGAACCACCGCTTTTCTCCTCCACAGCCCTGAAGAACCAGTCAGATGCTGGTGGCGTTGGGCGGTGGCGCCACCGCTCTTCATCGCCGGCAGCGGTGGTCGGAGCCGATTGCCACTGCCAGTTTTCCCTCTGATTGCTGTAAACAGTGAAGCAATTGAGGTGTGTGAATTGACTCTATTTCTACCCACAACCATAAACCGATTGCATTGATGAATCTTTGAAGCCCCAACTGTGAAATAACTGTAATCATGATTGAAACATGCATTAATCGCCATCACTTGCTCACCCTCTTCACAGTTCTTTAAATGGGTATGGAGAATGGGTTCTCATCGTTTTAATCTTACCACAAACATGGTACAAGAAATCTTGTGGCGCTGTTCTTGTCGTTTACGGGGTGGTTTGATTATTATTAATAATAATATTATTATAATTATTATAATGATGATATCTTTGTGTAAGTTTTGTAAAGATGTAAAATTGAGGATGAAAAGTGTTTGATTTACCGGATGGAGATTAAAATTAGGGTTCTTTTTGCATGGAATTGGGTCTCCATTAATGGATTTCACATTGGTGGTGTTTATGCGAATCCCACAAGAACACAGCATCAGTGTGTTTGTAAGTTACTGATTTGTTGGTGATTGCTCAAAGGGGGTGATAATGTTTTGTAATAAGATATGTTTATGAATTACATGTGTTAGCATTTCGAATTGGACGAATTTGTGCATGTGAAAATGAGGGAATTATGACAAAAGTTGGTGAAGTAAAATTATTCTTTGGATAAAGGTGTATACGAGTTGGTTTGGTTTTATTTTCGTTTAAGCGAAACTAAAATCGGGGTTTTTAGGTTTTTCTTTTATCATTTGGTTTTGTTATCTTTTATATTTAGTTTTTCGTATTGACGTCAGTTTTAGTTACGGATTTCATTTTGATTTCAGTTTCAGTTTTGGTTTCGATTTAAAACCACTAGTTTGTTAATCATTAAAATAACCTATATATTTTTTAAATTACTTGACGTTTAAATAAATAACAATTCATATATAATAATATAATATATAATATTTTTTTAAATCTAGTAATATTCACACCTCTTTGGTCGATTTAGATCGTTTTCTTTGTTTTAATTTGGATTTGTTTAGAGGTTCGGTTCAGTTTTGGTCGTAATATTGTTCCGATCGGTTTGGTCGTGATACTGTTCGGTTTGGCTTTTATGGTTTTGTTTCAGTCAAAACTGAAACCGAAAATTTGTTTCTTGAAAAAATTCAACCAAAAGTGTCGGTTTTTATGTGGGTTCGGTTACATCAGTTATTTTGATTACAGATCGTTTTTTCGGTTTCATGCACACTCATGCAATGCAATAAACAAAGAATCTTTCTTTTTGATAAACAAAGAATGATTACAAACACTTTGTACAACCCCATGTTTAGTTAACACACTAATTAGTTTCTCATTCCACTTTCTAAGTGCTTGTTTTAGTTTATATAAAAAAATTTATAAGTATGTACATCTTTTTCTCATCTTTTTGAATAATATCATATGGGAAAAGTTATATTTCTTAGGAAATATTTCCATACAGAAAGAAGTTATTAATATTTAACTAAAACAATTAACAGTTGTTATCCACAACAAGACTTATGATGGATCATACAGTGACCATTTTACTATGTGCAATAACGTTTTAATGAAATCTATACAACCTCTTTGATGGTATCATTTTATTACTAACCTTATTTTATATCTTTCTATCACACCAGTTGATTTGTATATTATATATACATCCACATAAAGCATGTGGGTTTTCAATCTCTAACGTTCATTGCATCCCCGTTCATACAAGTGACTAGTTCACTAAATGTTGGATCATGATAAGGCTGGTGCAACCAAAACCACTTCATAGTCACTTTTGGTGCTACATTGAAGGGCTTCCGAAGCCAAGCAAGAGATCTTCCGAGAGTCTGAGGAACAACAGCTGAAGATATCTACTGAAGGCAAAAGCTGAAGTCAACTGCTGAAGACAACAGCTGAAGCCAACAGCTGAAGACTATCTTCCGAAGACAAAGTCTGATGAAAGAGCTGAAGACAAAGTCAGCTTCCGAAGACAAAGTCTGATGAAAGAGCTGAAGACAAAGTCTGCTTTCGAAGACAAAGAAGACTCCAAGCTTCGGAAGAAGCAGTCTTCCTAAGTATAAGTGCCTTCGGAAGAAGTTATACTTCCGAAGCACTTTATCCTTCGGAAGACATTGCTATGTCCAGCAGATAAAAGTATGGTCCCTGTCAGTCCGCTGCAGACCTCTGATACAGCATGGCATCTTCCTAAAGAGTCATGTTGTTGACCATACTTTATTCTACTGTTCACCTTTTTATGTTAGTACATGTTACCAACTTTAGTTGGTGACAAAAGGTAAGTCAGGGACATGTCCTGACTACCAACTCTCAGGCAAAATGTCTGAAAGACCTCACCTAGAGTCTTCTAGTATAGATGTAAGGTTAGAGGTGTCCAGCTGGTATCAAAGTATATCCGGCTGTAGGTAGTATTATATATATCTTCTCCCTGTAACTCTTTAGATAAGTGATTTGAGTCCAAGAGTCTTGTAATCCTTTGAGTTGAGAAGCAATATATAAAAGTACCTTGAAAATTTACTTGCTGTGTTAATTTTCTTACTGCTTGTTACTTGTTATATTGTGATCAACTCTTCATAGACTACTTGCTGAGTATTGTTCACAGTGAGTTGAGAGAAAAACCACCCATAATCGATCCTGCAATTGGTATCAGAGCTCCAGGCTCTTGATTGTGAGATCTTACCATCCAAATCAACCTGTTTTTCACTCCTCACTACAAACCACTCACTCAAATGGCTGCTCTCTCCAAGGTTGATATGGAAACCGGTACCATGACCAAGTCCCCACTCATCACCCCTGAAGACTTTGACACATGGTGTATCAGAATGGAAGGCTTCATCAAGTGTCAAGATTCAAGGATGTGGGACTCCATTGTCAATGGTCCTTTCATACCAAGCACCACTTCTGCCACTAGTAATCGCATCATTCCAAAATATGTTGATGATTACTCAGAAGAAGACAGGAAGAGAATAGAGCTGGATCAAAGGGCTATGACTTCTCTCCAAACTGCTCTCCCCAACTCCGTCACAGACACTTCAAGAAGTGCAAAACTGCTAAAGATTTATGGGAAGCACTGAAGCTGATGTATGAAGGATCCAAGGAAACCCAAGAGAACAAGAAGGATCTCTTGAAGCAGCAGTTTGAGAACTTTACTTTCAAGGCTGGTGAGACCTTGACTCAACAATACTTCAGGTATGTTGAGCTAGTAGATACTCTGGAGGATATTGGAGTAGCTCTTGAGAATAGAGACATAGTTATGAAGTTCATGTCTTCCCTTCCTAAACTATGGATACATTACTGTGTTGTAATCAAGAGAACTTCGGACCTTAAGACTCTTACTCTGACAGAGTTGTATGGTATCCTAGTGCATTCCAGATGGAGATGAACATGCAGAACTCCTCTGGTCACTCCAATAACCAACTGAGTTCAGCCCTTCATGTGGTTAAAAGGGAAATCACGGAACCACAACATCAGTTGCTGTGTTATCCTGACAACTCACACAGCAGACCTTACATTACTCTACCTGAGACTCCAAAGTCTCAAAAGGTTTAACACAACTCCTCTCAGGATAGTTGTGCCTTTGTCTCTGGAAGTGGACACTCTGGTGATTTTCAATACTGCTTTGATGATCTTGAGTGCTTCAGTCCAGATGATGTGGAGTATATGGATATTGTCCAGCAGATGGCTCTTTTAACTTACAGAGCGAAGAAGTTCTTCAAGAGAACTGGAAGGCAATTCCCTCAAAACCCAGTCAACAACAGGTTTGGGTTTGAAAAAAGCAAAGCAAAGTGTTACAACTGCAACCAACTTGGTCACTTTGCTAGGGAATGCAAGGCTCCCAAGAACAACCCGGGAACCCCACAGGCCTCCACACATCCCACTACTTCAAAGCATGAAGAGAAGTCAACTGAAACAGTTGCTGTGGCTCAAGAAGTTGACTGGAGCTTCATGGTACAGGATGTGACTCCTACTCAAGCACTCATGGCCGGAACAGATGATGATCAGGTATATGAACATCTTTGTACTGCTGCGTGTATTGCTAAAGTTAAACTTTATAAGGATTACATTTCGGAAATCAGATCTGAGGTTGAGTCTTTAAATGTGCTAAAATCTGATTTTAGGAGAGCTGAATCTGACTATCAAAAGAAATTGAGGAGTTAGAGAAAACTGTGCCTCTTTTAAAACATGAAAAGACTAATTATAAGACTCAAATTAAAGATCTGATATCCAAACTATCTGAGGTTCAAGCCCAGTTGGTCACAGTTGAGGCTCAGGCCAGGAAGCAAGCTATTGCTGAGCAAAGCTTCCAAACTATTCTTGCATCAACCTCTCATTCCAAAATGTTTTATCAAAACAAAGAAGGGTTAGGAACCAATGAAATAGCTCCACCACACTCTTATGAGTCTATTAGACTACCTAGATGTGGTACTGAAGAGCAAGAGGTTCCAACTGCTGACCCTTCTCCATTGGAACTAAAGGATGAGGCAAAAATAGTAGCCACCACAGGGGAGAAATAGGAGGATACACTCATCTCCACCTGTGAAGACCAAATCCTAACCACCAAGGCAAGAAGAAGCAGAGCTAAAGCTGCTAGAAGGACTGCCAAGAAGGTTGCAGAGTCCAAGCTTAAGATCAACCCAAAGCAAAAAGGTGTCTTCATTTCTGCCGGATTTCAAGTGGTAGGTACTTCTGATTCAGGAAAGGAGTGTAATACCAGCACTCCTGTCCTATTGAAGGATCAGAAGTTGAAAGGGAAAGTTGTTGATGAAGAGAAGAAACCCAAGAAACAGCAACCTGCAAGTTCCCAGAAGACTAACATTGCCTGCATAATGTGTGGTCTGCACAACCACATGGCTAAAGATTGTTACTACAATCCAGCAAGCACACATTATGCAAATAATGTTAAAAAAGAAGGATTCAGAGAAGGTTTCTCAGTTGGACCACTTTAAAAGGTCCAAATGATGAAAAAGGGAAAGTTGGTCTCGGAAGCCAAGTTGCTTTCGGAAGAAACTACTTCTTCCGAAGGAAAAATGGCTTCGGAAACCAAACCTTCTAAAGTTCGGAAGAACAAGAAGGTTCCCTTGAAACCATCTCAGAAGAAGACTACTTCGGAAGAAAAGGTGGTGAAGGCTTCTTCCGAAAAGAAAGAAGCTTCGGAAGAAGGCCATGCTGCACAAGCTTCAACAAGCTCATCTTCAAAGATCAACCAAGGGATGGATTGGAAGATCAAGGAAGATGCTGCAGCCCAAACCTCTTCTTCAACAATGACCTCTATTGAACCCCAATGCATATCTTTTGGTTCAATTATGTCACTATCGTTGGAAGAGCCCAAGACCAGCAAGGCTTGGGCTTCCAAACAAAACTAACCATCTCATCTTATGTGCAGGGACGTCCATTTGACAAGAACAACATTGTCTGGATTGTAGATAGTAGATGCTCTAGGCACATGACAGGGAACAAATCTCTCCTTCAACAATTCCAGAACTTTGATGGAGGGCCTGTCCAATTTGGAGGTGAGGCCGGAGGATATATTTCTGGCAGAGGAAGTATATCCAATGGCAGAATAAACATTGATAAAGTTCACTTTGTCAAACAGCTTGAACACAATCTGTTAAGTGTTTCTTAATTCTGTGACCAGAAGCATTAGACGCTCTTCACAGAACATGAGTGCATTATCCTCAAACCAGGGATGACAATTCCTCCGGAATTGGTGCTTCTTAGATCTCCCAGGAAAGGGGATATGTACAAGCTGGATATGAACAATGCTTCTCCTATGGGTGAAGTATCATGCTTTCTTTCCAAAGCTGATAGTGATGAGTCAACACTATGGCATAAACGCATGTGTCATGTGAATTTTAAAACTATGAATAAATTGGCTAAAAATAACTTGGTACATGGTTTGCCTAAAAAGGAATTTTTCTGCAAAGATAACTGTGTTGCATGCCTGAAAGGGAAACAACACAAATCATCTCATAAATCCAAATGTGTTAACTCTATCACTACTCCATTACACTTATTGCACATGGATCTCTTTGGTCCCACAAGTATAATGAGCATTGGAAGGAAATCATACTGCCTTATGATAGTTGATGATTTTACAAGATTTACATGGGTATTCTTTTTAAGAAGTAAAGATGAAACTGCTGAAACTTTAAAATCTTTTATTCTTAAAATAGAAAATCAAATTGATCACAAGGTTAAGATCATTAGAAGTGATCAAGGGACTGAGTTTAAGAACTTCGTTCTTGACTCATTCTGTGACTCAAAAGGGATTGCCAGACAATACAGTGCTCCCAGAACTCCTCAACAAAACGGTGTTGCTGAGAGGAGGAACAGGACACTTATTGAGGCTGCTCGAACCATGTTAGCTGATTCAAAGCTGCCTCTAACATTCTGGGCAGAGGCAGTCAGCACTGCATGCTATGTGCAGAACAGGGTTCTTGTAGTTAAGCCCCATGGAAAAACCCCTTATGAGTTATGGAACAAGAGGCCACCGTTCATTGGCTTTCTAAGGTCCTTTGGCTGCAGGTGTACCATACTTAACACAAAGGACAACTTAGCAAAGTTTGCTGAGAAGTCGGATGATGATATCTTTATTGGATACTCTTCTAGCTCTAAAGCTTATAGAGTATACAATATCAAGAATCAACAATTTGAGGAATCATCCAATATAGTTGTTAATGAGCACACTCCTTGTGTTAGGGGGAATGGACCTGAGTATATCTTTGATTTAGAATTGTTTCCAAACTATTCTAAACCATCTTGTGAGAATGTTTCAGCTGGAACAGGTGCTCAAGAGAATGCTGATGCTGATGCTGATGCAAGTCAACTGTTTGAGCTTCCCAGACCTTTTCCAAATTCTCCAAGAGCTGAAAGGCAACAAGCTTCAACCATTCACAGATCTGATAGTGTAACTATCTCCAGGAATAATGAAGCTTCAACAAGTGAATCACTTGATCAACCTCAAAGTTCTTCAGGTGATCCATTACAACACCAGGTTGAGGGAAGTAGTATTCTGAAGGAACAGGCAACTGTTAATCCTACTTCACAACCAACCATTGATGATGTTTCTCAATCATTCAATCAGTCCTCATTGAATGACTTTGAAACAGCAGTTGGACAGAGTGATCCAGTTCCTGGTCAGAATATGTCTAACCTAGACTTATCTCTGCAACTGGAAGTGATTCCTCGTCTTAGGATTCACAACACTCATCCAACTGAGAACATCATAGGGAATGTCTCCGAGGGTGTGAGAACAAGAGGACAAACTCATCATGGGATGTCTGCTTGTACTCATGCTTCTTGTCTCAGATGGAACCAAAGAAGGTAGAAGATGCCTTAAAGGATAGTAGTTGGGTTGAATCGATGCAGGAGGAGCTGCTTCAATTCAGAAGACAAAAGGTCTGGAATCTATGCCCACTACCATCTGGTCAAGTACCCATAGGCACTAAATGGGTGTTCAGGAACAAGAAAGATGATAGAGGCTTGATTATCAAGAATAAGGCAAGACTAGTAGTTTAAGGATACACCCAGGAGGAAGGAATCGATTATACTGATGTCTTTTCACCTGTTGCAAGACTTGAGGCAGTTAGGATCTTCCTTGCTTATGCTGCATCCAAGAACTTCACAGTCTACCAACTTGATGTCAAGTGTGCTTTTCTATATGGGGATACAGATAGGGAAATCTATGTATGTCAACCTCCAAGATTTGAAGACCCACAGCACCCCAACTACGTGTGCAAACTGGATAAAGCTCTATATGGGCTGCACCAAGCACGTAGGCTGTGGTATGAGACCTTGTCTCAGTTTCTCCTGAAGAATAGATACACTAGAGGTACCATCAACAAGACTCTTTTCATCAGAAAGAGTGGAGAAGACATTTTGCTTGTACAAGTCTACGTTGATGATATCATATTTGGTTCTTCAAACGACCAAATGTGCAAGTACTTTGAAAGCATAATGAAGCAGAAGTTTGAGATGAGTTCCATGGGAAAAATGGACTTTTTCCTTGGAATTCAGGTGAAACAGATGAAGGAAGGGTTCTTCATCAGTCAATCTAAGTATGTCTCAGACATCTTAGATAGATTTGAAATGAAGGATTGCAAACCAGTCAAGACACCCATACCCAGAAACCATAATCTTTGCCCTGACCTTGAGGGGGAGGATACTGATCAACATCAGTATAGAGCAATCATTGGTTCTCTGATGTATCTCACTGCTAGTAGACCAGATATCATGTTTGCCACATGCATTTGTGCAAGATATCAGGCTGCTCCAAAGGTGTCTCACCTAGCTGCTGCAAAGAGAATCCTCAGATACCTCAAAGGAGCACCTAAACTAGGTCTCTGGTATCCAAGAAATAGTGATTTTAATCTCTATGGATACTCTGACAGTGACTATGGTGGCTGCAATATTGACAAGAAATCAACATCAGGAGGATGTCAATTTCTTGGTGGAAGGATTATCTCATGGCAATGCAAGAAACAATCCTGTGTCTCTACATCAACTGCTGAAGCTGAATACATTACTGCTGCTAGCTGCTGTGCTCAACTTCTATGGATTCAAAATCAGATGTTAGACTATGGATTCAACTTCATGACTACTCTTATCCATATTGACAACAACAGTGCTATCTCCATTACTGAGAATCCGGTGAAGCACTCCAAGACAAAGCACATTGATATCAGGTATCATTTCATTAGAGATATTCATGAGAAACAGCTGATAAAGTTAATCAAAGTTGACTCAAATGAACAATATGCTGATTTGTTCACAAAGGCATTTGATGAACAAAGATTTAAGTATCTCATATCAGCAATTGGGATGATAAACATTGAATAACTACCTCTTTTGAAAACCTTTTTAATATGTAAAGTCTCGTGTCAATACAATTTAAGCCCTGTTACAAAATATCTTTAAATTATTCCAAGTGTAAATTCCTTCCGAAGAGGAATTAACTCTCGGAAGATAGTCTTGAACATCTTCCGAAGCCAAATTCCTCAATGCAAATTTTCTTCTCGGAAGAGTTTTTGGTCTCGGAAGAAGCGATTGATCTTACATCAGATCTACTTCTGAAACTTATACAACTCTCCATTCGGAAAGACAACTTTACCTTTAGAAGCAATGCCTTGCTTCGGAAGATAAAGTGCCTTCAAAGGACAATTTTACCTTCGGAAGCAATATCGTGCTTCGGAAGAGAAATTGCCTTCGGAAGAAAATTACCTTCGGAAATGTTTTACCCTCGGAAGTAAAGGTTTTTATATGTAACGGATATCTTTTGGGCCCCACTCTGTAAAAAGTAAAGATTTTATCCATGATGGTCAGATTATTTAAAATTATCCTTGCCGCCACTATCATTTCTCCGCCGTAAACCACCATACCACCCACAGTAACTCCAAACAGTTACCCTATTACCGCCACTACCACAATTCAACCCCTTTTAAATAATCTTGACTGATCAATTTTATCTTCTTTTACCACTTTACAGCCCTAACTATTCCCTTCACTGTCAAACCTTCAATTTCACCCAAATTTCAAGCTTACCTTTTCTTCAATGGCGCTAAACCCTCAGCACAACCAAGTCGCATTACTTGATTCGTCAAGGGATGTCGACTTCACCCAAATCATCACCTTTCTTACCGAATCCACATACCTCACTGCACTAACTGTTAACCCAACCGTATACTCCAACCATATGTCCGAATTCTGGAGCAACGGTCAAACTGCAGTTCTGAATGGGGTTCGAGTCCTGAGAACCCGCATTTGTGGCCAAGAGTTGGTCATCACTGAACAGCTCATCAGGGAGCATCTCAAGCTCCATGATGATGGGGCTCCTACTGAGTTCCCCAAAGAAGACTTGGAAGGCACTTATATCCTCATGGGATATGGAGGAGATGTCAGCAGATCAACCGTGTACAAGTTTAATTTCTCCTACCATTGGAAGTTCCTGCTGCATATTATCCTGCATTGCCTCTCCAACAAATCAGGGGGTTGGGATCAAATCCCATATGAACTAGGATGCCTAGTTCATGGGTTGGTGAGAGGTCTTCGCTTCAACTACTCACGATTTGTGTTGACCAACCTTATCGGAAATCTGAGCAGGGATACATTCTTCATGTATCCCCGATTTATTCAACACATAATCAACTGTGAGATGGAACCGAGCAAGCTTGTCTGCGCAGCTGCTCTTATTGTTCCACAAGTGAGACCTACATCTTCAAGATACTGAAGAAGATGTCCGCCAACTTCACTGGAAGGTACACTCCACTACCTCCAGAGTTGACTGAGCGCATAGCTCCTGGTGACATCCCTGTTATCCCCACAGGTGATGAACCCACACCAGCAACATCCACCACAATGCCAAAACCTTCTTTACCCATCAAAGCTACATACCAGAGACGTCCAAAACGAACCCTTATTCAATCTACTCTGATTGGACAAGCTCCTCCTGTTCACACCCAAAGGGCTAGAGTGGAATCATGGGCTCCCACTCAGTCCGAGGTCACACCATCCTTCACAATTGACCTCAATGTGGGTTTTGAGCCTCCTCATTCTCAAACCCCTGAGCCCGAACCCCAAGCCTTAAGCCCACAGGGTGAGTCTCTACACTCCCCTGTGCAGCCTTCTAGGGACAGTCCCACCATAGGCTCAATGCCTATAGACGTTGATCTAGGTCCCGGGTCAGTAGGACTAACCACCCTCTCTTTCACTAACCTTTTACTCCGCACTGATGAAGAGATTACATCTCTCCATGGCCATGAAGTTGATCTACAACACCCTCTAAAAGATCAATAGAGCCAAGAGGGATCCCTTGTCTCTAGCCCCCATCAGAAGCCAATTACTGAGGTGAGTCCCACTGATGTGGAGGGGACTCATGTAGACTCAGCTGCCACTACTCAGAGTCTCTCATTGAGCTCTCAGGACAGTGGTAACATAATTAGGACTGAGTCTACGGCAACTTTGCCCATTAACATCTCTGAAAGAGATGACTCTGAGCAAAGGAAACCAGGGTGCCAAGAAGCCACATCTGGTGGTGAGAGTGAGCATACTAGGTATGTTATCTCATCTCCCCGTGATTCTTCTCATGAAGATGAGGGAAGTATGCAACTAACACTTCAGTACTTGCTTTCTAAGGTCTCCAACCTGGAATCACAGGTGAGAATCTTAGAATCAAGGACTGCCACTCAGCAACTTGAGATTAACAACCTCAAGGCTAAACTAGCTGAGAAACAGACGGATAGGTCTGTTAGGCATGTACCTATTCAGGTCTCAATGACTTCTTCCTCTAGCTCATCTAGCTCTCAAGATGATGCTACCAAAAAGGGGGAGAAAGTTCAGAGACAAATATTTGAGGAACCACAGACCCAATCCTTTACTTCCCAACTCATCACACTACCTGAGTCATCTCAATCCTTTCTAGAGATTGACTCAAAGATGCTTCAAGATCTCTACAGACTTTTCATAAAGTTTGTATTGAGATCATCCCTAGAACAGCCCAGCCCCGATACCACACTTATATACTTTGGGGCTGAGGAGCTTCAAAGACTGACTGCACCTTCTACCACTGTGGAAGAAGTTGGTCAACCTAAGGTCCACATGGAACCTGAGATTAGCTTCGAAGGGGAAATGGGGACTGATGGCCCAGCAACTGAAACAGATGGGACAGAACTTGCAGCAGTCTCATCTTCCGAAGCTCTAGCTGAAGCTTTCGAAGCTTACATGGAAGCCTCGGAAGAACAAGAAAAGTCTTCCGAGGCCGAAATAGAAGCTGCGGAAGGCTTATTTCAGATGTCCGAGGAACTGACCATCACGGATGTTATTGCTGAAATAGCATCTGAGGTGAGCAGGGAGGACATTTCTGACATTCCTCCAACCCAAACACCAGCTGAACTTCTCTCTCAATCACAACCCTCCATCCAAGAACCACCACAGTCAAGCACCGCCAAAGACAAAGGAAAAAGAAAATTGACTGCGGAAGAGCTTCAGGAGGAGGAGAGGATTGAGAAGCTCCAAAAGAAAGGTAGGTTTCCTACTGAAAAGCTGCTAGCTGCTAGTTCTAAGGCAGCTGCAGCCATTCAGGAAGAAATCAACCAAAGGAGAAGAACAACACTCATTGACCAGCTCATCAGTCTAGGAGCTGCCAATGAGGAGATACTCCTGCTACCATTAGAGGAGTTGGTGTCTTTGGAGAGGTCAACCAGGCTAAAGCAAGAAGAACAAGCCAGGTTGACCTTGGAGAGGGAAGAAGAAGAAAGAAGAGAAGCAGCCCTGAAGCTGAGAGAGGACAGGATTAAATTCCTACTCTCAAGAGGCTTCAGTCATCCTGAACTGTCTCCTCATGATGATGACATGATCCTACTGCTCCACAACAAAGAGCAGGATCAAATGGAGAAGGAAAGGAAGAGAGCTGCTAGGGAGAAGTTAAGGGAAAGGAAGAGGAGGGAGGAAGAGGAGGTCACTGCCACCAAGAAGTCCAATGACAAAGCCTGGATGAAGGACTATCTCCGGGCTCATGGCTTCTCTGGTAGGCAGGTGGGACCTATGTCCGAAAGGACACTCCAACGGATAGTCAGTGAAATCAAAGCTGACATCCGTCTGGGGAAGAGAAGGGAGATGTATAGGAGGGTACAGGGAACGGTCTCAACCCCAACCACTCAACCACAGCCACAACCCACACCAGAACCAATCCCTTTTCCCATCAAAACCGAACCCACTGATGAAACCTTCACCCCTCAACCCACAACTCTACCCAAACCTACCACATCACCTCAACCACCCAAACTACCCATCCTAAAACCCAAGACACAACCTAAAACCACTAAACCTAAGCCTACCCAACAAAAACCAAGACCATCCCCTCAGCCTCCTCAACATCTCTCCTTTGAGGAAATAAAGAAGTTCAAGACGAGGCTCATCAACTGCACTACTTTGAGCAGCATCTCCTGTGAGGGAGAGCTTATCAACATCACCTATGTTGATAACTCTTCAAGCTCCCTCACCCTAGGCCAATTTCTTGAGTTGCCTAGAGACACCTTGGGCCAGGCTGCAAGACTTCTTGGTCTCAACTCCGATACCCTCAATGCTGAGGAGAAGAGACTAAGAAGGAGACTGGTGACTCTGCTGGATACCAGGAAAGAGGACAGGATTTCTGGTCAATCTCCTGGACCTAGAAATGCTATAATCCAGTGGAGGTTCGATGAACCTTCTCACAACTTTGTTATGGAAAGGGAGAATGGTGAAACCAACAGGCTTAATGCCACTTCTCTACTGCATCTCAGCAGATTTGATCTTGCTAAGCTTGCAGAGAAGCCATTCTCCAATCCCTCCAACTCTGAGACTGCTGCACACATCAGAAACCATATCAACGGTCTCCACTTGGCTGAACGAAGTAGAAGAGCCAAGATTGAAGAAGAGTTGAAGTTGAAAGGAGTGGAAGACAAGGAAAGACCAACCACCAAAGGCAAAGCCTTTCTACAGATGGTGGAAGGTCCTGAATTTGGAACCAATAGTTCGATGGGAATATGACTATACTTCCCATCAACTAACTCTTTTCAGAGGGCCACAACAGAGGGTACATATAATCCAAGGTGACAGAGTAGAGGTTCTGTCCACCAAGGATCTGTACAAGATTCTCAGCACCACTGCAGGAAAGAATGAAGACACTGATAAACACTTACTTTCCTTGGTGCTGAGAGCTTTGAGAAGAAGAGAGAAGTGAAGTTTTGGTAGCATCAGCCTAGGGGGAGTTTGTTGGATCATGATAAGGCTGGTGCAACCAAAACCACTTCATAGTCACTTTTGGTGCTACATTGAAGGGCTTCCGAAGCCAAGCAAGAGATCTTCCGAGAGTCTGAGGAACAGCAGCTGAAGATATCTACTGAAGGCAAAAGCTGAAGTCAACTGCTGAAGACAACAGCTGAAGCCAACAGCTGAAGACTATCTTCCGAAGACAAAGTCTGATGAAAGAGCTGAAGACAAAGTCAGCTTCCGAAGACAAAGTCTGATGAAAGAGCTGAAGACAAAGTATGCTTCCGAAGACAAAGAGGACTCCAAGCTTCGGAAGAAGCAGTCTTCCTAAGTATAAGTGCCTTCGGAAGAAGTTATACTTCCGAAGCACTTTATCCTTCGGAAGACATTGCTATGTCCAGCAGATAAAAGTATGGTCCCTGTCAGTCCGCTGCAGACCTCTGATACAGCATGACATCTTCCTAAAGAGCCATGTTGTTAACTATACTATATTCTACTGTTCACCTTTTCATGTTAGTACATGTTACCAACTTTAGTTAGTGACAAAAGGTAAGTCAGGGACATGTCCTGACTACCAACTCTCAGGCAAAATGTCTGAAAGACCTCACCTAGAGTCTTGTAGTATAGATGTAAGGTTAGAGGTGTCCAGCTGGTATCAAAGTATATCCGGCTGTAGGTAGTATTATATATATCTTCTCCCTGTAACTCTTTAGATAAGTGATTTGAGTCCAAGAGTCTTGTAATCCTTTGAGTTGAGAAGCAATATATAAAAGTACCTTGAAAATTTACTTGCTGTGTTAATTTTCTTACTGCTTGTTACTTGTTATATTATGATCAACTCTTCATAGACTACTTGCTGAGTGTTGTTCACAGTGAGTTGAGAGAAAAACCACCCATAATCGATCCTGCACTAAAGTTTTGTGGTTCTACAATCTTATTCAACATTGAGGTAATACATAAATTCTCGGGTGACAAATCTGAATATTTTACCATGTTTTCGATCTTATACTTGACGTTACCCTCAACAACATAGTCGTGACGTTTTTTAGGAAGTAATAGTCCTTGAGGACCTTCTTAGTTCTGGTTTAGTTGGCATACGTTGTCCCTTAAGTGTATTTACCATATTATTTTCTACTAAATGGTTTGTCTCGCCAAAATCAATCCTAATGAGACTGTTTGACTACTGATTAATATCAACCTCATCATGAGTTTAACCAAGGTCAGCTGTCTACTGACATGTATTAGCATTTGAGTAGGTTCTTGAGAAAAAAAACCTTCCATTAATATCAAACTTGCTATGTATTAACAATTAGAGCTGACAATTCCCGACCTGTTTATGACACGATTAAACATGTTTAATGAAAAATATATTATTTATTTTTTACACTTTTCAAAAATAATTATAATCAGGAGGCTAGACTTCATTATTTCACATTCTTGGTTCGTAAAAACATATAGAAAAACTATAGGCATAATATATAGGTAGTTAAATAAATATTTTACATGTTTCATATGTAAGTTATGCATGTCATCTCTAATCTATTAAACACGAAAATACAAGTTTTGCCAGACCTATTAACAATGAATAAATAGATTGCTTCCAGAAAGACCCCTAGCTTTAAAGCAATTAGAAGAGAATTATAGAAGTATAGCAGAGCACAACCACCATATAGTAGATCATCAAAAACACATCATGTACCAAAAAAATAGACAATGAGCAAGCATACAACATATAGTGAGTGATCAATATACATTATCTAATAAAAAACATAGATCATATGTCATCCCTACCCAATATACATTAAGAAGTACATATATATATATGGAATCACATGTCATTTATACCTAAGTACACGAATCAAGAAGCAACATATAAATAGGCGATGAAGTGATATCAAGAATAATGATCGCATGCGATGGCTTCTAGAAAAGATGATACTCGACACTAATATCCTACGACATATATAAGATATATTTGGACCCTCTCCTAAAAGTCCTTAACCTTAATCATACGTCTCCAACTATTTTTATCCTTGACTATGTACTTAAAGAAGTGCAGCTCTAATAAATTCTATCTAATTCTCTCCTCCTAAGTTAGTTTGGGTCTGCCTCTACTTCTCATCATGTCTATTGTAAGGGTCTTGACTACTTTAACCAGTGTCATCATCTGCTTACTTTTGACATGTCCATACCATCTTAATCTATACCCTCTTATCTTATTCGCTATACTAGCTACTTCCGATCTATCTCTAAAAACATATTTTATTATTCAATCTAACATTATGTGCCCACGTATCCACCTTAGCATCCTTGTCTCCTCTGCATTTACATCCATATTACGTTTGTTTGCCTTCATAATAGCCCAATGGTTAGTTCCATATGCATTGCTGGTCTGATTATCACACTAAATTTTTCCTTAAATCTTGTTGGGAAGCTCTTGTCACACGATATCCCCCTCCATCTACACTAACCTGCTTGAAGCCTGTGTTAACGTCACTATCACTAAACCCCAACCTTTTTAGTTATTTAACATTTGAGTATTCACATCTCGTTCCCTATACTCATCCTTATAATCACAAAAGAGCATCCACAATTCATTCTATATTCTCATCCTTATAATTACACTAAACATCATTATTTTCCCTCTTTACTTTTCAATTAAATAATATTTTTATACCTTTATCATTATATTTTCACTTTCATCCACTTACAACCACTTAAAAAAATATTAAAAATTTTCTGTGAGTTGTATCGTGTTTTCTCATATTTGAGAAAATAAAGTACAACCTCCATAAATTTTCTATCTTTTTCACTCACAATCACTTAGGTGTTGTTTGTTTTTTCTGCAGTGAAATGTCTGTAGTGTGCGAACCACATCTGCAGACATATCAGGAGAAGAGGTGGACCAAACGTCTGCAGTTTGCAAGAAAAAAATTGTTTGTTTTTTAATACCCGCATACTAAAAATAATATTTAATTATGTTACTCTAAAAATTCAAAAGCAAATTAAAAGGACTATTATTAACCTTTATGTTAATAAAGGTCGGAAATGAACAGTGTTCAGCACCTGCCTGACAGGTGCTGATTCGTTTAATTTTTTTTCCTCTTGTACTTTTGTTATTGTTTTAATTAACCTTTATGTTAATAAAGGTCGGAAATGAACAGTGTTCAGCACTTGCCTGACAGGTGCTGATTCGTTATTTTTTTTTTCCTCTTGTACTTTTGTTTTTGTTTTAATTAACCTTTATGTTAATAAAGGTCGGAAATGAACAGTGTTCAGCACCTGCCTGACAGGTGCTGATTCGTTTAATTTTTTTTCCTCTTGTACTTTTGTTTTTGTTTTAATTAACATTTATGTTAATAAAGGTCGGAAATGAACAGTGTTCAGCACCTGCCTGACAGGTGCTGATTCGTTTAATTTTTTTCCTCTTGTACTTTTGTTTTTGTTTTAATTAACCTTTATGTTAATAAAGGTCGGAAATGAATAGTGTTCAGCACCTGCCTGACAGGTGCTGATTCGTTTAATTTTTTTTCCTCTTGTACTTTTGTTTTTGTTTTAATTAACCTTTATGTTAATAAAGGTCGGAAATGAACAGTGTTCAGCACCTGCCTGACAGGTGCTGATTCGTTTAATTTTTTTTCCTCTTGTACTTTTGTTATTGTTTTAATTAACCTTTATGTTAATAAAGGTCGGAAATGAACAGTGTTCAGCACCTGCCTGACAGGTGCTGATTCATTTATTTTTTTTTCCTCTTGTACTTTTGTTTTTGTTTTAATTAACCTTTATGTTAATAAAGGTCGGAAATGAACAGTGTTCAGCACCTGCCTGACGGGTGCTGATTCGTTTAATTTTTTTTCCTCTTGTACTTTTGTTTTTGTTTTAATTAACCTTTATGTTAATAAAGGTCGGAAATGAACAGTGTTCAGCACCTGCCTGACAGGTGCTGATTCGTTTAATTTTTTTCCTCTTGTACTTTTGTTTTTGTTTTAATTAACCTTTATGTTAATAAAGGTCGGAAATGAACAGTGTTCAGCACCTGCCTGACAGGTGCTGATTCGTTTAATTTTTTTTCCTCTTGTACTTTTGTTTTTGTTTTAATTAACCTTTATGTTAATAAAGGTCGGAAATGAACAGTGTTCAGCACCTGCCTGACAGGTGCTGATTCGTTTAATTTTTTTTCCTCTTGTACTTTTGTTTTTGTTTTAATTAACCTTTATGTTAATAAAGGTCAGAAATGAACAGTGTTCAGCACCTGCCTGACAGGTGCTGATTCGTTTAATTTTTTTCCTCTTGTACTTTTGTTTTTGTTTTAATTAACCTTTATGTTAATAAAGGTCGGAAATGAACAGTGTTCAGCACCTGCCTGACGGGTGCTGATTCGTTTAATTTTTTTTCCTCTTGTACTTTTGTTTTTGTTTTAATTAACCTTTATGTTAATAAAGGTCGGAAATGAACAGTGTTCAGCACCTGCCTGACAGGTGCTGATTCGTTTAATTTTTTTCCTCTTGTACTTTTGTTTTTGTTTTAATTAACCTTTATGTTAATAAAGGTCGGAAATGAATAGTGTTCAGCACCTGCCTGACAGGTGCTGATTCGTTTAATTTTTTTTCCTCTTGTACTTTTGTTTTTGTTTTAATTAACCTTTATGTTAATAAAGGTCGGAAATGAACAGTGTTCAGCACCTGCCTGACAGGTGCTGATTCGTTTAATTTTTTTCCTCTTGTACTTTTGTTATTGTTTTAATTAACCTTTATGTTAATAAAGGTCGGAAATGAACAGTGTTCAGCACCTGCCTGACAGGTGCTGATTCATTTATTTTTTTTCCTCTTGTACTTTTGTTTTTGTTTTAATTAACCTTTATGTTAATAAAGGTCGGAAATGAACAGTGTTCAGCACCTGCCTGACGGGTGCTGATTCGTTTAATTTTTTTCCTCTTGTACTTTTGTTTTGTTTTAATTAACCTTTATGTTAATAAAGGTCGGAAATGAACAGTGTTCAGCACCTGCCTGACAGGTGCTGATTCGTTTAATTTTTTTCCTCTTGTACTTTTGTTTTTGTTTTAATTAACCTTTATGTTAATAAAGGTCGGAAATGAACAGTGTTCAGCACCTGCCTGACAGGTGCTGATTCGTTTAATTTTTTTTCCTCTTGTACTTTTGTTTTTGTTTTAATTAACCTTTATGTTAATAAAGGTCGGAAATGAACAGTGTTCAGCACCTGCCTGACAGGTGCTGATTCGTTTAATTTTTTTTCCTCTTGTACTTTTGTTTTTGTTTTAATTAACCTTTATGTTAATAAAGGTCAGAAATGAACAGTGTTCAGCACCTGCCTGACAGGTGCTGATTCGTTTAATTTTTTTTCCTCTTGTACTTTTGTTTTTGTTTTAATTAACCTTTATGTTAATAAAGGTCGGAAATGAACAGTGTTCAGCACCTGCCTGACAGGTGCTGATTCGTTTAATTTTTTTCCTCTTGTACTTTTGTTTTTGTTTAAAGTAGGGTTTTGTTCATTTTTAAAACATTATGTTATTTGGTTCAGCTGGTCTTTGAGTCATTTGGTTTCTTTTTGGTCACGGGTTCGATTTGGGTTGATTTCATGTTTTAATGGGCTTGGGTTTTTGAGCCTTGCTGTACACGTGTTTGTCTCTGAGATTTTTGGCTGGTGATGTGTTTTCTTTGTTGTTATAAAGATTCCCCTTTAATTTCTTTCTGCTCTTTCTTCTCTGTTTCATTCTAGCTTCTGTGTCCAGGTTTTTACTCTTTCTCCTCTTTGTTTTTTTTTTCAATTGCTTTTGTATGGTGTCTCTGCGTACGGTCATTCTTTATTTTTGGCCTGGTGCTTAGGATGGTGAAGTCTCTTGTCACCATCATCGCTGTTCACCGCTGCGTTTTCCTCAAATTGCTTCTTTTTGTGTTGTGGTTTCTTTATTTATGTAGATTTTATGCTTAATTTGCTGCAACTCTTGTTTTTGTTGTGCCTCTGTATGTGATTGTAGTTGCAGGTGGTTGCATTTGGGTTTCGCATTGCTTAGTTTAGGTTTAGATTTGGTCAGGAAGTGTTATAGTTGAAGTGGGTTTGATGTGAAATTACGATCAGGAGGTTGCTGGTGTACTTCTTTTGGCTAGACTGTTGATTATAGCTTTTAATTACTGAGATTTGCCATTTTAGATTTCAGAGCATTGTGATCAGGTTCAATGAATAAAAACAAGCCACTGTTAAAATTGGTCGTCTAATGTTTTGCCGTTCATCCAAGGGGTGGCATTACCACCCTACTCTTTCCATGAATCCCTACTTTTTTTTGACAAAGATACAATGAGAGAGAGATTTGAGTTTTGAAAGGGGTGAGGCCCGGTGAATGTGAGATCCATGGAGTCCTGTCGCTGGTGTTTAGAGATGGTGGCAGGCGGTTGAGGAGCTGGAAAAAAGGTTGGTGGCTGCAGAGTATGTGGTGGATGTGTCAGTGGGTTGGGTGGTGGAAGTTGTTGGCGGTGGTACTGTGGTGGTGCTCATAGCTGGTGGAGGTATTGATGATGATGATTTTTAGCTGTTGAAACCATGATATTGGTTGGTGGTTGGCGATTGATACCTCACTTTCTGTTACTTTCTTCATCGATTTACGGTTTCTATCTATTGATTCTATTGTAGAGGGGGATCGAAATTGGAATCGGAATCGAAGTCGGAGAGAATTATACAGGCAGAATAGGGGGTTCATGATGGTGATTACTAATTTTGGTTAGATTATGAGGTGAATTGGTTCAGGTTGCCTGATATTGTGTGTGGGTGCTGCTTTTGCCCCACGGAGGGTCATTAGATTTCGTGATTATGAACATGCTGGTGGTTCTTTAGGGTCAGAACAATTGTATTTGGATAAGCTATGAAGAATTACCACAAGAATCAACTTTAAGACACTATATATCTAGCATCAGATTGATGGTGTTCCTCAACCGATTTGTCCTACATGTAGATGGATCAAATACTTACTTTTGAGCAGATAAAGAAAGTACTCTATGTCCCCTTAGGTAAACCAGCTGTCAAAATGCATATACCACCATAGAAATAGCAATATTAACAACACTTTGTAGTTATGGAACACCTTTTGCAGCACGATTACCTGATATTTATATCAGCATTAGCATGTAGTATGCACTTATAGCATCATTGTTTGTTTGCATATTCAACTTATTCTCATATTTTTTTAACTAACAAAGTTCATTGGAAATTTTAGACCTGATTAGTTCTTTTTTTCCTTTATATTTTGCTAAGACACCAATTGAGAATATGACAACTTATGTGTAATAGGATAATAAAATTCAAATGGATCGCTGATAATTACCTGATCTGAATTTCAGATTGTTTGTTGTTCCCGTGATGTGATTTGTCTTCAATTTGTAGCTGTCTAAAACTCTAATTATATCTAAATCTCTTTGACTCTTTCATATTGATCATTTATCATTTCAGTAGTCTAAGTGTTGGACCAAAAGAACCAATGAGCCAAGATCAGGAAAACCTCTAAGTCCCACATGTCATTACAACAACTGGTGAAGACTCCCATCAGCTGTTCTGACAAAGTCTGAAGAATCAAAGTCTGAAGATCAAAGATCTGAAGTACAACAGCTGATGAATCTAAAGTGCTGAAGACAAGTATCGAAGTCTAAAGTACTGAAACATACAAGTACTGAAGACTTCAAGTACTGAAGACAAGTGCTGAAGATCAAAGTTGAAGAACTGAAGATCATCTACTGATGCACAAAGTCTGAAGACAAAGACTGAAGATAACAGCTGATGACATCTACTGAAGTCATCAGCTGATACATTATCTGAAGCCCAAGTCTGAAGAACCAAGTGCTGAAGATTCAGAGTTTGTCACAACAGCTGAAGAAGTCTTCTTCAGTTGTTGTGATGGTTTTTCATTTCAGTAGTTTTATATTTAGTTTCAGTAGTTTGTACAACAGCTGAAGAGCTTGTTCTTCAGCTGTTATAGTTCAGTAGTTATAAACGACTGAAGAGTTTGTTCTTCAGTTGTTGTAGGCTTTTCAGTAGTTTCCTTTTCAGTACTTGTAAGAGGTAGAACACTTTTGTAAGAAGATGTCAGCTGTTGACATCTTCAGTAGTTTTATGTTCTATCAGTTGTAAGTTTAATAATCGGTTGATGCCACTATCAAGTGACATCATCGCCCATCCTTTTGCCGCCTATAAAAGGATGGTGAACCATGCTGTATTAGGTGCCGAAACGTGTTGAGTAATAGAAAATCTTCTTTTTCGCAGAACTTTTCTCTCTCTCTATGTTTGTACTTTTACATGCAAAATATTTTGTGTTCTTGCTTTAAGTGCTAATTTCGTGCTAAATCCGCTGCAAAAACAATCTGATTGATCAAACTAGAGGCTGAGATCCTGTCAAATGGTATCAGAGCAGGTTAATCATTGATCGATTTCACTATTGATCATTTGAAACTGCTCTTTTGATCTCTACGTTTGATCGAATTAGCAATTTGCAAGAATTAGCCATAGAGAGTGAGTTTCTGCTGTTTCTGACCAAAATCTTAAGGTTCTCTGGTGGTTTTGAGCTATATTTGTTTTGCTTAAACTTGTTTTTGACTAAAACCTGAGATGACGACACCAACTAATGATCCTCACAATACTGGTTCCTCAACCAAGCCTCCGATGCTTGTGAGGAACGAGTACAACATATGGCAAAGACGTATGCTTCACCACTTGTCTGTCAACAGTGCTGGTTGTTGGAAGTCAGTGGTGCATGGACCATACAAGCCTATGGTGAGCGTCCCTGAATCTAATGAACAGGTTCCGAAGAAACCTGAACATCGGACGAAGATCTTAAGCTGTTCGAAATTGATGCTAGAGCACATGGAATTTTAGCCATGGCTATTCCTAACGAGATTTATTCAGGGCTCCTGCATCATGAGACTGCTCATGACCTATGGGTTGCTCTAAAGGAACAATTTGGAGGAACTGATTCGGTCTTAGCAAACAATAGGGAAATCCTCGCCCAACAATATGAGACATTCTCTTATAGAAAGGGTGAGACTCTGACCCAGCAGTTTGAGCGGTTCTCTTGTTTGATTTCTGAGCTGAAGATGGTCAAACAAGAGTACTCCAACAGCCAGATGAACAACAGGTTCCTCAGATCACTGCCTGAGAGCTGGGACACTTATACCATTGTCCAACGCTCCAGTACAAATCTGGAAACTCTATCTCTCACCCAACTTCATGGGAAACTGCTCACATTTGAGAGAGAGATAGAGCAAAAGAGGAAGTTGTCCACCTCTGGCAAGCTCGCTGATGACTTTGTTCAAGGAAATGTTGCCTTGATAAGTCAGGAGTCAGAATATGCTGCATCAGAAAGTTCTTATGATGAGCATATTGATTTCTCTACCAACTCAGAACAAGCTTTTGTTGGTGTTAGTAGTTCAGGAGGTAGTGGTGATAACTTGTGTTTTCTGATGGAGGACTTGAAGGGCATTCTAGATGATGATCTGGAAGAGATGGATATTTTGAACCAAATGGCAATGATAAATATCCGATCTCAAAAGTTCTACAAGAGAACTGGTAGGAAATTCCTTGGACTCTCTGGCAAAACCAAAGTTGGTTTTGACAAGAGCAAGTTGAGGTGTCACAAGTGCCAAAGGCTTGGACACTTTGCTAGAGAGTGTAGATCATCTGGATCTAACTCCTCTGCACCCTTTGTGACTTTTCCCAGCAATAGCTCCCAGCACAGAGGGCAACATTCCTCCAGTTCTGGCCATCCATCACAAGCATAGGCACCACCTGCTTATTTTGTGCCTCAGGGTCATATGCCATATCCTTACCCCTGTTACTATGTGCCTCAGCCTAGTCAAACTCAAGCACCCTCGGCTCAACCACCTCATGCTCTTCCTGAGCCTCAATCTTCCTAATCTCATCATCACACACAACCTCAACAACACAGCTTCTTCACCCCAAGTATTGTTGACTGGAGTAGTCTACCAAATGATCTATCTGGTCAGGAACAACTACTCCAAGATGCTGGTCAACATGGTGGTGATCATCCTTTTGGAAATCTTGCTCTGATGGCCCTTGATTCTGCTGAAGGGTCATCATCCAATGCCTCATCGCAGGTATCCACTGAGGCTAAAGCCAAGCTTTGTTCTGAATCATGCATAGCAGCATTTGCTTCTATTAGAGAAGCAAATGTAGCTTTAATAGATAAAAATCTTGAGCTAGAGCACACTATTTCCAAAAGAAAAGCTGATTTTGAGGTTGCTCTAAAAGAGAAAAATGATGAGATTTACAAGCTTAAATGTCAAATCAAAGATGATAAAGCTAGGGAAGATGTACTTCTAGAGAAGTACAGAGACCTCAAGGAAACTCTTGCAACCACCCAAGTTGAGTGTGATCGATGGGTGCAATCATGCAAGGGTTTTGAAATGCTTCTTAGTAAGCAATCAACTTCCAATGTGAAGTTTGGCATTGGTTATAATCACACTGCTCCTCCTACAGATTTCATTTCAAGAGCAGAAGTTGAATCTGATGGGGAGAGCAATAACCAATCCTTTTCATCATGTGATCTACTATCTTCTGATTTAGCATCATCAGAGATAGAAGTTGGCATTAACTCCTGCCAAAACCAATCAGCTGATGCTATAACAGCTGATGGTTCAAATGCTGACTGTCACATGACCAAAAGGCTGATCAACTCAGGTGTTGTCACTAGAAGTACTGAAGGTACTGGAGAGCAAGTGACAACATCTGAAGTTCAAACCTCAACTACTGTTAGCACTAAAGAGAAGAAAACTAGCAGTAGGAAAGGTTTGAAGACAGCTAAAGAGGATGCCAGGAAAGCAGGCACTAGGAAGAAAACTGCTAGTACTGATAGCAAACAGCTGAAGAACAAGTCTTCAGCAGTTTCATCCTCTTCAGCTGATGATCAGCATAAGATGAAGAAGAAGCCATGTGAGATATGTGGCTTGTTCAATCATCTTACTGATGATTGCTGGTATAAAAGGGGTTCCAAACTCAAACAGAAGAGAAAATCAATGAGGATATCAATAAAATGAAGAATGAGTTTGAAACCAAGTTTGTACTAGCAACATCCAAGCCTGAAATCCCTAAGCCCAAAGCTAAATCTAAAAAGAAGGTAGGGGTTACTCAGGCAACAGCTGAGGTTGCTCAGAAAAAGATGGTACAACATAGGAATCCATCATCAGCAAACTCCAATGAGTCTGAAGAGCTGAAAGCTTTATCACAGAATCAGACACAGCTGGTGATGATGGTTCAGCAACTAATGGGAAGAGTCAACCATTTAGATGTTCCTGTGTTGAAACCACAGAAAAGGAAGTCCAAGCCAAAGGGTTCCTCTTCTGCACCATCCTCTTCACCTCAGGCTGTCACACATAACACACCTGTTAGTGTTGCATCTGTAGTTGAGAACAGACCCAAAACCAAACAGGTTTGGGTCTCTAAGACTAACTAACATATGGTTATGTTTGCAGGGTTCTTCAACATGCCAAAGAAGCATCTGGTATGTAGACAGTGGAGGATCTATGCACATGACAGGAAGCAGCTCCCTTCTTAATGGCTACTCTCAAGGAAAGAAGGGATTTGTCTCCTTTGGCAATGATGCAAAGGGTTACATCATCGGAAAAGGCTTTGTTTCCAATGGGGAAATAAGGTTTAATGATGTTAACCATGTGGAGAATCTCAAGTACAACCTCTTGAGTGTCAGTCAAATGTGTGACAAAGGCCATGTTGCCCTTTTCACAAGCCAGAACTGTCGGATTCTGTCATCCAAAGTTCTGAGTTTGATTGACAAGGTGATGGATGAACACACTCTCCTGAAGGCCAACAGGACAGGAAGAGTGTATGCCTTAGATCTTTCCAAAAAGATAGATCTAAAAGGCCATCCTTGCCTATTCTCCAAGGCCTCTCCTCAAGAGTCTACACTATGGCATAGAAGGCTGGGTCATGTTAATTTCAAGAACATGAATCAGCTGATAAGCCATGGTTTAGTAAGAGGATTGCCTCTGAAGGAGTTTAAGTGTGAAGATGACTGCACTGCTTGCTTGAAAGGAAAACAACACAAAGTTTCATTCCCTTCAATAGAAGAACCAAAGTCCACTGCCTGCTTACAGCTCCTGCACATGGATCTCTTTGGTCCTGTCAGACTGATGAGCATGGCAAAGAAGAAATACTACCTGGTAATTGTGGATGATTATTCCAGGTTTGTATGGACTTTCTTCTTGCACTCCAAGGATGAAGCAGCCAAGACTATCATGAACTTTGTGTTACTTGTAGAAAAGCAGTATTCCCTACAGGTCAAGTGTGTGAGAAGTGACAATGGAACAGAGTTTAGAAACCACACACTTGATGACTTCTACCTGTCCAAGGGAATTAGAAGGCAGTTTAGTATTCCTAGAACTCCTGAGCAGAATGGAGTGGTGGAGAGAAAGAACAGGACTCTCATTGAAGCAGCAAGGTCAATGTTGGCTGACTCAGGGTTGCCACTGACTTTTTGGGCTGAAGCTGTCAATACAGCTTGCTATGTACAGAATAGAGCTTTAGTGAATAAGAGGTTGATGAAGACTCCTTATGAAGTTCTTCATCATTTGGCTCCTCTGATTTCATTCTTTAGAGCCTTTGGGTGTCCATGTTTCATTCTCAACACTAGCAACCCACTCCAGAAGTTTGCTAGTAAGGTGGATGCAGGGTACTTTGTTGGTTATTCATCAACTTGCAAGGCATACAGAGTCTTCAACTGTAGAACAAAGATAGTTAAAGAAACTCTGCATGTTAAGTTCAATGAATCTCCAAAGGACAAGATTCCACAAAACCCTGTGGAGTTGTTTGATCTGGACATACTGCAATATGTTTCTTATCAACCTCCAGCTGTTGAGCCTGTCAACAGATCTCCACCTGGTGGTACTGATGATGATGCAGTCAGTACTCACCTCTTCAGGTTTAGTGACAACCTGCCTGAGTCCACTGAACCTGATACTCCTGTAGCCTCAGCAGCTCCATCCACTACAAATGCTGATGAGATTTCTGCTTGCTCTACTTCGTTTGAGCTGCCATCTTCTACATGGTTTCAGGAATCTCCATCACCATCTGTTGCTGCTGATGGGTCTACAAACACTTGCACAGATATTATAGTCTATCAAGAGCTCAAGAATCACCCCACATCTCAAATCATTGGTGATATCAATGCTGGAGTTTCAACCAGGAATCAATTGTCCAACTTCTGCTTCTATGCTCTCTTCATCAGTCAGCAAGAGCCCAAGAACTATCATGTTGCTTTAAGAGACAATGGATGGGTGGAAGCTATGCAGCTTGAGCTTCTTCAGTTCAAGAAACAGCAAGTGTGGGAGCTTGTTCCATTACCCAAAGGTAAGTGTGCTATAGGCACCAAGTGGGTATTTAGGAACAAAACAGATGAGAAGGGCCAAATTGTCAAGAACAAGGCCAGGCTGGTTGTTCAAGGGTTTGCACAAGAGGAAGGCATCGATTATGATGAGACCTTTGCCCCTGTGGCCAGACTGGAAGCAATCAGACTGTTCCTAGCTTATGCTGCCTTTCACAGTCTTAAGGTTTATCAAATGGATGTCAAAAGTGCCTTCTTATATGGAAAAATAAAAGAAGAAGTTTATGTGTGTCAACCACCAGGCTTTGAGGACAATAAACATCCTGATTGGGTGTACAAGCTGGATAAGGCTCTTTATGGGCTGAAGCAAGCTCCTAGAGCCTAGTATGAGACACTCTCAACTTTTCTTCTACAGAATAAGTTCACCAGAGGCACCATTGATAAAACCTTATTCATCAAGACTGTGGGACAACATAAGCTCCTTGTTCAAATTTATGTAGATGACATCATCTTTGCATCCTCTGATTCAAAGTAGTGTGATGAATTTACAAAGCTCATGAAGCTAAGGTTTGAAATGAGTGCTATGGGAGAATTACAGTTCTTTCTAGGCTTGCAAATCAAACAACAGGATGATGGAATCTTCATCCATCAGTCCAAATATACCAAAGAGTTGTTGAATAAGTTTGATTTACAAACCTGTAAGCCCTGTTCTACTCCCATGAGCAGCATCACACAACTAGATGTAGATCAAAAAGGTAAAGCGGTTAATGAAACCCTTTACAGATGTATGATTGGGTCCTTGATGTACCTTATAGCTTCTAGGCCAGACATCATGTTTGCAACATGTGCTTGTGCTAGATTTCAGGCTGCACCTAAAGAATCCCATTTGATTGCAGTCAAAAGGATCTTTAGATATCTGCAAGGTACCCAATCACTAGGTCTTTGGTATTCAACTGGGCATTCTTGCAAATTAGTTGCTTTCTCTGATAGTGACTATGCAGGATGCAAAGTCACCAGAAAATCCACTTCTGGTGGTTGCCAATTCCTAGGCAATCGTTTAGTTTCTTGGTAGAGTAAGAAACAAACATCAATTGCTACATCCACTGCTGAAGCTGAGTACATTGCTGCTGCAAGTTGTACCTCTCAGATACTCTGGCTTCAGAACCAACTTCTGGATTATGGCATTACTGAGACTAAGACTCCATTACTAATGGATAGTGCTTCAGCTCTTTGTATTGTTAAAAATCCAGTCCAACACTCTAGGACCAAACATATAGAGATCAGACATCATTTTATCAGGGATTGCTATAGAAAAGGTCTGATTGATCCTAAGTTTGTGCCTAGTGCTGATGAGCTTGCAGACATTTTACTAAGCCTTTAGATAGTGCTACATTCCAAAATTTGGTACTAAGGCTTGGTATGCTGCAGCTAGAATAATTTGACCAATGCTGATGCTCTTACTTCACAACTACTAATGAGCAAAGGTCAAATATAAGTACTGATGAGTAATTTAGTCTTCAGCTCCTTCACAACTACTGAAGACTAAAATGCTTTAAAGTACTGATGTACATTATTTGTTGAAAACAACTGATGTAGTGAGGTGGATTACAACTACTGATGTATGATTTTCAAACAAATAAGTACTGAAGAACAAATTTTGCTCATAAGTACAGATGTGTAATCTTACACAAGTACTGATGACAATTTGTTCACCAGCTCTGAAGAGTATTTCATCAGCACTTGTGAACATCTGATCACAAGAGCTGAAGGCATAAATATTCACAAGAGCTGAAGGGTCAATGAAACATCTGAAAATCAGCCAAAGAGCTGATGAGTAAGTGTAGAGGCTAGCATGAAACAACTGATTTGACGGAAATAGCTGATGAGTAATTTCTCATCAGCTGATGCCAACAGCTGTTGTTTCATACCCAAACAACTGAAGGACAAAACCATGTCTTCAGTAGTTTCACAACTACTGATGACTAACACCAAGTCCTCAGTTGTTTACAACAACTGAAGCAATACCATGTCTTCAGTTCATAACTACTGATATCAGTAGTTTACAACTACTGAAGACTAACACCAAGTCTTCAGTTGTTACAACGTCTGAAGATGAAAACTAGGTCTTCAGTAGTTTATAACTACTAAAGACTGACAACAAGTCTTCAGCCGTTTACAACATCTGAAGGACAAAACCAAGGTTTCAGTAGTTTCAACTACTGAAGACTAACACCGAGTCCTCAGATATTATAACCACTGAAGGTTAAAACCATGTCATCAGTAGTTTTAACAACTGATAACTAACACCAAAACCTTCAGTAGTTTTCTTTCAGCCTTTGCCCTACCCTATAAATACCCAACCTTCAGAGCATTTACTCTTCACTTGACCTAACTTTTCAAAACCTCTGAACTTCCCATACACCATTAATGGCGACCATGCAACTCAAACCTCGACACAACTGTGTCGCTCATCTCACCAAATCGCCATTATGGCCAAAATTTCACCATGCCGTCGATCTTATGAACGACTCACCTTACCAAACGGCTTTTCTTCTGAACCCTACCATCTACACCGACTCCCTATCGGAGTTCTGGACGAACATCACCGTCCAAACCGAAGAGAATGATGGCGAGGTCTCTCTCCGGTCCTCCGTCAACAACCACCCAGTGGTTATCACTCCAGCTACTATTCGCCAAACCCTAAAGCTGGAGGATGCCACCTACCCAACCTCTTACCCCAAAGGCGCCCTTGATCTATCTTTCACAGCCAACGACTATTAGGGCGACCTCTCTGCCACCACCTTGTTGAAGAAACACTTCCCAGATCCCCAACGTCTCATCTTCCACATGGTGAATGTGTGTCTGGTCCCCAAAACATCTTCATGGGACCAGATGTCAACAAGGTGGCAACAGGTATTATTTTCTATCCTTGAAAAACAACCTTTGAACTTAACTGATATTATATTTTTGGAAATCAAGGATATAGCCACAAAACCAATTTCTAACCGTTGGATCTTGTATCCTCGGTTCATAATGGCCATAATAGAGGACCAGCTTCAAGCTGAGGGACTTGTTGGCACTGGGGTCCCTGCCATGGCTGTTCTAGCCGAGGTATACTCCAGGCACAACACCGACCATACACTAAAACAGGCTGGCCGGCTGCGAAAACCCACGCAGCAGGAACCCACAGCCTCCACCTCCAAATCCAAAGTCCCCACCAAACCAAAAACCAAAAAGAAGCCCAAAAAGGCTACTCAGGGAAATGAGTCCCCTGAGGATGCCCCTGCAACACAAAGGCAGGATGTGGCTGCTGGTTCGATTCTCCCAGCAGCTACCACGACTCCACCCACCATAACCGCACAGGCTTCCTCTCAACAGGAGCCTGATGCAACCACTTCTGGGGCAGCCACACTTCTGGGGTCTATCTCACTTGAGAAGACTGCCATTGAAACGCACAGTCCTCCCCATGTGCACTCTGCTTCAAGCCCATCTCCCACTGAAACCGCCCCACAAAGCCCTACACTAATAATAGCCAAAGTGTTGACCCACCTGAGCACTCCACCCTCTCCCCAGAAACCAATTACAACTGGGGAGACTCCAACCGAAGAGAGGGTGGACACAAGTGCCGGTGGGAGCCCCCAACACAGAGAATCACATGTTCAATCTCCCAGTGTGGCTAGGGAGATAGGACATTCTGCTGAGGCCGCCACTTCCTCTGCATCAACATCTGAGCAGGGTGAAGCTGGTAACATCAATAAGACCTCACCAGAGGCAACTGCCGATGATGGATCCAATCCGGAGGCTGGAAGTCCCCAGTACCAATACCAAGGGGCACATGCTACTTCTGAGCCACACTCAGAGCATGTATATCCTGACATAGTCAGGAGGTCAGGTGATTCAGTTCATACTGATGATGACCTGAGCTTCTTCTTTGATGTAGTCGCTCAAAACACTATCTTAGAAGATGAGATAAGCAGACTCAAAGAGCTGCTTGCTCAAATGACTCAAGATAGAAGTCCATCTGCCACCACAAACCCACAGATGGCACCTTCACCCGAAGGTCTCACATACACTGAGCCACTCCCACAAACTCGGCCACCAGCCCCTGCTTCTGGCACTAGCTCTCCGGGCCAGAACCCCCCTGAGCAGCTAGATGCTATCCTCCAGAAATCCATGCCTCTCATCACACCCATAATAACAGATATTGTCATGAAAACCATTGATGAGAGGCTTCCCACTCACATCCAACCCATGGTGGAGGTTGTCGTTGCTAAGGCGCTTGCTGATAGTCAAACCCCAACCAATGCACCCAAAAAGGGGGAGACATCAGTGCAAGCTAAGAGGAAGAGGGGAGAGGAGGAGTTAGAAGTAGAAAGAGAGGAGGTAGTTGAGAGGGAGAAGGCTAAGGAGAGTGTTAGGGTGAAGGAGAAAGGGAAGGGGAAAGTGAGGGAGGAGAGAGCTGATATAGAAGTGGCTGGAATCCAAAAGGATTTCAGTGTCACTTATCAAAAGAAAAAGGGAGAGAAGGAAGGAGAGAGGGTTGACTCTGATCTAGCAGCCCTTGTCAAGGAGGCTGACGCTGAACAAAGCATATCAATGGACTCTGTCATTGATCAGTTGTTCAGGCAAGGCTTTGACATGGATACTGCCATGCTAGATCAGGAGATCAGAAAGATGGAAATGAGAGAAATTGAATACCGATGGTCTACTTATAGCCAAGAGGACAAAAAGAGACTCGAGGCTATGAGTAGATTCATTTCGAAGTATCTGGGCAGGCCAGTCCTTGATGTCAAAGCATGAACCAGGGACAAAATCTTGGCTATAGCCACCAAGATCTATTCAGCTGGTGATTTCACAAAAGGACTGGTCGCTGAGGCCCTCTCAGAAGCCGGTGCTAGGAACAGGACACTGCTAGCAAAACAGACCAAACCATCTCTTATCTCTAGATTGCTAGCAGTGCCTGCCAACATTCCCACACCAACCACCCAAACACAACCCACAAAACCAACCCCTTCACCATCAAAACCAGCAGCCAAGGATCCACCCTTGCAGAAGAAGAGAAGGGTGTTGAGGCTGCAAGAAGAAGAGGAGGAGGAGGATGAGGAGGATAGACTGCCCCTTTCAGCAGTCATCCCTCTACCCAAAGCCAAACCTCAAACCATCACTCCCACCTCACAGATGGACACTGTGAGGGTAAAATTAGAAGAAGAGGAGCAGCAAAGATTACACGATGAGGAAATGCTGAAAAGCATTGACAAATCATATGCTGCTTCTACTTCTATTATAAATATGAAGAAGGAGGCTCTGAGACTCTTCACTCTTAAGCAAACCTTTCAATATGATAAGGAAAGAGTGAGGACTTGGCCTGATCCTAGGGTGGCTCACAGGATAGTCCAGAAAGATATGCCTATGAGATACAAGAGCCAACTTAAGAGAGTTGTAGATGAAGTAATCTCTATGGCTCTTGTAATAACACCTTGGGAAATAGTAGAGGAGTTCGAGAAAGCCTATAGAGCCAACCAATCACCCCAAACAATGTTAGATAATAGGGTGGTTAGGAAAGGGTTGGTCTATAAGAGGCTTGAGAACTTTCATAGGGATGAGCTCAACCTGTTGTTAGAAGGAAGACACCCAGATGAATTTGCATATAGGCAAGTCACAACAGTTGAGCTCAAAAATGGAAAACAGACCAAGTATGTCTCAGAGCTATACGGCCGGGAGGGGTTATTCGAAGGTGCGGCTGAAGACTTAACCAAAGAAGAGCAGATGATATTTCTTCAAGCCTACACCCAAGAATCCTACCGGCTTGTACATGGGAGGTAGATCTCATGGATGGGACAACAGCTCTGTGTCCAATTCCCCAAAACAGAGCTCCCATCCATACTCAGCCAATCAAATCTTATAGACTACCTCTCAGGCCAGTGCTTATCAGGGTCAACTTCTGATCTGATCCAGAAGGAAATAGACCAATCTTTATGCCAATAATAAGTAGGACAACAAATAATTAGAGGTTTTGGTTGCATTGGTTCAGGGGGAGTTTGTTGGACCAAAAGAACCAATGAGCCAAGATCAGGAAAACCTCTAAGTCCCACATGTCATTACAACAATTGGTAAAGACTCCCATCAGCTGTTCTGACAAAGTCTGAAGAATCAAAGTCTGAAGATCAAAGATCTGAAGTACAACAGCTGAAGAATCTAAAGTGCTGAAGACAAGTACTGAAGTCTGAAGTACTGAAACATACAAGTACTGAAGACTTCAAGTACTGAAGACAAGTACTGAAGATCAAAGTTGAAGAACTGAAGAACTGAAGATCATCTATTGATGCACAAAGTCTGAAGACAAAGACTGAAGATAACAGCTGATGACATCTACTGAAGTCATCAGCTGATACATCATCTGAAGCCCAAGTCTGAAGAACCAAGTGCTGAAGATTCAGAGTTTGTCACAACAGCTGAAGAAGTCTTCTTCAGTTGTTGTGATGGTTTTTCATTTCAGTAGTTTATATTTAGTTTTAGTAGTTTGTACAACAGCTGAAGAGCTTGTTCTTCAGCTGTTATAGTTCAGTAGTTATAACCGACTAAAGAGTTTGTTCTTCAGTTGTTGTAGGCTTTTCAGTAGTTTCCTTTTCAGTACTTGTAAGAGGTAGAACACTTTTGTAAGAAGATGTCAGCTGTTGACATCTTCAGTAGTTTTATGTTCTATCAGTTGTAAGTTTAATAATCAGTTGATGTCACTGTCAAGTGACATCATCGCCCATCCTTTTGCCGCCTATAAAAGGATGGTGAACCATACTGTATTAGGTGCCGAAACGTGTTGAGTAATAGAAAATCTTCTTTTTCGCATAACTTTTCTCTCTCTCTATGTTTGTACTTTTACATGCAAAATATTTTGTGTTCTTGCTTTAAGTGCTAATTTCGTGCTAAATCCGCTGCAAAAACAATCTGATTGATCAAACTAGAGGCTGAGATCCTGTCACTAAGTTTCACATTTATTTGCATAATGATATCAATTGATGGTTTAACAATGAGTAAATAATCCAAATTTATTTCCCTTTATTACATTAGTGCTGAGAATCAGATGCAAATTCTTAACACTTACTGCAATTTTTTTTCTCCAAAGTCAAAATTCAGTGACACTAATAGTATGTTCACAAACATAAAGATGATGATTTTAGAGTGCAAATAAGCAACTGAACTTGCAGAACAATCGATATCACAGTAAAGAGATAAATGTATGTTTTGAATTTTTAAGTTGCCAATTTTTTTATTTAACACTCAAAATGGACTTTAGGAGACTTTGGTCTGATTTTGGGTATCTCTCTTTGCTTTTAATGTGGAAGTTCCATTTATGGTGTATTGGTGTTATTTTGCATTTAAAGAATGTACAGGTCATGAAGCATGATTGATTTCCTTTTATTTTAACAAATGAAACCAATGTTCACATGCTCTTATGGCTGTTTTATGGTTCACAACATCTAAGATCAAGCTTTTCTTCAAGAAAAGAAGTATGATTTTCCTTAATTTGTGGTGTAAGAACAAAGTTCGTAAGTTGAATTGAAATCTATTTAGTTGAAAGTTAATTATGGCTACAGGGAAAAACAACATTTCAATATAAATCACAACATATATTCATTTCTCAAAGAAATTTGTTTACTTTTTGTTGTTTCACTATTACCCTATTATTATTTTACACGGCCAATGAAAGTTGCAGCAGGCTTAGATCAACATTTTAACCCAAATGATGGCATGTTCAAATACATGTTCTCCTAAAATAGATAAAATACCAAGTATCAGAATGAACAAATCCCAGCATCATAGCAAAAAAGTAATATGTAGGATGTTTATTGTTGTTTACCGTTGCTTGCTTTGTAGGATTTATTGTTATTTGTGTGTTGATGTATTTTGTTAGTCAAGTGTAGCTGTTGATTGTTAGACTTTTACTTCGTGTTGTTGATATAATAGTTTCTTCGTATATCTTATGTATGGTGATGTGTTTTTGTGGTTTCTTAAGTATCTAATGTTCTGTTTCATTTTTTGTTGTAGTGTTCAAACTTTAGGGTTGAATTTTTGCTTGCTTACATTCTGCAGGTATGTGATCCTACTTTACTTTATGTTTTGTTTGTTCTATAGTGCTATGTATATGTTTTTTATTGACGTAGCTGCACCGTTAATATAGTGATAAATACTGTTGTTTATGTATATTTGTTTAGTTTATGATATGTCTGGTGGTCTATTCCTTCTTACCACGTTGCTGTTCTGTTGTACCTATTTTGTGTGTGCAGGTTTTTTTTCCAAGTGTTTCGCCTAATATTTCACATTGTCATATGCAGGTATGATTTCTTGCTCTATGTTTTTTTATGTCTAGCGTTAGGAGTTGCGTGCTTTATTGCTTTTTAATTTAGGAAGAATGCGCCTCTCGGATTAGGTTAACCTGTATAATATTACCAGTAATTTAATGCCCGAGGTGGAATCCAGTTTTTGTAGTTCTCCTGAAATGTGTTATGCTCTGGTTTGTGTGCTTCTTGTGTGGCATCTCTGATTGCGTGCATTCCTTTGTTAGAATCGGCGAGGTAAGCATAGGCGTCTAGGTGGTGCCGTTTCTGGTGTAAGTTCTTCTTCTACGTCATCTTTTGAGGCATCATCTCCGACACAACGCCAGTCATGCCATCGTGCCTTAATGTTAAGATCGTCAACGCCAAGTGGTATGTGTTCGACAAGCTCTCATGTTGAGTTTGAGACGGGTGTTTCCTCCGGTGAATTCGGTCATACAACATTCTCTCCTTACTATGTGGATTTGGGAAGACGTAATGAGGTATGTGAGTTCTGTGGGACTCTATTTTGGTATGCTGAGCGACTCACATCTTTTCCAGCTGGTCGTAGGCCACGATACCATAAGTGTTGTAAAGCTGGGAGGGCGTTGCTGGATTTTCCTCTGCAATCCCCTGACTTATTGAAGTCTTTGTTTGTTGATCGTGTGTTTATGGGGAATGTTCGTGCGTATAACACCATGTTTTCGATGACTTCTTTTGGAGCTATCATCGATAATTCAATGAATCAGGGTGGTGGTCCGTACGTGTTCAAGGTTGTGGGTCAAGTATGTCATTGGCTTGGCTCGATATGCCCACTGCCTGAGGATCGTCCAAGGTTTTTGCAGATGTATATTTTTGACTCTGAAAATGAGGTTACAAACAGGCTTCGTCTCTTCCATGGAGATAGCTCACCGAATTTATCAGCAGAGATCGTCTCGGCATTAATTGCTATGCTTGATAAGTCAAATGCCTACGTGCGTCTCTTCCGGTCTATGAGGGAGTTATATAGTCAGCAACATGTTCCTGAATTTTCTATTAAACTTTACAGTAGGGTGAAAGATAGAAGGTATCACGACCCCTTACCGAATACTGTTGGTGCTATTGTTTGTGACAGTGGCACTGCATCAGAAGATTTTGATGTTCCGTGATAAGGCCAATGCTCCACATAGAGTTAGCAAACTTCATCCATTTTATATGCCGTTGCAGTATCCACTTCTATTTCCTTGAGCCGAGCAAGGGTGGTCTCCTAAGTTACGCCTAGGACCAGACCATTCAAGTGATGATTGTAAGCTTAGTCCATCAATGTTCTACTCGTATCAGATTCATGATCGTGAAGGGGTCTACAACCCTTTACGCAGGTAGGCTGTTTCAACAATACGTTGTTGACGCCTATATCTGTATCGAGCATTGTCGCCTAGAATATGTGTGGAATAATCAAGAAGAATTCCGGTGTGAATTTTGGAAGGTCTTCATGATGCAATATCCCGGGGTGATACAGAGGGCCATAGTGTAGGTAAACGAGTCGTGTTGCCATCGTCTTTCCCCGGCGGTCCAAGGTATATGTATAAACATTACCAAGATGCCCTCGCCATATGTCGAGTCTACGGGAATCCTTAATACTTTATAACATTCACATGCAATGTTAAATGGCCTGAGATTGAAAGGGAGATAATAGCAGCACACATCTCAAGTCCACAGGATAGACCTGATATTATTGCTAGAGTATTCCAAATGAAAGTGCGGTCCTTCATCAGGCATCTCAAAACATCTAGTATCAATCTTGTTTTTGTCCTCTGTAGCTACATTATCATACGACGTTACTATGGATACTCATCTTGTATTATGGTTTTTGCTTGTACAGAGTTGTACACAATTGAATTCCAAAAAAGAGGGTTGCCACATTGTCATACATTATTATGGGTGACTGAATCCTATAAAATTTGCACCCCAGAGGATATCAATAGATATATCAGTGCCGAGCTACCAGACTGTCAAACAAATCCTGTCTTGCGTAGGATTGTTACTGAATCGATGATACATGGACTGTGCGGTATTGCAAGAATGAGTTCTCCGTGTATGAAAGATGGTGTATGTTCAAAGCAATATCCTAAGTCCTATGAGGCATGTACACGATTTGACAGTGGAGGGTATGTTCACTACAAAAGGTCCAAGGACTGTCTGCCATGCGTCAAACGTGGGATTCCGTTGGATAATGGGTATGTTGTTCCGTATAATGCAAACTTGCTAATGCATTTTGATACGTACATAAATGTTGAGTACTGCGGGTGGAGTATGCTTATCAAATATCTTTTTAAGTATATATCAAAGGGTGCAGACAGGGTTCGTTTTACGTTACCAAAAAAAGATGTTACTTCAAAAAACATACCTGCTGATGTAGTTCATGTTGTTGATGAGATCAAAAACTACCTTGATGGCCGTTTCATATGCCCACACGAGGCATCGTGGAGAATTCTTTCATTTCCTATACATCATAGGAACCCGCCTGTTCAGGTTCTAGCAGTACACTTAGAAGGCAAACAAAACATGACATTTAGACAGACATAGCGACTTCAAGAAATTGTCAATAATAAAAATACCGGGAAAACAACTCTGACTGAATGGCTAGCAAATAACGCAATTGAGTCTTCTGCAAGAATGCCTTCTTCTGATTCGGGGGCTGGCCTTCGTTACATAGACCATCTGTCTAAATATCGGTGGGATTTATCGACAAAAAGTTGGACACGTCGAACATGCAAAAGAACTCCCACTGTGGGCAGACTAACTTACGTTCACCCTTCATGTGGGGAATTGTTTTACCTGAGAATGTTGTTGAGTTATCAAAGAGGTTGTTCTTCGTTTACAGATATACGCACTGTTTCAGGTGTTGTAATGCCAACGTTTAGGGAGGCATGTGAAAAACTAGGCTTAATAGGTGACGACAGAGAGTGGTTGTCTACAATTTCAGAAGCTTCTAAATGGGCAACTGCTTCCGAGGTTAGATCCCTTTTTGTACACATACTACTGTATTGTGATGTGTCGAATCCTTTAGCTTTGTGGGACGAAAGCTGGGAAAGAATGGGAGAGGATATTTCATACAACCTTGACTCCAGACTTCGAAACTCAAATTCTGGTGTTAGTAGGGTTGACCTACAACAATTTGTGCTCTATGAGCTCGAGTTGTTACTGAATTCTAACGCAACACCACGAACACTAGCTGATTTTGGATTGCCTCTCCCAATAGAATCCACTCTTTCTATGCTTAGGAATGTGTTGTTACTTGAGGAAAAGAGTTATGGTCGGGAAGCATTACACCGTGAACATCTCTCCTTAAAGGCAAATCTTCATCTTGAACAAAAAAATGTCTATGATGTGGTGTTGTCCTCAACTAGGAATTCATCACAGGTGTTGCTGTTTGTGTATGGCCATGGAGGTTCAGGTAAAACATACCTCTGGAGAACAATCATTGTAGCTTTAAGGTCAAAGGGTCAGGTTGTTTTAGCGGTAGCAGCTTCGGGGATCGCTTCTCTATTATTTCCTTCAGGTCGTATGGCTCATTCAAGATTTAAGATACCGTTGGAATTAACTGATGAATCTGTATGCAATGTTAAGAAAAATACAAACATGTCTCACCTTTTGTTACAAATGGGCCTTATAATTTGGGATGAGGCACCGATGAGTGACCGAAGGTGTTTTGAGTCTCTGGATAAAACGTTAAAGGATTTAACGGGTAATAGTGTGATGCCATTCGGCGGTAAATCTGTGCTGCTAGGTGGAGACTTTCGTTAAACATTGCCAGTGAAACCAAAATGCACGAGGGATGATATAATATCATCATGTCTCACAAAGTCTTATTTGTGGAATTACTTTTCCGTTCATAAGCTAACGGTGAATTTGCGAGCAACATTGTGCTCATACGTGAGTGAAGAGGAGGATGTACAATCATTTTGTAGTTGGTTACTAAGAGTTGGAGATGGCAAAGAAGGTGTTCCGCTTACATCTGGACAACCAGACATTAAAGTTACTAAAATACCACCACAGATGATTATTAATGATTCAGAGGCTGCATTGTATGATCTGATCAGGTTTGTGTACAATGAGGAATATCTGCTAAGTCCATCAGCCACAACATTTGCAGAACGTGCCATCATATGTCCTAAGAATGACACCGTTGATGAAATAAATGACCTTATTCTTGCCATATCACCTGGAGAATGCAACTCATACTTCAGCACAAACACCATGATTCCACACTCTAGAGACGTAGGAGATGTTGATGCTATGTATCCAGTTGAATACCTTAATGTACTTAATTTTAATGGCATTCCAAAACATTGTTTAAAGCTGAAAAGGAACACCCTTATAATGTTAATTCGTAATCTAGATCAAAAAAATGGTTTATGTAGTGGCACTAGATTATTGGTATCACAGTTACTTCCCCGCATTATTGAGGAACATGTAATAACAGGTACATCCTTAGGCCACCGAGTATATATTCCAAGAATTAATTTTGTGCATAATACGAAAGATCTTCCTTTTGTCTTTACAAGGAGGCAGTTCCCGGTTAAAACATGTTATGCAATGACCATTAACAAAAGCCAAGGTCAATCACTTAAAAAAATTGGAATCTATTACCTGAGCCAATATTCGTCCATGGACAGTTGTATGTTGCTTTGTCAAGAGCAACATCCCCAAATTCCATAAAGATCCTGACAAGGAAAAGCGTTGAAAATAGTGATAATAAACATTAAATATTGTGTATACAGAACTATTAAACGAGATTGATATGGATCAAGTCAATCTCTATTGTTGTGTAATCTCTTTGCTCCATATAATGTTGATAGATACCTATATTAACATGTTTACTTGTCAAGTTTAATAGAATTACTTTTATCCCTGCGTTTCTACCCAAAACAGGTGAATAAAAATGGAGGACACTGAGATATCAAGTCTAACACCTGGTGGAGCAGCACCTGAACTCGACGTTCGTGTAGATCGTACCTGGAAGCCCGCATTTAGAGACAATGAAACATGCTATGTGTTTGTGGATCGACAGGTACACTCAACCTAAATACACAAATATACAATAAATTACAAGGTAGGTATATCTTAGAATGTTTTGAAATATCATTAAATATTGTCCCCCACCTCCATTTGGTTTTCATCATTTACAATTATAAATCACTATTCTACAACAGGGCATAGGAATACAGGCTGTAGCAAAGGGTAAAGACCAAATAACAGTGGCATCAAAGCTTCAAGTGCAATGTTGTTACCGGGTTAAAGGGTATGCATGCACAGACCCTGACAAAGTCACCTCAACTGTATGACATCCTGCTTACATGCGGGTTGGAGCAACAACAGTGTTTACACCTATTGAAGACACTCCTGAACTCCCTCGTCAATATTTTGATTGTCTCCCGTCAGAGGCTGGATTACCTCCATGAACAAAGCAAGGATCCAGCTCAAAAAAACAAAAGAGCAATCGTGGGTAAGGATTTCTGTTACAACCGTTTTCAGCACCATCCACTACATTTCAACACCATCCATTACATACATGTTCATTGTTACGATGCACTAACACTGTCCACACAGATTACATTGGAATCTTTCAAGACATACATGATAACAAAACAAATGCTGGAGCACCTTTCGTTACAATGACACTAAAAGATAGCAGGTTAGACTCTTTCAAAGAATGTCCTACCAGCAATAACGATAGTCAACTGTTGACAACGCTTTGTTTTTGACATAAAACTATGACTTATTGCATTTGCATTAATTTGCAATGATTTTGTTTTCCTTAGTTAAAACCCAAAAATATGATATAATGATCAAGTTTTTGAATTAAAGACCGCAGTAAACCTATCATTTAAATAAGATAAATTCAGCACTTTATTGCCAAAATCTTATTTTTGGTACTGCTACGAAGTGTGCCTGTACGTTTGAGTCTGTGGGTATCTCAAATTGTCCATCTGTATTATCGTTGTCCATCAAGAAACAACCCTTTGACTTTGGATGTGAAATATATAGTTTTGATAGTGCTTATACAAAACCAAAGATATATTTCATATGAGTATAACATATAAACATAAAAAAGACGATGTGAGTGACTCAAATTGCCTATATATATTCCTGTTGTCCATTAGGAACCTTTCATAGCATTTTTTTGAACTTATAAACCTTTTTTTAAAAACGATCACTGTCTTACAATGATAAATAATATTTACTAACAGTACTTATAATATGAGTCCAACACATAAACATAAAAAACGATGATGTGGGTGACTCAAATTGCCTATATATATTCCCATTGTCCATTAGGAACCTGCCATTTGACCTTTAATATTGGAAATATATTTAACTACAATGTACATTGAATTTATAAGTATTTGTTTGGCTGCGTACACTAAGCCTTCCATAGCGTGACCGCCAGTGTGTACAAGGCCCACATTTATTTGCAAACTCCATCCTCACCATAACGCTAACACACTGACTTTCATTCCTACAGCAACAGGGACGTCAGTGTCACTCTGTGGGATGAAATAACATCTTCAACGAAGTTTCCGAGGAATTCAGTTGAGACATCAGTACCACCTATAATACTCGTAATTACTGGAGTGAGAGTAACTGATTTCATAGGTATACACCCTCACATTGACTACTATGACTCAGTATAGAAACATTGAAATATATACTTACTAATGCAGGTAAATTGCAACTTCAATCAACAAACGCAACCCACGTCTACATCAACCCGTCTACTGTGGAAACACGCACACTCCTACGTCTGTAAGATTTATAAAAAAAATTCATGCATCAGCGTGATTTAAAGAAATTTATGCATCCATGTGATTTCCATTTGTAAAAATATTACTAATACAGGACATTATTAGAAATAATTACTAAAAGGAATACAATTTTATGGCACCACGTTGATCAACATAACATACACACAACTATACTAGATAGTCAAAAAAAATATTCACCACATTTCTTTCAACATTTGACGAGTCTGAAATCTGCTAATGTTCACAGGTATGAAAGCCAGGAGTTAATGAAAGACAGTATTGATACCTTGTCACAACAACAGAAACAAACCTCGGTAGGCATCCAAAACCACATTACCGTATCCGAACTTCTGCATAAAGAGAAGAACGAGCTCACTGTAAGAACAAACATTATACAATTAGTATTTATAACCACCTAATCACGGCATCCTAATTAAGTACATTCAACTTTTTGCCAGGGACAAATTTTCGTACTTAAAGCTGCAGTCACACACATAGCCATAGACAAAGAATGGCACTTCACCGCCTGTCCTAATTATGACAACTCACCCATCAAATCAGAAAACGTTTGGTTCTGTTCGCAGCATGGCTACTATCCCACCCCAAAAGAAAAGTAAGCAAACATTAAACCACTATTTACTACAAATTTATCAGGCATTCACGATAAATACGTTGTAGGTACCGAATTAATGGCATAATATCAGACAAAACAGGGAGTATCCATGCCACAATCTTCAACGAGCCTTCAACAACATTGATTGGAAAAAAATGTTCGGACTTGCTGTCAAACGGGCATCCAGACACAATGCAGCGCACAGCTCTTAACAAAGAGGCATGTTTCTATGTTCAAGCCCAAAAGAACATCAGAACAGGATTGGTTCGTTACACAGTTAACACAGTTGAAAACATGAATCCAGATGCACCCTCAACCAGCACCCCAGCACCAAAGACTCCAGCGACACATACAAGTCCACGAAAAATTCACTCAGAAAATCCAGTAAAAAGAACACTTTTTCAGGCAGAAGGTACCCACATAAATAAATACTTGTTGTAAACAGTACACCTTCGATTAAAACATATTCCCACCTAAAATTCCTTTTCACACATGCTTAAAGATAAGGAGCAGGCAGCTGCCAAGAGGCAGAAAAACGACTAGCAAATACGCGCACCCACTTTTGAACAGCCACAAGTTAATGCCTTTTGATGTTGCATTTTGATAAGCAGAACACGTGCACAAAACAGAGGTTACAATCCAGGCCTAACACCAAGATTAACAGCAACATAGATAACAGACCTTTTGAAGCCTTAAAACTACATGTTGTAGGTCCATTTTGTTGTTGACAACTTGCAGCGTACAATGAAAACCCATGTATCATGCTGCTACTTCTATGTATTATCTGTGTAAAACATATGGCATCACCTATTGGCTGTCTTTTGTAATGAAATGTAAGTAATTACAAAAAATACCAAACAAATCAAAATGTTATAACATTTCACACAACGCGCGACCAGGATCCCAACTAGTTGTCATAAATTGAAAGTTTTGGTCAAACCAATATACATAGAAACCGACCATTGACCTTATCTAATCCCATCTACCCCTTGTTGGCAAATCTCCCAAACACCATCGGAAATCACTCACCGGCGTCGATTGCTCCATAACCGATCACCACTAACCTCCTCATATGCTTCCATTCGCAACATTTTCAACTGGATTTTCAACTTTGATCTCATCGTTCTTCACCATCGGCGGAGAACGACGGAGGTGGTGGTGGTGGTGTCTACCATTGATGGTAGATTGTGGAGGTTGAGGAGTTGAAGGTGTCGAGAAATGATGGCTGATGGGCGGCGGTGGGTGCGTCGGCGGTGGCGGGTGGGCCGGCGATGGTGGTGGCGTGTGGGCTGGCGGTGATGGTGGTGGTGGGCCGGTGGTGGTGGGCCGGCGGTGACAGCTGGAATATGGTGAGGGGGAAGGAAGAGTGTAGAATGAGAAGGGTAGAAGAGGTTAGAAGTGATTAGATAATGTATTCTTTATTCAAACCTCATGAACACCTTGAAAGACCTTTTTTAATGAAACGTTTTTCAAAAAACAAACAATCTACAGATCTTAACGTCTGTGCATGATCTGCACGACACAAACAAAAAGATTAGAAAGTGCTTCTAAAAAACAAACAAACACCCCGTTACAATCATTTTCATAATATAGAAGACACACCTATTCTTGTAACACCCGTAATTCTTATTAAAAAGAAGTAAAAGAATAAAAAAAAGAGAAAAAAAAGAGAAAGAAAAAGGAAAAAATGAAAGTCAACCTAAAGTTGAGCGGTAAAAAGTGCAAAAAGGACAAAAATCTTTGAAAAGTGGGTGTAAAAGAGAGTATGGCCTCCCATAACCCCCTGCACACTTTTTGCATTCGTTTTTTTTAGAAAGAAACAGCAGGCTTCGATTTTCAGAGAGAGAAAGAAGAAGAAATCGAATTCAAGGTAAGAATTAGTGTTTTTTTTAGTTGTTCTTTGCTAGACATAGCCTCGGTTACATGTTCTTATGTGTATATGTGTTCGGGTGTGTATGTTTGGTGTGGGTTTTATAGGTGTTGAATTTGTAGCAAACGGGTTTTTGAAGTAGTCATACCCGAGAGATTGCTAAGGTGAGTTTCTAGACCCCGTATCTCACCTGTTTTATAAACTTTTGGGGCTGGAAATACATGTAAAAATGTTTTATACATATTATGAAAGTTTCCCGTATGTGCATGCGTATGTATGTTAGTGATTTATGTTATGATTCATGTTTACTATAGTGTGTATATGCTTAGAACAAGGTAATATGATGTTTGGGACTGAGAACAGCTCGAAAAATGTGAACAGGCTGCTAATACGCCTACACAAGGCTCATGAGTCTGAATTTTGACTTAGAAAAGCTAAGTGCAGGGTAATAAGTCCAAATAGTGCTCATAAGTCTAAACAGTGCTCATATGTCTGAAATAATGACTAAGTATAAGGTAATAAGTCCAAATAGTGCTCATAAGTCTAAACAGTGCTCATATGTCTGAAATAATGACTAAGTATATGGTAATAAGTCCAAATAGTGCTCATAAGTCTAAATAGTGCTCATATGTCTGAAATAATGACTAAGTAGAAGGTGATAAGTCCAAATAGTGCTCATAAGTCTAAACAGTACTCATATGTCTGAAATATTGACTAAGTATAAGGTGATAAGTCTAAACAGTACTCATAAGTCTAAACAGTGCTCATATGTCTGAAATAATGACTAAGTGTAGGCTGGTGAGTCTACATAGTGGTAAAAAGTCCAAACTGTGCTCATACTTCCTAACAGTGCTCATGTGTCCAACACTTAAATTTTTTTTTCAGAAATTTTCTGGGAATTCGGATTTTGGGGATTTGACCGAGGTTGACCAAGGGCCATTTAATGATGATGGTTTGTGCACACAATGATGATTAATGATTAACCCTTGATTATTGTTACTGATTTTATTATCAGTATTTTATTATTGTTAACAATATTATTATTTTAATATTGTTAAGTATGTACTGGCATGATGAAGAATGACTAAAATTTAACGAAGAGCATAATCAATAATAAGTAAAATATTAATGATAAAGGGAAATGAAACATAAAGTGGAAGATAATGAAAGAGGAACATGATGAATAAATGCATGCATTAATAAATGAATGAATGAATGTAAGAAAGGCTTGCAAGCAAATGAGTGGAGGTGCACACCCCTGGCAGGTGTTAGCTCAACTGTGATGCGGCTTAGCTACCCCGAAGGATGCACACAGGGTCAATCTTTGAGATTGATAATGAGGTGAGCAACTACGTGTTACAACAGACTCGGTTAGCAGGCAATCATGAGATTGCCACTGAGGTGAGCAGCCGTGTGCTGCAACAGACTTGGCTAACGTACGATAGAATGAAAGTTAAAGATAAGTGGTGCATGTACTTACCTCAGGTGACTGGATCAGCTTCGTGCACAATGTTCATGGTTGATCACCACAGGTCCAGCACCAGCTTCGTGCACAATGTTCGGGGTATTGTACATGTTACCGGAAGTAATGAAATGAACGTACGAAAGAATGTAATGAATGTATGAATGAAAAAATGATCGTACGTATGTAATGAATGAATGAATGAAATGAATGTACGAACGTATATAGTGTATGAATGAATGAAAGTGAGATACGTACGAATGAAAGAAAGAATATGAAGAATATGAATGTAAATGATGAACGGCACATGAACGGAAGCTAATGAATGAACAATGAAGATAATAATAATATTATCTAAGTGTACGTATGTTGTATGATCACATGTATGTAAGAACGGTTATAATAAATGAAAAGTATGTTTTATTACAAAACTAGAACTCACTCAGCAACGCTGACGTTTTATGTATTTCCAGTTGGCAGGTAGTGTTGCTGAGGATGGCGCGAGGCGGCTACTCAGCTCTTTTGGGATGGCATTCTTTTGTTAGATGCTTTTGTGATGTAATACAGCAATAGATATTTGTAATTGATGTACGTTGTATTAACTTGCAAAAGCATTTACTTTAAATTGAAAGTAAAAATTTAATGTTTCCACTGCATGGTTTTTAATAAGTTAATGTAAATATATGTTTTATGTGCGATGATAGGCCAGCTGTGAGGTGCCCGGGAACGGGGCCTTACAAGTTGGTATCAGAGCCAAAGTTTAAGTAAAATGGGTAAATTTTCAAAATGAACCTAAACTTAAACTGAAAATGGGACGGAAAGGGGAAGAATGCCAAACTGAGTAGCTGCGTGCCATCAGGTATTTTTCTTAAAGTTAACCGGTATTATGTGTGCATGTTATGTGTTTATTGTTACTATTAGATTTAGATGCTAATGTAGTCAGGACAGGTAATGCTCGGGGTGCGAAGAGTAAAGTAAGTGGCTAATCACAACTGGCCACTGTAATTAGGGACTTACTATACTTGACATAAACTGAGCTATTTCCTTGAATGACTGTTTTGGTGTTTGAATCTTATAGTGCTTAGGAAATGGCTGGGAAGAAACCTACCAAAGCTTCTAGAGGTAGAGGTAGACCGCGTATGACCAGGAGCAGTGCTAAGGCTCCTGAGACGACCCCCATGAACCCTGAGGTTCCTGACCGGACTGAAGGAAATGAAAATGCTAGCCTGAATGCCTCAGCTAGGGAGGCGATTGCTGATGAGGTACACCAGGTCCTACAGGCAGTTATGCCATCTGTAGTGACCGATGTTATTCGAGCTGTGAGGAACGAGGAGAGAAAGGAGAAGGAGGACAGGAGAGGGTCAACTGGGAAGGAAAGCAAGGGAGGAGAGGAACGACCGGATCCTGAGATAGTAGTATCTGATGAGGAAGGGGATGATGTAGTAGGGGTGACGACCAAGGGATGCAGTTACGGGGCATTTCAGAGGTGCAAGCCCCCGACTTTCGATGGCAATGGCACTGCTGCAACCGCTCACCGATGGGTAAGGGAGATGGAAGCGGTACTCGAGATCAGCGAGTGCCGTGAGGATCAGAAGGTGAAATTTGCCACCCACTCCTTTACTGACTCAGCACCATGCTGGTGGGACAATATTGTCCAAGCTGAGGGTTCCAGGGCCATTTGGAAAATGAGATGGACAGAATTGAAAAAGTTGATAATCGAGGAATTTTGTCCTCACAGGGAACTCGATAAGGTCGAGAGGGAGTTCCTGCAACTCGAGGCGGGAACCATGACACACTAGCAGTACACTACCAAATTCAATGAGATGGCGAGGCTGGTGCCGGATCAAGTGACACCGGTATCTCGAAAGATTAACCGGTACATTCAGGGACTGCCAGCTGACACCCGCAGGCACTTGATTACTGCCTGATCGAGCACCTTTAGGTTGGCAGTAGACTTAGCTGGGAGGCTCTATGATGAGAGGGAAGTGATGGTGGTGGAGGCAAAAAAAAGCCGGTGGTGCTAACCGGAATTGGAATGGGAAACGGTTCGGGCGTGGTGGCTTTACCCCGAATAACAAGAAGGCGAGAAGGGATGACCGTAGGGTGGGGTCACCAAGCTCGGGACCCAAAAGATGTGACAAGTGTGGGAAGGAGCATGGTGGTGAATGTAGGTGGGGGTTAAACGTCTGTTTCAAGTGTGGGAAATCCGGTCATATGGCTAGAGACTGTAAGGTTGCGAGGTGTTTCAACTGCGGTGAAGTGGGTCATATGAGTAAGGATTGCAGGAAGCTGAGGGCTGAGAGTTCCGGGGGAAAGAAGATGGCCGAAACTAAAGGGCAGAGGGCGAGTGCCATAGCTTTCACCATGACCAGGGAGGAGGCTAGGACGGACCCCGATGTTGTGTCAGGTACGTTTCTAGTAAATCAAACTCTTGCTTCTGTGTTATTTGATTCTGGTGCTAGTAAGAGTTTCATTTCTGCTACTTTTTATGCTAAATTGCCTGTTAGTAGCAAATGCATTGATGAGCCCTTTGAAGTAGAAACCGCTATTGGTAAGTCCACTAGAGTTACTGATGTGATAGAGGACTGTGCTATAGAATTATAAGGTCATAGGTTTGCTGCTAAATTACATGAGATGCCCCTAGGTGGATTTGATGTAGTACTAGGGATGGATTGGTTAGCAACCTATGAAGCGAATATAGTGTGCCGAAAGAAGATGATTAGACTGACGGCGCCTGACGGAAGTCCGGTGACAATATATGGCGATCGGGTTACGACGATTCCGAAGGTGATTTCGATGGCGGTGGCGGGAAAGTGCATGAGGCGTGGATGTAGCGCTTATTTGGCCTACGTGAAAGATGTGGACACGCCGACACCCCAATTGTCCGATGTGCCGGTGGTGCGTGACTTTCCCGATGTATTTCCAGATGACCTATCAGGTGTGCCACCAGATCGCAAAATCGAATTTCAAATTGACTTGATACCCGGTGCCCAACCGGTCACCAAGGCACCGTATCGATTAGCTCCGACTGAGATGAAGGAGTTAATGGAGCAACTACAAGAATTGCTCGATAAGGGTTTCATCAGACCGAGTATCTCTCCTTGGGGTGCTCCGGTCTTATTCGTGAAAAAGAAGGACGGTAGCATGAGAATGTGCATCGACTACCGTGAGTTGAACAAATTGACGATAAAGAATCGGTATCCGTTACCGAGGATTGACGACTTGTTCGACCAGCTCCAGGGTGCCAGTTGGTTCTCGAGGATAGATCTTCGATCTGGCTACCATCAATTGAAAGTGAGGGAGCAGGACATTCCTAAAACAGCTTTTCATACGCGTTATGGACACTATGAGTTTCTCGTTATGTCCTTTGGTCTAACTAACGCGCCAGCTGCTTTTATGGATTTGATGAACCGAGTGTGTCGGCCAATGTTAGATAAATCAGTGATTGTGTTCATCGATGATATCCTGATTTATTCAAGGAGTGAAGAAGAGCATGCCGGTCACATTCGTGAAGTGTTGGAGACCTTGAGGAGGGAGAAAGTGTATGCTAAGTTCTCCAAGTGTGCTTTCTGGCTACGCGAGGTGCAGTTTCTGGGTCACGTGGTAAATGAAGAAGGAATAATGGTGGACCCAGCAAAGGTGGAGGCCGTGATGCAATGGAAGTCACCAAATACGCCATCCGAGATTCGTAGCTTCTTGGGATTGGCGGGCTACTATAGAAGGTTTATTCAAGACTTCTCCAAAATAGCCTCACCTTTGACTAAGTTGACTCGCAAGGACGTGAAATTCGTGTGGGGTCGAGAGCAGGAGACTGCCTTTGAGGAGTTGAAGACGAGACTAACACAAGCTCCTGTCTTGACATTGCCCGAGGGAAATGAAGACTTAGTGGTCTATTCGGATGCATCTTATTCTGGGCTAGGTTGTGTGTTGATGCAACGTGGAAGGGTGATAGCCTACGCATCTCGACAACTGAAGACCCACGAAGTCAACTATCCCACGCACGATCTAGAACTAGCTGCGGTGGTCTTCGCGTTGAAGATTTGGCAGCACTATCTATACGGGACGAAGTGCACAATCTTCACCGACCACAAAAGCTTGAAATACTTCTTCGAGCAGAAAGATCTGAACATGAGGCAGAGGCGATGGTTGGAACTAATAAAGGATTATGATTGCGAAATCCATTACCATCCGGGCAAAGCCAACGTGGTTGCAGACGCCCTTAGCCGAAAGGAAAGGCCCGAGCCGATTCGGGTAAAGGCTTATCAACTAATTATGACCTCTGATGTGATGACTCAGGTTAAGGAGTTTCAAGACGAGGCTTTGAAAGAAGATCTTCTTAACTCCGAAAGGATGAGAGGTCTAGCCACGGAATTAGGCGAGAACACTCTTGGTGTTAAGACCCGATTCGGGCGGATGTGGATTCCTCGATACGGGGATCTACGTGGAAAGATTATGGACGAGGCCCATAAGACTCGATACTCCATTCATCCCGGTGCTACCAAGATGTACCACGATATGAAGAAAGATTACTGGTGGCCGGGTATGAAACGTGATGTGGTAGAGTACGTGAGTAAGTGCCTGACTTGTTTACAAGTAAAAGCAAAACACCAGAAGCCTTACGGGAAGATCCAACCGTTGGATATACCCGAGTGGAAGTGGAAGCACATCACCATGGATTTCATCACGAAGTTACCACGTACCCCGAAAGGGTATGATGGTATATGGGTGATCGTCGACCGATTAACGAAGAGTGCTCACTTCCTACCGATCCGCGAAACATACTTGTCCGAAAGATTGGCGGATTTGTTCATCAAGGAAATTGTAGCTCGTCATGGTGTGTCGGTGTCTATTGTGTCTGATCGCGACACCCGGTTTACCTCCATGTTTTGGAAGAGATTTCATGATGCAATGGGGACGAGGCTACACATCAGTACAGCATATCACCCTCAGACAGACGGTCAGTCTGAGAGGACGATCCAAACACTCGAGGACATGCTTCGAGTGTGCGTGATCGATTTTGGAGGAAGTTGGGACGACCACCTGCCGTTAGCAGAATTCTCGTACAACAACAGTTATCATGCCAGTATTGGCATGCCACCCTACGAGATGCTATATGGTAGGAGATGTAGGACGCCCGTATGTTAGGGAGACATTGGGCAGAAAGAACTGGGAGGTGTCGAGGTGATTGAAGCTACGACTGAGAAGTTGGAAAAGATCAAAGCCTTCATGAAGGCGGCGAAGGATAGACAAAAGTCGTATGCTGACAAGAGGCGAAGACCGATAGAATTCAAGATTGGGGACCGAGTGATGTTGAAGGTCTCGCCTTGGAAAGGAATTATTAGATTCAGGAAACGAGGTAAGCTAAGTTCGAGATACATAGGACCTTTCCGGATTGTCGCACGAGTAGGAGAGGTAGCTTATCGACTTGAATTGCCAGATGAGTTAAGTGGAATTCATCCCACATTCCATGTATCTCATCTGAGAAAGTGGTTAGCTGATGAAGATATGATTATTCCGCTGGAGGATATTGAAGTGGACGAACGGCTCAATTACGTGGAACAACCAGTGGCCATCATTGATCGTAAAGAAAAGAGGTTAAGGAATAAAGTGGTTCCTCTTATGCGTGTACAGTGGAAGCACAGGAAGGGATCCGAGTCTACGTGGGAGACTGAAGAGGAGATGAGACAACATTACCCTCATCTGTTTGAGGAATAACAGGTTTCGGGGACGAAACCTATATAAGGGGGGTGGACTTGTAACACCCGTAATTCTTATTAAAAAGAAGTAAAAGAATAAAAAAAGAGAAAAAAAAGAGAAAGAAAAAGGAAGAAATGAAAGTCAACCTAAAGTTGAGGGGTAAAAAGTGCAAAAAGGACAAAAATCTTTGAAAAGTGGGTGTAAAAGAGAGTATGGCCTCCCATAACCCCCTGCACACTTTTTGCATTCGTTTTTTTAGAAAGAAACAGCAGGCTTCGATTTTCAGAGAGAGAAAGAAGAAGAAATCGAATTCAAGGTAAGAATTAGTGTTTTTTTAGTTATTCTTTGCTAGACATAGCCTCGGTTACATGTTCTTATGTGTATATGTGTTCGGGTGTGTATGTTTGGTGTGGGTTTTATAGGTGTTGAATTTGTAGCAAACGGGTTTTTGAAGAAGTCATACCTGAGAGATTGCTAAGGTGAGTTTCTAGACCCCGTATCTCACCTGTTTTATAAACTTTTGGGGCTGGAAATACATGTAAAAATGTTTTATACTTATTATGAAAGTTTCCCGTATGTGCACGTGTATGTATGTTAGTGATTTATGTTATGATTCATGTTTACTATAGTGTGTATGTGCTTAGAACAAGGTAATATGATGTTTGGTACTGAGAACAGCTCAAAAAAATGTGAACAGGCTGCTAATACGCCTACACAAGGCTTATGAGTCTGAATTCTGACTTAGAAAAGCTAAGTGCAGGGTAATAAGTCCAAATAGTGCTCATAAGTCTAAACAGTGCCCATATGTCTGAAATAATGACTAAGTATAAGGTAATAAGTCCAAATAGTGCTCATAAGTCTAAACAGTGCTCATATGTCTGAAATAATGACTAAGTATAAGGTAATAAGTCCAAATAGTGCTCTTAAGTCTAAACAGTGCTCATATGTCTGAAATAATGACTAAGTATAAGGTGATAAGTCCAAATAGTGCTCATAAGTCTAAACAGTGCTCATATGTCTGAAATATTGACTAAGTATAAGGTGATAAGTCTAAACAGTGCTCATAAGTCTAAACAGTGCTCATATGTCTGAAATAATGACTAAGTGTAGGCTGGTGAGTCTACATAGTGGTAAAAAGTCCAAACAGTGCTCATACTTCCCAACAGTGCTCATGTGTCCAACACTTAGAATTTTTTTTCAGAAATTTTCTGGGAATTCGGATTTTGGGGATTTGACCGAGGTTGACCAAGGGCCATTTAATGATGATGTTTTGTGCACACAATGATGATTAATGATTAACCCTTGATTATTGTTACTGATTTTATTATCAGTATTTTATTATTGTTAACAATATTATTATTTTAATATTGTTAAGTATGTACTGGCATGATGAAGAATGACTAAAATTTAACGAAGAGCATAATCATTAATAAGTAAAATATTAATGATAAAGGGAAATGAAACATAAAGTGGAAGATAATGAAAGAGGAACATGATGAATAAATGCATGCATTAATAAATGAACGAATGAATGTAAGAAAGGCTTGCAAGCAAATGAGTGGAGGTGCACACCCCTGGCAGGTGTTAGCTCAACTGTGATGCGGCTTAGCTACCCTGAAGGATGCACACAGGGTCAATCTTTGAGATTGATAATGAGGTGAGCAACTACGTGTTACAACGGACTCGGTTAGCAGGCAATCATGAGATTGCCACTGAGGTGAGCAGCCGTGTGCTGCAACAGACTTGGCTAACGTACGATAGAACGAAAGTTAAAGATAAGTGGTGCATGTACTTACCTCAGGTGACTGGATCAGCTTCGTGCACAATGTTCGTGGTTGATCAACACAGGTCCAGCACCAGCTTCGTGCACAATGTTCGGGGTATTGTACATGTTACCGGAAGTAATGAAATGAACGTACGAAAGAATGTAATGAATGTATGAATGAAAGAAATGATCGTACGTATGTAATGAATGAATGAATGAAATGAATGTACGAACGTATGTAGTGTATGAATGAATGAAAGTGAGATACGTACGAATGAAAGAAAGAATATGAAGAATATGAATGTAAATGATGAACGGCACATGAACGGAAGCTAATGAATGAACGATGAAGATAATAATAATATTATCTAAGTGTACGTATGTTGTATGATCGCATGTATGTAAGAACGGTTATAATAAATGAAAAGTATGTTTTATTACAAAACTAGAACTCACTCAGCAACGCTGACGTTTTATGTATTTCCAGTTGGCAGGTAGTGTTGCTGAGGATGGCGCGAGGCGGCTACTCAGCTCTTTTGGGATGGCATTCTTTTGTTAGATGCTTTTGTGATGTAATACAGCAATAGATATTTTGTAATTGATGTGCGTTGTATTAACTTGCAAAAGCATTTACTTTAAATTGAAAGTAAAAATTTAATGTTTCCGTTGCATGGTTTTTAATAACTTAATGTAAATATATGTTTTATGTGCGATGATAGGCCAGCTGTGAGGTGCCCGGGAACGGGGCCTTACAATTCTCTAACCCATTGTTCTTTCCATCAAAACACGCATTTCTTTCTCCACTCTAACCCTCCCAAATAATAATAAAATAATAAGAGTATTAATTACCCATTTTAACCACTTGCATCCCTACGGTTTCAAAATTGTCATCCGCCCCCTAACGTTTCATTTTTATTTCCATTTGAGTCCAACACACTAACGTCGTTAGATTTTTCCATTAGTTTTTATAAAATGACAAAAATACCCTTGTAATTTCAGGGATGCAAACGGTAATTTACTGATAATTTACTCTTAAATAAAAACCCCTATCCCACCCCACCTTTCTATCTTCTCTCTCTCTCTATCTCTTTTTTCTTCCCTAATTACAGTCAACAAACACCTGAAAAAATGAAAGCTTGGAGGACGAATCAAGAAGAACAAGAACATCAGAAGCAGAGGCATACTACAATATCCACGTCCAATCTAAAATACCCAAATCAATACCTTCATTATCCACTGCATAACTCTCCAAATCCACCTACATACCCATCAAATTAACTCAAATCCCCCACTAATTCAATAAAATCAAACTACAAAATGACATAAACCCATCAAAGATTCCTCAATTTCGAAACGTGTGGCTCCTCACGGTGGCTGACGACGGCGACGGTGAAGCTCCGACGTCATGTGGCTCCTCATGGTGGCTGGAGCATCTTGAATAAGTGAATACAGGTGATGGGGATGGGTGGCTGCGGTGGTGGTGGTGATGGGTCGCGATGGTGGTGATAAGGTTCGCGATGGTGGTGATGGGGTTCGCGATGGTGGTGATGGGGGGCTGCGGTAGTGGTGGTGATGGGGGGCTGCGGTTGTGGTGGTGATTGGAGGTCGCGATGTTGGTGTTGATGGGGGGCTGCGGTGGTGGTGTTGATGGGGGGTTGCGGTGGTGGTGGTGATGGGGGGCTACGGTGGTGGTGGTGATGGGGGGCTGTAGTGGTGCTGGTGATGGGGGGTTGCGGTTGTGGTGGTGATTGGAGGTCGCGGTGGTGGTGTTGATGGAGGGTTGCGGTGGTGGTGGTGACGGGGGCCTGCGGTGGTGGTGGTGATGGGGGGCTGTAGTGGTGGTGGTGATGGGGGGTTGCGGTTTTGGTGGTGATTGGAGGTCGCGGTGGTGGTGTTGATGGGGGGTTGCGGTGGTGGTGGTGATAGGGGGCTGCGGTGGTGGTGATGGGGGGCTGCAGTGGTGGTGGTGATGGGGGGTTGCGGTTGTGGTGGTGATTGGAGGTCGCGGTGGCGGTGTTGATGGGGGGTTGCGGTGGTGGTGAAGGGGGTCGCGGTGGTGGTGATGGGGGCTGCGTGAATCGGTGATGGTGCTAAGGGTTGTGGAGGTGGTGTTGAAGGTTTTGGATATGGTGATGAGGTTGTGGTGGTGGTGATGCATGTGTTGGTGTTGAAGAAGATGATGATGAATAGTAGCTACAATTTATTTATTTATTTATTAAATTCAGGGGTAGTTTAGTCTTTTTCATAATAACTTTAACAGCAAAACAAATAGTGTTAATTATCTTTACTCAAATTAAAATAAAAATGAAACGACTGACACTCAAATGAAGATAACACAAAACATCAGAGGGCAGATGGCAAGTTTAAAACTATAGGGATGCAAACGGTTAAAATGAACAAACATTAAGGATGTAAATGGTAATTTACTCTAATAATAAATAATAATAATAATCATCATCCACATTCCACAAATCACAATGTACACGTACGGACCACCCCCACCCCCACCCCCACCCCCACCCCCTATCCACCAGTGAACCCCCAACCTAGGTTAAAACTCCGATCCCCCACCACCGTCGCCACCATGGTCGCCACCAGCGACCACCACCAAGACAACTCCGACGAGCAGCAACGCCGATCGGAGATCTACACCTACGAGGCCCCCTGGCACATCTACGCCATGAACTGGAGCGTTCGCCGTGACAAAAAGTACCGATTAGCCATCGCTAGCCTCCTCGAACAGTACCCTAACCGCGTCGAAATCGTCCAACTCGATGATTCCACCGGCGACATCCGATCCGACCCGACCTTATCATTCGAACACCCCTATCCGCCCACCAAAGTCATCTTCATACCTGATAAGGACTGCCAGAAGCCAGATCTACTAGCCACGTCCAGCGATTTCCTCAGGATTTGGAGAATCTCCGACGACGACGACGCTGCCGCCGGTGGTGGTGGTGGTGGTAGCGCCGACGATGAAAGCACGTATAACGGTAGTGGTGGTGGTTCGCGTAGGGTTGAGATGAAGAGTTTGCTTAATAATAATCGTAACAGTGAGTATTGTGGTCCGGTGACTTCGTTTGATTGGAATGAAGCTGAGCCTAAGCGAATTGGTACTTCGAGTATTGATACCACCTGTACGATTTGGGATATCGAGAGAGAAACTGTGGATACGCAGCTTATAGCTCATGATAAGGAGGTTTATGATATCGCTTGGGGTGGTGTTGGTGTGTTTGCTTCGGTTTCGGCTGATGGATCAGTGCGCGTGTTTGATCTACGTGATAAGGAGCATTCGACGATTATATACGAGAGTTCGGAGCCTGATACGCCTCTGGTTCGATTGGGGTGGAATAAGCAGGACCCTAGGTATATGGCTACGATTATCATGGATAGTGCTAAGGTTGTGGTGTTGGACATTCGTTTCCCTACGCTTCCTGTGGTTGAACTGCAGAGGCATCAGGCGAGTGTGAATGCGATTGCTTGGGCGCCGCATAGCTCGTGTCATATATGCACTGCGGGGGATGATTCGCAGGCGCTGATTTGGGATCTTTCGTCCATGGGTCAGCCTGTTGAGGGTGGTTTGGATCCTATATTGGCGTACACTGCTGGTGCTGAGATTGAACAGTTGCAGTGGTCGTCTTCGCAGCCTGATTGGGTTGCCATTGCGTTTGCGTCGAAGCTTCAGATTCTGAGGGTATGATTATGTTAACTGTTTGGTTTGTGTAATTGTGTTTGGTTGCATTGGGTTTAGGTTGACTGCTAGCCTATATAGCTTTGGGAATACACTGACATTTGCATTTGCTTCTTACCATTTACATAATTAGATGTTTTTGGTTTTGTTGTTGGTTCATCATATTTTCTTCTCTATCCTGCAATTTTGCCAAACAATTTTGATCTGCTGTCTTGATGTGATATTAGTTGGGAAAACTTACACATGGATGTTTGATCTTTAGGTTATTAGGGTATAGTGTATACATATGAACAGAAATAGGAAACTGATACTATTGCATCAAAGAAAAGATTATAACAAAGAAAATCTTGATATTAAGCTCTTCCTTTAGAACAAGCAGTGCTTCTTCCTCCTCGTAATGCTGCACCATAGCTTCTGCAAATTGAGCAATTATGATTAGCTTAACACATCTTAGTTTTTAAGATTCTTTCCTGATTGTAAATCAAAGAAAGCCCACATAGGATCTCATGATGTGAGTTGTAGTGCATTTTGGACCAAATGCTTAGCCACAGTTCTTTGTGGTAAAGAAGGAAAGCCGAAAATATTTTATCCGAAGGATGATTTATTCATTTATTTCATTGTTGATTTTAAGAAGCGCGTCTAGACGCGAGGCTACCTCAGGTGTAGTGTCTTGTGGTTTTGAAGTTGAGGCTATGGGTGTATAGGAGGCGCATGCAATAGCGGCTTGTGGTGCAGGGTTGAGGCATGCCCCTTGTACATGGGCATAAGGAGGTTGTACATAGAGAATTTTAGGTTGTTACATATAGGTTATTTATCTTACCTATATATCTATTAAATCATTTATAAAGCTTATCTGGCATGTGATGTGGTGTTAGAAACATAAATGAAATACACACACACCCCCTTACGTCTCGCGTTTGTGATGCGGTGCGCCTCACGCTTTGACTCCAGACTCTCTTGCCTTGGTGCGGCTTGCACTTTTCTAAAACCAAGGTTAAAGGTTTTTGCTGGTGTCATGTTTAAAGATTAAAAATGGAGTTGATGTGAAGTTATCAAGGTAATACCTTTCTGAGGTGCGTGATGTTGTGGAGTGATTTCTATATAATGGGTATATCTGAATGAGGTTAAAATGCATATCTTTGCAGCAAACTGGTGTAAGATTGGACCCAAAAAACATGTAATTTTTATTCCTACTCGGTGCAATCTGAACCAAAATACTTTAGAAAGATTCAAGAGTTTATATCTTCCATAGGCCATTTCAGAACAGCACAATAGAGAAATCTGAATGTTAATTGATTCTTTAACAGTTTTACTTTTATAAAATGGTTAACCCACACACCCTATAATTGACTAGTTGTACTCATAATCTATGATCCTTTTGTTCGCCATGGGATTTAATTCTTTTTCTATACACATTAGTTAAATTACAAGCCCTTTGATCTTGAACAAGTACTAATACTATCTTGTTTACATATTTTTCTAGTGTTTATTACATGGATAGTCCTTACGGTTTGCTCATATTATGGTTTTGTTCTCTAATTACACCGATAGCCCTTTGGTCTTGAACAAATACTAGTACAATGATCAATCTCCAAATCGTGTTATACATTCAGTTTGTAGAATTATAGGCACATTTTCTTGTTAAATGCATATACATACGTCTGACAAAATCATTGATGATCCAAAATGGCATCACTTGCGTTAGAAATGAAAAAACTAATCCGTGGGAAATGCTGAAAATTTCAACTGAAAGTGAATTAGATCAGAATCAAGAACAAGAAGACTTTGTAAACAAATCAAATCACTCGAACAAGTTTCAGAACATCTTTTGTAAAATGAGTAAAGATAAGGGATGGTTGTGTTAGTATAGCAATTAACTAACTAACTGAAAGTTTGTTGGTATGCTTAACAAAATGGAGCTTCTCTATCTTCTTCCACTTAACGATGGTATCATAACACGACTGTGCTTTTCTTCGGTGACCTTTAAACAAGGGCATAAGATAAAAAAAATACATCATCTGGTGATAAATGAATTACACATCATGGGATTGAGGATATGAATTATAGGATTCAAGTTGCCATTTTAAAGTAACATCAACATAGTGATTTGTAAACAATCTCAACACAAAACAACCATGAATTGGTTGAACATGAAACTAATAGCAAATTTTCATCTTGCAAACCTAGACAACCAAAACCAAATTGAATTTGAGCTTGTAAGGAAATCGTACTCCATCCGTTCTAAAATAAATATTCATCTTTATGGTAACTTTCAAAATAATTTATCAAAATCAAATATACATTTTTAGAATGGTATACTTTAAAGAGGTAAAATTAAAGCCAATTAAAGACTTATTTGAACATTTAACTTCTAAAAACCGATTCTTTTAAATTATGTAATAGAGACTAATTAAAGACCGCTAATTTTCAAAAGGAAAAAGCATTTAGAGTAAACCTAGTACATAAGGCTCTTGCATGCACGGAGACGAGGGGTGTCAAACCACCATTTCTATAAGAGGTTGCTTCATAACTCAAATCTATGACCTCAAGGCACATCTTACTCTTATTTTAAGGTCCACCAAAAACACAAATTAAAAGACATTAAATACAATCCGTACCTCTTCTTTACCGATAACTAACAAACTCTACACTTACTCTACTCTTAAAATTATCAAATCTGTGCTCTATAGGAATTAAACTCGCAATATTTGATCGGAGAATACACTGATTAATGACCTGAACATTCCCAACCTCTTTAGGTCTTAGTTATATCCAACATGTACCTGCCAAACACAATAATACAGCCAACAATTGGCAAAAAAATATTAAAAAATTAAGAATCATAGAAGACATCCATCGAAATCCAATCCAACCAGTCAAACAACTATACAATGTCCTATTGACACGTGGCACTTTCCTCTTTCCCCAACCACCACACTCCTCCCATTAGAAAGATATATAACACTAATCATCTTCATTTGAAATACTGTCCATCATATTTACAGTTTCTTCCACCACCGGAATCCTATTCCATCCCGACTGGCTTTTCAACGATAACAACTTTGACCGGTCGCTGTTGACTCCTCTGAATCCCGTCATCTTCGATGAAACCATGGGCATTGCAAGAACAGATGATGCATGCATTGTATCATCTCCCATACCCAACAGCAGTGTGCAAGCACTCTGTACCCAAGAAATTAAAACAAATGAGAAATTAAGTTCTGATTCCAATGTTTGATTCCATTCGAGACTGGAATTAGAATGTGCATAACCTTTGCTCTGATCACTGCAGCCGAGGCTTTTGTTGCCATTGCTCGTGCAAACGACTTCATATCCTTAATTGATGAGTCTTCAATCAACCTTTAAATTAAACATGTGTCATTAATTGGAAAACTACATGTTTTGGGAAATAAAGTAATGCTAGATACTAGATTAGTCAACTGTCTATTATCCATAAAGTCAACACCAGAGGACTTCATTCTTTGACTTTTCTTGATAGTCAAACTAACCTTTCTACATCAGTGTTGACTTTTGATGAGGTACTGTCTTTGACTTCTCCCACTGTGGAATAAAGAAAAAAATCAAACAAGTTCCAATGCTGAGCTGAGAAAGGGTAATTTGTTATTTTGACCCAAATGGACACAACCAGGTCAGTTTGGGCTTTTTCGTTAACCTTTAACACAGGCTGTAAGCATTTAACAAATCTTATATTTTTAATGCTACGATTACTATATTTGGTAGAGCAAAACTCTATAAATGCATTGAATATGTTATGATGAAATTCAACTGAAAACAAAAAAACTTCCAGGTCTAACCGACCTGAAACCGTTTTAGAAAAAAACCCATTTTCACCAATTCTCACCCAAACTCATTTTGACCCGTTACACAACTTGAATCATCTTGGCCATTTTGTCATCTCAAACTGAAGTTGTAATAGCAGAGCGCTTATATACCTTTGGAGTCATCAGGTGCCAGCAATGAGATTCCTAAGAATACTGAAATCATTCCCAGAATAAACATCACTGTCCTCAAAGCATCAAACACCTGGTATAAAACAAGAAATGTCATATAATTTCAACAGAGATATTATCTCACATACCCATACACACACACAAACAAGACCTGATATTCCTGGAAATACACAAATCCAGTACAAATTGAGAAAAAGGTCCACGCGATCTGAAACATGGGGACTATAAGTATTGCATCGAACAGTGATAATCCTTCGTTCAGCCTTGCCATCTGTAAAAAAAATAAATATCATCCGAATTTGAGTTTCTTTTTTTTTTTTTGGATCCGCGAAACGCAACGAGTATGCCACTAATCATTACCCAAAATCCAGCAGTACATAGAAACAACAAAAGAATTGAATACGTAAACCAGCTATCCAGGCGATATGAACTTGACATGGACAATCTTAAAAGATTTGAACTGAAAAAGAAACGAAAAAAGAAAAAAACCATTGTTAAGTACAAGTAATCCGAATTAGAATATACTAGAAAACTTTAAACAGCCACTCACAGGGACTTTGCAAAAAGAACTGAACATGATCCTATGGCCCCTGAAACTACAGCGAACGAAAAGGGAAGCAGTAATTTCCAGTATGGCATAAGTTCTTTCCCATTAGCAAGCAGCAATTCTCCTTTCCTAATTATCCGGGTTATTAAAGCTATTTAATGAAAGTAAAACTAATATAATCAACTAATCACATTGTTTAATACAATCACCATGCTTCTAACCTGTACACATAGTGATGCATGATAACCACCACCGCCAAAAGTAGACAGTAAAAAAGGAAGGTGATGTTACTGTACTTCTCTGCCAACTGGTCCTGTGTGTAAACTGTAAAAAAGTCCAAAAAAGAATTAATTCAAAATCAGAAAATCATAACTCAAAAATATAAACAAAAAAATTGTGGCATACCAGGTGATTGGTGATTGCCAAATGCAACAAGAAAGGTGTTTCCAAGGACAATAAAAGTTGTGGCAACTAATACTCTGCATAACATAAGGTACAACTGTTAATTCAAAGTGATTTTCATATCATATAATTTAGAAAAACATGCCCCAGACTGTAGGATATACTTGACAGTTACTGTTTTGTTCAAGACAAAGTAGGCGAAGGCGATGTTTGAAACAAACTGGACGGATCCTAATGCCGCAAGAAGTGACTGTTAAAGCAGAAGAAAATGGAGTAAATAAGACTACATAAAAAATAAATAAAAAAAGAACAGAAATCATAGCATGACGACTGAAAGAACGATGTTAGTACAGTTCGCTGTATAATATACAGACTACAAATTTGACTGTTACTTCTTATTATAGCTTGAAAGATTAAAGTCCGCATAAAGGTATGAATGGACATGGTATTTTATGTTAAATGAAGTCATTAAGATTAAGTCAACCTTTTATGACAAGTCTTGACGACAAAGAACATATTCATACTCACCTGGGCAGCATATCCGAATGAAATAAAGTTAAGAGCGTTTCCAAAAGCGAAAAATAGAATACCTGTGACAGATCAAGATAATATCAACATGAAGCCTGATTTAGCAGTGAAGAATAGAAAATAATAATATGAAGACCACCAGAATTATTAAGTATACCCATTCTCCAAGACTGGAAACTTATTATAGGCCTCAATATTGTCTTTCCATCTATTCCTTCACCTAGCGTGGCATGCCTGTCTCTCTACAACATTTTTAAGACATCAATAAAACTTGTAATTCATAATAAGTATCATAATGCAAGAAGGAATCTATGACAGAAACAAGCTAGATTATCCACTTTGCAGGTCTGCGGCTTTCCAAATTATAGCCATTAAATGTAATGACAAACTGAACAATATAGAATGAACTTTAAAGTTGTTCTCCTGATTTTAGCTACCAACTTTAAATGAGGTGCAAAATAGAAATCAATTTACACTTTATTAGCGAATTTAGCAACAACGTTGCACTTGATTACTGATTGTAGCAATGAATGACCTGTTCAAATGGTAGCATGTCAATTTTTGCTGATATTTGAAAAATTACTGACGACCATGTGGCGTCTGATTTGAAATTTTATAATTCCTTTTAAACATTTTGAAAACTTCATAAATAAACTTATTTTTTGACTGTTTTCCACACGAGCATTTTTTACATATGTGCCATCTGATGTGGTGGATAGCATGGTAGCACTTAACGTGTAAAATCAGTTCAAATGACTCTGGATGATAACCACCAACATAAAAATATGTAAGTTGGTTTCTATTTTGCACCAGCTTTAAAGCGGATTACCAAAACCAGAAAAAAGTGCAATGCTAATTTCTAATTCGTACAGTTTACCCTTACTGCAATCCTCATAATACAAGAAAGAAACCAAGACAAAAAGAAGCTTTAGGTACCTCATCATGACCCAATTTAAGAAGATTAGTCCCAAAGTTAATGGCAATGCTGCCAAAAGATTAATGAAAGCTCCAATCACCCACTCGCCCATAGATAAAAAATCACTATGTGCCAATGGGGCTTCTAGATTATGTAATCAGGCTGGTGTTTAGACTCTAAACCAACAGTTAGGAGACAGTAATCACAATAACAAACTGCTCAACACCAACACTTTCTCCAAAATCCATCAGTGAGTCCACCTTGTGTTAATAGAGTGGGAAAAGAATTGCCTGCATTTTTTTATTTAACATGGAACATATTAGTTTTCAACCAATTAAAGATACGTGCATTCAACATGCACATATAATTGCAGCATTAAGCAAACTAACCACTAATAATACCAGTAATAACTTAAAATTATAGAGTTAATTACACAGGTCGTGTTGTTAAGCCAAAGTAACAAGTTTGGGTACTAACTTATAGTTTTGCGACGTGTTTGGGCATTAATGTTAACTTTTCACCCTAATTTAACAAAAAAGTTAAACGAAAGTAACAATTTCAGGTACTAACATTTCGGCCTAATTTAACATAAAACTTGACAATTAACACAAATTAGCCTTAATACTCAAATTGCATGATATGTATTATGATTATTATGATTATGATTATTATGATTGTTATGGTTACCGGCTTTGTTAACGAGTCGGGGGTCTCTTCGGAAGCGGTCTCTCTATCTCTCAGGATAGAGGAAAGACTTGCCACCACATACCCCTCCCAGACCGTGCCCTTCAGCGGGATACACTGGGTATGTTTGTTTTAGTCTTAATACTCAAAATCGTTACAAAACAAAAAGTTGGTACCCAAACCTGTTACTTTGCCCTATTCAGTATCATCTATGGTAATTAACTCTAAATTATAATAACAGGATTAAGTTAGTTTCACCTATCAGAATAATTGCAGAAGCAATCGAAGTACATGCATTCAATGAACACAAGTAATTGCAGAATCACTCAGTCTGTTAGCTCTCACACTAGCAATCTTGATGAAAACCCCTTATGGGATCAACTAAACAACAATTTAATGAAGTAAAAACACTTTAACGTCACAAGAAACAAACAACACAATCAATGTAAAAAAGAAAAACAGCTAATCAATTGAAGTGAAACAGAAATCAAATCAATATATGACAACATTCCCAGATCCCAAATCAAATTACAACAATCTAACAGCTTAGGTTAACATAAATTCCCCAAAAACAACCACTTGAATCAGATCGGCTTCAAATCAAAAGAAATTGTAGATCTCAGATCAGATCAAGAACAGCTGCCGACGTGTATATTACGTACCGTGGGTGTGAGAAACACACGAATCTGCTCAATTTAGTCTTTAACGATCGAGGGTTTCGTGAATCGAACCTGGAGAATGTGTTTACAGAGAGTAAATTGGTACATATGCACGATCAATCACACAAATCGGTGATTTCTAATGTGATATATGACAATAATACACGACAAAGATTGTGATTTCTGGTGAAGTAAGACGTGAATCATACAAGAAATTGATTTGAGATTGAAATTGAAGTTGAAAATTGGGGGGGGGGGGGTGTCGTCAAACGACGTCGTTAGTGGCTTTTTGCATGAAGCATGTGAACTTGCGACGAATGTAGTCGTCGGCAAAATAATCGACAACAATTCTACGTTTGGGGTGAAATTACGAAAATGCCCTTTATGCATTCTTGAAGCTTTTGACTATTTTTTATGTTTTTGATTTCTTTCAGTTGACATTTTGGAATAAAAATGTAGTTCCATTGTAATTGTCCAAACAAGTATAGACAAAAAATTGTAAACTCTTAAACTGGTTTTTGTTTAAATTATTATATTCTTATTTTAATATAGTAACTGGTTTTTAGTTTTTGAGATTTAAATTTTAATATGTAAAAATATTGTTGGGTTGGTATTTTAGCATGTTCTTAAAAGTTAAAAGTTAAGAGTTGATGAATTCATTAAATGCATTTCTAGCGCAACTTGTGTATTGTATAACCTTTAAGAAAAGCAAAGTGGTTATTTAATTCGAAATGATGTGGTTGAGATTATTGTGATGTAAAGTTATAACAACCTCTTTATATAGTGTTTGATGTATATGTTTTGGTAGTGGCGGAGCTTGAACATTCCTGTACGGGACGGGGGTGAAATTATTTTTTTAGAGGGGGCGAACTTGATATTTATATAAAAGTTTACACTACTGGACCCAAAATTTTATATATATATATATATGGTTGCTGGATAGTGGTTATAAAATTTGGTTAAATCTCAGCCATTGAAACCCATGAACTTTTGATGTGCACCATTTAAATTAGGTAGTTGTTTTCTTGTGTGTAGGTTACACAAATTGAAACCCACGTTCCCTGAACTATTGTAGCAGTTCCATCTCTTCAGATGGTTCCAACAGCTCCTCCACGTTCCTTCTTCTTCGAATATCTCCCATGTCAAGCAGTACAAGTACCTCGCCACCCACTCATTCTTCGACATTTCAAGGAGCAGTTCAATTTGTTGCCTTCAATTTCAGATTTTGGAATTTAGGCCTTCTTTTGCAATGGCGACTAGAGAAGTTTTTCAGATCGGAGTAGATGCTCGACAATCGAAAAAAGTGAAGGTTGAAGCTGAGGTATTACATCTTTTCTATCGATTTTTTAACAAGATTGGTTCTAATCGACAGTGATTTTGTGGTATTAAATTCAAGTTCCTGTTCACGTAGGTGAATCCTAACATTTTTGGCAACAAAATCAAAGAACTGGCGACGAATGTGAAGGTTGAAGCCGAGGTATGTTCGATTAAGGATGCGATATTATCAATTATGTTACATGTTTTCTATCGGTTCTTCATTGCTTCTAATTGACATTGATTTGGTGTTACCAAATCCAACTCCCTGTTACTAAATCCATGTATATGTGCTTATGTATTTATGGTGCAGGAGGAAAACAAAGCTGCAATCCAAGCCGCTGATAGGGTCATTCATCGTGCAAAAGCTTTGCTAAATTGGAAGTGGGATGAGGTTATTGATATAAGCAGTTCAGAGAATGAATGCGAAGTTATTGTTCTCAGCAGTTCTGATGATGATGGCGATGAAGATGAGTTGAGTGATACTGCTGATTCACTCCGGCGATTCAAGATTCCGCGTGTCACAGTTCATAGCAGGAACCGAGTTGTCAAAATCTGACAGATTTATATGTTTCTAGGATGTCTTTTTTGGTGCATCGCTTTCAGCAAGAACACCACTACGCAATATCAGTATGTCACGCACACCACCATTTCCGTCATAGCCAAAGCTGTCGCCTTCGCCATCAGAACCATAGCCAAAGACACACAAGCACAAACAAATTCAGTATCGATAATGCCATTGATGCAACACTCTCCTCTTACAACTACTATTTAATAACCATCTATAAAGTCTGTGTAAGTATTCTGCATATGCCTAATTAGAACTCTAATCGTTATTCAATTTTTTAGGAAAATTGATGTGTAAATGAAGTTGAATGGCGTTTGTTTCTATTCCAATCAATCATATTTCCCAAAAATTTGAATCTTCTTTATAAAAGTTGGAACTTATTTAAAATTGATAATATGCTTCAGTTAAACATCAAGTATTAGGTATCCTTTTCCAAGTGACGTTCTTTAGTTCCCTTGTCTTGATAATGTTCTTATATATTTGGTTAATAAACTTGAGTATCATGATATATTGTTTGTCATTCTTTATTAAAGATTAGAGTGTAAATTGTAATATGTTGAGTTGTATTTGAATTGCTTCCACAGTTCTTTTGTTGAATATGTTCAGATTCTCACTTTAATTATGTCCACTGATTACAGAGGAAAGGTAATTCCATCCATTCTTTATTAATATGTGTATTTTTTAGTGAATTTAATGCTTAGAATTAACTTTATGATAACAATATGAACAATGACCATACGATGCACTTAATCATTATTTTACATGTTGATGAAGGGATCTCTATATAACAACTTCACAGGAGAAAGAGTTTAAAGCTGTGATTTGAAAGATGCTGCAGGTTTCAATCATCCTCTGCCCTGCATAGTCTACATTCTTCTCTCCTTAGCCAACCAATCTGCAAGAAGAAAGAGTTTCACATGGAGATTGAAGACACTGTTAGCACTGGAATATATGGTGAAACTAAGGTAAATGCATTATGCATTTTGATTTTGTTAGTAGACCTTTGTTATTTTACTAATCTGCTAATGTTTAAACCTAAGCAAATTGAAATGCTCATCTCACATCATGATATCTCTCAATTTCATACTCACAATTGCAAATCATCATATCTCGCTGACTTTATTGTTTTTTTACCATCAACCATGCTCTCAAGGAAACTGTTGGATCATGATAAGGCTGGTGCAACCAAATTCACTTCATAGTCATCTTTTGGTACTACATTCAAAGGCTTCCGAAGCTGAGCAAGAGATCTTCCGAAAGTCTAAGGAACAACAGCTGAAGACATCTTCCGAAGACAAAGTCTAATGAAAGAGCTTCCGAAGACAAAGTCTGAAAGAGCTTCCGAAGACAAAGTCTGAAAGAGCTTCCGAAGACAAAGTCTGAAAGAGCTTCCGAAGACAAAGTCTGCTTCCGAAGACAAAGAAGACTCCAAGCCTCGGAAGAAGCAGTCTTCCGAAGTATAAGTGCCTTCGGAAGAAGTTATTCTTCCGAAGCACTTTATCCTTCGGAAGATATCGCTATGTCCAGCAGATAAAAGTATGGTCCCTGACAGTCCGCTGCAGACCTCTGATACAGCATGGCATCTTCCTAAAGAGCCATGTTGTTGACCATACTTTATTCTACTGTTCATCTTTTTATGATAGTACATGTTACCAACTTTAGTTGGTGACAAAAGGTAAGTCAGGGACATGTCCTGACTACCAACTTTCAGACAAAATGTCTGAAAGACCTCACCTAGAGTCTTGTAGTATAGATGTAAGGTTAGAGGTGTCCAGCTGGTATCAAAGTATATCCGGCTGTAGGTAGTATTATATATATCTTCTCCCTGTAACTCTTTATGTAAGTGATTTGAGTCCAAGAGTCTTGTAATCCTTTGAGTTGAGAAGCAATATATAAAAGTACCTTGAAAATTACTTGCTGTGTTAATTTTCTTACTGCTTGTTACTTGTTATATTGTGATCAACTCTTCATAGACTGATTGCCGAGTGTTGATTCACAGTGAGTTGAGAGAAAAACCTCCAGAAATCCGATCCTGCAATTGGTATCAGAGCTCCAGGCTCTTGATTGTGAGATCTTACCATCCTAATCAACCTGTTTTTCCCTCCTCACCACAATCCACTCACTCAAATGGCTGCTCTCTCCAAGGCTGATATGGAAACTGGTACCTTGACCAAGTCCCCTATGATCACCCCTGAAGACTTTGACACATGGTGTATGCGGATGGAAGGCTTCATCAAGTGTCAAGACTCAAGAATGTGGGACTCCATTGTCAATGGTCCTTTCATACCAAGCACTACATCTGCCACTGGTAATCGCATCATTCCAAAAGATGTTGATGATTACTCAGAGGAAGATAGGAAGAGAATAGAGCTAGATCAAAGGGCTATGACTTGTCTCCAAACTGCTCTCCCCAACTCCGTCTACAGACGCTTCAAGAAGTGCAAGACTGCTAAAGATTTATGGGAAGCTTTGAAGCTGATGTATGAGGGATCCAAGGAAACTCAAGAGAACAAGAAAGATCTCTTGAAGCAGCAGTTTGAGAACTTTACTTTCAAGGCTGGTGAGACCTTGACTCAACAATACTTCAGGTATGTTGAGCTAGTAGATACTCTGACGGATATTGGAGTAGCTCTTGAGAACAGGGACATAGTTAGGAAGTTCATGTCCTCTCTTCCTAAACTATGGACTCACTACTGTGTTGTCATCAAGAGAACTTCGGACCTTAAGACTCTGTCTCTCACAGAGTTGTATGGTATCCTAAGTGCATTTCAGATGGAGATGAACATGCAGAACTCCTCTGACCACTCTAATAACCAACAGAGTTCAGCCCTTCATGTGGTTGAAAGGGAAAGCATGGAACCACAACATCAGTTGCTATGCTACCCTGACAACTCACACACTGGACCCTTCATCACTCTACCTGAGACTCCAAAGTCTCAAAAGGTTCAACACAACTCCTTTCAGGATAGTTGTGCCTTTGTCTCTGGAAGTGGACACTCTGGTGATTTTCAATACTGCTTTGATGATCTTGAGTGCTTTAATCCAGATGACGTGGAGTACATGGACATTGTCCAGCAGATGGCTCTTTTAACTTACAGAGCGAAGAAGTTCTTCAAGAGAACTGGAAGGCAATTCCCTCAAAACCCAGTCAACAGCAAGTTTGGGTTTGATAAGAGCAAAGCAAGGTGCTACAACTGCAACCAACTTGGTCACTTTGCTAGGGAATGCAAGGCTCCCAAGAACAACCCGGGAACCCCACAGGCCTCCACACATCCCACTGCTCCCAAACATGAAGAAAAGTCAACTGAAACAGCTGTTGTTGCTCAGGAAGTTGACTGGAGCTTCATGGTACAGGATGTGACTCCCGCTCAAGCACTCATGGCCGGAACAGATGATGATCAGGTATATGAACATCTTTGTACTGCTGCCTGTATTGCTAAAGTTAAATTGTATAAGGATTACATTTCGGAAATCAGATCTGAGGTTGAGTCTTTAAATGTGCTAAAATCTGACTTTAAAAGAGCTGAATCTGACTATCAAAGGAAAATTGATGAGTTAGAGAAAACTGTGTCTCTTTTGAAACATGAAAAGACTAACTACAAGACTCAAATCAAAGATCTGATCTCCAAACTTTCTGAGGTTGAAGCCCAGCTAGTCACAGCTGAGGCTCAGGCCAGGAAGCAAGCTATTGCTGAGCAAAGCTTCCAAACTATTCTTGCATCAACCTCTCATTCCAAAATGTTTTATCAAAACAAAGAAGGGTTGGGAACCAGTGAAATAGCTCCACCACACTCTTATGAGTCTATAAGACTACCTAGATGTGGTACTGAAGAGCAAGAGGTTCCAACTGCTGACCCTTCTCCATTGGAACTAGAGGATGAAGCAAAAATAGTGGCCTCCACAGGGGAGAAACAGGAGAATACACCCATCTCCACCTGTGATGACCAAATCCTAACCACCAAGGCAAGAAGAAGCAGAGCTAAAGCTGCTAGAAGGACTGCTAAGAAGGTTGCAGAGTCCAAGCTTAAGTTTGACCCTAAGCAAAAGGGTGTCTTCATTTCTGCCGGGTTTCAAGTGGTAGGTACTCCTGATTCAGGAAAGGAGTGTAGTACCAGCACTCCTGTCCTACTGAAGGATCAGAAGTTGAAAGGGAAAGTTGCTGATGAAGAGAAGAAACCCAAGAAACAGCAACCTGCAAGTTCCCAGAAGACTAACATTGCATGCATAATGTGTGGTCTGCACAACCACATGGCTAAAGATTGTTACTACAATCCAGCAAGCACACATTATGCAAATAATGTCAGAAAAGAAGTAGTCAGAGAAGGTCTCTCAGTTGGACCACTTCAAAAGGTCCAAATGATGAAAAAGGGAAAGTTGGTCTCGGAAGCCAAGTTGCTTTCGGAAGAAACTGCTTCTTCCGAAGGTAAAATGGCTTCGGAAGCCAAACCTTCTAAGGTTCGGAAGAACAAGAAGGCTCCCTTGAAACCATCTCAGAAGAAGATTACTTCGGAAGAAAAGGTGGTGAAGGCTTCTTCCGAAAAGAGAGAAGCTTCGGAAGAAGACCATGCTGCAAAAGCTTCAACAAGCTCATCCTCAAAGATCAACCAAAGGATGGATTGGAAGATCAAGGAAGATGCTGCAGCCCAGACCTCTTCTTCAACAACGACCTCTATTGAACCCCATTGCATATCTTTTGGTTCAATTATGTCACTATCTTTGGAAGAGCCCGAGACCTGCAAGGCTTGGGCTTCCAAACAAAACTAACTATCTCATCTTATGTGCAGGGACATCCATTTGACAAGAACAACAATATCTGGATTGTAGACAGTGGATGCTCCAGGCACATGACAGGGAACAGATCTCTCCTTCAACAATTCCAGAACTTTGATGGAGGGCCTGTCCAATTTGGAGGTGAGGCCGGAGGATATATTTCTGGCAGAGGAAGTATATCCAATGGCAGAATAAACATTGACAAAGTTCACTTTGTCAAACAGCTTGAACACAATCTGTTAAGTGTTTCTCAATTCTGTGATCAGAAGCATCAGATGCTCTTCACAGAACATGAGTGCATTATCCTCAAACCAGGGATGACAATTCCTCCGGAATTGGTGCTTCTCAGATCTCCCAGGAAAGGGGATATGTACAAGCTTGATATGAACAATGCTTCTCCTATGGGTGAAGTATCATGCTTTCTTTCCAAAGCTGATAGTGATGAGTCAACACTATGGCATAAACGCATGTGTCATGTGAATTTTAAAACGATGAATAAACTGTCTAAAAATAACTTGGTACATGGTTTGCCTAAAAAGGAATTTTTCTGCAAAGATAACTGTGTTGCATGCCTGAAAGGGAAACAACACAGATCATCTCATAAATCCAAATGTGTTAACTCTATCACTACTCCATTACACTTATTGCACATGGATCTCTTTGGTCCCACAAGTATAATGAGCATTGGAAGGAAATCATACTGCCTTGTGATCGTTGATGATTTCACAAGATTTACATGGGTATTCTTTTTAAGAAGTAAAGATGAAACTGCTGAAACTTTAAAATCTTTTATTCTTAAAATAGAAAATCAAATTGATCACAAGGTTAAGATTATTAGGAGTGATCAAGGGACTGAGTTTAAGAACTTCGTTCTTGACTCATTCTGTGACTCAAAAGGGATCGCCAGACAATATAGTGCTCCCAGAACTCCTCAACAAAACGGTGTTGCTGAGAGGAGGAACAGGACACTTATTGAGGCTGCTCGGACCATGTTAGCTGATTCAAAGCTGCCTCTAACATTCTGGGCAGAGGCAGTCAGCACTGCATGCTATGTGCAGAACAGGGTTCTTGTAGTTAAGCCCCATGGAAAAACCCCTTATGAGTTATGGAACAAGAGGCCACCGTTCATTGGCTTTCTAAGGTCCTTTGGCTGCAGGTGTACCATACTTAACACAAAGGACAACTTGGCAAAGTTTGCTGAGAAGTCGGATGATGCTATCTTTATTGGATACTCTTCTAGCTCTAAAGCTTATAGAGTATACAATATTAAGAATCAACAATTTGAGGAGTCATCCAACATAGTTGTTAATGAGCACACCCCTTGTGTTAGGGGGAATGGACCTGAGTATATCTTTGATTTAGAATTGTTTCCAAACTATTCTAAACCATCTTGTGAGAATGTTTCAGCTGGAACAGGTGCTCAAGGTGATACTGATGCTGATGCAGGTCAACTATATGAGCTTCCCAGACCTATTCCAAATTCTCCAAGAGCTGAAGGGCAACAAGCTTCATCTATTCACCGATCTGACAGTGTAACTATCTCCAGAAATAGTGAAGCTTCAACAAGTGAATCACTTGATCAACCTCAAAGTTCCTCAGGTGATCCACTACAACACCAGGTTGAGGGAAGTGGTATTCTGAAGGAACAGGCAACTGTTAATACTACTTCACAACCAACCATTGATGATGTTTCTCAATCATTCAATCAGTCCTCATTGAATGACTCTGAAACAGCAGTTAGACAGAGTGATCCAATTCCTGATCAGAATATGTCTAACCTAGACTTATCTCTGCAATTGGAAGTGATTCCTCGTCTTAGGATTCACAACACTCATCCAACTGAGAACATCATAGGGAATGTCTCTGAGGGTGTGAGAACAAGAGGACAAACTCATCATGGGAATGTCTGCTTGTACTCATGCTTCCTGTCTCAGATGGAACCAAAGAAGGTAGAAGATGCCTTAAAGGATAGTAGTTGGGTTGAATCGATGCAGGAGGAGCTGCTTCAATTCAAAAGGCAAAAGGTCTGGAATCTATGCCCACTACCATCTGGTCAAGTACCCATAGGCACTAAATGGGTATTCAGGAACAAGAAAGATGATAGAGGCTTGATCATCAAGAACAAGGCAAGACTAGTAGTTCAAGGGTACACCCAGGAGGAAGGAATTGATTATACTGATGTCTTTGCACCTGTTGCAAGACTTGAGGCAGTTAGGATCTTCCTTGCTTATGCTGCATCCAAGAACTTCACAGTCTACCAACTTGATGTCAAGTGTGCTTTTCTATATGGGGATATAGATAGGGAAATCTATGTGTGTCAACCTCCAGGATTTGAAGACCCACAGCACCCCAACTATGTATGCAAGCTGGATAAAGCTCTATATGGGCTGCACCAAGCACCTAGGCTGTGGTATGAGACCTTGTCTCAGTTTCTCCTGAAGAATGGATACACTAGAGGTACCATTGACAAGACTCTTTTCATCAGAAAGAGTGGAGAAGACATTTTGCTTGTACAAGTCTATGTTGATGACATCATATTTGGTTCTTCAAACGATCAAATGTGTAAAGACTTTGAAAGCATTATGAAGCAGAAGTTTGAGATGAGTTCCATGGGAAAAATGGACTTTTTCCTAGGAATCCAGGTAAAACAGATGAAGGAAGGGTTCTTCATAAGTCAATCTAAGTATGTCTCAGACATCTTAAAAAAATTTGAAATGAAGAACTGTAAACCAGCCAAGACACCCATACCCAGAAACCATAATCTTTGCCCTGACCTTGAGGGGGAGGATACTGATCAACATCAGTATAGAGCAATTATTGGTTCTCTGATGTATCTCACTGCAAGTAGACCAGATATCATGTTTGCCACATGCATTTGTGCAAGATATCAGGCTGCTCCAAAGGTGTCTCACCTAGCTGCTGCAAAGAGAATCCTCAGATATCTCAAAGGAGCACCTAAACTAGGTCTCTGGTATCCAAGAAATAGTGATTTCAATCTCTATGGATACTCTGACAGTGACTATGGTGGCTGCAACATTGACAAGAAATCAACATCAGGAGGATGTCAATTTCTTGGTGGAAGGATTATCTCATGGCAATGCAAGAAACAATCCTGTGTCTCTACATCAACTGCTGAAGCTGAATACATTGCTGCTGCTAGCTGCTGTGCTCAACTGCTATGGATTCAAAATCAGATGTTAGACTATGGATTCAACTTCATGACTACTCCTATCCATATTGACAACAACAGTGCTATCTCCATTACTGAGAATCCGGTGAAGCACTCCAAGACAAAACACATTGATATCAGGTATCATTTCATTAGAGATATTCATGAGAAACAGCTGATAAAGTTAATCAAAGTTGACTCAAATGAACAATATGCTGATTTGTTCACAAAGGCATTTGATGAACAAAGATTTAAGTATCTCATATCAGCAATTGGGATGATAAACATTGAATAACTACCTCTTTTGAAAACCTTTTTAAATGAGTAATGTCTTGTGTCAATACAATTTAAGCCCTGTTACAAAAGATCTTTAAAATTATTCCAAGTGTAAATTCCTTCCGAAGAGGAACTAACTCTCGGAAGATATTCTCTTGAATATCTTCCGAAGCTAAATTCTTCAATGGATATTTTCTTCTCGGAAGAGTTTTTGGTCTCGGAAGAAGCGATTGATTTTATATCAGATCTACTTCCGAAACTTATACAACTCTCCATTCGGAAAGACAGTTTTACCTTCGGAAGCAATGCCTTGCTTCGGAAGATAAAATGCCTTCAAAGGACAACTTTACCTTCAGAAGCAATATCATGCTTCGGAAGAGAAATTGCTCTCGGAAGAAAGTTACCTTCGGAAATGTTTTACCCTCGGAAGTAAAGGTTTTTATATGTAACGGATATCTTTTGGGCCCCACTCTGTAAAAAGTAAAGATTTTGTTGATAATGTCAGATTATTTAAAATTATCCTTGCCGCCATCATCATTTCTCTGCCGTAAACCACCATACCACCCACAGTAACCCCAAAACAGTTACCCTATTACCACCACCATACCACTATTCACCCCTTTTTAAATAATCTTGACTTATCAATTTCATCTTCTTTTACCACTTTACAGCCCTAACTGTTCCCTTCACTGTAAAACCCTCAATCTCTCTCAAAATTTCAAGCTTACCTTTTCTCCAATGGCGCTAAACCCTCAGCACAATCAAGTCGCATTACTTGACTCGTCAAGAGATGCCGACTTCACCCAAATCATCACCTTTCTCACCGAATCCACCTACCTCACTGCACTCACAGTTAACCCAACCGTATACTCCAACCATATGTCAGAATTTTGGAGCAACGGAGAAACTACAGTGCTGAACGGGGTTCGAGTCCTGAGAACCAGAGTTTGTGGCCAAGAGTTGGTCATCAATGAACAGATCATCAGAGAGCATCTTGAGCTTCACGATGATGGGGCTCCTACTGAGTTCCCCAAGGAAGACTTGGAAGGCACCTATATCCTCATGGGATATGGAGGCGATGTCAGCAGGTCCACAGTATACAAGTTCAACTTCTCTTACCATTGGAAGTTCCTGCTACACATTGTTTTGCACTGCCTCTCCAATAAATCAGGGGGTTGGGATCAAATCCCATATGAACTAGGATGCCTAGTTCATGGGTTGGTGAGAGGCCTCAGATTCAACTACTCACGATTCGTGTTGAACAACCTAATCGCCAATCTCAGCAGGGATACATTCTTCATGTATCCCCGATTTCTTCAACACATAATCAACTGTGAGATGGAACCAAGCAAGCTTGTCTGCGCAGCTGCTCTTCCTGTTCCACACATGAGGCCTACCATCTTCAAGATACTGAAGAAGATGTCCACCAACTTCACTGGACGGTACACTCCATTACCTCCAGAGATGACTGAGCGCATAGCTCCTGGTGACATCCCTGTTCTCCCCACAGGTGATGAACCCACACCAGCAACAGCCACCACAATACCAAAACCTTCTTTACCCATCAAAGCCACCTATCAGAGACGCCCCAAACGAACCCTTGTTCAATCTACTCTGATTGAACAAGCTCCTCCTGTTCACACCGAAAGGACTAGAGTGGAATCATGGGCTCCCACTCAGTCCGAGGTCACACCATCCTTCACATTTGACCTCAATGTGGGTTTTGAGCCTCCTCAGTCTCAAACCCCTGAGCCCGAACCCCAAGCCCTAAGCCCACAGGGTGAGTCTTCACACTCCCCTGTGAAGCCTTCTAGGGACAGCCCCACCATAGGCTCAATGCCTGTAGACATTGATCAAGGTCCCGGGTCAGTAGGACTAACCACCCTCTCTTTCACTGACCTTTTACTCCGAACTGATGAAGAGATTACATCTCTCCATGGCCATGAAGTTGATCTAAAACACCCACTGAGAGATCAACAGAGCCAAGAGGGATCCCTTGTCTCTAGCCCCCATCAGAAGCCTGCTACTGAGGTGAGTCCTACTGATGTGGAGGGGACTCATGTAGACTCAGCTGCACTACTCAGAGTCTCTCATTGAGCTCTCAGGACAGTGGTAACATAATTAGGACTGAGTCTACGGCAACTTTGCCCATTGAAATCTCTGAAAGAGATGACTCTGAGCAGAGGAAACCAGGGTGCCAAGAAACCACATCTGGTGGTGAGAGTGAGCATACTAGGTATGTTATCTCATCTCCCCGTGATTCTTCCTATGAAGATGAGGGAAGTATGCAACTAACACTTCAGTACTTGCTTTCTAAGGTCTCCAACCTGGAATCACAGGTGAAGATCTTAGAATCAAGGACTGCCACTCAGCAACTTGAGATTAACTCTCTCAAGGCTAAACTAGCTGAGAAACAGACGGAGAGGTCTGTTAGGCATGTACCTATCCAGGTCTCACTGACTTCTTCCTCTAGCTCATCTAGCTCTCAAGATGATGCTACCAAAAAGGGGGAGAAAGTTCAGAGACAAACACCGAAGGAACCACAGACCCAACTCATTTCCACCCAACAAATCATTAACCTACCTGAGTCATCTCAATCCTTTCTGGAGATTGACTCAAGGATGCTTCAAGATCTCTACAGACTGTTCACACAGTTTGTATTGAGATCATCCCTAGAACAGCCCAGCCCCGACACCACACTTGCATACTTTGGGGCTGAGGAGCTTCAAAGACTGACTGCACCTTCTACCACTGTGGAGGAAGTTGGTCAACCTAAGGTCTTCATGGAACCTGAGATTAGCTTCGAAGGGGAAATGGGGACTGATGGCCCAGCAACTGAAACAGATGGGACAGAATCTGCAGCAGTCTCATCTTCCGAAGCTCTAGCTGAGGCTTCCGAAGCTTACATGGAAGCCTCGGAAGAACAAGACAAATCTTCCGAGGCCGAAATAGAAGCTGCGGAAGGCCTATTTCAGATGTCCGAGGAACTGACCATCACAGATGTCATTGCTGAAATTGCATCTGAGGTGAGCAGGGAGGACATTTCTGAAATACCTCCAACCCAAGCACCAGCTGAACTTCTCTCTCAATCACAGCCCTCCATCCAAGAACCACCACAGTCAAGCACAATCAAAGACAAAGGCAAAAGAAAGTTGACTGCGGAAGAGCTTCAGGAGGAGGAGAAAATTGAGAAGGCCAAAAAGAAGGGTCGGTTTCCTACTGAGAAGCTGTTAGCTGCCAGTTCTAAGGCAGCTGCAGCCAATCAGGAAGAAATCAACCTAAAGAGAAGAACAGCACTCATTGACCAGCTCATCAGCCTAGGAGCTGTCAATGAGGAAATACTCCTGCTACCACTAGAGGAGTTGGTGAATTTGGAGAGGTCAACCAGGCTACAACAAGAAAGGGAAGCCAGGTTGGCCTTGGAGAGGGAAGAACAAGAGCAGAGGGAAGCAGCCCTGAGGCTGAGAGAGGCTAGGATCAAGTTCCTCCTCTCAAGAGGCTTCAGTCTTCCTGAACTGTCTCCACATGATGATGACATGATCCTGCTGCTCCACAACAAAGAGCAGGATCAAATGGAGAAGGAAAGGAAGAAGGCTGCTAGGGAGAAGTTAATGGTGAAGAGGAAGAGGGAGGAAGAGAAGGAGGTCACTGCTGCCAAGAAGTCAACTGACAAAGCCTGGATGAAGGACTACCTCCGGGCTCATGGCTTCTCTGGCAGGCAGGTGGGACCTATGTCCGAAAGGACACTCCAGCGGATAGTCAGTGAAATAAAAGCTGACATTCGCTTGGGGAAAAGGAAGGAGATGTATAGGAGGATGAAGGGAATGGTTTTCACCCCAGCCACTCAACCACAGCCACAACCCACTTCAGAACCAACCCCTTTTCCCATCAAACCTGAACCCACTGAAGAAACCTTCACCCCTCAACCCACAACTCTACCCAAACCTACCACATCACCTCAACCACCCAAACTACCCATCCTAAAACCCAAGACTCAACCCAAAACCACTAAACCTAAGCCTACCCAACAACAGCCAAGATCATCCCCTCAGCCTCCTAAACATTTCTCCTTTGAGGAGATGAAGGAGCTCAAGACAAAGCTCATCAATTGCACAACTTTGAGCAGTATCTCCTGTGAGGGAGAGGTTATCAACATCACCTATGTTGATAACTCTTCAAGCTTCCTCACCCTAGGCCAATTTCTTGAATTGCCTAGAGAAACCTTGGGCCAGGCTGCAAGGCTTCTTGGTCTCAACTCCGATACCCTCAATGCTGAGGAGAAGAGACTAAGAAGAAGACTGGTGACTCTGCTGGATACCAGGAAAGAGGACAGGATTTCTGGTCAATCTCCTGGACCTAGAAATGCAATAATCCAGTGGAGGTTCGATGAACCTTCTCACAACTTTGTTGTGGAAAGAGAGAATGGTGAAATCAACAGGCTTAATGCCACTTCTCTGCTGCATCTCAGCAGATTTGATCTTGCTGAGCTTGCAGAGAAGCCATTCTCCAATCCCTCCAACTCTGAGACTGCTGCACACATCAGAAACCACATCAGCGGTCTCCACTTGGCTGAACGAAGTAGAAAAGCCAAGATTGAAGAAGAGTTGAAGATGAAAAGAGTGGAAGACAAGGAAAGATCAACCACCAAAGGCACAACCTTTCTACAGATGGTGGAAGGTCCTGAATTGGAACCAATAGTTCGATGGGAATATGACTATACTTCCCATCAACTAACTCTTTTCAGAGGGCCACAACAAAGGGTACACATAATCCAAGGTGACAGAGTAGAGGTTCTGTCCACCAAAGATTTGTACAAGATTCTCAGCATCACAGCAGGAAAGAATGAAGATACTGATAAACACCTGCTCGCCTTGGTGCTGAGAACTTTGAGAAGAAGAGGGAAGTGAAGTTTTGGTAGCATCAGCCTAGGGGGAGTTTGTTGGATCATGATAAGGCTGGTGCAACCAAATTCACTTCATAGTCATCTTTTGGTACTACATTCAAAGGCTTCCGAAGCTGAGCAAGAGATCTTCCGAAAGTCTAAGGAACAACAGCTGAAGACATCTTCCGAAGACAAAGTCTAATGAAAGAGCTTCCGAAGACAAAGTCTGAAAGAGCTTCCGAAGACAAAGTCTGAAAGAGCTTCCGAAGACAAAGTCTGAAAGAGCTTCCGAAGACAAAGTCTGCTTCCGAAGACAAAGAAGACTCCAAGCCTCGGAAGAAGCAGTCTTCCGAAGTATAAGTGCCTTCGGAAGAAGTTATTCTTCCGAAGCACTTTATCCTTCGGAAGATATCGCTATGTCCAGCAGATAAAAGTATGGTCCCTGACAGTCCGCTGCAGACCTCTGATACAGCATGGCATCTTCCTAAAGAGCCATGTTGTTGACCATACTTTATTCTACTGTTCACCTTTTTATGATAGTACATGTTACCAACTTTAGTTGGTGACAAAAGGTAAGTCAGGGACATGTCCTGACTACCAACTTTCAGACAAAATGTCTGAAAGACCTCACCTAGAGTCTTGTAGTATAGATGTAAGGTTAGAGGTGTCCAGCTGGTATCAAAGTATATCCGGCTGTAGGTAGTATTATATATATCTTCTCCCTGTAACTCTTTATGTAAGTGATTTGAGTCCAAGAGTCTTGTAATCCTTTGAGTTGAGAAGCAATATATAAAAGTACCTTGAAAATTACTTGCTGTGTTAATTTTCTTACTGCTTGTTACTTGTTATATTGTGATCAACTCTTCATAGACTGATTGCCGAGTGTTGATTCACAGTGAGTTGAGAGAAAAACCTCCAGAAATCCGATCCTGCAATAGGAAACGTCGTCCACTGTTTTGGTTTCTCTACTTTTATTTCTATGAATATATTTGAGGTTGTTGTATCTTAATTCACATGTTTTCTTGATATAGCTGTTACCAAGAGTTTTGCTCTTCACCATGACCACAGTCAACTACATTTCAACCTATTTTCTCAATTATGATATCTCAAGAGTGTGTGCTTGATTCTTTTGCATTGAGTTAATTTATACGCTTGTGTTGCTACTCAAAATACGTCTAGATTTCATCGTTTTGATCTCATCTCATCAGTTTCCAAGTTACCCTAGAGTTCTTTATCCATTGTAGGCAATCTCAATCTTGGTGGAAGATGGGTAACTTATTCATGTCGTCATATATTCTTGATTCTCTTACTTCATTAAGTTCTTTTTCGTCAGATAACCTATTCTAATCACTTGCTTAATAACAAGACATTTGTGTTTGGATACATAAATTCAATCACCTATAACATGTTAGACATTTTAGGCTTGATTTCTATTTTAGTAGGTGGAGAAAGGGAAATGAGTGATGGGAAGCACAAAATGGGTTGTTGAATTTACTGATTAAAGGTTTGTTTGCTACCATCTTACCTTATTTTATATAAAACTGATAGGAACTCTCTGGAGAGTTTCCTGTCTAAAGTCTGAAGGACTTGTCAACATTTAAGAGAACATTAAGACTTGAATAATTCACAGGGATATTAAAGTTGTTAATATTATTAATGATCGTATTTTGTTTTCATATTTTCGTATGACTTTTTTAGGAGTTTTCTGTCTAAAGTGAAGATAATTGTATGGTTGATCAAAGACGTGTTGGCTTTGATTTTGGTGAGGAAGACTTCAACAATTTCTTCCTGTAAAACACATATATATAAACTTATCTTAAAATTGAAAGAAAAATTAGTCTGCAGTATTGATTCATTATGGGTAATTTTTTTCTTTTGTATTTGAATGAATCTTTGTTTAGCAGAAAAGGTACTCATCAACCATTGGAGTTAAAATTACCATTTATGGCCATGGTTGAAATCATATTTTTCATCCTCTCCAGATGCTTTGATTTCGAGACCTTCAATCGTTCTATTACTAAGAAGCTTCTCTTTAATCATCATCAGCTTTCTCACCTTGCTTCTGGAACTAATTATAAGTTTATTTTATTTTTTGTTTACTTATTATTATCTTTTATATGTACTCTTATTTTTTTAGGTATATTTATACATATTACACCTCTGAGGGTATCTTTGATTTGACCGGTTTTTACTATGTGCACATGCCTACACATTAAACCTCTAAGGTTATCTTTTAGGTACCTTTGTGGACTTTAACAATGTTGTTAAAAGTGAAAATGTCTTTAGCGTTCTTATGACTTGGATGAAGTTTGGTTTTATTCTTTTGAATATTTGAAACAAGTTTTTCTTGAAATCGTATGGATAGAAAATCGGTATACATGTAAATACGTGACATTTTGATGGAGGATCATACTATACCTTTATGTACCTAAACTATAGATTCCTTGGCATTTCTATTAATATTTTGAGGTACCTTGCATTAGGCACTCTACTTAATACATCACAAAATGGTGTGAGGTGAGATGAAGACATTATCATTTATTGGTATGCGAATTTCTCAATATTTGATTTACAACGAATATCATACCATAGTACATACACATATTTCACCTTTGATTAATATAAGTGGACATTTTTGTTACATTTATGAATAGTTTCTTGACTTTAGTTTCTGTTAAGATGAAACGGGACATGTCATTGGATTAGGATTGCAATTAGATAGACGTGTAACGTTCCTAATTACGGAGCTAAGCACACATCTTATAGCTTATAAGTTCATGACTTTGTTTTATTGATGGTAGCTATTTCATACTGTTTGAACATGTTAATTTAGGTTTTTGCTTTGCAAATCAGGTAGACTTTAAAAACATAATAGCTAAAAGTAAACTAGTCAAATTTTTATAAGTTGGGCAAAGTGTATGTTAATTCACAAATCTCATTTATTGTTCTATTGTATATAGATAATAGATGATCATATAACGGATGTTATTTGTAATATGATAATTGTAGGTAATGTGACTCTTTTCATTGATAAAGTTCATACTAGGATTGCATGAGGTACTGTTGGAAGAGGTAATAGTGGATCTGGACTAGACATAGGTAATTTTTTAAAGCCATCTTTCGGGAGAGGTGGGTTACATGTCTCTTTTTTCTTTCACAATTTAAATTCTTTCATTTATATTTTTTCTTTTTTATAGGTTGAAACCTGAACAATATTCTATGTTATTCTTTGTCATATTCAGATGATGTTAAAGTTTTGTTACATATTATCATGGTTAAATATTCTACGTTATTCTTGTCATATCCAGATGATGTTAAAGTTTTGTTACATATTATCATGGTTAAGGGTGTCTTGGATGTGTGGTTTGTAATTGTTCATCTAATAGATGATATTAGACTATGTATGGTTAGTTGATGTAAAACTTCTTGCGCTACAATCGAGTTGTAACATATGTTTTGTGATTTTATCTTATTTATTAAGGTATCATTTTTTGAATTGATATATATTCAAGTTGAAAGTAATATTTACAAACTTGTACGTCTATAGTCTTAGTTTTTTATTATTGTAACTAGGTGATAGGATTAAGGACGAATCATTATGAACATACTCATGCATCTGTGTTGTTATGATCAATGTAATAGACTTTTTGTCCAATTTCATCCAGCTTTTTATTTGCATAGTGATTTGTCCCTTGAATTTGTTTCTTTTACATGTTTATATGTGTGTGCGCGTGTACGCAGGCGTGCACGTGTTTTGAAAGAGCAAGTATTTATGTTTTAACAAACACATTATTAATGCTATAAGAAGCTTACATGATTTCGGATTTGTAGTTTTCGTCTATCTTTTGAAAGTTAACATGACACACTCTTACATTCCAGTCGTTTAATAGTTATTGATTTTCATTGTTTAGTGATTTTTTTAATGTAGCTGGTTATCTTTATACTAACAAATTACATTAGTTACATTAGTTTCAAACAAAATGATGTTTTTGTTAAAAATACAAAAGGAGATAGTTATTATATTATGACATGAAACCACCCGGCCACCGGACGGGTATAAAACTAGTTTATATTACCGGACTAAAATTTAACACTACCGACGAAAAAAAGAGTGAGGGTGATGGCCCCTGCGGTATCCACCACCCTCCGCCGGAAAAGATTGAGGAAGACGTAAAGTGTGTCTTAATAATATTGATTTTTTGAGGTACATGTAAATCACTTGTCAAAGTATATCAACAAACAAGTATAAAGTCACCAAACCAATGGGTAATCAGCTATTACGTTTTGTGGCAAACCAATGTATCCAATATACACAGACGTCTAAGCTTAGTATATGGTTGTTTAAAATAAGGGCATATACGGGCCTGGTGTGTATATAACGTCAAACAGACGTGAGAGTATATGTTGGTCCTAAATTAACGTACATGAGACCTTATAGATTTAACAATGGTTCATTATTAAATGTATCATTGTTAAATCTATAGGTTCACCCCATTTTCAAATTGTGATTTTAACAAGTGTTTTACCAACTTTAGGATTTTTTTTCTCTAGTAGCAAGTGAAATTGTCTTATGAAAATAAGTAAATATAATTAGAAGTGAATGATAAATGATAGTATTAATTTTACAATCTTTGTTGAAAATAAATGAACATAAAACTGAATTATATTTCATTATTTATTTAGAGAACTTTAAAACATATAACATACGAAATTTGGTAACTAGTAGCTTAACATAGAATATAATGATAACTAGTCGGGCTCTTTCCCACTTATTCATACATGTACACTTAAAAGAAGTTTACTTGCATGCATTCTAGGAAAAAAAATATAAAAATGGCAAGTTTAATACAACTCTCTTCAAGATACTTACTTGACACTATAAAATGAATTGACGGTAAAACTATGTACGGACAGAAATCCTTCGATAATACCGTGTCGATTGTCGAATGAAAAACCCTAGTTAATATGACTTTGGCCGGGTTCTTGACATACTATTAAGCGACAATTTAAAAAATATCGTTGTTTTTTTTCTTCTAGTTTTTTATTCATAGAAATACGTCAAACCAAACAAAAGTTTGCTACGAATTTATAAAGCTACTACAAAATATCTCTTATCTTTATAAACTATCAGCATTGACCCTAACTGACTATGATTGACTAATGCAGACTATAAGCGATTGTCATTGACCAATATATATTAACCCTAGTTAATCATCGATCATTATATCAATTGTTATTTGTTTGTTTTTTAATTTAGTTCTATCTATCTTTTTAAACTCCATTGATTTCTATTACTTTATTATTTTCTGAAGAAAATATATATCATAAAATAGAGAAAAAAATTTTATCTTTAGCTTTACTTATTAAATAAAAATGACGCTTTTAATTCTAAAAAAAGATGATTGTAACTGTACCATCTATATCGAATGTAGAAACAGGGCCTCATATTTTGTAGTAATGACGGAAGAATAATGGGTAGGCTTTTGAACAGCTTGATATATAGAAACGATAAGTAGTCGTTTTGTGTACAAAATATGTAAATAGTGCTCAAATGTTTTCAACCAAAACAGTTGCACGATGTGGAATACTATGGTTAAATCGTGTAAGACAAACTTTTCCCTTCGACACAACAACATAGACGGGACTATTAAGATTATTAAAACGCATAATAAACCGGTTTACCATAATTGTACATAAGCTCTGAACTGGTAAGCACACTCTCCCTTTCTCTCGTCCAGATTACATCTTTGGAGTTCCCTTTGTTTCTTGCCCTCTTTCCTTCCAAATGAAGAAGACGAAACCCTAAGAACAGGACCTAGACGCTTTGCAGGGTTGCACCTCACGTAGTATAAGTAGTATGCCACTGTTCATTTCCCATGTGCTTTAATAATACAGTAATGATAATGAAATTAAAAATAAAAATGAACTATTAAACGAATAATGATTTTAACCGTTAAAATGGAAGTAAAATTAGCTTGCTGACTGGTCCAATTAAAAAATATAAATTTTCTATTAATACAAACATCAATTAAAAAATCTTCAAACTAACTCATTTATTAATATGTATTCCATTAAAGCAAGCAAATTTAATAAGCCATCTTAAATATTGTAACGCCCGCCTCCCAAGGTACACCCAGGGAGCATTACACATCGAAAATACAGTTCACATAGTAATAATGGAGTTTACAGCGGAAGCTTTAACTTTGATTATACATCAAAATATATATTATATTTGTCACGCTAGATAATAGCAATACATCAGTTTAATTATATTAGAGATCCCAAGCTTCAGTAGCTCTAGACTTCTATTTCCTCGTAAACTAGCTCGTAATCTTCAATTTCTACAATCTCTTGGCACCTAGGTAGTGTGTCAATAAAATAGAAAATATTTGGGACTCAACATAAAGCTTGTGAGTTCATGAACATAGCATTCTTCAAGATTCAAAACATATTAATATTGACTATTGCATCAAGCAGATATAGTCATGGCAAACAGATAGGAACAGAGTAAGCACTGTATAAATTCACATAACCATACTATGTATATAAACTCCACTAGCTAAAGCAGAATCATACAAGCAGACCTTAAGCATCCTATCAAGTATTGTCACATATCACAGATGCTATTGATAGTCAATTCTTCAATTATTACCAGTTATCAGAACATCACATATCGTTTTAGAAAACAGTTCAGAGGAACTCACCTGTTTAGCAGTTACCCAACAATTGATAATATTTCCTAGTACAATCTAGTAATATCTCTAGGTCTTGATACAGTTTAAGTAATCCTAGGTTAGGTAATAATACAACTAATTAGTTATTATAATGGTTGGATATTGATTTACACTACCTTGTTTAAGCATGGGTGATCAATCCATACCTAACTAAGGCTAGGCTACCCAATACCCACCCCTAACAATAACCCTAACGTCTAAAAATAATTATACTAATTATACTAAAACTACTCCTAATAATAATAATAATCTAAAATAAATAATAATTAACTTGATATAAACTTAAACGAGAACATACCTTAAAACTATCTATGACAATTTGATGTAGAGTCTCCCTACTCGCGCTTCTACCCGAGCTTTAAAAATGACTAATAACAATACCCAATGGGGTATCGATTACTCGAAATTTTCATAATACTAGAGCGTTCCCAAGAAAACTTATAATTTAAATCCAACCCTAAGGTCTCTATTTATAAGAAAAGAAGCACGCAGGTGGAAAACTAAAGCACGTGATGTGCCATGAGATTGGGGTGCTTGCCTGTGTGCTTCCTTTCTTCACTTCTTCTTATGAATGTTTTTTTAACAATATTTTTATTATATTATTATAATTAATTCAACTGTTTACTTCGTTTTTTTTGTATAACTTTTTAAATATAACGTCTTATAAACTTTCAAATGTGCCGTTGAGACGAGCTTATTTTTCTCTACAAGTTAACCCAAATTTTGTTAAAAACGGAGCACGTTTAAATATAATATATTATTATATTTATATATATTTGAACGGTCTCTTACGACACTAAAATTCGTCTAAAACTTTAAATTTATAGATAGCAATTTCACTCATTACTTACTCGTTTAATAATATATAAAATGTAAAGTTCATATTTATTTTATTTTAACTATTACGTCTGACCCTAAAAACCCAGGATGTTACAAACATGCTCTAATAAGTCTCTCTCTGAGCAAAATGCTCAGAGTTGAGCTGGTTTTCTCAACAATGAGTTGAATCCTGAGGGGGTTGGGGTGCGGTCCTGACTGGGATACGAATAGATGGGCCCGATTAAGATAACACATATCCTCCGAAGTAGGATCGTACGTTTGTTGTTAAAAAAAGTCACTAAGCCAAAGAAATACCATGAAACAATGAGTACAAATTACTCATTTCACACATGCATGCTACAACTTCGGTTAGGATTTCAAGCACAACAAGATTCTACGATAAATAATCATCCTACAATCTCTAATGAACTATACACATTTAAAGTTAAAACGATAAGAATTTTAAAAAGCGTTCTTTCTTACTTGTTCAAAAACAAGAACGATACAAAGTTTTTTTCAAGTATTGGGTGCGCACAAACTACATAAAAATGCTAGCAGGAACCATTATACCGTATGTACTTAGAGATCCACTAAGATGACAATTGTTTGACATTAACTGACAATCTTCATCTTCTTTTGTTACTTGCTTTTCTTCTTTGTTGACATTCATTGACATTTCATGTTCACTCTTGCTTTTTCCTTTTTCTATCACTTTTACAAACTCTTTTAGTGCATTTTGCATCCACTCGTACCGACACAATGCAAATGCTTCTTCAATCACCACCTATTACATGATACAAATGTAAATCGTCTAATCAAAATTATTAAAGAGTCGGACAAATGTCAGATAAACTGCAAGGACTTTCGTTGAATTCTCACGTAACTTTATAAACATTATTTTTACATGATTTTATTGCTTCCTACTAATAAATGTTCAACGAAACAGATACGTTCTTTTTAAGTCCCTTAACTTATATAAACTCAACAGACAAGTTATCTTTTAATTATTAAGAATTTAGAGGTGTACTATGGGCCAAACCCGCACCGGACTGGCTCAAACCGGCTCAAACCGAGGACAGAAATGTATTATATTTTAATTAAGGACCGAGATCCGGACCGTGTAAAGATGGGTTGGTCGGTCCGGTTTCGGTCCTAAGGGGCCGGTTCTATAAATTGGGTCGGGCCGACCCGAAATAGAATTACGTTGCTAAAAATATTTAACATTTATTAATTAAAATTAATGACATTAAGATTGGTTCTCGATGGGTGCTCATAATCTACTTCAATGTCGTATATCAATATTCAATGCATATATCTCATAAGTTAATGATAATATAATTTAATCTAGTATATAAAAAACCAAATTATAAAGGTTAATATCAAAAATTGTACTGATAGTGGTTATTTTTCTAGGAATAGGAATTTCTAAGAGAAGATAAGTATCTTGATTTTAGTAGCAATAATAAAAAGATAACTAAGCAATAACAATGAAAAGAGGGTGAACAATAATCACCTTTTGAAGAAGCCAATTACCGTCGTTCGTTATTCCACCCCACAATCCACATACTTATGTATTAAGTATGCAGACTTTTTCTTATATATAATTAATTGGTCTTTTCAGGTAATACGAGTTTCCATTGGGTCCGGACTAGCCCGGACCAAGGACCGAAATAGCTTAAAACTTAGGACCGAGGATCGGACCACATGTATGTAGAATGGGTTGGGTCGGTCTGATCTGTGGTTTTTTGGTCTGATTGTTCAGGTCGGCGCATATTTGTTCACCTCTAATTAAGATCCTAAAGTTTATATAAAAACTGTTGGATTATGTACGGGTTCGGTTACGTCACGTTGCCAACCGAGCTATGACCCGTAAGAGTTACACCTTGGGCAACTAATATTAAGTCCACTTAATTTGATTAACTGGCACTTACGAACTATATCGGTTTTATAATTTATAATTGTTATAAATTATTTAGTATTAATTTATAAACGTTTTGTTGAACCATTCTTTCAAAAGGAAAAAGAAAAAGAAAAGCAAAAGAAAAGCAAAAGAAAAGCAAAAGAAAAGAATATAATCATCGCGTTTCAATTATAAGAACGATCAGTTGTTTCAATTGAGAAATGGGATTTGCATTCAACACTCCATTTGTTGAAGAGAATCTCAACTTCATCATCTCAGAAAAGAAACGCAGAAGATTATCTTGTTTCCATATCTCTTTGTATCTTTCAAACAACCGATATATTTGATTGCAACCGTGGATCACGCCTCTTAGAGCCGCAACCACTGTGTTCCAATTTAGTGTTCGTTGATTCTAGCGTTCATTCGTTGTCCCTTGGTGTCTCAAACGGTTAATTATTAACCACAAACGTATATTATATCTCATCAGTAGGATATTAATATTCTGTATTTGCATTGTTTGTAACCCAGATCCTGTCGGGTTCATTCTGGTATTTTATTATTACTCCGCTGCGTTACAAATTATTAATCTGATTAATAATTATCAAAACTGTTTTGATAAATAAATCTAACGAAGATACCACTGAATCCAACAGTGGTATCAGAGCCAGGCTTACAACATGCAAATCAGATCCGGTCTGTTAACTGGTTATAGATCACAAACTTTAAAATTATTTGAAGTTTCTGATTTATATTATTTAGGGCAACTTGTTTATTTTGGTTAAATATTTATTAACCAAACGATTGCCCGTATTATTTTGATTGTGTTTTAATTTGTAAATCTGGCTAGACCCTGTGGTTGAATGGTTGTGATGTGATTTGTTATTGTTAAAGTTTTTGGTTTTATGGTTTTTGGCCCATTTGATGGCTCAAAGTTGTAATAGATTAGAGTTTTCTTTTATTTTGTATTTCTTTTGTAAATATTGTAATATTTTGAAGACCCGAAGTCAAAACTGGAAGCAGGACAAATCAAGGAGTCAGTGGGAGCCATCAAGACAACTAGATGCACTTAGGTCCATCCTTGTGGTTGTTTTGTGTTTTCACCCGTGACCTAGCTTGATCTCGCTATTTGGCTCTAGCGAGATCAAACAATCATAGCCATTAGATTTACATATTACTTTGCTATTATGGTTGCTTTATTTTGTATTACCCAACCTAATATCAAACTAATTAATTAATTAAAAATAAATTTTACAATCAAAATAAATAACAAGTTTTAACTTATTTTTACAACTTGTTAAATTATTAAAACAAATTGTTTGTTTTAAATGGGATAATCGAATAAGTTTTCAAATTCAAAATTAGTTTGAATTTCAAAACTTAAAACTTGATATTTTTAAATTAAAATTAATTATCCTTTTAAAAGGATAACTAGATAAGTTTTCAAATTTAAAATTAGTTTAAATTTTAAAACTTAAATCTTAATAATTTAAAATTATCAACTTAAAAATCGGTTGTCTATCTCGCGATGAACCTAGTTTTAATAGGATATTAAAATTTGGTGTCCCGAGAGCTGAAAGGGTTCGTCATTTATTATCACGAACTATATATTGTAAAACTAAATTTTACGACGCACGTATAACTTAATTATACGTCGTGTTTGACCCTATTCGGTAAACACTAAAATTAGATCCCATAGATAAAAATCAATAGTCTATGCCACCCTAAAATAAGGAACACTTGGAACATTAAGCGAAACATCAGTGTTTGGAGCCACAGCACCGCACTAGATATGTAGTTTATTCTTCCAAGGTGCAAGGGTTTTGTTGACACATCCGGCCCTTTCACAAGTAACTGTTTTAGGATGACTATTACTTTTCTCTCTAGTTACGTGCCACAGCTGTCTAGAGAGAAAAGTGGGCATAGATGAGGCTAAACGTATCAATGCATTGACAAATGTTGTCGTTGCGGCCTCATACACGAGAGTTGTGCAATTTTCACAATTGATAAACATTGTCAGTCTGCCTAATCACTTACTAATGTTGCGTGCCCCAGCTGCCTTTAGTGACTGACCAAGCCAGATTCTCATTCCTTATTTAAAATTACTGTAAATGGGTCATTAATTAAAATAAGGAAACAATACATCGAAAATACTAATTAATTTATTTTGCTTATAGATGTCTTCAGAAACCAACAACTCCTTCATTCTCAAGTCTATTCTTGAGAAAGAGAAACTTGATAACACCAACTTTCTCGCATGGCACCGCAATCTGAGATTGGTTCTCAAGATGGCGAAAAAGCTCTATGTTATAGATAGCGCTGTTCCCAACGAGCCTGAAAACAATACGGCCGCAGCCCGTAGAACTTGGGAAAAATTTAAGGAGGATGCCGATGAGGTAGCCTGCCTTATGCTAGCCACCATGTCTCCTGATCTCCAGAAGAACATGGAGGACATGACTGCATTTGACATGATTGAGCAACTTAAGGGCATGTTTCAGAAACAGGCCCGACAAGAGCGCTATGATACCATGAAGCAGCTTATATCCTGCAAAATGCAAGTAGGCTCGCCTGTTAGTGCCCATGTGCTTAAAATGAAAGGGTACATCGATCAAATGGCCAAACTTGGTTATCCTATGCAAGATGAAATGGCAGTAGACTTCATTTTGAACTCCTTGCCTAGTTCTTACGACCAGTTCATAATGAACTTTAATATGAATGCATGGGTTAAGAGTGTAGCTGAACTACACGGTATGCTCAAAACTGCTGAGCAAAACATACCAGGTAAAGCCAGTCAAATGTTGATGGTCCGATCTACTGGTGTTAGGAAACCAAACCCCAAGAAGAAAAATTATAACAATAAGGGTAAGGGTAAAGTTGTTGCTGCCAAGCCTGCCACCAACAACAAACAGCTGGCTAAAAACAAAGCAGCGCCCCCTCCTGAGGAGCGACACTGTTTTGAATGCAATAAGATGGGACACTGGAGACGTAACTGTCCTGACTATCTAGCCAAGCTGAAGGTGAAGAAGGCCAATGGTGAAGGCTCTTCTTCAGGTATTCTGATTTATGTTATTGAACTTTTCACTGTTTCCAGCAACACATGGGTATTTGATACTGGATGTGGTTACCACATCATTAATGTCTTGCAGGAGCCTGAAAAGTGGAAGAAACTGAAACAAGGCGACATGGAGCTCATCGTTGGTGATGGGAAAAGAGTACCGGTTCTAGCAACTGGAACATATCATCTTTCTTGTCCATCTGGTCTTGTAATTACTTTAAATAATTGTTTGTTTGCTCCTGGTTTAACCAGAAACATTATTTCAGTTTCTTTATTGTTTGAACAAGGATTCAAGTATGTTTTTAATGATGCTGTTATTTCTGCCTACTTGAATGATATCTTTTATTTTGAGGCTAAACCTCGAAGTGGTATTTATGAGATTGATATTCAAACAAACAATAATGTATATAATCTTTCTAAACGTATCAAATCTGGAATTAACGATACGTTTCTATGGCATTGTAGACTTGGCCACATAAGCAAGGCCCGTGTGAAAAGGCTTCAGTCCGAAGGGATTCTTGAATCCACAGGACATGAATCTTTTGATGAATGCGAATCTTGCTTAGCTGGCAAACTCACAAAGGATCCTTTCACCCATGTTGGTGAACGGGCCAAGGATCTGTTAGCACTTATACACTCTGATGTATGTGGTCCTTTCAGAACCATGTCTAGAAATCACGAAAGATACTTTGTTACGTTTATTGACGATTATAGTCGATACGCCTATGTCTACCTTATGAAGCATAGACATGAAACCTTTGAAAAGTTCAAAGAGTTTCAGAACGAAGTAGAAAACCAACTTGATAAGACTATCAAAGTACTTCGATCAGATCGAGGTGGAGAATACCTAAGCCAAGAGTTCATTGATCATCTAAAGGAATGTGGAATTGTTTCACAGTTCACTCCACCCGGCACACCCCAACTTAATGGCGTGAGTGAGAGGAGAAATCGAACCCTACTTAATATGGTTCGATCGATGATGTGTAGAACTAACTTACCTCACTCCTTTTGGAGTTATGCTCTTATGACCGCCGCCCGCCTTGTCAATCTGGCACCGACTAAGAAGGTAGATAAAACTCCATATGAGATATGGCATGGGTCTAAACCCAATTTGTCTTACCTTAGAGTATGGGGATGTGATGCTTATGTCACTAGTGAGTCTAATGACAAGCTAGATCCTCGAGGCGAAAAAGCTATTTTCGTTGGATACTATAATAGAAGCGGGTATTACTTTTACCATCCTGATGCAAATATGATTTCCATCAAAAGGAAGGCACATTTCCTCGAGAAAGAGTTTCTTGATCGAGGAACTGGAAGTAATATTGTGGATCTTGAAGAAATTCGAGAACCACAAACAAACGCTGAAGTAGTCGGTGCGTCTGAACAACAAGAAATTGTTACTGATTCAGATATAAACACAAGCGTTCGCAGAAGTAGCAGAACTCGCAAAGAACCTGACAGATATCTTTGGAATCTAGAGGGTCCTGAGGTTCTGGTAGTAGCTAATTCTGGTGATGAACCTACTAACTACAAATCTGCTATCTCAGATCCGGAATCTGCGAAATGGCTAGATGCCATGAACGACGAGATGCAATCCATGCGAGACAATCAAGTCTGGGACTTGGTTGAGCTACCTCCCGGTTCACGGGCTGTAGGAAGCAAGTGGCTTTTCAAGAGAAAAACCGACATGCATGGAAATGTACACACCTATAAAGCACGGCTAGTTGCGAAAGGTTTCACTCAAACTCAAGGTATTGACTATGATGAAACTTTCTCACCCGTTGCTATGATCAAATCGATTAGGATATTGCTTGCCATAGCCGCGTACTATGATTACGAGATATGGCAAATGGATGTCAAAACCGCTTTTCTAAATGGACATCTCTCTGAAGATGTCTATATGGTTCAGCCTGATGGTTTTGTCGATCCACAATATCCAAATAAGGTGTGCAAACTGAATAAGTCTATTTATGGACTTAAACAGGCATCCCGTAGCTGGAATCTTCATTTTGATCAGAGAATCGTCGAATTCGGTTTTGTCAAAAGTGAAGATGAGCCTTGTGTTTACAAAAAGGCTAGTGGGAGCACTATATCATTCCTCATATTGTATGTGGATGATATACTGATCATTGGAAACAATATCTCAATGCTTAACGAAGTTAAAAAATGGTTGGGAGCTTGTTTCGCAATGAAAGATCTTGGAGAAGCTGCTTACATTCTAGGAATAAAGATCTATAGGGATAGATCTAAGCGACTTCTAGGGCTTAGTCAAAGCACATACATAGATAAAATGATGACACGCTTTAAGATGGAAAACTCCAAGAAAGGAGGTGTTCCAATGACTAAAGGTACCGTGTTGAACAAATCGCAATCTCCTTCAACGGACATTGATATTAAGCGAATGGAAAATGTTCCATATGCTTCAGCGATTGGTTCCATCATGTATGCTATGCTGTGCACTAGACCTGACGTCTCGTATGCTTTGAGCATTACTAGCCGTTATCAGCAAAACCCTGGTTTTGCCCATTGGACTGCAGTTAAGAACATTCTGAAGTACTTGAGAAGGACTAAAGACATGTTTTTAATATTTGGAGGAGTTAAAGAACAACTCACTGTAAGATGCTACACTGATGCTAGTTTTCAAACTGACCGAGATGACTCTCGCTCACAATCTGGTTTTGTATTCACACTCAATGGTGGAGCCATCTCTTGGAAAAGTTCCAAGCAAAGTGTGGTGGCAGATTCTACCACTGAATCTGAATACATTGCAGCATCTGATGCTGCAAAGGAAGCTGCTTGGATGAAGAAGTTCATAGCCGATCTCGATGTGGTTCCAAGTATTCAGCAACCAATCGAGATATTTTGTGATAACACAGGTGCTATTGCTCAAGCCAAAGAGCCCAGATCTCATCACAGGGCCAAGCACATTCAGAGGAAGTTTCACTATATACGGGACATAGTGAAACAAGGAGATATCGTGATAAGAAAAATCGACACAGATCAAAACCTAGCAGACCCGTTTACTAAGCCCATGACTCAGAATAAGCATGATTTACATAGAAATGCCATCGGGCTTAGATTAGCTAGTGATATGTTTTGATTTAGTATTTGGATGTACGAACTTTTAAACAGTTATACTTTTGAATTCATTTTGATCTACTGATATAGATACAATTATGAATCCTATAACTGTGTTCGATTTTAATACGTTTAATCCATGGATATTGTATTCTAAATTATCCATAGTCGGTCAGACTTGTGGGAACAATTCTGAATTAAGACTATTCTGAATTTAGACTCAAGGAGTTGACTTCTAAATTCACAGACCTCATTATGAATGACGTTGGATGTAACTCGCCACAAACCATCTTTATTATAAGATGCTTTGATACTGGTATACTCATTTAGTATCCTATGACCTGAGATGCATACTAGAATTTCCGTTTACCGAGGGTTATTCTTTGATCACTGTCAACCGCTGTCGCGTAACTGCCAGTCATAAAGGCTTTGGTTGGGAATAATTCTGAAGTTCAGTGGGAGTTGTATGTAGTCAATAAGGGATTCTGTACTCTTACATTGTATTGTAACAGTTAGACATCATGGCGCCCTCGTTGATTCAAACTGGTGAAGTGTGAGGCCTCACCCAAACTGACTGTGTGTTTGATTGGACCATTTTGAATCTAGATCGAGAACTATAATGATTGAGTTCTATATGAGAATTAATCTCAATGACTCAATTGATGTCTTTTACAGAAAGGATAAATGACTATGATTACCATAAGTTTATTGTCTTGTTATAGTAAAATGATACTAGAATAAGATGTTTGGTTAATGACTTTAAAGTGTCATACCTTGTTGGGGGCAGCCATGTGCAGCTAGAGCACCGCTGACTGTCTACGTGGAATTTAACCGAATGCCGTCCAAGTGGGAGCTTGTTGGATTATGTACGGGTTCGGTTACGTCACGTTGCCAACCGAGCTATGACCCGTAAGAGTTACACCTTGGGCAACTAATATTAAGTCCACTTAATTTGATTAACTGGCACTTACGAACTATATCGGTTTTATAATTTATAATTGTTATAAATTATTTAGTATTAATTTATAAACGTTTTGTTGAACCATTCTTTCAAAAGGAAAAAGAAAAAGAAAAGCAAAAGAAAAGCAAAAGAAAAGCAAAAGAAAAGAATATAATCATCGCGTTTCAATTATAAGAACGATCAGTTGTTTCAATTGAGAAATGGGATTTGCATTCAACACTCCATTTGTTGAAGAGAATCTCAACTTCATCATCTCAGAAAAGAAACGCAGAAGATTATCTTGTTTCCATATCTCTTTGTATCTTTCAAACAACCGATATATTTGATTGCAACCGTGGATCACGCCTCTTAGAGCCGCAACCACTGTGTTCCAATTTAGTGTTCGTTGATTCTAGCGTTCATTCGTTGTCCCTTGGTGTCTCAAACGGTTAATTATTAACCACAAAGGTATATTATATCTCATCAGTAGGATATTAATATTCTGTATTTGCATTGTTTGTAACCCAGATCCTGTCGGGTTCATTCTGGTATTTTATTATTACTCCGCTGCGTTACAAATTATTAATCTGATTAATAATTATCAAAACTGTTTTGATAAATAAATCTAACGAAGATACCACTGAATCCAACAAAAACAACTTCATTGAGTTTTATAATATTAAGGACTCAACCTTGTAGTCCAGAAATTTATGTGCAAATTCAAAGAAAGCCTAGCCCCTTAACGACAACTTAATATGAAGTTGATTCGGAGATGAGTCATACTTGGAGCAACTAGACAAGACCAAAGAGGCTAGAAAAAAAGTACAACCTAAACAGGCATAACTTGACTGTATAAAGTTACGAAGCCCATAAGTAACGGACATAAACATCTCAACGGACCATTGACTTTTCTTATAAATTCAAGGAGTTAACCATGTAAGTTGGCAACTTATGTGCAAATTCAAAGAAAACATGTCTAATCACTTGCCTCTTTAAGTAAACTTAAGACGGAGTTGATTGTGAAGACAAGAGACTCATATTTGGAGCAACTTAACAAGAGCAAACGGACTAGAAAATGGCCCAACTTAAAAAACATAACATGGCCTATGTCTAGAGTTATTGGGACCCTTGAGTAAAAGACTAGCACCATAACAAACAAATCAATTCAAAATCTAAGTGGAAGTTATTAGTACCCTACACCTTAAGGTTTATTATAGTTTGTTTGTACTTTTCATCTTGCATCGATGTATCACTAAGTTGTTGCATCATACTTACCCATTTTCGGTTGCGGTTATTTTGTTCCGGCCATGTTTCAAGCTCTTCGGTCACTTGTAATGCAAACATGTATCCCTTGCATCCTCCCTCCTTGCTACAAGCTTCTTGTTTACTCTTACTTCTAAACTCCCACACTCCAAGGGGATTTCCCTACACTCAAAAAACCATCTCAGTAGCTGTTTAAGTGCGTATTTTGAAAGTAATTATGTGATACTACATAGTTAGAACCAAATAAGTCATCGTTTTTAAAAATAGGATGTAGAAAAGACCATTTGGTTATGCTCCTGTTGTTTGAAGTTTAAATTATCAGCTAATCAGATTATTTATACGATTATAGATAAACTAAAAAATAAACAATTTTATGAAAAATGAAAGATGTTTTTAAAATGAGAGTGAAAGTGTATCAGTTTAGTTTAAAAGAAGAGGTATGTAAGTATGTTTGTTCTATTCTTAGATGAACAATTTTGTTGCTAATCATATGACCCTATATAGTTAATAGTTAGATAATTAGAATCCAAAATGCAAAACCAAACATATCCTTTGAAGGAGAAATACATTTTTTACCAACAATATTTTACCCTACCCGAATCTTCGAAAGTAAACTAATCAATGATGCCTGATAGTGAGACATTACTAGTAGTATTAATGCAATAGCAAGAACTATAATGCAACATAAGCAACTTACTTTAAGAATTCCTCTTACTCCAGCTTCCTCTAAAGCTTCACGACACGCTGCTTCTTCAACAGTCTCATCACTCTCCCATCCACCCTGAGTATTATCAAAAAGAGAAAAGCATTGGGTTCATGCTGGATTGTTTATTACTACCATTCATAAATTATTCAATCAAAAGTAACCAAGAGGAAATTAAGAACAAAAATGTGTACCTTTGGGAATACCATGTCATCGCGGTTTGGTGAAGATACCATCAGTACTTCTATTCTGTTATGATCTTTAGTTTTGATTAATCTGTATGGAATACACCTGTTGTATTTGTATAGATGTCACATTAGAATAAGAACATGGTCTGTTATAGAATCTGACTATGGAAAAACCACTTATTTGCACTTAATATCTGTAATTTCAAATAAAAGTAATACATTCAGTATATTTACATGAGAAATCTGACTTAAATAATGATCCAGATTTCTTGTACAAAGCAGTATAAGAGGTATTAAAGACTTAAGTCGTTGGTGACTTCTAATTCATTCGACTTGCATGACCCGTTTCTTTACAGCTAAAGTATGTTACTACTTTGACCCATTAGCAATAGAATTCACATCTCTATCAGTTATTCTCCTTCCTAGCAATCTTCTAACAGATTGCACTCACATTTCTAATTCAAACTGTTTTTAAATTCTTTTGTACCTCAGCAAGTGAAAAAAATGTAAAAGGATTTCATAAAGATAAATCTATGGTTCAGTATGGTTATGTTAATTTAAGTTATATTCCCACCATCTAGAAAAACTCATTTCTTTTGATTTTATAAATCCAACACGAATTCTTAAACAGAAAAAAGGTAAGCGTTTTCAGTGAACCTGGTGTAAAGTAAACAGTTTCACACACAAACTATAATAACATATCCACATAGTGCAGCATTCCAAAAAAGTTACTCCCCCAAGGCCCAAAAGGTTGTAAGAATTCAACAAACGAGGCTTATAGGATCACATATTTTAAATGCTAGTAAAGTCTATCATTTAAAAATAATAGATATTAAGCATTCTTGTTTGCTTGTCTAAGTTAACAATTTCTAAATAAATAAATTACATGCTTTGTCTTATCCTAGAGCAAAAACTCTTCTTTGCTATAGTTATCCACATAAGTCAATAATTAATTATTGTTAGTTTTTCTTGCTACAATAATGGAAGTAGGTCCTTGTGTGTGTGTTGAGGATAAGAAAGCAAGAGTCATGCCCATTTTTTCCTTCTAGAGATTCTAGTGAACACTTGCAGAAAATTAGCAAAAAATTCTTTAATAAGGTAGGCAGAAAATTAGCAAAAATTTCTTTAATAAGGTGGTTTAGGAAGCTGTAAAGACTTTAGTAGGTTATGATTAAATCATATGGCCTGCTTGACCCGTTTATATTATAGATTTTTTAAGCTGACATGTTAGCAATAAAATACAATCTACATTGACAAACTTTTACATAAAAGTGTTCGAATTGGCCTCGGACCATTATCACTCCTATAACTAAGACTACATCCAAATTTCTAACTTAAATCTGTTTTTTCTTTTGTGCCCAAGCAAAGAATAAGGTGTCAAAGGATTCAAAAAAGGAAATCCTGTACTGCAGTATACCTGATGTTAATCTTGCTTATACAGAATACATATATGTTCATCTTATTCAAATCTATGATACACGAACTCTAATAACAAATACACACAGTTCAACATATCAAAGAAAATACTACCTTATAAGGTTGCAAGATTTCAACAAACAAAGCTTATAGGAGCATATTTTCTTGCAATGGTCAGTATTAAAAGTTAGAAATACCAAAGCTTTCTTGTTTGCTTGCCTATGTAAAAATTTTCTAAAGTAAAGTACTTCCTATGTTTTGTCCCATTCTAGAGCAGATACTCTTTGACTATAGTTATCTACAAAGGTCAAGAAATTTTATTATTCAAAGTGGGCCCTTGGGTGGGGAGATAAGGAAGCAATGTTGGTCATGACACATGGTTTCCTTGTAGATATCCTAGTGTACACTTGTAGAAAACTAGTGGATGTTTGCAAATTGTGTTTTCAAATTGATTATATTCGTTTGCTTATGGGTCAAAATGTCAAATAACCGGTTTTGTATACTTAGTTTAGGAATAGGTGCAACCGTGCAACAAAGCTGATTCTGGTTATCTGATTATCTATAGTTCATTTAACATTTAATTTCTTAGACAAATAAGATTTTTCAAACTAGCAATTAGTTTCAAACAGAATACAATGCCAAACATCCCCATATGATCCCTTATTCTTTACCAAACAACTACATAAAGACTAAAGAGGATATAAAAGCAATACCAGTGTGACAAATACAATCAGCAAGGAAAACTTAACATGATTTGAAGGACAAATACAATCAGCAAGGAAAACTTAACATGATTTGAAGGACAAATGTGACTAAAGCTATCAATGATTGTAGCATGTAGGACATCAATATAAAAGCGCCACGCGTTCAAGCTCAGACCTCACATATCATTATAATGGTTTCTTGATAAAGAGCAGTCGTTTTGATTTCTAAATCAAACAATTAGGCACCAGATAATGCAAGGGCGGGCATTACCTCAAGTGCCCACCCCTCACGGTTTTAAAACATGCCTAACAGGAAAGGTATCCAGCCCCATATAAGAAATCTTTTGTTCTCTTTTCCAACCGACGTGAGATATTACAATTAGCATCTCATAACTTATAAATTTATTTCGGCGCCCTAAGCATACCATAAGTGAGGCCCTTTCTAAAGTTGACAGTATAAAGCCTCATCCTTTATCCGAATTGACATCAACAACAATAAACTAAAACATCAAGGATACAATGTAATTCGGAAAAAATCTAACAGAGGATATAATGTTAAGAGATTACAATCAAATTGAATAAAATTAAGGTGAAGAAATACCCCGAAACAAGACGAAGATCATTGTCGTAACGTTGAAGATGACGACCCGTTCGTGCTACAATCGACGACATGATAATTTGATAACCACACAAAATCCTTCAAAATTCACAAGCAAAATCGCTCGATCATTGCAATTCGCAAGTAATAACAATAACTGAATAAGATAAAACACGAATAATGATCAACTACGATACATGCCGATTACCAATTACGTATCGTGAGGATACAAGATCAAATAGTGAAATCCATGGTGGTCAATTGAGATTTGAGGATCAGAAATTGAAGAATCGCGTGGTGAAATCAATTTCATGAAGAAATTGGTATGGAAAAGATGATATTACGAGGGGTTTTAGGGGAACCGTTGAATTTGTTTGAAATAATGTGTGTCACAATTCATAATTTGTATAAATTGTGAACTCCCTCCATTGTTATTGAGAAGCTTGATGTTGATGGTTGTAGATGTAACCAATGAATGGGTTTACTTGAGTCAACCCCTTTGGAAAAGATGTGATCATATATATAAGCCATGCATTTATTGCATAACATGATAACTTTTCTTTTTAACGGTTAAACGATCGTTGACGGGTCACTGGGTCATTTGATTCTCTATATCTCTAGTACGAGATCGAGACCACCATTAGATAGAAAAACTTATATTAGATGAGAAAACCTTCTAGCCCAACTTGAAACACTCTTTTCCTGTCATATGTAAGACTTGAACCCAAGATTTCGATCAATTTTAATGAAGTGACGGGGTATCTCACTTCAATCACTTGGGCGAAGGAACATTGGTACATAAGATGATAAGATAATAACTAGTAATAATTTTTTGCATGCAAAAGCTAGTTTTGTTTTAAATAAAGTTTATTGTGACAATATGGTTTTGAAAAAGGTTAAGTTGAAACGTTAGTAAAAAATAAGCAAACTATAACTGTAAAGTCGGAATTTATGATTTAAAAGTTGTAAGATTTACACACACACGTATATATAATGAAATCTTTTATGTAGCTTTGATGATTTATATGTTTGTGCTTTGATTACTTGTATACTAACATGCACAACTCCGTTTTGAGCGAAGTTTACACCAAAGCGTAGATTAAAATAACACGATACCACAATATATCCGGATTTAATAAAACAACATATTTTCAAAGTTACAATAGAAAAAAAAATGTAAATGAGTTGTGTCAAAAGATAATTAAACCAAGAAACAATAAAAAAATACAAAAAGTATAGAGTATAAAAGAGTACAAAAATGATAACTTGAAATTGAGCCGAACCCATTTATACTAAACTTAGACCCATGAATGTTATGTTCAGTTTGTGTTGTGTTAAATATTCACACCCTATCAAAGATCGTATCTTGTAGTATATAAACAAACTAAAGACCCGAACACATTTGCATTATAAGAATATCTATAGTTTAATTTTTTATCTTTCGAACTTCAGTCATATCGCCAGAGTTTGATCTAGCTATTATTCTTTGAAGGTGATTAACCACAACTAAAGACCACACAACTCCAATACCCGATTCTTAAGTCTCCGGTTTAAGAGTAACCCTAATGCATCATTAAAATAACAAAAAATGCATAAGAAGTTAAAAGATAAGTGTTTATCAAACAAGAAGCTACATTCATACTCAACAACCCCTTCCACACACGTTCCCATTCATGTACAAATAGAGGTTCAAACGTGCACCTGTCCTCTTCATTTTTGTTACTAGCATAGACATTCAAAGAATCTGTCTTCATGACTAAAATTAAATGTTTAACACATTCATTTATAAACAAATAAATAAAAAACTAGGTTAGAAACACGTGTATTAAATGGGTGGAATAAATTCAACATGTTAAAACTATTAGTTTTTATGAATATTTAGTATGCTACATGTCATTAGTTATTTGTGAAATAAAAAGTAATGAATATCTAAGAAATTATAAATAATAAATAATAAAAATTAGAAATTATAACTCTATATTTAAGATAAAATATGATCGAAATCATATAATTTAGTATGTTTAATTAAATTATTAGAATGAGAAGTTTTATATTTTAGGTTTACCTAATAACACATTCTATTCCTAAAACTGTTTATAAGAATAAAATGATTATAAATATAAACAGAATTTATTAGCAGTATACTTCTAAGTGTGAAAAGATTAGTAAAATAAAGATAAATTGGATTTAATTTATCCAAACAATTCCTCGTTAGTTAATAATAATTTTTATTGACAATTTTACTAGTAGTACTTTTAACTTTTCATAATATTATTAGTAGTAATCCCAGAGTCCCAATAGTATAGTTATAGAATTCACACTCGATTTGTATTTTGTGGTGGAAAGTGTTGAACATAGTGTTTATGCGTGTGGGTGATAGGGTTTAGGGTAAAGGGATCATAAAGATTGTATTAGAATGATAATTTCACATTCACCTGTGTTTTAAATTACCAATACCTGAAATACCTGAGTGGGTATTCCTATGTAGAGGTGTCAACCGAACATTCGTTCAAGGCAAATTTATTATAAATTGATATACTTCACGATGAAAGCTTCTAAAAAATTACACTTTGAAACTACCACTTCGACTCCAAACAAATATCAGAGAGAATAAATTAGCTAGAGTTTATAATAATAACTAGATTTTTTGCCCCGCGCGTTGCGCGGGGTCTTTTGTCATGATCCCAAATACCAAAACGCAAATGTCAAACAAAATGTAACAGTTACCATTCCAATGTAAAATCCTAAAGCGTGTAGAAAGATAAAACAAACCCGCCGCTACGACTCTCACTCCGTCGATAACCTTAACGGCTACTTCATCGTAATTCGTAAAAGTGATAAAATAATTTTATCAAACGTATAACAACTCAAAATGTACATCAAAATAAGCAAGTACGGGAAAGAAGGCGACATGATAAAGCATAGATTACATTCGCTCTAATATATTTCATAGCAAAATTTACATCAAAACATAGAGTAACTTGAATTTATACCAACGAAATAAAATTATAATATTTGACCCAACTCGTTCAAAACAAAATTTACACATTAAAATAAACATGTAATATTATATAATAAAGTTTTTTAAGATAGATATAATTTGAACTACTACTATTATTATATGATAAACTAAAATAGTTGCCGCGTCTATGCGAGTTTTAAGTAACCCGAAACCAAAATCAAAATGAATGTTCAAAACCAAAAAGTCAGCAAAATACACAAAGTAAAACACATCAAAACCTCAAATCCATAACACACCAGAACATACAGAACTAAAAACTAAATCAAAGCCCAACACCATACACAAAACAGACGAACATCAAAATCGCAAGAATACGCATAGTCCAAAATAGAAAACCGACAACAACCCGTAAAAAAACCGCACCCCCAAACCTCAAACCCACATCCAAAACAAACCTATAAAGTTGCGGCGGCGTCGTATGTGATGCGATGTAGTATAAAATACAATCAATCCAAATCGTTTTTGTAATGTTTCTCTCTCTAAACCTCTCTCTCTACTGTAAATCAAATGAACAGATCATCCCCTTAAAAGAAAAGAAATTATGGGCCTAAGTAAACACCCACAAATATTTGTGGCAGAAATGGAAAGTGAAAAAAGTATACTGATCCCACCGACATCTTGTAACACAAAAAAAAGAGAGAGAAACAAAGAACTTATGACGGCGCAGATGTCCGAAGACGACAAGCCAAGCGGCGTCGTCGGAAACGGCAAGCCAAGCAACCATCGCCCTCCTCTGCCGGAAGCAGAACCGCAACCGGCCAAACTTGTGGCGGCGCAGATGTCCGAAGACGACAGGCCAAGCGGCGTCGCCGTAAACGGCAAGCCAAGCGGCCATCACCCTCCGCCGGAAACAGAACCGCAACCGGCCAAACTTGTGGCGTCGTAGATGTCCGAAGACGACAGGCCATGCGACGTCGCCGAATCAAATGAACAGATCATCCCCTTAAAAGAAAAGAAATGGTGGGCCTAAGTAAACACCCACAAACATTTGTGGCAGAAATGGAAAGCGAAAAAAGTATACTGATCCCACCGACATCTTGTAACACCAAAAAAAAAAAAAAAGAAACAAAGAACTTTTTGGCGGCGCAGATGTCCGAAGACGACAGGCCAAACGGCGTCGCCGGAAACGGCAAGCCAAGCAACCATCGCCCTCCTGCGCCGGAAGCAGAACCGCAACCGGGCGAACTTGTGGCGGCACAGATGTCCGAAGACGACAGGCCAAGCGGCGTCGTCGTAAATGGCAAGCCAAGCGGCCATCGCCCTCCGCCGGAAACAGAACCGCAACCGGCCAAACTTGTGGCAGCGCAGATGTCCGAAGACGACAGGCCATGCGGCGTCGCCGGAAACGGCAAGCCAAGCGGCCATCGCCCTCCTCCGCCGGAAGCAGAACCGCAACCGACCGTAAAAAAAACCATATAAAAAGCTTTGAATAGAATAGTAATTCTTTAAATGAAAAGAAAAAAAAAACCCACCGACATAAGTCTTTAATTATACTAGCTTTAGTAAACCCGTGTAATACACGGGTTGAATAAATAAAATATTAAATTAAATAAAAACTTTTTTTTAATTATAAGACGATAGACTAAAACATGATATGATTGAAATTATGTATAAGTAATAGTTATAAGTAAGAAAACAATAATATGAACTTTTTAAATTTTTTATATTTTTTCAAACATATTAGGTATTTTATTTTAAAACATTTAATTTTTTTTTAAATTCCCATACTATAAATCCCTATTTTAATTATTTTTGTCTTATTAAAAAATTACTTTAAAAAACACCACACAACAAAATTCATATGTATTGAATTAAGGGGAGAGAAATATGTAATCTCAATATATTGAAGCAACAAATATGTATGAACCTGATTGAAAAAAATAAAATAAAACAATGCTTTCGGTTCAGATTCAAAGAGCATTCATCATTCTAATTTTGACACCAATATATGAGAAGTGTGTTGATTGCTAACATTAGTGTCATCAAGCTTCACCAGAAAAGAAATCGTTGAACAAGCAGTTGAACTTCGAGTCTTCGATGATCCCTTCACAGTAGGTAGAAGAAATGATTTAGTTATGTTCCCATTTGTAATTGTCCTTTTTATACTTCCATAAATAAATAGTTTACATATACACAACACCTTAACTAGTTTTCATTATTCTATATATTTATTAATGAATATATGCCATAGTAATATATAGTTTTCATACTCTAATAAAAATATATCTAAGAGGGACACATGTCAACACCATATTACTCATCACCAATTTTTTCTCGTTTCTCTTTTCTATTTAATACTCACATTAATTATTACTAATATTATATATTTTTTTAGATTAAAATAGTTTTTTAATAAATTAAAAAAATCTTTTTCTGATATTATTTCTAACGAAATAATTTTTCATAAAAAATAGAAAACAAATTTTTTTAAAAAATACAAAATATTTTATAATTGGTTTTTTAAAAAGTAAAATTTTATAAACAAAAATATTAAATTTGAGAGTTATAATAAGAAAGTTTTTAAGTATGACATCTTTAAAACATTTGTCTTGAAATAAAGATTTTATTTTATTTATTATAAGAAAATTGTCAATTATATCTTATTTTTAGAATATCAATTTATAATTAATAAATTTACATTATATTTAGTATTTTTTTATTCACCCCGTGTAATACACGGGTTTACTAAAGTTAGTTTTGTTACATATTAAATTAATTAATCGTTATATATTTAACTTATAATACCCCTATAATCCAAACTACTTGGTCTATGTTTAAATTCTATGTCACTATTAATATGAACATTTAGTTTGTATAGTTACACAGTTAAATAAAATATACACTATAAAGTAAAATTATTATTATTTTTTTTAAATGAAAAATGTACGACTCTGTATCGGATGATATGTTTTATTTTAATCGGGCTCGTTTAATTGTTTTCCAGTCAGGACCGCACCTCCAATCCTCTCTAAAGAAAACACACAACTTAGAAAACCCACTAAATTAACACTGAGCATTTTTTTTTATCAAAGTGAGACATGAATCCAATAGTTTTTTATATTTACATGTTTTAAGTACCTCACAAACAAAACTAATCAAAAGTCGTTTATAATACATGACTAAGTTGTTTCTCTACTATTGCTTTCTAATTAATGGTTTGTGTCCGAGTCTTTTATTAGAACTAAAACAATATAATTCGTATTAGTTAGACCCTAACAACGTTGAATCGACTTATCACTAACCAAATTCTAGAGGTGTTGGGACAGTAGGTTGATCGTGTTCATATATCAACAAGCGTTTGATGTTTAACAGAATATTGTATAATTTTATTCTGATATTTTGAGTGTATTATTAAACGCAACTAATTGAATTATTAATTTGTGTAACCAATGTCATGATTTACGGTTGGAGAAAGAAACACTTGAAGATGTGGACAAAATTCAAACTATTTTATATATGACCAAACAAACGTTGTGCCCGAGATCAACAAGAATATTAATTAAAAGAAAGTAGTCTTATTTAATTATGATATTAGATATAATCGTTCAAGATGATTGTTCATACTAATCTATCTCGTTAGATACAATTTGTAACTCGTTATTGTTTAAATAAATGACTTTTTTTATACAAGCAAATTGATCCAATACAGAAGAGAATCAAAAATATTTGGAATTCATCAAACGAGATTCCAAAGTGAAATTTGATAAACTTTTAAACTAACTAAAAGAAGTTATTTTCATTTCGTTCGATACCGGATAAATAACCATTTTCAAAAGGACATGCTAATGACAAGGTGACTTTCTTTTATTCAGGAGTTCGAAGATTCAAATCATGATGAATAGAAGTAATTTAGGAATTGTTATAAAAAACATAACAAATAAATTGATATAAAATATTATTTTAGAGGTTATAAATTATAATGATATTATTAATTAATTTGTGAATAAAAACAATCCAATAAGTCGCAAACATTTATTTATATTTTAAACACATTTTTTAACATTAATCTTTTTTCTACTGAAGTACCGAACTTCAAAGATTTTAACAGTAAGTCAGCAACATTATCTAAATTAGAGTTGGCGAATCATGATACACACTAACATGTCATGATACGACATAAAGATAAACGAGTTAGGATTTGAGGTAAAGAGATTTCGGTCACAAACGAGCCGACAAGTGCCGTTTATAACACACATAACACAATTTAATTGATTATTAAATATATTATTCTAAAATTCTAATCCTAGCAGCATTTACTTGCTATAAGAATTTCATGATAGTAATTGTTGGCAAATTTTATTTTATCATGTTAATCATATCTTATTACATACCAAACATATAAACATATAGTGTCATGAAACTAATTAAATTTATATAGTGTTAAGTAACCCACTATTAAGCATGTCCATATTAGTATTTAAGTTAATGATAAATTTAGTTTAACGTGTCATATTCGGCTTCCGTAATCATGTATTGGGGAGTGACACAACCAATGTAACACAAAACAACAAAATTTTCAACTCTAATCTAAATCCCACCACTTTTCATACAAATTAGTGAAAATATTCACATCTATTCAACAAGCTACACAAATGGCTACAAACTACATGAACAAATACATGTATTCAAACAACTATTGATCATTGTTTATTTTACATATGAATCAACAATGTACACAGATGATGTTTCAAACCAACCACCACCACTTGCAGCAATGGCGGATTGCGGCAATGGCCCGGTAGCTGTATGCAGCCAACAGAGGAAGAAACCATCACAACTAAAAATCAATCACGCAATCACACAGTAGCAGGGATGTGACAAATTTCACATACAAATGGTACAAACTAAAAAGAATTTTAACAAGTATATAGAGCACACCGCATTTTCGTCATAGAAGGGCTAGAGAGTAGTGAGATCAAGCATTCAACATCAAGATCCACCATGTTCCTGGGTGGCCTTGAGTACAAGCTCTTCCGTTGTGATGCCAATGATCTCATTTGCACGCTTCAAACCGACACAGTAATACCTTCCAATTGAATCCTGCATTCATTTATCAATAAAATTATTATTTTTAAAATGTGATTACAAAGATGAAATTATGTAAAGAATATGATTACAAAGATAATATTATTTCAGTAATAAACAAAAAGGTTTAGCCAGATTATGTATTAAAAATACATTTCTAACGACTTTGGGCGTGCTTAACTTTTTTGACCCATTTGACCCGTTCCTTTATGTTTGATTTTACCTATCAGACCCGTTAGACCATTGGAGATCAAAAAAATACCTAGAAAAAGCCTATTGTTTAGCAATATGGTAAAAAGTGGCACCTCTAATAAGAGATGATAACTCATATGTAAAAATAATAATACAAATTTACATATTGAACTATATGCTAGGAAGAGAAGAAAAAGGGAAGGAAATACAAGGAACCTCACCTTAGCAACAATGCCCATCTTTTCTAACTTGTGGATTGCATCATGAACATCAAAGTTGCAACTTGCACCAAACTCCTCTTTTATTAGTTCCTCACACTGTAAATCAAGATCCTAAAATAATATATCACAATAAACACAATTCAATAATCTATATATATATATAGAGAGAGAGAGAGAGGAAGAGGGCTCTCGTTCAATACAAAGAATCAATTTTCAGTAGAGAATTGGGAGAACCACATTAACACTTGTGACTATTGCTTTAACTGTAATACGTAAGGCGGTTATGTAACAACATAATCATCTCTTTTCTCTCTCCCACTACATTTCTTGTGCACTATGTACAAGTGCATACGTGGTTCTTGTATATTAATATTCATGTATACCTCTAAAGTCGCTTTGCCTTGTTCCATCAATATAAAGAAAGATATTATCACCTCTTTGACCTGCAAATGATCAAGGGATTTATGACCAATTGGAACACCCCCTTCTGATGCTAAAAAACATGAAGGAAGACAAATAAAATAAATCTATGAATAAAACACTTACTTCTTGTTGAATGACATCATCACACAAATGAAGAAGAGTGCCTTTTCCACTATCCAATTGTTTGTCATACATGGATTGGGTAATTAGGTTTTGATATGCAACCATATTTGCCTGAAAACTAAGAGAATCAAATGAATATTATTAACTAAAGCTCATATATTTCTCTTCTCTAACAAACAAGGAACTGAAGATGTCAGCAATTTTTCAAATTGATGAGGTCTCGCGTTGTGATTAAAAACTTCACAATAATTTAACAAGGTGGCGTCATTAATTAATTTTAATTTAACAATTACTTACCTAAATCTATAATAAACTTCCCGTCCATTATCCTTCCTTACATAGTACATAACCAATTTATTTATATTCTTATGTTTAATCATTTTGCTATGAAGTAATTACCTGAAACCTTACCATCTATACCCTTTTCTGTTCTCATGTTTCATTTTCATTTCCTTATCAATTTGTATTATACTAATTTACATCTTCATGTCTATAAATTATTTATATTTTTTAGGTTTCTAATGATTAGCTCTAATGTGTTATTGCTGAATCTGTCCATGTAACAAATGGGGCTGTAATCTAGTCGATTAGTGCATTTAAATGTGTGCAAATAACAGAAGTAACAATCATGGGATAAATATTAACCACATAATAAGAACAATAACTCACGTGAAATATATTTTAGCACAATAACCAACAACTGTAGAGAGAACAGCAAACATGACCCAAAAGTCAGCTTGAGGTGTCTCAATTGAACCTATGACAGCTACCTGAAAAAGAGATGTTATTTTTTGCATCTTAACAAGGGAAGTGACTTATATACATCAAATTACTTCATACACATTAAGTGTATGCTACGGTGAGCTGTACCATGGCTGTAAGGATGTACAAACCAGCTCCCTTTTAACAGCTATTTAAACCACACGGATTATAAGAAACTAACCAGCCCAACTATAGCAGAAACAAGGAATTTGACCCAGTCCATGGGAGTTAAACTTGGATTCTTCTTCTCAGGCTGTCAATAAGAAATACAGATTATATAAGACAACAAACTTGCAAAATATAATTCAAATAGAAAATAATACGGCAGGCCAATCGCCAATCAGGTTGGGTAATGGGTCAAAATTGGTAAATTATGGTATGGGAAACAGGTTGGGTTGACCCCAAAAACTTATAGTTTAACCCATTTTTTTACTTATTTATAGACATTTAGTGTGTTTAACATAAGATAAGACAAGATACAATATTACAATATTAAACTAACTTTTTTGCATAAGGCAATTTAGGAGGTTGTATACAACTAAAAATAGGGCTAAAGGCAATAGATAGCAGCACACTAGACTCACATTCATGATTCTAGCAACCACCTATGAAGATCAAAGAAATAACAACATATTTATATTTTCTTATCAGTAGTAGCATTTTTTACCTGGAAACCAGGAAAAGGTGATGTAGCATTTTTTTTTTTTCTTTTTTTCTAGGTGTGGACATATTCTTGGTAGTTTTTTTATATTGCATTTTCTTAATATATTAAATGTTATTAAATATGACAAGCGCATAGTATGTTGTTATGCTAAAAAATAAAAAAGTATTTTTATTACTTTCAACAAAATATCTAGATTTGGTCCAATTGACTAATTAGGTATAAAACATAACCAAGATGGAACCGTCTATAAGTATAGGTGCCAAAATTGCCACCAATAAAAGAAAACTCACTAGGACCAATTCCATATCCGCCATTGGGATATTTTTGAAATGCTTCACGTGGATTCCTCGTTCCTTTTCTTCCTTCTTGGTGCTCGCCCGCCTGCATACAAATCATTACAATGTTATGGTTTTAACATCATGTTTGAAAATATACAAACTCTTGTTGCTATAAAATTTGTATCCAAATTAAAATTTTGAGAATACATCCAATAGAAATAAGCCATACCTGTATACCACGATTATCCTATCGAATGTAGGTTCTTGGATTGTAATCTTACTTGCCAAATTCCGTAAACTGGTGGAGCGGAATAAGAATGTGGTAAATATTAAACACAAAGAAATTGCAAAAATAAGTAAAATACATAAAACTCAAGAACTATTTTAGACTTAGCTCACAACCTGAGATCCAAGTTTTCAATCCGGACTCTCTCAACGTATAAATCATCTGGAAATTCTTCATTAGTAATTTCATCATCTTTTTTGGGTCATTTCTGATTCGTACACTGGATTTTTTAGAGAAAAGCTTTCCTAGTCTACAAGCATAATGAAAATTTTAACATCAGTAAATTGCTTATTTAATTTCTTAAATTAATTAGATTTTTTTGTGAATAAACATGCCTTGTTACTCTCATAATCCAGGCCCATATACGTGAAATAATAATGTCCACTTTTTCCATGATAAAGTAGTCTGTAGTCTTATCAATTCCAATGCCTCGTCGGAAGATTACATACTTATAACAAAAGTTAAATAAAATCAACAATACTTAAATACAATTCCAAGCATCAAAACAAGATGAGCGGGTTTGGTAACAAGTCAAAACAAATTTAGTTAGAACCCGGTCACTTTTAGTATTGTTTGAAACGAACATGGTGGGGTTGACTCAATGACCTGCAAACACTCTTTTGTTCATTTTTTTAGAAAAAATAACTGATCGTGTTCTAATTATGACCAGAAAAACAGTCTATCACAATAATGATCTAAATCTATGGGAAAAAAAAAGGTGGTATGTATTTTAAATTCTTTGGGTGATTTTCGATGTTTGACACGTTTGACCCACCACACCATTTCCCCCTTTCAGTTAATTCTTTCTATTTGACCAATTTGAGATAAAGCATAACCAAAATCGACTAATTCATACAAGGTGGGTAAAAATTGCCACTTCTAAAGTAGATTAATAGCAATACCTTGTCAGCAAAGTCAGGAAGATCATCATGATGATGCTCTTCAAAGTAACGTTTCAAAAGATTCTTATCAATCTACAATTATAAGAGAGAAAAACCACAAAAAATAGAAAAAAGAAATGTTAGCATGCATGAATACGATGATTATAACACATTAGCACCTAGTATAGTAAGGTGTGCATCACTGCAGCAAACCTTTGATTCATCGACTTTAATAGGAAGATTTAAAAGATACTGCCCTGACTGTGATATCTCAATCTCCTCATTTGAACAGATCTTGAAATTACTTTTCTCCATCACCTGCAACCACAAAAGTTGTACTTTACTCTTCAAAAGATGAAACATTTTGAGTATGAACTATTTGAAGAATTTATGACATTGACTCTTCTATATTTGAATTTGGCCATCCTACCCTAAACATATATGTGAGAAAATTCTGTTCCAGAACATCAATTTCTTTTTCTGATAGATTTTGTTGCTCCAATTTCTGAGCCCCATGGACAGGATCAAAGAGTGAATACAATTGCTGCAAGTATAAAAACCACAGAAATTAAAAACAATACTTTTATAAAACTTTAAGATTTTAAAAAGAAAAACGTAATATAGCATGAGCTAAAAAAACAGCAGATAATACCATGAGATCTTCAAACTGAAGAAGATACCATGCTCGAATTATGTATTCAACTCTCTTGCAGAGCTTCAAGAATTCTGCTCTGTCAGAACTGTGTTCTGCAATGATGAACTTATTAAAAACTTGAAAATCATATTGAAGAATTAGAATACTCCATTCCAGAAGAATTAGAATACTCCATTCCAGAAAACAGGTATGTTTGGATTGTACACATATCAGAAAAAGAATTATATGTAACATTAATTTGTTGTTGCTGCTTTTCTAAACGACTAGTTACATTGTTCTAATGAGAGAACTACTCATAAGCAATTACTCCAACAAGAAATTAAAATTATTATTCAGTCTGTTAATTATTAATGCCAAGTTAATTTTTTTGGAACATTTAAATAAGCAATTATTTGCTAATCTAAGTGATGAGGATGGTTAGCCAAGGGGGCCATTAAGCAGCCCTAAATAAACAGCTAGTAAAATCTAGCCGTTTGCTTAGGTGGTACTATAAACAGGGATTTTAAAATGCTGTCATATAAAAACAAACAAATTAATGTATAACAGCACATGAGAAAGGACAAAAAAGATATCACGATATCAAATATAGTTGATCTCAGTTTGGTGAGGATAGCGGTTAGTAAAAGAAGGGGATCATATGGGAATTGTTATTCAGTCTATAGACTTATTTATCACATGATATTCGAAATAAAGATAGATAATATATATATAATATAATAATCAGATATTACCATAAAACTACACACAAAAAACCCGTAGCGTAGACTTGTATCCCAAACTAGTTATGGTACACACCACTTCTCTCGAAACCCTATCATATGTTTTCTCAATATCAATTAACACCAATATGCAAAAACTTGATATCTTACATCTACACCAAGATTCACATAACCAAATGCAGCAAACGGCATTGATCTTCCCAGCATAAAACCATACTAATCTTCTAGCCTCAGCTCTTAAAACAGTGCTCAATAACCTACTCCCAATCTCCCATGGTTTCATTCATAGTTCATCCAGCTGTACATTTTCTCTTCTATTTAATTAGATTATCATCAAGTTACTCGAGTCTTGATTCTTCATAGGGCATCATCTAAATGTTAACTGCTTAATCTACCAAGCCCTAATACACTGGTCTACACAAAGATATCTCCTACCAATTTAGGAATTGTAAGACCCAAAGCAAATCTCACATCAATCATGGACAGAAGAGATGCCAGGTTCATAAAGACAGATCCACCTCAAATACCATCAACGCGTTTTGGACACATTGGCCGTAAATAAGAAGAGAACTCCACACTTAAGCATGCTCGGATGAGAGCAATCCAAGAATGAATGCCCTCCTTAATCTAAATGTTAAATGCTTAATCTACTAAGCCCTACACTAATCTACACAAAGGGATCTCCTACCACTTTGGGAATTGTAAGACCTAAGGCAAATCTCACTATCAGTCATGAATATGAAAGATGTTAGATTCATAAGCAATGATCAACCTCATATACCAACAACGCGTAATAGACACATCGACCGTAGATGAGACGAGAATTTCACAGTGGTACCAGGATGATAACCTCCATAAAAGTTTTCACCCGGACAACCAAAACCAAATCAATGAGCTCCTCACAGGCAAAGCTAATAATATTGGTGGTACCAGGGCCAGATGTTACAGGAATACTAGCCCTAGTCCCTAGAGATTGACAATCAATGCTCATATTCATCCAAATAACAATTTGAACACAAAATTGACTTAACAAACACTCACAACACAACCAATTAACCACAAACAAGTATTACAAACACAAACTACAGAAAATTGACGTTGTTACCGATGAGACTGGCCAAATGCATGATGAGTCTAGGCTTCAAAACTGGTATTACCGCTTCACGCTCCAATCGAATCACCTCCTTCTTACTGTTACTAACGCTACTCATTATCGTTTTATGTGATGATAAAACTAGGGTTTCTTGAAGCACGAAGATGAAGATGAAGATGAAAGATGATGGAATTTCAAGTTATTATTCTTGTTTTGATCATGAAGGTTCGTTTTACAGTAATTGAGAATAAAGATATTATGTTTGTTGTTTGATTCCAAAGGGAAAGAAAGTGGTCACACGGAGTCAAACTAACGGTTAGGAATTAACGACTTTTTGTTCCTTTTACATATTATATATTATATTACCAGCGGTGAGTGTAACCGCTGGTAAATTGAATGTAAACCGTTAGATCATCTTGATATTAAATCTCAGCCGTTTAAACTCGACGGTTACGGCAGTTACGAAACAGTTTTCAGCAGTTACAATCCACTCTCCTTTTTTCCTATTTTCCCTCCCCCACTTCGTCAGTTGGTAACCTCCACCTACAACCGCTCCCCTGGTTGCATAAATAGGTCACGATGTCTCTCTTTCACACTTGAAATTCATAAGCTACCAATTTTTCACAAAAGATCCATGTAAATTCATTTCCTGTTTGAAGATTGAGGCTTTCTTTGCTCTGTTTCATGCAATCGACTTTCAGATTGACGACTTATTGCCGCAGAAGATCACATTCATCTTCTGGCTTTATCTACCTACAGATTCATCCTCTTTTCCTTTTACCATTTCAGCATCAGTAAGTTTTCTTCACTTCAATCGAGCATAAGATTAAGTTTTTTGTTGGTTTATCATTTATGCAACTAAAATTGATACTTTATGTTCAGATTTGTAGTGTTATCTCTTGAAGAAACGCGAATATGCTAAGTAAACATGAAAAGAAGTAGAACTACGGGTATTATTGATATCTTTATATTGTTGTTGTTTAAATTGTTCTTATTTTTCCAAATTTGGGTTTGAACATTAGTTTAGGTTCATAGCAGATTAATTGTTATAACAAAATCAAATTATTAGTTGCAAAATGCAATAATGCACATCAATAGTTTGCTCAAATGCTTCTGAGTTTTGGTTATTATGATAATAAACTAAAAATCGTTTTACAGCTCTCATAAAAAACATGGAGGAATTTGATGTTTACATCTCCCAAAACTGTATTCTTCAGACTCTCTTCACAACCTTAGAAGAGAAACATTATTTTTATTCATTTATTTTTATTAAAATTCATTAAATCCCTTTAATCTTTCATGATTTTTTACACTGTCTTCATATTTCCATTCCTTAATTCAATAAGGCAATGAATTTGATAAATGCATAATTCTTTTCATATCCAACTCTCCTCCTTTTATGAATTTAATTTTCTCTTGGCTAACTATGTCTTTAGTTTCCTATACTTGTATGTTAGTTGGAATTTGATGAAAAATACATTAACTTTTTGATCAATGCAATAACACTCTTGAATTATACAGATTACCCGTCCCTCCATAGTTAAAGACAAAGGTTTAGTGTTAAGGTTAAACATATAACTTTCAAAACATACTAAGACCTTTTGTTTATCTTTTAGGCTATTCTTGAAGACAATAACATTGTGGCTGTTAAGAAAAGCAAAAGAAGAATTCGAAAATGAAGTTAGACTCATAAGTAATGTTCACTATGGAAATCTTCTCTATCTCCTAGGATGCTCCAACGAAGGATCTAATCTACTTCTTGTCCTAGAATACATGCCAAATGGCATCCAAGACAGACTCTTATGGGGTAATCTTATGTTAAAAGTTTATTAAAATTTACTAACATGAAGATCTTAATCTTGAAATTGATTGTATACTAAATATCTTCATAATGGAGGTTTGATAAGGACTCTAAACTGAAAACTATATGTCTATATGACATAATACTTGGGGTGGCTAAGGGTTTAGTTCATCTACACACTGAATTCCATGTCAAAGTTCATAGATATATATATAAAGTCGAGCAATCTTCTCCTTGATCATGATTTTCAACCAAAAATTGTAGATTTCAGGTTGGCAAGGTTTTATCCCAAGAATAAAAGTTATATTAGCACCAAGTTTTTCCGAGACAATACAAATTTAACAAAATATTTTCTTTGGTTCCTCATATTGAGTCTAATATCTGGTTTGTTAAGCTTCAAACTGTTTACAAGTTTGGGTGTGCTTATGAATTCAATATTATATTTTATTGAAATAAGACTTCTTGTGAACGCGAAAGCTTTTGGAAACCGTCACATTTACTCATGATGTTTATATGTTTTGAAACTTTATTCTCAGTGTTGATCTTTGCTCCTATACAAATAAATTTCTCACTTACTTCATCTTTAATAACCATGATAACATACAATTTGATTGGTTGCAAAGTTTTTAAATGTATTCTTGTCAATCTGAACGAATGACTATTTGAAGGTATTTATCTTCTCTTAATTTCTTGCTTTTATATATCAACGAGCTCATATTTACATAACCATATATGCTTAAATGTTATCCCCACCTCCTTTCCATCAAATATGTTTGTACTTCACTATGGAAATATAAGTAATATGAATACAAAAGATGGGTAGGTGTAATCAGCATGGATAGAAAAGAGTCTTTTATGCTTTGAAAAAATGAAAAATAGTTTTTTTAAGAATAGGAAAATTGTAACTTAGAAAAACGCATGTGGGTAAATTGGGTTTTATCTCAATGGCCATTTATTTAACTAGCTTTTTGCCAATCTTTAGGATATCTGTAACATATTTTGACAAAGATAGGGAGGAGTCTCAGAGCAAGGTACCTATTATAATGTCAATGCCAAAAGCATCCCATCAAAACGACATAGAGTTTAAGGTATCTTTCTTATGTTCAAATCATGATTAATTGATTATAAGATAATCTTTTAAATTGAGGATGACTTATATGATTGTGTTCATTTATCAAATCTCCTTTAATAATCTCATGTTAAATATAAAATGCATATTGTTCTTAGTATATGATTATGGTCACATCGATCGTTCCAATTTCATGTTAGCATTTATGTTCTTAAATCACACACAAGTTGTTCGATCATACTTCAACAAGCGAGTTCATGTAGAGACATTAAGGATATAAAAAAGTTATTATGTTATGGCTAATCCACTGTAAATAGTTTAAGATGTAAAAAATTTGTAATCATTTAATAGGCTTTGATACATATATGATAAGTATCATTCGTTTATGGAGTTGCATCGAAGAAAGAAATGCTAGCTACACACACATTGTATTATATGCTAATATTTATAGAAGGGCTTCTTTCATTAGAGAGTGTGTGTGTGTGTGTGTGTATATATATATATATATTATTCCGGTGTTTGTATTGATACCTATAAAACCGTCACAACATATATTTATACTAGGACTCCATCAGAATTTTTTTTCAGTGTCGCGCCAAAATCACTATAGGTTATACACGTTACGATCTTTACAATACTTTGTTTTAAGTTAGAGCTAAGACTATATTTATTTATTTTAATTGCAGAAAGACTGTTGGAATCCGTTGAAGTCGAGTGAAGATTTACCATGTATTCAATGACAAGATTCATCTCGCAAGATTCAAACTTATGTAAAGGTTTCATGTAAATTCTTACAATTGTTGTAATTATCACATTAAAAGTACCCGGCCACCGGGCGGGTATAAAACTAGTTTTTTTTACCGCTCGTGATTTGAGCTGATAAGTTAAATTCTAAAAAAACTGTTTACTGTATAAAATGTAAGGTAAGGTTGCGTATGTTAGAACATGAAACGCTCTGGCTTATTTTTGGATCCTGCGTAAAACAAGAACTAAATCAAATATCGGATACGTCGTTTTTCGTTTGCTTTAGTTAGACATGACAAAACACACCGGAATATACAAATAGCAAACATTGTGTGTTTGTTCAAGAGAACATTCGAGTTGTAAAGTGATACATTATTTAACTAATGGTTGTGAGTTTAAATCTTAGAAAGAATAGATATGAGATAAAGTAGATACATATGTTAAAGGGGCCCACTCCACGTCCATGAGCAGTGAGCACATCCGTCACCATGGACCTAGGCTCGTCATTTGGCTGTTGACAAACCAGCACAATGTGTTGTCCGTGATTTCAAAGTCGGTCCTTGGCGTCTACGATACAAAATTTTTTTTTGATTTGTTAGTTTCGACAAAACTTTTTATTGATAAAAACAAAATTATAACGTAACATAAAAAAGGTAAAATTGCACCAAACTACTAGAAACATAAGTTAAGAAGACGTGTAAAATAACCTCATGAGATCCAAAGTATATATATAGTTAACTGATAATGTGATTCCCCTTGATTATTTTACGTAATTCACCCAAGTAGTTTAATATGATTGTATGTCACGTATTTATTTGACCATCGCATTAGCGTATTTAACTAGGTAACGCAAGTCGATTTTTAAAAAAATTGTAGAATTAAGATTTGCTTTGTTAAAACTTCTAATAAAAAATGCAAGTGACGTATTTGGAATAAAGTTGACTCAGTTTCCTAATGTTTTAAGTTTGGTATTTGCCTATGCAAAAAGATAAACAAAACTTTGGGTGATCAAAAATCGAGTGATAAGGATGATTAGAAATCAAAAAAAATCTAACTAGCTAAGAGATGAATGATTAGTAATACTAAATAAACGATTAATAAACAATTTTTATGATTCATTTATAGTTATATATGTGTATAAATGACAGAATTAACTTAGCCAAACTGATGTTTATAATCTTTTGAAGGAAAATGGTTATATCTCAAACCTCAGATAACAAAACCGAACTTAACTCTTTGTTTTATTATTAGCTACAACTAGATTAATTCTACGTGTCTAAAGTCGGCATTTATAACTAAAAAACAACTAGTTATGAAAATCCAGCCACACATCACATGTTATAAGCTCGATCTTAACTCGTAACCAAGCCGAAACATACTCACACTAGCTAAAACTTATTATCAACTCAAAATACGCGTATAGTCACCTATTAAATCTTAAGGTATACTCCGTGAGGGGGCGTGAGTGCCACATCAACTCATGCTCACTAGCAACACCATCCCACTATTTCGTAAGAGGTGAAATTGAGTTTCACAATTGAGCTCACTCACGATCATACAACATAGGGATAGAGAAAATAATTAAGTTAACCCTGTTGGATTATGTACGGGTTCGGTTACGTCACGTTGCCAACCGAGCTATGACCCGTAAGAGTTACACCTTGGGCAACAAATATTAAGTCCACTTAATTTGATTAACTGGCACTTACGAACTATATCGGTTTTTATAATTTATAATTGTTATAAATTATTTAGTATTAATATATAAATAAAAACATCAAAATTAGGCCAAGAGACAAAGTTAGTGGTAGGCCTCTCAAAGCAAAATAAAATGGGATGGTGGATTGAATGGTGGATGGAATTGCGATCGATCTAAAAGAAAAAGAAAAGATGAGATTCCCACTACCACCAACTTGCTTTATATCTTACCACCAACTTTCTCTATCTTTGGAAAAACGAGATTGATCATCAATTTTGTTCAAGATATATTTTTGCTCCCAAAGGATTTCTATAAGAAAAGAGAAGAAGGAAAGTTGAATTTTCTTTCCTATCACAAACAACCGATATATTTGATTGCAACCGTGGATCACGCCTTTTAGAGCCGCAACCACTGTGTTCCAATTTAGTGTTCGTTGATTCTAGCGTTCATTCGTTGTCCCTTGGTGTCTCAAACGGTTAATTATTAACCACAAAGGTATATTATATCTCATCAGTAGAATATTAATATTCTGTATTTGCATTGGTTGTAACCCAGATCCTGTCGGGTTCATTCTGGTATTTTATTATTACTCCGCTGCGTTAAATGTTATTAATCTGATTAATAATTATCAAAACTGTTTTTGATAAATAAACCTAACGAAGATACCACTGAACCCAATAGTGGTATCAGAGCCAGGCTTACAACATGCAAATCAGATCCGGTCTGTTAACTGGTTATAGATCACAAACTTTAAAATTATTTGAAGTTTCTGATTTATATTATTTTGGGCAACTTGTTTATTTTGGTTAAATATTTATTAACCAAACGATTGCCCGTATTATTTTGATTGTGTTTTAATTTGTAAATCTGGCTAGACCCTGTGGTTGAATGGTTGTGATGTGATTTGTTATTGTTAAAGTTTTTGGTTTTATGGTTTTTGGCCCATTTGATGGCTCAAAGTTGTAATAGATTAGAGTTTTCTTTTATTTTGTATTTCTTTTGTAAATATTGTAATATTTTGAAGACCCGAAGTCAAAACTGGAAGCAGGACAAATCAAGGAGTCAGTGAGAGCCATCAAGACAACTAGATGCACTTAGGTCCATCCTTGTGGTTGTTTTGTGTTTTCACCCGTGACCTAGCTTGATCTCGCTATTTGGCTCTAGCGAGATCAAACAATCATAGCCATTAGATTTACATATTACTTTGCTATTATGGTTGCTTTATTTTATATTACCCAACCTAAATATCAAACTAATTAATTAATTAAAAAAAAATTTACAATCAAAATAAATAACAAGTTGGGATAATCGAATAAGTTTTCAAATTCAAAATTAGTTTGAATTTCAAAACTTAAAACTTGATATTTTTAAATTAAAATTAATTATCCTTTTAAAAGGATAACTAGATAAGTTTTCAAATTTAAAATTAGTTTAAATTTTAAAACTTAAATCTTAATAATTTAAAATTATCAACTTAAAAAATCGGTTGTCTATCTCGCGATGAACCTAGTTTTAATAGGATATTAAAATCTGGTGTCCCGAGAGCTGAAAGGGTTCGTCATTTATTATCACGAACTATATATATTGTAAAACTGAATTTTACGACGCACGTATAACTTAATTATACGTTGTGTTTGACCCTATTCGGTAAACACTAAAATTGGATCCCATAGATAAAAATCAATAGTCTATGCCACCCTAAAATAAGGAACACTTGGAACATTAAGCGAAACATCAGTGTTTGGAGCCACAGCACCGCACTTGATATGTAGTTTATTCTTCCAAGGTGCAAGGGTTTTGTTGACACATCCGGCCCTTTCACAAGTAACTGTTTTAGGATGACTATTACTTTTCTCTCTAGTTACGTGCCACAGCTGTCTAGAGAGAAAAGTGGGCATAGATGAGGCTAAACGTATCAATGCATTGACAAATGTTGTCGTTGAGGCCTCATAAACGAGAGTTGTGCAATTTTCACAATTGATAAACATTGTCAGTCTGCCTAATCACTTACTAATGTTGCGTGCCCCAGCTGCCTTTAGTGACTGACCAAGCCAGATTCTCATTCCTTATTTAAAATTACTGTAAATGGGTCATTAATTAAAATAAGGAAACAATACATCGAAAATACTAATTAATTTATTTTGCTTATAAATGTCTTCAGAAACCAACAACTCCTTCATTCTCAAGTCTATTCTTGAGAAAGAGAAACTTGATAACACCAACTTTCTCGCATGGCACCGCAATCTGAGATTGGTTCTCTAAGATGGCGAAAAAGCTCTATGTTATAGATAGCGCTGTTCCCAACGAGCCTGAAAACAATACGGCCGCAGCCCGTAGAACTTGGGAAAAATTTAAGGAGGATGCCGATGAGGTAGCCTGCCTTATGCTAGCCACCATGTCTCCTGATCTCCAGAAGAACATGGAGGACATGGCTGCATTTGACATGATTGAGCAACTTAAGGGCATGTTTCAGAAACAGGCCCGACAAGAGCGCTATGATACCATGAAGCAGTTTATATCCTGCAAAATGCAAGTAGGCTCGCCTGTTAGTGCCCATGTGCTTAAAATGAAAGGGTACATCGACCAAATGGCCAAACTTGGTTATCCTATGCAAGATGAAATGGCAGTAGACTTCATTTTGAACTCCTTGCCTAGTTCTTACGACCAGTTCATAATGAACTTTAATATGAATGCATGGGTTAAGAGTGTAGCTGAACTACACGGTATGCTCAAAACTGCTGAGCAAAACATACCAGGTAAAGCCAGTCAAATGTTGATGGTCCGATCTACTGGTGTTAGGAAACCAAACCCCAAGAAGAAAACTTATAACAATAAGGGTAAGGGTAAAGTTGTTGCTGCCAAGCCTGCCACCAACAACAAACAGCTGGCTAAAAATAAAGCAGCGCCCCCTCCTGAGGAGCGACACTGTTTTGAATGCAATAAGATGGGACACTGGAGACGTAACTGTCCTGACTATCTAGCCAAGCTGAAGGTGAAGAAGGCCAATGGTGAAGGCTCTTCTTCAGGTATTCTGATTTATGTTATTGAACTTTTCACTGTTTCCAGCAACACATGGGTATTTGATACTGGATGTGGTTACCACATCATTAATGTCTTGCAGGAGCCTGAAAAGTGGAAGAAACTGAAACAAGGCGACATGGAGCTCATCGTTGGTGATGGGAAAAGAGTACCGGTTCTAGCAACTGGAACATATCATCTTTCTTGTCCATCTGGTCTTGTAATTACTTTAAATAATTGTTTGTTTGCTCCTGGTTTAACCAGAAACATTATTTCAGTTTCTTTATTGTTTGAACAAGGATTCAAGTATGTTTTTAATGATGCTGTTATTTCTGCCTACTTGAATGATATCTTTTATTTTGAGGCTAAACCTCGAAGTGGTATTTATGAGATTGATATTCAAACAAACAATAATGTATATAATCTTTCTAAACGTATCAAATCTGGAATTAACGATACGTTTCTATGGCATTGTAGACTTGGCCACATAAGCAAGGCCCGTGTGAAAAGGCTTCAGTCCGAAGGGATTCTTGAATCCACAGGACATGAATCTTTTGATGAATGCGAATCTTGCTTAGCTGGCAAACTCACAAAGGATCCTTTCACCCATGTTGGTGAACGGGCCAAGGATTTGTTAGCACTTATACACTCTGATGTATGTGGTCCTTTCAGAACCATGTCTAGAAATCATGAAAGATACTTTGTTACGTTTATTGACGATTATAGTCGATACGCCTATGTCTACCTTATGAAGCATAGACATGAAACCTTTGAAAAGTTCAAAGAGTTTCAGAACGAAGTAGAAAACCAACTTGATAAGACTATCAAAGTACTTCGATCAGATCGAGGTGGAGAATACCTAAGCCAAGAGTTCATTGATCATCTAAAGGAATGTGGAATTGTTTCACAGTTCACTCCACCCGGCACACCCCAACTTAATGGCGTGAGTGAGAGGAGAAATCGAACCCTACTTAATATGGTTCGATCGATGATGTGTAGAACTAACTTACCTCACTCCTTTTGGAGTTATGCTCTTATGACCGCCGCCCGCCTTGTCAATCTGACACCGACTAAGAAGGTAGATAAAACTCCATATGAGATATGGCATGGGTCTAAACCCAATTTGTCTTACCTTAGAGTATGGGGATGTGATGCTTATGTCACTTGTGAGTCTAATGACAAGCTAAATCCTCGAGGCGAAAAAGCTATTTTCGTTGGATACTATAATAGAAGCGGGTATTACTTTTACCATCCCGATGCAAATATGATTTCCATCAAAAGGAAGGCACATTTCCTCGAGAAAGAGTTTCTTGATCGAGGAACTGGAAGTAATATTGTGGATCTTGAAGAAATTCGAGAATCACAAACAAACGCTGAAGTAGTCGGTGCGTCTGAACAACAAGAAATTGTTACTGATTCAGATATAAACACAAGCGTTCGCAGAAGTAACAGAACTCGCAAAGAACCTGACAGATATCTTTGGAATCTAGAGGGTCCTGAGGTTCTGGTAGTAGCTGATTCTGGTGATGAACCTACTAACTACAAATCTGCTATCTCAGATCCGGAATCTGCGAAATGGCTAGATGCCATGAACGCCGAGATGCAATCCATGCGAGACAATCAAGTCTGGGACTTGGTTGAGCTACCTCCCGGTTCACGGGCTGTAGGGAGCAAGTGGATTTTCAAGAGAAAAACCGACATGCATGGAAATGTACACACCTATAAAGCACGGCTAGTTGCGAAAGGTTTCACTCAAACTCAAGGTGTTGACTATGATGAAACTTTCTCACCCGTTGCTATGATCAAATCGATTAGGATATTGCTTGCCATAGCCGCGTACTATGATTACGAGATATGGCAAATGGATGTCAAAACCGCTTTTCTAAATGGACATCTCTCTGAAGATGTCTATATGGTTCAGCCTGATGGTTTTGTCGATCCACAATATCCAAATAAGGTGTGCAAACTGAATAAGTCTATTTATGGACTTAAACAGGCATCCCGTAGCTGGAATCTTCATTTTGATCAGAGAATCGTCGAATTCGGTTTTGTCAAAAGTGAAGATGAGCCTTGTGTTTACAAAAAGGCTAGTGGGAGCACTATATCGTTCCTCATATTGTATGTGGATGATATACTGATCATTGGAAACAATATCTCAATGCTTAACGAAGTTAAAAAATGGTTGGGAGCTTGTTTCGCAATGAAAGATCTTGGAGAAGCTGCTTACATTCTAGGAATAAAGATCTATAGGGATAGATCTAAACGGCTTCTAGGGCTTAGTCAAAGCACATACATAGACAAAATGATGACACGCTTTAAGATGGAAAACTCCAAGAAAGGAGGTATTCCAATGACTAAAGGTACCGTGTTGAACAAATCGCAATCTCCTTCAAAGGACATTGATATTAAGCAAATGGAAAAGGTTCCATATGCTTCAGCGATCGGTTCCATCATGTATGCTATGCTGTGCACTAGACCTGACGTCTCGTATGCTTTGAGCATTACTAGCCGTTATCAGTAAAACCCTGGTTTTGCCCATTGGACTGCAGTTAAGAACATTCTGAAGTACTTGAGAAGGACTAAAGGCATGTTTTTAATATATGGAGGAGTTGAAGAACAGCTCACTGTAAGAAACACTGATGCTAGTTTTTAAACTGACCGAGACGACTCTCGCTCACAATCTGGTTTTGTATTCACACTCAATGGTGGAGCCATCTCTTGGAAAAGTTCCAAGCAAAGTGTGGTGGCAGATTCTACTACTGAATCTGAATACATTGCAGCATCTGATGCTGCAAAGGAAGCTGCTTGGATGAAGAAGTTCATAGCCGATCTCGATGTGGTTCCAAGTATTCAGCAACCAATCGAGATATTTTGTGATAACACAGGTGCTATTGCTCAAGCCAAAGAGCCCAGATCTCATCACAGGGCCAAGCACATTCAGAGGAAGTTTCACTATATACGGCACATAGTGAAACAAGGAGATATCGTGATAAGAAAAATCGACACAGATCAAAACCTAGCAGACCCGTTTACTAAGCCCATGACTCAGAATAAGCATGATTTACATAGAAATGCAATCGGGCTTAGATTAGCTAGTGATATGTTTTGATTTAGTATTTGGATGTATGAACTTTTAAACAGTTATACTTTTGAATTCATTTTGATCTACTGATATAGATACAATTATGAATCCTATAACTGTGTTCGTTTTTAATACGTTTAATCCATGGATATTGTATTCTAAATTATCCATAGTCGGTCAGACTTGTGGGAACAATTCTGAATTAAGACTATTCTGAATTTAGACTCAAGGAGTTGACTTCTAAATTCACAGACCTCATTATGAATGACGTTGGATGTAACTCGCCACAAACCATCTTTATTATAAGATGCTTTGATATTGGTATACTCATTTAGTATCCTATGACCTGAGATGCATACTAGAACTTCCGTTTACCGAGGGTTATTCTTTGATCACTGTCAACCGCTGTCGCGTAACTGCCAGTCATAAAGGTTTTGGTTGGGAATAATTCTGAAGTTCAGTGGGAGTTGTATGTAGTCAATAAGGGATTCTGTACTCTTACATTATATGTAACAGTTAGACATCATGGCGCCCTCGTTGATTCAAACTGGTGAAGTGTGAGGCCTCACCCAAACTGACTGTGTGTTTGATTGAACCATTTTGAATCTAGATCGAGAACTATAATGATTGAGTTCTATATGAGAATTAATCTCAATGACTCAATTGATGTCTTTTACAGAAAGGATGAATGACTATGATTACCATAAGTTTATTGTCTTGTTATAGTAAAATGATACTAGAAAAAGATGTTTGGTTAATGACTTTAAAGTGTCATACCTTGTTGGGGGCAGCCATGTGCAGCTAGAGCACCGCTGACTGTCTACGTGGAATTTAACCGAATGCCGTCCAAGTGGGAGCTTGTTGGATTATGTACGGGTTCGGTTACGTCACGTTGCCAACCGAGCTATGACCCGTAAGAGTTACACCTTGGGCAACAAATATTAAGTCCACTTAATTTGATTAACTGGCACTTACGAACTATATCGGTTTTTATAATTTATAATTGTTATAAATTATTTAGTATTAATATATAAATAAAAACATCAAAATTAGGCCAAGAGACAAAGTTAGTGGTAGGCCTCTCAAAGCAAAATAAAATGGGATGGTGGATTGAATGGTGGATGGAATTGCGATCGATCTAAAAGAAAAAGAAAAGATGAGATTCCCACTACCACCAACTTGCTTTATATCTTACCACCAACTTTCTTTATCTTTGGAAAAACGAGATTGATCATCAATTTTTGTTCAAGATATATTTTTGCTCCCAAAGGATTTCTATAAGAAAAGAGAAGAAGGAAAGTTGAATTTTCTTTCCTATCACAAACAACCGATATATTTGATTGCAACCGTGGATCACGCCTCTTAGAGCCGCAACCACTGTGTTCCAATTTAGTGTTCGTTGATTCTAGCGTTCATTCGTTGTCCCTTGGTGTCTCAAACGGTTAATTATTAACCACAAAGGTATATTATATCTCATCAGTAGAATATTAATATTCTGTATTTGCATTGGTTGTAACCCAGATCCTGTCGGGTTCATTCTGGTATTTTATTATTACTCCGCTGCGTTAAATGTTATTAATCTGATTAATAATTATCAAAACTGTTTTTGATAAATAAACCTAACGAAGATACCACTGAACCCAACAAACCCAACCAAATAAAATTAGACAACAATTAGTTTACCTCTTTATTTTCAAAATTGTGTAGTTTATATCACCACTCATACTCATAGTTAGTATCCTCACTAATATATGGTCATGAGCAGAGTGAGAAGAGAGTGAGAAAAAGTAATACCTACGTGACAAGGAAAAAAAAACCACTAATCACACCTCATGGTAATTGACTAGATGCTAAAAATTGCACTCAAATCACATAAAAAATCTCATAATGCTAACATGCAACCTTATTGGCTACCATATAGCTAACAAACAATAACAGAAATTGCAAAAATAACCAGTTTAACTAACTATAATCAAACGTCGTAAGCAAATAAACAGTTTTAATAATCAGATCCCAATTACCCTCTTAGCCTTCCATGAAGTCATGGGCGTGACGATTCACCTCTATAATAAGAGAACACATCTTAATTTATCCAGAAATGAAGGAACCTATGGTCCTCAACCCAAGCAATCTTAGTTATTGCTGAGGTTGCGGGTTTAGCTTAGCTACCATGTGCCAGTGAACCATTCTCGTGGACTAGCTCGACCACATCACTCTCAAAGAAAGCCTCGTGAAGAGCCCTCACACATTTTTCTGCTTCATCGTCGTTCACTATCAACGATATGTTCACCTGCGCAAATCCATGTTTTAGTAACTGTCCAAAGTGGGTCCGGGTATGTTACGTAAATAAAGGATACCCACTATGCAGAGGCCATCAAAGTATGCATCCAGTTTTGTTTACAAAAATCCAACCAAGATCATGTTGGAAGATGGTAAATGAAAAAAAAATCCTAGTTTTTTTACATCACCTTTTGTCTTTTACTATATTTATACAAGGGTAGTTTTGTCTTTTCGAAATTTCTAAAGGCATTTCATCAAAACACATATTTTTCTTTGATTTGGTATAAACAAAAGCCACCATGGTAGCCTATAGAGTAGTTTCATAATATTCGTAGTCTTCAACTCTTGATGAAACAAAGTTGAATTGCTGGCCTCATACACAATCCCTTATAATAATATGTTTTTTTCTATATAAGATAGACTATGACATAAATATTCAATACCCATTAAACAACTTTTCAAATCCATTTGAACCGTTTCATATTTAGTTAAAATCTTTCATAAAAAAATTCACGTGATATCAAAAACACAAAACTCGTAAATGAATTGTTTCTGGATGAATGGGGTAAAATGGCCACCTCTAATTGCAATAATTGAACGTGGGTGAAATACCTTGGAAGCTCCTTGAGATATCATCTGAACATTGACCCCGTTTCTACGAAGAACGCGAAACACCTAAAGTGCACATTGAAAGTCAAAGCTATCAAATAAAGGAAAATCACACACAAAAAAGTCAATGCACTGGAAAACCTCATTTAGTCAATCAAGTTTGACTCTTCAGCCTGTAACAATACCTTTTCTAATATTAAAGACGACCTCTGAACATTCCCAATCAGTGAAATAATTGATCGATGTTGTAAAAGATTCACTTTAGCAATTTTTTCAAGTTCTTCCACAACATTATCAAGTTCCTGCTGCCAAAAAACAACACCATTAAACCATACAGATCCTCATTTATGTACTAAACATTTACATCAATACTAGATGGATTAAACTTACACATCAGTTTATTTCAACAAACTGTTTTAAAACAAATTACTTTATTTTAATCATGTATTGTATCTACTTAATTATTTAACTAACTTTCTACGAACACTTGTAAATGACTAATCAACATTTTTGAAAATTATATTCAGTATGGTGTTCATTAAACGTCTTAGTGAGATTATTTTAATTATATAGAATACTTTTTACTACCATATAATACATATACAACGGGTAGTATTGTAATTTCCATGTTATGGTAAGACGCGCCTATTAGCTTCCTACAACCCATTTCCAACCCTCCGGTGCCTCCCTCGCCGGAGGTCCGTCTCACCTTCCACAACCAATGTCAAGCCGTTACAAGGGCCTTTCCGCACCCCCATTCAATGCCCCTGTCCGTTTACCTTCAATTGTTGTGTTTACATATCACTGGCTTCCCCAATTCGCGTTTTCACCTACAACTCAATTGCCACTCCATTCAAGAATCAATGGCATTCGGTTATCATTTAATCACAGTCAGGTCTGCTACTGTTTATAAATAGGTCTCTTGGATTCAATTTTCATAGCAATTCCATGTTTCATTATTATTCTACTCGAATTGTTCATGATTTGAGATTCATAAGTGATATACGAATGTTTAGTTGTTAATTTGTTGACAAAGCTTGTGAGTTTTAGGATTTTCTGAAAAAATCGTCCTTGGATATGATGTTGACAAAAACACACACATATTCTTAAATTAGAGATTGATTCTTGAAACATAGCAAACACATGATGTTAATAAGAGGAAATCAAGATATTAGCATTGATTCTACAACAAAGGTATGGATTTCTATTCCAATCCCTACAGAATTCGTGAGTTTGGGATACTGAGGTCAGAATGATGCAATATGATATTTTGTTGATTTTCTCCACACAAACTTACTAATTGATAATTAAATTACTACATTGTTGGCTCAATCCATGATCAATTGTAATAAATTATGTGTTGAATATGCATACTAAATGTTTGATGAAATGTCTAAATGAATAACTGTAGCTTAAGAATATGTAGAATGTGTTAGCTTCGAGACTTGATCATGTTAGCCTTATTAACGAGGTCAAAGCTTTCATCAATGGTTGCCTAACATGTTAAATTCTTTGTTTGATTTATAACTATAAACGTCTGGTGTAGTGATCTTAATAAGGTGTAGTGTTTGATTTATAACTATAAAGATAAGGTGTAATGATCTTAATAAATAATCATGTTACTCCCATGTTTTCCAAAAATTATGTAAAATCACAGAAACGTCTGGTGTAGACGAGCATTGTATGTGCGGAAAGCCCTCTGAGTATACTACATTTTGTATCTTAACATTAAAATGTGGTTTGAATGTTAAATGGGTCAAAATGGTACCTAAATTGTTTGTGTCAACATGTTATGTTCCTTAGTTGTATATGTATGTGATGACAGTACCTAAATGGTGATAGTAGGTTGAATGGGTGATAAGTTATCAAGGGATCAGGCTAAAATACAAATTGTGTTCGTGTTCTTGATGTCGCACCTCAATAATTATCAGGGTGAGTAATGACCAGATCCATCTCGACTGGGGGGGTTTAGTGGTGGCTAAAGTTCTGGCATGGTTTAAAGGGTACAAATTGTTCCAGGTCTTGTATTTTTGTTGTTCTTTTAAGGCATTTTTAAGTTTTAACTATAAACTCGGTATTCACAGGTAAATTGTGAATGAATCCAAAAGACAATTGTTAATTTCAGTGATGACATGTAACAGTTTATATATGTCAAAAGAAATATGTATATTCTGACCTTAATTAATTGAAGCACTTGTAGATTAAGTTTAAAAAATTTAATTCTTATGATCCATGTTTTTTTTGTTTAGATGGTTAGCTTACATGATGAAGATTAACTTGAAATCTGTGTTGAAGAGCACTCGTGCAGAAGTTCATGCATTATTCAGAAAAGAAAACTCAAGGTACGAATTATTTTATATATGTGATTTCAACATTTCAAGTATTCTTGATAGGATCAGTTAATCTGAGTTAAATACATCGTCAATTTATTCTATGTTCTAGAGAAAGAAAAGTTCACGAGTCCCGTTCAATTTTAATATTCAAAATTTTTAAGGGCATTTTTCCTTTTTATACATTCCATTAATTAAACTAGCGATTATGTAATGGCTAAACTTTTTACAAAGTATCTATTGTAGAAACAGGAAATGTCTTCATTCAAGTGAAGGAACTATTCAGTTTTACTAATAGTTTTGTTTAGAATAAGCATTGTTAGCATTGAAGGGCAAAGTGTATTCAGGGCTGATTATATTGCTTATTGACCTATACTTTTATATCTATTAGCAACAACCAAATGTGATTTATGCCTTGCTAGAAACGTATAAGGAGAATTAATTCTCTCTTTCTAGACGGTTTTTTTCAAAACATATATCATGTGCATGATTCAAAGTAATTGTGTCTTTGATTATGCTTTTGAAAAGTTTTTATGAATCATATCAAAGGACTGAAAGGAGATTAATGAATAATTCAAGCAATCATCTCAAGCTAGGATGAAACACCTAGACGAATTGAGTTGACTGTTCATGTTTTAGCAACTAGGTATGTTTTATCATTCTAAGCTTATTTGAGGGAATAACTACAAATCTGATTTCTTTTGACAATTGAATTAACATGGTAATTGGACACAGTTACTCGCCACCATATGTGATGTCTGCCTTCCCCCTTGAATTGAATGCTTATCATGTATGACTTGAATAAATTATAATTCCATGATGTTTTCGGTCCTTTTTTATATTAACAATAACCTGGAGCTTCTTAAATATTGAATGACATTTTTAAAGAGTTCAATGTGAGCAAATATAGTGCCAAGCAATTAAGTAGTTTCCTTATTTTAGCCTTTCAGATTGGTCTTCACGTGATTTTACATTGTTGGTCAGGGTTAAAGGTGGTAATTGGACGGGTCAGATAGGTTGAGTATCAGGTCAATCTGAAATACTTTTTATTAGAAAGCTTTTGATTTGTTAGGGGTGGTTATTATTTACTGATCATTGCTATGATAAGACTTCATAAACTGACTTGACTAAACTGAACTGGTTTGTTATATTATGTGAAGAACAAAAATTCTTTTTTTCTAAAAGTCAACTTCTATCTATTAATTGTGACAATAAATTTCCAAGGATGAGTTAGCCAACTGCTTGTATTGCAGAAACCTGAGAACGAATGGTTATATTAAGCCAAATTGAATAGTTGGCATCCATTAGAGTTGTAAATGTCTATGTATTTATTTAAACTTAGGTTGGCTAAAGAATAATATAAGATGCATGAAGCTCATAGTATTAGCTTTTAACTTGGAGATTTAAATAAAACATGTTTTTAGGGAGTATATTGAAATTTTGGGATGCCTCTTTAGTTATGTTTAATTTTTAAATAGTTTCCTACTCCTTACAATTCGATAATTTATATGGAGCTGGTTTAATCTGCATCAAAGTCTAAAGGATCATTCCCCAAACATTGTTCCATATTTTGAAGTAAACTGGTATTGTTCATATAAGGTGTTAAATTTAGCAACTTATATATGATGCCACATTTTTTATGTTAATAAAGCACTTCTTTTGCAACAGGTCAATTTGTTTACTCAATATTCCTTTACTTTTGGTTGATGTTGTAATTATTGTGCCTTTCTGATTTTAATTTTGGGGGGTTGTATGAATTATGGTCAAGTTATTGTTTTAGCTACCATTGGGTTGATATTATCATGATTATGACAACAAAGTTTTGAACTATAGTATAATAAAGCAGTATTCTCCTTTTACTTTTTATGTTTGAATTGTATAATGTAGTTAGTTTTAGTCTCTCAATTTCAAGCGTTCATTTTACTTTTCTTTTAGTGGTTTGTTCGTTTTCTTTTACTGATTCTTTTGTCTTCTTCTAATCAGTTATATTATGAAAACTAATTGGGATGATTATTATGTTTTAAGGGGATTGAACATAATTTAATAGACGTCGAGGTTGGTAGGTTAATATCTAGAGGTTATTCTTATTGTTGTAGAGGTTGTCATTGTCTAACTTGCTCTACATTTTATATTTTAAACATTCTAATTGCAATTTACACATATTGTGCAACAGGTTTGCTACGAAGACTTATAAAACTAACACACCTATTACCTCCCTATTCAGGTAAAAGTTGTTAGGAAAAGGCCTTTGGATACAAAAATGAAAATTATCTTTTTATATATAGACGTGTACATATTGTTCATTCTCACATGTTGCTACCCTATATTTTATTTGTTATCTACTCAAAAGTATTTATTCAACAAGGCGACGCAATTAAGTCATTTGCAAGCTATTACGACAAATTGAATTAAATATGAGGATCATGCCTCGTGGATTCGTAAGACTAGCCAAAGATTACCAAGTATTTTGGATTGGTATGTGCACAAGCCTGACACAAGAACTTATTCAAGAACTTATTGAAGACCTATTCAAGGAATGACATGTTCCAAATAGAGGCAAAATGTCTTGCGACATGATCATATGTTCTATTTTTGGCATATGTTGTAGATATGTTTTGGTAGTCTTTTTAGTAGATTACAGTTTAAAATATTTATAAGGAACAATTTGCTTATACATGAAAACAAGGGAGCTTCTGATATCATTTCGAGCATTCATGGTGGATTCCCCTTCTTTATCCGTATGATTACACTAAAAAGCACTACAGTTTCTCTCTTCTTTTCAATTAAATAATACTTTTTATAACTTTATCATTATTTTTCTCTCTCCTCAACTCACAAACACTTTCAAAAATATTAAAAATTTTATAGGGATTGAACATTGATTCTTTAATATACTGATGAACAGTAACATTTTCTCTCTACTTCTCTCACAACCACTCAAAACAATTCCATATAATATAGGAAATAAACTCATATTTTTAGGGACTCCACTATGAATGCTCTAAGTAGAGCAACTGGGCAAAAACCATAGCGTATTTACAAGTATTCAATCATCTTAATTGTTTATTCATTATTAGTTTATTTTTTCCCGTATTATAATACCCCTGTTGTGGTATTGTATCATACAATGACCTAAACCATAGCACATTACTTTCTGTTATTCCCGCCGCAACGTGTGGGCTAAAATGCTAGTGTGTGTGTGTGTGTGTATATATATATATTATTTAGAAACTTAATAAATAGTAGGCTTTATGAGTTTTCCAATTCAATCACAAAAGTTTTATGAGTTTTTCAAGCTACTTATGTTTAATACTTGTTAAGTATATGAATTATGAGATTTCGTCAAATTGTAAATGACAATATATTTAAATACTTGCCTGCTGAATCAACTCCCTGCTCCAAAGTTTCGAAGGATCCAATGTTAATGAAATGCTAACTTCACTAGTAGCCACAACATCCACTGAAATACCCAAATCCTCAAAAGTAGAGAATACCTAAATCATGTGAAAACACAAAAATAAAGCATCCGGCTGCTCAAAGATTGATGGATAGTAGTGGTGGCGAAATGAGTGGGTCGGGTAATGAGTCAAAACAAGTTATTTTAGCATGTGTCAACACGAACCAGGCCAGCCCAGGACAACCCGTTAGCATTATTTAACTAAGGTGTTGAATATGATTAAGTAACTATATAATCATAATAATCATTCTAGTATATAATACAAATAATCATGTTTTTTAACAAAAGGTTTTTATGCATTCAAGTACATTTTAGACAATAATTGATCCATTTGACATGCTTCCAATTTTTTTTTATCTTTTAGCTTGCAGTTAAAATTTTAAGCTTATCGCATTTGCCCATTTTACTGAGTTAAATCTTCTAGCTTAACCCATTTGACCCATAGATAGATAACAAAACCCAAAGTGACCCCTCCGAATGGCCACCTTTGGTAACAACATTGTTCCTTTACCTTGGCAAGGAATCCAAATTGCCCAAGCATGCGAGTGCTAACAATATCCAACATGGTTACATTGCGTTTCAAAACAATGCTAGTCAGTATCGCCTGAAATTGAGGTTGGCAATCATTTAGGTTTCAGAATTCTGATGATAGGTTTGTTTGTTTGTTTGTTTAATTCTGATGATAGGTTTTATATAGTGTAGTGTTATTGACCTTTGACATGTCCCTTGATTTAGTGATTAGGGTACCAGGAGCATTACGATTGTAAGAATTTTTAACCCTCACGGGAATATCACCCTCTCTTGCAGGTCTCATGGACTGTGGATGCAACACCTACAGATAAGAGAAAAATCGATCGTTGAAAAAATTGGGAGAATAAGAATCAAGTGGAAAAGTAGTGTGTCCAGATTTTGTCAAACTTCATATCTTGTCATGTTGAACGCAATGTCACAAAAGGAAAATGGCAGGCTACTTCATTTTAATGCCATATAAAGGCACATAAAAAAGAAAATTAAATAAATACCTGAGCACCAAAATATGCAAGTTCAGCAGCTTCATCAAATGTTAAATATGGCACAGGTTCAGCACCCGGATATATGTTCGGATCACACGTCAAAACACCATCAACGTCTTTCCAAACCTGCATAACGAACACACTAAATATTATTTTTTCCAAGGTAGCATACAACATATTACACTTGTATTTGATTTTCTAAACCTGAATTTCACGCAAGTTCAATCCTTTACCAATGGTTGTGGCAGTCAAATCACTACCACCTCTGCCCAATGTAGTTACTGCACAAGTTCTCCAGCCCTATATTGTATATAAATTTAATTAATCATTTTCATGTGTGTCAGTGTGTGAGCCTTCAAAGAAATTTAAAAAAAAATGAAGAAAAGAATCAAATAAAAGACCTTCCCAAGGAAGCCAGTAACAATAGGGATTGCAGGATCACTAATCCAATCACCATGAAGTCTTTTTGCTACAGCGGGATAAGTTGCTTCCAGGATATCCGCGTTAGTAAAGTCGTCTGTTGTTATAAAACCAATATCGAATGCATCATACTGCAAAATAGAAAAGAGAAGGAAGAAGCAAAGAGTTAGCAATGCATGAAATAACAGTCGCTCCTGTGACTTTGGGTCATAATTTGGTGGTGTTGTTACTCAAAGTCCTACACTAAACATAATATGTTGAATTAATCCCTCGCCTCATTCCACGAAGTCATGAGATATGAACAATTACTAAATGATGTAGATAGAAAATACTCCTTTATTTCTTTTTAAGTCATTAAATCTAAGCAATATCCAAGTTGCATTTCCCGGACCACTCTTCTACTATTATTACTAGTATTAGTAGTTTTATAATCACTTTTTGTGACCGCTAATCTATTACTATTATTAGTACTGTTTGTTTTGTTTTCTTTATCTATATTGTATATTATTTGTGTTTTTATACTTTATACCTCTCAGAAAAGGTTTTTTGAGCCGTGAGTCTCAATGGGAGACTGGAAGCATTCTCTCTATCTCCTAGAATAGAGGAAATTTCTACCATCTCACCCTCTCAGTCCCCCGACCCTACCAGTAGCTTGCTTGAGTGGGATTTTACTGGTACTACCAATAGCTTGCTTGAGTCGGATTTTACTAGGTACATTTGTTTGTTTGTTTTCCATGACCACAACAAGAATTATTTGATGCCACGTGGTATCACGGCTTAAGTGCATGTATACCATTTGACTTCATAATGACGAGTCATCTTTTTCACAACTCAAAAAATCACAGAGGGAGTTTACTTGTCGACCTAGGGTTTTCAGTTACTGACGTCCTATAGCCGCCACTAACCCTTGTTTGTTGCAGATCAGAAAGAACAAGACCAGCAGCCAATCATTGTTGTTGTTCCCATTCCTACCGACAGCCCCTTGCCGCTGCAAAACCACCGGATGATCGTCGACAAGCCGCCTCCCTATGTCTGAAAACTGCAGCTATGGGTGTCCTTTTGTTCCGCTTAAAAGATATCCTACAAAACATATGACGATCCTGGCCGAAAGTCAGAAGACGAGTTTGATTTGTTGGCCAAGAAATCTAGTTGGAGCCTGTGAACATAGGGTCATTCACCGTGACTGAACCACATTAATTCTTGTGTCATTTACGTTTTTGCAGTTTGACTGTGTGTGTGTGTGTGTGCGCCTCTGTATTCCCATCAATTGTCATTTCGTTAGGAACATAGGAAATGTAAAGCGGCTCAAACTCATTCATTTCCCTTTGTTGTTACTTACATCACCTAGCAGTTCTATTCTTATTCGTTATGCTGCAAGCTAATATCATACAAATGCCACGATGCAGATTTTTCATGATACATAAATATTCATACAAACATAACAAAGAAGTTCTATCTTAATCCAACATTGCGGCAGTATTTATAGTTATCATCGTTAAGTCATAAGTGTACTCGGTGACTTTAAACAAAAGAAAAATAAAACAAGAAGAAACGCGCTAGCTATGGGCCTATAGCATCCAAACAAAAATTGTTTTAGGCAGGAAATCATGGTGAATTAGATATAGTATCATAGAATAGGAATATTCGGTCATTAATTATATCAAATAATCAACAAACCACATACTTGGCGGGCTTTGACACCGATTTTATTCAAGTAAGCTGCAAATATTCTTGTGGACATGCACTCCCCAAATGAGACTAGGTAATCTCTTGCACGTGGAGTCAACTCTTTCAGTACGGATATCCCATTCAGCAGCCGCTCTAGCTTTTCTAAGTGGCCTACAAGACATCTCTCACAAAATATGAAATCATGTAATCATATGAAGCAAAAAAGAAAAAAAAAAAAAAAAAGATCAACCCGGTTGAGCAAGCAATTATGCATACAAAGAGGACGTAGGTTGCACAACGCGACCGAACCTCTATAAATCTCTTGTGTCTCTTTATTGTTTACAGTTTTCTATTTGCATGTTCGTGCTCTTTGATCATAACAAGTAGCAACTGGCATCAGAGCTTCATACTCTTGATTACTATTAAAATCCCCCCCCCCTTTTTAAAAATTTCGTACGAACTAGGGTTCTTGCCGCCTTCGGTTACTAGTCGAACCAGGGTTCTGCCGCCACCTGTGGTCTCTCAGATTAGGGTTTTTTTTCCAGTGTCATCGGCTGATACTGTCTTCGCAACCGTCATTGTCAAACTAGGTTTGGTTCCATGTACAGCTATTCAGATTAAGATCAGTCTAACTTGGTAGTTTGATTGTTTGTTGCTTTCAAAACTCAAGTGCATTATCAAACTTGTTTGCATTCGGTTTTTTGGAATTGATTTCATAGAATAATGGTCAATAGAACAACACTCAAGGTCAGGCAGTCGGCCACTGTTATGTTTGTCACCATTCTCAATTCTGACTCGACTATTGAGCATCTCTGGCATGGAGTAATGGCTAATGATGGGAAAACAAGAATAGAGTAATTCGACGGTCACGATTTCGGACGGTGGAAGATGCAATTCGAGGATTTCCTAGTTCAGAAGAATTTGAAAGCCACTTTATTTGGTAAGAAACCAGAGAAGACTTCAGATGCTGACTGGGCTGCTCTTGACAGGAAAGTTGTTTCTGTCATCATACTCTCGTTATCAAAGAATGTTGCTTTTAATATTTTGAAGGAGACGATAGGGAAAGGCCTTATGGATGCGTTGGCAAACAAATAAGAGAAGTCTTCTTCTACTAATAAAGTCTTTCTGATTAGAAAAATACTGAACATGAGACTGAAAGAAGGAGGATCCATGACCACTCATATGAACAGAAGATATCTAGTGTTGGGATTGCAAAGATACTAGGCACTGAGGGGAGATGTAGAAAGAAGGAAAGGGATACTAGTAGATGTTGGTCAAAGTCCCAAAAAAAAAGTCAGTTAAAGCCTAAAAAAGATATCTAGCGATGGAATTGCAAAGAAACTGGACATTTCAGAAATCAATGCCCAAACTCGTCTCCTTCAAAAGAGAAGAAGGAAGTCAATGTAGTTGTTGATGATTCTGCTTCTGATTCTGATGATGCTCTTATCTGCTGTATAGAAAACTCAACGAAGTCATAGATTATGGATTTTGGTGCATCTTTTCATGTTACTTCTAACGAAGACGACTTAGAGTATGCGGACCGATAACTTTGGTAAAGTTTGTTTGGCAAATAATCATACTCTCAATGTTAGAGGTGGCAAAATGGGTGGGTTGGATTGGGTTGGTTGTTAGGTTAGGATGGATTTGGGTCAGGATGGGTTTGGGTTAGGATGGGTCATTTAGAAAAAAAGGTCAGGATGGGTTTGGGTCACTATGAGTTTGGATCAGGATGGGTTCGGATCAGGATGGATCATTTTTAAAAAGTCAACACTATTTCACAAGTTTTCTACAATCCAACCACACATATAGATAGATGTATATACGAGTTCAAAGAGATACATATAAGACTTCATCTACAATAGATAGATGCATCTACAATCCAACAACACATATAGATAGATGCATATACGGACCCGTGGCGGCGCGGCGGACCCGTGGCGGCGCGGCGGACCCGGGGCGGCGCGGCGGACCCGTGACGACGCGGCGGACCGGTGGTGATAAGCGATGAAACTCGACAGAGGTGGGAGGTTGTATGTGTGTTGGTGGTGTGGTGGACCGGTGGTGATGCGGTGGTGGTGTGGTGGACCGGTGGTGACGCGGTGGTGTGGTGGTGGTGGTGCGATGGTGTCTTGTGCGACGGAGGCGATCAATTTGAGTGAAAGAAATATTGACTCAGACTTGTAGATCTAATTTTGAAAACCCATCTTGACCTATGTTTTTTTTTCCAAAAAGGCTTTTAACCCATCTTGACCCACTTATGTTTTTTATTTAATCCATTCTAACCCATCTTTATTTTTAAAACACCCATTATGACCCAAAATCACATATTTGGATTTCTTTTGCCACCTCTACTCAATGTCATAGAATTAGGGGATATTGAGCTGAAAATTACATTGGGCACCTCATGGACCTTAAAGGAAGTTCAGGTCATTCCCAGCCAAAAAAAAAAACTAACCTTTATCGGACAGTTGGATAATCAGGGTACGATGTGATGCTTGGTAGGGGACAATGGAAGATAGTCAAAGGGAACCTCGTAATTACCAGAGGTAAAAAAGTACTCTATATATGGCTGAAGTTCCAATGGATGGGATAAATGCAATAACAAATAGGTCGAGTCAATCCAGTCTGTGACACCAACGACTCGGTCACATGAGTGAAAAAAGAATGAAGATACTCGTTGCAAAAAGAAAACTTCCAGAACTTAAAAGGATTGAATCTGAATTTTGTGAACCTTGTGTCTTGTGAAGACAGGAAAGGCACTAAAAGTTCAGAAATTAGAGCTCGTTCACACTAATGTCTTCGAACCAACCTCAATTTCTTCTGATGGAGGGGCTCTATAAATCTCTCGTGTCTTTTTATTGTTTACTATTTTCTATTTGGGTGATCGTGCTCTTTGATCCTAACAAACCCTTCAATGACTAAATTATTGCAGAACTAGAGGCCTACCTGTAACGATTGACCTGTCTAATCCAAGCTCATCCACTGTCCTGGGTATACACACCAATACATAATTAGAATAAACTAATGTGTGTACTCTGTAACTTCACACACAATCTAGATTTTTACCTATAATGCAGTTCTTTCACAAAACTCAACTCCTCAATTTCAGACACATCAGAAACACAGCTTGCAGCTTTTTCACCAGCCTATATGATACCAACACATATTAACTTCAAGCCTTCATCAAAATACAGATCAAAAATCAATTTAATAAATCAAGGATTGCACAAACCAGTATAAGATTGTTGGTGGTTTTGCCCATAGCCGATAGAACTATCACAGGATTCTCTTCCGGAAAGCTGAGGATAAGCTCAGCTACCTCTTTCATCCTATCCCCCGAGGCAACCGAAGATCCACCAAACTTCATCACACACGATAGCTGGCTACTCGACCCTTCTAAACCTTTCACTTTCGGCTCAGTTCGCACCAAAACATCATTCTTCTTCGCATCACAAACAACCTTCACACCTCTCCCCCTACTTGAAGCCAAAACCCTAACTCCTCCACACAACTCACTAACCGCATCAAAACTAAGCCCTCGCTGCGAGCACAAAGATCGCGAGCGTAAACCGCTCTCCGTATAACAATACAGCGCTTTGATTCCACTCAAATGTGTAGCTATTGCCATTGTAAATTTGCAACAGCTAGTCAGCTAGATTGTTTACCGTTAAGCTGAGAGAGCTAACTAATTCACTTAGCTCTCCCTGCAAACACACAAACTACCTGCAAACACAATAACACAGCATAAGCAGCAAACAAACACAAATCTAACATCAATCTGGAGATTTCAAACAAATTAAACAATCTCAAATACGTTTGTGTTGGCTTCAGATCGGATGTTGTTATATAAACTCTTAATAATTAATGCGATGAATGTAACGAAACATATGTTGTGATTGATGAATGGATTGATGATGGTGTACCTGAGAATAACAGAGGTTGAATGATGTGGTTGTTGGTTAGGTTAGGGTTGAATGATGAGTGCTGAGGGGCTGCGGCGGAGATGAGAAATGGAGAATGGAGCAACGGTGGGGCCTGCGGTTGGTGTGGGACCAGTGGTGGTGTTGAAACTTGAAAGTTGAAACGCCCGTGGTGTGGGTACGCATGTGGTTGCTTCGACCTCGTGTCGCTTTCGCTAGTCACTAGTTTGTCGTTTTGGCTTGATAATTGATATAATAATTAATGGGCACATGTGTAGTAGTGGTGGGATGTACCTAGGGTAAAGGGGTGGGTGAAGATAGTCCCGACCTAGCGTTGTTAAACGAACAACACTAATTTATTCGTGTGAATGGGTAGTGGACTCGTTAACCGGCATGTGTTAGGTCGTTCTAGATTTCTAGTCTAAGACGCAAAAGATAATGTTGTTATGCTCGTTAGAGATATCTGAAGTTTGAACTGTTTTCATTTCAACGTAAAACTCAAAGGTATCAATAAAGGTGAAAAAAACAAGTTGCATGGACTTTCAATCGGCCATAAAACCTTAATGAGTGATTCATCGTAAAGTGGCAGTAATTTTGTTGATCAAAAAAAAAATTAAAGACAAAATAGAAAAAGAAAAATAAAAAACCAAAGTTAAACTCTAACAAACGCAATATTCAATCTTACGTAATCATGTTTATAAATTTATATGCTTTAGCTGAAAAAAAAATAAAAGAAATCAAAAGAAATGAAAATGACAAAAAAAGAAAGAGAAGAAAAAAATAATGGTGCGAGGCATTAAACCCTTTTCATTCAAGTTGCAACCCATGCTCTTTGCCACATCAAATGGCTCTTTGCTTTACATCATCCAAGACAACAATATATAATCATTTGCTATGTATGAGATTTTATTAAAAAAAAGTAGTAGTTGGTATTATTCTTTTATTTGTCTTTTAAAATATGATAATTGTTACTCTCGTATTTAACTCACAGACTCTAATTAGCATTTTTAAATTTAAATCAGGAACTTTAACTACGTGAACTTATTACTGCAAAACAAGCTATAGATTATTTTTTTAAGTCGAGAACACAAGTTTAGATTTGCATCATTCCATGTGAAGCACATGCTCCAAATCAAGCACTCTATTCTGAAGTATAAACTTTGGATTAAAACTTTACAAACACGCTTGAATTCCGTCGTTTACATCGAGCGCATGCTTTCATTATGATTACCTGTATACTAATTACCAATTTTCATGTGTTTTATGGTTTGTACATTATGTTTTAATAGATTGTACTTGATACTTGGTTTTCTTTTTTTTTCTTTTTTACTTTTAATCATAATGTTTTTATATCTTTTACAATTTAACCACAATACTTTTTCAATTTTAACTTTAGTCTCCTATACTTTTCATCTTTTATAACTTTTTCTTTTTACATTACGGTTGCGAGTTACACGCCGCAAACGTACGCATGTGGTTCAACGTTGTCACACTTATTTTTTATTGTTTAACTGTCTTGATGCAATGCACGGGGTTCTAGATCAACTTAATTACCGTTTTCTATATTTTACGTTTTGCAAACGTGATTCAACGTTTTTACGTCTACTTTTGCCCTTGGTTTTATTTTTCACCATTTTGTTACTTTTTTGATACGAGTTTTAGGGAGGGATTTATATGCCCGAAGCCTATAGTATAAATACAATCTTCATCGTTTGAGGGAGGGATTTATATGCCCGAAGCCTTATCTTTTATCTCTTATTTACATTGCTATCATGTGTCAATACTTACTTTCATGATGAAGTTTGGGCACTAGTCATTCCCCTAGTTCCAGATAAACTAATGTTCCACGTGTGCAAATCGCCTTTTATCAGACTTGAGTAAGACATCGAGCTCAACCCTCCACTACAAGATTCAAATCTTATTATTGTGCGTTTATATAGCTACATATATGAGATTACTTTTTAACTAAGAAAAAGTATGTTAGATTGTTAGTTATTATTATTTTTTTAAGATATTAAGTTTAAGTCTTACATAAAAGTATGTTAATAACAACTATAAACTGACACGTTGTAAGATAAAAAGAAATTATAGTATTACGTGGTTTTATCAAATTTATGGATGCCATCTTTGTTGTAACTATTTATAAATTGATTTTGTGTCACACATGTTTGCTTACACACAAAGTGTTTCGTCTATTAAATGTAACAAACCGATTGCCAAATCATGAGAAATGACTTCTCTTTATTTATCATTTTATGGGCCTTGCTTTAATCTCCAAGGGTGTTATTTTCTTTCCTAGTCTTGCAAAAGAGTAGCTTCTATATTAAAAAATACCAGTTTTTTTTAGTATCTAGTACAAATGGCTCAACAAAACAAGACAATCGACACACTAGGAAAACACTTGTCTGAAAAACTCATTTTTTTACTCTTGGCAGCATAATGAAAGAGGACAAAATCCTCACTAATCACAACGCTCTATGGGCATGGTGGAAGTGGGACGACGTAATAAAAGATATTCCACGATGACTAATCAAATACAGCCCGTGCCAGGGCTTGTACTCACATGAGAATCACACGAATCTTAAAAACAAACCTTAATTCAAACACTATAAATACAGGAAGAAATATAACATTTGGTCTTTCAATTTTACTCTTAATTTCACACATACCACACACACTTATTATTACTTAATCAAACAATTGATTATAATGTCGAAGGGTTATCACTAGGAAAACACTATTCATTTATCTATGACGCCTTAACATGTTTCTATAGTGTGCAAATGAATTGAGGTGTCGAGTTTAACCATTGAAGAAAGAGTGGAGTGCTAGCTTTCAATTTTACTCTTAATTTCACACATACCACACACACTTATTATTACTTAATCAAACAATTGATTATAATGTCGAAGGGTTATCACTAGGAAAACACTATTCATTTATCTATGACGCCTTAACATGTTTCTATAGTGTGCAAATGAATTGAGGTGTCGAGTTTAACCATTGAAGAAAGAGTGGAGTACTAGCTTTGATCTAATCCGTGTTCACCAATGCTCGAATATTTTATATAATAGTTATAAACTTAATTTCTAAAATAAAAACAAGAAAGGATAAAGATCTCGGTAATCAGATGTCACATCATTAGTAAATAAAAAGTTCATTATATTTTTCTAGAATCACTATATATTACACTCAACTCCTAAAAGGACACCTAAAGTCTCGAACCACCGCCTATTGTTTTGAGGGAGACTGTCTTAACCTATAATACCCAAAATAATAATAATAATAATAATAATAATAATAATAATAATAATAATAATAATAATAATAATAATAATAATAATAATAAAGGTGCAGGGGTGATTTTGCCATTTTTAGAACTTAAATTAATAACTTTGTGCACAAAATGGAAGAAGCTTGAATTACAGGGACCAAAGGTGTAATTTTTGTTTTAAAAACACCATCACCACCGTCGACCACCTCACCTCGCCGGCCACTATTCCGGCGACACTCCGGCAAGCCAAACCACTTTAAACCACTCGGATTCAACTCGATTAAACAACCCCGACACACTAACGTGTAAGATTCGAACTTGTTTCCCCACTTTAATTTGAAAAATGTAAAAGGTAATGCGATCTAAACCGACCCACGATCTTCGGTCCCTTTTCCAGCCACAAATCGCACCAAACAACAATAATAATCAAATTGAGTCGACCTAATCAATCATTTATCTAATATTAATCTGTGTACACCCTCAATTTCACCCGAAACACCCAAAAATCTCAGATTCGATCTCCACCTTTCACGCGACCTGCAACTCATTTGAAACCCAATCTGCGATCAATTTTAATCGAAATTGATAAGGGACTTTGCTTCCAGATCATCGTTAGAAGCTACCTGTGCATTTAATTCGATTATCTTCAACAATTCTTCATCGTTTGAATTCTCCCCAAAGCCGCGACCTGCTACCGATCGATCATCACAATTCGAACTTCGAAACAGGTAATTGAACACACCTATATGCTCGATTCTAGTCTAGGAATGAAAGCCCTATGCTTTCAATCGATTACAACATCGATTTGGGATTCAATTTGGTGGATTTCGATTCCAGGGTTTATACTTTGAAATTGGGGATTTTGGATTCGGAATTGGTTAAAAGGAATTGAAACCCATTTAATTCAGGCACAGGCGCCCTAGCCTGCTGGTTAAAGCGTAAGAGGGATAGGCAAGGGGTCCCGGGTTCGAACCCGAGCCCCTGCCGTATTTTTTTTAATGCCTTTTAACCTTTAAAAAATTATGTAAAAATTCGTAAAAAATTTATAAAATTCCTTTTATAAACTCCGTTTATTTTTAAAATCATCAACTTTATTTTCTGTAATTTTCTTTAGATTTAAACCTTTATAAAACAATGTAACAAAGACATTTAGTTTAATTATTTTTATGGATTCTTTTAAATAAACGGTGAAAATCAGATTAAATATAGGACTCCTTTTATAAAAGTACCCGATTAATTTTCTATAAATTAGTTTGTTAAAAACCTTAACAATTTATATTTATATTATTGACAAACGTTATAAATAGTTTATTTTGTTTAAAAATAAACTGTAAATAGTTGATTTAGGCCCGTATTTTACAGCCAACTTACAGAAGCCATAACTTCTTCATAACAGATTCAAATCAGTTAAATCTTATGTCCATGACGAAGTTCATCAAAAGAAGAATCTGTTGATATATAAAACATCGAAAAACTCATTCGTTTAGACCTCCAAACAGTCGTTTCGTAACAGTTAGCAGTTCTGCGCAGCTGTAAAGATCCACGTTTTTCTCATATTTTGGTAATCCAAATCAGAAACTTTTCTAAATGAAAGTTGTTTAGAAATCATTAATGTAGTAAACTGGAGATTTGCAGAATTTATAAACGTCGTTTAGTATTTTTAACGAGTACGAATAGACAGGGGCAGAACTGGAATTTTTCCAAACTACAATTTGCGTTACGTTATCGTAGGTTCTCGCGGCGTTAACTGAGCCTAGACTTTGTTTCTGATTATTGTCATTCGTGTATAAGGTACGGATTCTGTTTCCTTGTTATCATAATATTCACTTTTGTTCTGTTACTTATAGTACGGATAACGTTTCCTTGTTATCATAATATTCACTTTTGTTCTGTTACTTATAGTACGGATTCTGTTTCTTTGTTATCATAAGTATTTACTTTTGTTTTCCGTTACTTTGTAGTACGGATTCCTGATTCCCGTCTTGTATTTGATTTCCGTTCATCTATAGTTTTGATTCCTGTCATACATAGATATTTTGCTTTTGATTCTGTTATAAGTAGCTTGACTACTATATATTTCTGAATTTGTTACCCGAGCTCTCCCTATCTTGGGGGTGACCAAGACGAGTTATTGCGGCATCGATAACGTGGCACCAACCGTGGCGGTGAGCTGAGATCACGACGTCTCTAAAGAGGACTCTGAAATTATGTCTTGTTATATTATTATTTCCTCACAAAATGTGGGGGAAAGACCGCGTACATCTTCCCTTAAATGGGACAGACCCTCCCTGGACCCTGTGAAAACGCGGGAGCTCTTTACAGCACCAGGTACGCCCTTTTATATTATTATTTCCTCAGAGGCGTATGGATCGATCCTAGGTTAGTCCTGTTATTTCCTGATGGATGGTTACACACCATTCCATTCAGGACTCTGGTGAATGGTTTGTATGTCTGCCCATACTCCGTTTCACATTGGTTCACGGGCTCGCTACCTGTGTTCCCTCTGTTCGGTTATTATATGATATGATTATTAGCCCGGGGTATGTTCTATCTGATATATGTCTTATGCCGTTATGTTCTATTTAATATATATATATATATATCTTATGATCTTTGATTCTCCGTTATCACCATGTCTGTTTATTTTTGATATCTGCCGATTCTTTGATTATCACCATGTCTGTTTATTTTTGATATCTGCCGATTCTTTGATTATCACCATGTCTGTTTATTTTTGTTATCTGCTATTCCGTTCACTGAGCGTTATGCTCAGGCGTGCTTTTGTTTTCATGCACGTCAGGTCAGCAGGGTAATCCGGGAAACCAGTGAAGAGTGAATTGAAGACCAAGATTATCTGTTACTTTAATTGATGTATTGAACATCTTATTTAGGTTCTTTCGGATTATTTAGTGTGTTTGAAGTTATTTCGTCTGACCGTTTCTGTAATATCATGGATTTGGTTTTTGATTTGATATCCGTATTAGTGACACGTCAGCCTTGTTGGGTTGGGGTGTTACATAACCACCTACGCTCTCCCCTTGGGACAAAAAGTTCATTATATACGTAGTCGAATGGTAACAAAAATATGCAATAAATAAAGTAGATTCATTAGCATTAATGGTCCGTAGGTTAAAAAGCATTGATGCATAAAATTAAAAAATGTTTCTAGCGTCTTTGAAACTACAAGCACTTTTATATCTTTTGAAAAGATATATACTCAAAGACATGATACAACCATACCATCTCACCAAAAAGTTTATTTATTTAGTGAACACATATGTTGGGTTTAACAGTTGAGTTTCGGGCGGATCTGAGAGTCAAGCTTGGTCTCAATGTCAGGGGGAGGGGGTCCAATTTTGTTTCTTGTTCATTAATTTAGAAACTCTAGTGTATTTTTTATATGCTTACGTTACTGTCAATGTAATTTCTTGAGCATCTAAGTAATAAAAAGAATCCATACTTATAACCCATAGACATAAATCATTCATTGCAACCAAACCATGTAAATCCTTGCATCTCGTGTTTACTTTTCTAAAGATGTGATTGTGTGCGTGCGGAACCCGAGTGTGGTTTTTTCTATAATGACCGACTCCTAACCCTCTAAACGTAGTCTTAAATCTACATTAGTTTTCATTATGAATCTAGAATCCCTAACCACTTACGTAGAAACATTTTTTACTACACATTAAGATGCTGTTAGGTTGAGTGACATAGTTTCAATCATGCAATTTTACACTATCGGGCCGAAAGTTAATAGTACTGACAAAAAAAGAGGCCCCCATGGCCCATACCAAGCTTCCCCTATGGTTAGGTTGCATACCCTTTTATTTTTGTTTATTTAATTGAATGAATGAACATGAGCACATGTATTATTTCTTTCATTTATGCTTGTTTACATGTATTAATGTTTATACGTTTATTAGTACATTTATATCCTCTCGTTTGTTCTGGCCTACATACTACCGGGGGGGGGGGGGGGCTATGATTTTTCTATCATTTATGCTTTTTCTGGTCCCTGGATTTTTATTTTAATGACATGTTAGTAGCAGCAAGTTAGTAATATTCGCTCATGTTATAGTTTGAACCATGCAAGAGAGTCAGAGGCTCCCACCATCTTTTTAATCACTAAGCCAAAAGATCATTGGTTGGTTCCTGAATTTATGTCGATACGAAATTTTGAGGAAATAAAAAAATGGTATGTGTTAATGGCTTATGGACATTAGTAATGGACTTATCCCTTGTGTATTTTGGGCCGTTCAAGAAAAATATATGATACTAGTTTTAGAAAACTAGTGTAACACACGGTTTAAAAATATGAAAACAGCATAATTCATATTATTTCGTATGATTAAGTTACGTATTACTATAACAATTAAAACTAAAAAGTTACATTTATAAATTATAAAATTCAAATACTTTTTTAAATAATATAATATATAATTGACCCATTTAAAATTAAAACCAGTTGTGTTAAAATCATCACACTAATCTAAAATAAATAAATATATCTATAAATATCTTTTTCTTTTTAGTTTTTTTTCAATTGAATTTTACTTAGCTATAAAAGTATGTATAGTAAACAATATGATTACACAATTAAGTTGATAATATAAAAAATAAATTTAAAACCAAATGAATTATTGCTATTAATTGAGTTTCTTAAAATAAAAAACTTGACTAAAAATATATTTAGTTTAGGTGGGAAATTTTTTTTGAGAAGTAACATGAGAGTGACATGTGACATCCTAGTTACTCTTTTATTATCTATGTATTATAATAAAAGAAGGTTTTGATTTGCCACTTGACACAATTATATGACTCATAAATTTTATTTTCCCGCTTCTCTCTCCTAATAAATATCACATTAAATACAAATGATATCAATTAATTCTTTTCATATTAAAAATACTTTCATATTAAATTAAAAAAGAGATCTTTCTATAAATATAATTTTTAAAAAAATATTTTTTTACAAAATAAGAACGTTTTCAAAAAATAACAAACTTTTAAAAAACATAATATATTTTAAAATTGGCTTTAAAAATAAAATTTCTATGAAATAAAACTAATTAAATTTCAAAGTTATAATAAAGAAATCATTAAAATGACACTTTTTTTAAAAACGGTTTGTTTTGAAACAATTTGTTTAAAAACCAACTTTTTTTGAAAAAAAAAACAAAAAAATTAAACAAAAGTTTAGAAAATGATATCGTCTTTTTATCACTCGTATGTAATGTCAATCGTATCTTATATCAATAGATCATTCTATGATTAATAATTTTTGTTAATAGTTATTTAATATTTTATTATTCAACCCGTGCAATACACGGGGTCTAACCTAGTATAGTATAGAAGTATAGATTTTGACTTTTATTTTAAACTAGCTTTAGTAAACTCGTGTATTACACGGGTTGAATAAATAAAATATTAATATAATAATATTTATTAATTATAAAATGATATTTTAACATATAATAAAATAATAATATCAACTTTTAAAATTTTATTTTTAAACTTTTTTCTAAAAATAAATAAAATAAATCGTATAAAAATATTATTTTTAATAATTTTCCCATTATAACTCTCAAATTTGATTATTTTATGTTTTTAAAAAAGTGACTTTTTAAAAATACCAATTTTAAAAAATCTGTATTTAAAAAAATATGCTTTAGAAAAATATATTATTTTAAAAAATTATTTATTTAGAAATAATATTAATAAATAGATTTATTTCTTAATTTATTAAATCTAAAAAGTTGTTAAGAAATATTATTAATAATTAAGGTAATTATTTAATAGGAGAGAGATGCGGGAAAAATTTGATGAGAATGATTGTGGTGCTGCCACGTGTCATCTTAAGATACCTTTTTATTAGAGTAGATAGATATTATTTCTCACCGACACACAATTGAATTATGTGATGAAGGTGATATGTAAACTTAATTTGAAGGATCAATTGCATATATATTTTTATAAACATTCTTTAAATGTATATATATCCAAACAATAACTTTAATTGTATATATATTCATTTTATTGTTACACTTCTAAAAAAATTAATAAGAACTTACACATTGATATATATGCTACTAAAGAGTCTTAGAAAAGAAAATATGATTTTAATCTATTTGCCATTTATAAGGTTGGTAAGGGAAAATTTGTCAATTATAAAGTTTTAGTAAAAATAAGGGCAAATTAATTATTATATAAACCACTTTGATTGAAAATGAGTAAATTTGTAAATTATAAGGTTTTGTAAGGGAATATATGCATTTAAAATTTTTGCTTAGATATATATACGATTAAAAAATTATAGAGGAGAAAATATGCTTTTAACCTAATTTGAATGGTGCTATTCTAATGAGATTTGTTTATACTCATCTTGTTCAAGTATAATCATTTATATTTATTATATCCGTAACAAAAATCAACAAACATAAACGAATACGAACACTTTCTTTTCTTAAACATATTAATAATACAAATAAAAACACTCGTTCGTTTAAATTTTATTTTCATGTTCGTAAAGTCTCACACCCTTACGTATACTACCAAAAACACAATGACTTTCAACTTTTCAAAAGCCTCAATAATTGCCACTAATGGAAGATACCATCATAATTTATACATCTTTTAAACTTTTTTTTTCTACACCCCAAGCAAGTTGGAAGAATATGCCATCACATCAAAACGACGTCGGACTTACCAACGCATGTTATTGGCTGATACCTAGGGCTACACCAACTTGTAGCATCTGTAAATAAAAAGCAAACCCCTTTCATTGATATTCACAAAACGCACAAAAAACCCTCAGAGACTCAAGTCGCCGGAGCAAATCATCACTGAAATCGTAATCTCCGATCAACGATGGCGGTTTCCGGCGACTCACGTCAATCTCTGATCCCCAATTTCATCTACACTTCTTCGATTTCCACCAGCAGCTTACTGATGAACAACACATCGAGTTTCACATCGTTTTCGTCTGCATCGAATGCTAAACAGCAGAATAAGTTCGTGATTCCTGCTCCTAGTGAGCCTGTTGGTAAGATCGAGATGTATTCGCCTCAGTTCTATGCGGCTTGTACTGCTGGAGGGATTCTCAGCTGTGGTCTCACGCATATGGCTGTCACGCCTCTTGATCTTGTGAAATGTAACATGCAGGTGAGTTGTTCTGTTTGGATTTTGGTTGATCTGGTTGAGTTTTGGTGTTTGGAGGTGGATTGATGTTGGATTGATGTCGTTTGGTATGCTAGTGTGTTGTTTTAGTGTTTACTGATGGCTCGTTTGGATATGTTGATTCTGATTTGATTGTTATGCTCATGTGATTGGTGATGTTATGTTTGATGCGTTTATGGCTAGATCTGTGTGTTGTAGTTTGTTCACGTAGTTTGCTTTCAATTACGATATCGATTTGTCCTGATGAGTGTCGTATGATTTATTTGTTAGCTGGAGTTTAATGTTCACACTTCGATTTACAGTTGTGAGATGTTGATCTGTGCAATGATTTTTTTATTTTTGGTTTGATAAAAGTATTCTTTCAAACTTTATTCGCCATAATGGTCAAAATCTTCAAACGAACTTTTATATCACATTTATGAGGGTATTGTTTTTAACTTTTTACCATCTTATCATTTTTTAGTCTGTTTCTAGTTGTAAAACGAATTGCAGAGTAATCACTTATTCACTATTGATTCACAAGTTATGATGAGATCCAGATGTTAAACTACATTTGTATCATTATGAGTTAATCGCTTTCTTTAAATGTTTATTCTATGGGTGTGATTGTTGATCTGAACCCCTACTTGATTGAATTATTATTATGTTTAGATAACTTAATTGAGAGTTTTATTAGTTTTGACTTTTGAGATGCTTAAAATTGTAAATACCATACATACGTGTTAGTTTACCTTAAGTGTAAAGTGCGATCTTTTAAGTAGTGAACGATCTGCGGGTACTTATCAAACTTGATATGCAATCCTGCATGGCTGCATGAAATAGGTTTATATGATTATGTGTGCTTTATACATGGTATTGGGTACTTTCTGCTGAAAAAAGGCCAATTGAACTTGCTGTGTTTTTCACTTCTGATTTTATTGGTTTATATTGTGAGTAGATGAGGAACTAGATAGGTAAAATGTGAATAAATGTATAAACATTTATCTCTTTTTGACTTTATAACAATGACATTAATTCTTGATCTGTGTGCGTGAAATAGGTGAATATGGGTGCTTTATACATGCATATTTGGTACTTAATGTTGAAAACCGCCAGTTGCAACTTACTGTGTCTTTCACTTTTGATTTTATTGGTTCATATATTGAAAGTAGATGAGGGGTGAGATATGTTAAACAATTATTTTGAATGAATGTATAATTGTTTAATTTTTGTGACTCTTTAACAATGGCATTAAGTGGACATGTTTTTATGATGAAGTGATGTGCACCACTGAAGTAACTCTTATAGCTTAGTCCAATCAGATTTGAATGTCATGACTCATGAGCATCCCATTGAGCCAGCAATCCTGGTCTGCTTGTGTATATGCATCTTAGACATTGTGTTCCATAACATATAAGGCCCCGTTTGGTTCGCATAATTCTCAGGAGTTGGAATTGGAATTGGAAAATTTTCCCATATTCATTGAAATTCACATTCCTTTGATTTACTCGTAGAATGTTCAACAATCCAATGGAATGTTCAAAATTAACATTCCAATTTCACTCAAAATTGACCAACCAAACACGTTATTAAAGTTAACAAGATTCCATTCCGATTCCATTTCCGATTCCAATTCCTTTGCAAAACATTCTGTGAACCAGACAGCCCCTAAGGTGATACCACACCTCAAAAGGGTTGTGATTAAGTTTAGAGTCATTGGTGTACTAGTAGATCCGTAACATTTCCTGTGTTTGGCAAATTGTATCTGCTAAATATTTAATGAGATGCCAATTTTGTTCTTGATCTTTTTTACCTGTTCATAACATCACTTTCTTGCAATTCGTTGTTGATTACTCAGATTGACCCTGCTAAATATAAGAGCATCTCGTCTGGTTTCGGAGTGCTGCTGAAGGAGCAGGGTTTAAGGGGATTCTTTAGGGGATGGGTCCCTACCCTGCTTGGTTACAGTGCTCAGGGTGCCTGCAAATTTGGCTTCTATGAATTCTTTAAGAAATACTACTCTGACATTGCTGGCCCAGAGTATGCAGCCAAGTACAAGACTTTGATCTACCTTGCTGGTTCAGCGTCTGCTGAGGTAATTGCTGACGTGGCTCTTTGTCCTATGGAGGCGGTGAAGGTCCGTGTCCAAACACAACCTGGATTTGCCAGGGGTTTGGGAGATGGACTTCCAAAGTTTGTCAGATCTGAAGGCGTACTTGGGTATGCATAATATATAATTGTTTATTACTTTTGTTTTCTTTGGAGCTACATCAAATTTATTATGTAGGTTTTTGTTCTTTTCTTTTTTGCTTCACTGAGTTTTCCCTATATTATAGGTTGTACAAGGGTTTGGTACCACTTTGGGGACGCCAGATACCATGTAAGTTGAGGCATCTGAGATGCAAGATTTTGTAATATATTATACCCCCTTAGTTTGGGGACACCACATTTTTGTAGTTTATTCAGTAAAAGTATTAAATAAATACATATCATGTTAGCTCTGAATTAATCTGATGGAGGAATCATTCTTCGCTATTGTGTATTTCTTTTTTTGTGTCTACTTTCGTTTAGACATACTGAAAAGGGGAAACTAGGTAAACTATAAGGGGTTTGATAATAGATGCAGTTTTACTAGGATCTGGTTCTAGCAATACAAGCCATGATAAAACTGATACAGGAATATTAGCATCTCATATTTTCATTTTAACTTGTAAGATTCAGTGTATCTCCTTTGAAATATGAGTTATGGCGATGTTTGCATGTTCAATAGGCTGATTCATTGGTGTGTTATGATATTGCATATGTTTTTGTTTTTGCTTTTTTATGTGTCACTGTAACTGTCAAAACACTCAAAACTAAGAACCACATACTTTTACAGCTGATTGCATAATGGTTTTATCTCTAGATGTAGATTATTTGATGTCATATCCAAATTGTCATCACAATTCTTCTATCATTTTCACCACTGCAACATCACCAGAATTATTTACTTATATATCCTTTTGAAGTCAACACAAGTGTATCTTGACTGTTTGATATGTGCAGACACAATGATGAAATTTGCTTCATTCGAGACTATTGTGGAGTTGATGTACAAATATGCTATCCCTACACCAAAGAACGAGTGCAGCAAATCCCTGCAACTTGGAGTTAGTTTTGCTGGTGGATATGTGGCTGGTGTCCTCTGTGCTGTCGTTTCTCATCCTGCTGACAACCTTGTTTCCTTCCTTAACAATGCCAAGGGAGCAAGTGTTGGAGATGTGAGTGTTTATGCTTGAGCAATTTCTAGTTTTGGGGTGTCAGAAGTCGGAACAGGGTTTGGGTAACATGGGTAATTTTTGCATGGGTCGAAACAATGCGCAGAACACTCTTGTTGAATAAATAGTTATTAAATTAATTGTTTAAGAAAAAGTGTTTGCGTTAAAAAAAACTAAGAAAATACTTATGGAAGTAGTTATGTTATATTATGGATATGGATTTAGCGATATAAGTAGGTTCACAGGATGTATGAAATAAAAGTACTCTGGGGGTGACTTTCTGACCCACTTGGCCTGTTTTCTTTTCTGCCAAACTTTTGAATTTTACCCATTTGACCAGTTAAAAAAACCTAACCTCATTGAATCGCTGGACCAGTTCATAAGTAAATGGGTCCGAATGGCCACATCTTGTCCAATCCCTAGGGCGAAGAGTGTGTCATTATTATTTAAAGGCTGCTTTAACTTATATGGCATCTTATATTCTTCTTTTACCATTTCAGGCTGTGAATAAGCTTGGACTTTGGGGTCTCTTCACCCGAGGGCTTCCCCTTCGGATTGTCATGATTGGAACTCTCACCGGAGCTCAATGGGGAATCTACGATGCTTTTAAAGTGTTTGTTGGCCTGTAAGTTCATCTGACTTTCCATTATTTCACGTTTACAGGAATGTTCAAAACTCAGTCCAAAACACTTGAAACTGGCAAACTGAACTGAAACTAGACTGATATTGGTTTTTACCTTCCAAGTTTGATAACACAACGATATTTAGGCAAAGAAATATGCTTAATCATGACCCCACAAGTTTGAGTCTGGTTCATGGTTTGGTTTTGGATTGAACTGGTACCAAACCGACACCAAACCAGTACTGTTTTGGTTCCGTCCCAGCTCTGTTTGGTCCGGTCTGGTCCAGTTCATGAATCTTGGCGCATTTTTCTTCTTGTTTTTTTGACCTAAACTTTTGATTTAATTTGATGTACAGGCCAACAACAGGTGGTGCTGCACCTGCTCCAGTTGCTGAGACTGCAAAGGCATAAGTGTTTGTTTGGCTATGTAGCCTGAGATGCTTTTTTTTACCCCTTCAAAGTGAGTCAATAAACATAGGATTCCTTAATGTCACCACAGTAATTTTGGAGAGTTAACTCTTTTGTTTTGGAACATGAGACTAGAAAGGCTTTTAACTTGTATTTGTTTCTTTTGATTTTTTTGGTATTTAAAGAGGGAGAAGTTTTTGTCATCATGAAAAGACAAATGCAATTTCCACCCTTGGATAATAATTGGGGGACAGATAATATGGTTATACTTTGGCCCTGCCATTTTTCATTATCTTATGTTTATTTTTTAATGACGAATGTCTACTAGTTCTGACTACATTACAACTAAATTATATCGATCTATCGTAGACTGGTTTGAACCTTTGAGCTCAACCTTGAAATTTTGGCATTGGATCCAAACCTCACCTTGTTATCTTATCTTTATGCTTGCAGTTTCAGCTTTAGATAATATATGAACCAAGTATGAGCATCCTGATTTATTAAGTAGCTGAAGCTTACCAGTATAGATGTATAAACCCTTTTGTTTTCCCCAACTGGCTACGGTTTGGATCGGCAAAGTAAAAAGCAGTTCTTGGTGGACCCGTTTTTGAAGAAGAACGTGATCGGTTTGGTCCGGTGTTTGATTGGTTCAGTTCAGGTTAAACCGTTTTGAACGAGATAGGTTACAAACCGATTACAAACTAGTGGTTCGGGAACCGTAACTTGTTTTTGCCAAACTAGTAGGTTTTAGGAGAAGGAAGTGATCGTTAGGTCTGGTTTAGTTTTTGGTTTTTTAACCAGCACGGTTTGGGTTAAACCGGTTTGAACTAGGTAGGCTGCTAACTAGCGGGTTGAGTTCAACAATAAACCTGGTTTCATCAAACCAGTTTCAATACTAGTTTTGGTTTGGGTTGGTTTGTTTGTTTTGATTCAGGAACTGTTTTTTATTTTTACTTTTTATTATGCACCTCTACTTACTACTACATGATCTCTTTGAAAGCCAAAGTGGGGTTAGCTTTGAAAGTCTAATAGTTAGTTTTCTTTTTTTTTTTGAACGACAAGTATATCCTACTTTTAAATTACATCACCCCTAACTACTCGCGTGTGCCATTCCTGAGGCCGTTCCCAATGCTGTTGCACAACGCCATTGCGTGATCTCATGTTTGTTTATTTTCAATTTTCTAATTTCCGGTATTTAAGAAAGGTTTGAATTAAATGAAAGGATAGCAGATAAATGTTGCAAATTACTGTCTTAGTTATTTTTCTATTTCTTCGAGAGACTAGCCATTTCGAATCGGCTTTCTATCAATACTAATATAAATGTATGAGTGTTCAACGCTTGTTATCTTTTAACTTTACAATTAGTTTTAAACACTTTTTGTTCTCTCTTACAAATTTTAAAATGTACCGTTCTGACGTGCTTATTTTTATAGTTTCATTTGTGTTTCGATTTAACTTTTATTTGAACCAGTCATAGATCAAATATAACATGTTTTTAATTTTTTATTTCTAAAGAATACCCGATTTTCCCTTAGAACTTTTGAGATATAATATTTTATAAAGTTTATTTTGAATATATATTTGTTACGTACTTCTTTCCTTAAATGGGACGGACCCTCCCTGGACCCTGCGAAAACGCGGAGCTCTTTGCAGCACCAGGTACGCCCTTTCTTTCTATTTGTTACGTACTTATTTTTATTTGTGTTTCAATGTAATATGATAATACAAAAACCATATAATATACGTTGGTTCTATGTATATCATACATCATTTGCCACCAGTTTTTTTGGCTATTGATTGCTATAATTGAATATGTTGGTTGTTGTTGTTGTTGTTCATTGTGTCGTTTTTGGTGTCAATTAGAGAAAATAACAGTATCTACTCGGACACTACAATGGAAGTGTGTTGAATCAGCAGCAGACAGTAAGCGTCTTTTGTATCGTGAGCAATGAAACCGACGATCTTGCTAGAAGTAACATCTCTATCATTTGGGATATGGATAAAACCTGCTTACATCTCATGATTTCTAGACCTCGTATCACAGGTGAGACTTGAACTCAAAACCTCCTCTTATGTTAATGAAGTATTGGAATACCTCATCATAACCACTTGGATTAAAGATCAATACATGTAAACATCTCCTAAAGATACACTTATTTACAAATACGCAATAACTATATACCAACAACACATATATTGTTTTGTCTGTTTTGGTACGAAGAAGACCCCACAAAGAAGAAAATCTCATGCAACCTAAAGTTCAATGATTATCTTCACAACAATGTAATTTATAACTTTTGTTTTGTATATGCTCAGAATTCTGCCGCAACAAGCGGCGGAATTCTATGTTGGGGAATCACACACATTTATCTGATCAAATTAATCTGATGTGCTATTTTTCATCTTAACAATTGCCTTCATCATCTCCATTTTATTATCTAAACATATCTCATTTTTTTGTTCCTTTAGTCTGGGTCGTTGTCTTCTTATTCATTTGAAATCATCGTTTCATTATTCAGTACGTGTTTGATTCACAATCTGTGGCGTAAGTTCTAAGTTTACTCAGGTTAAGTATCTGTTTTAGTATTGTATAAGCATTTGAAATCATCTTTTTCGTATTCAGTTTTGTATCATGTTTATATCTAAAGTTTCTAGGTTGAATGGTATGTATTTGTGAGTTCTTGACAGAAGGAGATGGAATGTTCAATAGGCATTTTCTCTAATTCTACACTAAATGGTTGACACCAATTGTTAAAAGACTAAAATTAATCAAACTTGTAAAAAATAATTGGTCGGAGTTAGATTACAAATTTACAATATTGCACAAGTGAACCAAAGTACAAGCCAAAGAAGTTGATTAATTAACAAATGAAGAAGCACACTCATAATGATATGCAATCTCACACTCTAAGCACTTAAATATCATGTTATACTGCAATTTTAAGCCACAATCAGTACACTCTCCATCATTCTCAAGCCCTTGAACAAAGGCCAAGCGGTGTGGGTGCCCTTTGATCTTAAGTGTTCCTTTAAATTTGACATTGAGAAACCTATAGACATTTTTTTCTTCATAGGCATATGTAGCTTGCTCATATTGAAGTATTAAGGGCGCACAAGCAGCATGCATAGATTGGGCACATGTAGTGCAATGATAGAACCACCGCCAAGGGCTAAATTCATCCTCACATATTTCACAAAAGTATTCGCCAATATGATTCTCAACCGGACTGTATCTTAGGCTCAAGGTATGTTTATCACACTTGTGCTTAACCTCTCTAGGCAAGAAGAAAGCACACTCCACATGAATGTAGAACTCACACGAGGGACAATGAAACCCTATCATTGTGTAGTCCATCGAATATTCACAGGCATTGCAATACTTTCTTGATAGCTTAGATGAAGGATTTATTTTTGATAAGAGATGATCTGGATGAGCGTCATGTGTGATTTCTTTAGGTATGAATGCACAATTAATGTCAACATAAAATTCACACATTGTGCATCCATACGCGAACCCATTGCATGGTAACTTGCAAATGGCACACGTGAACACATCAAATAACTTACCAGGGATTTTTGTCCAAAGAAAAAGAGTATGCTCAGGATGGCCTATGTAGTCTTGTACTTCAAGTGGTAGATTTGCACACCACTCATGAAGAACAAAACAACATTGTTCTTCAACATCTTGGCAACACTTGTAAAACGGTATTGTCACAATTGGTCTTACACACCCATCACACAAAAATTGAATTCTTTTCATCGGGTCATGTAGAGAAACCATTTTATTATCAACCGATGTCTGCTTGTCGAAAAGAATGAGTGGATGTTGATGACTAGAGTGGTTGAGTATTTCACCATCATTTTGTTTTCCAATAAACTCCTTTTGATTAAAATTGTGACGCTTCAAAAGGTTGTCACCTTCATCATGAAATGGACAATGAAGTAGATTTGGATGTTCAGCGTCTTTATAATTTTTGAAAGTTTTGCCAAGGCCTAAAGAAAAACAGCATTAAAATTAGACTAAGATAATTTGCACATAAATTAACAGATAAAACGGAAGAAGAGATTGCTTACTTGTTATTTGGAGAATGGACATAAACGGTTCTTTCCTTGAAGTTGCACAATCAACATGCACATAATATCGACATTTATCGCATTTGTAAATCCATAAATGACTATGAAACTCATTATCACAGACTCTACATAAGGGAAAGAACTTAGCCTTTTTATCAAAATAGGGAAATGAATATGCAAGGGTAAGTGGATGTGAATGAGCAAAAGTCCCATCAGTGTGATTTTGTATTAGTAACTTGGAAGGCATCAAAGCACACTCCAAGCCGATCCGAAACATAGGACAAGTGGGACATTGAAAGAATTCCCCTTCATGTTTATTACCACAAGCTGTACACTTAGATACTATGGCCCCGAAAGTTCGTTCCAGATGGTGAGGGTGACTAGGGTGGTTTATCTTCTGTTCAGACATAGTAGTACAAATTATGTCTATGTTAAAATTACAGATTGAACAATGATAATTAAAAGTATTCTTCCACTCAAGATTACAGACAGAACACTTCCATTCAAAATCGATACTTTGGTAATAAAGTGAATCGATAGCTGATATACCCTGGACAAGGTAAGATTATGGTTAGAATGTAATGGATGATTTTGTTGGATTAAGGGTAATTCTGCACAGAATTTATGCAACGAGTAATCACAAGACTTGCAGTTGTAGTAACACAAATGAAAGGACCATATTTGTTCATTACACATGCTGCATTGGCCATAATGATGGTCTTCTTCCACAAAGTCATATTCATCTTCATCTTCATATTCATCTTTATCATCAATATTTTCAATTCTGTGATTCGGTTGCAGATATAGAAGGCTGAGTGGATGATGGTGACTAAAGTGAAGAAGCTGGTCCTTTTCAACTACATCAATGAAATATTTATGTTACAATACGTTGTTGTGCCAATGTTATGAGACCAACATTCATTCATACTTATTTAGATCATTGTATGATACCAACAATATGAAACACAACCTTCTTCTATACGACAAGAAATAAATGTCTGTGATTCCTCATAACAAAAATTAATTTTTTCTTCATGTTTTAACCAAGAATGGATGGTTAAACCATTCAAAGTTGGTTTACAGTTAGCATTAATTTACTTGTCAATTTTTGATGAAGTGTAATGAGCATAAGTTGTGACATGCACATTATTAATGATATGTAATGCCATCTAGGATGTGACAATCATATAACTAATGACATGCTAATATGCTATGTCACATAATTATTTATTTTATGGTGTTCTTTGTTATTTTCAAAAACATTATATATCCTGAATGTTTAATTGACTTGTCTAGTATGTTATTTTTCTAACATGAAGAAAAGATGAAGGACTCGATAAATGATCTTCAAAAGGGATAGAAAGTAATATATGCCATTTTTTAGAGAAAAAGAGAGAAAGGAGGAAGATGAATATAAGAAGGAAATATCGAAAAGGCCACACTCCCTTGTTCTAGTATTCGCAGGGCGTAAACCACTAGATTCAGGGTCTACAAGTAACAAGGAGGATCACAACAATCACTAAATGGCTTCTTCCCAATCAATCACATGTCAAACCACACATAAATCCTAGGCGACACACTCATGTCATCTAAGAAATGACGTATAGAGACGATATAAAACTAAAGCAAGCGTTGGTGAAAAAAAAGTGAGAAAATGTCCTCAGGTGACAGGGCTAGCATGATCAATGCAAATTGTATATGAATCTAGTTTAAGAGACTTAAAATATAACTTGCATCATGTTTGAAACCTAAAGTAATTCTAGATGAAAGCAACATTAACTCATATTTATTATGAACCCCTGACGTAAATTGCACCATGTGAAGAATGATGTGAGTTAGTAAGTAAGGGTGTGCTAAGATATCCAAATCTGAATATCCAAAATTATATATATCTACACCTAATAAATATTTTTTTGTATTTATAACATAATTTTATTATTTAATAAATGGCATATTAATTCTTATATAATTATTATAATCTAATTTATTTTATTATTTAATGGCATATTATTTAGTGAATGACATTTTTTGTAGTGTGAATAATTATAAAAAAAACCCAATTTACAGATATTTGCATTTAAAAAAATACATTATGTAATTCAAGGAAAAATAGTATATTGTTTGTATACTAAGAGCATTTTAAGAAACGAATCAAGCTTTTAATTATGTTTCGGATTCTCCAAAACTTTGTCTCTAAACTGATCTGAATCGTTTCATGCATTAAAATTACCAACCTATGTGTTGTGTTCTCCATTGCTTCGCGCAAGCTTTAAACTAATGTGTGTGTGCATGTATAATTCTTTTTATAACTTTGGAATATGAAAATCCAAATCTAAACCTGAAATATTATATGTATGTGTATATAAATGTTATTTATTTCTTTAATTGTTTTTATAATTTATAATTACTATTTTTATATCTATTGCTAATTTTTATATGTGTTTTGTATATCCGTCTTATCATCCTAAATTTAAGATATGGATTGTAAAATTCAACTATCTCAATATTTCAAAAATCTGAATTTATGTATATACAAATTTGAACATCCCTAATCGTATCACCACAAATCCAACGAAGACACTTAAATAGGCAGAGACATGTAGATTTTCAGGGTACAACCAACGACCACTTGAGTAGTTTGTTATTTATATTAGGAGGTGAGCAAGCCTTTGTTAAAACTACAAGAAAATAGAATTAAAGATGGACATAATATGAAGTTGAAGAGCATATTTTAATTTAGGCCTAGAGTAACGTTGGAATTAGGTGAGAGCATTCAACATAAACATATGTTTGTCAACAATCATACTCCATGGTTTTATGGGATTACTATTATCAGGTTTCTAATTTGGTTACAAGATCGAAACTCTAAAAAAAAAGGTAGAAAAGTAAGATACCCATGAATTGACTATTGTTCAAGCAGTAATTAGTAAAGAAATTTATGTTAGTTGCTTTATTTTTAGACGACAAACTCAGACACCATACGTTTACTCTTAAATCTACTTCATTTGTTCTTGATGGGACTCAATAGTCTCTCACTACTAATTAGGAGGGACGTTATTTTAGTTTTAACATCTTGGTATCATTGGTTTCCATACCCTTTGGTAGCTACGTTTATACTTTTGAATACAACCTGATTAAAGCATACATACCTCAATTTCTCTCGGGTGATCTATTTATTGATTTCTTGAACGGGCATCGAAAAGCATGTATAAAATTAATATAAGGAAAAGTGACATACCAAGTGCACTGTCCATGGAATTTGCTTTGATCCGCAAGTTGAATACCACACAAATCGCAAACAGAATAATAATGTATGGGAACTCAACGCACCATTAAAAAGAAATGAAAATGAACATATTCGATTAACCATTCAACAAGAAATCCCAATCATTCCTTCCAAACTCACACTTTGATGCTTACCTTCCTCAAATGCATATATGGACTTTTATTATACTTCATTCTTGTATTGAATGGGAAGGAATGTATCTATTCTATTATTATGAGTTGCGATGCGAGTTTACGTACGGTTTCATTTTATCTCCTAACCAAGATTAAAAATACTCGTGTGTTACACATGTTGAAATAGTGAACATCGTAGTCGAGAATATGATAACATTGTGAGATAGAAAAACATATATGGTTTGAGAAGATAGAATCGTGATATACATTGAAGCGATGAGCTTTTTTTATAATGAGTTACCAATCGTTGTAGTAGTGTTTGAGTTTGTGAAATCTTGATATTTTAAATGCTTCCTTAAAATATACAATAATTGAAAGTATTTTTGTTTTTAAAAATGATTAGCTATAAATTAACTTTAATGTTCACAAAATTAGCTTTCATTATAGTATTTTTGATGAAATGTTTTATTTATTGGTGGAAAGAAGTTAAGTTGATTAATATAGTAGTAATTGCGTTTCGGAAACTAATTTATATACTAATTAGTTTTAGTAAACCTGTTAAAAAAAACGGGTTAAATAAATAAAATATTATATATAATAAAATTTTATTAATTATAAAACGATAATCGAATATAAGATATAATGGAAATTACGTACTAATAAAAATTATAAGTGATAAAACAATGATATTAACTTTTTAAACTATTGTTTTTAATCCTTTTTAGAAAAAAATTAAATATTTTATTTCAAAACAAACCATATTAAAAATGTCATTTTTAAAAATTTCCTTATAATAACTCGTAAGTGGTTTATAGAAAATTAAAAACATCAATTTAAAAAAATTTCCTATTTTTAAAAAAAGTTTGATGTTATAAAAAATTATCATTTTATGAAAGTTTATTTTTCTAATAAAATTATTAAAAAGATCTATTTTTAATTTATTAAAAAACTATTTTAATATAAAAAAAGTTAAATAATATTTTTAGTAATTAATGTAATTATTTAATAAGAAAGAAAATGTGAAAAATTTTGATAAGCAGAAATAAGATGTTGCCGTTTGTCCTTCCAACTACTTTTTTTTATTATAGTAGTGAGATTTGTAAGTTTAATTGTGATAAGAACGTATGATTAATTTCAGATGGAGCTTAGGTGTAAATGACATGAACATGCTAGAAAACGGTCATGTGATTTGCAACTATTTTATTTTGTTAGAGAAGATATCTAATATCATGATTAATTTATATGGTCTGTATCAATTGTACTCATTTTTTTTATTTTTTTTCCTGTTTTGTCTACACACAAATTGTAAACACAAATGACCATCGTCTTAGAGGTTTGATCGCACCATCTACACCCACCTCGTGCGGGTTTGAACCAGGGTCTTCCCCACCCCATAGCGATTCAAAGTGTTTTTTCTTTATTTTATTTGTTTTTGTTCTCTTTAACTCCTTCAAGTCTTTCGTGATTTCTAGCTACACTCATTGATTTTTTTCATTATTCATCAGCAGCCTAGTATAAAGAAATCTGTAAAACAATAAATGAACATAACAATAAAAAAGCTAAACAAATTGATAATCTTTCAATACATCTTTGTGACGTTTTTATTTTTGTATATGTTTGAAGATAGGCTTTATTTAAAGCTGATTCATGCCAAGTATAGTATCTTTTTAATTTGATATATACTAATTATCAACTTTCATGTGTTTTATGGTTTATACATTATGCTATAGTGAGTTGTACTTACTATTTGGTTACTTTGTTTTTTTATTTTAATTTTTTCAATTTTAACCACAATATTTTTATATTTTTCACAATTTAACCCCAATAGTTTTTCACTTTCAACTATATTTCCCTACACTTTTCATCTTTTTATTTTCCTTTTAACGTCATGATATAAATACCGTGAGTTACATGCCGCAACGTACGTGTGTGGTTCAACATTTGCACCCTTATTTTTCCGTTTAACTACCCTAACGCAATTTCTAGATCAATTTAGTTATTACTCCAATTAACCATGTAGAGTTTTCAAGTATGGTTTCATCTAATCGTCTTGATTTCTGGTCGTATTTCCCGTGACACAAATGGTTAACTCTTTGGGGTTTACTGATCGACGATTGTTTTTGTTTTGTCTCCTGTTGAACTTCCATTGAGCTTTTCCGGTATTGGTGGTCACTAACATTAACGTTGATAAGGCGTTGATGCTCCTTGTATGATTTCACGTCCCCACCCTAACGCACGGTGCTTATTACTATATTTTTTACCGGAGTGAGATAATAAAAAAGGAAGGAAAAAAAAGGAGAGGTCTTGAAAATGTGGGCTAGGCCCAATTTATTCTAACCCAGCCCGGTTGATGCAAAAACCCGGATCCAAACAAACAACATGGGTATCGGAGTCTTTGGTACTGAAAAGCCCTAAATTGACACCACAACAAGGGTTTGTGGTTTGCTGGAAGCCATGGAAGACCTCAATAGCAACGAAGAACCACATGTATTACCCTCTAAACGCAAGCAAACGACACAAACCCTAGACGAAGACGACCCCACAAAGAAACTCCGGCAAGATGACGCCGCCACCACCGCCACCGTCGAAGAGAAAGTCATCAACCACAATGACGAAATCAAAGACGAAATCGAAGACGAAGAGGAAGATGAAGAAGAAGAAGACTACGAAGGAGAAGATGAAATCGATACAGAGGATGATGATGATGATGATGAACGTTTTAATGGCGGAGGTGAAGTTGATCGGAAGGGGAAAGGGGTAATGAAGGATGATAAGGGGAAGGGGAAGATGATTGAGGAATCTGAAGAAGAAGAAGATGATGATGATTCTGATGAGGACGGTGGTGAGAGTGATTCTGACGGTGATGATGATCTTTCCGATGATCCGTTGACGGAGGTTGATTTGGATAATATTCTGCCGTCGAGGACGCGGCGGCGTACGACTCCGGCGGGTGTGAGGATCTCCGGTGATGAAATTGGTAAGGATGGTGATGCGTGAGCTTCATGGAGGTTAGGTTTAGCTGATGCTTATTTAAAAATGATGTTTTTGATTGTTTTTTGGTTTGATTATCTGTCGACATTAGGGTTTTAGAAGCAATGTTGTTACTGTTGATGAGGGACATTGGGAGCTTTAAGATGGATTCGAGTTTCGATTATGCTCTGCTATCTAATTGATCTGCCATTGATGGTCATATTTGGGGTTGAACTTCATTATATTATGTACACTAGCTTACAAACAAACAAACCCAGTATATCCCACTCAATGAGCCAATGTTGTAAAAATCGCTAGGCGCTAGTCAGGCGGTGAGGTAGGGATTAATCGGGATTAATCGGGATTAATCGGGATTAATCGGGATTAATCGGGATTAATCGGGATTAATCGATTTGGAAATTTTATATGTATTTTTAGAAATTATATATATACTTAATATTAGTACACTTCAAATATTAATAATTAGACATAAAATTAATCATCAAGTACTTCAAAGATCATATAGTTCAAAATATAAAAATTAAAACATAGTAGTATTAGATGCCATTTATATATCTAAACGCTATTGTAAAATTATTAGTTAATCTATAATCTATTATCTATGCAAGTAAATAACATGTATAAAACTGTTAATAAACACAATTCAAAACATATTCAAAATGTGAAAATAACTAAATAAGTAATAAACTTATAAACATAAAACTATAAATAAAGGGGTCGATGAACACTATTGAACAGAGTCAAAATTAGAACCCTCAAAACTATAAAGTCAAAATTAAGCAAAAGGGTCGATGGTGGTCGATGAACAGAGGTGGAGTTGGTCGATGCACAGGTGGTCGCCGGAGGTTGTGGAGCTGCTCGATGAACAGGTGGGCGGCGGTTGTGGAGCTGCTCGATGAACAGGTGGTCGCCGGATGAACAGGTGCTCGAAGAAGTGGCGGTTTTAGGTTTTAGGTCGATTTGGTCGATGAAGTGGCTGTTGAAATGCAGAAAGTGCCTAAATCCGTAAGTTTTCAGGGTTTTAAACCCAAATTGAAACCGTTGACCGGCTTTGACCGCCTAGCCGATTACCACGATTACCACCGATTACTCGGCGATTACCACCGACTAGCCCGATTACCGATTAATTCAGCCGATTAGCATTAAACTACTAGGGCCTAGGCCGCCTGGCGATTAATCGGGCGCCTAGGCCGATTTTTACAACACTGCAATGAGCAGAGTCTGGGGAGGGTAGGTGTAGGCGAGTCTTTCCTCTATATTATGTACACTAGCTTATGGTTGATTATTGTATACATGTAAAGAAATTACTCCAACGAGGGTTAAAATTCAACTGTTGCCTGCATAAGTTAATCTTTTTTGATCTAGAAGGGTGTTTGGGATCGCGAATTAGAACTGTTTATCTGCATATTGCTTTTTGGTTAGGAACAAGGTGTTTTAAGGGTGTTTGGGATTTGTTTATTTGAAATGTTTATCTACTTACTTGCTTGCAAAAGTAACTTGTTTGGATTTTGATGAGAAATCCTAAACATCCTTAGATCATCTTCAACAAAATATTTTCTTGTTTGCTGATAGTGTTCTTTATAGTTTGGTTATCTGCGTATTGCATTTTTATAAGTAATGAAGTGTATGGGAATTGGGATTTGCTTATCCAAACTGTTTTGCTAAATATATGCTTGCAAAAGTAATTTGTTTGGATTTCATTAAGAAATCCCAAACACCCTTAGATCATCTTTAACTATCTGCTTTCTTGTTCTTGGATAGTGCTCTTTATGAACTTGTTTATTTGCATATTGCATGTTTATCAGTAATAAGGTGTTTGGGATCATTTGCTTATTCGAACTGTTTATTTAAATATATGCTTTCAAAAGTAAGTTGTTTGGATTATAATAAGAAATCCCAAACAACCTTTAGGTCATCTTCAACTATCTGTTTTCTTGGTCTTTAATAGGGTTCTTTATCTGGTTATCTGCATATTACAACTTTATCAGTGATAAGGTGTTTGGGATTTTTTTATCCAAACTGTTTATCTAATTATCTCCTTGTAAAAGTAAATTGTTTGGATTTAATAAGAAATCCCAAACACCGTTTAGATCATCTTCAACTATCTGTGTTTCTTGTTTGCTGAGTGTTCTTTATAAACTAGCTAACTGCATATTGCAATTTGTTTGGTAATAAGGTGTTTTAAGGATGTTTGGGGTTTGTATCCAAACTGCTTGCAAAAGTAAGATATTTGGAGTTTAATAAGAAACCACAGACCGTTAAATCATCGTCAACTATATGTTTTCTTGTTCTTTGATAGTGCTCTATATAAATTGGTTTATCGGAATGGCTTCACCATCATGATGTTAAATATGACCTTCACTTCAATGGTAAAAGTCCTTACACTAGATTTTTATTGTGTCAACCATATATTCATTCATCATCTTCACCGCTCTCAACTTTCACATAAAAGATCTATTAAATTTGGGTGATGGTGATTGGTGAGCATTCAGATGTTTGGTTGTTTGTTCTTAAGGGTCTAGGTTTGATATTTGGATGGTTTTATCTTACGATAGATTATGCTGATCTTCAATGTACAAGATTGGCATTGTAGTATGAAACAACCGTCCTAATGCCTATTGCTTATTGAGATAAGTAATATTAAACACCATTAAAAGAGCTTATTGATGCATCATATTAGATGGTCATCCTGTAACATGTGTGATTTCATGTTCTAAACCCACATAACATTACATGTTTTAATGTTTGGCTTTTTGGGCCTGGGTGAGTTATAAACTATCAAATGTGCTTATTGATCTATGAAATTAGATGTTCACCTTGTTAAACACATAAGTTATGTGTTTTACTGTGGCTTTTTGGGCTTGTTTCAGTTAATGTGGGCCTGGGATTTTGGGCCAGGTTTGAAAACTGAACCTGAAGCGATTTTGAAACCGATATTAGGGAAACCGATTCAGGTTGAAATCAAACTGCCAGTTTATGACAAGTTTGTAACCTGTTCCTTTGAAACCAGTCTAAGGGGGTGTTTGATATGGGCTGACCGGCTGACCCGGTCAGCGGGTCAGCCCGTTTGATTTGTAATCTGACCCAGCTGACCGAGATTTAGCTGCTGACCCAGACCTAAAAAAAAATTGCTGACCCATTCTCCACACACAAACCTTCACTACTCTTCTCTGAAGAAACAGCCCCTTCTCCAACCCGCTACCCACCCTCGCCGGCGACACCCCCGCCGGCGACACCCCCGCCGGCGACACCCCCGCCGGCGACACCCCCGCCGGCGACACCCCCGCCGGCGACACCCCCACCGCCGCGACACCCCACCCACCGCGCACACCCCCACCGCGCACACCCCCACCGCGCACGTTCCCACCTCGCACAGCTTTCTCCTCCTCGATCTGCCGGCGACACACCCACTTTGCGACACCCACTTGCAACCGAAACCGACAACCATCTCCCCTCTGTTGGGTTTGTGAAGGCTTTGGGCTTGGGCCCATGTTTAGTTTTCTTGTTAATTAAATAGTTAACCCTAATTAGTCTCTATATATATCCATGTCATGTATTGTAATCTTTTGTACTGAGCAAATAAAGAAAACCCTAGTTGCAGCCCGTGGACGTAGGTCACACCGACCGAACGACGTTAAATCCTTGTGTCGTTTATTGTTCTGTTTTCTGCGTGATAATCGTTTGTGCGTGTTCGTGTGTTGGTTCCGCTGCGCCGCTTGATTCCTAACACCCTCCTCGATCTGCAGGTACGTGTGCTAATTTTCTTCATTTTGGTGCTTGATAAAGCTTGATTTTCTGGATAGCCCCTCGATCTGCACAGCCCCTCGATCTGGGCATTTGATTTTCTTTTGATGTTTCTTCAAACAAAAGGCATTGCTGGACATTTGATGTTCATGTGTTTGATTTGTTGAAAAATGTTCCCTTTATCTGCCTTTGTTCACCTTTAATCTGGACATTTGATGTTCATGTGTTTGATGTTCATGGTTTGATCTATATATGTGTATAGAGCAAGTATATGTTACTTATGTTGGTTTGATCTATATATATGTGTATATGTTGTCAAGTATATGTTGATTATGTTGTCAAGTATACATGTGTCAAATACATATGTTGGTTTGATCTATATATATGTGTATATGTTGTCAAGTATATGTTGATTATGTTGTCAAGTATATATGTGTCAAGTACATATGTTGGTTTGATCTATATATATGTGTATATGTTGTCAAGTACATATGTTAGTAGCTTATGTTGTCAAGTATATATGTTTTGATATTAGTTCTTGATCTAGGCATGACAGAAAAAAAAGCTAGAGTTAATTGGAAGTCGGATTATGTCGACAAAACATTTCTCGAAGCATGTATACATGAAGTAACAAACAACGGTCGGGAGGGTAGTAGCCTAAAAGGAAGCTCATGGAAAGTTGTTGCGGAAAAACTAAAAATTTATCATAATTTCATTGTTGACCATAAACAAATGAGAAATCGATATGACTACCTGAAGTCAAAGTACGGGGCCTGGGTCAAACTGAAAAACAAAACGGGGAATATTTATGATCCTATAACCAACACTTTCAATATGAGTGACGAAGAATGGGAAGCGGAGGCAAAGGTATTTTTTTAATATGAAAACCTTTTTAATAACATTATTTTTGTTAGTAGCTTTTGATTATATCTATAAAATTTTTAAACAGTTAAACAAGTTTGTGGAAAAGTTGAGAATTGCGCCCCTTCCTTTCCCTGATCTTTGCACCAAACTGTTTGAGGGAGTGACCGCGATTGGCATTCACAGTTGGGGGCCATCTTCTACACTTCCTCATCCAACTGAAGGATTCTCTGAGCATGAGTTGGATGATGTTCCGTGCACTCAGATGGAAACAGAACCCCCACCTATAAGTGAAGAATCCTCTAGCAGGTCAAAACGAAAGGCAAATACTAAAAGTAGCAAAGAAGTTCGTAGAAAAACAATAGATGACGACTTAAGAGAAGTTGGGAATGAAATTATCAATGTTGCAAGGATGTTGGCGGGAAGAAATAATATTGACAATGAAATGGACGCATGCATGGATAAGCTGGAAAAAATGGAATGGGGGGTAGAAGATCCGAGATATAACACAGCTCTTTTGCTATTCGGTGAAAGTGCTGATGTTAGAAAAGTTTGGTTATGTCTTAAGCCGGTGAGTTGCGAGTCGTGGGTGAGAAATGCTGGGAGAAAGTTTGGATTATTTGGTTGACCCAGTCAGAACTTTTGGTTGACTTTTGTATGACTTTTGGTTGACTTTTGTATGACTTGTATTACATTTGTATGACATTTGGTACCATTTTTGTATGAACTTGTATGACATTTGTATGACATTTGGTATATGTGGCTTTGGTATGTCATTTGACTTTTGTATGCTAAAGAAATTATAGTCCCAACATCTTTAGCTGAAACTATAAATACCTCGGAACGACTTCAAAGGTTAAAAGGAATATTTCCTGGAGCAATAGGTGCTTTGGATGGAACTCTTGTACATGCAGTTGTGCCCGCTGATCAACAAACTTGTTTTAGGGGAAGAGGAAAAGGTGAATGTTATCAAAATGTGTTAGGAACGTGTGATTTTTATATGATATTCACCTTTGTATGGGCTGGATGGGAAGGCGTAACACATGATTCACGGGTTTTGAGAGAAGTTGCATTTAATCCGACATCTGGATTTCGATTCCCTCCACCAGGTTTATAATATAACTATAACTTATATTATTAGATATATTATTTGTATTCTTTATATAATAGATGTCACACTGACATTTACAGATAAATATTACCTTTGCGACGCTACATATACGAACACTCGTGGATTTATGACTCCATATCGCAATACTAGGTATTAGTTAGTCGATTTCCGACGAAGAAGGCCGTTAACTAAGGAAGAAAGATTTAATCATGCTCATGCTTGCCTTAGAAATGTTATTGAGCGTGCTTATGGTGTATTGAAGGCAAGATTCCCAATACTAAAACAAATGGCTCCTTATCCGTTTTTAGTGTAAAGAGACGTTGTCATCGCTTGTTTTGCAGTCCATAATTTTATAAGAAAATACAATATTCAAGATGAATTATTTACAAACTTTGAAGAGAACACTATGGTTACCACTGATGGTGAAGATGGAGGAAGTGAGGGTCAAAACACACAAGCCATGGAGTGGGGTTCAGAAGACGTTGAATATATAGCTACTTTGCGTGACCAAATTGCCAATCAACTGCTTTCAGATGCTTCAAGTTAGATTTGTATGCAAACTCTTGTAATATGTTTGAAATTGGATGTGTTTGTTTGGATTATGTGTGATTTATGTTTAATTTGTATTTTGTATGACATTTTGAATTTTAAGGTATTATGTTATTTTTATATATTTGACTATTTTTATTGATTACACAACAGTAGTTAAATTCAAACTCGTCAGAACAACGGACAATATGGTTAAATTCAAATTTATTCAGCAGACTCAGTCAGATACATAATCAAACAACCAACTTTCAGTAAGATCTGACCCAGTCAGAACTTCTTACTGGGTCAGCTTCTTACTCAGTCAGATCTTACTCAGTCAGCACAATCAAACAGCCCCTAAATCGAACCAAACCGGATAAAACTAGTCTTAAAACCAGTCGATCATTCTTCATTTTAAAATGTTATATCAATAGTTGTTCACCTGAACAGAACTGTTTGAACCTGAACTAGTTAGTTGGAAAAAAACCCGAAATGTGAACCTCTAACCATAACCCTCGTTTGTCATATGTGTAATGCGGGTTTTTTGTTCTTCATTTCGAGTGGAGTCTAGAGATGTTGCAACTTGTTTATCAAATTAAATTGATACCCATGGGTTATATTTGTTTTGTTGATTTATTGATGCACATAGTCTATGAAAATATGCTGTATCACTTGACCTTTTGTTGTAGAAGTTACATATGACGTTTTTTTTTCAGATATGACATAAGTGCTAACAAGTTGGGTACACCATTCCTTTTGAGCTTGACATTAGTTTTAGAAAAATGAAAGAACCCTCGTCTCCGTCACCATGAATGAATGCCGATACGATCAGTCTCCAACGGCTTTTCTGGTTGCTTTCGGGTGGCCAGCGTGCCACGGTCCACCATGCCAGAAAGCGACTCTGTGCACCTGAAACGCCTTTCTAAATCTTCCTCCTCGTATATGCATTCTATCTGCTACTTCTTTCCCACTCGAATCTCCCCATACAAAAACCTACACAAATCACATATTCACATCAACATTCATCCCGATTAAAGTCAAAATCATCGAACATATGGCGTTTTTGGCCACAAAGAACAACCATGTGGCGGGTTTACTCCTTCCTCACCATTCGATGGGGTTTAGGGTTGGGTAGTCGTTCCTCCCCATGAACGTGAAAAACGTGAAAAAAAAACGATTGGTGTATTCATGATATTTTGCTTATATTAAGAGAATTGTACAAATATTCCCGATATTTTGATCATATTACAAATTTGCAAGTAAAGTCTTCGGATTTTAAAAATTACAAGTTTAGTCCAAACATTTAATGGATGGTTGCATGTTCAGTTCCTACCGTTAATGCCTGTTAGTTTTAACGATGTGAAAATTAAACTTGTAATATGAACAATTTGGCAATTTTCTCATATAAGAAATATATATATATAGAGAGAGAGTAGATTTTTAAAATAAAAAGGTGATGATTACACAACAATGTTATTATTTTCTTAATGTGACAGCTGAGCATGCACATTTTTATAAATGTTTCAGGGTCTCTTTATTGGTGATGCTCTAACCATACCTCGCGGTTGCACGTCAAATTTTCACCTCCATGTGAACCAATTACAGTCCCCTTCTGTTCATCACCTGCATCCATTGTCACTTTAGAAATTACATAATCCTTAGTTATATGTAACCAACAATACCAATGCATACATCAACTATCAACCTATCAACACCTGTTTTCGCACCATCATCTGGTGCGGATTGAACGTACACCCTAAAGCTCGGAGACCCGAACCACACCGGGCCACTTTCCGAATCCAAAACCGTCTCATTGTTGTTACGATGATTGACACCGACGGTTTTGGTTTTCTGCAGCACGGGTACCGGTGGGTGGTTCGCGATTGATGGTTCGGATGAATGGGTTAGCAGTTTGGGCGGGGCGGTGGCGGTTTTGTGGTGGAAGGGGCTGCGGGAGCCTAACGCGGTCACACCTTCGTCAAAAAGGTGGGACCGCGACGTACCGCAACCCATGGGTACGGTGGAGGAGGATATTGTTGGTGATAGGAGAAAATGGGGAGAGATGAGGGATCGGAGATAGGGGGTTGACGGAGAGAGTGTGTGATTTTACGGGATATTAGGAAGTAACAAGAGATGTTACGGGTATTACGGAAAAATAAATTTTTCACATTTAAAATTCATGCATGGTTTTTTGTAACAGTATAATGTATATCTGATTTTATATTATTTTATAGGCTGAGACGGATCTGGATTTATTTTTTTTACGACCCGTAGAAATGGAACGATTGTATAGTTTTAGTGGCTGTTTGATTGCGCTAACTGAGTAAGATCTGACTGAGTAAGAAGCTGACCCAGTAAGAGGTTCTGATTGAGTCTGCATCTGACTGAAACTTGGCTGTTTGATTTAATATCTGACTGATTTTGCTGAATAATAAAAATAACATTATTGCCCTATACATACACATATACATACCCACATACATACCCATTTAAAAGAAACGATCTACAAGACTACAACAACACATGCTATAAACAAATAATGAAACAAGTCGGTTTAAGTTAAAAACATATATATATAAATTAAAGAAATATATTGAATAATATATTTATATGTTGTTGGAATGCTGGTCAAAAGAAGATAAAAGAAGTCAAAATTGAGTTCCAAATCTCAATCTCAAACTCTCTCGAACACTCTCGGACTCTATTCTCTCCCTCTCGATCTCGCGAAACCTCTGTCCCTTGGTGATGAATGAATCGGTTTGATTGAGGGGTCGATGGTAGATGTCGAGGGGTGGTTGTTGGTCGCTGGTCACAGGTGATTGCGGTCGAAGGTAGTTGCGGTCGAGGGTTGTTTGTCAATCGGCAGAGGATGGTGGTCGATTGATCGAAGATGATTGATCGAAGATGATGATCGAAGGTGATTTGGGGGTGTTCAGAGATGGTAGTTGCGGTCGAGGGTTGTTTGTCAATCGGCAGAGGATGGTGGTCGATTGATCGAAGATGATTGATCGAAGATGATGATCGAAGGTGATTTGGGGGTGTTCGGAGATGGTAGTTGCGGTCGAGGGTTGTTTGGCAATCGGCAGAGGATGATGATCGAAGATGATTGATCGAAGATGATGATCGAAGATGATGATCGAAGGTGATCGCGGGGGGGTTGTGGATTGGGTCAGAAGGGAAGAAAATGAGGACTCGGTCAGTCATCCAGTCCGGGTCAGAAGCTCCAGTCAGACGAATCAAACGCGCTGACTGGCTGACTGGGTCAGCCAGTTAACGGTCAGACGTGGGTCAGCTCTATCAAACAGGGCCTTAGTCTTTTGGGGGACGCTCAAGTTTTCAAATACATATAATACTAGTTTTTATAGAAATGGTTTAAATACAAAGTGTATTTTTATTATAAAGTGTGAGAAGACATAATGAGTCAAAAAATGTCACAAAAAAAATTATATCTCACAATCTAAATCTAATTTCAAAAAAGTAATTCCGAGCTTTTGTTCCCCTATCCGTGCTCATTAAGAAAAAAAATAAAAAAAATAAAAAAAATTAACGTTTTTTTATTGTGTCATTTATGAAATTTACAATGACGTCATTGTATAATTATGAAAAACACAATGACTTCATTGTGTTTAAAAAGTCACAATGAATTTTTTTTTAATTTTTTTCTGAAAAAGGACAGAGGAACAGATACTCTGAAATTTTTTTTTGAAATTCGATTTAAATTGTGAGATAAATTTTTTTTTAACTTTTTTAGCCTTATTGTGTCTTCTCACACTTTGTAGGTCTGCCCTTTTTTTATATGGGGATCGGTTGCCTTCCAAACCACTGAAACACTTTGTAGGTCTGCCCTTTTTTTTTTTTAATTCGATGTAGTTATTTCTAACCCTTTTTATATGGGGAACGGTTGCCTTCCAAACCATCAACCTAGGTTTTTTTTTGAACAGGCAATGTTACATCAATATACATCATGCCTGGATTTCAACCCACGACCTCCAATAAAAGAGACAATAACCTCCATCAAGTGGGTTAGTCCCATATTGGCATCAACCTAAGTCTGCCCTATTTAAAGGGGTAATTTCAATTCTGAACATGATAATCAAGTTTAAAGTTGTGTTAACCACTCAAGTTTATAAAATATTAAAATTAAATCACTTAGCTTTTCTATTTATTTAATTTATAGGTTTTAATATGTTTTTAGTATGTTTTTTTGCTTCAATTAGGATTTTTTTTGATGCTGATGTGAATTTTATGTATTTTTCTCAAAATTTTAATATAGTTACATATATTGAACTTATTATAGTGTGTTCCGGAGGGGCACACATTGACCACGCGAGTACGCATCCGGTCAACGCATAGCGAATGAAAAAGGCTTTATCTTGGATTCTCCAACCCAACTCCCCATATCTTCTCCTCTAATTCTTTTTGACATGTAAAAAAAGGAAATAATAAATAAAATTCAATGATAACTCAATTTGATGGTTTAATTAACTAAACTAAATACTCTTTGATCAATATACAACTACATATTATTGAAATAAAGTAAGAGAAAAAGATGGCACGTGTGACTTTACTTTAAATTCGTATATTATGGAACATGTAAATTACACGATATTGTTTTTTTTCACAACTATAAATGAGATGTAAATTACGCAATATTATCTCTTCACTGTGTGAAAAGAATATTGTTACTGTAACACCCCAATCCGGAGAGGCTGACGTGTCACTATTACAGATATCAAATCAAAAACCAAATCCATGATATTAAAGAGACGGTCAAAAGAAATAAATTCAAACAAACCAAATAATCCGAAAGAACCTAATTAAGTTGTTCATTACATCAATTTAAGTAAAATATAATCTTGATCTTCAACCATTCTTCACTGATTTCCCGAATTACCCTGATTACCTACAATCAAATAAGGAAAAACACCACGAAAGAAAATACGGCTGAGCCAAAAGTTGCTCAGTGACGGAAATAACAATAGTAATGATAAGAAGCATAACATACTGATATCTGATACTGAACTGATCATATGATATGGAAAACGGAAATCTGAATCTAAACATATAATACTGATACTGAACTGAACATGTAATACCGAAACTGAACTGATCTACACGACGCGTATATGCAAACAAAATAAGTCGTGTAATATAAGAAGTACCCAGAGCCGAAACTGAACTGATAAATACATAGCTAGCTAGACTATGCACTAATGAGATGGTGTGTGGGCGTACACACATGATTCCATCCCCCGGAATTGAACTGATCTGAACTGAACTAGGATCGATCCATCCGCCTCCCAAATATTATGGCCAAAGTACTACTCGAGTACTAACGTGTTAACGGAGACGCTGTGAACTATTTATAAACACCGTCACGAAAAGTGTCATGTCATTGACGCCACAATGACATGTCGGACAGCTCGGGTAACAGAGTGCTAAATCAAATGGTAGTACAACTACCAACACGTAACGTATCAATAGAATATTTATAGGAACATGCAATAATGAGCACAATTTATAAAATATATATTGCATGCTACAGGTCTTCAACAAATAAAATTAATAAGTCGAACGAGTCAGAGCATAATAAATGATGTTAGACGAATAGTAAAATACCAAAGACCATACGAGTCATATCAACGGAAACATGGAATTAAAAATCTGTACTACAAAGTAACAGAACAGAATTTATACTATGATAAAGGTAACCAAGAATCCATACCTTATACACGAATGACAATAATCAGAATAAGGTCTAGGCTCGGTTAACGCCGCGAGAACCTACGATATTGTAATTCAAGTTATAGTCTGGATTTTCTTATTTCAGATTGGAAAAATTCCAGTTCTGCCCCTGTCTATTCGCACTTGTTAAAAATACTAACCGACGTTTAAAAATTCTGAAAATCTCCAGTTTACTAGATTAGTGATTTCTAAACAACTTTCATTTAGAAAAGTTTCTGATTTGGATTACTGAAATATGAGAAAAACGTGGATCTTTACAGCTGCGCAGAACTGCTAGCTGTTACGAAAACGATTGTTTGGAGGTCTAAACGAATGAGTTTTTCGATGTTTTATATATCAACAGATTCGCCTTTCGACGAGCTTCGTTATGGACATAAGATTTAACTGATTTGAATCTGTTATGAAAAAGTTATGGCCTCTGTAAGTTGTCTGTAAAATACGGGCCTAAATCAACTATTCAAAGTTTATTTTTAATCAAAATAAATTATTTATAACGTTTGTTAATCATATAAATATAAATTGTTAAGTTTTTTAACAAGCTAATTTACAGAAAATTAATTGGGCACTTTTATATAAGGAGTTTTATATTTAATCTGATTTTTACCATTTATTTAAAAGAATCCATAAGAATAATTAAATTAAATGTCTTTGTTATATTATTTTATAAAGGTTTAAGCTTAAAAAAAATTACAGAAAACCTGGTTGATGATTTAAAAATAAACAGAGATTATAAAAAGGATTTTTATAATTTTTACGAATTTTTACATAATTTTTAGAGGTTAAATAGGGCTTTAAAAAAATATGGCAGGGGCTCGGGTTCGAACCCGTGACCTCCTGCCCATCCCTCTTTTGCTTTAACCAGCAGGCTAGGGTGCCTGTGCCTAGCCTGTATTGGTTTTTTAATTCCTTTTAACAAATCCGGAATCCAAAATCCCCAAATCCCCCTTAGGAACCCTAGAATCGAAATCCATCAAATTGAACATCGATTCGCGATTGTTTATGGAATTAAGCATAGGGCTTTCAATCCTAGACTAAAATCGAGTATGTAGGTAGCTTTAATTACCTGTTTTGAAGTGCAAAACATCAAGAACAATCGGAGGATAGGTCGCGGCTTCTTAGCACAGGTTCGATACTCAAACGACGATGATAATCCAATTAATTGTACAGGTAGTTTCTAATGGCTTCAAGGATGAAAAGCCCTCTGTTTAATTCGAGTTTTGAAGCACTGAAAATGGTATTCGAATAGTTGCAGGTCGCGATGAACAGAGGTGATCGAACTGTATGATTTCGATTGTTTCAGATGTAATTGAAAGTTGAGTTTGATTAGGAATCTTATTATCGATCGTTTGCATTAATTTAATTGTATTATTGAGCTGTGTAGTGCGATTTAGGATTGTAAAGTAGCCGAAAGTGTAAAGTGGTTAGATTAGATCGCACTATTGATGTTAATAATCAAATTGTTGTGGGGTATTGTGTTCGAATCTTTCACGCGAGTGTGTCAGAAACAAATGATTGAGCTTAAATCGATTAAAAGTGGTCGTTTGGGTGTCGCCGGAGCCGACCGGCGGTGGCCGGAGCACTGGCCGGCGATCGGGGAGAGAGAAACAGATTTGGGTTTTCAAATTTTACGCAAATGGTCCCTGTGGTTTACATTCTTTTTATTCTATACCCAAAACTTGATAATTTAAGTTTCCAAAATGTCGAAATAACCCCTGAACCTTTTATTATTATTATTATTATTTTTATATGGGTATTATAGTTACTACAAATTAAACTCAGTCAAGGGTATGGAGATGGCTAATACTGTGCATTAGACTAGAGTTGGGTCCGTAAAACAAAAGAAACATTACAAGTTTTGTCACGGGCAAATGAGATTTCTTCTTGTAACAACTCGATGTGGGAATATACGTGTGTTCGATGCATAAAAATGAATAAGAGGATACTGAGTGCTAGAGTAAGGAGTGTAGAATGAATCGTTACCTTAAGCGAAAGGTGTTATTAAGAGTGCTCGTAGTTTAAACCTCTAAACCCATATGTTATTGTAGGAAACTATGGTCAAGCATCTGAGTCTAGGAGTTACATATTTTTTGGTTCAAAGGGTGGTATTGATAGTCTTTGTTAGTATAATTGACATTGCAAAACGTCTGCTGCTTAATCACGATAATGTAGTCGTACGGTCCTATCGCATCATGCGGGTTAAAAAACTCATTCTTGTTGAATAGGCAATAACAAATAAAATGTGTGCCATTATCGTGTATATCATGTTTTTTTTATCTAAATAATAAATTCATAAAATTTTGATGAGTTCAATTTTTTATGACGTTTTTCCAGTGATCACAATATTCATTTGAAAAATGTAATATTGCATATTTACGTGATTATTAGAACATAAAATCGTGTAAATATAAACACGTGATTCTTCAAAATCATGTGAAGGCTAGTGGGTATACATGAATTTTGTACGTTAAAAGTCCTCTCTCTGTATATTATTATTTATGTTGATAATTGTTATTTTGGTGATTTTGCCAATAAAAATGTTTTAATATATAAGAAGGTAGTCAAAGTTCATCAGTTTCTAAAGGTCATCAACTACCATAACATTGTATGTCTAACATCATCTTATAATATTGTAATTTGGTAAGAATTATATGAAATTCCAATGGCGTCCTTATGAAAAGACAATTTTAATTATTAGTTGTATACTAATGTAGTAATGTTGATATTAATACATAACATATTAGCTTTATAAAAGTTGCGATAATATTTGATGATTAAAAGAAAATAAAAGTGCAAAGATCATGCCCAACGATTTGAACTAATGCCAAATTTCGTTATGTTATTAAAACTCAAAAGCAGAGTCATAATAGCACTATAAATATGGACGTGACACCAATTCACAATATATCTCCATTCTTAACCCAATTTAGTATTTACAAAACAAGTGTATATGGATCTAGTCCAAACAAACATGCATAATCCATTGTATTAATGTTGTATCACTTGTGATATCAAGTTTAATAGAAACGACAATTCAATACCACGACCATCTTCGCCCTTGTTGTCATCACTACGACCCTTTCTCGTATTCATTTCATCAACCGCCCTCGTTATTTCCTCTACCAAATCAACAATCACTCCATCTATGCCCATTAGACGTTGAACATGCACAGTTTCTGGAAAATTACTGTTCCAGACATAAAATACACAATATAATTAAAATATCATCTCAGGTAAATTAAAGTAAAAACTACCAAATAATTAGAAATTAAGTAAAACGTTCCGGTCTTTGATCATGGAATGGATAAAAGGAGAGAGATTACTTTAATTATCAGGTTTTGTAGTTGGCATTTTTGTGATCGTTTTAGTAAACGTTTTCTTTTAATGGTAATTAATGACATAAAGATCGAATTTTTGTTCCCAATTATTTAACAAGAAACAAAAGATTACTCGAGTACTTACTTCAATTTGCCATATGTGAGAAGAGAGAGTTTCGACTCTTTGATATCTCTTACTGCTGATGGATTTCTAAAAACAGCCTTAACTTCTGAAACTATTCCATCTAATCTGCCATCTAATGCCAGCTTTTTAGCTTCCTCCAATGAATTTCTTCGTATATCATCATATAACTCGATTCCTCCATTTGTCAAGAAGTAGACCTGTGTTTTGGTTTGGATTGATCAGTTAAACAGCATAAATAAAGCAAGTTAAAAAGATCTTGCTAACATATACTTACCGGATATCTTTGTTGAAGCTTCTTAATAAGTAACGCGACATCGGGTTGAAAACTTGAAAATATTATAGGTCTATCTTTTGCATGTTCATAAACCACCTAAAAGTAACAAGCTGGTTAATACCATAAATCAAAAACACCTACACTTAGAGACAATATAAATTTGATCGTTAATTTAGCGACCAAATTAGAGTTGTCGTAACCTTGGTCGTTAGGTAAAGAATAGTTTTTATACCTTCAAGATGACTTGAAGAACATGTATTAGATGATCTTGTTTATAATCAACATCATCATCAAACTTCAACTCTATGTTAAATCCAAGTTTAGGGTTTACTTTCTCAAACGCTTCTTGTAAAGTACATAAATGATCATCGGATTCGACATGCCACGTGATGATATTGCCATTTATTTTCCTTACTAAAGTTTTCCCCTCCTTGCCGGCTTCCCTTTGAGGGCCGTAGCTAAAGAACTCGTTACATGTTAAATCGGTCACTCTCTTTTCAAATACAATACCCTAAAAATCATATCAACAATCAAGATCATAATTTTGACACGACACAAACCTAACATGAAATACACATGTTTGCTTTTAGTCTAAACAACTCATGTTCAGATTGAACCCATTAACAGTTTGATTTTGTTTAAACAAAACCTACAAACATGTTTAACCACACAGGTTGTGTTCAGGACAAACATGGTGTGTTGACTCTTTAACAGGTTCAATTATATCAAAATTTCTAAGAAACCCTATTTTATGTAAAATATATTTTAGTTTTGAACGACCAATGAATATTTTAAACACGGTCACCCGCGTTAACCAATTGGCGAAATGTCACCTACGCCCACAAACACATGATAGCATCACGGGAAAAACCCACCACCCAAACATCCTATGTGGTAAAACCTCACTTGAAGCATATTGCACAGTGTGGTAATATTTATGTTAAATATTAAGTGTAATATACAAAAATAAAAAATAGAGTATTTTACATGGTTGGTCCTCTAGTTTTATTAAAATTTTGGATTTGATATCTGATCTTTAAAAACTACATCGAGTATCCTGATGTTTTATTTCTCTGTTTCAATCGGTCCAAAGACCTACTTTGTTAAATCCAAATGGTTAATTTATTAAAAACAAGGGTTCCTCTTGACCAACCGTGTAATTTACTGTAAAAAATAAATAAAAGCTTTTATGATTTAGGCTAACCATCACTTTTCATGTTAGCTTTTGCCAGGCTCTATCATGTTCAAAGTTCATGTGTACAAATAGAACTCATTTAACACACCTATAACTAATTAACAACTTACATCTTCTTCATGGAGGATGAAGTTATCATGGAAAATAATCGCTACATCATCTCTCGTAACCTGCAAAATAATATTATTCAAGACTCAAGTTAATTACATATTTTAATATTTACCAATCACACAACATACAATTAAGCCTTAAACAAATCCTATTAACATCTGATCGGAAAATAATCTCCGGTGATCGGAATACAACAACAATACCTGAACGTCAAACTCGATATAATCAACAGAACACTTCGCAGCCTCATTGAACGAAAGAATCGAATTCTCCTTAAACGCCTTCATCCTCCGATCATCCGATTGCAACACATTCATCCCGAGGCCTCTGTGTCCGATCACCACAAACTCCGGCGATTTATCAACACCGTTGCTCAAATCCACCGCTAATTCCATCAAAACACGCACAAATCAACATCAAAACGTCAGAATTCACAGTTTTCAGATCGAGAAACGGTGAGAATGTGAGAATTGAGATCGTACCGGTGGAGATCCGATCGGAGTAGACGGAGAACGAAGCGTTGTTTTCCGGCGGTTGACGGAGATTTGGTACGTCGGAGACGTGTACGGCTTTGGTGGCCATTGGAAGATGAATTGAAGGTGAATTGAGGTGAATTGAGGTGAATTGAGGTAGGTGAAGTGGTGTATTTAAGCAGTGGTGGTGGTGATGGTGGTTGTTGAAATATTACCATGGCGGAGAGAAGACACCTGAGGTGGAATCTTCTCTCGGAATATTCTTTGGTTGTTGAGGAAGTTCCCGCTTTCCTTTTTGGATTAGTGAGATTATGCTTTGTGCTTTGGATATTCCATTATGCTATGAAAACTAGTCATTTATTAGTATTACAATATCTCTATAATAGTATAATCTACACTTGTAAACGTGTGTATATTATTCGAGATCGAATCCTTATAGTGTCGCGTAGTAAACTAGATTTAGAGTAGAATAGAAACCGTCTTAAAATGTTAGTCCAAGAGATCAAATCCTGAGAGTGGCACGTAGTAAACTAGAATTAGGGTACGTTTGAGATTGCTTTTTAAAAGCAACTTATTGAATTATTGATTTTTTAAAAGTTAATAAGTTGGTATGGAGTGACTTATTAACTTTTTCCCTCATTACAATTACATTACCAAACACTATAAAATGACTTTTTAACTTTTCAAAATTAAAAAGTTAAAAGTTAAATAAGCACTCCCAAACACCCATTTAGAGTAGAATAGAAACTGTCCTAAAAAGTAATTATATATTCTTTGATCTTCGGTGTATGAGAGTTTTGTGTACTGGTTTTGTCTTTAAATAGAGTTTGAATGGAATATGTGCTATAGTTTAAGAAACCAACTTGGATTAAAGTTTTGAATTTTGATTTTTTAGGATTAACCCAAATTATAAGAAAATTGAATATAAATAAATTATGTATATGATATATCTAAAGATATATTTAGATTATGACAGGTCGAAATTATATAATTCGAGTTCGAATATTGGGGTTGAAAATAGTGAGTTCAATTTCAATTCATAAACCGAATTTAGAATTCGAGCTGAATGGTAACCTGATTCAGATATTCGAAAACTGAATCAACATTTGTAATTTGAATTCGATTTAGTTAAAATTTTCTTTTTGAAATTTTTGTACTGTTTGAATAATGAACATCCTTATACATAATATTTTTGTTTCCATTTTTAATGTTTAACTTTATTTGCTTAACAGACATCAGGTAACAGACATCAGGTGTTATGAACATATTCTTTGTCATTTTCATTTTCTTTAAAACTATTTGCCTTCTTTATTTCCTTACATATTCTTGTACCTACATTCAACTATTCATATTCAACCAGAAAGAAAAATTTGGGTTGAAATTAGTTTTTACGTTAATATGAGTTATTCTAAATTTCACATTCTTTATGGTAACTCGATATTGTGTGAATGCGTAATTTCATCGTCCATGAATGTTGAATTATATAAAATATTTGATTATAAACTTTTGACAAAAATATCTTAGAATAATAATAAAAAAAGAATACTCCTCCATAGTCGATTTTTCTCAAATGCGGTCACAAAGAAATCTACTTAACATTTTAATTATTTTCTTAACTTTTCATATATAATTTAACAATACTAGTCGTAGTATACATGATTATTATTGACTCTGGTAAATTTTTAAAATGACAAAATTGACGAATACATTTTTAGAGTACATCACATTTTTTATTCTTTATCATTATCGCAATAGTCGACATCATCTTCTTTAGTATCTTTAGTATGATTTCAAACTCATATAGTAACTAACAAAACAGTCAAAAGTAGTAGAAAAAAATTAAACTTAAGAATGTGTGATCATAATACTATAAGACGTTATAGCTAATGATATAGAACAATGGGTGAGGATGAAACAGTTAAAGATGGGTGTGGTTGTTATGTTTTAACTTTCATGCATAATATGAGCCATCAAAATATAACAAACAATTGTACAGGCAATACGGTAGCTTAGACCATCACATTTGACTATAGCGCCATTTGTACCCAAACAACAGCCTAGAAAATCTAAACCGAATTCAAACAATACCAAAAAGAAATTTTAACTAAACCGAATTCAAATTACAGAGTCTCGATTCACCTCATTGAGGTAAGATAATTGAAACGATCACCACGTCAGCATTTCTGCTGTCACTTTTCCGATCATCACTTTCGATCGTTGCACTGATGTAAGGTAATTGAGTATTGAGAGTTTTAATGTTTTATATAGTTACTCTTTGTTGTTTAGATGATTATTTGATTAGTGATTAGTGAATATGGATTAGGATTTGAAAATTTACAAATTCCAAATCTTCAACTATTAGCATATGATTTTTGTACTTTAGCATAAATATGTTCAATCTTTAATTATCACTCGACGCAATCCGACCCAAACCGGACTGAAAAAATTATTATATAACAATACTCAAACACCCCTAAAATTTAACCCCTCATAAAAAAATTATGAATCCGTCACTACATGTACACAGTAGAATCAAGTGGATTTACTGGTATTTGACCAATTTCGTTAGTTGTGGCCTTCTTGCAATGATCATAGGTAGCTGTAGACATTTAAGACCGGGTTTACGATTTAAGGTTTAGAGTTTAAGGTTTAAATAGATTGGATGATAATCATTAAATAACAAGTCGATAATGTTTTCAATAGAGAGCATTAATCTAAAATGCCTTAAATTACAATCTTTTTGTTTCTGCAAATTGTTGATTTTTTAACACCAATCGTATTATTACTGTTCATTTCTATTTAAATTAATATACATATACAAAATATTATAGTTTATAAGCTCTTCACTCTCTCTCTCTCTCTCACCGACGTTCAAATCACCAACGTTCACACACCCACCGGCGACCTCCGCCGACCTACCACCCGCCGACCACTGTCGCCGTCACCGACCACTGTCGCCTTCACCCACCGGCGACCTACCCCCCCACATCACCCACCACTGTCGCCTTCACCCACCGCCTTCACCGACCTCCCCCCACTGCCGCCGTCACCGACCACTGTCACCTTCACCACCGGCGACCTACCCCCCACATCACCCACCGGCGACCTCCGCACTAGTCACCAGCACCTCCACCACCACCGCAGCAACCTCACCGCCTCACCAGCACCACCAGCACCACCTTCTCTCTATCCCACCGCTAGCCACCAGCACCACCACCACCACCGCAGCAACCTCAAAGCCTCACCAGCCGCGTGGCGACTCTCGGATCTGGCTGGGGTTTTACGAGAAACCCTAAAATTGAAGGATTCTTGATCTGACCCGCGTGTGTAAAGGTGGATTCAACTTGGTAACCCTAGAAGGTACGGGTTGTATCTTGTTACTATTTCTAAAGTAACTTTGTAACCCTAGAAGGTTACGAGTTTTTGTTCCTCTTGGTTTTCTGTGAGTCTTGTAACCCTTGAAAGTTACGGACTTCACTCGCTCGGCGAACCCTAACTTGGGAACCCCTCACTGTGAGATCTTTCCACCCTTTTATATTCCCTGTTTAGTGCTAAAATAACCTTGCAGTCTGCTCTAATATATATATATATATATATATATATATATATATATATATATATATATATATATATATATATATATAGTTCTTTCGTCTAGATTGTTTGGCTGGGTTAGGAGTACCGGCATCCTGGTTTAAATAGGGAGAGCCATCCCCTATTCTTATGCCTGTTACAGTGTCTTGTGACTTGATATATTTCTGCTGTTGGTTTTGATTGTGTGTTACCTGTGTTTTGTTGATCTTGCGTGAGTGACTGCTTTTGTTTATGCCTTATTAGTATGGCAACATCTTTTTAAGGTGTTTCTTGTCACGCTGAGTGAGTGAGGTAGAATAGGTAACATGAGACATTATGCTGCCCCTAGATCATGTTAGGTGACGAGAGATGCAACTACAGAGAAAAAGGGTTATAGACTACGACTGGCATCGTGGAATGTAGGAACCCTTACTGGTAAGTTATTAGAGCTAATAGATATGTTAAGGAGACGTAGGGTTCAGATAGCGTGCCTCCAGGAGACGAGATGGCGGGGTGGGAAGGCAAAGGAGTGTAATGGGTATAAACTATGGTATTCAGGGTCAGATGGAACAAAAAATGGAGTAGGTTTTCTAGTTGCCAAAGAACTTCAGGATAATGTAGTGGAGGTTAGAAGATACGACGATAGACTTATGTTGTTAAGGATAATAATAGGGGACGAAGTAGTGGCTGTAGTTAGTGCGTATGCACCACAAGTTGGATTAGGGGAAACGGAAAGAAAGAAGTTCTGGGAAAGTTTAGATCACGTTATGGGAGACATACCGCGACAAGAAAAAATATGCATAGGAGGAGATTTTAATGGGCATATCGGTAAGGACAACGATCATTTTCCGTTGGTGCATGGAGGCTTTGGGTATGGTCTGAGGAATGATGTCGATAGGGAGCTCCTTGACTTTGCATTAGCGCATGAACTAAGCATCATAAATTCGTTTTTCAAGAAAAGAGACTCGCATCTAATCACGTTTAGCAGCGGCGGGAGACACACACTGATAGATTATTTGTTGATGAGGAGGGAAGATCGTAGCCCGTGGAAGGACTGCAAGACAATACCGGGACAAACATTAATCACTCAACATCACATGTTGGTGGCAGATCTACGACTGAAGAGAGCAATGGTCCAACCAACTAAGAGAAGTAGACCGACGATCAGATGGGGATAACTCAAAGACGAAAAGATTAACATCTTTAGAGATAAATCATACCAATGAACCTGAGTGGGCCACAGGAAGACGCCAACCAAAAGTGGGAGGCTATGGTAACTAGAGTCATTCAAGCAGCTAAAGAAACACTTGGGACTACAACAAATAGGACAATCGGTCATAAGGAATCCTGGTGGTGGAACGAAAATGTACGGGAGAAGATAAGAATTAAACAACAAAGTTTTAGAGAGCTTTTACACTGTAATAATGAAGAAGAACGAACCGAGCTAAAAGATAAATACAAAGAGGCTAAACGAGAGGCGAAAAAGTCTGTGTCAGAGGCAAAAAACACAGCATACGAGAGGATGTATAAGCGATTAGAGACGAAAGAGTGTGAATATGACATGTTTAAGATTGCCAAGGAAAGAGAACGTAGAAGACAGGACCTGAGAATGGTGAAGTATATAAAGGCCGTGGATGGTAAGGTATTGGTGAGGGAAAAAGACATCAAGGGGAGATGGAAAACTTACTTCGATAACCTTTTCAACATAAAGAACCATAATCAACAAACAGAGATCGATGAAACAAATCAAACGACGCAACGAAACAAGTGTTATTGTAGAAGCTTCACAGTCGATGAAGTTACGAGAGCTTTGAAGAAAATGGGAAGGGCTAAGGCGGTGGGTCCAGACAACATTCCGATTGAAGTGTGGAAGTGCCTTGGAGATGAGGGCCTACAATGGCTAACGGACTTATTCAACACTATCTTTAAGACAGGAAACATGCCAGAGCAGTGGAGAAACAGTGTCATAGTCCCCATATATAAGAAAAAAGGAGATGTCTAATGTTGCGCAAATTATAGGGGAATAAAGCTATTGAGTCACACGATGAAACTATGGGAAAGAATTGTTGACACGAGAATTAGACGAGAAACTCAGATAGCGGTAAACCAATTTGGATTTATGCCAGGACGCTCTACAACAGAAGCTATACACGTCATAAGGAGGTTAATGGAGAAATATAGAGAAAAGAAAAGAGACCTACATATGGTATTCATTGACCTAGAAAAAGCTTATGACAGTATGCCGCAGAAAATCATCTGGGAAAGTCTACGACTTAGAAGGGTACCAGAGAGGTATATCAAAATAATACAGGATATGTATGACGGGGCAAAAACATGTGTACAAGCACCTGTCGGAGACACAGACTTCTTTCCGGTGGAAGTGGGACTCCGCCAAAGATCGGCATTGAGCCCATTCCTCTTCACAGTAGTGTTGGACGAAATGACCAAGTCTATACAAGAGCCAGTCCCATGGTGTATGCTGTTTGCGGATGATATTGTCTTAATATCAGAATCTAAGACGGTGCTTAATGAGAGATTAGAACAGTGGAGAGCAGCACTAGAACGCAGGGGCTTAAGGATAAGTCGCTCTAAGACAGAATACATGCATTGTAACTTTAGTGGTGAGGCCGAAGAGGACACCCAAATAAGTATACACAGCGATGTAGCACACCGTGTGCAATCAGGATGGTGCAAGTGGAGAGCAGCATTAGGGATTCTATGTGATAAGATGTTCCCACCGAAACTAAAGGGAAAACTATACAGAATGGCAGTACGTCCAGCTATGCTATACGGCACAGACTGTTGGGCCATAAAGAAATCGCACGAGAGACAAATGGAGGTCGCAGAAATGCGAATGCTGAGGTGGATGTGTGGACACACAAGATTGGATAGGATCAGAAACGACGTCTTTCGCCAAAGGCTAGAGGTGGCATGTATCACAGATAAAATACGAGAGGGAAGACTAAGATGGTTTGGGCACGTGAAGAGGAGAACAATGGCAGCACCTGTTAGAGCAGTAGAGAACATCAGCGTAGAGGGTAGGAGGAGTAGAGGTAGACCTAGGTTGACTTGGGATGAGATTATTAGGCGAGATATGATAGATTTGCACCTCTCTGAGCACATGATCGAGGATAGGAGTGAGTGGAGGCGTCGAATAAAAATTAAGGACTTTTAGTGGGATTTGTGGGTGGGACGGGTTTCTGTTACATGTGGCGGGACCTCCCGCGTCAGGTTTAGTTTTTCGTTCATCTACCCTTTTTGGGTGTTACACATCGCTTTTAATGATGTGCGTCATATCTAATTTTGTATGTGTTATTTACCTATGTGTTGTATGATATGTATTTATGATTGTTATGGGTACTGTCTTTGTTAACGAGTCGGGGGTCTCTTCGGAAGCGGTCTCTCTATCTCTCAGGATAGAGGAAAGACTTGCCACCACATACCCCTCCCAGACCCTGCTTTTCAGCGGGATACACTGGGTATGTATGTTTGTTTGTTTGTTTTGTATATACAAAATATTCATTTAGGATATTTTATAATGAATATATGGTTACATGGACTTGTGGATATGTATGGTATAGATGTTAGAAACGTTGTTACTTGTTTAGCATGACTCTTAAGTATATTTGCACAAATGAGTAAAATTACACATGTGCTAGTTAGTTTAAATGAACGTGTTAACTTTCATGTATGCATGTTTACGGTATTAGTTAAACTAATGATTTGAAGAATGTTAAATAATGGCGCTATAAGGCTGAAAACTTCCAATATCATTTGTTACTAACCGACCACTTGACTGGTGTGAAGCCATTGACAACCGCCTTTGATAACTCTCTAGAGTCAGGAACCGAGGATCCGGATAGTATAACTTGAATCCAAGTGGTGTTAGGTGTTTGTCGGGTTTTGTGTGCATTACGATTAATAATAGTCTTGTGCAATAGTGCGCACAATTTTTTTAGCTTTGAATTGACAAAGTACCCATATGTTTGAATTTAAATGCTACATATACACCAAACTAATTGTATGAATAAGTTACATATCTATCTGAAGTGAATACAATTGATCTGAGTAACTGTAAACATGTTGTTTGGGGTGCAAGCAAGTGGTGTAAGGTGTTTGTTTGATTTTGCAATATATCATCATCATCATCAGCGCCATCATGTTATCACACGTCATGTAAGAAACAGGAGTAACAAGGATATGCTATTTTCATATGCCTGAAGAATATTCTGAATCTGATCATCTGCAACATTATAATGGTCTTGTACTTGCTGCTTCATGTCTATATTTTTCACCCCACATTTTTGCCTCTGCTATGGCCTTTGCTCTTTCTTCCTTGTCATCTTTAAACACAGAATCTGAATCCGAATCCGAATCTTGATTCTGATTGGAATCTGTGTGCGGATCAGATAAAGATGCAACATGATCCAATTTATCAATGACTTCACTCATGTCTGGACGTTTTTCAAAATCATCATTCATACACATCAATGCCACCTGTACGGTCTTTTTCAGTGGTCTATGCATGAACTTTCCCTTCATTTTTGGGTCTGCTAGCTTCACGTATCTCCTTTCGTCTACCAACATTGGTTCGGCCTATACATAACATTAACAAGTTAAAAACAAAGACCGGAAATTAGTTTAGACTTTAGAGGGTGTTTTAAAGTGATTATATGATACTAACAAACCAGACGTTGTACTATACAACGTCTGTTTAAGATAATGATTGGATGTGCTTCTGTTGTTTAAAGTTACAGTAAGTTTTGGTACATTTGATACAGAAATATTGAGCCCCTAAATAATAAAAATCAGAAGCTGAATCAGTTTATTTTAACATTAAAAAACAAGTTATTATGATCTGAAATCATAATAATCAAATAATCACTTGAGAATCCCAAACCCAAACATTAAAGAAATGGCATACCCATTCAATAAGATATTGCCCTCCTTCCTTTGTTTTATCTAATGCTTGTCTTCCTGTCACGAGTTCCAAAAGAACCACCCCAAAACTGTATGTATCAGACTTTATGGTCAAGTGACCCGTGTACCCGTACTCAGGAGCACAATAGCCCATTGTGCCCATTACCCGAGTTGAAATGTAAGATTTATCACCTAATGGCCCGAACTTAGCCAAACCCAAATCAGAAATCTTTGGGTGGTACCCTTCACCCAATAAGATGTTGGCTGATTTCATGTCTCTGTAGATAATAGGAGGTTCACAATGATGGTGCAGGTGATTGAGCCCTCTAGCTGTTCCTAATGCTATTTTTATCCTTGTATTCCAATCAAGTGGCTTCATATGCGGTTTAGGATCTTCCCAATAATCAAATTAAAAAAATAATATCGTCACACTGTGAAATAATTAGAGGTGGCTAAATGAATGGGTAAGGTTGGGTTAGACTGGTTGGATTTGGTAGACCCGCAAACACTTTTCCAACTTAATTACTTTTTGTATAAAAAAATGTGCTAAATATGATTATAAAACTATATTACTCCCTCAATCTCAAAATTAGTCCACAAACAAAAAACACAATTTAAGATATGTGCAGTCAATGCAACTTAAGCTAGTAAAATGACAATTATACTGTTAATACATTTCAAATACAATTGAGTTGTAATATGTATGTTAAAGTTAATCAAGAGTAAAATGGAAAAAAACTAGTAAATAACTATCTATTTTTCAAGGTGATAATTATTTTGTGACAAACTAAAGTACTAATGCAACTAATAATATTGGGATCGAGGGAGCAATAGAATGATTATATGAATGTCTGAATAAACTGATCGAGATGTACTACACGTTATAATACACTATAGGTAACTTTTTGACCCATTTCCCTTTTAGCTAAAATTTTTGTTATTAACCCATTTGACCGGTTTAAGATCAAACATAATCCATATTGATCAATTATAAGTACATTGGTTGAAATGGCCACTTAAAGAAATAATTACAAGAAACATGTTACCATGCAGGTGTTCTTCCAAGGATCCTAAGGGCATGAACTCATAAACAAGAATCCGTCTGTCTTTCTCAGAGCAATATCCTATCAAATTAACAATATTTGGATGACACACGAGCGAAAGCATTGTGATTTCAACTAGAAATTCCTTATGCCCTTGCAAACCATCAGGATTTAGTCTTTTAACAGCCACAACCTGACCATTAAATCACTATATTAAAAGTTTAAAAACATACCCTCCAATGAATAAGTTGAAGATTAAAAGATAGAGAAAGTTATTTACTTGGTTCGAGTTTTCTAGTTTTCCTTTATATACCTCCCCAAACCCGCCTTCCCCAAGATAACGGTCACTCTTGAAGTTATCAGTAGCTTTTACGAGTTCTTGGTAACTGAATTCCCTTTGTTTTTTTTTGTTAGCACTTGCAGGAATATCAATCTTCAAAGATGATGGTGATGATTGTGCTTGTGTTCTTGATTCCAGCTCGTTTGATTTCGTTTGTGAATCTTCATCATCCACTCTTTGAACTGCATCACAAAACAATGTATAAAAGTTGGAAACCAAAAAGAGTGATATTCAGCAGGTGTTGGAAGAACAAATTTTGACTTTTTATGTCAAATATTGCTAAAGAATTTATACAAATTTCCCATACATAGTTGTCAAAGGCGCACTAGATGAACGCCTAGGTGCCTAGGCGAGGCGCGGACAGGAAACAAGCCTCGAGTCAGTCCAGGTGCTCAGGCAAGCTTCCAGTGAGAGTCTAGACAAATCCTATAAATTCCGACAAATCCGGTCAAACAAGCATGAAACATCCAAAACAAGTCCTATAACCGGCCTAAAACCTTCCTAAACAAGCCTAAAACACGCCTAAAACGTGATGCTAAGCATCTTGCATATCTGGAGCCCTCACTTTTTAAGTGCCTTGCACCCAGGCCCACGGTTCACCCTTCATAGTTCACGCCTTAAGTGTGTTTTGTGCCTTCGACAACTACATTCACAACCAACATATTTTCTAGGTAGCGCCTCGCCCCTAGGCCCAAGGCTCACCCTTCGCGCCTTGAGCCTTCGGCAACTACATTCCCAACTAACACATCTATGATATCAAATTGTATCCATTAATATCAATCTTATGTCAATCCACACTGCATTCAACATTTCAACCTCAAACACATTAAGTAACAAATTCATCAACACATGCTTCATGCCACTTCTAACCCTAGATATCAATCACCATCCTTCTTCAATCAACATCTTAGACGAATCAAAAGCATACAATACAAAATTCAATGATTCATCACATTAATCCCCAAAAACTATAAAATCTAATCTTGCACATTAACCATCTAATTCAAAACACAAAAAGAATAATAAAGATGAAGAAGAAATACATACATATACAAACAGATATATATTGTGAGGAGACCTGTGGGATCGTGTGCCTTCGAGTTCGATCGCTCCTCCGATACGCCATTGTCATCGGGGCTAACTTTCCGGCGACCGAGGAAGCAGAAACACGATAATCCACCCATCTTCTCCAACCGACTATCGATAATCGCCTTCAAACCCCAGCTTTTTGGATTCATTTTGAATGCTCACATCGACCCACCAACAACACATGGTGTTCTTCGGTGGATTTGATGATGAGATTGATGGGAAAGTTATCAGAATTCGAAAATCGGATGATACGGACGTCTGGTGTGTTCATCGTGTTTTCCCGCAATGAATCTTGAGAAATATTTTTATGATTCAAAAGGATTTAGTATTTATTTATTTTTTTTAAGTGAACTCAAAAACATAATATTTTTACTTTAATTTCAGGGTATGTTTAGGATTGTTATTTTAATTGAAAATGATTTTTGATAAAAATAATTTATTACTTTATGATTTTTAAAAAGTAGCTTTTTAAAAAGTGTTTGATTGCTTATAAACTAAAACGTTATAAAAAGACCAAAAAAAAGCAAACAAACAAACAAACAAACATACCCAGTGTCTCCCGCTGAAGAGCAGGGTCTGGGAGGGGTATATGGTGGCAAGTCTTTCCTCTATCTAGAAAGATAGAGAGACCGCTTCCGAAGAGACCCCCGACTCGTTAACACAGGCCATAACAATAACAATCATAATACAACGCATATACAAAGCATATAACAAAGCATAACAAAGGCAATAACCATCATAATACGAAGCATATAACACAATGATATATATCACCAGAAGAATTAGATAATGCGCATGTAACACCCAAAAAGGATAGATGAGGAAAACTACACCTAACATGTGGGGTACGGCCATATGTCACCGTATACCCTTCCCACCCACAAAACCCACTAAAAGTCCTTAATTTTAATTCTACGCCTCCACTCACTTCTATCCTCGATCATGTTCTCAGAGAGATGCAAGTCCATCATATCTCTCCTAATAACCTCGTCCCAAGTCAACCTAGGTCTACCTCTGCTCCTCCTACCCTCTAAGCTGATATTCTCTACTGCTCGGACTGGTGCTGCCATCGTTCTCCTCTTCACGTGCCCAAACCATCTTAATCTTCCCTCTCTTATTTTTTCTGTGATACACGCCACCTCTAGCCTCTGACGAAAGACGTCGTTTCTTATCCGATCCATTCTTGTGTGTCCACACATCCACCTCAGCATTCGCATTTCTGCGACCTCTATTTGTCTCTCGTGCGATTTCTTTATGGCCCAACAGTCTGTGCCGTATAACATAGCTGGACGTACTGCCACTCTGTAGAATTTTCCCTTTAGTTTTGCCGGGAACCTCTTATCACACAAAATCCCTGATGCTGCTCTCCACTTGCACCATCCTGATTGTATACGGTGTGCTACATCGCTGTGTATCTCTCCATCTTCCTGTACGTACGAGCCAAGGTATTTGAACCTAGACGTCCGGGGGACCGCCATGCCTTGGATACTGATTTGGGTGTCCTCTTCGGCCTCACCACTAAAGTTACAATGCATGTATTCTGTCTTAGCGCGACTTATCTTTAAGCCCATGCGTTCTATTGCTGCTCTCCATTGTTCTAATCTCTCGTTAAGCACCGTCCTAGATTCTGATATTAAGACAATATCATCCGCAAACAGCATACACCATGGGACTGGCTGTTGTATAGACTTGGTCATCTCGTCCAGCACCACTGTGAAGAGGAATGGGCTCAATGCCGATCCTTGGTGGAGTCCTACTTCCACCGGGAAGTAGTCTGTGTCTCCGACAGGTGCTCGTACACATGTTTTTGCCCCGTCATACATATCCTTTATTATTTGATATACCTTTCTGGTACCTTTCTAAGTTGTAGGCTTTCCCAGATGAGTTTCCGCGGCACACTGTCATATGCTTTTTCTAGGTCAATGAATACCATATGCAGGTCTCTTTTCTTTTCTCTATATTTCTCCATTATCCTCCTTATGACGTGTATAGCTTCTGTTGTAGAGCGGCCTGGCATAAATCCAAATTGGTTTACCGCTATCTGAGTTTCTCGTCTAATTCTCGTGTCAACAATTCTTTCCCATAGCTTCATCGTGTGACTCAATAGCTTTATTCCCCTGTAATTTGCGCAACATTGGACATCTCCTTTTTTCTTATATATGGGGACTATGACACTGCTTCTCCACTGCTCTGGCATCTTTCCTGTCTTAAAGATAGTGTTGAATAAGTCCGTTAGCCATTGTAGGCCCTCATCTCCTAGGCACTTCCACACTTCAATCGGGATGTTGTCTGGCCCCACCGCCTTAGCCCTTCCCATTTTCTTCAAAGCTCTCTTAACTTCATCGACTGTGATGCTTCTACAATAACACTTGTTTTGTTGCGTCGTTTGAGTTGTTTCGTCGATCTCCGTTTGTTGATTACGGTTCGTTATGTTGAAAAGGTTATCGAAGTAAGTGTTCCATCTCCCCTTGATGTCTTTCTCCCTCACCAAGACCTTTCCATCCGCATCCTTTATAAACTTCACCGATCTCAAGTCCTGTCTACTACGTTCCCAAAACAAAACATACGTTGAAAATGAAAGGAGTTAATAAATATAGTAGAGGGGTGTAATAAAAAATTAAATTAAAATTAGCTTTTAAAAGTCAATAAATAACCATCTCTTTAATTTTCCAAACCTCTTTTTTATCATATATGAAAAATCAATTTAAAAAGTCTTTCTAAATTTGCTAAATATTTTTTTAACTTATTAACTATAAGTCAAAAGTAAGTAAAAAATAAGAAATTCTAAACATGCACTCATTTCCTTTCTCTAAATAGAACTTTGAAACACAATTGTTTTTTTTTTCTTTCAATTATCTTATATTCTATACTCAAATGAACTTGAAAATATATTAAAACTACATTAATATTTGTAAAAAAAACTTTTTATTGTAACTATATAGTACTTTGCATGTCACGATATATAATATAATGTTTCACATATATCGATCAAGTCAAATACGACAAAAAATATATTACAACTTTTTAAACGTAAAATAAAAAAAGGTTATCGATTAGCAAGATTCTAAAATTTATTTTGTTTTACAACATAATTTTTGTCGAACTTTATATCAACAAAACTGGATAAATACATATATATTAAATGAATAAAAGTAAAAAATAAAAAAAATTATAAACCATGAGATTTGAATCAGGACGATTGATTTAATAGAGAATGAATAAACAAATAGGAAAAAAAATGCAGCAACATTGCTTTTTAAGAGTAAGGAGATAGTATAAACACAAGTTAACTATTGGTTGTATTAAATTTAAACTACTACTCTACTCTTTAATTAAATTTAAACCACGTAGTACGCAAATACATCGGAAATATTAGAGCACATTTCTTCCTCAAGTTGTTGATTGTACGATCAATCAGAAGTGAAGACGGGGTGGGCTGCAAGAACGATACCAAATCAAGACGCCCTTTGAATACTAGACATGACATAGCATCCTCAGCTTAAGATCAAAGGGCTTGTTTAAGCACAATGCTAGAGCAATTAGGAGATCGTACTCGGACAAATAGCTCAAAGCCTTAGATCTCATGATAATGATGAAAAATTCCTAGAGAAAAATAAGGAAAGAGTATGGTGAAATTTGTATTTTGGGTCCCCTTTGCTTTTACTCAAGAGTATGAAAAAAATATATATATTTAAATGGTATCTATAAACATGTGACATATTGATCTAGTAGTATGATGTATATTTTCTCACACAAGTTTGTGTGAATTTAAATCAATAAAAGAGCAAGATATGATATATGCAGGTGTTTAAAAAATGATATATATAATGTTAGTAATTTATATACTATTACATTTTTTATTTGGATGAATAGTAAGTATTTATTGTTTAACCATTTCTTTTTTCTTTTTTTCTTTTTCCTTCGTTTATGGAAAATAAATTATATACATATTGACTTTAATCCTTGGTGAACACCATAATCTTTAAACTTGACGTACGTTTTATTTATTGTTTATATCATTTTTAGACACATGTTTTAATAAAAAGAAATTTTCATAAAATTATAATCAAGTTTTAAAAGTGTTTTATTTTGATTACTCATGTATATTTTTCTCAAATTGAACCATTAATCCATCATATCGAGTTATAATCAAATTTTCTTATATTAAAAAAGTAATTGAGCAGAAGACGTGAGGGAAGGAAATTTTAATATATGATATTAAATTAAAAAATTAAAAAATTAACTAAAATTCATGCTATCGTTCCACACAACGTAAAAAAAGATAAAAAATATATTTCCTAATTGAAACAAAAAGAAAAACATGCTAAAAACATGTTACAACTTGAAAGCTATGTTATCTAATTGGAACACTTTTTAAACTTAATTGTCTAATTAGAAAATTTTTAAAACTTGGTTACTGTTTTATAAAATATATTATTGTAGGAACTTTTAAATACGTAGTTGTAATGTGTTTAGTTATATTTACTTTTTGATATGAGTTTAATTTAAAATCAAGTAGGGTCAAATTTTTATATAACTTTAGATATATAATGATTTTATAAATTTTGAACATAGCGTTACAAGACAAATTCCAAATATATCATAACTATATATTATTTTTTTCTTACATTTCGAGATGAAATTTATTTAAAATTAAGCCGTGTTAACATTTGATCTCTAATAACTTTTGGTACAAAATATTTTACAAGATTATGAATGTATCGGTGTAAATTTTAATATTTCATACATCTCGTTATGAATTTTTTTAAAAACCAAACCGCGCCAACTCTCACAAGACTTATCAGATTCCACCCACAACACGTACGAGATTCTAATGGTTATAACTTATAAATTAAAATATTAGATCTAAAGATAGTGATGGCTATATGTCGATAAGGTAGGCGAGGCAATGAATGATGATCGGTCAAAGGTATTTACCGACCGACAACCCACTCACGTTACTATCGTCACTACGCTACGTGACAACGAGTAGGAATAAGATACATATCTACTTCAATGGATATTTGTATGATTATCACTTCAATGGTTTTCACTTTTACAATTCGACAAATTAAATTTTAATAATCTAAACGATTACTTATTGGTCGATAATAATTCATACTATTGATTTGACCGGAATAATAACCTGAACTTTTATTTTTATTACCAACAACAGTCTCGGTAGTATAATTATCATACATTCATACTTAATTTGTACTTATTTTAAGCTCGATTTAACTTGTATGTTTTTTTCATTTCATTCATATTCATTATTAAGAATGAAATCGAGTCGAAATCAAGCGTAAACTTTTAATACTTATGTTACCTGGATTGTTGTTGATAATAAAAATAAAAGTTGAGATTGTTATAAGTCAAATCAATAATATAAATTTTTATCAGCCAATGAGTAAGAGTTACGATTATTAAAATCTGATTTGCCTTTTTTTTATTTATAATAAACACAATTTCTACTCGATTCATTGACTCGTATTTTTGGATTCGGGTATCTTTCTATTTCACTTGTGTCAACACCAAATTAACAATAAGTTATAATACACGTGTCAAATAACACAATTTAAAACTACCGATAATATACACGAAAAGAAATGATAAATCAAAGATGAGTTTATATATTTATGCAACGCAATGGCGAGCTATATCCAACTCGTACTCAACGAGAGATTTGTACAAACTAAACATGTTGCAAGCGACTTATTATTTGTCTTCTAATTTCTGTTGCGGTTAAACAAATTGATGGAAGATAGATTATTAACGAGTTATTGTGTTTCTTTTTTCTTTGTAAATTTGAACAGGAATTATATAAATTGACAACCCGTTTATTTAAATATGAAGATTTATAAATAATCTACTAATGTCATTTAACATTTTTTTGCTTGCTTAAAGTCCCTTAGGGGTTGTTTGATTTGCTTCTGACCCGTCTGACACATTGACCCGTCTGACACATTGACCCGTCTGACACATTGACCCGGTCAGACATGGAGGCCGGTCAGCGTGTTTGATTCCCTCGATTTGCTTCTAACCCGGTCAGCCCCTTCTGACCCATGCCTATTTTAAACCCCTTACCCAGTCAGTTTTGAAGAAGATTCTTACTCGGTCAGCCCCTGCTGACCGAGACTTTTTCATCAAACAGCCTCTTAGTTTTCATTAATTGTTTCAATCCTAGATAATATTACAATAGTTTAATTTCTTTTCAATTAAGTGAGACAAATAAAAAGTATATATATAAATCCTGACTAAGCGGATTAGACCCGCGCCTTGCTGATGTTCGGTTTTGAACGTATACGAGAAAGTCACAATTATAGTTTTTAGGTTATTTTGGCTTTGGTGATTTTAATGACATAGGCACGTCACAATGATAGTTGATATTTACATATGCTTTGACGAGTTATTATATCATATGATATACTGAATATATGGTATTTGATAGGATATGAATATCAATTAAAATATGTTAAAAGTAAAAACTCTTATCAATTAAAATATATATTTAAATTAAAAACTATTCTAAAAAATGACGAATATGAAAAAAAATTAGAAAGATGGTAGTAAAATAAACTTTGACTTTTTATGTGGTGTCTTAAAATAAAAGGAAATTATTATTTTGTTTTAAGGTTTTGTATTATATAGTAGTTACTATTTAGATATTAACTAGTATTTAACTCTACGCGTTGCGGTGGGGACGTATAATTATGTCAAATAATATCAATGTCACACTATCACTAGCGACCACTGGCACCAGAAAAACTCGTAAAACAAAATAAATAAAATCGATTGAAAAATAGAAGTAAAAACTTTAATCCATGCACGTGTGTTGCGGCGTCTTAATGTGTATAAATTAGAACGAAGTGTATTACACAATGTAGTTGTGAAACAGAAAAAAAATGTAAAAACATTAAACCACATATGCATGTGCATGTATGTTAAGTTGAAAATTTTATAGCGAGTAAAACAAAAAATTATAAAATATGAAAAGTATATGAGATCAAAATTAAAAATAAAAAAAATATTAGGGTTAAATGTAAAAGACAAAAACTATAAGATTAAAAAAAATAATAATAAAATAAAATGATGTACAATCTATAAAAGATAAGATACAAACCTTAATGGATAAGTAAGTTAATAGTTAGCATTATATAAATATTTTTCTATTTTTCTATATTTAACTTGCATCTAACAGTAATGAAAGTTTGTTATTGTTTTTCTTTATTATTACTGCCTACTTCAAATTAATTAGAAAACAATTTCATTTATTGATAATAAACATCATGCATGTTTCATTTGTCTTTACTAAATATTACAAAATTTAAATATTTATAAAATAGTCACATCAGATTGAAACATTTTGAAAGTTAGTGATTTAATAAAAAACAAAAAGAGTTTAGTGTTTTAAATAAAACACTTAATACACTTTTAAAATAAATTGTTGAATTGTTTAGAATGAATATTCGATTTTAAAATCTTATTAACCGACCCAACAAAATCCTAATCCCCTGTCAATTTCTTATCCATCTTCACAGCACCCCTCACCGATGCATCTCCACACCACAACCGCACGTTCACTCCGATCACCACTTCATCTCCACCGTCGTCCTCCTCCGCCTCCGGCGAGCTGATGTAGGTCGTCTGTCCGTCGCTGGCGTACGCCAGCAGTGAGCCCCTCTTTGCTTCACTTGGGTTGGGTGATGATGGTGTGGTGGTTGCGACGCAGCCGCAGCCGGAGAACACGCCTGTGGTAACTGCTGGGTACCCACAGTGAAATCGATCGGGGTATTGGGGTCGGTGACCCTTGATTTCAGTATTTTGGGGTCCGGTGACCCTCGATCGGGTGACCGGTTGAATCGCTTGAGGTCGCTTCCGATGGGGGGCGGCGTACGGGACGGCGAAGAGCGGCGTTGGAGTTAGGGGTGTTCAAAGTCGGATATCCGAAATTTCGGATATTCGAATTTCGGATATCCGAAAATTTCGGATAGTGAAAATCACCATCCGTATCCGTATCCGAAATTTCGGATATCCGAAAATTCGGATACGGATTCGGATAGTGATTCGGATATCCGAAATTCATTTTTTATTTTTTTTTATTTTTTATTTTTTAGTTTTTTACAAAATATAGACATATAATATTATAAAATAATATAAAAACCAACTCATATCATAAAATTCACAATATACACTAAAAAATCTCAATCTAAATTAAAAATATATCTAAAATTAAAAAAATAAAAAATATTTTTTAGTTTCGGATAATCGGATATCCGAATATCCGAAACTTTTGAAAATCACTATCCGAATCCGAATCCGAATTTTCGGATATCCGAAATTCGGATATCCGAATTTTCGGATATCCGAAAATTCGGATATTTCGGATTCGGATTTTCGGATTTTCGGATCAGATTCTCAGATTCGGATATTTTTGAACACCCCTAGTTGGAGTGGCGTCGATGGGGGTGATGAGGCCGGATTTGGTGATGAAGTCGATTGTGCCGGGAGTGTTGGGTATTTATGGTTTGATTATTGCTGTGATTATCAGTACGGGGATTAACCCTAAGGTGAAGTCTTATTATCTGTTTGATGGGTATGCTCATCTTTCTTCGGGACTTGCTTGTGGTCTTACGGGTCTGTCTGCTGGTATGGCTATTGGAATCGTGGGGGATGCTGGTGTTAGGTAATTCCCTGATCTCTGTTTTCTTACTGTGATCTGTTTGTTTATTGCCCTGAATTTGATGAACTGCATCTCTGTTTAAATATCTTGATCTGAGTTTGTTGTGTGTTTTTGTTTGAAGATTGTGATGCTCAAAGGTTCCTATTTAGCATTAGAATTTTAGTCCCAACATATTATACTCTGGATTAAAACATAAGATGTTGAAAACATAAGATGAATGTGCATGTTTAGAGAAGTGAAGTTGCATTTTTTGCTGATCAGTCAAATGTTAGAGGGATTGGTAAGAAGAGGAGGGGATAGGTGGTGATAGTTGTTTCGGTAGTGGTTGGATGTTGGGACTTGGGATTATTATAGATAAAAGCTAGACGGACAAGTTGGGCCTAATGAGTAACATGTCAAAACAGGTATGGGTTGAAATTCGCCTGGTTTAGGGTGGATTTGCTCACACTTTTGTGTTGGTTTGAGAAGGGATTATGTCATCTAATAGCAAGTTTCTTCACTATTCGAATGTTGGGATTATCACAAAATAAAGTCACATAAACTTTTTGTGAAATTATTCATGAATGTTAAAATTAAATGGCTTAAATAAAAAGGAAATGAAACACAGTTGCTGTTTTAACTTGACATATAAGGTAATTATGAATAAACAAAAGTAACTAAATATTGGTAAGTTTTTAAATTGTTTCTTTGGGCTATTGAGTTTTAAGAATTGTGAAAAGTTCACAAGTGAACAATATTGAAACACGAGTGGTATTTATAGTTAGAAAAAATCATCAGTTGCTTTATTAGAACAATATTGAAGCTTGGTTACTTAGCATGATTTTATGATGTTTTATGCATTAAAGAGATACCTTGAATGTCTTTCAACCCATTTGATCATATCCTGTAGCCACCCAAATCGACATGTTCATGAGTAAGTGGATTGAAATTGGCCCATATAGTTAACTTACTCGAAGTGAATATTTGTATATCTTATAGGATTCATTGTTCCTTTCTACTAAAATGCGATTGTGATTATTCTAACATAGTCGTGTTGTAAATCCAGGGCTAATGCACAGCAACCAAAACTTTTTGTTGGAATGATCCTAATTCTCATTCGCAACCGTTGTCTGGATAGTGCGACTACCCCCACCTACCTCCGGCGAACCTCGACCTGTGCGTTGGGTTGTGTTTGGTGGTTGTTCTCCACCTTCGGTTGTTGCCTTCTATATGGTTCTCTTTTACCATGATTTTTGGGTTTCTTTGGTGGTGTTGATGAGGGTTGGTTTCAGTTACTGACCAAAGACACCCTATGGCTCTCTCTGTCATGTCTTTTTGTGAAGTTGAAGTGTGTTTATATGGAGATAAAAGGGGTTTGTTGAGTCTCAAGTGGGTTTTGTAGGTTTTGGTGGAGGTGTCGGTGGCGGTCGGCGATGATGATGAATCTGTCGTTGTTTGAGTGAATCGAACGAAGGTTGAAACTTACTGTATCTTGGCGGGGTAATTTTCGGAGGTTTCGCGGTGGAAATTGATGTTTCTACCGTTGAAGCAGCCGTGATATTTGCAGCCATGACGGTTTGTTCATCTTTGCTCTGATTATCATTATTAACAGATCTGAGCCTTATTAATACAGTACCACCGGCCAGGGTTATTTTGGGTATTTCACAGCTTCCTTTCCGGCGACTCACACTCAACACACACACACACTCACAACCTCTTCAACACGAAGATTCATCGCGGACGCAATTGTGTGTTGTTTTTGTTGGGATCAATTGTCGATTTCTAGGTTTTTAGTAGTTGATTTGTGGATTTGCGATTGGGATTTGGAATCTGAGCTCAAATTGAGGGATCGGGTTTTTTTAGGGTGATTCGATTTTGTTGAGGAGATTATGGATAAGAAGAAGGTTGCTGTTCCTATTGTGTGTCATGGGCATTCTCGGCCGGTGGTGGATTTGTTCTACAGCCCGATTACTCCTGATGGTTGTTTCCAGTGGTGTTGCCGGTCGCTGACTGCCGCGCCTTTCCTTGCAACGGCAGTTAAGGCTAAATGATTAAAATTTGGTATGGGTCAACATGGGTGGTATTGGTTATGGGTCAAAACAGGTGGCATTGGTCATGGCTCATAACAGGCGCATAAGTTATGGGTCGTAACAGGTGGGATTAATTAAGGTCAAAATGATTGATATTTGGTTTAGGTCAAAACTGGTGGTATTGGTTATGGGTCAAAAAATATGGAATTGATATGGTCAAAATGAGTGATATAGGTTATGGGTCAACTTTGTAGTATTGGTTGTGGGTTAAAATAAGTAATATTGGTTAGGGGTCGAAATGGTTGATATTTGGTATGGGTCAGGTTGGGTGATATCAGTGATATTGGTTATGGCTCAAAACTATTGAAATTTGGTATGGGTCAACATGGGTGGCATTGTTTATGGCCTATGGGTGAAAACGGGTGGTATTGGTTATAGGTCAAAACGGGTGGTATTGGTTATGGGTCAGTATGAATGGTGTTTGGTATGGCTCAAAACGGGTGATATTTGGTATGGGTGAAAATGGATGGTTTTGGTAATGGGTCAAAACGGGTGATATAGGTTTTGAGTAAAAATGGGTGATATTGGTTGTGGGTCAAAACAGTTGATATTTGGTATGGGTCAACTTGGGTGATATTAGTTATGAGTCAAGATGGGTGTTATTGGTTATAACTCAAACGATTGAAATTTTGTATGCGCTAACATGGGTGGTATTGGTCATGTGTCAAAACGGTTGGTATTGGTTATGAATCAAAACAATTATATTTGGTATGCATCAAAACAGATGATATTGGTTATGGGTCAAAACAGATGGTATTGGTATGGGTCAAAACGGGTGATAGGTTATGGGTCAATTGGTGATATTTATTGTGGGTCATAATGAGTAATATTGGTTATGGGTCGTAAACGATTGATACTTGGTATGGGTCAGCTTGAGTGATATTGGTTATGGACAAAATGGGTGATTTTAGTTATGGCTTATAACGACTGAATTTTGGTATGGGTCAACACGAGTGGTATTGGTTATGGGTCAAAATGGGTGGCCTTGGTTATGGGTCAAAATGGGTGGCCTTGGTTATGGGTCAAAACAACTAATATTTGGTATCGGTCAAAACGGGTGGTATTGGTATAGGTTAAAATGTGTCACACCCCGCTTATAGCGGAAACACGAGGATGTAACGGACGGGATCGTCATAACACATTGTTAAGTTAATAGAGATTGCATTAAATGATAAAGACCAACGTGTTATGACGTCACCGGACACAAATGGAGACTTGTGTCATGGTTAGTCAGTTCCACGACAAACATAGTCATACAAAACAACTAAGTATAAGTCCCACAACCCGGGATAGAGTAATCAAATGTATAACACAGTCAAATGTCAAATGCAATAAAAGAAAACATCCAGCTCAAAAGATAAAACTTAAGGTCTTTACTAAGGCAGCATCCCTAGCAATCCTCAATGATTATTACCTGAAAAGATATGCTCAAAAGGTCAACATATTGTTGGTGAGTTCGCAGGTTTAAATAGTAAACAAAAAACTTGATGCTGTGTAAAAGTTTGGTAGGACATGAGTGCATACAGTTATAAGCAAGTAATATCACATGAGCATCACAACTAAACCTACGACGTACACAAAGAATTTGTCGGAACATATTCACCCCAGGCCCGTTCCTGGCAGTAGTGATGGTACTCACAAGTAACCATTCGTCAAGGATGGGGGTGTCAGCCCAATAGTACTATCAATACCTGTCCGTCAGCTCCAACACCGGAGTTAAATAGTTGTGAATACAGAACCACAAAGACAACTCATGCATGTACTAGATAAATACTTACAAGACAGTACACACAACAGTCCCAAAGATTGAATAAGTTCACAGCATGAAAGAGGGTTGAGCATACTTTTCCCCCTTGATGTTTATAAATAATTGTAATAAAACGGGGCCGCGAAATTCACCTTAAGTGTGATGAAATAAATAGACAAACACTTCAAAGAGTGTGAGCAACGAATGATTAAACACCTATAATAATTGCAACAAAGTCCTTAAAAGTTTTCAACGAGAATAAATGTGTTCGGTTGGTTCGGGTCGGTTCGGTTTGACGCAAACACCACATTCATCCACATATATATATAACACATACAAACACCACATTCATCCACATATATATACATACATATATATATATATATAACACATACAAACACCACATTCATCCATATATATATATATATATATATATATATATATATAACACATACAAACAACACCACATTCATCCACATATATATATATATATATATAACACATACAAGCACCACATTCATCCACATATATATATATTATTAATAGTGAAAGGGAAAAATAAAAGTAATAATAATAATAATAATAATAATAATAATAATAATAATAATAATAATAATAATAATAATAATAATAATGACAAAATATAACCTCACTCATATATGATCATACATGTATGAATATAACGTTCGCACATACATACTTTAATATACACGATATGTAACCAAATATGCTCATATAATCATTAACATCCACTAATCAACACATATACATTTATACATACACTCACATTATAGTAATACTTATATCCATATATATATATATATACTAATCACACCCACTACCATCTAGTTATCACACATAGATACATATCTATATACATATAAGCATATATTTTACACACTCATATATATATACATATATGATGGCTCACATACAAACCACTTGGATACATGCATACAAACAATGTTTAAACATTCACACACACACCTACTCACGTCTCATACAAAACACAACTAACAACTCACACAAAAACATACAATTACATACTAAGACACCCATGGTCGCATGCACAAACACACATCCTACACACTGAGACATATATATAAGGCCACATATCCAATCATGCATACATTTAACACACACTTTCACACCCTTTGGGCATACACACAAGCTGCACACACACTGGATACAAACATATACACATGCACAATCACTACATGTGCACACACACAACCACCATCACACACACACATCGGGCACACTAGCACACACACTCTAACACAAAATCGCAGCACACACAAAGTCATACACCTACACACACACCCGCACAAACATATATATACCACGCACATACTAACACATCCATACACCGCCGCAGGGCCACCGTAGTAGCCATGGGCTGCTGTTCGGCGCCTCGCGATCACGCCCGCAACACCCGTACACACGCACGCATACATACATACATACGGTTGACATACGTACGCATATATACACACACAACAGTCACGTACGAAACCACGAAAACCCGATTCAACCGAACGAAACACGAATCCGAAACGTAACGATACGAAACGAGACGAAACGAAAACTACGACAAAATGTTACCTTCGAAACGCGATGACGGAGGGATGACGGCGTCGAACGGCGGCTCATGGCGGCGAGGCTTGACCGGGATCGAGTGGATTTGGTCGCAAAAGGGGTGGTCACGACGGTAGTGTGGTCGACGGTTTGGGGAGTCGGCCGAGGGTTTGGAGTTTTAAATATATAATTTCCATATTTGCGGTTTAGCCCCCGAACTTTCAATTAATTAATCCCTCAAGTTTAATAAAATTACAATTTAAACCCTCAACTTATTAATTATAATAATAATAATATTAATAATAACAAAATTTTATTAATATTAATAATAAAATTAATTGCATTTTTAGTAACTAATTCTATTATTTATAATTTACACCATATTAAAATCGACGTGCAAAACGAATGAGACGGAATTTTAAGGTCAAAACGAATTAATTACGCGACAAAGTGAATACACAATGAGAGTTAACGAGCGTCACGCTAATTGACGGACCTGTCGGTGACAGATGTCACAGTATCCCCCAGTTGAGAGAATTTCGTCCCGAAATTCAGCTGGAGTTAGATCCCGAAGCTCTATCCGCAAACAGATACGAATATTTGGTTTTCATCTGGTCTTCCTGTTCCCACGTAATTTCTGGCCCTTGCTTAGAGTTCCATCTCACTCTGATAAATGGGATCTTGCTACGTTTCAATCGTTTGACTTTCCGTTCCGTGATTTCTACTGGTTCGTCCATAAAGTGGAGTTTCTCATCACTCTTGATTTCCTCAATTGGAATATGAAATGATCTATCGGCTAATCATATCTTAAGGCTTGATACGTGAAATGTATCATGCACACCACTAAGTTCTTGAGGTAATTTTAATCGCTATGTCACAGGACCAACTCTTTCAGTGATCTCGAATGGTCCAATGTACCTCGGAGCTAACCTTCCCTTCTTCTCGAATCGTACGATTCCATTCCAAGGAAAAACCTTCAACAAGACACGATCATCCACACTAAACCCTAGAGGTTTCCACCGGTTATCGGCATAGTTTTTCTGGCGTTCTCTAGCTGCCTTAAGTCTGTACTTGATTTGGAATATCTTATCAGTCATTTCTTGGATGATCTCTGGACCTGTCAATTGACTCTCACCTACCTCAGTCCAACATACGAGATACCTACACTTTCTTCCGTACAACGCTTCAAACGGAGCACATCCAATGCTCGTATGGTAACTATTATTAAAAGAAAATTCGACTAGTGGTAGATGAGTATCCCAATTCCTACCAAAGTCGATCACATGTGCCCTAAGCATGTCTTCTAGAGTCTGTATTTTACGTTCACTCTGATCGTCCGTTTATGGATGATAAGCGGTACTTAGATCTAATCGAGTGCCCACCGCCTTCTGTAAAGTCTGTCAGAACCGCGATGTAAATCCACTATCACGATCTGATATAGTTGACATAGGCACTCCATGCCTAGTCATGTTCTCATTCACATATAGTCTCACCAACTTTTCCATCTTATAGTCCTCGCGAATCGATAAGAAATGAGGAGATTTTGTCACTCGATCCATAATAACCTAAATCAAATCATGACCACTACTGGTCCTCGACAATTTGGTGATGAATTCCATTGCTATATTTTCTCATTTCCATTCGGGAATTTCTGGTTGTTGTAGTAATCCAGACGGTTTTTTGATGTTCAGCCTTAACCTTAGCGCAGGTCAGGCATTCGCCTACATACTTAGCAATATCTCGCTTCATACCTGGCCACCGATATAATTCCTTGAGATCGTGGTACATTTTGTCTGCACCAGGATGGACGGAGTACCTCGACTTGTGTGTCTCGTTCAGAACTATTGCTCGTACGTCTCCCCATTTCGGTACCCATATTCGATCCACAAAGTACCGTACGCTATCCTCCTTACGGTTCATCTGTTTGTCTGACCCTAGAAATTCCCCACTTGCGATATTCTCCTCCTTTAGTGCCTCGTCTTGTGCTATCAGTATTTGTGTTTTCAGATTCGATTGAATGGTCATTCCCAACTATAATACCCATATATAAAAAATAATAATAATAATAATAATAAAAGTGCAGGGGGCGATTTTGCCATTTCTAAAACTTAAATTAATAAGTTTTGTACACAAATAAAACAAACATTAAACCACAGGGACCATTTTTGAAAAATTTGAAAAAAACATTCTGTTCTCTCTCCCCGATCGCCGGCCGGTGCTCCGGCCACCGTCGGTCGGCTCCGGCAACCCCCAAACGACCCCGTTTAATCGTTTTAAGCTCAATTATTTGTTCCCGACAACATCATGTGAAAGTTTCGAGCAATACCCCACTAGAACTTTATCCGATCTGAGTGCGATCTAAACGAATCTCTTTTCCTTTTTTTCGGTCGACCACCTACTCCGAATCGCACTATAAACGTTAATAATAGACAAATTAATGGCACACTAACAATCATTTAATCGTTTACAACTTTCCTATGAATTCAATTTCATCAAAAACAATCGAAAAACAACACCATTCGATCTCCACCTCGTCGCGACCTGCAACTTGATTGTGAACCCATCTCCGGTCGATTTTAACTAAAATTGATAAAGGGCTTTTGATCTAGATCGACATACGAAGCTTCCTGTCGATTTAATTTGATTTTCATCAAGGTTTGAAGCATCAATCGATCACCACTTGACCACGACCTGTTCTTCGTGGGTTATCATCAATCGAACTCCAAATTAGGTAATTGAGAACACCTACATACTCGATTTTAGTCTAGAAATGAAAGCCCTATGCTTAATTCCATAAACAACTACGAATTGATGTTCAATTTGGTGGATTTCGAAACTAGGGTTTATACGGGTTGAAATTGGGGATTTTGGATTCGGGATTGGTTAACAGGTAATTGAACGCACCTATTAGCTCGATTTTGGATGGGGATTAAAAGCCCTATGAAATTAAGAATTAACATCATCGAATTCGTGGTCAATTGGATTGATTTCGAAACTAGGGTTTATGCTAAATTGGGGGATTTGTTTAAGAGGGGTTTTAAGTTTTAAAAGCTGTGTTATAACGCGACTGAGGCCTTTGATCTACTGGTTTGTGTGTGGAACTTTGGGTTTGAGGTCACGGGTTCGAACCCGAGCCTCTCCATATTTTTTTAAGCCCTATTTAACCTTTTAAAATTTTGTAAAAATTCCTAAAAATTATAAAAATCCTTTTTATAATCCCTGTTTATTTTTAAATCACCAACTTGATTTTCTGTAATTTTCATTAGGCTTAAACATTTATGAAACAATATAACAAAGACATTTAGTTTAATTATTTTATGGAATCTTTTAAATAAATGGTAAAAAAAATCTGATTAAATATAAGACTTCTTTTAGAAAAATACCTAATTAATTTCTGTAAATTGGTCTAGTAAAACCTTAACAATTCTTATATATATTGTTAACGAACGTTATAAATAGTTTATTTTGTTTAAAAATAAACTGTAAACAATTGATTTAGGCCCGTATTTTACAGCCAACTTACAGAGGCCATAACTTCTTCATAACAGATTCAAATCAGTTAAACCTTATATCCATGACGAAGTTCATCGAAAAACGAATCTGTTGATATATAAAACATAGAAAAACTCATTCGTTTAGACCTCCAAATAGTTGTTTTCGTAACAGCTAGCAGTTCTGCGCAGCTGTAAAGATCCACGTTTTTCTCATATTTCGGTAATCCAAATCAGAAACTTTTCTAAATGAAAGTTGTTTAGAAATCACTAATCTAGTAAAATGGAGATTTTTAGAATTTTTAAACGTTGTTTAGTATTTTTAACGAGTGCGAAAATACAAGGGCAGAACTGGAATTTTCCAAACTATAATTTGCGTTACGTTATCGTAGGTTCTCGCGGCGTTAACCGAGCTTAGACCTTGTTTCTGATTATTGTCATTCGTGTATAAGGTACGGATTCTGTTCCTTTGATTATCATAGTATTCACTTTGTTTCCGTTACTTTGTAGTACGGATTCTTGGTTACCTTTATCATAGTATAAATTCTGTTCTGTTACTTTGTAGTACAAATTTTGATACCATGTTTCCGTTAATATGACTCGTTTGGCCTTTGGTATTTTACTAGTCGTCTAACATTATTTGTTATGCTATGACTCGTTCGACTTTTTAATTTTACTTGTTGAAGGCTTACAGCATGCAATATATATTTTATAAGTTTGTGCTCATTATTGCATGTTCCTATAAATGTTCTATTGATACGTTATATGTTGGTAGTTGTACTACCATTTGATTTGATACTCTGTTACCCGAGCTCTCCGACATGTCATTGTGGCGTCAATGATGTGACACTTTTCGTGACGGTGTGTAATAAATAGTTCACGGCGTCTCCGTTAACACGTTAGTACTCAGGTAGTACTTTGGCCATAATATTTGGGAGGCGGATGGATCGATCCTAGTTCAGTTCAGTTCAGTTCCGGGGGATGGAATCATGTGTGTACGCCCCACACACTATCTCATTAGTGCATAGTCTAGCTAGCTATGTACTTATCAGTTCAGTTTTGGCTCTGGTTACTTCTTATATTACACGACTTACTTTATTTGTATATACGCGTCGTGTAGATCAGTTCAGTTCAGTATTACATGTTCAGTTCAGTATCAGTATTATATGTTCAGATTCAGATTTCCGTTTTCCATATCATATGATCAGTTCAGTATCAGATATCAGTATGTTACGCTTCTTATCATTACTATTGTTATTTCCGTCACTGAGCAACTTTTGGCTCAGCCGTATTTTCAGATATCAGTTCAGTTTATGTCTTATTTGATACGAGCGCTACGCATTCTGTCGTATCTCTTTTGTCTGCTAAGTACTTAATGACTGCACCGACTGCTTTAGAGCACGCTTTGGTTATTACTACTCCATTAGGAGATTCAACTATCATCTCGCATGTCTATAGAGATTGTCCGATCAGAATCGAGGCTATTATTCGTAAAGCTGATTTGTTTCCTATGCAAATGAGTGACTTTGATGTCATACTTGGTATGGACTGGTTAACTCGACATCACGTTACTATTGAATGCCAGACTCGTCGTGTTTTATTTGGAAATTCTCAATGCCCTGAACTCGTTTATCAAGGGTCTCAGCCTCGGAAATCGTTGAAAATCATCTCTGCGTTTAAGGCTCAGAAACTCTTATCGCACGGTTGCGTGGGATTCCTGGCTTCAGTGAAAGCTACATCTTCTGAAAAACCAAACATATCTGATTATTCGATTGTATGTGATTTTCCTAACGTGTTTCCTGAGGAGTTACCCGGACTTCCACCAGATCGCGAGGTGGAATTCACTATTGATCTTATTCCAGGTGCTGAGCCGATTTCTAAGGCACCGTATCGTATGGCACCTATGGAGCTTAAGGAGTTAAAGGAGCAGTTACAAGAATTACTAGATTTGGGATTCATTAGACCAAGCGTCTCGCCTTGGGGCGCACCGGTCCTATTCGTGAAGAAGAAAGATGGTTCTATGAGACTCTGCATTAACTACAGAGAACTCAACAAGATCACTATCCGTAACCGTTACCCTCTGCCTCGTATTGATGATTTATTTGATCAGCTTCAGGGTGCAAAGTGTTTCTCTAAAATCGATCTGAGGTCTGGTTACCATCAGCTAAAGATCAAAGATTCTGACGTCCCTAAATCTGCCTTTCGTACTCGGTATGGTCACTATGAGTTCCTGGTTATGCCGTAAGGGTTAACTAATGCCCCGGCCGTATTCATGGAACTAATGAACCGAGTCTTTCGCAAGTTCCTCGATAAGTTCGTCATTGTATTTATTGACGACATCCTGATTTATTCTAAAAGTAAGGAGGAGCATGAGAATCATCTTCGTATCGTGCTCGAAACACTACGTGAAAAGAAGCTTTATGCTAAATTTTCAAAGTGTGAATTTTGGCTGAGCAAGGTAGCCTTTTTGGGTCATGTCGTTTCTGCGAATGGTATTATGATGGACCCTGCTAAAGTAGAGGCGATCACTAAGTGGCCTAGACCTACCTCAGCCACAGAAGTCCGTAGTTTTCTTGGCCTTGCTGGTTACTACCGCAGATTTGTTGAAGGTTTTTCTGTTATAGCTTTACCCCTTACGCAACTGTTAAGGAAAGGGGTTAAGTATTCTTGGAATGATGAACGAGAGAAAAGTTTTGAAGAGCTCAAGAAAAGATTGGTGTCTGCACCTGTTCTCACACTTCCATCGGGCACGGGTGGATATCAGATTTACAGCGATGCCTCTAAAAATGGACTTGGATGTGTGCTAATGCAGCACGGTAAGGTCATTGCTTATGCTTCACGGCAGTTGAAACCTTACGAGGTTAATTATCCTACGCATGATCTTGAACTCGTTGCTGTTATTTTCGCGTTGAAAATATGGCGTCACTATCTTTACGGAGAGACTTGTGATATTTTTACTGATCACAAGAGCTTGAAATATATCTTCACACAAAAGGAACTAAACATGAGGCAGAGAAGATGGTTAGAGTTGTTAAAAGATTATGATGCCAATATTCAATATCATCCAGGAAAGGCCAATGTGGTGGCTGATGCTCTTAGCAGGAAGAGCTCAGGAACAGTAGCCTCCCTACAGCTACAACCACACAACATTACCGATCTTGATAGATTGGGTATTCTTTCGTTCGAGAGTAGATAAGAATATCGTCTATAAACACGATCACAAACTTATCCAGATAAGGTTTACAAACCCTGTTCATCAGATCCATAAGCACTGCTGAAGTATTGGTCAGCCCAAGCGGCATGACTAAGAAATCATAATGTCCATATCGAGTTCTAAACACTATTTTCGGTGTGTCATCTTCATGAACCCTCAATTGGTGATAGCTCGATCGAAGATCGATCTTTGAGGAGTACATTGATCCCTACATGCAACTGATCGAATAGGTCATAATTCTTGGTGAGAGGGTATAGTTTTTGATAGTCAATTCGTTCAACTTTTGATAATCTATACGCAACTGGAATGCAACACCCGGAAGTTTGACCTTTTGGTAGGATATGCGATTGAGCCTCAGTCACCTGTGATTTATGCGACTGGAGTTCAACCGCATGGCTATTCGGCCGATTGAAGCTCAACCGCCCGATTGGAGTTCAACCACCCGAATGAAGTATGAGCCGCATGGAACACGTGCGATTGGGGTCCAATCGCATAGTGTTGATGCGACTGAAGGTCCAGTCGCCCCTGGACCAGATGCGAATGAGCCACGGGTATAAAAGGGGAGTAGCTCCATTCTCCTCCCATTTTTCAGTCGGGGAGAGAGAGCAGAGAACGACAGAGAGTAGAAAAGAAGAGAGGGAAAGTGCTGTCCGAGTTCAAGATCTGTCGAAAGGCTAGCTAAATCGAAGCTCATCAACTTCTACCTGTTAAGGTGAGTTCTAGAACCCCTCATTTACATGTTTTCTAACGATTTTAGGGCTGGAATCACATATAAACCCTATTTTTGAAATAGTGTAAGTTTGACCCATTTGGGTAAATCTTGAGTAATGTGTTAATGGTATGAACTAGGACTAGTATATGCTTGTATGAGGTCCTAGTAGGAATCCCTAAGGCTTGGGAGGGTCGAATTGGGCTGAAAATGGGTTTATGGTGACTGTGGGGACGGGGGTTTCGCGACTGCAGTGTATGAAGAACTCCAGTCGCTGCCCAGTTAGGGTTATGCGACTGAAGGGCCATTCGGCCGAATGAGTGTTAGTTGATGTCCAATCGCCCGACTGAGGCTCAGACGCCCGATTGAGTCTAAATCGCACGATAGGTGATGCGACTAAGGGTTTCGGTCGCATAAGTTCAATCGTAGAGTAGTTCAGTCGGACGGTTAAGAGTTAGTCGCATATAGCCCAGTCGCATAGTGTCTAGTCGTACGGAAGGAGGTTAAATCGCACGTTTGAGTACCCATTCGCATGATAGCCCAATCGCATAGCCCTGTCGCATGGAGGACATGCGACTGGTAATAGCTCAGTCGCCCGAACAGGGCTGATGTGAGTAAATGTAGAAGTGTATGTATGATGTATGTATGTTAGTATGATGTTGCCATGATAGATGGTGAGTACTGACGATATGTAAGTATTTATGTTCCTTATGTATATGTGTCTTATCTTTTAATATCTTTACGTGAATGAATGAACGAATGAAACGAATGTAATAAGAACGTAAAGTGAAAGATAATGAAAGAAGGAACATGATGAATGAATGCATGCATTAACGAAAGAAAGTAAGAAAGGCTTGCAAGCAAATAAAAGGAGGTGCACACCCCTGGCAGGTGTTAGCTCAACGGTGTGCGGGTTAGCTACCCCGAAGGATGCACATCGGGGTCAGTCTTTGTGATTGACCAGAAGTATGTATGGGATCCTTGCCGCTTGCCCTAGGTGACTGGATCAGCATTAGTGCACAATGTTCGTGATTGATCATCACAGGTCCAGCACCCGCATTTGTGCACAACGTTCGGGGTATAGCATATGGCATTGATCCAGAAGTAAAGTGAAAAGATAAGTGGTGCATGTACCTACTCCAGGTGACTGGATCAGCATTTGTGCACAACGTTCGTGGCTAACCACCACAGGTCCAACACCAGCAGTATGTATGATGAAAGTGGGGTATTGTACATGTCACCGAATGTAATGAACGTTCGAACGAAAGTAATGAAAGTATGAATGAATGTAATGAATGTTCGAACGTAAGTAATGAATGTATGAACGAAAGTAAAGTACGTACGAAAGTATGTAAAGTATGTATGTATGTAAGTAAACGAGAATGATGAAGTGTACACGAATGAAAGTAAGTAATGAATGATGAGATAATAATAATATTATCTACGTGTACGTATGATGTGTGAACACATGTATGGAAGAACAGTTAATGAGAATGAAAGTATGTTTTATTATAAAACTAGAACTCACTCAGCAACGCTGACTTTTATGTGTTTTCCTGTTGGCAGGTAGAGTTGCTGAGGATGGCACGAGGCGGCTACTCAGCTCTTTTGGGATGGCATTCACTTTTTGATTATGCAGCCACATCATGTGTTGTGGGCCCGTAATGCGCGCAACACATCATGTTGCATGCAAGTGCAAGATTTCTTGATAATCCTGATAAACATGATTATTTAAGAAATCTTGTTTATGAAAGAAAATATATTTTTGAACATAATATCTTCTATATGAAGAGAAATATATTTTCTTTATATTATTTTATTTCAGTAGAGGTCGCTGTATGACCCTATGATTGCTGTGGAATATGCATCAGCAGCAATCATAGTATAGTTAAGCAATGTAAAGAAAAGCTTGTATTTTGTAATCAAGACAATGATGTAAAAGCTTTTATGATGAAATGAGAATGCATGTTTTATTAATTCCGCTGCGTATTTTATGATCATGTATTAAATGTACGTCATACGTGCGATGAAGAACCAACCGTAAGGTGCCCGGTGAGCGGGGCCTTACAAGTTGGTATCAGAACAAAAGTTTAAGTAAAATGGGTAAATTTTCATAATAAACCTAGACTTAAACTGAGAATGGGACAGGGAGAATGAGAATGCCATCTGAGTAGTCGCGTGCCATCAGGTATTTTCTTAAAGATTGAATGGTTATTATGTGCGCATGTGATGTGAATTTTGTGTACTGTTAGACTGAGATACTAATGTAGTCAGGATAGGTGATGCTCGGGATACGAAGAGTAGAGTAAGTGGCTAATCACAACTGGCCACTGTAATTAGGGACTTACTGTACTTAACATAAACTGAGCTATTTCCTTGAATGACCGTGTTGGTGTTTTAATCTTTCAGTGTGATAGCAGATGGCCGGTGATAGATCATCTGATGCTTCCCGTGATGGTGGACGTGGTGATGAGCCGCGTATCACGCGAGGAAGATCTAGGAAAGAGAAAGTAGTTCGTGAGGAGAACGAGATTCCTCATCAGGAAGAGACGGACGAAAGCGCCAAGTTGAGAGCCTCGGTGAAAGAGGCAGTTGTCGAGGAAGTACATCAGGTTATGCAGACGATCTTGCCGTCTGTAGTAACCGAAGTGATTAAGGCAGTACGTGAAGATGAGAGACGGGGAGGAATCGGTCCTCCGGTAGACAGCAACAGACAGGGGCAGAAACGGTATTGTCCGATGACGAAGAGGAAGAGGAGGAAGAACAGGTAAGGGGGACAGCCCGGGGTTGTGATTACGGGAAATTTATGAGATGCAAGCCTCCGACTTTTGATGGTTCAGGTACGGCTGCTGATGCTCACCAATGGGTGAGAGAGATGGAGGCGGTCCTTGATATCAGTGACTGCCAGGAGGATAAGAAGGTAAAGTTTGCTACCCACTCGTTTACGGGGACGGCATTGTGCTGGTGGGACAATATTGTCCAGGCCGAGGGTAGCAGGGCCATTGGGAAAATGAAGTGGTCTGAGTTAAAGAGAATGGTGATCGAGGAGTTCAGTCCTCGTCGAGAGATGGACAGAGTTGAGAGAGAGTTCCTGCAGTTGGAGGCGGGAACGATGACCCACCAACAATACACGACCAAGTTCAACGACATGGCACGGTTGGTGCCAGAGCAAGTGACGCCGGTGTCTCGCAAGATTAACCGGTATATTCAGGGGTTACCAGCTGAAATTCGTTGGCATTTGATTTCCGCCCGACCCAGTACTTTCAGGTCGGCGGTGGATTTACCTGGGAGGTTGTACGATGAACGAGCTGCGTTGGTGAAATCTGAGGGCAGTAAGAAGGGAAGTGATGAGAGGAAGTGGCAGGGAAAGAGGTTTGGTTGGGGTGTGTATTAATGCAGAGAGGAAAGGTGATAGCCTATGCATCCCGACAGCTGAAAGTTCATGAGGTTAACTACCCTACTCATGACTTGGAGCTAGCAGCTGTGGTTTTCGCGTTGAAGATTTGGCGGCACTATCTGTACGGGACGAAGTGCACCATCTTCACGGACCACAAAAGCTTGAAGTACTTCTTCGAGCAAAAAGATCTGAATATGAGGCAATGGCGATGGTTGGAGCTTATAAAGGACTATGATTGTGAGATCCATTACCATCCGGGCAAAGCCAACGTGGTGGCGGATGCCCTTAGCCGAAAAGAGAGGCCCGAGCCAATTCGGGTGAAGGCGTACCAGCTAATCATGACTTCCGACGTAATGAAACAGGTCAAAGAGTTCCAAGATGAGGCTTTGAAAGACGAACATCTTAACTCTGAACGCATGAGAGGTCTGGTCGCAGAATTGGGTGAGAACGCAACGGGTGTTAGAACTCGGTTTGGGCGTATGTGGATTCCTCGTCTTGGGGATCTGCGAATGAAGATTTTGGATGAAGCTCATAAGTCTCGATACTCCATTCATCCCGGTGCTACCAAAATGTACCAAGATATGAGGAAAGATTACTGGTGGCCGGGTATGAAACGTGATGTGGTGGAGTATGTGAGTAAATGCCTCACTTGTTTGCAAGTAAAGGCGGAGCACCAGAAGCCGTATGGAAAGATTCGACCGTTGGACATACCGGAATGGAAGTGGGAGCACATCACCATGGATTTTATCACAAAGCTGCCACGTACCCCGAAAGGGTATGATACGATCTGGGTGATTGTGGATCGATTGACGAAGAGTGCTCACTTCTTGCCGATGCGCGAGACATATTCGTCTGAAAGGTTGGTCGATCTTTTCATCAAAGAGATTGTGACTCGTCACGGTGTACCGGTGTCGATTGTGTCTGATCGCGACACCCGGTTTACATCCAAATTCTGGAAGAAATTCCACGATGCCATGGGGACGAGGTTGCATATTAGCACGGCTTATCATCCTCAAACTGATGGTCAGTCGGAAAGGACCATTCAGACTTCGGAGGACATGCTCCGAGCATGTGTTATTGACTTCGGGGGAAGTTGGGATGACCATTTACCGTTGGCTGAGTTCTCGTACAACAACAGTTATCATGCTAGTATTGGCATGCCACCTTACGAGATGTTATACGGTAGAAGGTGCAGGACCCCCGTCTGTTGGGGTGAAATTGGTCAGAAAGAATTGGGAAGCGTCGAAGTGGTCGAGGCTACGACTGAAAAGCTCGAAAGAATTAAAGCTTATATGAAGGCGGCCAAAGACCGACAGAAGTCGTATGCCGACAAACGACGCAGGCCGATTGAGTTCCAGGTGGGAGATCGTGTGATGTTGAAGGTCTCACCTTGGAAAGGGATCATTTGATTCCGGAAGCGAGGTAAGTTGAGTCCGCAATATATAGGCCCTTTCCGAATCATTGCTCGAGTAGGAGAGGTGGCCTATAGGTTAGATCTGCCAGATGAACTAAGTGGAATCCACCCGACTTTCCACGTGTCTCATCTGAGGAAGTGTTTGGCGGACGAAGACATGGTCGTTCCACTAGATGATATCGAGGTAGACGAAAAGCTCAATTATATAGAGCAACCAGTGGCGATCATAGATCGCAAAGAGAAGAGGTTGAGAAATAAAGTGGTTCCCTTGTGCGTGTACAGTGGCGGCACAGGAAGGGATCCGAGTCGACGTGGGAAACTGAAGAAGAAATGAGGCAGCATTACCCACGATTGTTCGAGGAATGACAGGTTTCGGGGACGAAACCTAAAATAAGGGGGGTGGACTTGTAACACCCGGAAGTTTGACCTTTTGGTAGGATATGCGATTGAGCCTCAGTCGCCTGTGATTTATGCGACTGGAGTTCAACCGCATGGCTATTCGGCCGATTGAAGCTCAACCGCACGATTGGAGTTCAACCGCCCGAATGAAGTATGAGCCGCATGGAACACGTGCGATTGGGGTCCAATCGCATAGTGTTGATGCGACTGATGGTCCAGTCGCCCCTGGACCAGATGCGAATGAGCCACGGGTATAAAAGGGGAGTAGCTCCATTCTCCTCCCATTTTTCAGTCGGGGAGAGAGAGCAGAGAACGACAGAGAGTAGAAAAGAAGAGAGGGAAAGTGCTGTCCGAGTTCAAGATCTGTCGAAAGGCTAGCTAAATCGAAGCTCATCAACTTCTACCTGTTAAGGTGAGTTCTAGAACCCCTCATTTACATGTTTTCTAACGATTTTGGGGCTGGAATCACATATAAACCCTATTTTTGAAATAGTGTAAGTTTGACCCATTTGGGTAAATCTTGAGTAATGTGTTAATGGTATGAACTAGGACTAGTATATGCTTGTATGAGGTCCTAGTAGGAATCCCTAAGGCTTGGGAGGGTCGAATTGGGCTGAAAATGGGTTTATGGTGACTGTGGGGACGGGGGTTTCGCGACTGCAGTGTATGAAGAACTCCAGTCGCTGCCCAGTTAGGGTTATGCGACTGAAGGGCCATTCGGCCGAATGAGAGTTAGTTGATGTCCAATCGCCAGACTGAGGCTCAGACGCCCGATTGAGTCTAAATCGCACGATAGGTGATGCGACTAAGGGTTTCGGTCGCATAAGTTCAATCGCAGAGTAGTTCAGTCGGACGGTTAAGAGTTAGTCGCATATAGCCCAGTCGCATAGTGTCTAGTCGTACGGAAGGAGGTTAAATCGCACGTTTGAGTACCCATTCGCATGATAGCCCAATCGCATAGCCCTGTCGCATGGAGGACATGCGACTGGTAATAGCTCAGTCGCCCGAACAGGGCTGATGTGAGTAAATGTAGAAGTGTATGTATGATGTATGTATGTTAGTATGATGTTGCCATGATAGATGGTGAGTACTGACGATATGTAAGTATTTATGTTCCTTATGTATATGTGTCTTATCTTTTAATATCTTTACGTGAATGAATGAACGAATGAAAAGAATGTAATAAGAACGTAAAGTGAAAGATAATGAAAGAAGGAACATGATGAATGAATGCATGCATTAACGAAAGAAAGTAAGAAAGGCTTGCAAGCAAATAAAAGGAGGTGCACACCCCTGGCAGGTGTTAGCTCAACGGTGTACGGGTTAGCTACCCCGAAGGATGCACATCGGGGTCAGTCTTTGTGATTGACCAGAAGTATGTATGGGATCCTTGCCGCTTGCCCTAGGTGACTGGATCAGCATTAGTGCACAACGTTCGTGATTGATCATCACAGGTCCAGCACCCGCATTTGTGCACAACGTTCGGGGTATAGCATATGGCATTGATCCAGAAGTAAAGTGAAAAGATAAGTGGTGCATGTACCTACTCCAGGTGACTGGATCAACATTTGTGCACAACGTTCGTGGCTAACCACCACAGGTCCAGCACCAGCAGTATGTATGATAAAAGTGGGGTATTGTACATGTCACCGAATGTAATGAACGTTCTAACGAAAGTAATGAAAGTATGAATGAATGTAATGAATGTTCGAACGTAAGTAATGAATGTATGAACGAAAGTAAAGTACGTACGAAAGTATGTAAAGTATGTATATATGTATGTAAGTAAACGAGAATGATGAAGTGTACACGAATGAAAGTAAGTAATGAACGATGAGATAATAATAATATTATCTACGTGTACGTATGATGTGCGAACACATGTATGGAAGAACAGTTAATGAGAATGAAAGTATGTTTTATTATAAAACTAGAACTCACTCAGCAACGCTGACTTTTATGTGTTTTCCAGTTGGCAGGTAGAGTTGCTGAGGATGGCACGAGGCGGCTACTCAGCTCTTTGGGATGGCATTCACTTTTTGATTATGTAGCCACATCATGTGTTGTGGGCCCGTAATGCGCGCAACACATCATGTTGCATGCAAGTGCAAGATTTCTTGATAATCCTGATAAACATGATTATTTAAGAAATCTTGTTTATGAAAGAAAATATATTTTTGAACATAATATCTTCTATATGAAGAGAAATATATTTTCTTTATATTATTTTATTTCAGTAGAGGTCGCTGTATGACCCTATGATTGCTGTGGAATATGCATCAGCAGCAATCATAGTATAGTTAAGCAATGTAAAGAAAAGCTTGTATTTTGTAATCAAGACAATGATGTAAAAGCTTTTATGATGAAATGAGAATGCATGTTTTATTAATTCCGCTGCGTATTTTATGATCATGTATTAAATGTACGTCATACGTGCGATGAAGAACCAACCGTAAGGTGCCCGGTGAGCGGGGCCTTACATGGAATGACCTATCCTTCTTTTTAACTAACAAAGTCAGTGTTCCTCACAGCGAGTGATTAGGTCGGATAAGAGTTTTATCCAAGCTCTAGTAATTGACCCGATGATTCTTGTACTGTCGATGGTGCTAACCGATAGGGTGTTCTTGTAACAGAATTAGTCATTTTGGAATTCTACCTCATGAAGAGGGGGCGATCTTCATAAGTTATTAGGAAAATCCTATGGAAAATATCGTACAATTGAAATATCTTTCAACTTTCTTTCTTTTGTTTTCTTTGTACCACATGTGCTAGAAATACGTAACGATCTTCCTTAGGCATCAACAAATCTTCATGCAAGAATTGAGTCTTAAATCCCTTCCAGGACATTTTCGTTGAATCTTAAGCACTTCGCCATTTGATAGAGAATTACATACTACCTTCTCCTGATGGACTATCTCGGTTTCGTGCTTCGATAATCAATTCATACGATATCAAGTCTATGTGAAGGACATGATATTCTTGTACTTCTTTACAACTCTAATTACTACCATTCCCATCTCAACCGACTAACTAATTTCTAAGCAACTGGGGTTCATTACAAATGAAGGAGTGAATTTGAAAGAATCGAAGTTATCTTCTACCAGTATCCAACAAATGTGTATTGATTGATGATAAGATATGTGCCTATAAAAACATTTGAGTTTTCTTGTCTACTTCACCACTAGTTTGCTTGCTCAAATCTCCAACTTCATCCTACTACTCACCAGATTTCCTAATGTCCTTCTTAATTCTATTTGGTCTAAATGTCACAAGGTATGACATTAGCTTTGTCAACTCATGGATTTTATCAGTATAAAGAGCACGATTCCAGAATTACAATTTTAACTTTTTCATTTCATTCCTCGGGTAGTAGTACTCACTCACCAAGATTTAAACTCATCTCAATTCATGGCTATTGCAGCCTCACTACCTTAGACTTGAGCTTAGACATTCTACCATTTCAGTGTCGTACCCATTAGTGAACAAGCAACATTCTTCATCTTCTAGTTTTCAGCATGGTTGTTAATACCATTATAGTTTCCATTTCTCTCTATCCAACGGGTCAGATATACTATTTCCTTTTCCTTGTCATACTTTGTTTTACTACTATATCAAGAATCCCTTGTATGTACAACCAGCCATGATACCTTAACATTTCTACCATGCCTTACTTCAATTAATCGGATTATCACATAGCCCACTCAGGCACATTCTGAGTATACCAGTGACGCTTATATATAGGGTTCCCCGTAGCGTTCTGATAGAAACCTAGGGACTTGATTGAACTTAAACAAGAAAACAAGAACACGCTGCAGTCCTCTTCGAGATGGACCAGTCTCCAAACTACAAACCAGTGAAATATCAAAGTATTCCCCCCTAATTACTAAACAAAAACAACTATTAATACTACTACTATCAGTTAAGTAATCACTTCCACTTCCCCACTCAGCCACTAATAAATTACTGCATTAATACTACTATCAATTGTGTAATCTCTTCCATTTCCCCACTAGTCCCCAGTTGGGTTCAATAACCCACTGTTCAATAACCCACTGTTCAATAACCCACTGAAGTGCCCATGGGCTACTGGGTTGACTCGAGGAGCTGTATCAATACTTCCCGCCCAGATTACCGACTTGTCCTCAAGTCGGTGAGGGAGAAAGCTATCTATGCATCTGATCACTTGTTCCTTGTAAGGCTCGACAACTAAGTGATGGAAGGTGGCAGAATTTTGGGTGGGCAGAGGGACTCCTTGCAACTTGTATTCCTGCCCATTGATGGTAAAAATCAAAAACATCTTGCTCCAATTGGCTTGAACTGTATTTAGGGTAGCAAGCCATTGAATACCAAGTACTACACCAACCCCCTCTAATGAGAATGGATAAAAATCTTGGGTAATTTGAAGGCCCGATATTTTTAACGCAACATCTTTACAAACCTGATTACAGCTGATTATGTCACCATTGCCAATTCTTACACCAAAAGGGGGTACTGTTATTGTTGGTATTTGCACTTGCTGAACCAAGGAATGAGCAATGAAGTTATGGGTGGATCCGCAGTCAATCAAGATCAACACATCAGATGAATTAATCGTGCCCTGAAGAGTGAGGGTGGGGTGTAGCGATTTCACCGAGATGGCATTAAGGCTAATTTAAGCTATATCCTCATGATTGAGCAGAGTTCCCTCACCATCAGTAGCATGACCTCCTGTTTCAGTAGCAGCCGCTAGGAGTTGAAAATTTCCTGTTTTGCAACGATGACCAGGCACATATTTGTCCCCGCAGAGAAAGCATTCCCCTTTAGCAAAGCGGGACTGTTTTTCAGCATCAGAAAATCGCTGCGGAGGGTTTTGGGACAATGTTCCAGTTGGATTGGTGGCAACAGCAGTGGGAGTAGTGGTTTTGGTATCGACAGTGGTAACTGAAACAGGCCCCGATCGAATGTTACTTAGCTTCGACTCAAACTCCACTGCTAGACTCATTGCATTATAAACTGTACGGGGTTTGTGAATCCTTACGTCTGCCTTCAATTCATCTTTTAACCCATTCAAAAACACCCCCAATAAACAATGATCCGGCCAATTGGATACTCTCGCAGATCTTTTAGCAAATTCTTGATGATATTCTTGAATGGTTCCTGTTTGTTTGATGCTACAGAGGTGCTCGTCTAGGTTTTGGAATTCTGCCGGCCCAAAATTCTTGTGAAGGGCATGCACAAGCTCCTCCCAATAGGTCACGGTTTGATCAACCGATAACCAAGAGTACAAATCTAAGGCGTCTCCCTCGAGATACATGGCTGCCACATCGACTTTATCCTCATCAGCAACACTATAATATCTGAAGAATTTCTACGCCTTCAAAATCCACCCTCTCGGGTCTCCACCACAAAAAGCAGGCAGCGTGATCTTAGTCGATGGGCGGTGGTGATTTTGTCGACCAGAGGACTCCCCTTCCTCATACCGACCTGAGAAACTATTGGATTTTCCTCGTGAAGTCTCCCGTGACTTGAGAACGGTAACATCTACCTTAAGAGACTCAAATGACTCCAATCGGGCTGCTATCGCTGCCAACTGAGCAGCAATGGGGTCTTGTTGACCGCTGCTGCCATCAGGATTGCTCCGGATGTTTGGTGCCATCGTGTGTTTCCCGGCAATGGAACCAAATGATAGAAACCTAGGGACTTGATTGAACTTAAACAAGAAAACAAGAACACGCTGTAGTCCTCTTCGAGATGGACCAGTCTCCAAACTACAAACCAGTGAAATATCAAAGTATTCCCCCCTAATTACTAAACAAAAACAACTATTAATACTACTACTATCAGTTAAGTAATCACTTCCACTTCCCCACTCAGCCACTAATAAATTACTGCATTAATACTACTATCAATTGTGTAATCTCTTCTATTTCCCCACTAGTCCCCAATTGGGTTCAATAACCCACTGTTCAATAACCCACTGAAGTGCCCATGGGCTACTGGGTTGACTCGAGGAGCTGTATCACGTTCCCACCACACCCTTGTATACCGAGAACAATGCTTAAACTGGTCACGTGACATTCGATTACTCCATCAAGGTATAACGCTATAGCGTTCAAACTGCTAATGCTCCAAGTTCTGAGGTCAATCCGTTGAAGAAGATAATACATGTGAAGGGAGTATCCTTACTCTACTGCAACTCTTCAAAGGCCATGTATATTCTAAACAACCATTCGATTTGCATAATTTCTGAAATGTAAAAGGAGTAACGTCTCACTAGGGATAAGACTAGTGTCATAATATGATTCCCATGTAGACTCTAGGTAGGTTAGAACTTATATAAGGGTAAAGGTTATAAATGTTTCATCGTCATTAACAAGTCTTATTAGGATTTTGAGTCCAGCTTCCCAAGGTATAGAATGAAAGACTGGTACTAACCATGATCGTTATCTCATGGCAAGATTTGCTAGGCTTCACATGCACTGCAAGTTGCAATTACGTGTGCACCCGTAATGGTAATTTGCTTTGCATGGTCACCCCAGATCCACCTACCGAAGTTAACATATCTTGTCAAGTACAGAGTGTCATCCATGATTTGAGTATCAAAGATATGGTTATTAACGAAGAGTTAATTAACCGGAGTTGTACAAAGGAAACGATTGAGAAGGAATTCACTTGATCAAGGAGCGATCGAAGGAATCTACGTACAATAATCTAAAATCTGATGAAGTAGTCATATTATTAGAGTATGTCGCGTCTCTTGTCTACTGGTGTCGTATTAGCCAGCGTTTTTGTCTTTCAAGACTCAACCCAACAAGTTGTGAATAAGGGCGCATATAGCAAATGCGACATCTACAGACGCATGGAAAAAAGTTGGGTTAACAACATAAGTCCTTAAGAGAGTTCTTGTAAAAGCCCTTATTAATCCAAACAAAATATAAGACAAACAAATAATGATAGGGTGTGATTATCGAGTGTCTTCTCAAAGTACAAATAGGTGATATAATGCCCATAACGTTCTTAAATAAGTATACCATACATAGCTTGTAAGATAGGCTATGTAATCATAACCAATAATGCACTTAAAGTATTCACATGTATATTGTTGTACACATAATCCTATTATGCATACTACATGTGGGTATGAAAATAATAATCAGTCAATCGAATCATGAAGAACATTTATGTAATATCAAATGCACACAAACCCTAGTATGCATTCTACATGAAGGTTCTTTAGGTTAAAGTCTAGGTCAAGTGAATTGCCTAATTCTCTATAACCAGTGCTCTGATACCAATCTGTCACACCCCCGCTTATAGCAGAAACACGAGGATGTAACGGACGTGATCGTCATAACACATTGTTAAGTTAATAGAGATTGCATTAAATGATAAAGACCAACGTGTTATGACGTCACCGGACACAAATGGAGACTTGTGTCATGGTTAGTCAGTTCCACGACAAACATAGTCATACAAAACAACTAAGTATAAGTCCCACAACCCGGGATAGAGTAATCAAATGTATAACATAGTCAAATGTCAAATGCAATAAAAGAAAACATCCAGCTCAAAAGATAAAACTTAAGGTCTTTACTAAGGCAGCATCCCTAGCAATCCTCAATGATTATTACCTGAAAAGATATGCTCAAAAGGTCAACATATTGTTGGTGAGTTCGCAGGTTTAAATAGTAAACAAAAAACTTGATGCTGTGTAAAAGTTTAGTAGGACATGAGTGCATACAGTTATAAGCAAGTAATATCACATGAGCATCACAACTAAACCTACGACGTACACAAAGAATTTGTCGGAACATATTCACCCCAGGCCCGTTCCTGGCAGTAGTGATGGTACTCACAAGTAACCATTCGTCAAGGATGGGGTGGCAGCCCAATAGTACTATCAATACCTGTCCGTCGGCTCCAACACCGGAGTTAAATAGTTGTGAATACAGAACCACAAAGACAACTCATGCATGTACTAGATAAATACTTACAAAACAGTACACATAACAGTCCTAAAGATTGAATAAGTTCACAACATGAAAAAGGGTTGAGCATACTTTTCCCCCTTGATGTTTATAAATAATTGTAATAAAACGGGGCCGCGAAACTCACCTTGAGTGTGATGAAATAAATAGACAAACACTTCAAAGAGTGTGAGCAACGAATGATTAAACACCTATAATAATTGCAACAAAGTCCTTAAAAGTTTTCAACGAGAATAAACGTGTTCGGTTGGTTCAGGTCGGTTCGGTTTGACGCGCGACACGCACACAAATAGATGTATATATATATATAACACATACAAACACCACATTCATCCACATATATATATATATTATTAATAGTGAAAGGGAAAAATACAAGTAATAATAATAATAATAATAATAATAATAATAATAATAATAATAATAATAATAATGACAAAATATAACCTCACTGATATATGATCATACATGTATGAATATAACGTTCGCACATACATACTTTAATATACACGATATGTAACCAAATATGCTCATATAATCATTAACATCCACTAATCAACACATATACATTATACATACACTCACATTATAGTAATACTTATATCCATATATATATATATACTAATTACACCCACTACCATCTAGTTATCACACATAGATACATATCTATATACATATAAGCATATATTTTACACACTCATATATATATATATATATACATATATGATGGCTCACATACAAACCACTTGGATACATGCATACAAACAATGTTTCAACATTCACACACACACCCACTCACGGGTCATACAAAATACAACTAACAACTCACACAATAACATACAATTACATACTAAGACACCCATGGTCGCATGCACAAACACACATCCTACACACTGAGACATATATATAAGGCCACATATCCAATCATGCATACATTTAACACACACTCTCACACCCTTTGGGCATACACACAAGCTGCACACACACTGGATACAAACATATACACATGCACAATCACTACATATGCACACACACAACCACCATCACACACACATACATCGGGCACACTAGCACACACACTCTAACATAAAATCGCAACACACACACACAGTCATACACCTACACACACACCCGCACACACATATATACCATGCACATACTAACACATCCATACACCACCGCAGGGCCACCGTAGCAGCCACGGGCTGTTGTCTGGCGCCTCGTGATCACGCCCGCAACACCCGTACACACGCACGCATACATACATACATACGGTTGACATACGTACGCATATATACACACACAACAGTCGCGTACGAAACCACGAAAACCCGATTCAACCGAACGAAACACGAATCCAAAACGTAACGATACGAAACGAGACGAAACGAAAACTACGACAAAATGTTACCTTCGAAACGCGATGACGGAGGGATGACGGCGTCGAACGGCGGCTCATGGCGGCGAGGCTTGACTGGGATCGAGTGGATTTGGTCGCAAAAGGGGTGGTCACGGCGGTAGTGTGGTCGACGGTTTGGGGAGTCGGCCGAGGGTTTGGAGTTTTAAATATATAATTTCCATATTTGCGGTTTAGCCCCCGAACTTTCAATTAATTAATCCCTCAAGTTTAATAAAATTACAATTTAAACCCTCAACTTATTAATTATAATAATAATAATATTAATAATAACAAAATTTTATTAATATTAATAACAAAATTAATTGCATTTTTAGTAACTAATTCTATTATTTATAATTTACACCATATTAAAATCGACGTGCAAAACGAATGAGACAAGAATTTTAAGGTCAAAACGAATTAATTACGCGACAAAGTGAATACACAATGAGAGTTAACGAGCGTCACGTTAATTGATGGACCTGTCGGTGACAGATGTCACAAAATGGGTGATTAAGTTATGGGTCAACTTGGTGATATTGGATGTGGGTCAAAATGGGTGATATTGGTTTTGGGTCGAAACAGTTGATATTAGATATGGGTTAGCTTGGGTGATATTGGTTATGGGTCAAACGGTTGATATTTGGTATTGGCCATCTTGGGTGATATTATTTATGGGTCAAAATAGGTGCTATCGGTTATGGCTCGACACTATTGAAACTTGGTTTGGGTTAACACGGGTGGTATTGGTTGTGGGTCAAAAAGGGTGGTGTTGGAAATGGGTCAAAACGGTTGGTATTTGATATGGGTCAAAACGGGTTGTTAATAGGTTATGGGTCAAAACAGGTCAGAACAGGTCAAAATGAGTGATAATGGTTATGGGTCGTAACTGTTGATATTAAGTATAAGTCAGCTTGGGTCATATTGGTTATGGGTCAAATGGGTGATATTAGTTATGGCTCAAAATGATTGATATTTGTTTTGGGTCAAAATGAGTGGTATTTGTTATGGATCAAACGGATGGTATTAGTTATGGTTCAAAGCAGTTTTATTTGGTATGAGTCAACATGTTTTTATACAGCTTATGTTTCAAATTATTAAGCATATTTGTATAAGTCAAATTATTATGCATAGTGGCGAGTCAAAATGGGTGCTTTTAGTTATGATCAATGTGAAATCTGATCAATATGGTCATGCCTCATATGATTGGCTGGGTCAACATATCAAAGAAGCACCTACATATCCCAATAGGCCAAAGTCCCCAATGAGTACTTTTTTACGCAAATTTGATTGTTTGTAATGGTCATGCTTGGTTTTTCACCAAATATAAAAAAACATAGGCCTTTATCATTCATAGTAGCTTTCTAATGTTTATGCGTTTACGGTTCATTTGTCAAATAAAAATTCAAATACCACATACCATCCTGGTGGCTTTTTTCAACCATCAAACAACCATAATTGTATCAACTAGCATTGGATCCCGCGCGTTGCTGCGGGTCTTCTTGCAATGTCGTGAAAACCGTCCAAGTTGTTCTAGAGAACAACAAAATTAAATTAGTGTACAAGAACTAATGATTGATTGCATTTTACTTGATTTCTCTTAGAGAAATAAATTACCAATTGATTGGTTGGACACTCGGGTGGAAGCTTACATACCTGGGCTGCCCTCAAGTACATCCCCGATAGAATTGCAGGTATATAACCTTTTTTATACTACATGTTAGATGCATTTACAGAAACTAATCAAGCTGCAATTTCTTTAGTTTTTACTATAATGGGATATCAAAGATCTTTGGATGTGTGTTTTGAGAGTAACTATGAGATACTGAATATGGGAATCAGATAAATCTTTTTCTGACTATTTTTTAACTCAACTTACAGGTGCTTTCATGGTAGCACCTTTACTCAATCCATATGAGCCAAGCATGAACAAAGTTGAGAGATGAAGGACCTGGGAGAGATGGACACCAAAAAGGAAATTTATGTACTTCTTAGCAAGGAAGTTTCCAGTACTTCTTACCTTGATCAGATAGATAAGTGGCCAGCATTGTCACTAGGAAAAAGGGTTAGTCATCTTAACCGATGATCACTTTATATGTAAAAGTAGAGGTACATGTTTGACCTGTTACCCCGTCAGCCCTGTGCTGTTTGCCACCTCTATGTAAATGGGTAGATTGGGGTATTTTGTTTATATAGAACAACAGTTGCATATGTGACAAGTGTTCATAATACAATTTGGATAATATAAATTTATTTAGTGTTAATAATAAACAAAAAAAAACTCAGTTCGAAGTCTGCTACATAGTTCTGTTTGTATAAGGTTTTTACTTGAATGTTTTTTCTCTGTAGACGTCTGATTGGAGAATTCCTTGACTTGGCAGGACAAAGTTATTATAGAAGAATTGAGATATCAAGAGTTTTGGAAGAGAGATTTAGGGGAGTCGGTTCGACAAGGTAATGTAAAACCATTTGTAGAGGAAGCAGTGCTACAGGTGTAACATCGTGTATTTGTGTTAAATAAAAATTAATTTTGTTTAATACGTCGATGTTTAATTCAAAAGTTTCAATAATCGTAGTAATAATAATAATAACAATAATAATAATAATAATAATAAAAATAAAATAATACTGCTATTAGTAATTAGTAAGAATTATTAATATATATATATATATATATATATATATATATATATAAACATGTATTAAAAATTAGAATTATAAGTCAAGGGGTGTGACAGATTGGTATCAAAGCCATGGTTATAGGGAATTAGGTTATTAGAAATGGAATGACCTAGACTATAACTAAGTACCTTTACACATGAGTCCTCTCATGTATTTTATATGCTTAGACAGGATTTTATGTGCCTTACATGTTTATACTTGATTATGTGATTATCTGTTTATGTGATTCTTCTTATACTATGAATCTATCAATATACACACGAATCTTAACTCATATTCTAAGGCATTGTGTGCCTAATTCAAGTGATTTCAAACTCCAAAACTCGATTGTTATTCATGGTTTTCAAATCTCGTCAAAGTACGAGTCACATGACCGAGAACATGCAATGCTGGAAGAGTGGGATACCTGTATCTTAAGGTGTTCTGTCTAGGCGAGGTATTCATACAACTTGATTACCTTACCTGGGAACCCTCGAGATGAGTATTCGCTTATAGGTACGCATGTCCTCATTAAGGTTGTGGTGGACACAAATACTTTGATAAGTCACCGTATTCGTTTTGGTTTGCGAACCGAACGTTTACACTCCTAACCTCTCATTGTTATTCTAAACAATCTCATTAACGATTTTATTATTTTGAAAAGTTTTAAAAACCAATTACCCGTTTCTCATAGAGGTTTCTTCTTTCCATGTTATACAGCATGTCTTATCGTCAAAACCGCTCCCGATCTAGAAGCTCTGGCCGCAAGATTACTGCTATAGTGGCACGTGAAGTTGCTGCGGTTATCCCAACACTGCTTACTCATTTGAACCAAGGCAACAATGCTGTCCAAAACACAACTGCACCAAACACTGTCCAAAACCCAACTGCACCAAACCCTCCCAAAACTTGTACTTATAAGCATTTCAATTCCTGCAATCCCACTAAGTTTAGCGGAGCCGAAGGTGCCACTGGTCTTCTGCAATGGTTCGAGAGTATTGAAAACACGTTTCTTAACAGCGAATGTCCTGAAAATCTCAAAGTTCGCTACGCTACCAGTGTTTTCCAGAAGAGAGCTTTAACTTGGTGGAACGGGGAGAAACGAACCCGTGGCACTGATGCAGCCCTGGCATTGACGTGGGCTGAAGTAAAGGAACTCATGACACGAGAATTCTGCCCACGAAATGAAATCAAAAGACTAGAAGCTGAATTCTGGGATTTGGCTCAGGAAAGCGGCGAGAATCTGGTTTACACCAACCGTTTTCACGAGTTGAGTCTTCTGGTTCCTCATCTAGTTACTCCCTCATCTCGAGCTATCGAGAAGTACATAGGTGGTCTCCCTATGCAAATTCAGGATACCGTGTGGGGTAGGAACCCTACTAACTTGGCAGATGCTATCCGTCTAGCAGCTCAGTTAACCGACAACCATGTCAAGGCCGGTACCTTGACCAGGAAGGGTGACAAGAAGAAAATGGAAAAGTCTTCTACTGAAACAACCAAGGAAGACAAGCCTGAAACTTCCAGGAACCGGAAGAGGAAGGCTAACTCTCAAAACTTTGCTGTAATTACCCCTGCTGTTCCAATCAACCAAGTCGCACCGACCTATCAACCAACCATGAATAATCAAGCCCCAACAAAGAAACCTTACACCGGGCCATTTCTACAATGCAACATCTGCAAGTATCATCATCCTACTGGTGCAAAGTGTCGTCAGTGCACCAGTTGTGGTCGTTTTGGCCATACATTCAACATATGCAGGAATGCTGCTAAGGTATTGGTAAATGCGCCAGTCCAACAAAACCCTCCTGCAATTGCTCAAGTTCGTGCATGTTATCAATGCGGTGATCCAACTCATTTCCGTAACCGATGTCCTCAGCTCGTTAATGCCGTACCCGCAGCACAAGGGCGTGCTTTTAACATCAATGCCCAACAAGCTCAGGCTGCCAATGATGTGGTGAATGGTACGTTCCTAATCGATCATCAATATGCTTCAATTTTATTTGATACCGGTGCCGATAAAAGTTTTGTATCCTTAGAATTTGAACCTTTGCTTGTTAATACCCGAACTAAGTTAGGGAAACCGTTTACAGTAGAACTAGCTGATGGAAAATCCGTCACAATTGATTCTGTCATCCAAAATTGTACCCTTAAACTTAGTGAACACGAATTTCCTGTCGATCTTATACCGATGCCACTTGGAAGTTTTGACGTCATTATAGGCATGGATTGGTTGTCAAAGAACCATGCTGAAGTCGTCTGTTTTGAGAAAATCATCCGGATCCCTCGCGCATCTGGAAGTGTCTTGAATATTTACGGGGAAAAGCTTTCCAAGGGATTAAAACTCATGTCCTGCACCAAAGCTCAAAAGTACCTCCGCAAACATTATGTGGCTTTCTTAGCTCATATCGTGAAGGCAGATGAGAAATCTAAGAAGATTGAAGACATTCCGGTTGTTCGAGAGTTTCCTGAAGTCTTTCCCGATGATTTAACCGGTCTTCCTCCTGTTCGTCAAGTCGAATTCCGTATTGACCTTGTGCCTGGCGCAACTCCAGTAGCAAAATCTCCTTATCGACTTGCACCATCTGAGATGCAAGAACTTGCTAGTCAATTGCAAGAACTGTCAGACAAAGGATTCATTCGCCCGAGCTCGTCACCATGGGGAGCTCCGGTATTATTCGTGAAGAAAAAGGATGGCTCATTCCGTATGTGCATTGACTATCGAGAGCTCAACAAACTCACAATCAAGAACCGTTACCCATTACCCAGAATCGATGATCTGTTTGATCAGCTTCAAGGAGCCACTCATTTCTCAAAGATCGATCTTCGTTCTGGTTATCACCAACTCCGTGTGCATGATGATGATATTCCAAAAACCGCTTTTCGAACAAGATATGGCCATTACGAGTTTACAGTGATGCCATTCGGGTTAACCAACACACCGGCAGTATTCATGGATTTAATGAATCGCGTGTGCCGGCCATACCTAGACAAATTCGTGATCGTATTCATCGACGACATCTTGATATACTCCAAATCTAAATCCGATCACGAGAATCACCTTCGTCTAATACTCGAACTTCTGAAGAAAGAGAAACTATACGCCAAATTCTCAAAATGTGAATTTTGGCTTAATGAGGTTCAATTTCTTGGTCACATTGTAAACAGCAATGGAATTCACGTTGATCCCGCAAAGATCGAGGCGGTAAAGAAATGGGGAGAACCTAAAACTCCTACAGAGATTCGTTCATTCCTTGGTCTAGCTGGATATTATCGACGTTTTATTCCTAACTTCTCGAAGATTGCTGTGCCACTCACTGCTTTGACCCACAAGGATAAGCCTTTTTCTTGGGGGCCTGATCAAGAAAAAGCATTTCAAACCCTCAAGCAAAAGTTGTGTGAAGCCCCGATTCTAACTCTTCCTGATGGAAACGACGACTTTGTTGTCTATTGTGACGCTTCAAAACAAGGTCTAGGTTGTGTACTCATGCAGCGAGGCAAGGTTATCGCTTATGCTTCAAGACAATTGAAGATTCATGAGAAAAATTATACGACGCACGATCTTGAATTGGGTGCTGTCGTATTCGCACTCAAAATCTGGAGACACTATCTCTATGGCACTAAATGTGTTGTATTCACCGATCATAAGAGTCTCCAGCATATCTTCAACCAGAAGGAGCTTAACATGAGACAACGACGATGGGTCGAACTACTCAATGACTACGACTGTGAGATTCGTTACCACCCTGGTAAAGCTAATGTCGTAGCCGATGCATTAAGTCGTAAGGGTCAAGTTATGCGTCAAAGTGTCACCATTCGAACCGACCTCTTGACCCGTATACTCGAAGCTCAACACGAATCGGTCACCGAGGGCAACATGTATGAGGAAATGTCATGCGGTGCTGAACTTCAATTGGAAACCAAGTCGGACGGACTACTGTATTTTCTAAATCGACTTTGGATTCCGAATCGCAATAATCTTCGAACAACCATCATGGATGAGGCTCATAAGGCTCGTTATTCTGTTCATCCGGGAGCAGATAAGATGTTCATGAATCTTCGGAACCAATATTGGTGGCCCGGCATGAAGAAGGATATAGCCTTGTATGTATCTAAATGCCTCACATGTTCCAAAGTCAAAGCCGAGCATCAACGTCCCTCTGGATTACTTATACAACCCGAGGTTCCATTATGGAAATGGGAAAGCATATCCATGGATTTCATCACCAAGCTGCCTCGTACCGTTAGTGGTCACGATAGTATCTGGGTTATCATTGATCGATTGACTAAGTCGGCTCACTTCATTCCAATTCGGGAAGATTATCGAGTCGAGAAATTGGCTCGTATTTACATCAATGAAATAGTCAGTCGGCATGGTGTACCTTTAGATATTATCTCTGATCGCGATGGTCGTTTTATCTCTCGTTTCTGGCAAAGTCTTCAATCGTCTTTGGGAACTCAACTGAATCTCAGCACAGCCTATCACCCCCAAACCGATGGTCAAACTGAAAGAACGATACAGACCCTCGAGGATATGCTCCGGGCTTGTGTCATTGATTTCAGTGGATCGTGGGATTCTCATCTTCCGTTGATCGAATTCTCATACAATAACAGTTATCATACCAGCATCCAGATGGCACCATTTGAGGCCTTGTATGGTCGGAAGTGTCGATCTCCCATCTGCTGGTCTGAAGTTGGTGAATCACATATTACTGGTCCGGAATTGATACAAGAAACAACCGACAAAATCCATAAGATCCGTGATAACTTAGTCGCTGCTAGAAATCGTCAAAAGCATTATGCTGACAAAAGACGTAAGCCCATGGAATACAATGTCGGTGATCTCGTACTTCTTAAGGTGTCACCTTGGAAGGGAGTGATTCGCTTTGGAAAGAAAGGGAAGCTAGCACCTCGTTACGTGGGTCCATTCAAAGTGCTCGAGCGAATTGGGAAAGTGGCCTACAAGCTTGAACTACCTCAAGAACTTAGCAACATACATCCGACGTTTCATGTGTCCAATCTCAAGAAATGTCTTGCCGATGAAAATCTCCACATTCCACTCGATGAAGTCCAGATTGATGAATCTATGCACTTTATTGAGAAACCTGTGGAAATTATGGATCGGGAAGTTAAGCAACTCAAACGCAGTCGGATACCCATTGTCAAAGTTCGTTGGGAATCTAAACGTGGCCCAGAGTTCACCTGGGAACGTGAGGACCGAATGAAATCACAGTACCCTCATCTTTTCGTTTCAGCCTCCTCGTGATTTAAATTTCGGGACGAAATTTCCTAAAGCAGGGGAGACTGTAACATCGTGTATTTGTGTTAAATAAAAATTAATTTTGTTTAATACGTCGATGTTTAATTCAAAAGTTTCAATAATCGTAGTAATAATAATAATAACATAATAATAATAATAATAAAAATAAAATAATACTGCTATTAGTAATTAGTAAAAATTATTAATATATATATATATATATATATATATATATATATATATATATATATATATATATAAACATGTATTAAAAATTGGAATTATAAGTCAAGGGGTGTGACAACAGGTATCAAATTGGGGTTTTAGTATCAGTGATCTTAATGTCCAGAAGAAGCACCAAGGGAAATGCATCATCTTCTGGCTAAAGTCTCTATATAAACGACCACCTCAAGAGTTGACTGGATTTCTTGGTCCAATACATATATGGCAGGTTCGTGCATTTTTTTTGATTTCTTCTCATTATACTGGATGTTTGATATGGGAAAATGAGCAGGTTGGGTTGACCCGACTCACTTTAGACTGGAAAAAGTTTATTTTCTCCATTCGACTTCATAGAGATAACAAAAATAACCCGAATAAAAGAACCCACGGCAACACGCGGGTTCATTTCCTAGTTATTATAAACTACATAAGTTGCCACATGTTGGTTTCTAGTGAAGTTTAGATAATTGTTTTCAACCTTTCTCATGTTAGAGAGTACTCACATTTCATTTTTTATTTTCATCCTTATAATTACATTAAAAATCATTATTTTTTCCCTCTCCTTTTAATTAAATAATATATTTTTATATCTTTTTCATTACATTTTCTCTCTCCTCCACTCACAATCATTTTAAAAATATTAAAAAAAATATAAGGGTTGAACAATAAATCTGTAAATTTACAGATGAACAGTAACATTTTCTCTCCCATCCACTCACAACCACTTAAACCATTCCATAAATTTATAAGGGTTAAACATCTAAAATATAAATCTTCTTCTTTAATAATTAATTAAAACTTATTACATCAAATTTCATTTAATTATATTTTATCTTAAAATAAAACTTTATAACTTCTTATCTTAAAATAAAATTTTATAATCCTTAACCTTTTAAATTGTTTGTTATTTATAACTTTAAATCTTTATAGAAGATTTTTTTTACTAATAGCACACATACATACAGTAGAAAGTATTAGTTTATTTACATTAAAATAATTATTCAATACGTGTAATACATAAACATTTTTTTACTAGTGATCCTCAACTCAAATAAATGAATTGAAACATCAAAGACAATTAAAAATAAGGTGGTATTAGATTTGAGTCCAATCTCAAAATGCTTTATCTTGAGCCATGTACTTTTCTAACTTATGGATTTTCTTCAGATGGATTAAGGGACAAGGGTGAGGCTCCGATTAGAATACAAATAAATAAGCCCAATTAAATTAACAATTATCATTCAAAACGGATCGTAATTCTTTTATGTTTGTTAGATACTTATGACATATAAATATGAGTAGGTTATGGGTTCAAGTCTTAACATGAATAATATGTTTACTGTTGAGCTACTATTTTTTCACAGTAATAAGTTTTCTGTTGAGGGGATTGAGGTATGGTCTCGGCTAGGACACGGATAGATGAGTCTGATTAAGATAAAAAAACATATAATACGAAGCAGGACTGTTAATTTTTTTTTTTTTAAATAAGTAGTTAAATAAACAAGTGATGAAATTTCATTTGAATACAAGGCTATAAATTCACCGTATTCAAACTGACCAAGTGCTCAGTACAAAACGAAAAGCCCATACATTAACAGTGCACCTCGAGATCGGTTCTAGGGTTCCTCATCATCTTCAATCTCACCTCCTTTCACACCATTAATCATCTCAAATCATTCAATCTCCACATACACACACACACGCCCCTTTCAATTCATTCATTCTGTATGCATCCTCCACAACAATTCAAAGGTACATCTCATAATTCATCCACAGTTTAACCTTCTATATAATTGATCTATTCTTCTTCGTTGTTGATGTTGTTCATTGTAATTTGAGTTTTTGCAGGTTTCTGAGACTATTTATACTGGTAATTTGTGGAGAAGTGTGATCCTAAGGCTTTAAGGAAGTTGAAATTGTCGGTTGTTGCAGATGCCGGAGGAAGATCTTCTCGAGCTCAAGTTCCGATTGCTTGATGGATCCGATATCGGTCCGTTTATGTATCCACCGGCTTCCACCGTTGCGATGCTTAAGGAACGAATTGTAACCGAATGGCCCAAAGGTTAGGCGGATTTAGGTCTCTTTTGTCTCTACGCGGTTGATTATATCTGATCTTTTTGTTCTGGTGTGTAGATGATGACTTTTGGTGTTAAAGTCCATGCATGTTTTGATTAGTTAGTAACTCTAACACTCTATCATGATTGGTAATTGCGTCGAATGTTCATGGCAGAAGCTTTGCTTCTTTCTTTATGAATCGAGTTAGATTATTCTTGTTGACAAGAGTAAAGAAGAAATATGTAAGACAGAGGCTGAATTAGGTGTTACGTGGTAGTGTATCTTGTATTGTAAAGTGTAAACCTATGTTTTGCAGTTTTGAGTCATCTAGTTGCATGTTGAAATTGTTAAGTATGGATTAGTGTATAGGTTGGCAGATTTGTACCTGTTAAACCCTAGATAGGTGTAGGGAGAATAGTATGCTCGGATACCACGGTCTTGGTTAAAGATTAGACCCACATATATGCTTATGCTTATAAGCAGTAGCAGATTATCAGCTTGTTGAATACAACTTATTGGAAACTTGTGATTTTGAAGCGGCCAATAATGATAAATTCGAAACTTGCAATCTCAAAGTGCTTATTGCAAACAACTTATTTCACCCTAAAATAAGTGAATGAGTATAAATTTCTCTTCACCCAAGCACTAAAAAATGCTTCTAAAAAGTGAAACAAGCAGATAAGTTGTTTCAATAAGAAATCACATTTTTTTTTGTTTGAACAGCAATAAGCCATCCCAGATACCCCTAGAGAAGAACTGCCTGTGCCATGTTGTCATAATTTAATGGACCTTTTCATTTCCACGGGAAGGATCTTTTCGTCCCTTCATTGACTCTATTGGATATTTGGATGAACTACTCAAATTCTTTTTCTTAATGAGAAGGCATGTAAAGGGGCTGCGTAACTTGGCTAGTAATTTCTTTGAGCATGTGTGCTATGTACTATTGTTATGGTAACCTCTTGTGACTTTGTAAGAATTTATTTTGTAGCTGAGTTTTAAACTCTTCTTTTAGGGCTTTCAGAATCTTATTACAATCTTTCCCAGCCATAATTATATCTTCAAGATAGAATAGAAAGATAATGAGCCATCTTCAAGTTCATGAATAGATGACACTCTCTTGACGCCTACTTGAGATCTTGTGTTTCTTACAGAGCCTATGTTCTGGCCTTGCTATTTCAGAAATTTTGGTCTAAAAGCGTTGACCCCTTGATAATTTGCAAGCAGCTTATAAAATAGGATTAAAATGAACATCTAAATTTTCTAGGATTATAAACAAGTACAATGGCTCTTATCTTTGACTAGCAGTCTAATACTATTTACTATTTAGTTTATCAAAATGTGTACTTGATGATTAATTGCATTTGTTAGATTCATATATTGGTGTAAATGAATAGATTTTTAGTGGTTTCTTATGTTTGAATGTAAGTAAAAGCTATCATTTTATTTCCCAAGTTTCTCCGGAATTGATTTAATTGTGTAGTTTCCTCAACCTTAAAGTCTTGAATCACTGTATCATTCTCAATCATCTTTGAACACATGTGCAACTTTCTTTCAGATAAAAAAGGGGGACCCAAATCAGCAAATGACATTAAGTTAATAAATGCGGGGAAAATTCTGGAAAACAATAAAACTGTTGGGCAATGCAGAACACCTTTTGGCGAGCTTCCGAAAGGGGTAATTACTATGCATGCTGTTGTACAGATGTCTTTAGCCAAAGCAAAAACAGGTAATTTCATGCTGTTTTCCTCATCAATATGTATTCGATACAAGTCTTTTTCTATTTATTTGTTATGCTATGCAGTTTCTGCTATGAAATTCAATGATTAGGTCTCACTGATATATATTATGCTATGCTGTTTTCCTCATCAATATGTATTTGATACAAGTCTTTTTCTATTTATTTGTTATGCTATGCAGTTTCTGCTATGAAATTCAATGATTAGGTCTCACTGATATATATTATGCTATGCTGTTTTCCTCATCAATATGTATTTGATACAAGTCTTTTTCTATTTATTTGTTATGCTATGCAGTTTCTGCTATGAAATTCAATGATTAGGTCTCCCGATCTCTCACTGATATATTAGATGATTATGCAAATTACACATTCTATAAATGAGTTTTTTTAATTCAAAGAAAATGAGTTAAAAGGAATTTACTTTTTGGTATTTTTATTTGAATCTGCTAAGCAGTACGCGGGTGTTTGGAAAAGGTGTCCCTCCCTGAGAGGTTCTCGGGTTCAAGTCCGACAGTGGACAGAAGGTGTAGATTGAGGAGTAAGATTTATTGGGTGTGTGAGTTAGTCGTTCTAAAAAATTAATGCTTGACGATTCTCTTTTTAAGATCAAACCCTTCCGCTATAAAAAAACCATTGTTTTATTGTGTACAAATAACCCTTGTATTTAATGGCACTACCATTTATGCTTATTTTGTGACACCTGCACGAAGCACTTATTTTTTTTCCTTTTGCTTCTTTGCCTTTTCTTTAACAGAGAAGAAGATCGATGAGGCTCCAAAGAACGGTTGTGGGTGTACCATATTGTAAGAATTTTTAAAGTAAGTTTGTTCAGATTATTATCTGGTGGGGTCGTTGGAATTCCAGTTTAAGGTGCTGAAAAAACCGGTTGGTCTGGGATAAATAACGCGTAAACAGTCGCGCACCACATTGTTGCATGTGTTGGGTGGATGGGAAGTCACATCCTTGTTATTTATGTGTAGTACTAGTGTGTTTTTATATATAATTTGTTGCTTTAAGTTGTGCATCTGTAGCTCCGGCTAGGTGAACACCAGTCCTCTCATCGGTACATAATGCTTGTATGTTTTACTATTTTCCATTCTATTGTCACAATGTCATAAAGGTAAATTTGGATTGATGTGATTATTGTAAACTTAAATATAGCAAGTATGGTTACAAGTGTTATACTATCATGTTGTACTATTAAATAGTAGTCTAACGTGGGATTTTGGTTGGTCATTTGAACAAGAATGAGTATGGACCTCTAACGTGAAAGGGCATGGTCTCACATCTTGGGCGTGAGAGCTGATGTGAAGTGTTAATAACTCAAAAGGGGGCTTGGCACACCACTCTCCACTAGGCAACAAGGGGCGTGAAGTGGGTGATGGTGAAGATTCTTTCTCAAATAAAAAGTGAATTCTTTCAAGAAAGAGGCTCGTTTGAAGCCAATTTTATCAATCCCCTATGATGACTTCCCGTAGTGTTTACGGGTCGAGCAAGTGGCTGAGTGTTTAAATATACTGGGTCTTGAAGAGGCTTTGCAAAGATGATTGATTTTAGTAATGATTTTAGTAATGATTTGGTAACATGATCAGGAGTTGGATTGAGGTGAAAGAGAAAATGAGGTGAGATTGCAAACCTTGTGATTATTGATGGATGAAGTAAAAGGGGGTGGGGGTGAGGTTGGCTAGGGTATGGTTTTATTTTTAAGTAGTTCCTGATGCTCCATCAATTTCTCGTTAGGGGTGTTGATAGGGTTAGTTAATCGGGTTTCGGGTTAATCGGTTCGGGTTATTCGGGTTTTTCAACTATGAAAGTCTACCCGAAACCCGACTCGAATAACAATCGGTTTAATCGGTTTCGGGTTGTTCGGGTAACGGGTTGTTCGGGTCGGGTTTTGGGTATTAAACAATAGACTTAATTTAATAGATTTTAGTGAGTTTTTATTTGAAATTTTATAAAACTAGTGGACTTAAATTAGTTTACTTTTATAATTTATAAAATGTGCCTAAATATATATTTATATACAAATAATTTGATCAATTTGGACAATCTAAACAAGTGTATATATACAATTTACCTAACTATTATAAGGGTTGATCGGGTTATTCGGATTTCGGGTTAATAATCGGTTCGGGTTATTCGGGTTTTTGAGGTTTGAAAGTTTATCCGAAAACCGACCCGAATAAGAATCGGTTTAACTGGTTTTCGGGTTGTTCGGGTCGGGTTTCTTCGGGTACGGATGAGATCGGGTCGGGCGGGTTAATCGGGTGCCGATAAAATCGATGGGAAATGGTGTGGCAATCTCAAAAATAAAACCATACCTAGCCAACCTCAAGATTACACTCACATATTTGCTAACGACTAACCATGCTCAAGATTACACTCACATACTCTTGCATTCATTTATACTTTCAAACTTACACTCACGGGTTAATTGGGTACGGATAAAACCAACGAGAAATGGTTCATGCTCAAGATTACACTCACATACTCTTGCATTCATTATACTTTCAAACTTATATATAAAAAATAAGCATTCACTTTTAGAAACAAGTGACCCTACTTTACTATTCTTAATATATGTCCACTATTTGCTAACGACTAACCATGACCTACTAAGAGCATGAGGCATGTGGCCAAATTAACTTTCTAATGACCCGTTCAACCAAACACTGGTAGCTCCATGACCCATACCCGTTGACCCATCAAGATTAACCAACCTTCTTTTGATTTGAATGGATTTAAATATATATATATATATATATATATATATATATATATATATATATATATTATATATATATATATATATATATATATATATATATATATATATATATATATATATATATATATATATATATATATATGAAAGGTAAAATGGTAAGGACGTCTTCGTGGTTATTTTGCTTACTTATTGAAGTTAAACGACACGATCTGAAAGCTAGCCATACATATAGAACGGAGATGTAATTTATCCTAAAACTTATAGCTTAGTTGATACTTGATTGATTCGTTTATAGGACAGTGGCAACGTTTAATGCCCATGAGAAAATGGACCATCTAAACTTCAAAACAGGGTGGAATTACTTTCTGGCATTCAGCGAATGTTAGGGGGTGTTTGGGATTGCTTTTAAAAATAACTTTCTGACTTATTGATTTTTTCAATAAGTTAATAAGTTAGTATGGAGTGACTTATTAACTTATTTCTCTCACAATCATAATATTTCCAAACACTATAAAATGACTTTTTAACTTTTCAAAAGTTAATAAGTTAAAAAGTCAGCAAAAAAAAAACACTCCCAAACACCCACTTATTGATGAAGAGTTGAAGACAAAGTGGCGAACATGAACAAACGGTTCACCACTTTATCCAATAATAGGCCCAAAGATCTTAGGTGCTGTTTGTTTCTGAAGAGGTAAAACGTCTGCAGTCTGCGGACCACATCTGCAGACATCTGCAGAAGAAGAGGTGGACCAAACGTCAACGTCTGCAGTCTGTAATAAGAAGACTGTTTGTTTTTAAACAGTGGATTATTAAAACTTGCATCTGATCTACTTTGACACACAACTCCCATCCACTTTTCCCCTCTCTCTGCAACTTTCTCCCTCTCTCTACAACTTTCTCCCTCTCTCTACAACTTTCTCCCTCTCTCTGATCTACTTCGCCGGAGCCGCCACCCACCTTCGCCGACAACCAACTCCTAAACATAAAGCTCTAAGATCAAACCCTTGTTGAATTCGCGCGTCAAGAGGTGAAGCAATCGAGATCATACCAGATATCATTGGAGTCAAATATGGTTGTATCAATGTCCCTGTATCAACCCTAAACTCTACATTCTTCATTTCCCTTATACTTTGTAAACCTAACTCCAAACTACCAACACCATTAGAGAAAACAGGAACAATAGGGACCTGAGATTGAATCAAATTAGGCATTCTTTTGAACTTCAACCTGCGTCTGAGTTCTCTACTTTCTAATTCAACATCTTCAACAACAAATTCACCAACAATAGGCCCAACATATCTACCAACGATTACACGATGCAACACATCATCTTCATACATCAAGAATATGGTGTTCGGCACACCGTTTCGAAAACACACTTTGGGATGCAAAGCAAGTACCAATCCCTTCAATTCACTTTCTGTTTTCTCCTTATCCAACGGCTCACGAACCGGAGGACGAACATAATCGGATGGTTGTGGATTAGGGTCGATATTGTTACCTATAATGAGGCGGGAGACATTTGATAAGTTGAACAAGAGCTGAAGATGACCGCATTCAGTGTAGAAGTTCCAGTCGGTCTCCCGGTGCTCCGGCACGATCATGGCAACGATTATCGAAGAACCGTCGTCGGATTTAGCCGGTGGGGGGAGGCGACGGGAGCAGACCAGAAATTGGGGGTTTGGGGTTGAAATGTGAAGAAGAGGTGGGAAGATCTCTGAAGACTTTAGTCCACCTCTTCTTGGAGAAGAGGTCACGCAGACATTTTTTAATGAAATGTCTTCAGAAAAACAAACACTCTGCAGACCATAAACGTCTGCCCGCCTCTTTTTGGCGCAGACAAAAGAGCTTCAGAAGCTCTTTTGTAGAAAAACAAACACCACCTTAGTGAATCCAAATCTGATAAACGGGCTCAGCGTTTCGGCCCATTTGAGGCCCAAAATCTTTGTTTGAGGCTTTAAGCTTTAACTTTTAATTTTAACCCTTCTCAAAGTTTACAAGATTTTTAGTTCTATGATTCTATCTATTAATACATATCAACTGAAATGAATGTTTCTTCCTATTAGTCTAGATTTAGGTTGAGGATTTCACTATGATAATTAATACTAAAACATCTTTAATTTCATTTTTATAACATAAAAGAGTTCTCAAGCTGCTCTCAGCGATACAAGCGTGTAGAGTGTGTTCCACGCCCATGTAACATTTTCATTGTTATAAGACTTGTATAATCTGTAACTGATACCAAAAATCATTTCAACGTTATGTTAATACAAGACTTATTCACAAAAGGTAACATTATGTTTCATAACCAAATTGTCTGATTGATACCACTATAAATAAGTTGACAGTACTTATAAATAAATTGACTTTAGTTTATCTTATCCAAAACACAAACTAACATATGTATGTGGGTTATTGTACCAAGTCTGATAAGTGTGCTAACTACCAGTTAACGGAATGTGGGATGGGGCGAGAGCTATATTTGTCCGCACATAATTACACACATATATGCATACATATAATTACGCATGTTGTATGCACACTATATTGATATTTTTATTAAAAAATTGACATATTTTGAAGAAAAATATTAATATTATTCTCAAATTAAAAATAATAAAATGCACGCCCGCTTTCTAATGACTCATTACTTCCGCTTCTCACCATAAAAGTATAAAACCATTTTGTATTTAAAGTGCACGTCCGCTCTCTCTCTCTATATATGTATGTGTAAAAAGTTAATTGCAAAACTAGTCAAGTGGGAAATGGATGAATATGTTTCAAAAAATCAGGTTACATGTATTCAAATGCATTACAACATGCAAACCTTAAACGAAAATTATCATCTATATGGGTGTTTCAAAGTAGCAACTAGCTTATTGCCGCAACCATGGGTCAAGGGTTCGTTGACCCATTGACCACTGGAATTCATCACGTTTTTCTCATGAAAAAGCAAGTTTATTTGAAAAATACGAGTTACCGTCTTCTAATTTGTACTGGACTTGAACAAAACTCTATGATAAAAGTCTTGATTATATCACATAATAAAAATGTCTTAACAATTATTAAATTATGTTTTAAAATCATCTTTAAATATATTACTTATTATCAAAGATGGATTGTCAACATTAAAGTTGGTTTTACATAGATCTTACTAACGTATTTTTATTCTTATAATCAAGTTAATCGTTAGAATCTTACAGTTTATTTGTTAATAATTTTATATTAAAAGTTGTTTTACATGAAGTTTGTGATCTAAATAAATTATAAAAAATTACAAAATTTTCCCATAAACGACAAAGTATGGGTTGTTATATTATAAGCACGTGTAGCTCATATTTTGGCTATTGTATATAAAACGGCTCAAGGGTTGTTATAGTGGACTAGTGGTCACACATCGTGGGCGTATAAAAATTTTTAATATATTTTTATCGGTTAAAAGATTTAAAACTTATAACCATTATAATTATAATATTATATATGCAAAGTGTTTGGAAGTGGATGGTCAATAAAATCTTATTGATAAATCCTCGTATGTATTAAGACCTCCTACTTTATAGTATTTGTATTTAGAGTAAATTTCGTTTTCCCTTCTGTGTTTTAATTTAAATAACGTTTTTTTATCTAAAAGTTCTAAAATCTTGATTCTATTCCCTGTAAATTCTAATTTAACTCAAGTAACTCCAATACACTAATTTTGTTAGATATTTCTATTAAAAGCAACGACATTTTAGTGTTTTTAATAATTTTAGTATTTTACTAGTATTCGAGTCGGAGGTTTCTTTGGAGGCGGTTTCTCTATCTCTCAAGATAGAGGAAAGACTCGTCACCACCTGCCTCTCCCAGACCCTGTTTTTTAATGAGATATACTGTGTATGTTTGTTTGTTTAGTATTTTTACTAGTATGGACCATATATTTAACTTATAAATATAGTTATATTAGTTAGGGGACTATTTGTGTAATTTATATGACAAAAATCTATTATTATATGATTATCTTCAATTACCTAATATTAATTTACCAACTCTGATTTGACATGATGAATAGTACTATTCACCATGAATAGTACTATTCAGCCTTCCCTTCTACTTCCATTAACACCACACTCCAAGCAGCTCCCCTTCTTCTTCCATTAACACCACTGATATCACCATCATCACCTGCAAGCAGCTCCACCACTACCCTCCTCCGCCACCGGAGCCCTCGGCGGAGCCACCGCACCACCGCCCCTTATGGCAGATCGTCACCGTCGCCGCCCGATGGTGTACACGACGTCGTGCTCATCACCACCATCGCCATCATCGCATCATCACCACCTCCGCATTATCACCATCATCGCAACATCACCACTACCTTCATCATCGCACCATCATCATCATCTCGCCAAATCCCCTTCATATTCCGCTGTTAAACCCTAAAAATTTTAAAAACCCCAAATTTGGTGGCTGCGTTGGTGGAGGACGAGGTCGGCGGTGGTGGCTATGTTGCTGGACGCGGAGGTCGGTCGTGGTGGTTGTGTTATTGGATGCGGTGGTGGCTGTGTTGCTGGAGGCGGAGGTCGGCGGTGGCTGCGTTGGTGGAGGGCGAGGTCGGCGGTGGCATGGCTACAATCCGATCATCTTCTCAACACTCACACCATTCCCCTCACTATCGATCAGGTACTCATCAATTCACCCAAATTTTATGAGAAAACTCTTTGAAGCATCGTAAGCATCGGATTAGTGTACTGTTTGTCTTCTGGCTGTAGAAACGGTTTCAACTTTTTGAGGTTTTTTGGTTCGGTGTTGTATTTGGTCAGAGTTTTGCAGATTTTGAGGTGTTTTGAGCTGCACTCTACAGGTACGTGTTGTAATACTTGCATTTTGATGAATATTGTTAATTTATGTGATATTGGGGGTGGATCAGATCTCTTTATGATTTTGCAAGTGCAATGTTTCAGGCTTGAAATTGTAAAATCGAAACTTAAAAAGTTATGGAAACTCATTTTCTCTGTGATCGGTTTTGCCTTTAGTTTATGTCTTATGGTTATTCGAAACGGTTTTAGTTGTTGGTGGTTGGTGTTTGGATGTTAGGTTGTCATGCGACAGCAGCTAGCCACAAATTTGTAAGAAGGGGCATTTTAGTGGAAATTTTACCTGCAAAGAATAGTGTGTAAGCAGATCATACACCATTGTGTATAAACAGTTTATAGGATGTCGCTCCGGTATGAAATCAAGGTGTTGAAATGGTGTTACTTCCAAGTGGTGAGGGTTCAAGTCCCATTGTGGGCAAATGATGTAGATTTTGGAGTAGGGTTTAGAAGCATATCTCTTTGCCGTAAAGCTAAGATAGAACTCAGCTAGGACCGAAGGGTGTGTGAGTTCGTCGTTCGAAAAATAAAGAAAGAAAGAAAGAAAGAGAAAACATAAGATTACATGAGTTAGAAATGAACAGCTTAAGTTCAAAAACTTGATAATAAAGACTTGACCGGTCAAATTATCGTGCCTTCAATAGGTGGTCGAAATGGAAAACCAAAACAGGTAATCATCACATAATTGGTTGTACCATGAATGTATTAGCTAATTATACTCCTAACTTTTTAGTAACTAAAATGCTGACATGTAAAATGCTTTGTGGCCCAGACATTCTCTTACATGGCGGAGCGTGTTGTTGGTACTGGTTAATTTGGTGTTGTCTTTCAGGTAATTGGAGTGGGATTTCACGTTTAAACATATCAACATATGTAGGTAGAAAGGTGTAACATGCCACGTGTTTTTTTTGGTTTATTTTTTCAGGCCAAATGCCTTGAAACAGGTGAAGCTGTTGCTATAAAGAAGGTCTTACAAGACAAAAGATACAAGAACAGAGAACTTCAAATTATGCGTCTACTGGACCATCCAAACGTTGTTCCACTGAAAAATTGTTTCTATTCGACAACTGACAAAAATGAAGTCTACTTAAATGTTGTCTTGGAATATGTACCTGAGACTGTCTACAGGATGTCCAGGCATTATGTTAAGATGGACCAACACATGCCTATGCTATATGTACAATTGTACACATATCAAATTTGCCGTGGTCTTAATTACATTTACAATGTCATTGGTGTATGCCATCATGATATTAAGCCACAAAATTTATTGGTAAGATCTAATAATTCATAAATTTATCTTCTTGGTGATTTATGAAATGCCAATATGTGAATAACATTGTCGAGTGCAGGTTAATCCACAAACTCATCAGCTAAAACTATGTGATTTCGGGAGCGCAAAGATGTTGGTAAGTTTATATGATTCTTAAGTCTCTAAATATAATTAAGGTTGGGTATTGACTTGGATCCTTTTGTTACTGCAGGTACCTGGGGAACCAAATATATCATATATTTGCTCAAGATATTATACGGCTCCTGAGTTGATCTTTGGAGCAACGGAATACACCAATGCAATTGACATGTGGTCTGTAGGTTTGCTCTGAAACCCTACATCGCTCGAGATCCGATTAATGTTGCTTATGTTTCTTTGGCTATGATGACTGTGATATGGGTCGTTGCTTGGCGTGGCATAAACGAGGATGGCAAGTGAGATGTTTTTCTCTTGTAACCTGTGTTGCAGCCACATCGATCTGTTAGTGAGATCTGAGCCACGTTGTGTATGCCGCTTTTGTCTCTTTGGCTGTGATGACTGTCATATGGGTCGTTGCTTATGGGATCTTGCTACAGATTGAGGTAACATCTTTTAATTTCCATTCTAATGGGCTGTGATGAGTTGATGGGTCTGAGTAAAAATTGATTGAGGACATTGTCTAGCTCTGGAAGGGGTGTAGGATGGCAGGTTATTGCCTGCAACCCGCCCTCCGGGCATGATGGAGTCATTTCTTTACACACTCTAAGTCCGACATTAAAGTGGAAAATTGTTGATTTTAATAGTCTCAAACTGTGGTGTTACCGACATTTTGTAGTCAACGTGGTCCTCTCGGTGTGATCTTGCTGTCTTAGATAGTTTACAGAGTATCGATTTACAGCGTTTTCAAGACGCGCAACGCGCGTGTGGATATTAACACTAGTTCCAAATGAATTAACAACTTGAAATTTATCAACCACCATCACCACCAAGCACCACGTAGCATCAACTGTCCCATCTAGCACCACCACAACACCGCCAATGGGGATGACCGGCAGTGGAGGCGTTGACTGATGATGAAGGCAGGTCATCGGCATTGGAGGTGTTGGTAGGTGGTGGCTTGTAATGCTATGTATAATCAATTTAAAAAAAGGTTTTATTATTTAGTTACTTAATATAAACAATTTATAAAAATACTCTGGTTAATTTGGACAAATTACATAAATAGTCCTTATATATAAAAAGACCTAAATGCGTTAGATTTTAACGTAATTATATAACAGGGTTATTGTGTGGAAGTTAATTGAGATAATTTAAAAATCATAAGGAGTAAAATCATGATTTTAAAACCTTTGGATGAAAGAAGTCTTTTGAAGCTAACCGCGGAAAGCAAAATGAAGTCTGCTTTCGTCCTTAACATGTATGGTATACATACACAATATAGTAATCCAAATAACAAAAATATGACAAAATAAATCTTGTATTTAAAAAAAAAGTATTTGTCATAATTAAATGGTATTTAAGATTATGAAGGTTTGTTGCATGGGTGTATACATTTTTCTTAAATGATATTAACAAATATTGATAAATGTTAAATATATAAATGCTCAAAATATTTATATTTAATAAAATATATTTATCATGCCCAAATACGTATTTTTAAATCAAATGTGTAGAACAATATTATTGACAACTCTAGTGATACCAAATTATAAAATCATCTACGATGGTTGTGAAGTTATGAATTTCATGGCTACACTATTATGAAAATTGGAAGAATTATATATTTAGTTTTTTTTATTTTACATATTTTAGTCTACGCAAGTATACATATTGATTCTCGACTTTATCATTATGTGAACCATCACAACTTTTATAAAAAAATTCAATGCAACTTTAAGTCGTCCATTAATATAAAACGGCTAAAATCGTATAAAATTGTTAAAAATATATCTTGGTTCAATTTGATGTTTGTTGTATTTGTTTTTTGTTCAAATGGACTTCAAGTGGGCTTGATGGACTTGTAGCAGTATGGGCTTAGTTGGGCTTGTAGCAGTATGGCTCGGTGAAATATATGCTGCTAGGGTTTCATTCAAGTTGTATAAAGCTCCGGTGTATGTGTGCTTTAGAGTTATCAGTCGTTCCTAAAATCACACAGAGCTTCACACTTTTCTTCTCATTACTTTCATCTCTATAAACTAGAGTTCTTGATTCAAGAGGTCTTGAATCGTTCTTGATTCTGTTTAGTCCTTGAATCGACACATCGGTGATTCAGGATTGTTGTTACTGTATATTCTAGAAGTTCTTGTGTTCTATAATTGTTATCTTGAGATCTACAGGCATATCTGTTGGTTATTGTTTGTTGTATTGGTTGAGGTGTTAAATCTGATATTCTTTACATGGTATCAGAGCTCAAAGAGCTCTGAGTATCCATCGATTCTGGTGATTCCGCTGCAAAAGCGATCGACTGAAAACACTTGGTCCCGTGTACATCTTCTTGAAAGGTTTATTACCTTTGACTGCTGGAGCGTTCGGTTCTCATATTGCGGGTGTATACTATCCGCAGTTTGAGATCTTTGGTTGTGGGTTCGGCCGTTCGAGATCTGGGTTCGTGAGTTCTGGATCCACCCAAAGGCTAGGGGTTTTTTCGAACCCTAAGTCTCTTGAAGTCCCAGAGATTTGAGAGGCTTTTCTGCTTTGGAACTGCTAATTGCTATGAAGAAATATTCTCAGTGTGTCTATAACCCTAAGTGAATGTTACAGACCCTGTATTCTGGGTCATTGAAACCCCCTCTTCGTCGTCTCTTTGGTGAGATCTTTCCATCTCCTTCATATACCTGTTGATTCTGATTAATCTTGATTCTTTCATATATATGTGCTTACTCTTTGTTCATCACTTGTGTGAGCCTTTGTTAAACTTCTTATGTGTATTGCATCAACAACCCTGACTAATCCTTGATCTACCATCAAGAATGGTGTGAAAACCTGGCGCTGGTCTGAGTTGTTCTTTGTGCGTGTGCTTGTGTGATCTGCATATCTATCTGTTGGTCTGTGCTTTAAAATGGGTGATAACTCTGGTATCATGGTAAATACTGAGACCTTAGTTAGTAAACTTGATGCTAGTGACCCCCTGTACCTTCATGCTAGTGACTCTAGTTGTTTAACAGTTGTGAATATTAAGCTAAAAGGAAATGAAAATTACACTGTTTGGGCTAATTCTATACAGCTTGCTTTACAAGTTAAAAATAAAGTTGGGTTCATTGATGGATCATGTAAAAAACCAACTGATAATCGTGTGCTTGCTATGCAATGGGATAGATGTAACTCTGTTGTACTTACTTGGTTACTAAATTCTGTATGTGAAGAATTATATGTTGGGCAAGTATACTCTAAGTTAGCCTCTGAGGTGTGGAAAGATTTAAAAGAAACATATGATAAGGTTGATGGGTCGGTTGTGTTTGGGTTATACCAGAGAATGAATTCTATTAAACAAAAAGGGCTTATACGTGTAAATATTATCATAAGATAACCTCTATGTGGAAGCAGTTTGATGCAATGGTGCAATTACCTGCTTGTACATGTCAGGCGTCAAAAGAATTCAATGATTTTAACCATCTGATCAAATTAATGCAATTCTTGATGGGTCTAGATGATATCTATCAACCAGTAAGGACTAACCTTCTAACTCGTGAGCCTCTTCCCACAATTAAAACTGCGTTTTCTATAATATCTCGGGAAGAGTCTCATAGAGCCTCAAATTCATCCACTAAAACTCAGAATGTTGGTTTTGTTTCTAAATCAAATCAATCCTTTGAAAATAAAAAGAAATTCCATAGAGGTCCTAACCCAAACTTAAAATGCACACATTGTAACAAACTGGGTCACACTTTTGAGAGATGCTTTGAGGTGGTCGGATATCACAAGGATATAAACCTCGGGCAGGACAAGGTAACAACCAATCAAAAAAGAGTGTTATGTCTAACAATGCCTCTTCGACGAGTTCTCCACATTTGTCTGCTGAACAGATCTCCAAACTGCTTGGACTATTAAATGAGAAATCTGATGATACTCCTGAAAGTTCAAATTTTGGAGGTACTTGTTTCAGCAGCATTTGCCCCTCCACCCTTGGTTCACCTATCTTTAATTTTACTAGCGAATCTACTCTTCCTTCATCAGGATGGGTAGTTGACTCTGGAGCAAACCAGCACATGGTTATGAGTGATGAATGTCTTGTTAATAAAATTGATGTTTCAGGATATGAATTTAAAGTAAAAACACCCAATAGGAACTGATGCTTTAGTAACTAAAATTGGAAGTTTAAAATTAAGTGAAGGAGTAATCTTGTCTGATGTGCTTGTTGTTCCGGGTTATTTTGTAAATCTCATGTTTGTGTATAAACTCTCTAAAGAAAATGGTCTAGAAGTTGTGTTTAATGAACATAAGTGTCTTATTCAGGATTCTCTCACAAAGAAAGTTTTGGTGACTGGTAAACAAGTTGATGGGTTGTATCTATATGGTGACGCCACTAATCTTGCTAAGGTGTGTCTTAATAGTTGTAGTTTATCTAACCTTTGGCACTCTAGGCTAGGACACCCAGGAGATAAAGCCCTACTTGTTCTTAAAAATGATCTAAAACTAGGACCTCAAAATAAGTTAGTTCCTTGTGAAGTTTGTCATAAAGCCAAACAACATAGGGAACCTTTTCCTATAAGTGATCACAAATCAAAAATATAGGGGATCTTGTTCACTTAGATGTATGGGGTCCTTATCGGGTTTCCAGTCGCGAAGGGTATCGATACTTCTTATCTGTTGTGGATGATTTTTCAAGATCTGTCTGGGTATATCTGTTAAAGAATAAAGATGAGGTGTTTTCAAATATAGAAAGTTTTTTTAATCTTGTAAAAAATCAGTTTGGAAAGTCTGTAAAGACGTTTAGAAGTGACAACGGGTCTGAGTTTGTTAATAATAAATGACTGATTTTGTAAAGAAAAATGGAATTATTCACCAAACATCATGTGCTTACACTCCACAACAGAATGGTATTGTAGAAAGAAAGCATTGACACCTTCTTAATGTTTCAAGAACCTTATTGTTTCAAGGGGGCATTCCCTTTCGTTTTTGGTCTGATTGTGTGTTAACTGCTGCCTATCTAATTAACAGGACTCCATCCTCTGTTCTGAATGGAAAAACACCGTATGAATTGATGTTTGGTTTTAAACCCTCTTTGAATCATCTAAAAGTTTTTGGCTGTCTTTGTTTCTTTACTGTTTTAAATGACAATAACAAATTTGCTTCTAAAGCTGAAAAATGTGTTTTTATTGGGTATTCAGCTTTTAAAAAAGGGTATAAACATTGGAGTCTTGATAAAAGACAAGTTGTTTTTTCTAGAGACGTGAAGTTTTATGAAAATGTATTTCCATGTAAAAATGATAATGCTTCTGATGAATCAAATAATGTTCATGAATCTAGTTTAAACAACTTGAATTTTTTTGATGGTTTAAATTCGAGTCAGTCAAATAACTTTGATGGTGAAAACTCTGATGATGACATGAGGGTTAATACGGATGTAAATCCTGCTGTTGTGCAGTCTGGCTGCAACACTTTGGATAGTATTAAGAAGGCTGAATTACAGCAGTCTCCTGAATCTCCAAGAGATTTGGGACCTGATGTGGTTGATTTTCAGCAGCCATCTGTCCAAAGTGAAGGCACTGACAGGGCAAGCAGCAGTGAATCAATGAATGACAAACATAAACTTTCTGAGGAGATTGATGATCCATGAGGTTCTGTTAGGAAATCTACTAGAAATGTAAAATTTCCAAAAAACTTGATGATTTTATAGTAGAAGGTAAAGTAAAATATGGAATTGAAAAAGTTATAAACTATTCCAAACTTTCTGTTGAAAATAAGTGTTTTTCATCCAGTTTAAACAAAACCATTGAACCTCGTAATTTTTCTGAGGCAAAATCAGATCCAAGATGGATTAATGCAATGAATGAGGAGATGGAGGCCTTAAATAGAAATAATACCTGGACTCTTGTTGATTTACCCATAGGAAGGAAGCCTATAGGATGTAAGTGGATTTTTAAGATAAAATATAAATCAACAGGGGAGATAGAAAGATATAAGGCTAGATTAGTTGCAAAAGGTTTAGTCAAAAAGAAGGATTAGATTTTGATGAAACCTTTGCTCCGGTTGTAAAAATGGTTATTATTCATTGTGTTATTGCCTTGGCTGTTCAAAAAGATTGGCCTCTTTTCCAATTAGATATCAATAATGCATTTCTATATGGTAACTTGAATGAAGATGTATACATGTGCTTACCTGAAGGATATTTTTCTAAAAATGAGACTAAAGTTTGTAAATTAAATAAATCATTGTATGGTCTTAAACAAGCTCCGAGAATGTGGAATGAAAAATTAGTCGGAGTTTTACTTGAGTTGGGTTTTGTGCAAAGTAAATATGATCATTCATTGTTTGTAAAGTCTAAACATAGTGTATTTGTTGCGTTATTGGTCTATGTGGATGATATTGTAGTTACAGTAATGACTTAAGGGAAATAGATAATATAAAGAAATTTCTCAATGCTAGATTCTTAATCAAAGATCTTGGATTGTTAAAATATTTTCTTGGCATTGAGGTTATAAGGTCCGATGTTGGAGTATGTCTCTCCCAAAGAAAATATTGTTTGGATTTACTCACCGAGTTTGGGTTGAGTGGTTGCAAACCAGTTGCAACACCAATTGAACAACATTTTCTAGTGACTAGTTTATGCAAAAAAGATGAAACTATCTTAAACAATATAACTGGATTTCAAAAGTTAATTGGTAAATTAATATATCTTTCTCATACGAGGCCTGATATTTCATACACAGTTCAATTTCTAAGTCAGTTTATGCATTCTCCTACTAACTCGCATCTCCATATTGCTCTTCGATTGTTGCGTTATTTGAAAGAAGCTCCTGGAAAAGGGATCTTATTTTCTAAAAGTAGTACATTTACTGTTTCTGCGTTTGCCGACTCAGATTGGGCAAAGTGTCTTAACTCTAGAAAATCTGTAACTGGTTTTCTGTGTGTTTGTTGGAAACTGTTTGGTTTCTTGGAAAAGTAAAAAACAAACAACTGTTTCTAGATCATCAGCTGAAGCTGAGTATAGGGCAATGTGTGCTGCTACATGTGAAATTATGTGGTTGATTAATATTTAAGAGAGTTGAATGTATATGTTGATCTGCCTGTTGTTTTAAACTGTGATAATGAAGTTGCTTTGTCCATTGCTGCTAATCCCGTGTTTCATGATAGAACAAAGCATTTTGAGGTTGACTTATTTTTTTGAGAGAAAAGATTTCGGATGGTATCTTGAAAACTAATTCTGTAGATTCTATGAATCAAGTTGTTGATATCTTTACGAAAGGATTACTTGTCCAGCAACATAAGTTTTTGACAAGAAAATTAAAAATGCATGATGTTTTTTCATCATCAAATTGAGGGGGGGTGTTAAAAATATATCTTGGTTCAATTTGATGTTTGTTGTATTTATTTTTTGTTCAGATGGACTTCAAGTGGGCTTGATGAACTTGTAGCAGTATGGGCTTAGTTGGGCTTGTAGCAGTATGGCTCGGTGAAATATATGCTGCTAGGGTTTCATTCAAGTTGTATAAAGCTCCGGTGTATGTATGCTTTAGAGTTATCAAAATCACACAGAGCTTCACACTTTCTTCTCATTACTTTCATCTCTATAAACTAGAGTTCTTGATTCAAGAGGTCTTGAATCGTTCTTGATTCTGTTTAGTCCTTGAATCGACTCATCGGTGATTCAGGATTGTTGTTACTGTATATTCTAGAAGTTCTTGTGTTCTATAATTGTTATCTTGAGATCTACAGGCATATCTGTTGGTTATTGTTTGTTGTATCGGCTGAGGTGTTAAATCTGATATTCTTTACAAAAATTCAGTAATACAAATCACTTGACAGTGGAAGAAGAAAGGTAAAATTGTCAATATTCAACTACTTAACAAAACAAATTAACGGTCATTCAACCCAGGAACAAAAAGTGTTACGTTTTTTCAAGCATTAGAACTAAATCTGTAATTTTTCAAATCTATAAACGAAATGTGAAATTTAAACAAATTTGAGGTGCGATACATGTAATTTACTCTAAAAAAGTTTGCAGCTATATTGTATGACTAACTTAGACATAGCCTCATGCACCTAATGCTAATAAGACATTAGACCTAACTAATTTTGTGTAGGACTTCTGACTTCTAACCAACCTAGTTTAATTGATTAATGTAGAATAATTTATATATCTTTTGTTAATATTTAAGAGGCTAATGCTTAAGATAATGTAAATTTTTCCAAAAAATCATCGGTCCAAATCTATGTTTTCATGTCGTTACTAAATGCTAGGACCGGTAACTTTAAGACCGATAAAACCATAACCAAATAAATGCAAACGAAACATAACGATTCAGGTTATTTACCTGTTGAAGGTTGATATGCAAACACAAATTCGCCATTAAATTCAAGTTCAAGATTGTAGACGTTTAACAGAAATACATAACAGAAATAGGGGGTTGGAGCTAACCGAGAAAAATTAAAAATCATGTAGAGTATAATCAAGATTTTAAAATTTTTGAATGAAAAACGTTACTTTGACTAAATCACATGAAGTAAAAAAATGAAGTTAACTATTTAACTTTGTATTAATTATCGAGATTAGGACACATGATAATAGTAGTATCAAATAGAATAAAAAGTTATTAAACCAACATACTACTTATTCTATTGTTGAGACTTGATTAGTTATATATGGTTTACTTTAAACATATCTTAAATGGTTTATCACTTTAACTTCGATTGTAGAACCCTAAGTACTACCAAATATTATTATAATAAGTAAATTGCCATTTTCGTCCCTATGGTTTGGTAAAAATTGCCACTTTAATCCAATAGTTTGTTTTTTCGCATCTGGGTCCCTGTGGTTTACAAATCTTGTCATATTCATCCAGTCCGTTAACTCCGTCCAAAATTTCCGTTAAATGAGGGGTATATTGGTCATTTTACATATACGTTTTTATTTTTCTTTTTTTAAACCTGATTTAATATATACTCTTTAAATACATTGCTATTTTAGTCCCTGTGGTTTGAGTGTATTTGCCAATTTAGTCCAAAAATAACCACCACACCACTACCCGTCACAAGAACCACTGAACCACCACCACCGCCCCATCACAAAGCCACCAACACCACACCAGAGCACCCACCACCACCGCACACATTGGATCGCCGCTACCATGTAAACCTTAAAGTTCGACAATCAATATTGGACTTGTAACATACTACTTCGAAAATGCATATCAAACCCTACTAATACCTCTACAATACTCGTTTTCAAAGGTTCCATATACGTTTTCGAAGGGGTTTGTTATAAGTTCGAGATTAACGGTTGCGGAGATCTAATGTGTGGTGGTGGATATCTAATGTATGGTGGTGGAGATCTAATGTGTGGTGGTGGTGCCCGTCTGGTGTGGTGTTGGTGGTTTTATGATAGGGTGGTGGTGATGATTTGGTGGTTCTGATGGAGTGGTGGTGGTTTTGCGGCGTGGTGGTGGTGTGGTGTGTAAATACGAGGTCCAACTCTAGATGGTTCCGGTCTTGTTGAACTTCGATTTACCGATGCTCTCTGAAGCTTCACACGTACGCACAATGAAAACAACACCAGTTAAGGCGTTCCAAGGGTAAATATCCCTGGAACGACCCTCCGGCGTGAGAGTAAGTATTGGTTGAATGAAAATATGTGATAGGGATAATTAAGGGGGAGCTTTTGTGTGTATTATTTTGTGAGGATCTCGATCTTCCTTACCTGGTATTTATAGTGTTTGCCTGCTACAATCGTGTGCTGATTTACAGGGATTATTCCCTGATAAATCCATTACCTTTTATATTCTCCGGCCGTTACTGAATTATCGGTTATGATTGGGGTGATTCCGATGTAATTAAATGTGGGGCACATATCCTGCTGGCTTACCCGTTCCGCCCACATGGCCGGGTTTTCGGGTTCGGGTACCCGGTCTTGTGTGGGTTATTTGTACCCTACATCTACATGGTGGTTTCATCACGGGTGGTGGTGATATGGTGTTTTATGCCAAGGTGGTGGGATTTCTGGACTGAATTGACAAATATGTCCAAACCACAGGGACTAAAATAGCAATTTATTTAAAGGGGATATATTAAATGGGGTTTAAAAAAATAGAAAAATAAAACTTATATGTAAAATGACCGATATACCCTTCATTTAACGGAGAATGTTGGATGGAGTTAACGAACTGGATGAATATGACAAGATTTGTAAACCACAGGGACCCAGATGCGAAAAAATAAACTATTGGATGAAAGTGGCAATTTTCACCAAACCACAGGGACGAAAATGACAATTTACTCTATTATAATATTAGAAAAACCATCGCACTTCTTTCTCGTACGGAAAAAAAATCTCCTCGACAGTATATTAAAATTTCTATACATGTTATAAAAAGGAAACTCTATTTCATACACCACTGATGTGACTAAACCCAGTAAACGGTCGTTTTTTACCCTGTAAACGGTCGTTTTTGACCCTGTAAACGGTTGTTTTTGACCCTGTAAACGGTCGTTTTTGACCCTGTAAAACGGTCGTTTAGGCCGCTGCAAACAGTCGTTTGTTAGCCTGCAAACGGTCGTTTGCTTTTACGATTTGACAACTCCAAATTTGTTTGCTAGCCTAATCGAACCCACTCAATATATTCCATCATTTTTCACCGTCATCTTCCTTCTTCACCATCATCTTCTTCACCTCAAATTATACCACCATTCACATCGTCTTCTTCACCGTATCTATAAAATTTACATTCATAATCCTCTTATTATTTTTCTTATTTAAACAAATGTTAGTTTATTATTATTGTAATACAATTTAGTTTAAATATATTTTATTTTGTTACTGATTGTAATTATTTTAGGTAATGTCTTTAAGTTCACGTTAAGATACAACGTCGATTCTTGCTTCGAATCATCCTTGGCTTCAGTTTCGTCGAGGAGCAGATAAATATAAAAGGCTTCAAAATCTTTTAGATAAAGAATTTGAGGCTTCACGTTCGATATCTTGGAGCTTGTTACGAGACGTGGGGGAATTTACTCGTGCTCGTAACATGATGAACGAGCCGCGGAGCAGATTTTTTGCAATTAGTGGCCCGCAATATAAGGAGTTTTGTTTGAAGTTTTTCTCTACATTTAATTTCGACTCGAACAAACATAACTATAGGTATATAATTTAGTTGGATTATATATAATTTCGACTCTACATTTAATTGAACTTATATTTTTTAACAGTGATAACGATACTATCAGTTTCGTGCTCCGGGGGGGGGGGGGTTGCACGTAATTATTCTGTGGCCGAGTTTGATGTTTTGATGGGTTTATATACAGTTCAAGAGACCCATCAATCTGATTTTTTAAACGGTCTTACAGAATTTCCAGAAGATTATAATGATGAAATATTTTGGTAAGAAATTAGTGATGGCCAATATATGCCTAACAATAAAACGAAAGCTACAAGAATAAACGATCCGATGTATAGATATCTTCATCGCGTTATTGGTCATACTATAGCTGGACGTAGGATGACCAGTGGTGGGGTGACTAAAAAGGATTTGTTCTTTTTATTTTGTTTGATTAAAAGGAGGTCGTGTAATCTGACATATATGCTTGCTGATTATTTTACTACTTGCACGAGCATAAAGAAAAGCGTGCATATTTGTGGTGGTACATATGTTACTCGACTCGCCGAATCTTTACACATTCTCACCCCGGAGAACGTGGCAAGGTTAAACGGACCGGTTCTTATGTCCGGATTTATTGATCGTGAACATGTTATACGGATGGACATGATTGCAGATTATCCACAAGTTAGGTGGAGGTTTAAACATAATAATCAAATGTGGATACCTCCATGTGAAGACCCTCCTGATGACCCGTATCAATAGAAATGTAATTTTATTTTTATTTGTATAGTAATGTAATTTTTTTAGTTTTTATTTGTATGATAATTTTATTTATGTTTGGGTTATTGTAATAAATAAAACAATGAAAATATGAAAATAAAAGAAATAATTGGTTGCCAGATAAAGAGATAAAATCAATAATTTGCCAGATCGTTATGGTAACTGTGCCAGGATATGGAATCTTTAATTTGCAATGATTGTTGGAAGATGCCTATAAATTCAGAATACACAATTCACAATTCACAATTCACAATTATTCAAATTTATTTATTCACACACCATCGTAATTCAATCAATAATGTCTCAATTTTATAATGATTGGGTGTACCAAAAAAGAGAGGAGTTAATGGATTGGGTGCAAAACACTGCATGCACCCTTGGATATGTTATTGTCACACAACGAACAAAGAAGACTGTATACAGCTCCGTCAACAAGGCATTTTTTATGTGCGATCGGGGTGGTGTATACAAGTCAACATCAGATTCAACCACACATTTAGCCACAAAGAAGACAGGTTATCCATTTCAAATTATAGCAAAATATCATAAAGAAGATGGAGATTGGAAAATACATTTGTCTGTGACGAACATAACCATGAACCTTCTAAATTTTTGGAGGGTCATGCTTATGCAAAAAGATTGTCTAAAGAAGAGTATGCATTGGTAGAAAATCTTACAAGAAAAAATATGCAGCCACGTGATTTTCTTACGGCTTTAAAAGAAAATAATGATAAAAATATATCCACAATTGAAACCGTGTAAGATGCACGGACAAGGATATGAAAGTTGGATAAACTTGGAACCACCCCAATGCAAGCACTTCTTCAATCTTTGCAGATGGACGGATACATTTATGATTTTACTACTGATGACGAATCAAATCAATTAAACGATTTATTTTTTGTCAACCCCGCTTTATTAAAAATATGACATGCGTTCCCGCATGTGATTATTTTAGATTGCACGTACAAGACGAATAGGTATCGCCTCCCTTTTCTTCAAATTGTTGGCTTAACTTCAACAAACAAGACATTTTGTATTGCTTTCACTTTCATATGAAATGAGAAAAAAGATAATTTCAAGTGGGCTTTAAATTGTCCGAGAAAAACATTAGATGTCTATATGGTACCACGTGTCATGGTCACCGATAGAGAGTTGGTATTAATGGATGCACGCCAAGTAATTTTTCCAGAAGCAACCCGATTGCTTTGTAGATATCATATACAGAAGAATATCATGAAGCTCTGGATATATTAGTTGGAGAGCTGACACGAGTTAATAAAATTCAAAACCAATCATAAAGCTGTGACTGCCATATTCGTACTAGTTGCGGTTTACCATGTGCTTGTGAAATCACACAGTATTTAAAAGTAGGCAAACCTATTCCACTACATTCGATAGATATATTTTGGAGGAGTCTTGACTTTTCACCGGTATCGTTAAACGAAGATGAAGAAGATATTCAATGTGATGACAAAGTTGAGAGGTTCAAAAAAGCTTTCCAAAAACAAAAAAATCCCATGGTGAAAAGAAATTGGTTGGAAAGGATAAAAAGCATAAGCGATCCTATCAGCATAAATCAACGAGCCTACGGTGCAAAAAATACTCGTGGAAGGCCAACACTCAAATCTCAAAAACAAAGCAAACCAGACCCTTCACCTGCTGAACCTACCTAAGGTCATACCTACAAGACAGATGATTTTGTTAGTTATGATTTTATGGGGTTGAGCCCCCTGAAACATAGTTCAAACGTAGATAACACAACTCAATCTTATCTATATCACCATCCTTTACTAACACAGATTCCAAAACTTTTCCATCCATATATAAACGCATATAGAGAACGTAAACGGTGATGATAACTGTGGGTTTCTTGCAGTTTTCTTTTCCTTAGGATTCGGTGAAGAATATTGGCTGAACATGATATATGAGCTTTTAAAAAAGTTACATAACAATTCTAATTTGTACATATATCTTTTCTCCAGCTCATATGATGAGATAGAACGTACTTTATTATGGCTACAACCGGGTCCAGCTCCTGATCAACACTGGATGATAATGCCTTACACATGATTATTGATCGGTAACAGATTTAATGTGATTCTTCAATGCTTATCTCCCACTGAAAGTGCAACTTATTTTACGCTATGGACAGGTCCGGATGAACTCATATACCACCAATTCATTACTATTGCACATGTGTATGGTTGCCACTACGCCTCTGTGCGTTTAGAGAGTAAATATCCATTGCCTTTCATAACGCCGTTATGGAATTTTCACAAAAATAATAATGCGGCTGCGTGGGAAAGAATGTACGAGGAGAGACTTCAAAGATATATTCAATATATACTTTGAAATAAAACTGTTATTCGTTTCAATATAGATTAGATTAGTATCATTTGTAACTATTCATTTTATCTTAACAATATATAAATTTAATATAATATAACTATTTATAGTTTTATATTATAAATTAGTCGTTTACTAAATTATAATTTTATTTGTACAATTATATATAAGTTTAAATTATATGAACTATATAAAGTTCAAATATTTTAAACTTATATATAATTTTTATCTTAAATTTATATAAAACTAATGTAATACAAAAAGTTAATACATGTACATAAAAACTTAATAATATATAAAATATATAATTTAATATAATATAATTATAAATAGAAAAAAGTTAATATATAAATTACATAACTTTTTATAAGTTTTTATATACATGTATTAACTATTCTATTTACAATTATATTAAACTAGAGGGATTACCCCGCGCGTTGCAGCGGGTATCTTGTGTGTATATTTTTTCTTACGATCCTATTTGTTGCTAGAAGTTTCAGGTTACAAGTGCATATTTTGTAAAGACCTTCTATATGACATTAAACCAATACGAATGGACCCAACCCGTCAACAATTCCATGCTATGTCAACAACATAAGTAACCGGTGGCACAGAGATACATTTAAAAAAAGATTCTTGACAATTAAGAATGGTACCTTTGTTAGTGAGAAAGCTGCAAATAACGCCCCATTAAAGAAACCAAAAGGTATACCAACTGTGATAGTCCCAGTAAGCCTTGTACACTCATTTGATCTCCTAAAAGTTGCATCGTTTCAAAATTAATTAACATAAAAATAACATTTATTAAAAAACAAAGAAGATTCAACCATAAAAAATGTTATACAAACCTTTGATTTCACATTCACGTGGCGGGCGGTTAGTGCCAATGATCGGCTCCACCGACTGCCATAAGTTTATTCTTCATCTTCAATTGCGGGCTTCCAACCGGAGGCCATGACCGACACCTTTGTAAAACCAATACCTAGAAACCAAAAAGACTACCTATTCCGTCTCAGATGTGTTATAGTCATCATCATCAACCCCACTGTCAATATACCCCCAACAATCACTCAAGCCAACAAAACAACCAAAGAACGGGAGTACACATTTACAACCACCTTTTAGCACGTCTCAGATGAGCATGCACTCAACATCATGCACCCGAATGCAGGCCTCAGATGAACAACAGTTCAACATCATCGACCACTTATAAACAATAATCGACAATAGCAATCGTAAACAAATGAGTAGCAATCAGGGACAAATTAGGGTCTGACCTCATCAAAATTATAAAACAAACCCAAAAGATCCATCTCAGATGAATAGGTACTCATCGTCATCAAGTAACCCACATAAGAAAATCAACATAACCGGAAAAACCATGGCAAGAGATCAACAACAATCTCTCTCGCCGGAGCCTCCTTCCCAAACAAAAGAAACAGAATATGAATCGAGTCTCTAGACTATCGATTTCAACATATATTGTAATTACAATCCGAAAAAACAAACTGGAAAACAATGAAAAGAACAAAATAAGGCTCAGATCTGTTAATAATGATAATCAGAACAAAGATGAACAAACCGCCATGGCTGCAAACATCACGGCTGCTTCAACGGTAGAAACACCAATATCCACCGCGAAACCTCCGGAAATTACCCCGCCAAGATACGGTAAGTTTCAACCTTCGTTCGATTCACTCAGACAATGACAGATTCATCATCATCGCCGACTGCCACCGACACCTCCACCAAAACCTAGAAAAGCCACTTGAAACACAACAAACCCCTTTTCTCTTACCGAGGCTCAGATTTATGTTTTGATCATCATAGTCATAACCTAACAGTTTTTTCTGGTGCTAAGGTAATCGTTAAACCGAGACCTGGTTGTGGTTGCACACCGAACGTGGATGCCAAGCCAGGGAAACTATTACCGGTTTTCATATAAATTCAGAACTGAATCGAAAACAATGGTCTCAGACGAAGACTCGTTCATCATCATCGACATCAATGAACAACTACCTCACAACATAATAAGATAACCAACCGAGAATACTTTATAATACACGTATAGCAATAATTGAACTGAACTCGGTTGCGGCTGCATAACGAAAATGGATGCCAAGCCAAGGCAACCGGCACCGGTTCTCATAAAAAATCACAGATAAACCATAGCCAATGGTCTCGGATGAAGACATGTCCATTATCATCGACAACAACAAACAACAGTCTCAGATAAGCATTCGCTTAGCATCATCGACGCCAACACATCAGATATCCAAAATAGGAGATCATCTCGAAAGGATAAAGACAGCCAACGACAACAATAGGGATGCGAAATGCCAACAGACCCACTGTAGGCGTGAGGAAACATGCCGAATCCTCGGGAAAACCCCAAAATCTTTGGTAGAACTGCAGATTGCAAGAAGGCCGCGCTAGGGTTTCCACCGCAACCGTTGCTAATTGAAAACCTCCACCGGAGGCACCCAGGCAACCGATGTATGCGGTTTCCTCCGCCTTAACCGACTTTTTAAGGGGGGTTGGAAACCCAACACCGCCGGTAGACAACGACAGTGCAGGCGGTAGACGGTGACGGTGCAGGTGGAAGCGATGGTGACGGTCGGGTAGACGCCACCAAGGGAGGTCAACGGACCACTGGCGGCGGCGAAATGTTCAGATGTAAGCCGATCCCAACATGCACCACCGTCCCTGAAGGCGGCGATACATGGGTCCATCGGAGCATCCACCGACGCACGCAACCACCAACCACCCGCCGACACGAACGACGACGACTACCACCACAACCAGAAAACACACCACCGCGACCACCAACAAATCCCACCACGATGAACACCAGAACCAGAAAACCTACCACCGGCACCATCTACACAGAAGGCTAAAAAATAATCAATACACATTCACAGAAACATTATTCAAAAGAAAAGCTAGGAGATTTAATAACTGAGATACCCAAATTCCGTATACCTTCATCTCAACATCCGACCTCAAACATAGGCCATGCAAAGCTAACATTGAATAGTTAAACAGAGATTCACACAACACAATCAATTAAGTCATGAAAAATATGTATGTTCTCTGCTGAGATACCCAAACAGAGTATACAGAATGCCATTAAAAAACCCAAATTAAAAACTGGGTCCAATAATCTCCTTCAACTCCATGAAAACACAAAAGCACACGACTCACATTCACAACTAAATTTAGCAAAATAGGTTATGTTCTAAATCTGCTAATTAGGGTCATAAAACCATTTCTGTGACAAACGAATCGATACAACATTCACACACAACCCTATAACAACTGACAACAACAAAGCATCAAGTAATCGTAAATCTCAGCAGATTGTCAGCTAATACAGTGCAAATATTGAGCCATGCAAGATGTTGCTTTGTAGATAAAATTAATAACAGGTCATTACCATGTTAGAAGGGCATAAAATGTTCAACTTACAAAGTGCCTAAGCATAATATTCCTAATTGGCGCTAATTTATAAAAACATAGCACATTCGTGTGCATTCCTCATCGTAATACCCAAGCTAGTCGACCTAAATAAGAAATCCCTAAAGCTTTTCATGCATTATCATTTATCGTTAAATGCTTATTTAAAAGGATCCAAACATCAAAGTTACAAAGCGTACACTCTTAGATTTTCTCCATCTACTCTAATTTGAACAGATAGGCTGCATTTATCTTAATGCCCTAGCATATGATACAAGACATCAAAACCCTAGCTTATCAAAAGAAGAAGACAGTTGATCAAGCTTCTTAAATTGTAGAGAAACTATTAACAGTAGTGCAAACAGAAACATACCACAATTCCATTTAGCAGCAGATTCAAAAAACTCCTGATCCCTTCTGATACAAGCTATCAATCTTTTATCATCCCCATCCATGGCTTCTATCCCCCTTTTCTCTCTACCCTTAAACTACTTCATAGTTCATACAATTGGAACTAACAAACCATATTTATCTAATCAAATAGATAGAACATACTAAGTATGAATATTATTAAACCAACTTGTCAACTTAGGAGTTAGGACTTCGAACTTCACCGCCTTGTGAATCAGGTTAGAAATACCGCCGTGTTTGTGTGTGAGACAGATGTTTTTTTTTCCTTACATGGTCTAAAACAGTATAGCAAATATTTTATTAGAAGGTGTGTAATTAGCGTTTTGAAACTGATTATCTGATTATTTAGTTTGCATAATCAGTTCCATGTATAATGTAAAAGGTAACAAAAAGAAAGTTGCCTAAATACTAAGTTGCCTAAATACCCTTCTTTAACCTAACTTGAAAGCCTTTGGTCCGACACACTTCCTCTTTTCACAAGAGTGTCATTCTTGGTCTAATTTCTTAAATGTTGAAAATTTGCACACACTCAAATAGCCTATTATTACAACCTCAAACCACAAAAGCAAATTCAATCACTACGATAGCCAAGTTTATCCCGAAGTCACAAAGCTCGTTCATCGCACTCGTTGAAGATGCATAGAAAAAAAGTTTCAGGGCCCTAGTAGGATTCAGAAGATATTAATCTATCAAGCATTTAACCTAGACAATACATTCACATGACTACAGATCACTTCATGATGATGTGAAAAATCTCAATCTTACACACATGGATATCTACAATCCCACTTCAGTCATAAACCCTATAACCAGGTCACTAATGTATCCTCCCTACAAATCACGATCATCATTGCCTCAAAGCTAACCTAAAACAGCAAACTACAATTATTTACAAACAATGAACAACTATCATCAACAGCCTTTCATTTCTACAACATTTACATCATAGAAGCTAAACTACATCTCAAAACATTGTAATCAAAGCCAAAAAACTAACCATCCTGAGGCATGAGAGGATAATCCAACGCACTAAGGTTAATAAACCAGCTCCAATCCTTCCCCTTCGTCAACAACAGAGCGACAGCGTGCAACATACACGCAATCATCGTGGATCCTTTAGAAGTCACCAAATTCGCCTTCTCAACCACCATCACATTCTCCATCGCCTCAAAACTCTTCGATAGATCATCTCTCTCCGCATCAGAAGCTTCCAGATCCAGATGCAGCAGATAAAAATTTCGTCGGTGGTACACCGGCCGGAGCAGCCGGTGCAGGCGAGCTTCGTCGCCTCTGGTGCCGGTGATGAAGTAGGCGAACCGAGGAACCTCCGGCAGGGTTTCACCGGCGCCGGAGACGGAGGTTACGGTGGATGTTGAAGAAGATTTGGGGGTGAAATTGGATGATTTTACAGTGACGAAGATGATGATGGTGAATATGGTGAAGATGAAGATGAAAGGAAGCGTGGTCACCATCATCATCACAAACTAACTCAACCACCACCATCCACCGTCATCACTACCTAATCCACCACAGTCGACACCCACCATCGCCAGCCGTGACAACCATGACTATCACCACCCTCGTCGCCCTACAGATAGAACCAACCACCATCATCGCCATCTATAAACACCGCCTTACACCACCGGCATCTAACCCACGGAGGAGGTCGAGGGTAGAAGTTCGGGGCTGAAGGTTGGGGATTAGGGTTTTGTTGGTACGGTGGCACTGTAGCCACCGACCAAAGTCTTTAATAAGAATTGTAATTATATAATTAGTATAATATAAATATAAATAGAAAAAGTTAATATAATAAAAACTTAATAAATAAAAAGTTAACATAATTAATAGAAAAGGGAAACGACCAATTTAGTATAATGTAATTATGAATAGAAAAACGACCAATGTAATTATGAAACGACCAGTTTACTATGTAGAAAAAGGGAAACGACCGACTTATTAACTTGTAAACGACCAACTTATTAACTTGTAATCGACTGACTTATTAACTTGTAAACGACCGACTTAATATAATTATAAAGAGAAAGTTAATACATGTACATAAGTTTTTATGTACATGTACTAACTTTTTCTATTTATACTTATATATTCAATTTATATAATTAGTTTAATTAAAATATTTAAAAAAATAAACGATCGTTTACTACATTGTAAATTGCCGTTTATGACTATGTAAACGACCGTTTATGACTATGTAAACGACGTTTACTCCTCTGTAAACTGTAGTTTACTTCCATGCAAACTGTAGTTTACTTCCATGCAAACGACCGTTTATTTTTTGACAAACGACTGTTTACAGAGATAGTGTAAAATGCCCAACTAATTGTGTGTGGAACAAGGGTGCCTATAAAAATATGAAAAACTAAAATGTATCTTAACTTAATTTTTGTTATATTATAGTCTCTATACTTGTAGATAATGCACATATCTGTAAAAAAATATTTAAGTAACTACTTTTTGCCCTATAATTTAGTCAAAATAAGATTATATAATTTTCTTTTGTGAAAAAGTTAGAATGGCACTTTAACTAATTTATGAGGCTAACATGAAAGTATTTTCAATATTTTTTTTTCATAACTGCATGTATTCTAGACAATTATGAATGGACTTTATGTGTTTTTTGGTACGTTTAAGAATTTTAATACTTGAAAATTAGGTTGAGTGACTTTTTCGTAAAAAGTAAAAAGATTATATAAAGCATTTTAGTGATTTTAACCATAATATAAACTTCCCTTTATCTAGCTTGTTTTTGTTCTTAGATTAACGATTTTGTTTCACACCTTTTCTCTAAGGGTTCATGTTTTTTTGATGGCAAATTATCTTACCAAATAGACATTTAACAAACAAAATAAAGCTTGAAACATCAAAACCTAACAATCAAAAGTCTAAACCCTTGAAAGGAAACTAATTAACAATGGGTCATAGCATATAGCCATCCATGAACGACCCTATATAACGATTAGGGAAATGTAGTTAGTTTAATGACAACAAAGCAAACAATATCCCTTATCTCTAAACTCTATATCCGTCCTAGTGAAGGTCTGGAATCCTTAGAAATGATCTAATAATTTTTTCGCATATACGTAAAACAACTTATTGAAACTTACAACGTTAACTTTTTGACTAATTTAAATAAACTTTTAGTCTTGTATGATTTATGATTAAGCTAATAGCAGTAACAATGCAATATAAAAGTCTATGAAAATATTAAAATCGTATCATGGTCTTACGAATGAAATTGAGTAAAAATATTATGCAAAATAGGTGATTTTGTGATTTTAATACTGACTATTTGGTGTGTTTATCGAACAAGAATCACTAAATAATTATAAAAAATAAATAAATCAATTTTTGATTTTGAGTACGAGTAGAAAGATGGTCATTTTTCATGAAATGAAAAAAGTATGACTCTGATCTCAATCTTCATTAAAATGTTTCATGGTCACAATTGTTTATTCAGTTAGTAATCATACAAATTACAAAATTTGATATTTTATTAGTTGATTACTTAGTTTTATTAGATTGAAAGTAATAAAAAAACACGTTGATAGATCTTGTTTACAAAATTCAATGGCCCAATGCAAAAAGAAGTTAAAAACTTAAATCCATCGCCACAAATACCAACTTATTGATTTCAGTTCATGATTAAAGATTGATGAAACAATTCGATGATTTAAACCGAATCTTTTAACCAGATAAAACTCATTCGATCAGGAACATGTGTCTGTATTTTTAAGAACACTACCATAGCCAAAGACTAATTTTAAATTCAATGGTCGGGCTAAAAGCTATATTTTGACAGTTATCATATCACGTTAAAATTTAACACAAAATTACAGCCTCTTGAACCCTATTCTAGGGGTAAAAAAGGAGTTCTTGGAGATTTCAATAAATCTCAATACTAAAAATTAACACAAAATTGCTGCCTCTTGAACCTCTTGAACCATGTAGGTTCTGAATACTAAAAATCTCAATAAACTAAAAAAAATTATTTCGCACCTCTTGACTTGTTAAATGTATATGATCATACGGGGACCGATCGGGTCATAAAGTTAACTAAAAGTACCAAAGTTGACATAAGAAATAACATAGGGATCATTTCTGCAAGTCCACTATTATTTCGTATTTCAACGAAGAGTCAACAACGACGGCGTATCTCTCGATATACATTCATCAGTTCATCACTCATTTCTCTAGATTCAACAACCAATTTCTCTTCAATCATCTCTCAAATCAACAATCAAATAATCAAACAATCAAACAATCGATTGTTAACTGAATATCAATCCATCAATGGCCCCAAAAAACGTATTGCTGACAGTCAACGGCGACGAGGTTTCTCGAAACATCGCATATCATCTCGCAAAACGCGGTTGCAGGTACATAATCACCATAATTTCCATCTGTTTTCGTCGATTTCACCTTTCGATTGATAGAATTTGAGCTTGAAACGATGAATTTTGGATCTGATTTGTTGTTTAGGTTGGTGGTTGTTGGAGATGAGAAGGTTGTTAAGGGCGTTGTGGATTGGATAACTGGTGATCTGAAGGGAGTTTCGATTGATGTTGTTGGATTGAATATGGAGGATGAGAGTGAAGCGGTTTTCGATGAAGCTGTGGAGAAATGTTGGAGTATTTTGGGGAAAGTGGAAGCTTTGGTTAATTGTTACACTTATGAAGGTAAATTTGATTCTGAAGTTCATGTTTATCAGTTTTGATTATTGTTTCAGTGATCTGTTTGGTATAATGTTATGTTGATCTGATTGATTGATTGAGTTTAGTGATTTTGAGGAAATGATAGGTGATTAGTCACTAATTCACTATATGTTCTTTGTGCTTCTTGGTTTCAAATTTGTGTAAGAAATTTTATATAGTTTACAGATGAATTTCACTCATGTAGAAGCATAATACTCCAGTGGTCAACCTGCAAATAAGCACGTAATTAGTTTTAACGATAAAAAAATAAGCGTAACAACGTTAAATCACAACTCTAAAAAAAATAGATTGTAAATCAAAAAATTTGTAAGAGATTAATACAGGGAACTAAATTTGAAAGTAAAAATTTGTAACCTAATGAAATCCTGAGGGTCTCTGCTAAGGCATCAGCACTAGCTATCCTCTTTGATTATGTTCACCTGAAAAGATATGCTCAAAAATGTCAACACATAATGTTGGTGAGTTCCGCAGGTTTAAATTGAAAATATGTAATTGATGCTGTATAAAATTTGATATGGAATCATACTGCAAGCACAAACCACATAACATGTGTTTAAGACAACCAAACCCTAATGACGTTATGCATATAAATTCGACGGAATATATTCACCCTTGGCCGGATTGCTGGCAGCTGTGTTGGTAACTCGCAAGTTAACCAATCGTCGAAGGGTGGGGGTGTCAACCCAGTAGTACTACCAATACCTATCCGTTGGTTCCTAACCCGGAATTAATGGTTGTATGAGTGTTCCCAAAAATAACACCATGTATGCATGCAAAACAGTATCACATTGATTCCAAGTATGAAAACAGATTATACAGTGTACAGCATTGAAAACGGGTGAGCATACTTTTTCCCCATTGATTGAAAACAGTAAAAACTTGTATAAACATAAAAAGGGGCCACGAAACTCACCTTGAATTGTTGTAATGCACAAAGACTTCACAGAATCAAGCAATGCACGATCAAACACGATCAACACCTATTATTGATTATAACTAAGCCTTCAAAACATATTCGATGCTAATAGATATATTTAGTCGGATTCAAGTTGGTTGGCTTGACGTTCACGATTTTGATTTATGCATTTAAGTTTATTCAATACTTAATGATTTACATATTAGGTTTAATTAATTTAAAGTATATTTATAATTTGTAGATATGTTTGTAAATAATTCATGAAATTATTTCTATAATTTTCGGGGTTATTTCATAATTATACACGATTTAGAGGTTATTTTTATAAAATTGGTTATTTATAGTATTTATAAATAATATTTTATAAATATTTTTAAGGTTTTTAAACAAAATAAATTTACAGAAATTGATTTTTGTAAGATTTAAAATAAAGGGAGTTTGTAAAATTTATGTTATAAATTTTAAGAATTTTTGTAGAATTTTTAGAGAGTTAAAAAGGTGTTTTAAAAATAATGGCAGAGGCTCGGGTTCGAACCCGGAACCTCTTGCCCAGAATCCCACACACCAACCAGTGAACCAAGGCACAAGGCCGCAATAGAACCCCGTTTTATTTGTTTTTAACTCAACCTAGCCGATTACCCCCAAATCCATATGAACCCTAATCTGATTTCCCCCAAATTGAACTCAAATTCGATATTATTGATGATCAAATTCATGGGGCTTTAGTTCTCCATGATCAAACGAGTAAAATCATACATTTAATTACCTGTATTGTGTCGATTTGATGATAAGAACAGTCAAGAACAAGCCGCGGTTATCTTGAAATCGAAAAGGAATTAAACACTGATGAAACTCGAATTAATTGCACAGAAAGTTTCTTGGGTTGATGATAAACGAAAGCCCTTTATCAATTTGGACTGAATGTGGTTTAGAATTGGTGTTGGGTAAAGTTGCAGGTTCGACGATGATGATGATCGGTTTCACTGTTTGTGTGTGTTTCTGGTGTGATTTCAGGTTGTATTCTTTTGGAAATGTGTATAGGAACGTTCATGTTGAATCAATTTGATTAAAGTGGCGTTTAGTGGGTGATTTAGCCGTTGAGTTTGGTCGGGAATAAAGTGGAAAGTTTCTAGCCGTTTAATCGACCGTTAGAACGTGTTTTGGGTGTGCTTGAGTTCGATTCTTATCCACGAAGTGATTCGGGTTAAATTGGGCTATTAAAATCGAGATTTTACGCGGTTTTGGTGGTCGCCGGAATGTCGCCGGACTTTGGCCGGAGCCGGCGCCGGAAAAACGAGGGGCGGGGGTTTGGGTTTGAAAATTTACACTTTTAGTCCCTGCGGTTTCATTTTTATTATTTCATGTTATAACTTTCTTTTGAAGTTTTAAAAATTACAAATACCCCCCTGCACTTATTTATTTATTTTTTGTTGTTATTATTATTATTATTATTATTATTATTATTATTATTATTATTTTAATTATTATTATTATCATTGTTATTATTATTATTATTATTATTATCACTATTATTATTATGATTATTATTATTATTATCATTGTTATAAACGAGTATACGAGAGATTCACTAACACGCCATGTATACATAAAAACAATAACTACATAAGGATAATTAACACACATAGAACATGTACATGAAGATAATTCGATTAACACGATACATAGATTCCTATAACCTAAGAACCTTCATATAGAATGCATGCTAGGGATTGTGTGCATTTGATTTTACCTAAATGTCTTTCATGATTTGTGTGACACATAAACACCTGTATTCTAGATTTCCTGGCAAAAGGCCTTCGGGCTAAGGCAAGCGTATTCGTATAAATCTCATTGCGAGACCCGTTACGCTACCTGGGGATTTCTGGGATGAGTGATAAACTATGGTCAATACACAAAATTACAAGGCAAATGGGTCAAGTATATTAAGTCTATAAACTTGATATACAGGTATATTCCTATATACCTAATAATATACAAGTATGTTCCTACATACTTGATTTTATATATATACACGTGTTATCCGAACATCCCAAAGGAAGACATTATTACTCTTAGACTATCTTCTTGGGATACCTTTATGCGAGAACTTTACGCTTGTATGCGCACAACATCATAGTAATAGGGAACTTCGGTGATCACACGTAGTGTTGATCTCGGATATTGAATCCGACCCTATCATAGTTATGAGTGAAATTCTGAAAGTATGACAGATATGCGGTTATCATTAGACATAATGTGCTTATATGCTTAATTGTAATTACATGCTATTATTGGAATACTGGCTCATGGACAGGAGGACATCATATTATTTGTGCGTGTTGAATCTAAATAATACTATGATGTTAACTTGGGGTAAGTGAAGCTAAGGGTGATCATGCAAGGTAGATTACCATTACGGGTGCACACGTAATTGTAATTCGCCATGCATGAAAAGTCTGGCTAATCTTACCACGAGGTAACGATCATGAGTATCACACGTATCTATTCTATACCCTAGGGTGCTAGGGTCATAATTCTAGTACGTCCTTGTTGAAGGCAATCAAACATTATAAGTCCTTGTTAAAGGCAATCAAACATTATTAACATCTACTCAAGTCCTGTCCTACTTAGAGCCTTCATGGTATTTCCAATCACGATATTGATCTTATGAAACATTTATTCTTGAGTAGGTGCTAAGGAAAATTAAGATGTTATGTGACTAGTTTAAGTATTAATCAAGGTATATCGTGGATGTGGTGGGAACGCTGCGGGGAACCCTATATATAAGCATCACCGGTATACTGAGAATGTGCTTAACCTAGGCTACATAATGATCTTAATGGACCGAAGCATAGGTTATTATGAATTAATGCATGAAATCATACGGTGACTAAAATTTCCATCTTTCTGTAGTTAGAAGATGGCACCTAAAAGAGTCACACGCAAAACCAACCAAGAAGCTGAAGCCCCACAAAACAGGAGAAGGGGTAGACCCTCAAGAGCTGGTGGTGCTCCAGCCGACAATAATCGGGAAACTGGCAATCCTGATATAGCTGCCATGATTGCTCAGCAGCTAGCTGCATTGGTACCAACCATCGTAACCCAAGTAAGCGACGCCCTGCTGAACCATCCTCTCCACGGGGATCACAACACCAATGGTCAACATGACCAAGGTGTGGTGGGTGATACTGGCAATGGCAGAACAAATGGGAATGAAACTGGCGACAACCAAACCAAACGGGGATGCACATATAAAGAATTTGTGGCTTGCAAACCCCACGAATTCGATGGGAAAGGTGGGGCGATAGCCCTGACTAGATGGCTTGAGAAAATGGAGGCTGCGATCGACATCAGTGAATGCCTCGACAGCCAGCGGATCAAGTATGTTACGTGCTCACTGCAGGGCAGAGCACTAACCTGGTGGAACACCCAGGTTCAAGCTAGGGGAAGGGAATCTGCGATACAAATGACCTGGGATGAATTTAAAGCCTTGATTACCGAGGAATACTGCCCCCTCAACGAGATGCAGAAGCTTGAACATGAGTTCTGGAATCATGCTATGGTGGGGCAGGGCATGCAGCTTATACTGACCGATCCCACGAGTTGGCTAGACTAGTTCCACACCTAGTCACTCCGGAATCCAAGAGGATAGAAAGATACATTTGGGGACTCGCGCCTCAAATCCGGGCGATGGTAACTGCAGCTGCTCCTCCTACAATCCAGAACGCTATTCTGAAAGCGGGCGCTCTCACTGACGAGATGATAAGAACAGGAGTACTGGGTAAGGGAGCGGAGAAAAGGAAAGAGACTGGGGAAACAAGTCGGTCTGGTACTGGAAAGTTTGATAAGAGGGCCAAAACGACCAGAAACTTTGTGGCCGTGACTCAAGGGACGAAGGATTACACGGGACCGCACCCCAAGTGCAACAAGTGTAATTGGCACCACTCCCCAGCAAGGCCGTGTCGGGAATGCACGAACTGTAGGCGCTTGGGTCATTGGGCGAAAGATTGTAGAATTGCGCCAAACCTGGTCACGCCCATCAATGCGGTTAACCCCGCCGGGAACGCCAGGGCATGCTATGAATGCGGAGGTCTTGATCACTTCCGAAACAAGTGTCCCCGACTGAACAGAGCACCCGGTCAACAAGGCAATAACCAGCAGCAACTGCTGGCTGTAGCTGGTAATCCAGCCCAGGGAAATCAAGGAAATGCTGCAAGAGGACGTGCCTTCGTCATTGGAGCTAGTGATGCCCGTCAAGATCCCAATGTCGTCACGGGTACGTATCTTCTCAACGACCACTTCGCATCTATATTGTTTGATACGGGAGCAGATAATAGCTTCATATCTTCTGATTTTGCACACATGCTTGGATTGAAACCGAGTAGGCTAGAAACTAGCTTTTCAGTAGAAATGGCCAACGGTAGATTTGTACAAGCAGATGAGATCATTAGACAGTGCTCCATAATATTAGAAGACCATGCCTTTGACATAGATTTAATACCTTTCGAGTTAGGGAGCTTCGACGTAATTGTGGGAATGGATTGGTTGGCGAAGCACGGAGCAGAGATCGTTTGTCGGGAGAAGGTAGTACGAATCCCCATGCCTAATGGGGAGGTACTCAATATTCAAGGAGAGCGACCAGGAAGATCTCTGAAGCTTATTTCCTGCATGAAGACGCGACGATGTCTACGGAAGCAGTGCTACGCACTCCTGGCTCATGTTGTAGAGAAGAAGAAAGAAGGCATCAAGTTGGCAGATATTCCTGTGGTGCGAGATTATCCGGAAGTATTTCCTGATGATTTGTCGGGATTACCTCCTCTACGACAGGTAGAATTTCGTATCGAGTTGGTTCCTGGAGCTACGCCGGTAGCAAAAGCACCATATCGATTAGCACCCTCCGAAATGCAGGAACTCTCCAACCAACTACAAGAGCTATTGGAGAAGGGATTCATTCGGCCGAGTCATTCACCATGGGGAGCACCGGTTCTATTTGTCAAGAAGAAAGACGGGTCATTTCGTATGTGTATCGATTATCGCGAGTTGAACAAGTTGACTGTGAAAAATCGATACCCTCCGCCCAGAATTGATGATTTGTTTGATCAACTACAAGGAGCTTCGTATTTCTCCAAGATTGATCTTCGTTCTGGATATCATCAACTGAGGGTTTTTGAGGATGACATACCGAAAACAGCATTCAGGACTCGTTACGGGCACTATGAGTTCTTAGTCATGCCGTTTGGGCTGACTAATGCACCAGTTGTGTTCATGGATTTAATGAATCGAGTGTGCAAACCATATTTAGATAAGTTTGTAATCGTGTTCATAGACGATATACTTATCTATTCTCGTTCGAAAGAAGACCACGAGAAACACCTTCGAGCAATTTTGGAACTGTTGCGGGAAGAGAAGCTTTTCGCCAAATTCTCGAAGTGTGAATTCTGGCTTCAAGAAGTAAAGTTTTTGGGCCATGTGGTTAACAAGGATGGAATCCATGTAGACCCCAGCAAGATTGAAGCAGTGATGAAATGGGATACACCCCAAACCCCCTCAGAAATCCGACAATTCTTAGGATTGGCTGGATATTATCGACGGTTTATTGCGAACTTTTCAAAAATCGCACAACCGTTGACCATGCTAACTCAGAAAGATAAGAAGTTTGATTGGGGACATGCACAAGAACAAGCTTTCCAAACATTAAAGGAAAAGCTGTGTAATGCTCCAATACTGTCCCTTCTGGATGGAAATGATGACTTTGTGGTGTACTGCGATGCTTCACATCAAGGATTGAGATGTGTGTTGATGCAGAGAGATAAGGTGATTGCATACGCTTCACGACAACTAAAAGTGCATGAGAAGAACTACACAACTCATGATTTGGAGTTGGGCGCTGTAGTTTTTGCACTTAAGATATGGAGGCACTATCTGTATGGAACCAAATACATCATCTATACCGATCATAAGAGCCTTCAACACATCCTAAATCAGAAAGAGCTCAACATGCGACAACGGCGATGGGTTATAATTACTTAGTGACTATGATTGCGAAATCCGGTATCACCCGGGGAAAGCAAATGTGGTGGCTGATGCCCTCAGTCGTAAAGAACGCGTAAAACCATTACGTGTTCGAGCCTTGGGATTGACTATTCAAACGAACTTGAAAGCTCAAATCCAAAATGCGCAAACTGAGGCTCTAAAAGAAGAAAACCTTGCGGGAGAAGAATTCCGAGGGTTAGATAAACAGATAAATCGCAAGGATGACGGCGTACATTACTTCATTGATCGCATATGGGTCCCCAAATGGGGAGATGTACGTACATTAGTCTTGGATGAAGCACACAAGACTCGATATTCTGTTCATCCCGGTGCAGACAAGATGTACCATGATCTGAAGGATCTGTACTGGTGGCCGGGTATGAAGAAAGACATTGCTCTATATGTAAGCAAATGCTTGACGTGTTCCAAGGTTAAAGCCGAACACCAAAAACCATCGGGATTACTGCAACAACCTGAAATTCCCGAATGGAAATGGGAGAACATCACAATGGATTTTATCACCAAACTCCCGAGAACGCCAAGCGGGCACGACTCGATATGGGTCATAGTAGATCGGCTAACAAAATCTGCACATTTCTTGCCTATCCGAGAAGACTATAAAATGGATAAGTTGGCAAGATTGTACATCAAAGAGGTTGTGACACGGCATGGAGTGCCGGTGTCAATCATATCCGACCGAGACAGTCGATTCACTTCACGCTTTTGGCAGACATTGCAGAAAGCGATGGGTACCCGACTGGATATGAGTACAGCCTATCACCCCCAGACTGATGGCCAAAGTGAACGCACAATACAAACACTTGAGGACATGCTACGTGCATGTGTCAATGATTTTGGTGGTAGTTGGGATACTCATCTACCGTTGATAGAGTTTTCCTACAATAACAGCTACCATACTAGTATTGGGTGTGCACCATTCGAAGCGCTGTATGGCCGAAAATGTAGATCACCTGTATGCTGGGCCGAGATTGGCGAGAGTCAGCTAACAGGTCCTGAAATCATACAAGAAACAACCGATAAGATTTTCCTAATCAAAGATAGACTTAAGGCAGCATTTCCTTGATTTCCCTGGGCTGGATTACCAGCTATAGCCAGCAGTTGCTGCCGGTTATTGCCTTGTTGACCGAGTGCTCTGTTCAATCGGGGACACTTGTTTCGGAAGTGATCAAGACCTCCGCATTCATAGCATGCCCTGGCGTTCCCGGCGGGGTTAACCGCATTGATGGGCATGACCAGGTTTGGCGCAGTTCTGCAATCTTTCGCCCAATGACCCAAGCGCCTACAGTTCGTGCATTCCCGACACGGCCTTGCTGGGGGATGGTGCCAATTATACTTGTTGCACTTGGGGTGCGGTCCCGTGTAATCTTTCGTCCCTTGAGTTACGGCCACAAAGTTTCTGGTCGTTTTGGCCCTCTTATCAAACTTTCCAGTACCAGACCGACTTGTTTCCCCAGTCTCTTTCCTTTTCTCCGCTCCCTTACCCAGTACTCCTGTTCTTACCATCTCGTCAGTGAGAGCGCTCGCTTTCAGAATAGCGTTCTGGATTGTGGGAGGAGCAGCTGCAGTTACCATCGCCCGGATTTGAGGCGCGAGTCCCCAAATGTATCTTTCTATCCTCTTGGACTCCGGGGTGACTAAGTGTGGAACTAATCTAGCCAACTCGTGGAATCGGTCAGTATAAGCTGCATGCCCTGCCCCCACCATAGCATGATTCCAGAACTCATGTTCAAGCTTCTGCATGTCGTTGAGGGGGCAGTATTCCTCGGTAATCAAGGCTTTGAATTCATCCCAGGTCATTTGTATCGCAGATTCCCTTCCCCTAGCTTGAACCTGGGTGTTCCACCAGGTTAGTGCTCTGCCCTGCAGTGAGCACGTAACATACTTGATCCGCTGACTGTCGAGGCATTCACTGATGTCGATCACAGCCTCCATTTTCTCAAGCCATCTAGTCAGGGCTATCGCCCCACCTTTCCCATCGAATTCGTGGGGTTTGCAAGCCATAAATTCTTTATATGTGCATCCCCATTTGGTTTGGTTGTCGCCAGTTTCATTCCCATTTGTTCTGCCATTGCCAGTATCACCCACCACACCTTGGTCATGTTGACCATTGGTGTTGTGATCCCCGTGGAGAGGATGGTTCAGCAGAGCGTCGCTTACTTGGGTTACGATGGTTGGTACCAATGCAGCTAGCTGCTGAGCAATCATGGCAGCTATATCAGGATTGCCAGTTTCCTGATTATTGTCGGTTGGAGCACCACCAGCTCTTGAGGGTCTACCCCTTCTCCTGTTTTGTGGGGCTTCAGCTTCTTGGTTGGTTTTGCGTGTGACTCTTCTAGGTGCCATCTTCTAACTACAGAGAGATGGAAATTTTAGTCACCGTATGATTTCATGCATTAATTCATAATAACCTATGCTTCGGTCCATTAAGATCATTATGTAGCCCAGGTTAAGCACATTCTCAGTATACCGGTGATGCTTATATATAGGGTTCCCCGCAGCGTTCCCACCACATCCACGATATACCTTGAATAATACTTAAACTAGTTACATAACATCTTAATTTTCCTTAGCACCTACTCAAGAATAAATGTTTCATAAGGTCAATATCGTGATTGGAAATACCATGATGGCTCTAAGTAGGACAGGACTTGAGTAAATGTTAATAATGTTTGATTGCCTTCCACAAGGACTTATAATGTTTGATTGCCTCCAACAAGGACTTACTAGAATTATGACCCTAGCACCCTAGGTTATAGAATAGATACGTGTGATACTCATGATCGTTACCTCGTGGTAAGATTAGCCAGACTTTTCATGCATGGCGAATTACAATTACGTGTGCACCCGTAATGGTAATTTACCTTGCATGATCACCCTTAGCTTCACTTACCCCAAGTTAACATCATAGTATTATTTAGATTCAACAAGCACAAATAATATGATGTCCTCCTGTCCATGAGCCAGTATTCCAATAATAGCATGTAATTGCAATTAAGCATATAAGCACATTATGTCTACTGATAACCGCATATCTGTCATACTTTCAGAATTTCACTCATAACTATGATAGGGTCGGATTCAATATCCGAGATCAACACTACGTGTGATCACCGAAGTTCCCTATTACTATGATGTTGTGCGCATACAAGCGTAAAATTCTAGCATAAAAGTATCCCATGGAGATAGACTAAGAGTAAGAGTGCCTTATTCAGGATGTTCAAATAATACGTGTATATGTATAAAGTATGTAGGGACATACTTGTAGATTATTAGGTATATAGGAATATACCTGTATATTAAGTTCATAGACTTAATATACTTGACCCATTTGCCTTATAGACTTGTGTATTGACCATAGTTTATCACTCATCCCAGAAATCCCCAGGTAGCGTAACGGGTCTCGCAATGAGATTTATACGAATACGCTTGCCTTAGCCCGAAGGCCTTTTGCCAGGAAATCCAGAATTCAGGTGTCTATGTGTCACACAAATCATGAAAGACATTTAGGTAAAATCAAATGCACCCAATCCCTAACCTTCATTCTATATGAAGGTTCTTAGGTTATAGTCTAGGTCGAATTCTCCACCTAAATCTCTATAACCAAGGCTCTGATACCAACATCTTATGCACCTTTTTTTCTCTATAACCAAGGCTCTATATTAATGCAATCGTAGGTTGATAATTAGTAATATTAAAATAATCAATCAGATAAACAACATTTTATGCACATTGTACAACGATTAATGCAATCATAGGTTGATAATTAGTAATATTAAAATAATTAATAAGATAAACAACAAGTGTTCGATTCAAGAGGTCTCATGTTTGAATCCAACTTCCTCTGGTTTAATGTCTTCACCCCTTTCCACCTATGTGGCAAGTTTTGTTTGACCCGAGTCTGTTGGTTAGCAGTATATTGGTGGGAATGTGGGATCGCGTGAATTTGATCTCATGGTTACCAAAAAAAATAAACTTATTGTTGTATCAAAATTCAAAGCACAATAAGCAGAAAATCAGGTTTAACAAGCAATCCAAACACCTAATCACTTGTTTTCATGGAACAGGAAAGAGCCAAGACCCGTTGCAAATATCTGAAGATGAGTTTAAGAAGACGGTTCGAATAAACTTCATGGCTGCTTGGTATTTGATGAAAGCTGTTGCAAAGAGAATGAGGGATAACAAAACAGGGGGATCCATTGTATTTATGACCTCAATAATTGGTGCTGAGAGAGGGATATATCCAGGGGCAGCTGCATATGGTGCATGCCTAGGTGGAGTTCATCAATTAGTTAGGGTAAGTTATTCAATATTCTTTCTTGACCATTTTTTTACATATCTTGGTTAAATATGTCTACCAAACTATAATATTACAGTAGTAAATTAAGTCTGAAGAATTAATTGATTTCGACCCATTTCATTATTAGTTATGTTCTTTTACTAGTTTATTGTCTCGGTTGTTACACGAACAATCTGCAAACACAAAAAAAAATTATAATATATAAGGTACGTGAATTATCATATGTGCAATTGAGGAGTACACATGAGCTTGGAAACAAATACCATATTTTGCTAATTTAATTGCATTTAGTTTATCATTATGTGCTTTAGACATGCTGTTGACTATTTATTCAAAATTCTTTTTTTCAAATGAAAGGGCATATGTTGAAACTAAATTGTGAAATGAGTAATCAAATAAATTGAATACAATGTTATGTTTTATACTTGATGAAAATTAAAAGTCATCAATATTTTAATATTGGATTCATTTTGAACGCATTGAAATCTTTTTAATGATCTAAATCTGGTATGTATCAACTAAATTAAGATAACATAAAAAAATGAGAGGAATTTAAAATTAAAATATAAAGATATACGGGTGTATGTGTCTGGAATACTTAGATTATGGCTATCATCGTTTGACCTGTTTGAGATAAAAGTGAACCCAAATAGACTTATTTGTAAGTAAACGGGTCTAAATTGACACCTTTAGTAGTCCTTGCTCATGAATCATGATTGTTCTAATACTTATCTACTACCATTATTTTTCTGTAATCAGACATCGGCTCTGGAGATCGGTAAGCACCAGATCAGGGTTAATGCAATCGCTCGTGGGTTGCATATAGATGATGAATTCCCAGTATCAGTGGGGAAGGACCGGGCACAAAAACTGGTCAAAGATGCAGCCCCATTAAACAGATGGCTAGACCCCAAAAATGACCTGGCTTCAACCGTTATCTACTTGGTTAGTGATGACTCGCGCTACATGACTGGGACCACAATTTATGTTGACGGTGCACAGTCTGTTGTAAGGCCCCGCATGCGTGCCTACATGTGAAACATGTTACTGCTATACATGCTTGGATTCGTCGTTCGTCAAACTTATCTACCAATTCAATGATTTGTAGACACTCTTTTGAAACGAGTTAAATTAGAACTGTTAAGTGGTGTTGTATTTTCTTAGCCAATGAAGAGATCTCCCGCGCTAATATTTATTCGATTAAAGTATTGTAATGATATCCCAATTTATCAATAAACCTTAATCCTTCTGTTGTTGAGCTTAATGGTGCCATTATGTATGTTAGAAATGCTACACGCGTAGCTAGTAAATTGTTTAGAAACATTTGGTTTGATTTTCCTAACACAACCTGATAGATAATCCTTTATTGTTTAAGTTCCTTATTTTATTAGTTCATTTAATATTTGTTAGAGATTTTATTTGTTAGAGATTTTACAAAAGAACTCTCTCAACGCTCTCTCTCTCTCTCTCTAGAACTCTCTCAAAGTTACCGTTTGAAAAGCATCTCTTCCGCCGGCACCTCACCGGCGCCTCCTCCGCCACCGGCACCTCACCGGCGCCTCCTCCACCGTCACCTACCCCCCTACTCCCTCCCCCCCCACCAACCTTCTCCACCGTCACCTACCCCCCCCCCCCCCCCTTCTCCGCCGTCACCACCAAACCATCCCCACCCCACCTTGCCCGACCTTCCCCACAGCCACCACCTCCCAAATCGGACCCACCCCATCCTCACCGTACCACCGGTCCCGTAACCGGACCTGTTACCCGACAGCCACCCCACCACCGGACCATCTCCTCACCGTAACCCATCACCGGACCATCCCCTCACCCGACAGCCTACCGCCGTCACCTGCCGACACCTCACCGCCGTCACCTGCCGATATCTCACCTGCCGACGACTGCCGTCACCTGCTCGGTCGCACTTTCCAGCCGTCACCTGCCGACATCTCACCGCCGCCACCTGCCGACACCACCACCAGCTCGGTCGCACTTTCCACCTCACCTCACCGCCGTCACCTGCCGACACCTGTTACCCGACAGCCCGACCGACACACCCACAGTCACTCACCGCCGGCGAACCCTAACTTGGGAAACCCCCACTGTCAGATCTTTCTATCCTTTTATATCTCCTGTTTAGTTATAGAATAACTTTGTAGTCTGCTCGGCGAACCCTAACTTGGGAAACCCCCACTATGAGATCTTTCTATCCTTTTATACCTCCTGTTTAGTTATAGAATAACTTAGTAGTCTGCTCTAAAATATATAATTATATTTCTTTCGTTTAGATTGTTTGGCTGGGTTAGGAGTACCAGCATCCTGGTTTAAATAGGGAGAGCCATCCCCTATCCTTGTGCCTATTACAGTGTCTTGTGACTTGATATATCTCTGCTGCTGGTTTCGATTGTGTGTTACCTGTGTTTTGTTGATCTTGCGTGACTGACTATTTTTGTTTATACTTTATTAGTGTTGCAACCTCTTTTTAAAGTGTTTCGTGTAACGCTGAGTGAGTGAGGTATAATAGATAACAGGAAACATTATGCTGCCCCTAGATCATGTTCGGTGACGAGAGATGCAAATACAGGGAAAAAGGGTTATAGGTTACGACTGGTATCGTGGAATGTAGGAACACTTACTGGTAAGTTATTAGAGTTAATAGATGTGTTAAGGAGACGTAGGGTCCAGATAGCATGCCTCCAGGAGACTAGATGGCGGGGTGGGAGGGCAAAGGAGTGTAATGGGTATAAACTTTGGTATTCAGGGTCAGATGGGACAAAAAACGGAGTAGGTTTTCTAGTTGCCAAAGAACTTCAGGATAATGTAGTGGAGGTTAGAAGATACGACGATAGACTTATGTTGTTAAGGATAATAATAGGGGACGAAGTAGTGGCTGTAGTTAGTGCGTATGCACCACAAGTTGGATTAGGGGAAACAGAAAGAAAGAAGTTCTGGGAGAGTTTAGACCACGTTTTGAGAGACATACCGCGACAAGAAAAATATGCATAGGAGGAGATTTTAATGGGCATATCGGTAAGGACAACGACCATTTCCCGTTGGTGCATGGAGGCTTTGGGTATGGTCTGAGGAATGACGTCGGTAGGGAACTTCTTGACTTTGCATTTGCGCATGAGTTAAGCATCATAAATTCGTTCTTCAAGAAACCAGAGTCGCATCTAATTACGTTTAGCAGCGGCGGGAGACACACACAGATAGATTATTTGTTGATGAGGGGAGAAGATCGTAGCTCGTGGAAGGACTGCAAGACAATACCGGGACAGACAGTACTCACTCAACATCACATGTTGGTGGCAGATCTACGAATGAAGAAAGCAATTGTCCAACCAACTAAGAGAAGTAGACCTACGATCAGATGGGGACAACTCAAAGACGAAAAGATTACCATCTTTAGAGAGAAAATCATACCAATGAACCTGAGCGGGCCACAGGAAGACGCCAACCAAAGTGGGAGGCGATGGCAAATACAATCATTCAAGCAGCTAAAGAAACGCTTGGGACCACAACAAATAGGACACTCGGTCATAAGGAATCCTGGTGGTGGAACGAAAATGTACAGGAGAAGATAAGAATTAAACAACAAAGTTTTAGAGAGCTTTTACGCTGTAATAAGGAGGAAGAACGGGTAGAGCTAAAAGATAAATACAAAGAGGCTAAACGAGAGGCGAAAAAGGCTGTGTCAGAGGCAAAGAACACAGCATACGAGAGGATGTATAAGCGGCTAGAGACGAAAGAGGGAGAACATGAAATGTTTAAGATTGCCAAAGCAAGGGAACGTAGAAGACAGGACTTGACAATGGTGAAGTTTATAAAGGACGCGGATGGTAAGGTCTTGGTGAGGGAGAAAGACATCAAGGGGAGATGGAAAACTTACTTCGATAACCTTTTCAACATGACGAACAGTAACCAACAAACGGAGATCGATGAAACAACTCAAACGACGCAACAAAACAAGTGTTATTGTAGAAGCATCACAGTCGATGAAGTTAGGAGAGCTTTGAGGAAAATGGGAAGGGCTAAGGCGGTGGGGCCAGACAACATTCCGATTGAAGTGTGGAGGTGCCTTGGAGATGAGGGCCTACAATGGCTAACGGACTTATTCAACATTATCTTTAAGACAGGAAAGATGCCAGACCAGTGGAGAAGCAGTGTCATAGTACCCATATATAAGAAAAAAGGAGATGTCCAATGTTGCGCAAATTACAGGGGAATAAAGCTATTGAGTCACACGATGAAACTATGGAAAAGAATTGTGGACACGAGAATTAGACGAGAAACTCAGATAGCGGTAAACCAATTCGGATTTATGCCAGGACGCTCTACAACGGAAGCTATACACGTCATAAGGAGGATAATGGAGAAATATAGAGAAAAGAAAAGAGACCTACATATGGTATTCATTGACCTAGAAAAAGCCTATGACAGTGTGCCGCGGAAACTCATCTGGGAAAGTCTACGACTTAGAAGGGTACCAGAGAGGTATATCAAAATAATACAGGATATGTATGACGGGGCAAAAACGTGTGTACGAGCACCTGTCGGAGACACAGACTTCTTCCCGGTGGAAGTGGGACTACACCAAGGATCGGCATTGAGCCCATTCCTCTTCACAGTAGTGTTGGACGAGATGACCAAGTCTATACAAGACCCAGTCCCATGGTGTATGCTGTTTGCGGATGATATTGTCTTAATATCAGAATCTAAGACGGTGCTTAACGAGAGATTAGAACAGTGGAGAGCAGCACTAGAACGCAGGGGCCTAACGATAAGCCGCTCAAAGACAGAATACATGCATTGTAACTTTAGTGGTGAGGCCGAAGAGGACACCCAAATCAGTATACAGGGCATGGCGGTCCCCCGTACGTGTAGGTTCAAATACCTTGGCTCGTATATACAGGAAGACGGAGAGATACACAGCGATGTAGCCCACCGTGTGCAATCAGGATGGTGCAAGTGGAGAGCAGCATCAGGGATCCTGTGTGATAAGAGGTTCCCACCAAAACTAAAGGGAAAACTATACAGAATGGCAGTACGCCCAGCTATGCTATACGGCACAGACTGTTGGGCTATAAAGAAATTGCAAGAAAGACAAATAGAGGTCGCAGAAATGCGAATGCTGAGGTGGATGTGTGGACACACAAGATTAGATAGGATCAGAAACGACGTCTTTCGCCAGAGGATACAGGTGGCATGTATCACAGATAAAATACGAGAGGGAAGACTAAGATGGTTTGGGCACGTCAAGAGGAGAACGATGGCAGCACCTGTTAGAGCAGTAGAGAACATCAGCGTAGAGGGTAGGAGGAGTAGAGGTAGACCTAGGTTGACTTGGGATGAAATTATTAGGCGAGATATGATAGACTTGCACCTCTCTGAGCACATGATCGAGGATAGGAGTGAGTGGAGGCGTATAATAAAAATTAAGGACTTTTAGTGGGATTTGTGGCGGAACCTCCCGCGTCAGGTGTACATGTTTGGGTGTTACATGTCGCTTTCATTGATGCGCGCACTATATAACTTTGCATGTGATGCGATAGTTACTTATGTGTTGAATGATATGTATTATGATTATTATGATTATGATTATTATGATTGTTATGGTTACCGTCTTTGCTAACGAGCCGGGGGTCTCTTCGGAAGCGGTCTCTCTATCTCTCAGGATAGAGGAACGACTTGCCACCACATACCCCTCCCAGACCCTGCTCCTCAGCGGGATACACTGGGTATGTTTGTTTGTTTGTTTATTTAATATTTGTTAGAGATTATTTTGTAATAAACTAGATCGACTCATTATCAATTTGTGTTTATTCATAGTATATATAGATGGTTAGGGCTATTGTAATGTTTAAGAGTTTGAGTTAATAAACGGAAAACGACTTTGTGGAGGTTGTCCCTTCTACAAAACATTGTCGTGTCCGTTTTCATTGATCAAGCTTGATATCTAAAATCACCAACTTCAACGCACATAATCATCTAACCTTATCCCTAATATACGCCATAATTCATGATAAAACACAAATCCCCAACTTTATAATGAGGAACACCGTTATCTACATATCATATACCATTGGACTTTAGTTACTCAAATTGTTAAATTGGATATATTGTTGACCAAATTGATCAATCATGATTTTAAACAGTTTGAGATACTTCAAAAACTTACTTTTAACTAAAAGAAAGGGTGGAGTGTTATAAATCTCGATTTCGAGGTTATGATGACAAATGAGCCTAGTGAAATTGAATCTTGGCAAAACTATGAAATTGACGTAAAAACGAACTCCATTGTTTAACTTAATGACATAGAGGATGCCGATTGTTGAGTTTGAATATATTGGGTGCAATTTGGTCATGCTAGATGTTGTCACAAAATCTAAATCATGCAAGTTTGCACCCGAAAGTTGTATTTATGTATCATTGTTTGATCTTAGTAGATGAAATATAAATCGACAAGAGAACGTGTCTACAGAAACCAATTCAGCTTATCATGCTAATTATAACCAAGTTAGTGCATAAAGCGTTTTAAAAACGACTTTGACATCAAAATGATGATTTTACAAGTATTTGCTAATTTGTTAAATATCTACCTACTATTTGTTAACATGATGGTTTCACAAGTGTTGATAAGCCTATACATGATATTGAATTATGCTAAATTGGAAAATTGGCCAAATTCAACGACCAAGTACTTTTATTGAACTTATTAGCTTCATAGAACAATAGAATGCATGCTACATTTATTAACACAAAACACTTGAATCATAGTTGTTATGTGTTTTACAACTAGACTGTTTTTCATTGTGAAAATATACATATGTTATATGCATTCGTGTCAATATGCTGGATGAACAAAAAAGTGAATACTAATTGTTTTATAAAAAAGATTGTATTTTTATATAAATGTATGATAAGTCACTTGATTTGTACAAAGACATTTTAAAACATTTTCAAGTATAAGGCTAGGTGTCCGGAGCTTGGACCAAACCAGGGCGCGAGCCATATGGCTGGCCACCCGGATTGCACACACCGCAACCAACAGGCGCGATCGCAAGGGCGTGAGGATGTCACGAGGGCGTGAGGATGTCACGAGGGCGTGAGTGACCCTCTGGTCATTTGATTTATAACGACATCAGAGTACTTGATCATTGGCTCTATCCAATGCTCAGTCAGTATCCAATCAACATTACATGACATAATGTTACAGAATAATCCCACATGGAGCTCTATCCCACAACACTGAATCTAAAAGGCTAAGATCCCCTTTGAATCACAGAATTCTCAGCAATTAAAATTGAAAATTTTTATATTCAAAGTCATGTTTGTTTGGCTAACAGATGAATTAAAATTAAAATTAAAATTTTTTCTCATATTTATTGCAATTCAAGTTTTTTCCACTTACCCATGGTTTCAAATTTAACATTACAATTCCACTTATAATTAAACAACCAAACACATTATCATTTTTAATAATATTCTAATTTCGATTCCAATTTCAATTTCAATTTTGTTTTATTTCCGATTCCAATTTCATTTTCAATTCCAGTTATAATTCCTTCGCAAAACATTATTCGAACCAAACGGCTCTGAGGGTTTTATGCATTGAATTATCAATGTTAATGTGTTTTTATATTATTAACATATGTTTGTGTACATTGTTCAAATGACACATCTGCTAAAGCCAAGAATGAAAGTGGATCATCAATATGAGGATTAGATATTGTAGGTAAACGGTAAACAAATGCACCCCATATTCAAACCGAACAATTAATCGACGGTTTGGTTAAGACAACCAATTAACCGCATGTTGCAGTTCGGTTACAGTTTTAATGTATAAATTAACCGCATTAACTGCACCGAACCGAATGTCAATTATATAAAATAAATTTACAATAATTCTAATGAATTTACTAAAATTTCATATATTCATTATTTTTAATTCACATTTATAAAAATATATTTGCATAATAAAAATAAAATACATCAATCATTTTCTTTAAAAAACATTATAAACAAACAAAAGCAATAAAAAATGAGTGCACACATTGTTGTATGCACACCCCGACTTCGGTTTCTGTTTTGGCAACACCTTGAAAACGAACCATATCATGCACACCCTTATAAATTGATCCAAACTCATCCCAACAGCAATTTATTAGTTAATATTTTGATTTAAAAGCATATGTTAAATATGTTGGTTAATTAACCAAATTAACCGCAAATTAACCATAATCAATGATTAACCGAAGTTTTGGTTACGGTTAAAAAAATGATATTAACCAAACTCACGGTTTCGGTTTCATAAATTGTGTTAACCGCACCGAACAGCACCGTGCACAACCCTGTCCAAAAGGTAAATAGAAACCACATCTAATATCCAAAAGTACACAACATAGTGATGAACCCGACAGTTAACAAGTAACAGAAACTCACATAAGACCGTGTGTGTGATAATACTCGATTACTACTAAGTAATACCACTCAAATGTAAACATAATCATAAACTCTATTCAAAAACTACAACCATAAAACAAAGATCATCTTTCACCATAAAAACACATATTACACTAACGTTATCTTCTCAAAACCATAACATCCAATCAACAACTCAAACAAATCAAAATCAAAAACAACGACAATAGCGTAATAATCGAACCAGCGAATCTCCGACGACAAAATCATCGAACAATCAACGCAATCTCCTAGCTTCTCTCTCCGACTCGAGCAACGTAAGAACATCACCTTCTCTCACCGGTCCTTTAACGTTTCTCATGATGAACCGGTTCTGATCATCGAGAAACTTCACTCGAACCTGCGTAACCTGACCTCGTGAACCGGTTCGGCCCATTATCTTCACCACAACTGCGTGCTTGATCTGAGAGTCCATCGTTCGCTACCTGAGATTCAAATCAAAAATACAAAACTGTAAATCTGATCAAATCGTTTGAATATGAAATCGATTGTGTGTATGAAGCAACAGTGATCGAACGGTTTCACAAACAGCAGATATAGAGATTAAGTTACCTGATGTGATTGTAGAGATTGATGAACAGACCACAAATGCTTAGGTGCGGCTGCTGCGGATGAATGAAGAAACTGAAAGAAAGATGAAACCCTAGGCAGGAGGTAAGGTTTTATACCGAGGGATATAAGGCCAAAACTGGGCTTATGATTCACGGCCCAATATAACGAGGCCTGGTCTTAATTTCACAAACCACAGACTTTTGAATAAAAAGGCCCAAACTGGTTCGGTTTTGTGACTTTGTTCGGCATAAGTTAAAAGACTTAAATTCGGTTAAGAGAGGGAATTTGAAATCACACAACCAAGGAAATTTGAGGTGAAATATTCTCTTGGGTTTTACATTTCATTACCCATTCAAACATAATTTTACTTAAAAATTATACTAGTTTCTCAATTCCATTCCATTCTTTCCAACCAAACGCTCTTTCAAGTTAAAACTAGTATTTTCAAATTGGTATGGGTCTGAAACTGATTTTTAAGAGGGTTTGACTGCTTTAAAAACCTAGTTGGAAAATTGAAGATCAATATTGCTTCCTCAAATATAGATTGATTACATCAATAAAATCAAAGGTTGATTGTATAATATAATGTCTTGTTCAATATCTTCACTACATCATAACACTTCATACGTCAACTCAACGCAAGACTAACACATTACAATTGTCTTCATCACACCACATCACATAAAAAAACTAAACCGTGTAAACAAGCAGTTCTTATCTTTAAAACAAGTATAGTATCATTATATATATAACTAAAAATAAATTTATGTTTTTCAACTCATTATGATTCATATTTATTGTTATATTTTTCTGTTCGTTATTGTGTTTTCCTGCACACCATTTTGTTTTACTAAATTGATAGTGTTCTAGAAAAATGATAAAACTACTCTGTTACGTACTTCTACTATGTAACATACAATGATAATATAACATTAATTTATTAATACATTTAAATATTACTAATAATCAACATAAAGATGCATTAATAGTTGTACAATGAGCAGCAAAGGTTGTACATTATTTTTTGTGTTTTTATCTTTCCTTCAAATTTTTATTTTAACCCAAATACTTAATACTTTTACATCTTTTAAAATTTAACCCCTATAATTTTTCACTTTCGACTTTACTACTCTATACTTTTCATTTTTTACAATTGTTTTGTTTACATGTCGGTCTAAATTTTGAGATTTAACACGTCATAACGTGCGCGTGTGGTTCAACGTTGTTACGCCTATTTATTCATGTTTAACAGTCGCGTCGTAGTGTGCGAGTCGTAGATCGACTTTGTTATTGTTTTTAATGTTTTACGTTTCACGTGTGATTCAACGCTTTTACGTCTACTTTTCGTTCGGTTTTAGTTTATCATTTTTATTTTTTTTAATACAAGCTTTTCGGTGTTGATGATAGCCGACGGTGATGTGACATTGTAATAAATAATTATAAAATAACACAAATATAAAACATAAACACAATGATGAATGTGTCATTATGCTTTCCTGCTTGTTATTAGGGAGGAGGAAGTGCAGTCCTGGACTACCATGGATTAGTTTGAAATCCACCAATCACACACTAACACATCACAAGTATCCTGAACTAATCTGAAACACCCAAAAAGCTGGAAATGCAACCCTGAACCTTTTATTTTAATATTAAAATAATTCAAAAGAAAATTAACTTTTATTAAAAAATAAAAATTATAATTAAATAATAAAAAATACAAATACAAATACAATAAAAAATATAAAAAATATAAGAAATAAAAATCACAAGCCCAATTATATTTCTCAGCTATTTTTCGTTTCCGGTCCAATATTATTTGCAACATTGGACCGGTGATGTGATCGTGCGGTTCCATAAACGTTTTTAGGTCACGTTCCATCCGCTACTCTCTTATCGTCTCGCGTTGTTCTTCTAACGATGTCATACTTTTTTCGCATTGTTGTTTTTCGAACTCGACGAATTGTTTATAGTTTTCTTCATTCATTGAAGCGTAAGTTGAGAGTTGCTCGCTTAAATCTAAATTAACGCTCGAGGAGTCGACGGACCTGTTTACTTTACGGGTCGGCCTTGTGGGTCCCGTGTTTTCGTTGAGGTTGGCAATGTGAGCCGGTTGATCATCATCGGGTGGTTTCGGGTGGTTTCTGGATTCCGACGACTTTCTTTTTTGGCCGGAATGACTAACCGACGACTTTCTTTTTTGGCCGGAATGACTAACCGACGACTCACCCATGACTAGTACTTGGGACCATTTCACATGATCCTTTGCAACTTTCCCAGCTCTAATGTGATTAAAACCGGAATGGTGTTTCTTTTAATAATACGTTAACGCCCTTCTCATCACGTCAAGATCGAAACATTCGCTACAGCGTAAATGTTCCTACACTTACAAAATAATAATTACAAAAAATATATAGTTTTATTTAAAAATAAATAAATAAACAAAATACATACTTTAATTTTAAAAAAGAAAAATAATTAAATATATACCGCTTGGACATAAAAACGGTTAGAATTATTTATTTTTGTAAGCATTGCGGTCCATTTTGTGTTGAGTTAGTAGGCCGTTCGGATGCTTCCTCATACGAGTTGATTATAATGATTAAGAACCGCGTTCCAAAAACTAGGTCGTTTTTGTTGATTTCTGACCATTTTGTTTTTGGAACAATGAACTCAAGCTTTACACAAAGCTTTTTCTTGTAATTCTGTCCATTATTGACGTTCGACTCGTCCTTGAAATCTTCGTTGCGGTTGTTGCTCGATCGGGCCTTCGTCTTCGTCATCATCTCCACATTTTTGTTGAGTGTTCGGAACAAATTCTTTTTCTTCTTCTTCGTTTTGGGTTCAGTATGCAGGGCCGATCCAACTTATTTAGTTGTGATGCATTGGGCTTGGGCCCCCCCAAAGATAAGGGCCCCCATTTTTTTAAAAAGTTCTATACTGGGCTTTGACCTTTAGGATTTCTAGAGATACAAAACTCAATTGCACAAAGCAAACATACGGTCCCAATGATCACCCGTTCATTAATTGATTCAGTCATCACCATCATTTTATAATTCCATTTGATTAAGAACTAGCAAAATTCTAGCCACCCTTGCATTTGAATTTTGATTTCTGAAGTTCTGAACGTCGACCGGCTACCGGCACGGTGGAGTGGTGGACCACCTGCAGTCGGCAGTACCGCACTACTCCTGTTGCACCACTCCTAATCGACCCTTATGGGCATTCACGACCGCAACATTCTTTGCCTCTTTTTTGTTCAAGGCAAGGTTAGTAATTTATTATACGAGATTTCTTTGATTTAATATTTTGATTTACTGCTTTGAAGTAAATTTATTATTTATTACTGATTGTTTTATTATATGCTTAATTGCCTTTAGATTTAGGCTCTTTTTGAGCGTTTAGGCATTTAGATTTAGACAAATACTTCGATCTGGTGTTTAGACATAAGATATTTAATATTTTCTTTTAAAGGCTCATTTTTTCCAGCTCGATTGGGGCCCTAAAAAACATTGAACCGGCCCTGTCGGTATGCAAATGGATCATCGAACGGGAAGTTGGGTAGACCAAAATTTGGATTTTGGTATGCAAATGGATCAAACATTTGTTGAGGTTACGGTGAATACCCTTGTGGTGAGTATCCGTAATGTGATGGTGATGGTTGTGGTGTATAAGGTTGGGGTGTATAACCTCTTGTACTCGAACCACCAACTCGGGAACTCGAACCACCACCTCGTGAATTTTTGCTACTAACAAATTTTGACATTCAGGGATCCATTACAATATTTTGTGTTTGTGTTTGTGTTTGTGTAAATACATGTGTGTTTGTGTAGGTAATAGTGTGTATGTGTGTGAGTATTTATAGGGTTAAATTTTTTTTAAATGAACGGCTAATTTAACGGCTATATAGCCATTTTTGAACCACCACCCAAATCGGCTACTACAACCCGTAAACAACTACCCGTCAGGTACCCGAAATGGATGGCGGCGGCGTACCCGTCCAGGTGCCGCCTACCTGGGTACCCGAGGATGCCCCTCCTCCCTTGCTGAAATATACATTCCTTAACAACAGTGGGACGTGAATCATGCGAAATGACAGCTTATCCTCTTTCCTTGATTCTCCCGCAACTTTAAATCTTATCCTCCATCACCATCATAATAATATCTTCATACCACCACCAGACCACCACCACCACCATCATCACACCACCACCACCACCATCACCACACCACCACCACCACCACCACCACCACCACCACCACAACACCATGAAAAACACCCATGACAATCAAACCCAACTACTCCTCCACCACCTCTTCTCTATCATCATCAACACCCTCACTTCACCCTCTACCCCTCCCATTCCCCCTTCCTACCACCACCGCCACCGCACCTTCACCGACGTCCTCCGCCCCTCCGCCACCACCAACACCACCGTCTCCGATCGCCTTCGCCGCACTGTTCATGTCGATCTCACTGGCGTTGATGCTGTTTGGATCGGCGATCATCGTCATCGGATTCATGTTGATGCCTCTGGTCGTTGGTTTGCTGGTGTTGTTCTTTGTGGCCCGTGTTGTTTCTTGTTTAACTGATTATGTTATCGGAAGATTGATGTTTGAGGTTTGCTGTTATAAACACATGCAGCATTCATATTGATATTGACACTTGTTTTAGAGTTTGTTGACTTATTATTATTATTATTATTCTTTTTTAAACGACTAAGATATTGGGTGTAAACCTATTCTTTCGGGATTATGTCGACATAGGTCCCTCCATGCAATAAAACCCCGTGGAATGGGTAAACCTTCATCCCGTGTCAGACGTCCCTCCAACTGGTACAAGTGGAATTCGAACTCATACCTTCACTTTGAAAGAGAGCAAGTTGTTGGGACAAATGACTTATTATTTACTTGATCATTTTTAAGTTTATAGCATTGTTTCTCTAAATTGTACATGTTTTAGGAGCGGACCTAATGTAATTGGATTGGGTGTTGCCCAACACCCATGAAATTTTTTTTACGTACAATATATGTAATCGAAACCCGAACGACCCTCATGACTTTTTAACACCGACACCCATGAAAACTTTTATGATCAATAACAAAAGAGTGTACTTTATATTATACTAATCATATATTGGCTAACTTTTTATGGAGGGATTTATGAAAAATATTGATTATTGAAGAATGATGATTAATAGAGGAAAAGGAATGATTTCTGAAAAATATTGATTACAGAAGATTGAAGATGAATAAAGAAAAAGATGGATAAATCATATAGCTAAGTTAACAACAAACAAAAATATGTGTCTTCTTTCTTCGAAAACCCTTTTCTTTCCTTGTTCTTCTTTTTGATTCGGTTCATACTAAGTTTTTCTCTTTCTGGTGAGTATAGATTAGAGAAATAATTATAGGGAAGAAAGAATATTAGATAAGAAGAAGGTTATGTGTAAGTCTTATACTGGATTAATTTTTTGAGAACCAAAATATATTAAACACTCTTTCTTGAAAATTAAAATACATTAAATATACCAAATGATACTTCTTGAAAACAAAATACATTTAATAGTATTTATTGAAAATTAAAATAAATTAAAGATTGTTTGTTGGTATTTAAATGAATTCATTAAATGTTGGTAAGCAACATCAACCATTCCGTCACCTTTTATGACTAGGAAATGAACCCGTGCGTTGCCGCGGGGTTCTTTTTTGAATGTCTAACAGACGCAAGTGTTAACTAATCTTATAAATTGACACAATAAAATTGTTAGTATTAAAGTTACATTTAGTTTCAAATTTTTATTTTCCAGAAGTAATCAAAGATCAACAGTTAAAGGTGAAAAGGAATTACCTCGCTCTTTGTATATAGTCTAGTCACTTTTATCCGACCATTGTCAAGAAGATCAATAGATCTAATGTATCCACCTGAGATCACACTTGATAATAGCGGAACTTAGTAAAGATTCTCACTTGATAATAATAGAAATTAGCAAAGGGTTTAACTCTTTAAAAGACAAATCAAACAGGTTGAGTGGCAGAATAGACCCCAAAGTATATTCATGTGCTTACAAACCTTTTAAATTGCTTTAATACCACAAAGTTTATCACAGTAGTAACCTTTCTTTCTATTTTAGTCTATGCCTTGAAAATTACATAATACAAAGCCACTAATTATCAAACTGTTGGTTCAAAACTTATGTAATATTTAATCAAAGAACTGTACAAAGTCATTAGTTGTTTGAGAATTTCTTTGAACCATTTAATTGACCATTGAGCAGACTGTGTGTAATAAAACATAACAATTTCAACATGACATTGGTAAAATGAAGTGTCCAAACACAAACATGCATCATTTTATAAACAAAAATTAACATTTATTTTTTATGCCACATGAAAGATAGAATCGATTATTTTATAAACAAAAATAAACATTTATCTTTTTATGCCACCTAAAAGATAGAATCGATTTCTACCAGGTAGTTATATAATAAAAAATACAAATACAAATACAATAAAAAAACCTAAAAAATATAAAAACTAAAAATCACCAGCCCAATTATACTTCTCGGCTATTTTTGGTTTCCGGTCCAATATTGTTTGCAACATTGGAACGGTGATGTGATCGTGTGGTTCCATAAACGTTTTTAGGTCCTGTTCCATCCGCTACTCTCTTATCGTCTCGCGTTGTTCTTCTAACGATGCCATACTTTTTTCGCATTGTTGTTTTTTGAACTCAGCCAATTGTTTATAGTTTTCTTCATTCATTGAAGCGTAAGTCGAGAGTTGCTCGCTTAAATCTAAATTAACGCTCAAAGAGTCGGCGGACCTGTTTACTTTACGGGTCAGCCTTGTGGGTCCCGTATTTTCGTTGAGGTCGGGAACTGCACCACCTTCAATCACCATCAGCAAGTATGTTCTGATCTTTCAGTGTCAAAAAAGCTGCACCACCTTCAATCACCTTATCAAGACCATCAAGAACTTTAAACCCAGCAAGATCACCTGCCAACATAATCTAATAAATATTTAACACAATCTCAATAGGTAGTAATGAGTGAAAACAGGTCAATGTTTTGTATAAATCAGACCAGGCAACTCTTAACCTGTTCAGCTTGTCTGATGACCCATTTCCATAAGAGATTTTCAATTCACCCTTTTAAAAACTGATATAAATAAAATATAACCATAATCAACCCTTTAGATAAATAGGTCAAGGTTGCCGGCTCCGTTACATATTTCACAAATTACAACATAGCCTCGCCATAAATTGACAGAGCAAGACACATGATGGGTAGCAATGGAAATTAATATAACTGTATAAATAAGAAACCGTACGGGATGAATGCTGGGGAGCTGGCAGTTCGTCCTCATCCTCTCCTTGAGTCAAATTGTCCTAAACTTTCATAGTTTGTAACATTCAGATGCAGAATAGAAAAAAACAGCGTAATTCATACATGGAAACATGACAGAAAACAACTAACCTGCTCCTCAAACACCTTTTAGAGATACAAGGCCTTCTCCTTTTCAGTTTTCCTTTTCTCCTCAAGTTTTCGGCTTTTTGTAACCCATGATAATACATCTGAAGCCTCTTCTGACCTTTTCTTCAACCGTTCTTCCTTCATTCTAGAAAAAAGCATCAAACTCAATCCTAAAACCATCTAGAACTGAAAAAGATCATATAATAACAATAGTCTAAAAACAAAATAGAACAAAAAAATCAAATCTTTTGCCAAATAGTTTAGACAATATGGAACTGACAGAATATCATATAAGTAAGTCTTTTGGCAAATAGTTTGGACAATATCATAATGGTGAAAGGGGTGGAGAGAAGAGTGGGGAAGGGTGGGTGGTTAATATGGTTTGTACAGTATATAGTATATTTACCAATCTACTGCATGCTTCTTAAATCTAATTGGTAAAATATAACAATACAAAGTATTTAAAGAAATGCGATGAAAGAGTAATTAACCTAGTTTTCTTGGATTTAGTATAAGACATAAGAATAAGAGACAATTAACCAATTGAAATGTGAATTTCTATATGTCTACACCATAACGAAAACATAATTAAATCAGTATTTACTATCTCCCTCATCAAGCTACTACTATCTTCTAAGTTTCAAAAACCATGCCAAAGAAAAAAGACGCCTAAAACGGTATCAACTTTTTTTTACGGTGCAAGCATTCAAATTCTAAATTCTATGATGTGAACAGAAACCCAAAAACTAATGACAAATGCTTCTCACCTCAAGAGAAAGGGAGGGAGAGGGGTGTGTCAACAGAAATCCCAGTCCTATGCTAGGAAAATCTAACATTTCATTGCCATATAAAATCCAAAGATGACTCATCTTGTTAACAACTGATTTTAAAAGCTTCTTAATGAAGCGCACCAATGACGATGGAAGATGCAAAAGATGCAAAATTTAAATTTATACCTGGTGCAAAAGGTTATTATGTGTAAGCATTACTCCTTTTGGGTTGCCAGTGGTCCCACTTGTATATATAAGAGCAGCAACATCATCAGATTTGATGGGCTCATAAACATAGTTTTCATCTAAAGATTTACAAAATCAGTAAATCATGTAGCTCCACTAAAGTAAATAAATCATAACTCGCCTACTTCTTGCATACACACAACACATACACTTGTATTGTTAGTTATCAGTTTACTTTTAATGAAGTCCAAGTAAATCTGCTTTCAGACATCAAATGCTATTCAACAATAGTTTCAGAACGTTCATCACTTCAAAAGATTCACAACCCTTTTCTACCAGAACTAAATGCTAGTAAATATTTTAAATCGACTTACTGGCATCATGTGAACCGACAAAAAGCGCAAGATTTTTCTGACCCATATCTATGATCTCCTTGTATGTATAAGTAGGAATTCCCTCCATCACATGGCTAGATATGGAAGATTTTTCCCCCCAAAGCAAAATAACAAATCTAACAGATGCCTTGGAATTAAAGGCATCTGCCATCCGGTGATATAACTCAGGATTGTCCACAGCAAGTGCAACACTGTTATTGAAAAAACACTAAACAATAACCTCATGCTATTCTCTATAGTATAAAAGAAAGCAGGCTGATATCATATCTAATAATTTAACCTGATCTTTTTGCAAGCTAACATAACTTGTTTTTCTGGTTATAGTAGTTCTTACATAGTTTAAACTTGCTATAAGTTTACCACCTAAAATTGATCGTAATTAAATTAGTAATGAAGTTGAAAGTAAGTCATTTGATTCTCAAAACGTTAAATGAGAATGACTATGTTAACCTATCAGAATGATTGTAAATGTGTAACAACTCGTCCACGGATGACCTAGATCCCCTTACACATTTATTGCTCCTGTGGCCATAATACCTACACCCAAACTTGTTACCACAAAATTTATATATCATTCATGTAGTGAGTAATTACAACAATATGATATAAAGAATATAAAAAAACATGCACTTAATATGGATTAATTGTAATCAGATTTCACTGCAGGTATTAATTTTAATGCAACAACCATTTATTATCAGAATGCAGTCAACCTTGATCAGCAATAAGCCACCGACAGGAATTATCAGCAAAAAGTGCTAGCTTTTCACATGGCTTGATTCCAATAACTCTTAAACCTTCAGAGAAATTTAAAATGTCCTGCTCCACCTACAAATTTCATAATCAAAAGTAAAGTTCATGTTAAATAGATATGTAGTTAGATAAAAGGAGAGGAAACAGATCAGGCCAGCAGGTAAGATTGAAATACTGAAAAGGGAAAAAAATAGAGATGCAAAAAGAAAGGGTAAATGAGAAGAAGACCTGCTTGTAAGTCATATTTGTTGGCGGATCATGACGTGGGTCGACCAACGCAACCCGATCACCAAACCTTTCTGCTGCGTACCTCCATGTCGTTTTGAGACCGCTACTACGCTTACTCATATCCTTAACCTGACCATATTCCAAATTGATCTGTCATGATACAACCCTAACCCTAGCCGGTAATTGATTTCATTCATCACACGAATGCATTCATAGTTACCCTTTTGAGTACGAACGAACTTACCCGACGAAGGATTGTGCGGAAACAAATAAACCTTCACGCGAGACAATAGCCGAACCGAACCCGAACCCGAACCCGAAGCAAACGCCGGAGCTCGACACAACTGACCCTTCATCCAATGCCCCCACCTCTCCACTTTCGACGAATCTCCGGCGACTTCTGCCGGAGTTTCATTCGGATCCGGACCCTCCCGGAGCGGCGACAGAGCTTCCAACGGTCGCAAGCTCCCGGATCTTGGCATAACGGGTTCGAGTTTTGACCCATGATACCGATGATCTTTGTTCCGCCTCAGCAGACCCGAGTTCGGAGACCCGCTTGGGCTCCGACCCGGTTTCTTGATCTTCTTGGAGATAGCCCTCTCACTACTTCCTCCTTCAATGTTGAGAAAACCCTTGTTTTTTCTCCATGATTGAGATGAACCCAGATGGGATTTGAGCTCATATTGGTGGATAAGAAACCTGATGAAGACAATGATTCGATAACACATCCGATCCGATCAACAAAATCTTCAAATGAAAACACCAATAGTGTGATTTACAATCGAAAGAGATGAGGAGAAAGCATAGATAAACGACGGTTAAGTCTGGAAGATTTAGGGTTTGTATTCGGTGTATAACTGTAGCCCACCGACCAAGCCCACCGACCAAAGTATTTAATAAGAATAGTAATTCTATATTTTGTAAAATTGTCATCACAAAAGCAATATACTTTTTATCATCATCTTCCTTTTCATGATTATTGAAAGTACCTTCACATCAGCCTCTGGTGCCGTGCCGTATTATTTATTATCGGTGTTATCAGAAAGTGTGTATCTTTCTAGACACACCAATGAAACAGAAAATCCATATACACTTGAATTTAAAACCCTCGCTGCATGGTGGAATCTTAAATTCAAAATTAGGATCAAATCTTAATTGCAATCGATAGTTAGTCTAGGGTTATTATGTAACTAATTGTAAGGGGGTAATCCGTAAATAACTATATAATTACTATTTTAGCCTTAAAAATGGTTGTACCTTATGCATTGAGAGAAGTTTTTGTTCTTAATTTTATGGTATCTTAAAATACCCCTCTTAAACTCTTTATATATAGTATAGATACTTATTAGATGTATACGAGTGATCTATATATGTGTGAGTAATCAAAATGAGTTATACTAGATTTAATTAAAATAATATATGTGAAAACTAATTTAATTTTAGGTAACTTGACACTAAAAGCTTATAATAAAATTTATTAAAACAATGTAAAAGTCAATGTTCATTACTTAATTGTTATGTTTTAAATTTTAAGTTAACTTTAGATAATATGAAAAAATTAATAAAATGAAGTTATGAACCATATAAAAACATAAGAACTTAGAAACCAATCAAAAACCCTATAAATACATTTCAAAGTTCAAAATAATTAAAGTGACAAAATTAAATTCGGCCAAACTTCGATGATCAAAATCAATCCGACAAAAACATGTCAATGGCCCAACCTGATAACAAATCCCTTTTATAAATATACTAAAACCGGAAATTTTCGACCCCCATGAAATAATTTTCTGGGTCCGCCACTTACCTGTTTTAGGGTTTGTTGACTTGACTCGTTTTCTTGGTTCTTGTTAAATGCATCCACTTTGATTATATATTATTTTTTAAAATCATTGTGATCTCACTTTTTTAATATCATTTATTTATAACACTAATCAGGGGTTTATGGGCTCTTGTGAGGTCTAGGCGTACTTCCACTCAATGAATAGATGGAAATTCATTTTGTTTTCATGTTGAAATACGATTAGAAGTTAATTACTTTGTGTCTAATTTTATGAGAATAACGATCAATGGATAATTAATATTGATTATTGATGGTTTGTTGCTGATATTCGTTAGTGTTAATTAAATGTGGTGGAGCAACTTGTCATTGATAGCAGCTTGTCTCGTCAATGATAAGTTTAATTAGTTAGTAGTAGTTTAATTAGTTGGTTACCACTCGTTGTCGGAGAAAATTGGTGATTAACGATAACTGAGTGACTGTTGTACGTTAAAACTTTTTATTATGAAATTTTGCGATGATGCGAAAATGTTACTATGGTAGTTAAATTAACTAGTTACTACCATTAACCCCTAACTGAAATGAGGGGATCGTTCATCCTCTATATAAACAAGGTGTTTGGTTTTGTTATGATATATTCTATGTATTTCTTATTGTAGTTTCTCTTTGAATTATTCAATTAGGTTCATGAATAAAAAAAATATTTCAATTTAAAAGCGATCTCAAACGAGAGACATCTTGGCCTATATGGATTAAAAAATGTACGGATTGCATCGAGTCAAATCATAAATTCTGTTAAACTCATCTACACCTCCATTGTTAGGGCTAGAATTCTGCTATACCAGTCATGTTCGTGAGTTTTCGGGTTGAATCCAATATTGTAAGACAACATTTTGTCAAGAATTAGAGCATAAAAATTTGTCAGACCTATATGGACTTGAAAACAACAAGCATATTACTTGTAAATGTGTATAAAACAATTACTTGTATTCTGTCATGATACTTTCTTTTAACCTTTAAATTTAGAAAAAAACATGATTACTAGGTGACTAATTTTGACAACACATTTCTTTTGAACACAACATCTTTTGTGTGTATGCATGACGTAGGGTTTTCCGAAGTTGTTACACCCTAATAGATTTGTCGTCCTTGATGAGGTTTGCGTCATGACCTCAAACACAGACGTGGGATTCGACTAAAGCGTCATTGTTAACACTCTCACCGACGCATTGTCATGAGTTCCATCTCACCATCCCAACACAACATAGGAGTGGTTCTAACATTATTTGTAAGATGCGACTCTTCGTATAATCCAAGATTGTTCGTTTTATTCACATATGAGCTTGGATTTGTTTTGGTTGTTTTAGTACAAGCTCTTAAGGGTCGCTCGTATTGAAATTACTTATGAAGTGGCAAAGGTTTACAAAACACATGGAAATTTTAGCTTTCAATTTTATTATTATTTTATCTAAATAACTAATTTTGAGTATAGTTTGTTTTTATCTTGTAATTTCAAATATACCGTTTTGTTTAAACCCTAGTTGATTTGAGAAAATATGTTATCATCATATAAAATAACATATTTTCTTAAATAAATTCATGCGGTATGTTTGCCAAAGAAAAAAAAACTAAATAAAATGGCGTATTTGGATTCAAAAAATTAATATAACAAATTATTAAAGGAAAAATAGTTTATATAGGAAACTAATTATATAAATAAAAAAAGTAAAAATTAAACTGAACTATCCTTGCACTTCTGTAAATTCAACCATAGATGTGATACCCTTTTGCCAAACCCCGGTCACGTATGTTACATCAACTAATCAAACTTTTTTTGAACGGCCAACGAATAATTTTAAGTCCGGTCATCCGGATAAACACATTGGCGAAAGGTCACCCACACCCGCGAACACAGACAACGCTGGTGACCCGGCTCGCCCATCATTCTAAGGGAAACCTATCACCCAAAGACCCACTGTGGTAAACCCTTGGCTCACTTGGAGCATATTGCATCTAGTTGGACTCCAACTCATGACCTCCACTTTGGAAATTCATAGGGTGCATCCTCCTAAACCAGTTGATCTAGGACGCGCTAATCAAACTAGTGGATCACCTATAAACCAAATAGTTTTAAAATTCACCCATAAACCATTGATGGTTGCGAAATTCACCTAATTCAAACAAAAAATCAAGATTACGCCTAGAGTCCAATCTACGATTTCCCTTTTTTCGTTAATGTCTAGTTTTAATCAAAATCACCACAACACGCGGGAATGAAAGCTTTATTTTCTTGTTCAAACGGAAAATGTACGATCCTGCTTCGGAGGATAGGTGTTATCTTAATCGGGCCCACCTATCTGTTTCCCAACAGGGACCGCACCCCCAACCCCCTCAGGAGAAAACTCATTGCTGAGAAATCCTCTGGCCCAACTCTAAGTATTTTACTCAGAGTGAGACTTGAACACATCGACCTTCTTTTATTTATATATCATGGGTATCTCAACTTAACCAGTTGGGCTAAGGATCATTGGTAACAAAAGCTTAACTATGTGACGAACATAATAACATGATTAGGTGGAGAAAATCTTTGTGTGACGATGATGTTAGGCACGCAAATTGCATGGAATAATCAGATTAGTAATATAAATATAACTTTAAGTGGAGGCAAACATTGTGCGTATTTAATACTTTTAAATGTTGCCTTTACTAGTGAGTGCAATTTGTTCGCTTTTAATGGTTACTTTAAGGTATATATCATTCAAAATATGTCTAAAAGATCACACATATAAGATTGAAGCGTAAAAATATTTTTTTTAATCTTTGTGGTATTAAAGGTTTATATAGTGTTGCCCGAAGCGTTACGAGTGATTACTTACTAAAAATGAATCAACTTCATTCTTAACACGTTTTGATACATGAATAAGTTATTTTATTATTTTTTTTAACGGGAAATAAGTTAGATTACTAATTGTCGTCTGTTAGATTCTGATTGCTAATCCGATCGATTTACACTTATTTACGAGTAAAATAAGTTGTTTCGAACGGAAGATTTTGGTTTTTTATTCTGAACTTTCATTAGATAACAAAGAAAAAGATAGTTCGAATAAGAAATTCCCTTACAATAAGCAAATAACATGTTCCGAGTCGTGATGGTTGGTCAAGACAAATATCTCATCACTAATCACTACTAGCGATGGTTTGTAATGAAAATGAATTGATGACAAATTTTTTTGAGAGAATTTTTTGTTGTTATATGCAGATAGCTAAATTTATAATACAATAATAAATCTAGCAACATATGTTGTTATGTTTTTTTTAAACCGTACAGACATGTTTTTTTTGGCTAATTACTACGGTTTTTTGCACCAAAATACATATAAGACCAAGATTTATATAGAATGATATATAGAAATTATCCAAATACATACAATAATTATTCAAATTACCCGGATTATAATACTTAAAAAAACACATGCTAAACTCGATGCTGAAAATGAATTGACAAGATAATCATCTAATAAATAAAAGATTAATATTAACATCATAATACCTTCACATGCTTGGTGATCAAAGATAATGTGTAATTCTACCCCCAATTCGTCCTCCTTTCATGATCCACCACTAAAGCAAGCAAACATGATATGCATCATAAGCAAGCCATCTAGCTTTACACCTATAGAAATTTCTTGCTTTTCTTAATCTTTTTCTTTGCACAAATCATAATCACATATATCTCTCACCACATTCAAAAAGCCCATAAAAAGAAACACTCTTGGGATCAATAATTGAATTCTTAATCAAGAAAATAGAAGAAAGTATCATAAAGCAAAAGCCCCCTTAACCCCCCACCCCCACCCCTAGAAAACATACCTTACCCTCCCCCTTAGTTTCCACTCTTTTTGTCATTTTGAAGTTTAGTATCCCCTCCCTTACTCAATAAGTAATTTAGTCTCCTCTACATATTTGCAACTCTTTTAACTCCTACTCTCACTTGAAAGAAGACAATTTTGTGTTCTTATATCAAAGAGATTTGAGTGAAGTATGCATACTGATTGGGGGCCTGCGGCTGTCGCGGTGGTTATGTTTATATTGTTATCGCCAGGGCTATTGTTTCAACTACCCGCTAGAACACGAGTGATAGAGTTTGGCAACATGTACACAAGTGGTATATCGATTCTAGTTCATGCGGTTTTGTACTTTTGTATTTACACCATTTTGGTTGTAGCTATCGGTATTCATATTCGTAGTTGATGCTAATGATCAAGACTTCATGTTCTATATGTTTTCTTAGAATTTGATATGTTGCAAGGTTATTATTTTTCTGGGATTGTTATCACACCGTAAGAGTTTTGGTGTTATACATGTCTTTCATAAATCGGATGCTTTAGGTTTGTGTTGTTATAATTATTGTGATTCCTTAATTATGTGTTTATTTGCTTTCTAAACTAATTGTTAAGTAAGTCTATTGTGAGCATGCATATGAGAGTAGATTACTAATAACTTCAGTGAAGAGGTTATTTTGGGTCTGTAGGTTGTAAGACTGTAAGATAGAGTCGTAAAGTCTAACAACCTATAAATTTTACTGTATTGAGGTTTTTATAAGTTCTCAAGATAGTTTCTCAACGTTTTGGGGGGCCCAGTCGAACTAAAAAAATAGACCATTTTGTAAAAAGCAATCTAAACAAAAACAATCTAATCAAATTTCTTTAAACAAAAGCAATAAATCAAAGAAAATTTGATATACTGATCGTGACTTTTTAATAGTTGATTTCTTTGAAAAAAAGAGAGCCAAAAAAGGGTTAGCCGATATCGATCAGATTGATTGAAAATGAAGGAACTTAGGAGTGTCGTTTGCTTTGTGAATTGTGTGACTGTGTTTCTTCAATAACATATCAGATGATCAAAATTTCCATCCAGACTCAACGAACAAGTATTATTCTCGTTCTAAAATTCCATTAACCCATAAAATATCAAAACTAGCTATAATTTTTTTTAAAATTAGGACCCTTAATTTTAAGGGGCCCCAAGCCAATGACGTCACAAATTACATTATAGAGCCGGCGGACCGTAACTAAAAGACCAAGTATTCAAATTTTGTAGGATGAAAATTGTAATGTATTCATACTACGAAAACTAAGAATTATTGTTAGAAAACATAACGATGATTTCAGTAAATAGAACTTGAGTAGCTTTTATAGTTAAAAATAAGATAAGCGGTTTTGAATTAAAGCAATATCAGAATTTAGTTATTATTTCATAATTTAATAATATATGCTCAATATCTTTAAAATAAATAAAAATCAAGGGAAAACTTCACAGAATAGTAACAAAGTTTAACAACGTTTCAATTAGGTCACTCATATTTTTATTTGTTCTAATCAGGTCACTAAAGTTTTAAAAATATTTCAATTGGGTCACTAATACTTTTATTTGTTCCAACCAGGTCATTAAAATTTTAGGAGTGTTATAATCAGGTCACTCATATTTTTTAATTGTTTTAAATAATTCACAAATTTTATAAAATAATTCATTCTTTTTATAAATATTGTTAAACTTTAAAAAAAACTTCATTTTTTAAATTTTTTGCAACTTATGAATTACCTAATTGAAACAATCCTGAAACTTTAGTGATCTGACTGGGACAAAAAATTTATAAGTGACCTGATTGGAACAATAAACTTTATGAGTGATCTAACTAGAACAAATCTAAAACTTAATTACTATTTTATAAAGTTACCCAAAAAATCAACTACAATCTATAATTCTTTTCTATAATCTTAATTCTTTTCTATAATCTTGTATTTTTTTTTAAAGAAAATGATAACTCTCACACCTATGTAAATTACTTTTATTATTGTTAATAATAAACCTAACACATATCAGGTAACAAAAGCATTAAATATTTTTTATAACTCAGTTTTTAGATAAAAATTAATATTTACATAACAATTAATTATCATTAAAAGTTATAAATGTAATATAATGTGGTTATTGATATTTTTATGGATATCATACATTTTATTGTATATATACTTGAACCACGGGACATTATCAACAAAATAAACACACACTCTTTAGTCTTTTGCTATATATTTTTCTAATAACGTTTTGCTTTTAGACTAGTTTTACAACACTTTCTAAGTTTTTCTCACAACATAGTAAATTGTTCGAGATGCAAAGATACAACCACATAAATTATCTACTATATATACCTCCTACCAAAGACCGTGATTTCAAATAGAACTAGAACTTCTCTCCATAGATGTCACATTCGTACAACATATATGGCCATACGTCGTATCTTAAAAGTTGTCTGTTTTTCATCTATAAATTTAAATAGACAATTGATTTCGTATGATGAATTCTAGATTCGGATTTTGGTCGAAAAATAAATTCAAAAATAATATTATTTATACTATATATAAAGCATATGAGAAATATATTTTAAGATACCATAAAATTAAGAACACTTACTATATTCAGTGCATAAGATACAACCACTTTTAAGGGTAAAATAGTATTTAGAGTAAATTACAAATTTTCTCCTTTAATTATCCTTAAAATTACGGATCTTGTCCTTAAACTTTAATAATTACACTGAGTATCCTTTATTTGAAAATTTATAACGCTTTTGATCCTTTTTACTAACAGCGGTTAATTTTTTCTGTTATATTTTTATAAATGACCAATTTACCCCTGACCCCTCAAAAGGACAAAATGTGTAATTTTTATGAGTCTTTTATTTTATTTCTTGACTAAATTATAAATTTTATCCTTTAAGTATGTTTAAAATTATGGGTATTATCCTTAAACTTTCATAATTACACTTAGCGTACTTTATTTAAAAACTTATCACACTTTATGTCCTTTCAACTAACAGAAGTTAATTTTTTCTATTAATTTTATGTAAATGACCATTTTGTCCTGGTTACTTAAAGGACGAAATATGTAATTTTTTACTATTCTGTTTTTTCTTTATGTTTTATTTTGTTTACTTTATCTTTCCAATACACTTTTTATTTTATAATCTTAAATATTATTACGTAATTATTTTTAATTTTTTTATAAGTTATACTTTTAATAATAGTTTTTTAATTTATTATACATACATATATTTTTGTTTTTAAAATTTATTTATCTACTTTTCTAATTGTACGAATACAAATTAGAGGGTTAAAAATATATTTTTTTCATGTTATATAATTTAAACTAGTAATCGATTTTATTTCTCTGTCGCTTTTTCATTATTATTTTGGTTTTAAAAATTTTAAAAATACTTTGGCGTATGGTATAAAGATTTTAATATAATTTTGGTATATAATTTTCAACTGTGCTAAATAGTTTGACTTATGATATAAAGATTTTAATATCATTTTGGTATAAATTTTCAACTGTGTTAAATAGTTTGGGTTATGGTTTATATTAAAAACCTATTACAATTGAAATAATTTTTAATAAAAATTATTTTTTATTTCTTTGATTAGAATTATCACTTTTATCATTTTAAAACTATTTTAATTATTTTATTATATATACTTACTATTTTAATTATTACTTTTATCATTTGTCATTTAAGTTTTTAAAAAAATTAAAGATGAATGAGACGAAAATGAGGGCTCCAATTAGCATTTTTATGTGTCGAGTCATCTTAATGGATCAAAACTATTTAATTAAATAGTATTTTAAAAATAGTTTAATAGAAATTAGTGGTATTTTATGTGTTACATGTATATAATATACATATGTATATATATAATGAAAAACATATAATAAAAATAAATAGTATATATTATATAAAATAAATAAGCAAAATAATCAATTAATAAAAATAATAAAATAAAAAAATAAATAGAATTGAAGAATAAAAAGAAACTTTAACATTACAAAAGTAGTCCTTTATAAATAAAATGATAATAATGCCCTTGACTTAAAAGAATTATTTAACCCCAGTTAGTAAAAAGGATGTATTACGTAATAACTTTTTGTAAAAAAGGACATTGAGTGAAAGTCATTTTTCGAAAGGACACATTCCATAATTTTCACCAAACATAAAGATGAAATTTGTAATTTAGTCTTATTTCTTTGTGTGCTTATTTTATTAACTTTAATTTTTATTATTTCTTTATTTTTAACCACTTTTTATTTTAAATTCTTATCTTAAGTATTATTAACTAGTTATTTTTAATCATCAAATATGAGTTATGATTAGTTTTTATTATATTAAAATATATAATAAATTACTATTCTATTTTAAAAATTCATCATATGGCTAATATTTATTTTATAATAAAAACATATTTTTTTAAAATCCATTTTTAATAAGATTTATATAAAAATGTTTAAAAAAATAAAAAGATTGTGTATTAAATTTTTCTATAAAAGATGCAAATAGAACGGGAAAGAAATTCAAGCCTTTTACTTAACTTTTCTTTCTTTCTCCCTTATAAACATTTTATTTTATAAACTTATCTTAAATATTATTAATTAATTAATTTATATATTTTATTAAATTCAAATTTTATTTATAGATTATTAAATTATTTAATGTTTTCATTTGTTTACTTTAGTTATTTCACATTAGATAAAAATTAAACTAGTAATCGGTTAGTTACACCGTCGCTTTTAACCCTTTTGGTATAAAATTTTCAACTATATCAAACAGTTTGTTTTACGTATTATATTAGAAATCTATCGAATATCGTATGAAATTGGGCGATAACTTTTTATTTCACTTACTTTTAATTATTGTATGTTAGATATTATATATGATTAGGCTTTGCTTAATATATAAAGTCTTTAATTCTTCTTATTGTAAAGTTCGCTTCCGTTTTAATTTTTAGTGGTTTATGTTTGATTTATAATAATTAAAATCAATTAGTAACTGTCACACCCTCAAAATCCGCTAACGGGATTTTACCGTCAGGCGTGTGACACACCTGGATCTCAGATAGCATCAGTTACACCAAACACAGTAATTACAAAACATCACATTAAGTAATTTGACTTTTAAATCAATCATAAGTGTTTCAGATTTGCGGAAGCATTTCGAAAATAGAAATCAACAGTGAATCGTTTCAACATGCGTTTCAATCATAAGAATCAATAGCGTTTCACAAATTAAACCAGTTGAGTAGTGATGTATGCCATGCATGCATCCTAGCTGAGTTCTTAACCTTGTGCGTTCTGTGACCTGAGAAAAACATGCTAAAATGTGTCAACATAAAGTTGGTGAGTCCACATGTTTAGTCAAACAGAAATGTGTCAGAAAGCGTTTGACATGGTTTAGTATATAAAGCATATCGATAGGTAGCGAGCCTATAAACAAGTTATTTAGTGTTTCAAACCGAAGCTGACTGTGTGTGTTTCATGCCTTTCCACCACGTCTTAACCGACCGTGGCAATCGTTATAGGTCAATTTAGCACCCGTTCGACCTCCAATCAAGCTAGCGCGACTAGCCCGGGCGGGGTTTGTCAAACCCAGTAGTACTACTCAAAATTACCTCGCTAATCGCGTTACTAACGGTTTGATACTGTAAGGACTTTCAAATGCGTTTCCCACTAACATAACAGGCGATATCAATAATACTGGCAACCATAACAAAATAGTGTTTGCATGTTTTCTCCCCCAAAAAGGAAAGAAAGTAAAATGGGGCCGTGAAACTCACCTTGAATGCACAGCAACGAATAAATGATAGCACAAGGAATAGAGTTCCGATTTAACCTGTGTTTCATTTAGTATATATATATTTAATATTAATTATTAATTATACACATGATAACTGTACGGTTTCGTGTCTCACGACTCGTTTACGATGTCGGTTTTCGATGTTCACCCATCCCCAAACATGCACAAGTATAGATTAAATCACTTCCAATGCACGAAGTCCAGTTATAATTTATAAAGTACTATTCAAGCATTCATATTATTCGTGTAATAATTCCACACTAAAAATCGTTACATGAAATTATAACTCATGATACGTACCCTATCTACACCCCATGACACATATTAATACGTTCGCAACTCACATATATTTAGCAAGTGTATATATATCATACATGACATATATCAATATATAAACATCAACATCACATTACCCACACAACAAACACACATACCAACAACTCACACACACTCACGGTGCAAACCCAACAAACACACACATAACAAACAAACAAATATATATATATATATATATATATATATATATATATATATATATATATATATATATTTATATACCTCCATGCACATATACACACTTAATTTCATTAACTTGTAGGCCTCAAGATGCTACCCCACCACAATCTCACATGCATAATTTTAAATTCATAGCATACATACTTGTGCAGCACATATATATAAAACATATCTACTTTACAGGAACATTCTCGCAATATATATATATATATATATATATATATATATATATATATATATATATGAATCTATACATATGCAGATACATACACAAACAGGATATATATATGTCTATCATACACCAGAACGTTCATACATACAGGAGCATATACGCAGCAGTTTATACATACATATACATACTCATAACGCAGCAGCTTATACATACATATACATACTCATATAACTACCCGTACACAGCAGCCTTCGGCTGCTGTGTTTGTGTCCTTCTACCCGCGCACGCTCACACCTATACATACACTGCACATGATCACGCAGCCATCTATATATATATATTTATGCTAAACACACTCACGGAACAACCATTTGCACATACATATGCAGAACATGTACATACATAGACATAAACATACGCATACGAACACAAACATATACATACATATATACATTCACGGGCTGCACACACATACATATATACATTCAAGGGCTGCACATGCATACACATATATATATTCACGGGCTGCACATGCATACATATATATTCACGCTGCACATGCATACATATATATATTCATGCTGCACATGCATACATATATATATATACTTACATATATGATTCACAGAAGCATACGTATACATACATATACATCTACGGAAACACACAAACATCATCAAAAACACATCCATATATATATCGCAGAAGCACGTATGCGTTTATACGTAGAAAATATGTAACACCCGTAATTTCTTATTAAAGAAATTAAAAGAACAAAATAGAAAGAGAAAGGAAAGAAAACAAAAGTCTACTTTTGTTGAAGGGCCAAAAGTGCCAAATGGGCAAACTTCATATTAATTTTGATACAAAAGGTGGTATGGCCACCCACTCTTGTTCACATCATCACCATCTTCGATATTTTAGAGAGAGAAAGCAGCAAAGGCAGAAAGTTCTCAGGATTTTTGAAGAAGAATCTGAAAACTCGAAGTTTTTGGTAAGAAATCTCGAGTTTTGAAGCTTTAGATGATTCTAAACCCGTATATGTGCTTATAAATGTGCCTTGTGTGTTCGGGTGGTGTGGTGTGTGTGTTTTAGGTGTTAGAACAGTCGAGGAGGCTCAGGTGAAGAGTGTGAAATCTGAAGAGAACAACAAAGGTGAGTTTCTAGACCCCTTTTTACCTGCTTTAAACGTTTTGGGGCTGGAAAATGCATGTATATATGTTTTTTATAAAATTTGGGTTTGATGCCGTATGACATGAATGTATGTATGCTTATGTTTATATTAAGTTTATGCCTAGAATCATGTGAGCATGTTTAGAACTAGGTATTATGATGTTTGGGGACTGGAGTTTGAATTAGAAATATGAGCAGGCTACTAATACGCCTAATAAGCCCACATAGTAGTCATGTGTCTGGGATTTGGACTTAGAATAATTAAGTACAAGTTAATGAGTCCAATAGTGCTTATACGCCCAAGGACGTGCCTTAGAAATAGGCTAAGTGGGATCATGTGTCCAAGCATGAAATGTCCAATAGTCCTAAAACGCCTAGACTCATAAGTTTGAAAATTGCTAAGTATGGGGATTTATAAGTCCCAACAGGACTCATGAGTCCCACAGTACCCATGAGTCTGAAAACTTAACTAAGTAAAAAGGTGAAAAGTCTGAATTCTGGTCGTATGACCAGAAAATATTTTCTAAGTGTAGGATGAAAAGTCCAACAGGGCTCATACGCCCAACAGGGCTTATACGCCCAACAGTGCTCATACGCCCAGAGCCTGAAAATTTTCTAAGTGTGAGTTGGTGAGTCCGACAGTGGTGAAACGCCTAGACAGGGCTCATACGCCCAGATACTTGGACTTTTTAACAGAGTTTCTTGGAGTCTGTGCAGTAGGGTTTCACAAGGACGTTGACTGTGACTTTATTGAAAGTAAATGATTATGTTGAATGTAATAATACCCCTTTCTTAATATTTTAATTATTGTTATGATTAGGGCTGTTATAGGAATTAATATTAATATGATTATTAATATTATCAGTACTATTATTATTAATATGCTTATTAATAATAATATTGTATGACTTTACGTGTAATGATCATGATCAAGACAGGAATTATTATCATTAATAAAGTGGAAGATTAATGGTAATAGAGAGTGGAATGTAAATGAATAAACGAAAGACTTGCAAGCAAATGGAGGTGCACACCCCTGGCAGGTGTTAGCTCAACTGTGATGCGGGTTCGCTACCCCGGAGGATGCACACAGGGTCAATCTTTGAGATTGATAATGGGTAAGCAACTTAGTGTTGCAAAAGCCCGCAGAAGGCTTACAACCTGTGAGGTTGGTAATGGGTGAGCAACTTGGTGTTGCAAAAGCCCGCAGAAGCATTGTTGTTAATATGCTTGGGTGAGCAACTTGGTGTTGCAAAAGCCCGCAGAAGCCTTGCAATCCTTGAGATTGCTAATGGGTGAGCAACTTGGTGTTGCAAAAGCCCGCAGAAGGCTTACAACCTGTGAGGTTGGTAATGGGTGAGCAACTTGGTGTTGCAAAAGCCCGCAGAAGCATTCTTGTTAATATGCTTGGGTGAGCAACTTGGTGTTGCAAAAGCCCGCAGAAGCCTTGCAATCCTTGAGATTGCTAATGGGTGAGCAACTTGGTGTTGCAAAAGCCCGCAGAAGACTTACAACCTGTGAGGTTGGTAATGGGTGAGTGACTCGGTGTCACAACAGACCAAAAGTCTTGAGATCCTTGGGATCGTTAATGGGTGAGCAACTAGGTGTTGCAAAAGACCGGAAGAAGAATGATAAAAGTACGAATTGAACGATGGTGAAGATAATAAAAATATTACCTATGTGTACGTACGATGTATGATCACCTAAGAAGATGAGGAACGGTTTTGAATGAAAAATAAAGTATTTTAATTATAAAACTAGAACTCACTCAGCAACGCTGACTTTTATGTATTTTCCAGTTGGCAGGTGACAGGTTGCTGAGGATGGCACACGGGGATGGCTACTTGGCGGGCAAGACTGACATCCATTCACTTTTTGACATACTGTTGTTTTGTAATTCATTCATCTATCATTTTGTGACTTATAAACTAGAATGTATTGCTTAGCAACAGTGTTTTTAATGAAATGAATGTCTTTTGTTTAAATTAATTCCGCTGCTTAAATTAATAATAAGTATGTTTTATGTTGTGAATGACCAACTGTGAGGTGCCCGGGATCGGGGCCTTACAAGTTGGTATCAGAGCTAAAGTTTAAGTGAATTGGGTAAATATTTTCAAATGAAGCTAAACTTAAACTGAAAATGGGACAAGAAGAGGGATGTCAGCCCGAGTAGCCATGTGCCATCAGGTATTTCTTTTCTTAAAAGTTAATCAGTGTTATGTGCGTGTGCTATATGATTTATGTGTTCTTAGTAGATTTAGATGCTGATGTAGTGAGGATAGGGGATGCTTGGGGTGTGAAGAGTAAAGTAAGTGGCTAATCACAACTGGTCACTGTAATTAGGGACTTACTATACTTGACATAAACTGAGCTGTTTCCTTGAATGACTGTTTTAGTGTTTGAATCTTATAGTGCATAGGAAAATGGCTGGGAAGAAACCTACCAAAGCTGCTAAAGGTAGAGGTCGACCGCGTACGACTAGGAACAGTACTAAAGCTCCTAAGACGACTCCTGTGAACCCTGAGGTTCCTGACCAGAACGAAGAAACTGAGAATGCGAGCCTGAATGCCTCAGCTAGGGAGGCGATTGCTGATGAGGTACATCAGATCCTGCAGGCAGTTATGCCATCTGTGGTGACCGATGTTATTCGTGCTGTGAGGAATGAGGAGAGAAAGGAGAAGGAGGACAGGAGAGGGTCAACTGGGAAGGAAAGCAAGGGAGGAGAGGAACGACCGGATCCTGAGATAGTAGTATCTGATGAAGAGGAAGATGATGTGGTAGGGGTGACGACTAAGGGATGCAATTACGGGGCATTCCAGAGGTGCAGGCCCCCGACTTTTGACGGAAATGGCAATGCTGCTGCTGCCCACCGTTGGGTAAGGGAGATGGAGGCGGTACTCGAGATCAGTGAGTGCCGGGAAGATCAGAAGGTGAAATTTGCCACCCACTCTTTTACCGACTCAGCACTATGTTGGTGGGACAATATTGTCCAAGCTGAGGGCAGCAGGGCTATAGGCAAGATGAAGTGGCCCGAGTTGAAGAAGTTGGTAGTTGAGGAATTCTGTCCTCACAGGGAACTATATAAGGTTGAGAGGGAGTTTCTGCAACTCGAGGCGGGAACCATGAACCACCAACAATACACTGCCAAATTCAATGAGATGGCCAGGCTGGTGCCAGATCAAGTGACACCGGTGTCTCGAAAGATTAACCGATACATTCAGGGGCTGCCAGCCGACATTCGTAGGCACTTGATCACTGCTCGGCCAAGCACTTTCAGGTCAGCAGTGGATCTGGCTGGCAGACTTTACGACGAAAGGGAAGTGACAGTGATGGAGTCAAGGAAATCCGGTGGTGCTGACCGAAATTGGAACGGGAAGCGGTTCGGGCGTGGTGGCTTTACCCCGAATAACAAAAGGATGAGAAGGGATGACCGTAGGGTGGGGTCATCAAGCTCAGGGCCCAAAAGGTGTGGCAAGTGCGGGAAGGAGCACACGGGGGAGTGTAGAATGGGGCCCAAGGTGTGCTACAGGTGCGGGAAGCTGGGCCACATCTCGAAGGACTGTAAGGATCTGAGGTGTTACACCTGCGGTGAGGCGGGCCATATGAGCAAAGACTGCAGGAAACAGAGGGTGGAAACTTCCGGGACGAAGAAGGCGGCCGGGGCTGAAGGGCAGAAGGCGAGTGCCAGAGCTTTCACCATGACCAGAGAGGAGGCTAGGACGGACCCCGATGTTGTGTCAGGTACGTTTCTAGTAAATCAAACTCTTGCTTCTGTGTTATTTGATTCTGGTGCTAGTAGGAGTTTCATTTCTACTACTTTTTGTGCTAAATTGCCTGCTAGTAGTAAATGCATTGATGAGCCCTTTGATGTAGAAACTGCTATTGGTAAGTCCACTAGAGTTACTGATGTGATAGAGGACTGCACCATAGAGTTAGAAGGCTATAGGTTTGCCGCTAGATTACATGTGATGCCCCTAGGTGGATTTGATATAGTACTAGGGATGGACTGGTTGGCAACCTATGAAGCGAATATCGTATGTCAAAAGAAGATGATTAGATTGACGGCGTCTGACGGGAGTCTGGTGACAATATACGGTGATCGGGTAATGATGATTCCGAAGGTGATTTCGATGGCGGTGGCGGGGAAGTACATGAGGCGTGGGTGCAACGCCTACCTATGTTATGTAAAGGATGTGGAGAAGCCAACACCACAACTATCTGACGTTCCGGTTGTGTGTGAGTTTCCAGATGTATTCCCGGAAGACTTATCGGGATTGCCACCTGACCGCGAAATCGAATTCCAAATTGACTTGATACCCGGTGCTCAACCTGTTGCTAAAGCACCGTATCGATTGGCTCCGACTTAGGTGAAGGAGTTGATGGAACAACTACAAGAATTGCTTGACAAGGGCTTCATTAGGCCGAGTATCTCTCCTTGGGGTGCTCCGATCTTATTTGTGAAAAAGAAGGACGGTAGCATGAGAATGTGTATCGATTACCGTGAGTTGAACAAGCTAACGATAAAGAATCGGTATCCATTACCAAGGATTGACGACTTGTTCGACCAGCTCCAGGGTGCCAGTTGGTTCTCGAGAATAGATCTTCGATCTGGCTACCATCAATTGAAGGTAAAGGAGCAGGACATTCCTAAAACAGCTTTTCGTACGCGTTATGGACACTATGAGTTTCTCGTTATGTCATTTGGTCTAACTAACGCGCCAGCTGCTTTTATGGACTTGATGAACCGAGTGTGTCGGCCAATGCTAGATAAATCAGTAATTGTGTTTATCGATGATATTCTGATTTATTCGAGGAGCGAGGAAGAGCATGCCGGTCACATTTGGGAAGTGTTGAAGACTTTGAGGAGGGAGAAACTGTATGCTAAGTTCTCCAAATGTGCGTTCTGGCTACGCGAGGTACAATTTCTGGGTCACGTGGTGAATGCAGAGGGGATCATGGTGGACCCAGCAAAGATTGAGGCTGTGATGCAATGGAAATAACCAAAGACGCCATCCGAGATTCGTAGCTTCTTGGGATTGGCGGGCTATTACAGGAGATTTATTCAAGACTTCTCCAAGATAGCCTCACCATTGACAAAATTGACCCGTAAGGACGTGAAATTCGTGTGGGGTCGAGAGCAGGAGACGGCCTTTGAGGAGTTAAAGACAAGACTAACACAAGCTCCTGTTTTGACTTTGCCCGAGGGGAATGAAGACTTAGTGGTCTATTCAGATGCATCTTATTCCGGGCTAGGTTGCGTGTTGATGCAACGTGGAAGGGTGATCGCCTATGCATCTCGACAACTGAAGACCCATGAAGTCAACTATCCCACACACGATCTAGAATTAGCTGCGGTGGTTTTTGCGTTGAAGATTTGGCGGCACTATCTATACGGGACGAAGTGCACAATCTTCACCGACCACAAAAGCTTGAAGTACTTCTTCGAGCAGAAAGATCTAAACATGAGGCAAAGGCGATGGTTGGAGCTCATAAAGGATTATGACTGCGAAATCCATTACCATCCGGGCAAGGCCAACGTGGTGGCCGATGCCCTTAGCCGAAAAGAACGACCTGAGCCGATTCGGGTGAAGGCTTATCAGCTGATCATGACCCCCGATGTGATGACACAGGTTAAGGAGTTCCAAGACGAGGCTTTGAAAGAAGATCGTCTTAACTCCGAAAGGATGAGAGGCCTAGTTACGGAATTGGGTGAGAACACTCTTGGTGTTAAGACCCGATTTGGGCGAATGTGGATTCCTCGATACGGGGATCTACGTGGTAGAATTATGGACGAGGCCCATAAGACCCGATACTCCATTCACCCCGGCGCTACCAAAATGTACCACGATATGAAGAAAGACTATTGGTGGCCGGGTATGAAACGCGACGTAGTGGAGTACGTAAGTAAGAGCTTGACTTGCTTACAAGTGAAGGCGGAACACGAGAAGCCCTACGGGAAGATCCAACCGTTGGATATACCCGAGTGGAAATGGGAGCACATCACCATGGACTTCATCACGAAATTACCACGTACCCCAAAAGGGTATGATGCCATATGGGTGATAGTTGACCGCTTGACAAAGAGTGCCCACTTCCTACCGATCCGCGAAACGTACTCATCCGAGAGATTGGCGGATCTATTCATCAAAGAAATTGTAGCTCGTCATGGTGTACCGGTGTCTATTGTGTCTGATCGTGACACCCGGTTGACCTCCAAGTTTTGGAAAAGATTTCATGATGCAATGGGGACGAGACTACACATTAGTACAGCATATCACCCTCAGACAGACGGTCAGTCTGAGAGGACGATCCAAACCCTCGAAGACATGCTTCGGGCGTGCGTGATCGACTTTGGAGGAAGTTGGGACAACCACCTGCCGTTAGCAGAATTCTCGTATAACAACAGTTATCATGCCTGTATTGGCATGCCACCCTACGAGATGCTATACGGTAGGAGATGTAGGACGCCCGTATGTTGGGGAGACATTGGGCAGAAAGAACTGGGAGGTGTTGAGGTGATTGAAGCAACGACTGAGAAATTAGAAAAGATCAAAGCCTTCATGAAGGCGGCGAAAGATAGGCAAAAGTCGTATGCTGACAAGAGGCGAAGACCGATAGAGTTCAAGGTTGGTGACCGAGTCATGTTAAAGGTCTCAACCTGGAAGGGAATCATTAGATTCAGGAAAAGAGGTAAGCTAAGCCCGAGATACATAGGACCTTTCCGAATTATCGCACGAGTAGGAGAGGTGGCCTATCGACTTGAACTGCCAGATGAGTTAAGTGGAATTCATCCCACATTCCATGTATCTCATCTGAGAAAATGCTTAGCTGATGAAGACATGGTTGTACCACTGGAGGATATCGAGGTGGATGAGAGGCTCAACTACGTGGAGCAACCAGTGGCAATCATTGATCGTAAGGAGAAGAGGTTAAGGATAAAGTGGTTTCTCTTATGCGTGTACAGTGGAAGCACAGGAAGGGATCCGAATCTACGTGGGAGAATGAATAAGAAATGAGACAGCACTACCCACATTTGTTTGAGGAATAACAGTTTCGGGGACGAAACCTATATAAGGGGGGTGGACTTGTAACACCCATAATTTCTTATTAAAGAAATTAAAAGAACAAAATAGAAAGAGAAAGGAAAGAAAACAAAAGTCTACTTTTGTTGAATGGCCAAAAGTGCCAAATGGGCAAACTTCATATTAATTTTGATACAAAAGGTGGTATGGCCACCCACTCTTGTTCACATCATCACCATCTTCGATATTTTAGAGAGAGAAAGCAGCAAAGGCAGAAAGTTCTCGGATTTTTGAAGAAGAATCTGAAAACTCGAAGTTTTTGGTAAGAAATCTCGAGTTTTGAAGCTTTAGATGATTCTAGACCCGTATATGTGCTTATAAATGTGCCTTGTGTGTTCGGTTGTGTGGTGTGTGTGTTTTAGGTGTTAGAACAGTCGAGGAGGCTCGGGTGAAGAGTGTGAAATCTGAAGAGAACAACAAAGGTGAGTTTCTAGACCCCTTTTTACCTGCTTTAAACGTTTTGGGGCTGAAAATGCATGTATATATGTTTTTTATAAAATTTGGGTTTGATGCCGTATGACATGAATGTATGTATGCTTATGTTTATATTAAGTTTATGCCTAGAATCATGTGAGCATGTTTAGAACTAGGTATTATGATGTTTGGGACTGGAGTTTGAATTAGAAATATGAACAGGCTACTAATACGCCTAATAAGCCCACATAGTAGTCATGTGTCTGGGATTTGGACTTAGAATAATTAAGTACAAGTTAATGAGTCCAATAGTGCTTATACGCCCAAGGACGTGCCTTAGAAATAGGCTAAGTGGGATCATGTGTCCAAGCATGAAATGTCCAATAGTCCTAAAACGCCCAGACTCATAAGTCTGAAAATTGCTAAGTATGGGGATTTATAAGTCCCAACAGGACTCATGAGTCCCACATTACCCATGAGTCTGAAAACTTAAATAAGTAAAAAGGTGAAAAGTCTGAGTTCTGGTCGTATGACCAGAAAATATTTTCTAAGTGTAGGATGAAAAGTCCAACAGGGCTCATACGCCCAACAGGGCTTATACGCCCAGCAGTGCTCATACGCCCAGAGCCTGAAAATTTTCTAAGTGTGAGTTGGTGAGTCCGACAGTGGTGAAACGCCTAGACAGGGCTCATACGCCCAGATACTTGGACTTTTTAACAGAGTTTCTTGGAGTCTGTGCAGTAGGGTTTCACAAGGACGTTGACTGTGACTTTATTAAAAGTAAATGATTATGTTGAATGTAATAATACCCCTTTCTTAATATTTTAATTAATGTTATGATTAGGGCTGTTATGGGAATTAATATTAATATGATTATTAATATTATCAGTACTATTATTATTAATATGCTTATTAATAATCATATTGTATGACTTTACGTGTAATGATCATGATCAAGACAGGAATTATTATCATTAATAAAGTGGAAGATTAATGGTAATAGAGAGTGGAATGTAAATGAATAAACGAAAGACTTGCAAGCAAATGGAGGTGCACACCCCTGGCAGGTGTTAGCTCAACTGTGATGCGGGTTCGCTACCCCGGAGGATGCACACAGGGTCAATCTTTGAGATTGATAATGGGTAAGCAACTTAGTGTTGCAAAAGCCCGCAGAAGGCTTACAACCTGTGAGGTTGGTAATGGGTGAGCAACTTGGTGTTGCAAAAGCCCGCAGAAGCATTGTTGTTAATATGCTTGGGTGAGCAACTTGGTGTTGCAAAAGCCCGCAGAAGCCTTGCAATCCTTGAGATTGCTAATGGGTGAGCAACTTGTGCAGGATCGATTTCGGGTGGTTTCTCTCTCAACTCACTCGTGAATCAACACTCGGCAAGCAGTCTTTAGGAAGAGTTGATCACAATATAACAAGTAACAGGCAGTAAGAAAATTAACACAGCAAGTAATTTCAAGGTACTTTTATATATTGCTTCTCAACTCAAAGGATTACAAGACGCTTGGACTCAAATCACTTGTCTGAAGAGTTACAGGGAGAAGATATATATAATACTACCTACAGCCGGGAATACTTTGATTCCAGCTGGACACCTCTAACCTTACATCTATACTACAAGACTCTAGGTGAGGTCTTTCAGACATTTTGCCTGAGAGTGGGTAGTCAGGACATGTCCCTGACTTACCCATGCTGCCAACTAAAGTTGGTAACATGTACTATCATCAAAAGGTGAGCAGTAGAATAAAGTATGGTCAACAGCATGGTCTTTTAGGAAGAACCCATGTTGTGTCACCCATGCTGTGTCAGAGGTCTGCATGCGGACTGACGGGGACCATACTTTTATCTGCTGGACTTAGCATTGTCTTCCGAAGGATAAAGTGCTTCGGAAGAATAACTTCTTCCGAAGACACTTATACTTCGGACTGCTTCTTCCGAAGCTTGGAGTCTTCTTTGTCTTCGGAAGCAGACTTTGTCTTTGGAAGATATCTTCAGCTGTTGGCTTCAGTTGTTGTCTTCAGTAGTTGACTTCAGCTTTTGCCTTCAGAAGATGTCTTCAGCTGTTGTTCCTTAGACTCTCGGAAGATCTCTTGCTTGACTTCGGAAGCCCTTTGATGTAGTACCAAAAGTGACTATGAAGTGAATTTGGTTGCACCAGCCTTATCATGATCCAACAAACTCCCCCTAGGCTGATGCTACCAAAACTTCACTTCTCTCTTCTTCTCAAAGCTCTCAGCACCAAGGAAAGCAAGTGTTTATCAGTATCTTCATTCTTTCCTGCTGTGGTGCTGAGAATCTTGTACAAATCTTTGGTGGACAGCACCTCTACTCTGTCACCTTGGATTATGTGTACCCTCTGCTGTGGCCCTCTGAAAAGAGTTAGTTGATGGGAAGTATAGTCATATTCCCATCGAACTATTGGTTCCAATTCAGGACCTTCCACCATCTGTAGAAAGGCTGTGCCTTTGGTGGTTGATCTTTCCTTGTCTTCCACTCTTTTCAGCTTCAACTCTTCTTCAATCTTGGCTCTTCGACTTCGTTCAGCCAAGTGGAGACCGCTGATGTGATTTCTGATGTGTGCAGCAGTCTCAGAGTTGGAGGGATTGGAGAATGGCTTCTCTGCAAGCTGAGCAAGATCAAATCTGTTGAGATGCAGTAAAGAGGTGGCATTAAGCCTGTTGGTTTCGCCATTCTCTCTTTCCACAACAAAGTTGTGAGAAGGTTCATCGAACCTCCACTGGATTATAGCATTTCTAGGCCCAGGAGATTGACCAGAAATCCTGTCCTCTTTCCTGGTATCCAGTAGAGTCACCAGCCTTCTTCTTAGTCTCTTCTCCTCAGCATTGAGGGTATCGGAGTTGAGACCAAGAAGTCTTGCAGCCTGGCCCAAGGTTTCTCTAGGCAATTCAAGAAATTGGCCTAGGGTGAGGGAGCTTGAAGAGTTATCAACATAGGTGATGTTGATAACCTCTCCCTCACAGGAGATACTGCTCAAAGTAGTGCAATTGATGAGCCTTGTCTTGAACTCCTTAATCTCCTCAAAGGAGAGATGTTTAGGAGGCTGAGAGGATGGTCTTGGTTGTTGTTGGGTAGGCTTAGGTTTAGGTTTAGTGGTTTTGGGTTGAGTCTTGGGTTTTAGGATGGGTAGTTTGGGTGGTTGAGGTGATGTGGTAGGTTTGGGTAGAGTTGTGGGTTGAGGGGTGAAGGTTTCATCAGTGGGTTCAGGTTTGATGGGAAAAGGGGTTGGTTCTGGAGTGGGTTGTGGCTGTGATTGAGTGGCTGGGGTGAAAACCATTCCCTTCATCCTCCTGTACATCTCCTTCCTTTTCCCCAAACGGATGTCAGCTTTTATTTCACTGACTATCCGCTGGAGTGTCCTTTCGGACATAGGTCCCACCTGCCTACCAGAAAAGCCATGTGCCCGGAGATAGTCCTTCATCCAGGCTTTGTCAGTTGACTTCTTGGTGACAGTGACCTCCTTCTCTTCCTCCCTCTTCCTCTTCACCTTCAGCTTCTCCCTAGCAGCCTTCTTCCTTTCCTTCTCCATTTGATCCTGCTCTTTGTTGTGGAGCAGCAGGATCATATCATCATCATGTGGAGACAGTTCAGGAAGACTAAAGCCTCTTGAGAGTAGGAATTTGATCCTCTCCTCTCTCAGCTTCAGGGCTGCCTCCCTCTCCTCTTCCTCTGCCTTCTCCAAGGCCAACCTGGCTTCCCTTTCTTGTCGTAGCCTGGTTGACCTCTCCAAAGTCACCAACTCCTCTAGTGGTAGCAGGAGTATTTCCTCATTGACTGCTCCAAGACTGATGAGCTGGTCAATGAGTGCTGTTCTTCTCTTCAGGTTGATTTCTTCCTGATTGGCTGCAGCTGCCTTAGAGCTGGCAGCTAGCACCTTTTCAGTTGGAAACCTCCCTTTCTTTTTAGCTTTCTCAATCCTTTCCTCCTCCTGAAGCTCTTCCGCAGTCAGTTTTCTTTTGCCTTTGTCTTTGATGGTGCTTGACTGTGGTGGTTCTTGAATGGAGGGTTGTGATTGAGATAGAAGTTCAGCTGGTGCTTGGATTGGAGGAGTTTCAGAAGTGTCCTCCCTGCCCACCTCGGATGCTATGTCAGCAATGACATCTGTGATGGTCAGCTCCTCGGACATCTGAAACAAGCCTTCCGCAGCTTCTATTTCGGCTTCAGAAGATTTTTCTTGTTCTTCCGTGGCTTTCATATAGGCTTCGGAAGCTTCAGCTTGAGCTTCGGAAGATGAGACTGCTGCAAATCTGTCCCATCTGTTTAGTTGCTGGGCCATCAGTCCCCATTTCCCCTTCGAAGCTAATCTCAGGTTCCATGAAGACCTTAGGTTGACCAACTTCTTCCACAGTGGTAGAAGGTGCAGTCAGTCTTTGAAGCTCCTCAGCCCCAAAGTAAGCAAGTGTGGTGTCGGGGCTGGGCTGTTCTAGGGATGATCTCAATACAAACTTTGTGAAAAGTCTGTAGAGATCTTGAAGCATCCTTGAGTCAATCTCCAGAAAGGATTGAGATGACTCAGGTAGTGTGATTAGTTGGGTGGAAATGAATTGGGTCTGTGGTTCCATAGGTGTTTGTCTCTGAACTTTCTCCCCCTTTTTGGTAGCATCATCTTGAGAGCTAGATGAGCTAGAGGAAGAAGTCATCGAGACCTGAATTGGTACATGCCTAACAGACCTCTCCATCTGTTTCTCAGCTAGTTGAGCCTTGAGAGAGTTAATCTCAAGTTGCTGAGTGGCAGTCCTTGATTCTAAGATCCTCACCTGTGATTCCAGGTTGGAGACCTTAGAAAGCAAGTACTGAAGTGTTAGTTGCATACTACCCTCATCTTCATAAGAAGAATCACGGGGAGATGAGATAACATACCTAGTATGCTCACTCTCACCACCAGATGTGGTTTCTTGGCACCCTGGTTTCCTCTGCTCAGAGTCATCTCTTTCAGAGATGTCCATGGGCAAAGTTGCCGTAGACTCAGTCCTAATGATGTTACCACTGTCCTGAGAGCTCAATGAGAGACTCTGAGTAGTGGCAGCTGAGTCTACATGAGTCCCCTCCACATCAGTGGGACTCACCTCAGTAGCTGGCTGCTGATGGGGGCTAGAGACAAGGGATCCCTCCTGGCTCTGTTGATCTTTCAGAGGGTGTTGTAGATCAACTTCATGGCCATGGAGAGATGTAATCTCTTCATCAGTACGGAGTAAAAGGTCAGTGAAAGAGAGGGTGGTTAGTCCTACTGACCCGGGACTTAGATCAATGTCTACAGGCATTGAGCCTTTGGTGGGGCTGTCCCTAGAAAGCTGCACAGGGGAGTGTAGAGACTCACCCTGCGGGCTAAAGGCTTGGGGTTCGGGCTCAGGGGTTTGAGACTAAGGAGGCTCAAAACCCACATTGAGGTCAAATGTGAAGGATGGTGTGACCTCCGACTGAGTGGGAGCCCATGATTCCACTCTAGTCGTTTCGGTGTGAACAGGAGGAGCTTGTTCAATCAGAGTAGATTGAACAAGGGTTCGTTTGGGGCGTTTCTGATATGTAGATTTGATGGGTAAAGAAGGCTTTGGTATTGTGGTGGATGTTGCTGGTGTGGGTTCATCACCTGTGGGGATAACAGGGATGTCACCAGGAGCTATGCGCTCAGTCATCGCTGGAGGTAATGGAGTGTACCGTCCAGTGAAGTTGGTGGACATCTTCTTCAGGATTTTGAAGATGGTAGGCCTCATATGTGGAACAGGAAGAGCAGCTGCGCAGACAAGCTTGCTTGGTTCCATCTCACAGTTGATTATATGTTGAAGAAATCGGGGATACATGAAGAATGTATCTCTGCTCAGATTGGCGATTAGGTTATTCAACACAAATCGTGAGTAGTTGAATCTGAGGCCTCTCACCAACCCGTGAACTAGGCATCCTAGTTCATATGGGATTTGATCCCAACCCCCGGATTTGTTGGAGAGGCAGTGTAGAACGATGTGCAGCAAGAACTTCCAATGGTAAGAGAAGTTGAACTTGTATACCGTAGATCTGCTGACATCGCCTCCATATCCCATGAGGATATAGGTGCCTTCCAAGTCTTCCTTGGGGAACTCAGTAGGAGCCCCATCATCATGAAGCTCGAGATGCTCCCTGATGATCTGTTCATTGATGACCAACTCTTGGCCACAAACTCGGGTTCTCAGGACTCGAACCCCATTCAGTACTGCAGTTTCACCATTGCTCCAAAATTCTGACATATGGTTGGAGTATACGGTGGGGTTAACTGTTAGTGCAGTGAGATAGGTGGATTCGGTGAGAAAGGTGATGATTTGGGTAAAGTCGGCATCCCTTGACGAATCAAGTAACGCGACTTGGTTGTGCTGAGGGTTTAGCGCCATTGAAGAGAAGGTAAGCTTGAAATTTGGATGAATTTGAGGGTTTTACAGTGAAGGGAATAGTTAGGGCTGTAAAGGTAAAGAAGATGAATTTGATCAGTCAAGATTATTTAAAAGGGTGGATAGTGGTATGGTGGTGGTAATAGGGTAACTGTTTTGGGGTTACTGTGGGTGGTATGGTGGTTTACTGCGGAGAATGATGTTGGCGGCAAGGATAATTTTAAATAATCTGACCATCAAGTACAAAAATTTTACTTTTTACAGAGTGGGGCCCAAAGATATCCGTTACAAGTAAAATCTTAACTTCCGAAGGTAAAACATTTCCGAAGGTAATTTTCTTCTGAAGGCAATTTCTCTTCCGAAGCAAGGCATTGCTTCCTAAGGTAAAGTTGTCTTTCCGAATGGAGAGTTGTATAAGTTCGGAAGTAGATCTGATATAAAATCAATCGCTTCTTCCGAGACCACAAACTCTTCCGAGAAGAAAATTTCCATTGAGGAATTTGGCTTCGGAAGATATTCAAAGATATCTTCCGAGAGTTAATTCCTCTTCGGAAGGAATTTACACTTGGAATAATTAAAAGATCTTTTGTAACAGGGCTTAAATTGTATTGACACAAGACATTACTCATTTAAAAAGGTTTTCAAAAGAGGTAGTTATTCAATGTTTATCATCCCAATTGCTGATATGAGATACTTAAATCTTTGTTCATCAAATGCCTTTGTGAACAAATCAGCATATTGTTCATTTGAGTCAACTTTGATTAACTTTATCAGCTGTTTCTCATGAATATCTCTAATGAAATGATACCTGATATCAATGTTTTGTCTTGGAGTGCTTCACCGGATTCTCAGTAATGGAGATAGCACTGTTGTTGTCAATATGGATAGGAGTAGTCATGAAGTTGAACCCATAGTCTAACATCTGATTTTGAATCCATAGCAGTTGAGCACAGCAGCTAGCAGCAGCAATGTATTCAGCTTCAGCAGTTGATGTAGAGACACAGGATTGTTTCTTGCATTGCCATGAGATAATCCTTCCACCAAGAAATTGACATCCTCCTGATGTTGATTTCTTGTCAATGTTGCAGCCACCATAGTCACTGTCAGAGTATCCATAGAGATGAAATCACTATTTCTTGGATACCAGAGACCTAGTTTAGGTGCTCCTTTGAGGTATCTGAGGATTCTCTTTGCAGCAGCTAGGTGAGACACCTTTGGAGCAGCCTGATATCTTGCACAAATGCATGTGGCAAACATGATATCTGGTCTACTTGCAGTAAGATACATCAGAGAACCAATAATTGCTCTATACTGATGTTGATCAGTATCCTCCCCCTCAAGGTCAGGGCAAAGATTATGGTTTCTGGGTATGGGTGTCTTGGCTGGTTTACAGTCCTTCATTTCAAATCTTTCTAAGATGTCAGAGACATACTTAGATTGACTTATGAAGAACCCTTCCTTCATCTGTTTCACCTGGATCCCAAGGAAAAAGTCCATTTTTCCCATGGAACTCATCTCAAACTTCTGCTTCATAATGCTTTCAAAGTCCTTGCACATTTGGTCGTTTGAAGAACCAAATATGATGTCATCAACATAGACTTGTACAAGCAAAATGTCTTCTCCACTCTTTCTGATGAAAAGAGTCTTGTCAATGGTACCTCTAGTGTATCCATTCTTCAGGAGAAACTGAGACAAGGTCTCATACCACAGCCTAGGTGCTTGGTGCAGCCCATATAGAGCTTTATCCAGTTTGCACACATAGTTGGGGTGCTGTGGGTCTTCAAATCCTGGAGGTTGACACACATAGATTTCCCTATCTATATCCCCATATAGAAAAGCACACTTGACATCAAGTTGGTAGACTGTGAAGTTCTTGGATGCAGCATAAGCAAGGAAGATCCTAACTGCCTCAAGTCTTGCAACAGGTGCAAAGACATCAGTATAATCGATTCCTTCCTCCTGGGTGTATCCTTGAACTACTAGTCTTGCCTTGTTCTTGATAATCAAGCCTCTATCATCTTTCTTGTTCCTGAATACCCATTTAGTGCCTATGGGTACTTGACCAGATGGTAGTGGGCATAGATTCCAGACCTTTTGTCTTCTGAATTGAAGCAGCTCCTCCTGCATCGATTCAACCCAACTACTATCTTTTAAGGCATCTTCTACCTTCTTTGGTTCCATCTGAGACAAGAAGCATGAGTACAAGCAGACATTCCCATGATGAGTCTGTCTTCTTGTTCTCACACCCTCAGAGACATCCCCTATGATGTTCTCAGTTGGATGAGTGTTGTGAATCCTAAGACGAGGAATCACTTCCAGTTGCAGAGATAAGTCCAAGTTAGACATATTCTGATCAGGAACTGGATCACTCTGTCCAACTGCTGTTTCAGAGTCATTCAATGAGGACAGATTGAATGATTGAGAAACATCATCAATGGTTGGTTGTGAAGTAGTATTAACAGTTGCCTGTTCCTTCAGAATACCACCTCCCTCAACATGGTGTTGTAATGGATCACCTGAAGAACTTTGAGGTTGATCAATGATTCACTTGTTGAAGCTTCACTATTTCTTGAGATATTTACACTGTCAGATCTGTGAATAGTTGAAGCTTGTTGCCTTTCAGCTCTTGGAGAATTTGGAAGAGGTCTGGGAAGCTCATATAGTTGTCCTGCATCAGTTTGAGCACCTGTTCCAGCTGAAACATTCTCACAAGATGGTTTAGAATAGTTTGGAAACAATTCTAAATCAAATATATACTCAGGTCCATTCCCCCTAACACAAGGAGTGTGCTCATTAACAACTATGTTGGATGACTCCTCAAATTGTTGATTCTTGATATTGTATACTCTATAAGCTTTGGAGCTAGAAGAGTATCCAATAAAGATAGCATCATCCGACTTCTCAGCAAACTTTGCCAAGTTGTCCTTTGTGTTAAGTATGGTACACCTGCAGCCAAAGGACCTTAGAAAGCCAATGAACGGTGGCCTCTTGTTCCATAACTCATAAGGGGTTTTTCCATGGGGCTTTACTACAAGAACCCTGTTCTGCACATAGCATGCAGTGCTGACTGCCTCTGCCCAGAATGTTAGAGGCAGCTTTGAATCAGCTAACATGGTCCGAGCAGCCTCAATAAGTGTCCTGTTCCTCCTCTCAGCAACACCGTTTTGTTGAGGAGTTCTGGGAGCACTATATTGTCTGGCAATCCCTTTTGAGTCACAGAATGAGTCAAGAACGAAGTTCTTAAACTCAGTCCCTTGATCACTTCTAATAATCTTAACCTGTGATCAATTTGATTTTCTATTTTAAGAATAAAGATTTTAAAGTTTCAGCAGTTTCATCTTTACTTCTTAAAAGAATACCCATGTAAATCTTGTAAAATCATCAACGATCACAAGGCAGTATGATTTCCTTCCAATGCTCATTATACTTGTGGGACCAAAAGATCCATGTGCAATAAGTGTAATGGAGTAGTGATAGAGTTAACACATTTGGATTTATGAGATGATCTGTGTTGTTTCCCTTTCAGGCATGCAACACAGTTATCTTTGCAGAAAAATTCCTTTTTAGGCAAACCATGTACCAAGTTATTTTTAACCAATTTATTCATTGTTTTAAAATTCACATGACACATTCGTTTATGCCATAGTGTTGACTCATCACTATCAGCTTTGGAAAGAAAGCATGATACTTCACCCATAGGAGAAGCCTTGTTCATATCTAGCTTGTACATATCCCCTTTCCTGGGAGATCTGAGAAGCACCAATTCCGGAGGAATTGTCATCCCTGGTCTGAGGATAATGCACTCATGTTCTGTGAAAAGCATTTGATGCTTCTGGTCACAGAATTGAGAAACACTTAACAGATTGTGTTCAAGCTGTTTGACAAAGTGAACTTTGTCAATGTTTATTCTGCCGTTGGATATACTTCCTCTGCCGAAATATATCCTCCGGCCTCACCTCCAAATTGGACAGGCCCTCCATCAAAGTTCTGGAATTGTTGAAGGAGAGATCTGTTCCCTGTCATGTGCCTGGAGCATCCACTATCTACAATCCAGATGTTGTTGTTCTTGTCAAATGGATGTCCCTGCACATAAGATGAGAAGGTTAGTTTTGTTTGGAAGCCCAAGCCTTACAGGTCTCGGGCTCTTCCAAAGATAGTGACATAATTGAACCGAAAGATATGCAATGGGGTTCAATAGAGGTCATTGTTGAAGAAGAGGTCTGGGCTGCAGCATCTTCCTTGATCTTCCAATCCATCCTTTGGTTGATCTTTGAGGATGAGCTTGTTGAAGCTTTTGCAGCATGGTCTTCTTCCGAAGCTTCTCTCTTTTCGGAAGAAGCCTTCACCACCTTTTCTTCCGAAGTAGTCTTCTTCTGAGATGGTTTCAAGGGAGCCTTCTTGTTCTTCCGAACCTTAGAAGATTTGGTTTCCGAAGCCACTTTTCCTTCGGAAGAAGCAGTTTCTTCCGAAAGCAACTTGGCTTCCGAGACCAACTTTCCCTTTTTCATCATTTGGACCTTTTGAAGTGGTCCAACTGAGAAACCTTCTCTGACTACTTCTTTTCTAACATTATTTGCATAATGTGTGCTTGCTGGATTGTAGTAACAATCTTTAGCCATGTGGTTGTGCAAACCACACATTATGCATGCGATGTTAGTCTTCTGGGAACTTGCTAGTTGCTGTTTCTTGGGTTTCTTCTCTTCATCAGCAACTTTCCCTTTTAACTTCTGATTCTTCAGTAGGACAGGAGTGCTGGTACTACACTCCTTTCCTGAATCAGGAGTACCTGCCACTTGAAATCCGGCAGAAATGAAGACACCCTTTTGCTTAGGGTCAAACTTAAGCTTGGACTCTGCAACCTTCTTAGCAGTCCTTCTAGCAGCTTTAGCTCTGCTTCTTCTTGCCTTGGTGGTCAGGATTTGGTCATCACAGGTGGAGATGGGTGTATCCTCCTGTTTCTCCCCTGTGGAGGCCACTATTTTTGCTTCATCCTCTAGTTCCAATGGAGAAGGGTCAGCAGTTGGAACCTCTTGCTCTTCAGTACCACATCTAGGTAGTCTTATAGACTCATAAGAGTGTGGTGGAGCTATTTCACTGGTTCCCAACCCTTCTTTGTTTTGATAAAACATTTTGGAATGAGAGGTTGATGCGAGAATAGTTTGGAAGCTTTGCTCAGCAATAGCTTGCTTCCTGGCCTGAGCCTCAGCTGTGACTAACTGGGCTTCAACTTCAGAAAGTTTGGAGATCAGATCTTTGATTTGAGTCTTATAATTAGTCTTTTCATGTTTTAAAAGAGACACAGTTTTCTCTAACTCATCAATTTTCTTTTGATAGTCAGATTCAGCTCTTTTAAAGTCAGATTTTAGCACATTTAAAGACTCAACCTCAGATCTGATTTCCGAAATGTAATCCTTATAAAGTTTAACTTTAGCAATACAGGCAGCAGTACAAAGATGTTCATATACCTGATCATCATCTGTTCCGGCCATGAGTGCTTGAGCGGGAGTCACATCCTGTACCATGAAGCTCCAGTCAACTTCCTGAGCAACAGCAGCTGTTTCAGTTGACTTTTCTTCATGCTTGGGGGCAGTGGGATGTGTGGAGGCTTGTGGGGTTCCCGGGTTGTTCTTGGGAGCCTTGCATTCCCTAGCAAAGTGACCAAGTTGGTTGCAGTTGTAGCACCTTGCTTTGCTCTTATCAAACCCAAACTTGCTGTTGACTGGGTTTTGAGGGAATTGCCTTCCAGTTCTCTTGAAGAACTTCTTCGCTCTGTAAGTTAAAAGAGCCATCTGCTGGACAATGTCCATGTACTCCACATCATCTGGATGAAGCACTCAAGATCATCAAAGCAGTATTGAAAATCACCAGAGTGTCCACTTCCAGAGACAAAGGCACAACCGTCTTGAAAGGAGTTGTGTTGAACCTTTTGAGACTTTGGAGTCTCAGGTAGAGTAATGAAAGGTCCAGTATGTGAGTTGTCAGGGTAGCATAGCAAGGGATGCTGTGGTTCTATGCTTTCCCTTTCAACCACATGAAGGGCTGAACTCAGTTGGTTATTGGAGTGATCAGAGGAGTTCTGCATGTTCATCTCCATCTGAATGCACTTAGGATACCATACAACTCTGTGAGAGAAAGAGTCTTAAGGTCCGAAGTTCTCTTGATGACAACACAGTAGTGAGTCCATAGTTTAGGAAGAGAAGACATGAACTTCCTAACTATGTCTCTGTTCTCAAGAGCTACTCCAATATCCGCCAGAGTATCTACTAGCTCAACATACCTGAAGTATTGTTGAGTCAAGGTCTCACCAGCCTTGAAAGTAAAGTTCTCAAACTGCTGCTTCAAGAGATCTTTCTTGTTCTCTTGAGTTTCCTTGGATCCCTCATACATCAGCTTCAAGGCTTCCCATAAATCTTTAGCTGTCTTGCACTTCTTGAAGCGTCTGTAGACGGAGTTGGATCATGATAAGGCTGGTGCAACCAAATTCACTTCATAGTCACTTTTGGTACTACATCAAAGGGCTTCCGAAGTCAAGCAAGAGATCTTCCGAGAGTCTAAGGAACAACAGCTGAAGACATCTTCTGAAGGCAAAAGCTGAAGTCAACTACTGAAGACAACAACTGAAGCCAACAGCTGAAGATATCTCCAAAGACAAAGTCTGCTTCCGAAGACAAAGAAGACTCCAAGCTTCGGAAGAAGCAGTCCGAAGTATAAGTGTCTTCGGAAGAAGTTATTCTTCCGAAGCACTTTATCCTTCGGAAGACAATGCTAAGTCCAGCAGATAAAAGTATGGTCCCCGTCAGTCCGCATGCAGACCTCTGACACAGCATGGGTGACACAGCATGGGTTCTTCCTAAAAGACCATGCTGTTGACCATACTTTATTCTACTGCTCACCTTTTGATGATAGTACATGTTACCAACTTTAGTTGGCAGCATGGGTAAGTCAGGGACATGTCCTGACTACCCACTCTCAGGAAAAATGTCTGAAAGACCTCACCTAGAGTCTTGTAGTATAGATGTAAGGTTAGAGGTGTCCAGCTGGAATCAAAGTATTCCCGGCTGTAGGTAGTATTATATATATCTTCTCCCTGTAACTCTTCAGACAAGTGATTTGAGTCCAAGCGTCTTGTAATCCTTGAGTGAGAAGCATATATAAAAGTACCTTGAAAATTACTTGCTGTGTTAATTTTCTTACTGCCTGTTACTTGTTATATTGTGATCAACTCTTCCTAAAGACTGCTTGCCGAGTTTTGATTCACGAGTGAGTTGAGAGAGAAACCACCCGAAATCGATCCTGCAACTTTGTTGCAAAAGCCCGCAGAAGGCTTACAACCTGTGAGGTTGGTAATGGGTGAGCAACTTGGTGTTGCAAAAGCCCGCAGAAGCATTGTTGTTAATATGCTTGGGTGAGCAACTTGGTGTTGCAAAAGCCCGCAGAAGCCTTCCAATCCTTGAGATTGCTAATGGGTGAGCAACTTGGTGTTGCAAAAGCCCGCAGAAGACTTACAACCTGTGAGGTTGGTAATAGGTGAGTGACTCGGTGTCACAACAGACCAAAAGTCTTGGATCCTTGGGATCGTTAATGGTGAGCAACTAGGTGTTGCAAAGACCGGAAGAAGAATGATAAAAGTACGAATTGAACGATGGTGAAGATAATAAAAATATTACCTATGTGTACGTACGATGTATGATCACCTAAGAAGATGAGGAACGGTTTTGAATGAAAAATAAAGTATTTTAATTATAAAACTAGAACTCACTCAGCAACGCTGACTTTTATGTATTTTCCAGTTGGCAGGTGACAGGTTGCTGAGGATGGCACACGGGGATGGCTACTTGGCGGGCAAGACTGACATCCATTCACTTTTTGACAATACTGTTGTTTTGTAATTCATTCATCTATCATTTTGTGACTTATAAACTAGAATGTATTGCTTAGCAACAGTGTTTTTAATGAAATGAATGTCTTTTGTTTAAATTAATTCCGCTGCTTAAATTAATAATAAGTATGTTTTATGCTGTGAATGACCAACTGTGAGGTGCCCGGGATCGGGGCCTTACAAAATATTCATGAATTCATATGCAAAACATATACATACATACATACATATGCAGAAACATGACCCATGATGATCACACGCACCCGAACACAAGAAACCCAAACCGTACGCGACGCATCGTAAAAACCGAAGCCATATCGAATCCGAACACATAAGGCAAACGAGGGACATACCGTACGGTTGTTTCGATGCAGTCCCCGGTTGGCGGAGACGAGTTGCTCGTCGAAAGTGGTCGATCGGCCTGCTGCGAGAACGGGAGAGGCTGTCGGGTGGAGAGACAGTCGAGAGGAGATCGAGAGAGGAGTTGGGTTGGTTTCTGGTGTGCTGTGAGAGCTTGCTTGTATGCATATAATATGTTTATGAAATCATTGTTGTGTGGTAGGGACACCACTTTTGTGTCAAAAGAATCATTCATTTGGCTGAAAACATGGAGAGGAAATCGGGAAGGAGTGGGTGTCTTCGAGGGGGAAATCAGGAAGGATAAGGGGGGTGGGGTTGGGTGTTTTGTAAATTTTCACAAATGGTCCCTGGAGTTTGTAGTAGTTAACAATTATAAATCAAAGTTTGTGTTAGTTTTAAATAATTTACAATCTTTCCCCTGAAGTTTGAAAGGTTATTATTTTTTTTTGTAAGAAGATTATTAATTATAGGCTTTAATAATTAAATTTATATTTTATTATTATTATTATTATTATTATTAATTTTTTTTATTATTGGAATTAACATCATATTAAACTTAATTGTCTATAAAATTAACTTTTCATAATAAACATACGGATTTACAGTCTCCCCTACTTTAGGAAATTTCGTCCGAAATTGTTCATGAGGAGGCTGAAACGAAAAGATGAGGATACTTGGATTTCATTTGTTCCTCACGTTCCCAGGTGAACTCTGGTCCACGCTTTGAGTTCCATCGGACTTTGACAATAGGGATACGACTGTGTTTGAGTGTCTTGACCTCTCGGTCCATAATTTCCACTGGTTCCTCGCTAAAGCGTAGTTATTCGTCAACATGTACCTCGTCTAACGGAATGACGAGAGTCTCATCTGTAAGGCATTTCCTTAGGTTCGAAACATGGAACACATTGTGTACTCCACTGAGTTCTTCGGGTAGGTTCAATTGGTAGGCTACGGGACCGACCCGTTTGACAATCTCAAACGGTCCCACGTATCTGGGGTTTAGTTTTCCACGTTTCCCGAAACGAATCATGCCCTTCCAAGGTGACACTTTCAACAGTACTTTGTCACCAACCTGAAACTCCAATGGCTACGACGCTTGTCGGCGTAACTCTTTTGTCGGTCACGTGCTGCTGCCATACGGTTACGGATCTGCACGATCTTCTCAGTCGTCTCGTGCACGAGTTCAGGACCGGTAAGTTGACTTTCCCCAACTTCCGCCCAACAAAGAGGTGATCAGCACTTACGCCCATATAGTGCCTCAAATGGAGCAGCTTTGATCGACGTGTGATAACTATTATTATATGAAAACTCAACTAACGGTAAGTGAGTTTCCCAACTGCCGCCAAAATCAATCACACAAGCGCGTAACATGTCTTCCAAAGTCTGGATCGTACGCTCACTCTGGCCGTCAGTCTGTGGGATATGCAGTGCTCATATCCAACCGCGTTCCCAATGCTCGTTGTAAGGATTGCCAGAAGTGTGAAGTGAATCGAGCGTCACGATCAGATATTATAGAAATTGGCACCCCGTGCCGAGAGACTATTTCCCTTAGGTAGATCGGGTTAACTTCTCCATTCGTCAGTCTCCCGGATTGCCAGAAAATGTGCGGATTTCGTTAAACGATCTACAATCACCCAAATGGTATCGCATCCGCTGGGTGTTCGAGGAAGTTTCGTGATGAAATCCATTGATATCTGTTCCCACTTCCATACTGGAATTTCCGGTTGTTGGAGCAAACCAGATGGCCTTTGATATTCCACCTTAACCTTAGAACATGTTAAACATCTACTTACATAAGTGGCAATACCAGCTTTCATATTTGGCCACCAGTATAGAGTCTTCAAATCCTGATACATCTTATCCGAACCAGGATGAATAGAATATCGTGACTTGTGGGCCTCGTCCATTACCAGCTCTCGTAGATTTCCATACAAAGGAACCCATATTCGGTCCATGAAGTAGCGAATTCCGTCAGGTTTGACCTCTAATTGTTTCTCCTGCCTCGTAGTGACTCGGCTTTCAGATACTCTGTCTTCCAAGCCTCAGATTGAGCAGCTTTGATTTGCACTGGTAAGTCAAAGTGGATAGTCATTTGTAATGCGCGCACCCCGACGAGGCTTTAGGGTTTCTTTACGACTAAGGGCATCAGCTACCATATTAGCTTTGCCTGGATGATACTTGATCGCGCAATCGTAGTCGTTCAACAATTTGACCCCAACGTGTGCCTCATGTTCAGTTCCTTCTGTTCAAAGATGTGCTGGAGACTCTTGTGATCGGTGTAATAGTGCATTTGGTACCGTACAAGTAGTGTCTCCATATCTTGAGTGCAAATACCACGACTCCCAATTCTAAGTCATGTGTCGTGTAGTTTTTCTCGTGAACTTTCAATTGTCGAGATGCGTAAGCACACCTTCTCGCGTTGCATTAGCACACAACAGACCTTGAATAGAAGCATCACAGTAAACTACAAAATCATCTGTTCCCTCAGGCAGGGATAGAATCGGTGCCGTACAGAGTTTCTGCTTCAGAACCTGAAATGCTGATTCTTGTTTGTCACCCCAATTGTATGTAGTGCCTTTATGAGTTAACGCGTGAGAGGTTGAGCAATCTTTGAAAACCTTCAATGAATCGTCGATAATAGCCAGCCAACCCAAGAAACTGTCGTACCTCAGTCGGAGTCTTAGGTGTCGCCCAGTTCTGATGGCTTCTATTTTGTCGGGTCAACATGTATTCCTTCTCATTGACCACATGACCTAAGAATTGGACCTCTCGTATCCAGAAGTCACACTTTGAAATTTAGCATACAATTGTTCCCGTTTCAACAGCTCCAGAATCAGTCTAAGGTGCTCCTCGTGTTCTTCCTTATTCTTTGAATAAATAAGGATGTCATCGATGAAGACAATGACGAACTTGTCCAATAGGGTTTGCACACTCGTTTCATGAGGTCCATGAAAACCGCTGGTGCGTTGGTCACCCGAATGGCATAACCAGAAACTCGTAGTGGTCATACCTAGTTCTGAACGTAGTTTTTGAAATGTCTTCATCTTGAACCCTTAGCTGATGATATCCTGACCTCAGATCTATCTTGGAATAGAAACTCGACCCTTGAAGCTGATCGAACAAATCATCGATGCGTGGAAGAGGATAACGATTTTAATCGTTACTTTGTTCAATTCTCTATAATCAATACACATACGAAAGGTTCCGTCCTTCTTCTTGACAAACAGGACTGGGCTCCCCACGGGGATGAGCTGGGACGTATGAATCCCTTGTCTAACAATTCTTGCAATTGCTTAGACAGCTCTTATAATTCATTCGGAGCTAATCTGTATGGTGCTCTTGCGATAGGTGCGGCTCCAGGTACCAAATCGATCTGGAATTCGACTTGACGATGCGGTGGAGACCAGGTAGGTCTTCGGGGAAAACCTCAGGATAAACATACAACAGGGATATCTTCAATCTTCTTTTCCTCGTTTCTTTTCCGTGAGCATAGCAAGGAAAGCTGTATGACCCTTACGTAGACATTTCTGGGCTTTCATATAGGAGATGATTCGAGACTGTACCACTCTTCTCGCCCTTAACTGACAAGACTTCACCACTAGGAAGTAGTACACGAACGATTTTCTCATGACAGAAAATTTCGGCTTGGTTTTTAGATAACCAATCCATGCCAACGACCACGTCAAAACTACCAAGTGTGACAGGCATCAGATCTATATCTAGATCATGTCCGGATAATCCTAATTTACATCCCTAACGATGTGAATTGCCTCAATTAGTTTCCCATCAACTAATTCTACAGTGTGATTAGGTTCCATATCAACTAAGGTTACATCTAGGAGTTTAATAAACTTGTTGGAAACAAAACTCTTGTCAGCACCGGTATCAAACAGTATAGAAGCAAAGCGACCATTCAGAGGAAACGTACCGTTAACCACATTCTGATCATTTCTTGCCTCACCAGAGCCAATCACAAAGCTCGACCTTTGGCGCCATTTCCATTGTTGTTGTTTCCATTATTGGCCTTGTTGCCATTCTTCAGTTGTGGGCAATCCTTCCTGTAGTGGCCCTCCTTGCACTTCATAACAACCCTTAGGTGTTCCTCCGGTCTTTGTTGTTGAGGTTGTTGCCTACCATCAGATCACCCCTGCAATCCCTAGCAATATGACCCTTCTTGCCACATTTTTGACAACGAAAACGAGCACACTGACCATAATGATGGAAGTTGCACTTGTTCACTTTTTGGGTTATTACCAACATAGCTGCTCGATCGCTGGCCTTATTGTTGTTGTTGCTGTTCTGGTTGTTGTTGGTGAAGTGTCTTGATGAATCAAACTTTCTGATTGGTTGTTGCTGGGTGTTATTGGAGCTTGAAGACTTACTGTTATTACCATCCCATTTCCTTTTGTGTTCGGATGGTCCAGAGGTTGTGCCACGTTTAGGTAGGATACCCTGTGCCACTGCCTGATCGGTGAGCTTATAAGCTAGCCGGATAGCCTGCTGAATAGTGACAGATCAGCAGCCATAACACTAGCTTGATTTGAGGAGCTAGACCATCAATATACTTCTCAATCCGTTTGTAAGTCGGGGTCACCATCTGAGGACATAAAGCAGCCAACTCGTGTGAACGAGTTTGTGTATTCCTCAATTTCAGAGCCAACCATTTTAAGATTCCAGAATTCGCTCTCCAGCTTCTGGACTTCATTCCTCGGGCAGTATTCTTCCTTTATTAGTATCTTGAAATCATCCCAAGGCATACTGTTTGCAGCATCAAGTCCTAAGGTTGGGACCTGTGAGTTCCACCATGTCAAAGCTGGTCCTTCCAAAGTGCCGGAAGCATACTTGACACGGTTTTCTGCTGGACAGTTACACATTGCAAAGGCGGATTCCAGCTTCTCAATCCAACGAAGGAGGGTAACACACCTTCGGAGCCTTTGAAGGAATGAGGTTTGCAGTCCATGAACATCTTGAAAGTGCAGACTGCTTGACCTGAAATGAGGATACGTATTAATGATTTAAGATTATTACGTAGAGTATCAAGGATTTGATCCAAAAGATATATTTGATAGAGGTTTACCTCCTTGGTTTTGGTTCTGGTTGATATTGTTGTTTTTGATTTGGTTCCTGGTCTGTTCGAACGCCTCGAGCGCTTCAGCAACACGCTCATTTATGATGGCATCGAGTTCAGCTTGTGTTAGATTAATGTTTCCTTGTCCACGTGGGCGTCCAACTCTTCGTCCAGACATGATTCTACGTATTCACAATACACAACAGTCACTATCGAATAATACTATTGATAACAATAATCTGTTTCATACTAGTAGAAATGGAGGATTTGTTTTCTTATCGATAGTGAGGTTTTATGAGAACCGACTTTATGTCTCCAAGTATAGAAACGAAAATTTGTACTGACTATGACCGTTATCACCTAATAGAGTTACCAGAATTCTCATGCACGACAATTACAATTACGTGTGCACCCGTGATTCTAATTTGCTTTGCATGGTCACTCATGGTTCCTCCCATTCGTGATAACATACTTGTCAGTACTGAGTGCTATCTGTTAAGACTAGCGGAGATGATAGGGCGTGTTGGAAGTAGAGTACGATAGAGTTTGCTGTGGTGTTCAAATCTTGGATAGTTAAATCGGGAAAACGAATCAAGGACAAGAATTATTCAACATGACAATGAGATGTTCCGAGTGTATTCGTTTGATTCGTGAATCAAAGCGAGTACGTTGACTAATCAAAGTATTTAGTCAACCACAACTTTGTTGAAACATGCGTACCTATAAGCAGATACTCATCCCAAGGGTTCCCAGGTAAGGTAGACAGATCCATCGGTTGATTTGGATTTATACGAATACCTTGCCTAGACAGAGCACCTCTAGATACAGGCATCTTACTCTTCCAGCATTGCATGTATTCAGTGGTGGGACACAGACTTTGACGAGATTTTGAAACCCATCAATAACAATCGAGTTTTGGAGTTTGAAATCACTTGAATTAGGCACACAAACCCTCCCGTATGTTAAAGCAAAAGTTTTCAGGCATCCAGATTAAGTAAACATAGCTTAGAAATCTATGTGTGTGTAACTAATGCAAATCTAGCTATAGTCTAAAATGCAATGCAAATGAGATGCAAGTCCATTTTAGTTCGCTATAACTAATGCTCTGATACCAATCTGTCACACCCTCAAAATCCGCTAACGGGATTTTAACCGTCAGGTGTGTGACACACCAGGATCTCAGATAGCATCAGTTACACCAAACACAGTAATTACAAAACATCACATTAAGTAATTTGACTTTTAAATCAATCATAAGTGTTTCAGATTTGCGGAAGCGTTTCGAAAATAGAAATCAACAGTGAATCGTTTCAACATGCGTTTCAACCATAAGAATCAATAGCGTTTCACAAATTAAACCAGTTGAGTAGTGATGTATGCCATGCATGCATCCTATCTGAGTTCTTAACCTTGTGCGTTTATGTGACCTGAGAAAAACATACTAAAATGTGTCAACATAAAGTTGGTGACTCCACAGGTTTAGTCAAACAGAAATGTGTCAGAAAGCGTTTCACATGGTTTAGTATGTAAAGCTATTGATAGGTAGCGAGCCTATAAACAAGTTATTTAGTGTTTCAAACTGAAGCTGACTGTGTGTGTTTCATGCCTTTCCACCACGTCTTAACCGACCGTGGCAATCGTTATAGGTTTTAGCACCCGTTCGACCTCCAATCAAGCTAGCGCGACTAGCCCGGGCGGGTTTGTCAACCCCGTAGTACTACTCAAAATACCTCGCTAATCGCGTTACTACAGTTTGATACTGTAAGGACTTTCAAATGCGTTTCCCACTACATAACAGGCGATATCAATAATACTGGCAACCATAACAAAATAGTGTTGCATGTTTTCTCCCCAAAAAGGAAAGAAGTAAAATGGGGCCGTGAAACTCACCTTGAATGCATAGCACGAATAAATGATAGCACAAGAATAGAGTCCGATTAAACCTGTGTTTCATTTAGTATATATATATTTAATATTAATTATTAATTATACCATGATAACTGTACGGTTTCGTGTCTCACGACTCGTTACGATGTCGGTTTCGATGTTCACCCATCCCCAACTGCACATATAGATTAAATCACTTCCAATGCACGAAGTCCAGTTATAATTTATAAAGTACTATTCAGCATTCATATTATTTGTGTAATAATTCCACACTAAAAATCGTTACATGAAATTATAACTCATGATATGTACCCTATCTACACCCCATGACACATATTAATACGTTTGCAACTCACATATATTTAGCAAGTGTAATATATCATACATGACATATATCAATATATAAACATCAACATCACATTACCCACACAACAAACACACATACCAACAACTCCACACACTCACGGTGCAAACCCAACAACACACCACATACAACAAACAAATATATATATTATATATATATATATATATATTATATCTATATATATATTATATATATTTATATACCCATGCACATATACACACTTAATTTCATTAACTTGAAGGCCTCAAGATGCTACCCCCCACAATCTCACATGCATAATTTTAAATTCATAGCATACATACTTGTGCAGCACATATATATAAAACATATCTACTTTAAGGAACATTCTCGCAATATATATATATATATAGAATCTATACATATGCAGATACATACACAAACAGGATATATATATATGTCTATCATACACCAGAACGTTCATACATACAGGAGCATATACGCAGCAGCTTATACATGTTGGATTCTGTATGCCCAAGACACATAGAACATTGATGTGGTTAGTACGTTGTGATCCAAGTCGGGTCATACCCAATAACAAGCTTAGCAAACACCAATTAAATATTTAATTGATGATATGATCATGCAATTAAATAATTACACCAATTTAGAAAATGGGTTTTCTAAATAATTGTATGTGAGAAAGAACAAATTATGAGGATAGTTTGTTCAAGGATATTATTTGTTATGTTGTTTTAAATTAGTCAAGCAACATCAAATAATAATAATGTGTGTGTGTGCATATTATGTATAATTAAATGGTTAATTATGTTAAAACATTTTAATAAAAATTAGAAGGGTTTTAAAGGGGAAGAAACCCTAAAGGGTTGTTGGTTCTTACGGCCGCAAGGGGCCTTGGCCATTCTTCTCTCTTTTCTTGATTTTGAAACAAGAAACCTCTCTAAGAACACACACACACATCTGATCTACTCCTTTCTCACATGAAATCGACACAAGAACTCAAGTTTCTCACATGGAGGAGAAGTCTTACGGCTGGAACAAAGGCTCTAACAGCCTCTTGATGTATCACGGCTGAAAGAGAGTTTCAGCAGTGTTCTTGGTCCGATTTTTTGGGTGTCAAATCCTAGCAAATGGTGTTTCTTGAAGGCTTGTGGGTATGATTGCTTGAGAACACCTCCTCTTGGTGTTTTGGCCACTCAAGAACATCATTTTCTTGGTTCAATCCACGATTTCAGCAGCTTATGAAAGCCTCTGCAACAAGGGCGCTCCAAGCTGCCACAAGGGCGCTCCAAGCTGCCACAAGGGCGCTCCAAGCTGCCACAAGGGCGCTCCAAGCTGCCACAAGGGCGCTCCAAGCTGCCACAAGGGCGCTCCAAGCTGCCACAAGGGCGCTCCAAGCGCTGGATCAACAGCATGCATCCACGGTTTTGACAGCATGAGAAGGTAGTATGTATTGCTTCTTTGGGTTGTTTTATTTGTGATAACTAGTTCAAACACATATATAAGATCCTTGCATTCTTGGGTTTGTTGTAGACATGCAATGAACTATAATTTTCAGATTTCAAATGGTTGATGTTTGATGTTAATCCGCTGCGTTTTCTTGTTTAAATGGTTAAACAACAATGTTTAGGTCCAACAAACCCCAATGGCATCTAGAGCCGGATATGTGGATGACTAGTTTCATATGTTCTTGTATATTTGGATATATAAGGTTTAACAACCTTCTTAGGGCTGTTTTGTGATGATTTGATGATACCCCAACCTTTCAAGGTTGTAATCATGCATGCTTATGATTGGATCTTGAAAGGAAAATATCAATTGGTTGATTATGTTTTTGGTTGGACAATAGACCCTAAATTCTTAGTTTGTGTTGGCTGAAAATTTAGGGTCAAATGGGGTTCATCTAGTTCTTGAAATGATGTATATGGATACATGTTTTAGTGCATAACATAGCCTTGACCATGTATGTTTTGGATTTGGTTAATTGTGAATTGTCATGTTGGTTGTATTATTTCTATTTGGGTTGTAATAATTCCTTTTGGTGTTTCTATTTGGATTGTAATTTGTTATTCATTTGGCAATGTAATAAATAGATTAGGAGTATTTTTTCTTTACTAGAAAATATGTATTAGGATATATATTTTGTAAAAGAAGATGCTCGGGAAGGAAGCACAAAAGGAAGACACAAAGGATGGACTTGAAGCATTTGGATGCAAGTTCAAGTGGGGGTCTTTGGAGACCTCATCATTTGTGATTATGTTCAACCCTTAGGAAAGACCTTATGACAACACTTGTGATGGCAAACAAGTGTAGTCAACTTAGTGTCTATAGTTATGCACATATGTTTGTATGATTGTGCTTGTTTGGGTTGTTTGTTGTATGATTGTTATTTGACATTCGGATGTGCATAACAAACTAATTAACAAACTTAACAAGCTGAATTTTATGGTTCCTAATCATTAAGTGATTAATAAAAGGTTATTAAAAGGATTAATGATTTAATAAAATAGGTTTTATAAAAGTGAACCATAGGATACCTTATATTTGAAAGCATGCAAATACAGGTAAATAGAGTTTTCAAACTAGAATCAATGAAAACTAAAAATCCCTTTCAAACAAGTTTAACACCGTCCTTTTGCACAACACTTAAGTCATTTGGAAACTCTTAATGGGATAAAGGTCACCTAACCATTTTGAGGGAACTTATGACTTAAGGTGGGAATACCACATTGGTGGGATAAAGGTCACCTAACCACTTGTGTTGGTAAACTCACATGTGTGTGCAAGTAGGGTAACTTGATTTGCAAACCATGTTGAATGGATCACCTAAAATATGGTTTCCAAATGGTGTTGATGGATTAACATGCCGACTTTGCATATGATGTTTAAAGTCGATCCCATACCGCTAGAAGTTGCAAAGGGTTGCAATTGTCAAATATTGACTACCTTGTTAATTTGAATAATGGGATAAAGGTCACCTAACCATTATTTGAATGTAACGTTGGATTCTAGATTTTAATTATTAATTGTCTATGAGACATAAAGGGTATTAATAATTAAAATAAAATTTTTCAGAAATACTAAAAGAACTTTGTAAAAAAATTTATAGAATGACCGCAAACAATAATGCTACCACCCTGACTGTCCATACCCTATCACTGAGAACTATTTTAGAGAGGGATCGTCTCTACCATAATAACCTTATGGACTAGTCTCGAAACTTAAGAATTGTTCTTAAGCAAGAGCAAAGGCATATGTCCTTGACGATCCTATTCTTAACCAACCCAACCCCGACGATGTTGAGGCCATTCCCGATCCTAAGGCAAATGTTGTCAAAGGAGAAGGGCACATCAAAGGCAATGGGTAAGGGTAGATCAAAGCGGAACCTCCAAAACCTAAGCTTATGAAGCTTAAGGTAACCGAAAACGATCCATGCTTTGAGTATGGTGAGATAGGTCATTTGAAAGGGATTCATCCAACCTATCTCAATGAGTTGAGAAATAAAAGGGATGCTGGGCAAACCTTAAGTGTAACTTTCATAATCCATATTAACTTAGGTGTTATTTCCTCAAAGCACATGGGTAATTGGATACCACATGTGGAACTCACTATTGCAATTTGTTGCAAGGGTTCAAAAGAAATAAGCACTTTAAGAAAGGAGATTATGTTTTGAAACTTTCAAAAGGTTTGGAAGTTGTTCGTCAAAACATGTTATATGCTCCTAGTTTGACTAGGAACATGATTTAAGTTTCCCTTTTAAAACGATATGGTTATGATTTAAAGTTAGTAAATGATGGTATTTATATTTATATGGATGATATATATTATTTTAAGGCCAAGCCTTCTAATGATATTTGTGAATTGGTTCATGATGATTCGTCCTATAATAACACATTATACCTATCATGCACCAAGAGACTTAAAATGGTTTAAGTGACTCTTATTCTTGTCATTGTCATCTTGGTTACATAAACAAGAATCGGATTTAAACACTTTAAAAGAATGGTCTTTTGAAAACAAATGAAAGTTGTTCATTTGATAAGTGTGAATCTTGTTTACAGGTAAGATGACCAACACGCCCTTTAGTGGTACTAACAAGAGGGCAAAAGACTTATTAGGAGTCATACATTTGGATGTATGTGGTCCTTTTAAGAGAATGACAAGGTATGACGAACTTACTTCATTACCTTAACCAACGATTATAGTCACTATGGTTATGTGTACTTGATGGCACATAAACATGAAGAATTTGAAATGTTCAAAACTTCAAGAATGAAGTAGGAAATCAACTCGATAGAACTACCAAAGTTCTCCGTTTAGATAGAGAAGGTGAATACCTAAGTGAGACTTTTAGGGATCATCTAGGAAGTTGTAAGATTGTCTCACAACTTACTCCTCATAGAACACCATAACATAATGGTGTGTCTGTAAGGAGATCGAACCCTATTGGATATAGTTCGACCTATGATGGATATAAGCTCACTACCTCTATAATTTTGGGGTTTTCGCACTACTCTCCGCGGCTCATATTTTGAATATGGTCCAAACCAAGAAAGTGGATTCGACGCCTTTTGAAATATGAAATGGAATAGTTCCATCGCTATCATATTTAAAATTATGGTTATGAAGCTTATATTAAGCTTAACACCCAAACCAACTGAAAGTCGATTCACTAAGTGTATATTTGTTGGATATCCAAAAGGACTGTATAGGATACCACTTCTTTGATCCAACAGAGCAAAAGGTATTCATTGCTCAAAAGGCAGAGTTCTTGTAAGCAAGTTCCTTATGGAAGGAATGGCGCATAGAATAGTGGAATTTGATGAGGATCAAGATCCACAAGCCAATACACATTGGTTGACACTAGCAATCAACAAGAGGTTGTTGATCATGATCAAGAGGTTGATCAATACACACAAAACGTTCGCAGATCTGGTAAAGTTAGCATTCCACATGAAAAATGTGGATTTTTCATAGATGGATGCTACGTTGTTGACTCCGAAGAGCCAACTACATACCATGATGTAATGTCCAATTCAGATTGTGACATGTGGCTAGGAGCCATGAACGTAAAGATGCAATCCATGTATGACAGCCAAGTTTGGGAATTGGTTGACTCCTCACTTAACTCTAAACCGGTTGGATGCAAGTGGGTTTTCAAGAAGAAAACTGACATGCATGGAAACTTTGATACTTACAAGGCATGACTTGTAGCAAAAGGTTTCACTCTAAGTCAAAGGGTTGATTATGATGAAACCTTCTCGCCAATCGCAATGCTAAAGTCATCCTGATAAAGTATGCAAGTTAAAGATATCAGTCTATGGATTGAGACAAACATCGAGAAGTTGGAATCAACGTTTTGATGAAAAGATCAAGAAATTGGGTTTCATCAAGAACGCTGACGAGGATTGTGTGTATCAAAGGGCTAGTGGGAGTGTAACTACGTTCTCAGTATTGTATGTTGATGACATACTATTATTTGGTAATGATTTTCCAACCATGGAAGGTGTTAAAACCTGGCTTGGAAATAGTTTTTCCAAAAGGGATCTCCGAGAAGCCGTCTATATTTTGGAAATAAAGATCTATAGGGATAGATCGAGGTGGTTGATAGGGTTAAACCAAAGTGCATACATTGATAAAATCTTGAAAAGGTTCAAGATGGAAAACTCTAAGAAAGGTATAGTACCTATTCAAAGAGGGACAATATTGAGTGCATCTCAATGTCCAAGCTCAAAGGATGAGCAACATCGTATGAAGGACATCCCATATGCGTCTGCTATAGGATCCATCATATATGCGATGATATGCACTAGACTGGACGAGTCATGCGCGTTAAGCATGACAAATAGATATCAGCAGAATCCTAGTAACATCCATTGGATGGTTGTTGAATGTATATTGGAATACCTTAGGAGGACTAAGGATATGTTTCTAATATACGGATTTAATGAAGAGGAACTAGTTGTAAAGGGTTACACGGATACTAGTTTCCAAACTGATCGAGATGATCCTCGATCACAATCGGGATATGTCTCTATTATGAATAGTGTAGCATTGTCCACTACAGAATTCGAATACATAGCCGCCTCATTAGCAGCTTGGGAAGCTGCATGGATAAAAGGGTTTATCACCAATCTAAGGATGGTCTCTACCATTCAAGACTCCTTAGAAATCTTTGTGATGACGAGGGTGCGATTGTTCAAATCAAGGAACCCCGTGCACGTCAAAAGATTAGGCATAATGAGCGGAGATTCAACTACATAAGGGATGAAGTTGAAAAGGAAAGGATATGTATTCGCAAAGTTCACTTTGATCAAAACATTGCGGATCCACTCACGAAGCTCCTTGAAAGGGCAAAGCATGAAAGTCATGCTTGTGCCTTAGGACTTCGATATTCTAGTGATTGGAATTGATCTGTTTAGTATTAATATTATTAATATGGAACAATTGTAATACTTAACTTATCTATGTATTTACGATATTTTAAGTAATGTTCCCTTTTAGCATGTTTACATCCATGAATATTTTATTATTCTAAATGTCCGTAGTCGGTCATATTTGTGGGAACAAATATGAATGTAAGACTATTATGAACTTGGATTGGTGGATATTCATAAGGCATGGATATAGAGCAATTGGTTGCTGCCAAGGTTCATAGATATTCGTGGGATACGAATATTGGAATGACCCGCGTCTCAATCTTACTACATGGAATCTTATTGATTGATCATAAGTAAGTTTGAGTAAAGGCGAATATCATTTGGTATCCTCCGACCTGAGATACATATTGGGTTTTGATATTCACCAAGTGTTATACCTTGAGCTAGTTCTTCACTTATATGAAATAATTGTCAGTACATAAGGCTATGTTCAGGTATGACATAAGGTGATTGTGAGAAACGTATGTAGTCAAGATGGGATTTGTTCCTCTTATTCGTTGAGAGTATGATGTCTAAGGCCTGATTAAGTTAAATCAACAAGGAATGATCATTCTGTGTCCTTGGATTTAACATGACATCTGTAACAAAGGATAAATGATTGATTCACCTAAATCATTTCAAGTTGGATACTTGAAGGGGATGATGTTATTGAATGGCTTCTAAGTCATGCGTATTAAGGGTAGTAAACCGTTGTTAGGCGGTATTTACTGCTTGCATCAATCTTCTATGTATCTTGTGCAAGTGGGAGATTGTTGGATTCTATATGCTCAAGACACATAGAACATTGATGTGGTTAGTACGTTGTGATCCAAGTCGGGTCATACCCAATAACAAGCTTAGCAAACACCAATTAAATATTTAATTGATGATATGATCATGCAATTAAATAATTACACCAATTTAGAAAATGGGTTTTCTAAATAAATTGTATGTGAGAAAGAACAAATTATGAGGATAGTTTGTTCAAGGATATTATTTGTTATGTTGTTTAAATTAGTCAAGCAACATCAAATAATAATAATGTGTGTGTGTGCATATTATGTATAATTAAATGGTTAATTATGTTAAAACATTTTAATAAAAATTAGAAGGGTTTTAAAGGGGAAGAAAACCCTAAAAGGGTTGTTGGTTCTTACGGCCGCAAGGGGCCTTGGCCATTCTTCTCTCTTTTCTTGATTTTGAAACAAGAAACCTCTCTAAGAACACACACACACATCTGATCTACTCCTTTCTCACATGAAAATCGACACAAGAACTCAAGTTTCTCACATGGAGGAGAAGTCTTACGGCTGGAACAAAGGCTCTAACAGCCTCTTGATGTATCACGGCTGAAAGAGAGTTTCAGCAGTGTTCTTGGTCCGATTTTTGGGTGTCAAATCCTAGCAAAATGGTGTTTCTTGAAGGCTTGTGGGTATGATTGCTTGAGAACACCTCCTCTTGGTGTTTTGGCCACTCAAGAACATCATTTTCTTGGTTCAATCCACGATTTCAGCAGCTTATGAAAGCCTCTGCAACAAGGGCGCTCCAAGCTGCCACAAGGGCGCTCCAAGCTGCCACAAGGGCGCTCCAAGCTGCCACAAGGGCGCTCCAAGCTGCCACAAGGGCGCTCCAAGCTGCCACAAGGGCGCTCCAAGCTGCCACAAGGGCGCTCCAAGCGCTGGATCAACAGCATGCATCCACGGTTTTGACAGCATGAAGAAGGTAGTATGTATTGCTTCTTTGGGTTGTTTTATTTGTGATAACTAGTTCAAACACATATATAAGATCCTTGCATTCTTGGGTTTGTTGTAGACATGCAATGAACTATAATTTTCAGATTTCAAATGGTTGATGTTTGATGTTAATCCGCTGCGTTTTCTTGTTTAAAATGGTTAAACAACAATGTTAGGTCCAACAAACCCAACAATACATACATATACATACTCATAACGCAGCAGCTTATACATACATATACATACTCATATAACTACCCGCACACAGCAGCCTTCGGCTGCTGTGTTTGTGTCCTTCTACCCGCGCACGCTCACACCTATACATACACTGCACATGATCACGCAGCCATCTATATATATATATATATGCTAAACACACTCACGGAACAACCATTTGCACATACATATGCAGAACATGTACATACATAGACATAAACATATGCATACGTACACAAACATATACATACATATATACATTCACGGGCTGCACACACATACATATATACATTCAAGGGCTGCACATGCATACATATATATATTCACGGGCTGCACATGCATACATATATATATTCACGCTGCACATGCATACATATATATATTCATGCTGCACATGCATACATATATATATATACTTACATATATGATTCACAGAAGCATACGTATACATACATATACATCTACGGAAAACACACAAACATCATCAAAAACACATCCATATATATATCGCAGAAGCACGTATGCGTTTATACGTAGAAAATATTCATGAATTCATATGCAAAACATATACATACATACATACATATGCAGAAACATGACCCATGATGATCACACGCACCCGAACACAAGAAACCCAAACCGTACGCGACGCATCGTAAAAACCGAAGCCATATCGAATCCGAACACATAAGGCAAACGAGGGACATACCGTACGGGGTTTCGATGCAGTCCCCGGTTGGCGGAGACGAGTTGCTCGTCGAAAGTGGTCGATCGGCCTGCTGCGAGAACGGGAGAGGCTGTCGGGTGGAGAGACAGTCGAGAGGAGATCGAGAGAGGAGTTGGGTGGTTTCTGGTGTGCTGTTGAGAGCTTGCTTGTATGCATATAATATGTTTATGAAATCATTGTTGTGTGGTAGGGACCCCACTTTTGTGTCAAAAGAATCATTCATTTGGCTGAAAACATGGAGAGGAAAATCGAGAAGGAGTGGGTGTCTTCAAGAGGGAAATCAGGAAGGATAAGTGGGGGTGGGGTTGGGTGTTTTGTAAATTTTCACAAATGGTCCCTGGAGTTTGTAGTAGTTAACAATTGTAAATCAAAGTTTGTTTTAGTTTTAAATAATTTACAATCTATCCCCTGAAGTTTGAAAGGTTATTACTTTTTTTGTAAGAAGATTATTAATTATAGCCTTTAATATAATTAAATTTATATTTTATTATTATTATTATTATTATTAAATTTTTTTTTATTATTGGAATAAACATCATATTAAACTTAATTGTCTATAAAATTAACTTTCATTAATAAACATACGGATGTTACAGTAACCGTTTAAAAAAACTCAAAATAATTGTACGTTTAATTAAATAACATTCGTGTATTTGTTTAATTAAAACTTCAGAGTAGTTTTTGAACTTGTCCATATGGTGAACTATTAGATGTGTTGGTCACTATTTTATATAAAAGAGAGAGAGAGATGTTAAAAGTTAAACCGAAGCCACGACCTGACGTGTAGAACAACCCACTGACCCATGTTGCCACCCTATTTGTAACATTTTGAATTTTTATTGATAAAAAGTTAATTTTGTAAAAAAAATTAAATTCAATATGTTAATGAATAATCATAATAATAATATTAATAATAATAATGTTAATAATAATAATAATAATAATAATAATAATAAAAGTATAATTAATAACTATTAATTTTTACATAAAATAATAACAACTCAAATCTTCAGGGGGCTAAACTGTAAATTAGATAAAACCAAAACAAAACTTTGAAAGTCAGTTGACAACTGATACAAACCACGGGGACAATTCTCGTAAAATTGAAAAACATCACAACCCCACCCCCCTTCTTCCCCGTGACCCTTTTCCCCACCTTCGGCCGAATTTCAGCCATTATCGAGCACCAAACTTCAAAAATAATTGAAGTAATCGAAAGTGGACAATCATTTATCTATAACTAATCTAACTCAGCTCTTAATTTTAACCAAAACAATCTCAAACACCACACTCGAACAACCTCACGGTCGCGGACCTACAACTCCATTAAAATCCCATATCCGATTCATTTTAACTTAATTTGGCAGAGGGCTTTGCTTCCAGATCATCATCCGAAGCTTCCTACCAATTAATTTGATTATCATCAACAATTACCCATTAATCCATTGAGCACCACGGTCGCGACTGTTCTTGTTGAGTTCAACATCAATTCATCATCATAAGGGTAAATTCCACACACCCACACACTCGATTTTTCATGGGGAACAAAAGCCCATGATTTCAGATGCCATAGCAATCGAATCTGAGTTCAATTTGGTCCGGATTCGAACTAGGGCTCGAATGGATTTTGGGGTTTTGGTTAATTTGGTTTAAAACAATTAAAAACTGATTTCTTTCGCGGCTTAGGCCTTTGGTTTGCTGGTTCTGTGCTCACAATCTAAACAGGAGGTCCCGGGTTCGAACCGGGCAACCTCACTATTTTTAGGCCTTTTTAAGCCTTTAAAAATTCCGAAAAAAATTCTAAAAATTATAAAATGTTTATACAAACATTAAAAATTTTCCACCCAATTATTTTCTGAAATTTATTTCAACATTTTATTTATTTATTTTATTAATTGTTTCAAATAAATAACATAACTAGTTAAGTTTTTTATAAAAAAATAGACTTCAAATAATTGTTGAAATCACTAAATAATTATTGGATTAAATAATATTATATAATATTATTTAAATCATGATTATCTCAATCAAACATAAAAGTTTTATATATAATCTTTTCAAATCATTTTATCTCTTATAGTCACTTAAATAATTAAAAATTTAATTAATTATCATATAATTAATTAATAAATTATTATTCATTCCTCCTGCATTTTAACAATCAATCAAATGGTAAAGTGTATTGGTAGATTTATTTATATATAATTACTTGAAATGAATTTATATAATTCAAGACATTCAAACTAAATAAAATTAGTTTATTTAAACTACCATTCAAAACCCAATGGAAATCCTAATATATTCCCAAATTCTCAAATCACTATTATTCTAATTCGAGACACCGTTCCTTAGGTTAATCATAAGGAAATCGTTAGTGTCTAATCTATCACATCCAGATTCTAATCTTATCAATCAAGTGAGTATTCATATTCCCTTTTTATATCATTTCTTATTTAGGGGAAATCATGTGATACAATATATTCAATCATGATATTCTATTGTTATTTCATTCTAAATTCAATTCAAGACAGGTTATGTTATTACTTGCAACTATGTGAACATACTATGATAAACTGGACGACAGTAAAACCCTAATTCAATCGATCAATCCTGGTATTAACAGTAGATCTACTGGTTTGGATAACCCACCCCATATGAATAGTCGAGTGGTGATTGTACCAGAGGCAATTAGTCAATCTATGGTGTATGTGTGCAAGTCTATTATATGCAAGTGTCAAGTCAAGGGGTTTATATTGTGTCGGTTTATCTATATGCTTTGCTATTGCAATATAAGTCTTAACGTTACCTTGTGAATTGGATTATTCTTAATCAATCAATCAATCTATATGTATATTCAAAACTGTGATTACTCACCAGCTAACTCGTTAGCTGACTTTATTTTCTCATATGATTTCAGGTTAAGCAAGTTAGTGGACTTCTATATGCTCATTTAAGACTCGAACTTAGTCAAAATAAAAGACAATTACTATTTGTGATTCCAATTATTGTATTTGCTGGTGTAAACTCATGCTATCCTGTAATCTGATTTTAATATTATTTTCACTATTAGACAATCATGTGTTATGAACAATCAATCATTCCCTCGTCCGCTCCGATGATTCCGCCGTCGGTCGGGGTGTGACAGATTGGTATCAGAGCCATGGTTATAGGGAATTAGGTTATTAGAAATGGAATGACCTAGACTATAACTAGAACCCTTACACATGAGTCCTCTCATGTATTTTATATGCTTAGATAGGATTTTATGTGCCTTATATGTTTATACTTGATTATGTGATTATATGCCTTATGTGATTCTTCTTATACTTTGAATTTTATCAATGCACACACAAATCTTAAATCATATTCTAAGGCATTGTGTGCCTAAATAAAATAGTTTTCAAAATGAGCTTTGAATCGTTATTCGTGGTTTTCAAATTCGTCAAAGTCTGTGTCTTACAACTTGAAACATGTAATGCTGGAAGAGCGTGATGCCTGTATCTCGGGGTGTTCTGTCTAGGCAAGGCATTCGTATAAATCCAAATCAACCGATGGATCTGTCTACCTTACCTGGGAACCCTCGGGATGAGTATCTGCTTATAGGTACGCATGTCTTCAATAAGGTTGTGTTAGACATAACACTTTGATTAGTCAACGTACTCGCTTTGATTTACGAATCAAACGATTACACTCGGAACATTTCATTGTTATTATGCCAAATTCCCGATTGTCGTTTTCATGTGGTATAACTCCTATTATCCAATTCTCATAAAACATCTTAATGATATTCCAGAATGTCTTCTCGTCAAATCCGTTCACGGTCTAGAAACTCTGGCCGTAAGATTGTTGCTATTGTAGCACGTGAAGTTACTGCGGTCATCCCAATTCTGCTTACCCATTTGAACCAAGGCAACAATGCTGTTCAAAACCCAACTGCACCAAACCCTCCCCAACATTGTACTTACAAGCACTTCAGTTCTTGCAATCCCACTAAGTTCAGTGGAACTGAAGGAGCACTGGATTACTACAGTGGTTCGAAAGCATCATGAACACTTTCCTAAACAGTGAATGCCCTGAAAATCTAAAAGTCCGGTATGCTACAAGTGTCCTCCAGAAACGCGCACTCACTTGGTGGAACGGAGAGAAAAGAACCCGTGGAACCGAAACTGCTCTAGCATTAACATGGGCTGAAGTTAAGGAGCTCATGACTAAAGAGTTCTGCCCAAGAAATGAAGTCCGGAAACTGGAAGCTGAGTTCTGGGAGTTAACCCAAGACAGTGGCGAGAACCTATCATACACTAACCGATTCCACAGACTGAGCCTTTTGGTACCGCACCTTGCTACCCCTACCTCCCGAGCCATCGAAAAATACATTGGTGGACTACCCATGCAGATTCAGGATACGGTGTTGGGAAGGAATCCTTCGACACTAGAAGATGCTATTAGGCTGGCTGCGCAGTTAACCGATAATCATGTGAAAGCTGGTTCTTTAACCAGAAAAGGGTCAAAGAAGAATACCTATAAACTTCCTAACGAAACCAAGAAAACCGACCAACCCGAGTCTTTCAAGAACAAAAAGAGGAAGGCTAATTCTCAAAACTTTGCTGTAATTACCCCTGCTGTACCAATTAATCAAGTCCCTCCAACTCGTCAACCAGCAGTAAACAATCAATCGCTGATGAAAAAGTCATACGCTGGACCTTTTCCGCAGTGTAACAACTGCAATTATCACCATCCCGCTAACATTCAGTGTCGTCAATGCACAAACTGTGGTCGTTTGGGTCATACATTCAACGTGTGCAAGAGTGCTGCTAAAGCTCCGACTAATGCACCAGTCCACCAACATCTTTCTGAAATTACCCAGGGTCGTGCATGCTATCAATGTGGTGATCCGAACCATTTTCGCAATCGATGCCCTCAACTTGTCATCCCGGTTCCTACAGCTCAAGGACGTGCTTTTAACATCAATGCTCAACAAGCTCGAGCCACCAATGATGTGGTGTTGAATAATTCTTGTCCTTGATTTCGTCTTCCTGATTTAAATCATTCAATATTTGAACATCATCATAACTAATTCTATTATCTTGAATTTTGACCTTAATCTTGTAATTGTGATTTCCTTTTTGTTACATTGATGTAATTTGAAAATTTCTAAATTTCTAATTGAGATACTTTTCCTTTCGTTGTTAAGTCGAACTTTGAACCGTTTGCACTGTGGGAGATGCAAGAGTTTGCAAGTTAACATATGACTAAGAACACTCGTATCTCCTAAATGATTCTAACTCATCAAAACAGGGGTGATTCACTTACTATGATGATGATTCTTTATTCGTTTCAATAAATGGTTTCCAATCGTGTGTTTTATGAAATTTCATCCTCTGAATTAGGGTGATTTCCTTATCTCGAGGACTGACTTCAATTATTCTCTTTGGAACTTGCATTTCACAAATGACATGATCTCACCAAAATAGGATTGAAACCCGTACTTTGGTGACAAATGCCAATCTTCGATTGTTTTCTTGTTGTTATGAATCCAATCATCAAGATAGGCATGAATTTCATACTTTGATGATAATTTCATTTTTATGGATTGTATTTTCTCAAATGAAACGACCTCGTTAAAGTAGGAGTGAATTCTGGATTTTGATGAAGAAGTTTATCTTGTTATATTTTGTTTTTGTAAAACTTTATCATTAAGATAGGAGTGAATTCCTTTACCTTAATGGTGAGTTACCTCGTCTTATTTTTATGGATCCTCAACAATGAGTTGGGATCGAACTTTTTGATTGGTAAATTAGTGGTCATACCTTGGGAATACACCATCAAGTTAGGGGTGAAAACCATACCTTGATGATTATTCTCATTTCTTGATCTCCAACTTATCAAGATTGTAATCAAGTGACGAGAGGCATGTAGTAACTTGAAGGGTGAAATAATATTAGTGTTTCGACCTATCAAGCCAAAGCATGATCTCTGAACTTGAAAGAGACCCGATCGTTTTAGGTTGATTTTGATTCCAAGTTTGGAGCATTTAAATTCTTAAATCAATTTCTTACCCTTTATTCTTATGTTTTAACTCGATCTAGCCATATCAAACCATTTATTCCTTACTTATCAACTTTCATTTTGAGATATCATTAACACCCGATTACGTGATGGTAGTTTTCCTAAACAATCTTTTGTCAAGTATATATATTATCTCTGATCGCGATGGTCGCTTCATCTCTCGTTTCTGGAAAAGTCTCCAATCATCTCTCGGAACTCAACTGAATCTTAGCACAGACTATCACCCGCAAACCGACGGTCAGACTGAAAGAACGATACAAACCCTAGAGGATATGCTTTGGGCTTGTGGATCGTGGGATTCTTATCTTCCGTTGATCGAATTCTCTTACAATAACAGTTACCATACCAGCATCCAGATGGCACCATTTGAGGACTTGTATGGCCGAAAGTGTCAATCTCCCATCTGTTAGTCTGAAGTTGGTGAATCACAAATTACTGGTCCGGAATTAATACAATAAACAACCGACAAAATTCATAAGATCCGTGATAACTTGGTCGCTGCTAGAAATCGTCAAAAGCATTATGCTGATAAAAGACGTAAGCCCATGGAATACAATGTCGGTGATCTTGCACTTCTTAAGGTATCACCTTGGAAGGGAGTAATTCGCTTTGGAAAGAAAGGAAGCTAGCACCTCGTTACGTGGGTCCATTCAAAGTACACGAGCGAATTGGGAAAGTGGCCTACAAGCTTGAACTACCCCAAGAGCTCAGCAATATACATCCGACGTTTCATGTTTCAAATCTCAAGAAATGTCTTGCCGATGAAAATCTCCACATTCCACTCGACGAAGTCCAGATTGATGAATCTATGCACTTTATTGAGAAACCAGTGGAAATTATGGATCGGGAAGTTAAAAACTCAAACGCAGTCGGATACCCATTGTCAAAGTCCGCTGGGAATCTAAACGTGACCCAGAATTCACCTGGGAACGTGAGGACCAAATGAAATCCCAGTATCCTCATATTTTCGTTTCAGCCTCCTCGTGATTAAAATTTCGGGACGAAATTTCCTAAAGCAGGGGAGACTGTAACATTTCGAATTTTTATTGATAAAAAGTTAATTTCGTAAAAAATATTAAATTCAATATGTTGATGAATAATCATAATAATAATAATATTAATAATAATAATGTTAATAATAATAATAATAATAATAATAATAATAATAATATAATTAATAACTAATAATTTTTACATAAAATAATAACAACTCAAATCTTCAGGGGACTAAACTGTAAATTAGATAAAACCAAAAACAAAACTTTGAAAGTCAGTTGACAACTGATACAAACCACGGGGACCATTCTTCTAAAATTGAAAAACATCCCAACCCCAACCCCTTCTTCCCCGCGACCCTTTTCCCCACCTTCGGCCGAATTTCAGCCATTATCGAGCACCAAACTTCAAAAATAATTGAAGTAATCGAAAGTGGACAATCATGTATCTATAACTAATCTAACTCAGCTCTTAATTTTAACCAAAACAAGCTCAAACACCACACTCGAACAACCTCACGGTCGCGGACCTGCAACTCCATTAAAATCCCATATCCGATTGATTTTAACTTAATTTGGCAAAGGGCTTTGCTTCCAGATCATCATCCGAAGCTTCCTACCAATTTAATTTGATTATCATCAACAATTACCCATTAATCCATTGAGCACCACGGTCGCGACTGTTCTTGTTGAGTTCAACATCAATTCATCATCATAAGGGTAAATTCCACACACCCACACACTCGATTTTTCATGGGGAACAAAAGCCCCATGATTTCAGATGCCATAGCAATCGAATCTGAGTTCAATTTGGTCCGGATTCGAACTAGGGCTCGAATGGATTTTGGGGGTTTGGTTAATTTGGTTTAAAACAATTAAAAACTGATTTCTTTCGCGGCTTAGGCCTTTGGTTTGCTGGTTCTGCGCTCACACTCTAAACAGGAGGTCCCGGGTTCGAACCGGGCAACCTCACTATTTTTTTAGGCCTTTTTAAGCCTTTAAAAATTCTGAAAAATTTTCTAAAAATTATAAAAATGTTTTTACAAACATTAAAAATTTCCACCCAATTATTTTCTAAAATTTATTTCAACATTTTATTTATTTATTTTATTAATGTTTAAAATAAATAACATAACTAGTTAAGTTTTTTATAAAAAAATAGACTTTAAATAATTGTTGAAATCACTAAATAATTATTGGATTAAATAATATTTATGTAATATTATTTAAATCATGATTATCTCAATCAAACATAAAAGTTTTATATATAAATCTTTTCAAATCATTTTATCTCTTATAGTCACTTAAATAATTAAAATTTTAATTAATTATCATATAATTAATTAATAAAATTAATTATTCATTCCTCCTGCATTTTAACAATCAATCAAATGGTAAAGTGTATTGGTAGATTTATTTCTATATAATTACTTGAAATGAATTTATTATAATTCAAGACATTCAAACTAAATAAAATTAGTTTATTTAAACTACCATTCAAAACCCAATGGAAATCCTAATATATTCCCAAATTCTCAAATCACTATTATTCTAATTCGAGACACCGTTCCTTAGGTTAATTATAAGGAAATCGTTGGTGTTTAATCTATCACATCCAGATTATAATCTCATCAATCAAGTGAGTATTCATATTCCCTTTTATATCATTTCTTATTTGGGGGAAATCATATGATACAATATATTCAATCATGATATTCTATTGTTATTTCATTCTAAATTCAATTCAAGACATGTTATGTTATTACTTGCAACTATGTGAACATACTATGATAAACTGGACGACAGTAAAACCCTAATTCAATCAATCAACCTGGTATCAATGGTAGATCTACTGGTTTGGATAACCCACCCCATATGAATAGTTGAGTGGTGATTGTACCAGAGGCAATTAGTCAATCTATGGTGTATGTGTGCAAGTCTATTATATGCAAGTGTCAAGTCAAGGGGTTTATATTGTGTCGGTTTATCTATATGCTTTGCTATTGCAATATAAGTCTTAACGTTACCTTGTGAATTGGATTATTCTCAATCAATCAATCAATCTATATGTATATTCAGGTTAAGCAAAGTTAGTGGACTTCTATATGCTCATTTAAGACTCGAACTTAGTCAAAATAAAAGACAATTACTATTTGTGATTCCAATTGTTGTATTTGCTGGTGTAAACTCATGTTATCCTGTAATCTGATTTTAATATTATTTTCACTATTAGGCAATCATGTGTTATGAACAATCAATCATTCCCTCGTCCGCTCCGATGATTCCGCCGTCGGTCGGGGTGTGACACTATTTTCTATTTTTCTAAAATTTATTGAGCTAATAATAATTTAACACCTCACAATATATTTTTTAATCTTTTATTAGTATACTTAAGGTTTGAATTTCTTCTCCAGTCTGTTTACTTCTTTTATAGAAAAATTTAATACATAATCTTTTTATCTTTTCTAAACATTTTTATATAAATCTTATTGAAAATGGATTTTTTAAAAATATATTTTTATTATAAAATAAATATCAACCATATGATAAATGTTTTAAAATATAATAGTAAATTATTATATATTTTATATAATAAAAACTAATCATAACTCATATTTGGATGATTAAAATAATTTGTTCATAATATTTAAGATCAGTATTTAAAATAAAAATTGGTTAAAAATAAAAAATAATGGAAAGTAAAATTAATGAAATAAGCACACAAAAAAGAAAATAAAAGATTCATACAAATTACACATTTTGTTCTTTTGAGAGTCAAGGGCAAAATAGGCATTTATAAAAATATAACAGAAAAAGTTAACTGCTGTTAGTAAAAAGGACAAAAAACGTTATAAATTTTCAAATAAAGGATACTCAATGTAATTATTAAAGTTTAAGGACAAGATCCGTAATTTTGAGCATACTTAAAGGACAAAATTTGTAATTTACTCTAGTATTTATAACATTATTTACACATTACCCCTTATAATTAGTTACATAATAACCTCACGCTTACTAATATTTGCATAAAATTTTATATTATCTACCCATACATCAAAAAAAACTTAAAATGTTTTGAGATTTCAGCTATATCTTTTAATCTATCACATTAAAAAATATTTTGAGACTACAACTTAATCTGTTTTTATTTTTAAATATTTTGTGTAAACTTTTTGCTGAAATGATTTGTATTTTATGAGCTACAATAAGTTAATGCGTATATACAAGTCGTCATGCAGAATTCATTTATTTGGTGTTTTAAATTTTAACTTAGAAAAAATATAATAAACTTTTATAAAACTAATACAAGAATAACAAAATATTAAATGCACGTATCAAATTTAAAATGTCGTCCCGCTGCATTACACGGACATCTTTCTGGTCTTTTTAAAAGAAGGTACGAAAATGCATAAATGGGGTTTGATCCAATGAAGCTTTCATCAAACGCGTCTAAGTAAAGGTCAAAAAGGCCCTACTAAATTATTTATCATGTCTGTTTTTGTTTCCAATCTCTTTTGAAAGATTGTCATGCTGATGCGGTAACAATAATAAGTGGAATCATAACAAATTTGTTACTTTTTACACGTATTGATATATAAAAATAAAAAATAAAAAAAATTATTTGTTATTTTAGCTCATTAAACAAATAATGTTCTACAAATGAGAAAATAGTACTTACAGGCTATGATCATATTTATATTCGCCAAAAAAGAGTAATATGATTATAGTTTATTTAAATAACAGTGAAAATTAACCTTATAAAGTATGTTATAATTTTAGATCAAGATTTAAGCTTACACAAACAAGCTAACGAACCAACTAATAATTAACCCAACAATAATCAGTACTTACTTTGGTTTGAACCCAACTCGTTTACAATGATAAACCAATTTCATGATGCTTTTCTCCCAATCTTTTTTCAAATGTAATTCGAGTGAATTGCGTATACAACCCTAGTTTTAACCTCATGCCAATTGCCAAGACAAATTTTTTTGGCAAACTGTTAAAATATTCTTCTTCTTTATACATAATATGTATCATATTTAGTGCATGGCAATATAAAAAATCAAAAAATAATATAAAAGTATAAAACCTCCCGACCTTCGTCACACAACTTTATGTATAACTTCTTCACAAACAAATTAATCCAATCTTACTAATCATCATTTCTAATGAATCATGTGTACAAATTAGCTACCAAAGTCCACTTACAACTAGAAGAACACTAAACAATTTTACCATTTTAGCAAATCATGTATCAACATCTCATCAATGACAATTGACGATAAACACCAAATATTGATTCCATAACAAGCAATTACAGCTCAAAAAACCCCCAAAACAAAAACCACAAAATAATATCATCAACTCGAAATCACCACCGTAGATCTCCGATCTCTATACCGATGCAGAAACACAAACCCTACAACAGCCAACAAAGCGACACCAGCGGTACCGCACACTAAGCTCGACACCATCAACATCTTCCTCACGTGATCGCCACCGCCACCGCTACCGCCGGAGACGGCGGTGCTCCACGACGGATCGCTGAAGTTTCTGGCCTCCGGAAGCGGCTCTGCGGTGGTGGACCCGCCGGAGCCGAAGAACGATGACATCTGCGGTGGCGTTGCTGTCTCCGGCGACTCTGCGGCGGTGGAGAGGCCGTGGTCCGAAGGCCGGAGTTCTTTGCCGTCGGATACTCCGGCGATGGAGATTCCGATGAGTGGTAAGTAGAGTGCTATTAAGATCACATTGTGCCACCTATTCTCCATGTGAAGAAGTTTTGTTTTGTTTTTGTTTTTGTTGGCTTTTTATCGGTGGGTTTGTTTTGGTTATTTGTTTTTTTTTTTTTTTCTAATAAAAGGTTTTTTTTATATATAAAACTTGAGTTAAAGAATAAAGGGTGGAGAATAAAGATACTTTAATGCGCTTGTCTTTTTAAGTAACTTAGTTTTTTTTTTTTGTAAGTTTAAAATTTTCTATTTAAAAGAAGTTTTCTTTAATGAAAAACTTAGTTTAATAAAATGGATTTTTACATATATTCTATTTTAACACCATAAATTACACATTTTTCTCAAAGCAAAAATATTAATTACGTATTTTTCTTTTCTGAAACATATATGTTACGTATTTATCTTAATCATTATTAAAAATGGCTATTTTACGTTGTTTATATTAAGACATTTTTTCATTCTTATGTTTTGTTATTATAATCAATGTTCTCAGAACCGGATCGGTCGTCGAACCGGACGCCTTACTGGTTTGGTGGTCGGACCGGTCGAACCGGTCGGACCGGTCGGACCGGATGGACCGGATTTAACTATATTTTAATTATATTTATATATGTAATTAAATATAAGTAATTTATATATGATTTATACATATATTTTATAGTTTATATAAAACTTAACTATATTTGTATATCTTACGTACTAATTTATGGTTTAACACCCCGTTTTTACCCACTAAAAACAAAAAAAAAAAAAATAGAAAACCGGTCAAAACCGGTCCGGTTCGCCGGTCCAACCGCCGGTTCGGTTCGGACCGGCCGGTTCAAATGGTCAAAAACGATCCACCCTCGACCGGACCGGACCAGCCACCGATTCGCGGTCGGACCGGCCGGTCCGATCCGGTCCTAACAACATTAATTATAATTGTTTAAAACTTTGACAATTATGTTTTGTATTTAGAGAATTAACTTTGATTATCGGTGGTTTTTGTTTTGAAATCTGAAACAGAGCACCAGGATAGTTTTCAACTAACTCAACTAACTTTTGAAAGTAATTCTTTATTAAATGTGTTAATCTTCAATACAAGCTCATACGTATTTATACAAAATGAAAATTACAATCTCAACCCTCTAATTCATGGAATTACATTTCACATCCTCCAACATACTCCCCCCTAATTCCAAGAATCACTCTTCAATTCCTCCATGCCAATCATATATCTCATATCAGCAAATCTTACTCTCGGCAAAGCTTTAGTTAATACATCTGCTCTTTGTAAATCTCCACTAACAAACTCAACACGAATTTGTCCTCTTTCTATACACTCTCTAATAAAGTGATACCGGGTATTAATATGCTTGCTCCGACCATGAAAAACAGGGTTTTTCATTAACTGAATTGCTGACTTATTATCCACAAAAAGTGTCACCACACCCACACTTTCCTGTGTAATTTCCTCAAGAACACCTTGCAACCACAATGCTTGGCAAGCTGCTGAGGTAGCAGCCATGAACTCAGCCTCACACGAAGACAATGCCACAGTTGTTTGCTTCTGTGAATGCCAAGAAACTACTGAACTATTATAAAAGAATACATTCCCTGAAGTACTTCTTCCATCATCACTATCTGTCAAATGATTGCTATCACTATAACCAACCAAACTTCCACCTCCAAACTGCTTGTACTTCAGTCCAAAACACACAGTTCCTTTTACATATCTGACTATGTGTTTTACTACCTTCAAATGTGCTACTCTTGGACATTGCATGAACCTACTCACATAACCCACTGCAAAACTTATATCCGGCCTAGTTTGAGTCAAGTACCTTAAAGATCCGACCAACCTTCTATACTCGGTTGCATCAACCTCTACACCCCCTTCATCTTTAAACAACTTTAGACCTGGTTCCATAGGGATTTTTGTCTCATTGCAGTCTTCCAAACCAGCCATCTTGATTACTTTCTTTGCATATGCTGCTTGTCTTATAGAAATACTACCTTGTAATTGAGCAACTTCAATACCCAAGTAGTAACATAATACTCCTAAATCCGTCATTTCAAACCTTGACTGCATCTGCTGCTTGAACTCAGTGACTTTAACTTCATCACTACCAGTTACAAGCAAGTCATCAACATAAACTCCCAATATCAATGTAGAATCCGACTTAATTCTCACATAAACTGCTTGTTCATGTTGACACCTCTTAAAGCCCAAATCCTTTAAAACCTCATCTAACCTTAGGTTCCATGCTCGCGGTGCCTGCCTCAAACCATAAAGGGCCTTAATAAGTTTGTAAACTTTATGTTCATTCCCTTTACTTTCATAACCCTCAGGCTGTTTCACATAAACATTTTCCTTGAGTTCACCATGCAAGAACGCTGCCTTTACATCAAGATGAAATACTCTCCAACCCATCTTCGCAGCCCAAGACAAAATCAGTCTAATTGTCTCAATGCGTGCTACAGGCGCAAAAGCATCTTCAAAATCTACCCCTGGCTGCTGAACATAACCTTTGGCAACCAATCTTGCTTTGTGTTTAGTGACTGCTCCTGTTGCATCACGCTTAAGTTTATACAGCCACTTTAGACCAATTTGATTACACCTTAGAGGAGCATCAGTGAGAATCCATGTTTTATTCCTTTCTATAGCCTGTATTTCTTCATCCATTGCTTGTCGCCACTCTTTCTCCTTAAATGCTTCTTGAAAGCATGTGGGTTCCTCATCTTGAGCCAGTAACAATTCCACATCAGCCATTTCCTGTTGTCGAGTGCTGCCATACTGTACTCTTCCATCCAACACAAAGTCACTTAGCTTCTTTGGCACATGAGACATTCGACTTGATCTTCTCAATACATGGTTACCCCCCTCGGCACCCTCTGTACTACTAGTACTTTGGGGATCACTTCCTTCACAGTCCACTTCAACTTCTTGCCTTTCTTGACTGTGTGAACTTGGACTACCCAGCTGCAACTCATCACTTTGGACAACAAACTCAACCCACTTGGTATAAGACCTGGAACCTCCATCTGCAACTCCATTTGAATCCCAGTCATACGTCCTATTCTCTTCAAATTTTACATCCTTGCTGATCACTACCTTGTTGCTGACAGGATCATACATTCTATATGCCTTAGACCTTTGCTCAGTTCCAAGGTGAACCATCATGATACTCCTATCTTCCAGCTTCCTTAATGCTGGCTTTGTAACTTTCACATGTCCAACACACCCGAATATTCTCAGGTGACCCATGTTTGGTTTCCGTCCCTTTAACATCTCATAAGGAGTACACTCTGGTAGGGCCTTTGTTATCAATCTATTCAGTACATATACTGAGTGTCTTACTCCTTCAGCCCAGAGTTCTTTTGGCACTCTCATCGCCTTCATCATACTCCGTGTCATGTTTAAAATTGATCTATTTCTCCTTTCGACCACACCATTTTGCTGTGGGGAGTAAGGTGCGGTTAGCAACCTGCTAATCCCTTCCTTTTCACAATACAACATGAACTCTTGGGATGTAAACTCCCCCCCACGATCAGACCTAAGAGCCTTCAACTTAAACCCAACCTCCTTTTCAACCTTGGACTTAAACAACTTGAATTGCTCAAACGCCTGATCTTTAGATTTTAACATGTACACCCATATAAATCTAGTGCAGTCATCTACGAGTAACATGAAGTATTTATTACCTGCCTGAGTTGAAGGACTAATTGGTCCACATAAGTCAACTGAGACTAGTTCAAGTGGTTGAGAGGCTCTGTATGCTGATTGCATTGGGAATGATTTTCTAGAGTGTTTCCCAGCTAAACAAGCCTCACACAGCTGTGATGGGTGACTTATTAAAGGCACACCTATCACCATTCCTTTGCTAGTCATTGTTTTGAGTGCCTCAAAGTTCACATGGCCCAACCGCCCATGCCATAACCATGGCAAAGTGTCTATTTTTGACTGGAAGCACATAGGTGTCCCCGTCTTCAGAACTGTTTTGTAGAGCCTGTTTGGCGCTCGCGGGACTTTCATCAGCAATCTCCCACTTCTTTCATATAGCCACAAGTAATTGTCCTTCATTTTTATTTCACAACCCGTTTCAGTGGCTTGCCCAAGACGGAATATGTTACTCCTCAGATGGGGTATGAAGTACACATCAGCCAGCATTCGTTGCTCCTGGTTTTTACACTCCAAAAGCACTGTCCCCTTTCCTTCTATTCGTACAGTTGACCCATCCCCGAATCTTACATTCCGCTTTATGTTCTCATTAAGGTCCGAGAACATAAAGGAATTACCCGTCATGTGATTCGACGCACCATTGTCAAGGTACCAGACCTCACTCTCATCTTGTTCAGATGAGTACTTGGCCGGTAGTACTCCTTGTTCATTCAAGAACACTATCTCTTTATGTTCTTGAACCTTGACTGTCATCAACAACGCCGGCTCTTCCTCACTTGTTTGGGATAGATTCACCTCTGGGTCTTTGGATCTTGTGGGACATTCTGAAGCATAATGGCCATATAAGTCACATTTAAAGCACCGGATTTTCGATTTATCCTTCACCGGTCGCTCGGCATGCTTTTGACCTTTGGCTCGATTTCGATCAGTGTCTTTTCCATGTGGCAATCGGTTCTTTTCCTTCTCCCGACCCTTACCATATCGATCTGAGTTGTTCTTCATTCTTCCTGAATTCTCGAACTCTTTCTTTCGATGCTGCCATTCTGTGTAAGTGAGGAGTAACTGATCGCTCTTTTGAGTGTTAACCTTGGCCTTCATTCCAGTTCTTTCTTCAAATGCTTTCAAGCGCCCGATCGCTTCTGGTAGTAGCAGTGTTTCAAGATCCACAAATTGTTCAATTGAAGCAACAATTTGAATGAATCGTTTGGGAACACCACCAAGAAACTTACGGACAAGAGCAGAGTCCTTGAATGGCTCACCGAGATCTCTAGCCTTAGAAGCTATTGCCCCAAGTCTCGCAACGAAATCATCAATGGATTCCTCTTCTTTCATTTTGAGACTTTCGAACTTGTTTCTTAATGTCTGCAATCGAGCCTTCTTTACTCTGTCAACCCCAACGTATCTGGTCTTGATTGAATTCCATATGTCTTGCGCAGACTCACATTCAGCCACTTGTAAAATTAGATCTTCCGGCATCGCCTGATACAGGTAGGCGATTGCAGTGCTATTTTTCTTTGGGTCAACTTGTGTCTCGGCCGGTGGTTCTATAGCCTCCCACAGGGAGTGAACTTTGAAGATTGCCTTCAATTTTAGGGCCCATATTGTGTAATTAGTGTCTGTGAGAACTGGACCCTGGAGAGGTATCGCATTACTCTCTTTGATTGTGACTAATTGGGTGTTTGGAGGAGTGGCCGCCATCGTCTTCTTCCTTCGCTGGTACGACCGTCCAAATCCTTGCGAATTCGTTTTTTCTCTTCGTTGAATTCGTTTACCCTTATTCGATTCACTCCTTTTGATCGATCGTCACCGTCTTCTTCCTGAGAGCTCTGTGACGGGTGGTTCAAGGAACAACCTTTTTATGATATTAAAACACGTAACATTCTCTCATTTAATCGTGTAATTATCTTGAATTAGATAACTACAGTTGCTTATGTTTCAGGAATGATTGGAGCTAAAAATGGAGAAAACGTTGCTAGCATGGAACGGAGTGACGTGTGTGGAACGAAGAAAAGAAGATAAAAATGTCCAAGCTCTACCGTACCTTACGGTGGCCACCGTAAGGTACGGTAGACCCCAAATATTGAAGTTTTCCACCGTATAACAGAAGGTTTCCACCGTACATATCTTGTGGCTACCGTAACTTACGGTGGCTACCGTAAGTTACGGTAGAAGCAACTTTTTGGCAAGTGGATTCTCATATTTAAATCACAAGTGGAAGGCTTTTGAGGGATAAATGGAGATGTGACGAAATTCTGGAGATTGTCTGCAACTTTTGAGCTGTGATGTTTTGTTTAAAAGGGCTTGATTCATGTGAACATGGGAAGCTAATCTCCTTTGAAGAAATCATTCGGGTGGTGAGATTCAAGTGTTGTTTTGGTCAAGCTTTGGTTGAACTTCTTAGTTGTGTTGAAGAACAAGATATTGTGGTACTTTGATCCTTGTTATTTCACTTTGATTGTTATGAATTGTCTTTTGAATCTTGTTCTCATGCATAAAACTATGAGTGGCTAAACTTCTTGTGTGTTTCCTTTTGGTTTGAAGGATTTGTAAATTTGATCATGTTGGTGTTTTCTATTTATGGGATGATGAAATTGATCTTGTGATTGTTTTGTCATGATGATTGTGTATTATGTGTAATGGGTCATTCATAAATTGCTTAACTTTAACCATACGTTCTTGATGCCATAGGCAAATCTTGATTTAGTGGAAAGGTTGGGTAATTTGATAGTGATACTGATTATCGAGAGATAACCTTGCTAATACAAGTACTTAGTCCTCTTTGATCACACATAAACACACACTCATGAACCATGTCTATGTGGTTCTTCCCAATTAACACCAATATCATCATTTGTTAAAATCCGGATACCAAAGGGAAACATATTTCTCATTACTGATTTTTACAAACCAATTTACTTTTACTTCTTGCTTTAAGCCAATTCACAAATCAACAGATTATTGAACTTTACTTATTTATCATTTTAGTTAAACCTAGGTAATTGCAATTTGAATTAAGTTAACACATATTCCACAAACTCCCTGTGTTCGATACCCACTTACCGCTAACTAATTAGTTGTATTTGGTTTTAAATTTGATTGAGACTTCGACCTCACGTCACTCTGATACCAAATGAAACAGAGCACCAGGATAGTTTTCAACTAACTCAACTAACTTTTGAAAGTAATTCTTTATTAAATGTGTTAATCTTCAATACAAGCTCATACGTATTTATACAAAATGAAAATTACAATCTCAACCCTCTAATTCATGGAATTACATTTCACATCCTCCAACAAAATCAAGTTTTGTAGTTTTATATTTAGAGATGTAATTTTATTGTTTTTATCTATCTGTAAAACTCGAACTTTAAGAAAAAATTAATTGATAAGGAAATATGTAAAATTAGCTTAGTAAAATTACGGGTAAAATATTGTTTCAATAAGTAAATTTAATAAAATTGATAAACATGTAATATTTTAGAAATAGAAAATATGTAATTGAATTTTTGGCTCGGGTAAATATGCAATAAATTATTTTAGAAATGAAAAATATGTGAATGCCCCTTAATAAATAAAAAAGGTTCTTAATTTAGATGTTAAACAAACCCAAATCCATGTTAAAAAATCTACATATAAAGTTAGATAAACTGAATTATCAGTTATCATAATGTCAATTACTATATGGTAAATTACATGTAAATATAATTACCTTGCACTCTTAGAGCATCCACATATCCACTACACTCGTGTTTAGGGCATTTTGGATCTCACATGGTGGGGATAAGGAGGAGATGATGTACAAATTTTTATTTGTGTCCCCATATGTCGCTTAGTAAGTTTTATTAGTGTTTTTAGAACCGTACCGATTGAATTGGGAAGCGGTCATAAACCGGTCTGTTTGTGTGTATTTGGATTGTTGTCAGTTAAATCTATCGGTTACCAATTGGACCGAAGAACCATTGAACCGATCCAGCACACATGTACCCATTGTCACCGCCGTCGCAACACGAAGACACTCATTGGAGCTCAATCTACCACAACACCCATTGCCATCACCATCGCACTCTCAAGAAACCCATCTCATTAAGGCTTCGATCCATGGACTATAATGGCAATTGGCGGTGCGCAGCGGGTGTAAGCGAGGTAGGAGGTGGTTGTGTAGATCTAGGATATCCTGGTGGCGACGGTTGTGCGGTGGTGTTGTGTTGGGCAATGGTTGTGTACATTTAGGATTCTCGTTTTCTTGGTTAAGAGAGAGAGAGAGAGAGAGAGAGAAAGAGTAACTTTGTTGAGTGTTTAGTTTTTTAAGTATTTAACTGTTTAAAGAAGTTTGATTAAACTACACTGTTAGTCCTAGTTACTGAAAAGACTAAAATGCGCTTGTAATTAACAGAATTATTCAACGGTGTTAGTTGGTTGGAGCTTATTGAGACAAGATTACAAACCATAAGGAGTAAAATCATGACTTTAAAATTAAGAGACAAATCGTTATATGGACCAAGCAAAGCAAGACGAAGTTTACTTAGAAGTTTTTTATATTGATATGAAATTATATGATATTATAAGGTATAATAGTTATTTTGATGAAGGTGTGCTGGTACCTTTCTTATAACCTTACCTTCTAATAGTAAATGATGAAAATGCTGATAAATATAGACATAGGTTCAAATAGAAACTAATTTTACCTAAACATCCTAAGAAGAATTTTAGCCACATCAATAACGGCTCAAACGAACTTTGACTCGTCCTATAATTGGGTTTGTTACCAGCGATAAATCATTCTTCCTAACTACAAAACTGGTTTCTAATATAAAATACAACAAATTTTAGACTTGTTTTAGTAAACCATATATTTAGTATCGACAAGTAGGGGTGTGACATCTTGTAGATTTAAGCAGTAAATTTTAGAGAATATATTTCACATTGTGATCATCTTTAAGCCGGTGAAAATAAAAATCATCCAATCCGCTTTAAACGGGTGAAATAAACATCACTCAATCCGTTTTTGTAATAGTTTCTTTCAAACCTATTACAATCATGACATAATTGAAATTAAAGCACACTTGTAAACCCCAATCATGATTCTACTGTGCATCAATCTAAAATCTGATTTCGAATTCGATTACCCTTTTTCACAATCTGTTCTTACCTTAATAAGAGCATCATGTAAGTCCAACTTCAAATCAAAATTCAAAATGGAGTTAAGAACACCAAAAATGTACAATTACAAGGGGTTTCTGTTCTGATCACAAAATTCAAATCAAACGATACAACAAAACCACAAAACCAACAATGTTCATCAAACATCTAAACAAATCGTAGTATAATCAAATCAAATCCAATCGAATGATTCGAATCCAGAACCACATGAAAACTTATGTCAACATATCTTAACCAAGGTACATATGCACTCCAACAGCTAACAAGAATATGCATATAAGCGCGAAATAGATAACCGAATGGACCAATATCGACACGCCACTCGTTTGAAAGTTACCGAATTCGACCACCCTGTTGCGACCCGGTATCTGAACCAGCAGTCCTGGAGTTAGCAGGATGAACAGCACCACCGCGACGAACACCGGGCCCCAATCGGACATTATTAACAGCTGGGGACTGCTGATTGATGTAATATGTTTGGTGTGAAGTATGAGTATGTGTGATTGATGAATAATTGATGAACAGGTATTGGGTTTTTAAGGGTGTAGAGGTGGAGGAAGAGACAAGATAGGTATGACTGTGAAAGGGGAAAAGTGAAGGTGATTGCTTACTCAAGTGATCCAGAATTAACACGAATCGCACTCACATGAACATGTGAGTTGTGAGTTGTGAGTTGTGACCAATGTTTGAAACTGAGTAGTTTCTTCTTTAAAATTATGTGAGCGGGAGTTCTTAAATTATTTAAAGTTTTAAGTGATTGTGAGTAGAAAAGAAAGAAAATATTACTGTTTATCTGTAAATTTAAGATTTCACTGTTAAACCCTTATAAATTTTTTAATATTTTTAAAAGCGGTTGTGAGTGAAGGAGGGAGAAAAGATAATAAAAAATGTATAAAAATATATATTTAATTGAAAGAAGGGAAAAAAATCAATGGTTTTTAGTATAATTATAAAGATAAAAATAAAAAATAGAATGTGAGTGCTCTAATTAATTTAGTTTTGAAAAGTGAATATCATATTATCATCATAAATAAATTGAAAGGTAATATATGGAGATTTAAGTGTGAGAGATTTTAAAGCAATAATGATTATATTTGGTTTTTAATATGTTTGATATATTATTTTAAATGCCTAATATAGTTTAATAAAATTGATATGATATAGAGAAGATTAGTATCTGCCTTAAGATGAGAGACATAAAAATTGTATAAATAAGATGTGTAGTGATAAATATATGGTAGACGTCTTGTCATTTAGAGGAAAAGTCTTGGATTCAAATCTAAATGTGATGTAATTAATTGTAAATTTAGAAATGGAAGTGAATTGAATTTGTTGTTAAAAAAATAAAAAAAGATAAAATAGTTGTATGATTTATTGTATAGGTTGATTATAATGCATTTTGTTTCGGTGTAGTTGTCAACATAATATGTATGTGTTTGTGCGGTTATCAGTATATCACTAATGTAATTGTCAACTAATATTTCTATTATAATAAAATGATAACTAAGAGAGACACGTGACAGTAATATATTCATGCTCATCAATTTTTCATACTTTCCTCTCTTATTAAAAAATCATATTAATTAGTAATAATATTAATTAATTCTTTTTTAGATTAAAATTAATAAATTAAAAAAAATTATTAATGTTATTTCTAAAGATAAAAATCTATATAAAATTATACTTTTTTCTAAAACATCAATAATTTTTAGTGGTGTTTTTATAAAAGAAAACCTTTTATAAACAAAAAATAATTAAAACTAAAAGTTATAATAATAAATTTTAAAATAAAACTTTCATTCTATTTATAATAAGAAAGATTTTATTCACATCTTAAATGACATTTATCTAAGCATATTATATTATAATTAATAAATTTATATTCTATTTAATAATTTATTTATTTAACAATAGATGTGTTTACCAGAGCTGATGATATTTATAAATAGCATCTTTTTTGGACTCTTCTATAAAAAGTTACAGTAATTTATCTCAATAAGTATGACATGAAATAATCAAAATTCAAACTCGAATTAAATTTAAACAACAAAATCAAATTTTGAGTAATCTGATCGATTTTCGGATAAATTAAGGGTCCTAATAAATAGACACCCACTTTTTTAAATCGACACCCCCCTATACGTCGCGTATGGGTCCATACGCGGCCCATACCCCGCGTATAGGGTACGCCATTAATGCGACATTAATGACTGACAACCGAAGTCACATCACTACACCTATACGGGGCGTATAGGTCCATACGCCACGTATAGGTCGGTGTCGATTTAAAAAAGAATATAAGCTATACGCCGCGTATGGTGCCATACGCGGCGTATAGGTCCTCGGCAACTATATCTTTCAAATTTTCTATTTTTTACACACAATTCAAAAAAAAACACTCTCGTATAGCACTATACTCCACGTATTGATCTTCGATTTTTCAACATCCAGGTACGTATTATTGTTCATACATCATTATTATGTTAATCGTTCATTGATTTAAACGTTAAAGTAGTGTTTTATGCCCCAAAATGCGTGATTTAAAAACTGGATTAAAGAACTATACGCTGGTACAGCCCCGCGTATAGGGCTATACGCAGCGTATAGTTCTTTGGTTGGGGACGAAGACACATTGGTGTGTACCCTATACGCGGCGTATAGATATATACGCGGCGTATAGGGTATTGCAATACGCAACTTGGGGGCCATACGTGGGTCCCCTATACGCTGCGTATAGTCCTATACGCGGCGTATAGGGTCGAATTCGACCTATACGTTGCCCTGTGACCCATACGCTGCTACCCTATACGCGGCGTATAGCCCTATACGCGGCGTATAGGGTAAATATATATATACAAATACATATATATGTATATACGCATATACATATACATATACATATACATATACATATACATATACATATACATATACATATACATATACATATACATATACATATACATATACATATACATATACATATACCTATACATATACATATACATATACATATATATGTATATACACATATACATATACATATATGTATATGTACATATATACGTATACGTATACGTATATATGTACATATACATATATGTATATGTATATGTGTATATACATATATATGTATGTATACGTTGTTTTTGACCTATTTGTTCACCTGTGCAGATATGTCTTCCGATTCTGAGATTGAGGCTGACGTTGTTGACCATATTGCCGAGCATCCTTGGTTGCAGTTTGATGCCGGTTCCGTTGAGCACGCTAAGTGCTCAAAATTTATTCGGATGAAGATCGGTCATCAAAAGGCCGTAGATTGGGAGGTGATGGCTGAGTTGGGAGAGCGCGATCGTCTTGCAGCTATTATCGGAGACGATACGCCGTGGAGACGTCTTTTTGAGATCGCATTCTTACCGTCCCACCGTGAGCTGGTAGTGGAGTTTTTATCCACATTTACATATATTCGTCCAGATGAGATGGTGGAGGACGATGAGCGATCGGAGATATCTTTTACGCTTTGTGGACATGCACATCAGATGTCCATTGAGCAGTTTGCAGTTGTCTCTGGGCTTTATTATGAGCCGGAGACTGTTACCCCTCTGTTCACTGAGGGTATTACTGAGATGGAGGAGGGCACATTGAGAGAGTGGTGGCCTGAGATTGCCGGAGGTCCGTTTCAGAGGACTAAGGGCAGGGTCACCGGCATTCGAGATCCTCTCATCCGTTATCTGCATCGGATGATCGCCACGTCCATCACGGGACGTGGCAAGAGTCGGGAGTGGTGTACCATTCCCGACTTATTTTACTTATACTGTTTGATTACGGGGACCAGGTGTAACCTGGCGAGGTGTTTGGCGGAGTATTTTGCTTCGTATTATCATCGGCAGGAGCGAGGAGCGGTGTACGGCGGCGCGTACATCACGTTGATTGCCCGATCTTTAGGTTATCTTCCTCGGCATCTTGGTGACGTGTCTCCGCCGATCGAGCCGGTGAGATTAGATCGTCGTACGCTATTCGGCATGCGTATTATACGCCAGTTTCCGGTTGGCATACGATTCTCTCTTCGACCTGGGGAGATCTGGCAGCCGGCACCAGTTCAGCAGCTCGGCCCCGTCGATCCACTGCAGCAGCACGGGCAGCCGCATGATCAGCCACCACCCGACGAGCAGCCACATGATCAGCCGCCTCCTCAGCCACATCAGCCGCCTCCTCAGCCTCAGATCCCACGACATATTTATAGAGAGGTGAGGCTGCCTGCACGTGTGGAGACATTGTTGCAGGATATGTCTAGGAGCTTACGGCAGCAGAGTCGACGGCTCGATCGCGTTGAGGATCTGATGGAGTGGCAGGTTCAGTCAGAGATGGCGCGGCGTTCTGGTACTGATCCTCCGCCGTTGCCACCGCCTCGAGATTACCCTGACTCCCCGTAGTTTTGTATTGTAATTTTTATTTTGTTATGTAATTTAAAAACTTTGTAAATATATTATCAGTTTATGTTTATCTTTTATGTTTATTATCAGTTTATGTTTATCTTTGTAAATATATATAGACATACAGACATACATACATACATACATACAGACATACATACATACATACATACATACATACAGACATACATACATACATACATACATACATACATACATACATACATACATACATACATACATACATACATACATACAGACATACATACATACATACAAAACATACATACAGACATACATACAGACATACATACATACATACATACATACAGACATACATACATACAGACATACATACATACATACACAATACATACATACATACATACATACATACATACATACATACATACATACATACATACAGACATACATACATACAGACATACATACATACATACATACATACATACATACATACATACATACATACATACATACATACATACATACAGACAGACATACATACATACATACATACATACATACATACATACATACATACATACATACATACAGACATACATACATACATACATACATACAGACATACATACATACAGACATACATACATACATACACAAATACATACATACATACATACATACATACATACATACATACATACATACATACATACATACATACAGACATACATACATACAGACATACATACATACATACAGACATACATACATACATACATACATACATACATACATACATACATACATACAGACAGACATACATACATACATACAGACATACATAAATAATTTTAATTCAAATTATATATATATTAAAACTCAAAAAATTAAAAAAAACATATACATATATAAACTATACGCCGCGTATAGACCCATACGCGGCGTATAGCTCAGTCCTCTTGCGACCACGTACAGTGCTCTTGCGACCAATTATTTTATACTATACGTGGCGTATGGCCCATACGCCACGTATAGTACAAAATAGTTGGTGCTCATGCGACCACTACAGTCCTCTTGCGACCAATTATTTTGCACTATACGTGGCGTATGGATCCATACGCCACGTATAGTACAAAATAATTGGTGGTGTCAGATGTACTTTTTGTACGATGTACGATTACATGGTACATACGCTGCGTATAGGATTCTATACGTGGAGACGTGGCAAGCCTATACGTAGCGTATAGGCCCATACGCTGCGTATAGCGTCCTATACGTGGCGTATGGACCCATACGCCACGTATAAATTATTTCGATATGACATGACCCAAGATTCGTTTTCACCTATATAACAACGATTTCGATAACACTTTCGATATTCTTTCGATTCCTGTAAATCCCAAACGTATTTCTCTCTCAAAATATCACACTTTTTATTCGTTCGGTATGTCGTTTTGGGACGGTAACTATTTGTTTGGTGAATATTCAAATGAATATTCAAATGAATATTCGTTCGTGGTGGATAGTAATCAAGATGATGCGTACGTTCAATCTGCTTACGAGACAGGACTGCCAGATTTAAACCAATCGTATGTTCCCGATGATGAAGTTGAGTTTTGCCGAGAGTCAACTTACGACACGCAACAAAATAATATACTCTCGAGTGATGAAAAACAAACGACAAAAGTATCGTTTGAAACATCTCAAAATTTTTTATCTCTCGATGAGCTAGTCTGTTGGGCTGTTAATAGAGGACGTGATAATGGTTACGTTATTATTACACGAAGATCAAAGAAAAAAGAAGGTCAGGTCGTAAAGGTATGGCTTATCTGTGATCGTGCGGGCGAACACAAAAGTAAAGCGACAGTTAGACGATCTGGTAGCAAAAAAATCGGATGTCCTTTTAAATTGGTAGGGATATACGACAACAAACGTCGTTCGTGGAAATTAGAGGTGCGAAGTGACGAACATAACCATGATCCTGCTCAACATATGGAGGGGCATCCTTTTGTAAGAAGGTTTTCTCAAAACGAATACAATTTGGTGGAGCAGCTTACTGATCAGAACATGGAGCCTCGTAGCATCTTATCAGCTATTAAAAAGCAAAATCCTAATAACGCATCAATAACCAGAGACGTATACAACGCTCAATATAAGATAAGAAGTGAAAGAAAAGTCGGTGAAACACCAATGCAAGTCTTAGAAAACCTTTTATCTATTAAAAGGTACGTTTATTACACCCGAGGTTTTTTTTTCAATAGACTTAATTAAAATGAAGCCTAACTTGTATTTGTATCCTCACTTAACAACATCAATTTTCCTTCCTTTTTCAATTAAAAGGTATGTTTATTACACCCGAGAAGATCCCGATACTAATGTCGTAGAAGATATATTTTTTTGTCATCCTAAATCATACGACACTTGGCGTGCATTTCCGCACGTGCTGATGATAGACGCTACATATAAAACAAACATGTACAAGCTTCCGTTTGTTCAGATTGTTGGTGTGACCTCCACACACAAGACATTTTGTGTTGCTCATGCGTTTATTAGCAAAGAACGGGAAGATAATTTTGAATGGGTGCTTAATAGATTGAAAGATACGTTAAGCAAGTGTATGGAGCCGCGCGTCATAATAACAGACAGAGATCTCGCTTTAATGAACGCATGTGTTAAAGTATTTCCGAATGCTTCAAAGTGTTTATGCAGGTGGCATATTGATGAAAATATCGCGAAACACTGTAAAGCAAGTTTTACGAAAGATGACTGGAGAAAGTTTAAATATGCATGGGCACGTTTGTGTGAGTCTCCCACGGCGGAGATTTACGAGTATAACTATAACCTTCTTTACGAACGATTAGTTGAAGCGAATCGAGAAAGTAAGTTTTTATTAAATTTTAATTATGTTTTATTATATTTTCAATATATAATTTAAGCGTGATTTATTATATTTTCAGAGGTATTGTCATATATAAACAGAAACTGGTTAGAGAGTTACAAAGAAATGTTTGTATCAGCCTGGACTAACTTGAACCGCAATTTTGGCCAACGCACAACAAATAGGGTGGAGAGTCAACATACAAATTTAAAAAGATATCTTAAATCAACAAATAGCTCACTGGATAGACTTGTGGAGTTTGTAGATCAATTGGTGAACGCACAAGAGGTAAATTTAAAAGAAAGCTTTGAGACAAGCAAAATTAAAACCATGAATCATCATAAACTTCCGCTATTTGATTACTTAAGAGGCAAGGTTTCACACATAGCTCTTGATTTATTAGTTGCCGAAAACACTAAATTGCATGTGATGCGCTCTGCAAATGCAACATGTGGTTGTCATCTTTTCACTAGTTGTGGCTTGCCTTGTGCTTGTCGGCTGGAAAAATATGAACATTCTGGTAATAGTCGCTCCATCATTATCATTTTTCTATTAAAGTGACAAATTATGTATTAATTTATACTTTATAATGCAGGCACTAAAATTCCATTAGATGCAATTGACGTATTTTGGACGAAGCTTGATAACATTAAGCCATCATATACGGTGGATGAAAAAGTTGATGTTGAAGAAGAAATGGAACGGGTGAAACAACAAATAATGACACAACCCGCAGCTGTAAAATTTAGTTTGGTGGAAAAAATAAAAAAAATTGTGTATCCATGGAAAAGTAACAAAAAAGCGCCTGTTGTTCAAACAGATATTCGCGGTCGTCCAACGTTAAAGGTTCAACAACAAAAGTACGACACTCAACAAAGTACGTGCGACATGCCGAGACATAGCTCGTTTATTGCGTCTCACATTTCCGGAAGAACAAGTTCAGCTGTAAAGCCCCAGAAGCCTGCCATGCAACGTAGTCGTTCAACCTCATCTAAAGTATCACGGGGTACTAATGAGTTTTCTTCGATTGTCGGAGATAACCAATTAAACAATATAAACAGGTTAAAAAATTGGATTCCGTCAATCTTTCATCAGTATATTTCACGTATACGAGATGTCCGACCCGATGGGAATTGTGGTTTTCGATCAATAGCTTTAGGCTTAGGGTTTGACGAAAATAAGTGGATGTATGTGCGGACACAGCTTTTAGAAGAGTTGGACAGACATGAATTGGAGTACAGAGAAGTTTTCGATACTTTGTACCCCGGACAGTATAACGAATTACGTCACACCATCGATTGGCAAAGTGTGGAACCTGCACCAGAAGAACATTGGATGATAATGCCGTATACGGGATTAGTGGTTGCTCAAAGTTTGGGGTTATTCTTCATTTACTAAGCAATAATGGTTGTCAAACATTTTTCCCATTATGGGCTGATCCGAAAACTGTCATGCCTCATCATATCGTTTCGATTGTTCATGTCAACAACAATCATTTCGTCCACGTTAAGTTAGAAGGAGATTATCCGATGCCAACATTAAGTAATCTTTGGATTCTTAACCGAAGCGTACGTGCTGCAGAATGGGAGATTATGTATAGGATTCGTATCTCGGAATACAACGCAATAATAGAGAATAACCGAGAACCCCCGGCTTATATAAATTTATTTTAATTTATAATTTGTAATATGTGAATTATATATTTGAATTTTAATTTTATTATTGTATTCATATTGTATATATTAAAATAAAAACTCAAAAAATTAAAAAAAAATAAATATATAAGCTATACGCCGCGTATGGTTCCATACGCGGCGTATAGCTCTTCCACGTATGGGTCATAAGTCACGTATGAGTATAAAATGTCAAACCCTATACGCCACGTATGGTCCCATACGCCGAGTATAGGGTATAAAACGTCAAATCAACAACATACCCTATACGCCGCGTATGGACCCATACGCGGCGTATAGGGGACAGGGGTGTTGATTTAAAATTAAGGGGTGTCTAAATAAAGGGACCCTAAATTAATCATCGAATTACAGTTTTCAAATCGAATTTGAATAAAAAGCTGTCTAGCTGAATCTTTTTCGAAAAAAACAAATTAAAATAGCAAACATATATTTATATTTATACATACGAGAATGTTTGAATCTTCCAAATAACCAGTTAAGGTCCTCATTATTCAAAATTAGGTGGGAAGATAAGGTGGTGAGTAAGTAACGGGGTGTTTGTTTTTTGAAAAAAACCTCTTCCCCACCTCTTCATCTGCGCGCACGCAGACGCGGGAAGAGGTTTTTACTTCGCAGAGTGTTTGTTTTTTGGAAGACGTTTCATTAAAAACGTCTCCTGACGTCTGCGCGGAGAAGATGTGGAACAAGTTCTTCTGATCTCTTCACAACCTCTTCTAACCCTTTTCTTCTTTCATTTGAACCCTAACATATGTGAACACCACCTCCCCACTCTACCCACCACCCCCACTCCACACCACCGCCCCCGTCACCGTCTTCTTCCACCAGCGCCGCAGCCCCTTCGACCGACCGCCACCGCCGCCGCAGCCCCTTCGACCAACCGCCACCGCCGCCGCATTTCGACCGACCGCCACCGTCGTCTTCCACCACCACCATCGTCTTCCACTTCGGCCCCCTCTCCCTTCGGCCCCCGCTACCCCTTCGGCCCCCGCTCCCCCTTCGGTGTTCGTAGCTAGCTTGCTTGATTTGACCTAGAAGACGGTGCCCTACTTTGGTACACAGGTACAAATCTGGATCTTTTTGCCCTACTTTGATACGGGGCTCGTCTTTGTTTCCTGGATTAATTTAAAATTTTGTGTTTTTGCAGCCTCCTCTCATGCTGGACAAACTAATCCTGCTAATTTGGTATAGCTTACTGCACACACTTCTTTATATTCTAGATGTATTTAAAATAATAAACCTGAATTTCTCTAAAATTTATGCAGACCATTGAGACAACCAAAGAACAAATTCAAAAACTGTTCAACAATGTAGAACTTTCAGTTTCTTCGTATGACACAGCCTGGATAGCCATGGTCCCTTCTCCAAGCTCGCCCAAATCCCCTTGTTTCCCTGAGTGTCTCAATTGGTTGATTAATAATCAGCTTAATGATGGCTCACGGGGTCTTGTTAATCACAATCATAATCACCTGTTAATTAAAGATTCTCTTTCTTCAACATTAGCATGTGTTGCTGCGTTAAAACGATGGAATGTTGGGGAATACCAAATTAATAAAGGTATGTGTCTTTCTGCTACTCTATTGCTCCCTGTTTGTTAAGTGTTATTGTTCTCCACATAATTAGCAACTCTTGTTGCATGTCTATGTTTTATCGAGTCAAATTTGCCTCAGCTACTGACAAAAGTCAACTATCTCCCTTTGGTTTTGACATCATATATCCAAGTATGCTGGAGTATGCGAATCACTTGAACATAAACCTCATTTCAAAACATACAAATTTAGTTGGTTGGTATATGGTTTGTATAATTAGTTTGTATGAGAAATGAATTGGTTTAGTTGGTTGGTATATGGTTTGTATGAGAAATGAATTGTAGTGTTGTATGACTTTTATTTATATTTTAATGTATTTCTATTACTTTTATTTATATATTAATGTATTAGTTGTTTTTAAAGTTTAAAAAATAAATTTAGTTTAATTACAGAATATTTAGCATTCTGCAGATGTTAAACAAAACAAACAGTCTTTTTCTTGCAGACTACAGACATTTGGTCCACCTCTTCTGCTACAGATGTCTGCAGATGTGGTCCGCAGACTGCAGACGTTTTCCTGCAGAAAAAACAAACAACACCTAAGTGAGTGAGGGTGTGAAGTGTAAATTATGGAACTTTTTTGTTTTATTTTTAATAAATTACATGAAATGATTTAATATGAATTTTAAACGAGCTATAAAATAGTCGGGTTAAATATATATGTTTCTATGGTTATTTATACGTACGTTTTGAGTTGTTTTATGTTTAGATGTAAGTTTTATTTGAAAACACGTAGGGTCAAATATGATACGTTTTCATTCGACTGTATAAATCTGAGTTATTCTACGTTTCGACGTAAATTTAGTTCAAAAACGAGTTATGATAGAGTCGGGTCAATTGTTTTCTATACTTTATCACGTTACGTACAATGTCGCGACAACGCACGACGGATAATAAACCAATTTTATTTTATTCTATTTATGTATATGATATTAACTTTTGCATGTACACACAAAAAAGTCAAACTAAAACTTATTCGAACAAAACAAATTAAAATATATACATAAAAAACTTATTTACATTTCACAATTCATCTAAATTCGAATTCAAACCAAATTCAAAATTTTAACTTGAATCGGTTTTCATTTATTGAATTCAAATATGTTCAGATTCAATTCAGTTTTAAAAATGTCAAAATCCGAATCAATATTCTGAATACCGACATAACACTCCTAATAAAGGAGTCATTTGAAATGGTTTTGTATATGAATTTTACAGGAAAAAAATTCAATATCGTTCTTGTATATTTTCCGTCTTATCTAATCATCAATTTTAGTATACAAACGAAATATTTTTTTTATGAAAGTGGTATGATGAATATAGGAAGTCATCCAGAAATAACAAAATCTGAAAACCTTATATAAAATCAAACACAAGTTTTCACCGTTAATACCAGCGTGGCTCTGGTTGAAGGTGTCAAAGGGTAAGGCCATGTTATTTAAAGTGAACTTTGTAAAGGCTTATGATATGGTGAATTGGGGATTTTTAGATTCCGTTATGGATCAAATGGGATTTCCACAGTTATGACGTTGTTAGATTCGTAATTGTCTCCGGTTCGGCTGTTCATCTGTTTTGGTGAATGGTTCGCCCACCGATGAATTCCAAGCTTCCCGAGACTACACCAAGGTGATCCATTATCTCCATTCTTATCTATCATCGTCATGGAGGCGCTACACATAGCTTTAAAATCGGCAGTTGACTCTGGCATCTTTCATAGTGTTCGTCTTCCTAATAATGTGCCGATCATATCGCACATTTTCTACGCAGATGATGCACTAATTGTTGGCAACTGGTCGGCATCTAACGCAAAGAACTTATCTACAATTCTTCGGTGTTTTAACCTGGCATCGGGTTTTAAGGTTAATTTTACCAAAGTAAGTTGTATGGGGCGGGGGTGGACCAATCAAACTCTACTGCACTTGCTGGCATTCTTCGGTGTTAACGGTCATACTTGCCTTTTGTGCATCTAAAAGCTTAAATGGAGATGGAGTTTTAAAGTGGACAGATCAGTACTTTGAGCACGTACCATACTAGCCATTCATCATCAGGTTCGTAAGCCTATGGTTATTCCTCTTAAAAGATCCATAATATGAGTATGGAGGAATATAATAAATGTTGACAAAGAGCTCCAAAAAGAAAACATAAACATGGACAATCTAATAATGGTCCAATTAGGTAGGAGTGATAACATTGCATTTTGGATTGATAATGGGGGGATTCTAGTTGCTTAAAAGATCTATTCTCAAGTTTGTATGAGTTTGAGAAGGAAAAGGCTTATGTAGTGGCTCAAAGAATGAACATAAATAATGGTTCTTTGGTATGGAGATGGAATTGGAAAAAGGTCGGGTTAAATAATTGGGAGAAGGAAAAATCTAGACTGGATGATTGCTTTGTTGCAGACTGTTAATAGAAGGTCAGGAGAAGACACATGGCGGTGGATGGGAGACGATTTGGGGAAATTTTCTGTTTAATCTGTCCGGAAGATCATAGTTACTAATAAACCTCCTATGGACTCATGCCCTATATCATGGATCAAGTGGGTTCCACTAAAGATACACTCCTTTATTTGGAAGGCTAGATTAGGTGGCTTTCCGACGAAAGATGCATTATTAAGACGTGGGGTGGAGTTGGGTTCCTTGGAATGTAGCTTATGTTTCAGTCACAACGAATCGATTGATCATGTTCTTTCTCCATGTAACATGGCTATGCTTGTTTAGTCTAGGATTAAAGCATGGTGTGGAGGTCCAGCGTAGATCCCATAGTCAATCCATCAAGCGATGAATGACCTGGACAACGTGAGTTGCAACCAGAAGTTAAGAATCATCATCCATTGCATTTACATGGCGACATGATGGCATATTTAGAAGGCTAGAAACGACTTGATATCTTCCTACTCTAATAAAAGTTATCTGGGATGACACGTGTCAACACCACAATCACTCTCACCAAAATTTTCCCGCCTCTCTCTCCTATTAAATAATTACCTTAATTACTAATAATACTATTTAACATTTTTTTGATTTAATAAATTAATAAAGAGATCTATTTATTAATGTTATTTCTAAATAAATATTTTTTTATAAAATAATAAATTTATATAAAGCATAAGACTTTTTTTAAAAATACGAAATATTTAAAATTTGTATTTTTAAAAAGTTATTTTTTTAAAACTAAAATAATTAAATTCAAGAGTTATAATAAAAAAATTTTAAAAATGACAATTTTATATGGTTTGTTTTAGAACAAAACGTTTATTTTTTTTTTGAAAAAATAAAGTTTTAAAAAGTTGATATCACTATTTATAACTTACAGTCATTTCTAATACATAATTTCAGTGATATTATATCTTAAAATATTATTATATTAATTTTTTATTTATTCAACTCGTGTAACACACGGGTTACTATAGCTAGTTTAATAATAGATTGGTTAATCCTACATTGATGGTGGAGGAAGTTATGGTTAACACTTGTTGATTGCTTAAAAATAGGGCGAGGTTAAAGAACTTAAATTGGCATCATTGATGTAATTTTGATTTAAATAACTTCTTGGTGTAATTGATATTTGGGCTCTAGCATCTTGCTAGTAGTCTTTTTAATAAAATTTTATTTGTGTTATCGTTCAAATAAAAATAAAAAATAAAAATACCAGCACGACTCATCTATCCAAATTTACTTTATTTTTAATTTTCATGAATTAATACTCTAGATTACAAATTTATAATAAAAATACAAATGCATGTAGAGTAGTTACATATAAAATTTAAACTTTATACATTTAAAATTTGATATGAAATTCTTAATTAGTTTAGGTTATGTCAACAATTTTTTTAGTATTTTTTAATAATAAATAGGTTATAAAGAACAACCCGCAAACCTCTCAAGTTAACTCAAACACAACTTGTTTAATAAAAGTATTTTATATCTCTAAAAATAATATAAAAAGTTATAACATCTTATTCTTTACTTTCTCTCTATTCAATTAACTATACACTTTTAACAAGTTTGTACTAATTTTTCGATTTTTCACTTAAAAAAATATAAGAGATAAATAGTGAGTTAGGTAAATAAAAAACTCACTATTCAATCTATCTATATAAAACATATAATTTATGGATAAAGAAATTATAAAGAATGAAATATAGTTAAAAAAATTTGAGATATAGCAAAAGATTTTAATTTTTTCTTATATTTTAAAGATAAAAATAACTCTAATTTTTTCATATAACACTTTACCTTCGTCTCATCTACTCTCATCGTTTCCTCCGCACCTCAATTGAAACCCTAATTCTCTCTGCAGATCCAATTTCTCCATCAATCTTTCATCAATGGATGCTTTAGATTCAGTCTTCGAGCCCCTGAGAGAGTTCTCAAAGGACAGCTATCGTCTAGTCAAGAGATGCCACAAGCCCGATCGCAAAGGTACTCAATTTCGATCCACTGCTTTCAATTCAGATCTCGATCACTTGTTGTTCGATATAAGCAGTAAAAATTGATTCGATTGTTTGTGATTTGTAGAATTCTCGAAGGTAGCTGTTCGTACGGCGATTGGGTTCGTTGTGATGGGGTTTGTAGGGTTCTTCGTCAAGCTTATCTTCATTCCGATCAATAATATTATCGTCGGATCTGTTTAGAGGTGAATTCAGTTTTTTTTTAATTGACTTTGATTTTGTAGTTGTTAATTTCGATTTGGTTGATGTGTTTGAAGTTGATCGTGTTAATTTGTTTAATTGTTTCTTTGCATTGAGCATGCATCTTTTAAAATTGAAATAAAGTTTAAACCCTAAATATTGTTCTAACATAAGATGAATAGCATAATTCATCTGTTTCTAAAGAAAGAAGTGCATGCTATATTGCTATAGAAGGAAATAAGCTCAATATCTTAAGCTAGAACACATGGGAATGTGAAGTGTGTTTGTTTAAGTATATCCTTCTATGGGTCATGTGGATGTGCTGTTTTGGTTGGTTACAGGCAAAAACCGAACCGTTAACGATATTTGGGTCTTTACATTATCATAGCCGGTTGGTTTCGATTAACAGTTTGGTTAATTCAGTAGGTTAACAGCAGGCTTCGAACGTAGATGGATTCAAGCTTGTTTCAATTAACAATGTCAATTATATTCTGGGTGAAGTAAAATTTGTGCAAGTATTTTAATTTGTAAAGGGGATAAGCAACAATTAAAATGTTATAACAAAACTTTTCTGACATATAGCATGTTATTTATAAAAAATATAAAGATTGGTTTTAATATTGATTCGGTTGTGTTAATTTGGTTAACTATATAAATATGACCATAACCGAAGCATTAATACTAGTTATGCAAAATGCCATAACCGAATCATGAGTCATCAGTCATTGATGTAGTTATTTTAGTTTGATTTTTCAGTTATGGTTCTTTTATTCGGTTTTTCTTTTCATCCTGGTATCCTTCAAATCTCGAGATGAGTTCGAAAGTGATTGGGGTTTTTCTTTTCATCCTGGTATCCTTCAAATCTTTTAATGTTAAGACCAACTTTGCATCTTATAGCAGTTTGGTTTAACAACCATACATTTGTTAACTTGATGAACTTGTATTTCAGTTTTGGCTAACGAATTTTTTATTTGATATATTTATTAGATCATACAATTGTCAAGGCATGGATGGAGGACACTAACTGTGCAACATAGTATGGTTTAGAAAGAGAAGTATGATGTATTTTGGAAACCCTTTTGGAGTTCTGTACTTCTGTTCAAGAAATGGGATTTTTTATTTGTTGCTTGCATAAATGTTAAACTTATGTTAGTTTTTACATCTTCTGTTTTATGTTTTACTTGCGCATGAAAATTTGGTTCACATGATGTTTAGATGCTTCTTTTGTATCTGGGTCTGCAAACATATGCAATGTATAATGAGATGATCATTCAACCCGACAAACTATGGTAGGGTTCGTTTATTTTCAGCGCCTTAGACAAGTAACATCAGCTATTAGCTCAAATGAGTTTAGCTATGTAAAGTAAAACCCGGGAATCAGGATGAATACGGGTCCTCTCGTCTAAAAGTTTATAGAATTACTTTTTTTTAGTTTATCTTAGCTATTAAAATGGTCTGGAATGGAACCCTTTTAAACATAATCAGAATGATAAAAACACCAAATTGATGTTTGTGTGAAGCTTTTATTCATCAACATTATTATCTTTGTCATAATACCCGTCGCATCACCAACGCCGGCCACCACCGTACCCACGGACAAACGTCACACCACTTCAACCCTCCACTGTACTGGTGAATGCTAAAACAAAAGCATTAGAACATAGAACAATGTGCTCTGATGCGCTGTTTTACAAAAAGTCAAAGTTATGTCGAGAGTGGGATTTGAACCCACGCCCTTTCGGACCAGAACCTTAATCTGGCGCCTTAGACCAACTCGGCCATCTCGACTTTATTCTGTATTGTTCATCTATAATATTAAGTACGTTACACATGTTTTACAAAATTGAAATTTAGATGCACTGTTTTATTCCACTTTGAAATCTGACTGCAAAATAGGCATAAAAATGTACAACTTTCTGTTTGGTTACCTTGTTATCAAATTTCAGTATGTTTCTAGAAAAAAATGTTACGTTAATTTATTATTTGTTTTTGTGTTTTGGCTTGGTTTAGTCTTTATGGTTAATTAGAGGGGCGTTCAATGTAATTTGATGGTTATTTAAACTATGTTCTCGTATGAATAAGATGAGACTTGAATTGGAAATTATCCTCCTTCTCTATATATAAAAAGTTATAAGTCAATTAAATATCAAATGACGACTATATTATCAACCACAGTGTTGCTTTGACGTGCAGAGTTTAGATTGGGGTTTGTTAAATACACGTCTTCTGACGAGTAAAATGGAGAGATAATTTGACTAATTTAGTAGATAAATGGAATAGTTTTAACATAAAATTCCAAGCTAACAAACGATTGTAAGATTAAGTATACTAAATTTTTAAATATTTTTAACATACATCAAAATAAAAGAGATTCGAGTCTAAAAAGAAATAGAATTACAAGCTAATGTGCACGCTATAAAAAAATTCACAATTTTAATTTCAAAGAAATATAAAAAATCAACTAAGATGAACCACGTCTTTCTAGACAAGACTGAATGATAGAAAAAGTTGTGGCAAGCGTTAAAAACACCAACCTTGGGGTTTTAAATGTTTTAAGTTGTTATTCAACAGTCAAGAATCATTTTTATATCTGCAATAGGTTCTTCATCCTTAACTTTCTTCAACACTATGACCGTAGCTCGAAGAAGAATTGTAGAAGTGATAATTCTGATCATAATGAGCATGCGTAAGAAAATGATTAACAGGGAATCAAGGAATTTGGAGAATTTAAGTCAAAGGAGAGTGACTTTTATCATTAGTCACATACTCAATTATCCGACATCATACCCGTCCCATATATCTCAGGTTTCAGAGCATTCGCATCCAATTCTTTATTTTCATCCTTATAATTATACTAAAATCACTATTTTTTCTCTCTCATTTCAATTAAATAATATAGTTTTATTCCTTTTTCATTACATTTTCTCTCTCCTCCACTCACAATCACTTTTAAAAATATTAAAAAATTTATAAGGGTTGAACAGTGAATCTTTAAATTTACAGATAAACAGAAACATATTCTCTCTTCTCCACTCACAACCACTTAAATCATTCCATATAATTTAAGAAATCACACTCACATAATTTTAAGGAATAAGTCGTGAACGCTCCCACGTATTACAAATGGAGTATAGTTTTACGGCCATCACTACTAAAGAGTGACGTGTGCTAACGCGACACTGCTTTTTAAAGACGTGTGCTAACGCGACACTGCTTTTTAAAAACTATCTGACAGCCACTCGTCTCACCTTCTATTTTCATAAAACTACGTATTTTTGTGGCCCAATGAGATTCTCAAATCCTTGTGTGTTTCATAACCACATGTCATCTTAACTCCAAAGACACCACCCCTTTTGTTTTCTATTTGTTCATTATCATCTTCTACCTTTGATACTATCATTGTATCACACACACACAGAACCAATTGAAGGAAAACCTCAAGAAATGCCGGGGATCAGAGCTCCATCAAATTATTCAGAAGAACCTTCTCGTCATCCTGCACTTAAAATCAATTCTAAGGCAAGCTAATTTGCTGTTAATTTCATTGAGATTTTGCTTCAAATCGTTGGAGAAATCATAAGCACAAAGTTATTGTTGAAAACCTTATTGATTGGGGACTGATGGACTATGATTATGGTGTATTAAGTTGATTTGTGCCCTAGTTCTTGCTGTTCTGCTCTTATGTTGGTGTGTTTGCTTATAGTTCTGTAATTGATCAGTAAGAGATATTGATATTGGAGCCTTTTGATTTACTGTGCATACTCTTTAATGATTATGCCTGTGAATTGGGTAGAAAAGAACAAAAAGTTGTGATTTTGTATTCATATACTTGAATTTGCTTTTGGAAATTATCTTTTGTTTATACTTCTGTTTGAATATGAGAATAGACATCTATATTGATACAAGTCTATAACTTTAATAACCACATTGAAATTGAGACGCATACTGGAATTGGAATTGCTGGTGTTAAAGTTTCATATGATCGTTATCGATTTGAATATGCAAAACACTGGTTTTGACTGCTGTCATCCTAACATGAAGTAGAATCCGATAAGTATTTCTTAGATTGATTGTATTTGTAACAGGAACCCTTCAATGCTGAGCCACCTCGTCAAGCTTTGGTTTCTTCTTATGTGACTCCTACAGAATTCTTCTACAAGAGAAGCCATGGACCAATTCCCGTTGTTGATGATATAGAAAGGTCCGAAAACGTGTTTCTTTTGATCTTTACGTGTAAATTATTTGTTATGATATAAGCTGTCATTCTTTAACCTTCTGTTATTTACTGTTATTCTAAACAGATATTGTGTGTCTGTTAACGGGCTAATTGAGAAACCCAAAGATCTTTTCATGAAAGATATTATGTGAGTAATAATTTCTGTTCTGTTTGATTAGATTCTTGACATGCTTTAATGATTGTCACAGAATTTAATTTTCGAGCATTCATTTTTGTTTTTTGAATTACAGGAGTCTTCCTAAATACAATGTAACTGCCACTTTGCAGGTCTACTCCTCATTCCCGTTAGAGATATGTTACTTAGTTGATATAACAATTTCTATCTTCAATTACAATTAATCACTTACTTTGCCTTACATAGTGTGCTGGTAATAGGCGAACTGCAATGAGCAAAACCAGAACTGTAAGAGGAGTTGGGTGGGATGTTGCTGCATTAGGAAATGGTTCGTCTCTTATTAACTGTTGCTGTTTAGCAATCGTCCCGGATCAAAATCCATCATATTATAAAATTGCCAAACCTATACCCCAAGAGAATAATCCCCTTTAGTGTTTGCAAAAATAATAATAATAGTAATAATATAAATGTAGAAGTGCGTGTTAGAGGAATTAGGGTATACGGGAAGATGGAGATAGAAGAACAACATTAAAGCTTTGAATTTGTTTTATGTGAGAATCATTGGAAGTTTTCTTACAACTACCTTAATATTGTTTTTGAGCTTTTACAATGCAATCATGTTTATGGATTATCAACAAAATGATGTAGAAATCACTTGATGTTTAGACATATTCAATCGACAATGCATATATGGAATTAATTTTTGAATTTTTTTGTTCAGTCAAGTAGTCAAAAAGGTAGCAAAAATGCCTATAAGGCTATAACATCAACCAAGACGCTGTAGCTGTATACTTTTCTACCATCTTTTAAGGATAGTTGAAAGCTATCTTGCCACTTTCCAATGATTAAGGACTTGCATCTTGTTGAACTTTTTCTGGTGTTTGTCATGACAACAGGAAACATGATTCCTTCCAGCTTTATGATCCAACATGATTTGTGATAAATATACTAAGTGCTATGTATAATCTTTAGTGTATTTTGCAATCTTCTTGTTCAGGTTGCCAATTCAATAAATGTCTTATACATATGCAAATAGTTTCAAGTTTCTACCATAAGTCATGAATAATCTAAAATGTGATCTTCACTTTGTTGCTTCATGCTTGTAAATGTGAATAACTGGATGTCAAGTCCTGTTATGTTTGTGATATTTAGCTACTTTATCTAAGCTTGTTTTCCCCCTGTTGTGCACATGTCAGCAATATGGGGTGGAGCAAAACTTGCAGATGTTCTTGAACTAGTTGGCGTACCTAAATTTACGAATACCACTCCAACAGGTGGAAAATATGTTGAATTTGTGAGCGTTGACAGGTGTAAGGTTTGTATTTTCTTGTCCATTCTTGAGTTGTTGATCACAACCTACTTTATATACCGTTCTCGCTTGACCGCAGGAAGAGAATGGAGGTCCTTACAAGGCATCAATTCTGTTAAGTCAGGCAACAAATCCAGAAGCTGATGTTTTGCTTGCTTATGAGATGAATGGAGAGGTATAACTGAATATTAAACGTTATTAAAGATTTTAAGGAACCCGATGGGTTTCTATGTTTTTCCTTGATCATTTCAGTCTTTCTGATTTTACATGAGATATTTTATGGAAATTCCAAGTGACAAAATTGTTATTATTCCAAACCTAATAAATACGTTTGTTTTCCTGTTCAAGTTTACTTCAATTCTCTCTTCAGTATTAACATATGATCACAAATCTAGAATCTTTCTTCCTGCTTTGGCAGTTGATTTTACTTTTGCTTATTGGTTTGTGAAACTCTTAAAGATTCTCAACAGGGATCATGGGTATCCACTGAGAGTAGTTGTGCCAGGGGTTATTGGTGCCCGTTCGGTGAAGTGGTTGGATAGCATCAATATAGATTCTGAAGACTGCAAGGTTTGATTGATATTTTTATTGTTAATTTTTAAAACTTATATGTTCGAGTTCCTGTTTCTAAGTCTGCAGTGCATTGCAACTTACCAGGGATTCTTTGTGCAAAAAGACTACAAAATGTTTCCACCTTCAGTAAATTGGGATAACATTGATTGGTCTACAAGGAGGCCGCAAATGGATTTCCCTGTCCAGGTACTTCTTAACAGCTTCCTAGGTTACCAGGAATTTGACAGGTGTTAAGTATGATAATTATGTTAAATCCTTGGTTAATACGGCAATTATGTTAATTGCTTTGTTAAAATGGTAATTGCAATATTTTCATAGTAGCAGTAGTCTATATAAGAATGATTAGAAGGATAAAATCAACATGTTTGATTTGGTTATTAATTTAGGGTTAAGTATCACTTGAGAGAACCAAACCTTTCGAAAGTAAGTCTTTGGAGAGACGGCAGCCTCTCGAAAGCCGACTGATTTTGTATTTTGTTTGTATATCCATCATATGATAAAGTATATTATTTGGATTCTACAAGAGTTTTGATAGACTATTGGTTTTGGAGGTCGTAGAGCAGAATCTGTCTAATAACTTCCAGGGTTCGGGTAGTGTGGACCATACTGAACCATGCGATTTTGAAATTAGTTAAAAAATCATTGTAGATTTATTTACATCAAATGGTAATATCCATGGAATAGCCATAAGGTCCAAATAAGTATTCTTTCCTCTTTGGAATTTAAATGTTATGTTTCCTGATTCAGGATTGTAGTATGCTTTCCTCTTTAAATATTAAATGTATATTTCCTGATTCCGAATTGTAATATGTTTTACGACAATTAGCATATGTTATACGACTGATAGGAGGTAGGTATTCAGAGTTCAAGGTAATACTTTTAACTTCATTTGTTGGTTGCTTATTGGCAGAGTGCAATATGCTCCTTGGAGGACGTGAATGTGGGGATAAATGGAAAGGTTGGTAAGGTTTATCTATTACAGTACTCATGTTTTAGATAAGAGGGTTCCAACAGGCGTTAATTTGTGATTGGTTTTTGTAATACATATTGTTACCTGTTCCACATCACTCTTTACTCGTCCAGGTAAAAATTACAAGGAGTTTTGTAATTTTTTTATTATAACTGATGAGACGTTTTGATATGTATGGATTTATTCGTCTGCCTATCAAAAATTGTTACTTAGCTTGTTCTACGGGACATGCCTTTTGACTCTTCGTAGCAAACATGCTGTCACATACATGTCCATGTAAACAAGTATGCTTGAGTAGATGCGATGATATCAATCTATTCACTCATGAATGGGTTTAATGGAGTTTTCTTTCTTTCTTTTTTTAAATCTTTAACATGTCAAACGAGTAAAATCAACTAAAACTTGGCTGAAAGGAAACCGGTCCAACGGATCTGAAGTTAAAGGCTTATTTTTTTAAGCATGCAAACTCCTAAATCACATTTTTAAAAGACTATTATTGTAATAATATGGCTTTTGTAATCATATTTAACACATTAACTATTTATGGTTTCCTTAAACACATGAAGGAAAATAATTTTGGGTCAAGACAGCCTTTTACGAGTTACGACAGTACTATAAGTTACCTTTACTTACCCATTATCCCACCTGCCTGACCTGCCCGTGTTGCAACCTTTGTATATGAGCTTATTTCTTAAATATTTTGTGCAGATAGCTATAAAAGGATATGCAGTTTCCGGAGGCGGGCGTGGAATTGAGCGAGTTGATATATCCACTGATGGGGGTAAAACCTGGAAGGAGGCATCTAGATACCAAAAACCTGGCATGAAGTACATTGCGGATGATGAAAAAAGTGATAAATGGGCATGGGTACTTTTGAAGCCGAGGTGGATGTACACTCAAATACAGAGATAGTTGCCAAAGCTGTATGTCATCTATGTCTATAAGTACTGTTAACTTTTAACCTGGTTGCCTAATGATCCATATCTCCAACGAAACAATTGTGTTAAGCTATATGATTTTAACTAATAATGGAATGGGTCAAATGGGTCGAAAGGTCAAACAGACTGAAATCCATCCAAAGTGCATTCAAATATATTAGAAGTTTAGAACCTCCTAAATCCTTAATAAAACAGTAAAAAGGTAAATTATTCTTGAAATAACCAAAGTAGTCAAAAAAGTGCACAAGGTGCGTGAATGCAAGGCGATGCCCCTAAGGTAGATGCAAGGCGGCCCGTTCATTAGATATAATACATTAACTATGTGTAGCATCTCTATTAACACTATCAAATCGTGTGTTCTGGAAAACTTCCCTTTGCTGTGTGGCTTATGCTTATTTAACTTATCTATTTTCATATTGACGAGCAGGTGGACTCGGCCGCGAATGTACAACCTGAAAAGGTTGAAGACGTCTGGAACTTGAGAGGAATTCTGAACACATCATGGCATCGCGTTAATGTGCAAGTTAGGCATTCAAACATGTAAGCTATACATACATGGCGACACACAACCATGCAATATATGATCAGGGTGGTAAAGTGTCAGATAATCCCTGCACTATTTTCTGCAATTACAAACTTCAAGTGATGGCTCTTTATTTTCTTTTGCTTGTTGCCGGATCTTGTAACATAACTTATTTTATGGTTGAAAAATGTGAGCAATAATTATGAATGATCACATATTCTGTAAACCCTTCTTTATGATAAGTGTAAATGCGAGAATCCAGTGAGTTAAGATGATTCCTCCTGAGCTCCGATTTACTAGACTAGATCCTTTGATTCCTGACCTACACACATTCAAACAACACCGGTTAGGACGTCACAGGAAGGGTGGTCTCCCTGTAACCACCCTTCGACGTGAGAATAAGTATTGGTTTTAAGGAGAAATCTGAGTTTAGAGAGAGTGAGGGAGGGTATATGTGGATCAGGAATTCATTCCTCTTACATCATTGTTTATAGTGTTTGATGATGTATGTATGATGATCATGCATGGTGATTGGGAGTGGTCCAAAGAATTTGTTAATAGTTGAGATTGGTGATAATCATTATACCTTGGGTGACTGACACATGTCCTTGATTTGTTTCAGCAAGAAGCCAAGGATCAATCTGATCATAAGATTCCCGGGTCCGGGTTTTTAACCACCCTACATCCATGATCACTTATTCTGTAAATCCTTCTTTATGATAAGTGTAATGATACGGCCACCAAAAAGTCAAGCATTAGGTTGAGTATATAGGTCCTTTTAGCACTTAAAGATTCATGTCATGTGGTATCAAGCTGATTTTCAACATGATGTATCAAACTTCTTTATAAATCTAATTCTCATGTTAATTAGCATTAAAAGCTGACGTTGGCCAATTGAAGATGCCAAATTAATAGTACTGCTTTTGAGCGCTTTAATAGCGCGCTTTTTTGTTGTCAGGTTACAAAATATGCTGAGAATGAGATAGTTCCTTGCAGTTTATTGTGACGCCATAGCATATACCCTTATTTTCTTTGTCATTTCTCTGCTTATGAGGTATACATTGACCCATTTGTTTATAAATTGTTATTGCATCTCATTTCTGGTAAATAAAATATCTACATAAAATGGGTTTTGGTGTTGCGTTTTGAAAGCGATTACCCAATATAAAATCATTATTAGATAATCTCGAATAATAAGAACCAGTTGTATCATTCGTCCACACCAGAAATCAATAGTTTGCTACTTGAAAGCGCAGTAATTAGATCATCACTTAAGAACTTGATGGCAAAGATCAAGTCACTTAACTAAAAGTTATAATATAGTTTTATAATTATATTTAGCACGTTAATCATTTATAAAGAGGTTTATAGTAACACAAATGCGGGTCAACCCAAAATATTATGATGTCATGTGACCCTTCAGGCTTCAGGCATACCCAATTAGTTGACCATCTTGCCCGGCTCTTAACCGTCTACTTGTGTTTTTGCTCCAAGGGAGAAACTTCTGCTGGTTTTGGGTATAAAAAAGACTAGTTTGGTTGCACCTTGGAATTTTTATGCTCCATATAAAAATAATGTGACATGACTAAAGTCAAAGTCACAAGCTTTCAAAGTTACAACTGTGGCCTATAAATTCTTAACAAATGTTACATCGACCACTTAAAATCTACATCGATAAGCTCCCGAATTGTTTATTCCAATCTTCGTATGTACCAAGTTCATTAACAGAAACTGAAGGTCTCACCTCTTGCAGAGCATTCTCAAAATCCTACAAGAATAACATGTCGTTGACTTTAAAAGGTCAAAATCAACAGTCTCAAATTTAAATATATTTAAAATGAATCCTCTGAATCTGTTTCAAATAGTTTTAATTGATAATGGATTGTTCATTATAGCAATCTGCCATTGAATTATAGAAATTTATGACGAAATTATGAAAGTACCTGTAGAGTAACTGGTCTCATATCCTCCTTTTTAAGTTCAGTGATTTTTGTGTCTCTCATAGCTTCTCTTAGTGGACCCATGGAAGCATCTTTGACTAAATTCTTCATGTCAGATCCTGAATAGCCTAAAAAAACCTCAAAAAGTCAAAATTAGGGGTGTAAACGAGCCAAGCCGGCTCGCAAGCTACTCGGGATCGGCTCGAAAAAAGCTCGAATCGAGTTGAGCTTAAACGAGCTCGAGCCCGAACTCGAGCTCAAATTATTGCTCGTTTACTAAACGAGCTCGAGCTCGAGCTTCAGGATATCGAGCTCGAGCTGGCTCGCGAGCCTAAACGAGCTTTTTGTATATATATATTTTTTACTTACATATTAAATATATATAAATACATATTTACATAAATTATATTATTAAATATATTATTATAATAAAAAATAGTTAAATAATATATATTGTGTTATATATAAAAAGTATGCTTATAAATAATTATAAAAGTAATAATAAAAAATATAAATTTAATAATTTAACAATAAACCAGCCGAGCTCGAGCTTGAAAATTTTCTAACGAGTCGAGCTCGAGCTTTATAAATAAAACTATAAACGAGCCGAGCTCGAGCTCGAGCTTCCTAAAACCAAAACGAGCCGAGCTCGAGCCTTAGCGAGCTCGGGCTCGGCTCGGCTCGTTTACACCCCTAGTCAAAATACAAGTACCATTGTAATTGTAAATATAAAATAATAATTAAGTTACCTTCTGTTAATTTGCATATGGTATCAATATCTTCTGTTGAGAGTTTGAAAAGCCCGTCCTTCATTAAAAGATTACGTATTATCCAGGCTCTCGCTTCTTTTGCCCCCGATACGTTGAATGCAATTTTAAATCTTATTATTAGCTTCATATTATTGGCATAAGGGATTGTAGAACTAGAGAAATTTAAAGCTAAGAAATGGACAGGGCGGAACAGATGATTCATTTTATAAACAAGTTCAACGAGCATATGCCTGGTCGGTTTGATTAGCTAATTTTTCATTTTCTTTTGAAGTTCATAATACCCAATAAGTCGTTTGAAGTTTTAAATTTCATTATAAATTACTAAAAATAAGTGTAACCTCTCGCCAAGCATCTGTTCTGAAGTTTCGGTTATTATCTTGATCATATGTTTAAATAATTATAAAAGTCAAAGAAAAACGATAATTAGTGTTAGCGGGTGAACCCAGCTCTGACCCATTTTATCCGCAAGTTATATAAAATTGTTTTAGTTTTAGCCAACTCAGACCCTGTTTGGGTACGTCGCTTGCCCATACAAACCCACATGATTATGAAAAAAAAATGCACAAACTAATCCAGCTTTGCCCATTTAGGACAAACTTTATCCCTATTAAGATAAATCAAAGTTGCACCTGGGGAAGGTAGCGGAATATAGAGTCTTTTGGTAAGCCGCCTCCTAGCAGCCTCATCTAGTTCTTGTGGTCTATTTGTTGCTCCTGCCAAGTATATAAGTAACCAAATGGCGGTAAATTTAGCGGACGCATATGTAAATATAGAAGTGAGGTTTTTCATTACAAGAATATGAAGCAATAGAAAAGGACAGGAAGTGTCAGGAAGTCAAAAAAGATGTTAAGACTACATAAATATTAGGTTTAGCATGTCACCTATGAGTAGAACTTGTTCATTTCCATTGTCAAATCCTTCCATTTCTATAAGAAACTGCGTCTTCAGTCGCCTGCTTGACTCATGCTCACCATCTGATTTGCGCTGCAAGGTATATATCCTTAGTAGATTGTCTTTCATGCGATCAAAGAACAATAAAACTAAAACACTAAAATGGTCATCCAGTTGCATAAGGCAGTGAATCTTTTATATCATTTAGAGTGCTTGAAAGGAATCATAAAAGTTCATTTCGCGGATCAGAATCAAACATACCTGAGACAGCAGTGAATCTATTTCATCTACAAAAATTACAGCAGGCTGGCGACAGCTGGCAACTCCAAAAAGAGCCCTTACTAGCTTTTCACCTTCTCCGATCTAAATTCACCATTAACTTTTTTTAGTTGAATACATAACAGAAACACCACCAGATCTTCATATGCATCCTGTGGTGCATACGTTGTGATCACTGCAGTCTACAGCTACTGCTTTGTAATAAAAAAGGTCATACATTCAAGTTGAGTTGGCAAAATGGACATGATAGGCGAGTCGGCTAAAAATTCATTACAAATAATTCTGTTATGGGTCGGATTGAGCTGAAATACTCTTTGAGCTGAAATAATTCTGTTATGGGTCGAATAAGAAACGACGTGTTTCAACAGAGGCTAGAGGTGGCTTGTATCACAGATAAAATACGAGAGGGAAGATTAAGATGGTTTGGGCACGTGAAGAGGAGACCGATGGCAGCACCTGTTAGAGCAGTAGAGAACATCAACTTAGAGGGTAGGAGGAGTAGAGGAAGACCTAGGTTGACTTGGGACGAGATAATTAGGCGAGATATGATAGACTTGCACCTCTCTGAGCACATGATCGAGGATAGGAGTGCGTGGAGGCGTAGAATTAAAATTAAGAACTTTTAGTGGGATCTGTGGATAGAAAGGGTAAATATTAGACAAATATTAGTTTGTATTTAATCAGTATACAAATGTATAGGGTCCAGAAACGTAATATTATTCTCTATATATAAAGACACCTATTGTAACCCTAATTACAATTACCAATACATTACAATTCCTGATTACCAAGTTTAACTTGGTATCCGAGCCTAACCCTAACCCTAACCCTAACCCTACACCTAGCAGCCGCCACACCCTAACCCTAGCCGCCACACCACCACCCCCTACACACAATCGGCCAATCACCACCATCAGTCCAGCCGCAACAATGACCACCATCACACCCTTTGATCAAAAAGAAAAAGCCATCCACAAGTCCCACAAATTCAGTTTTCTCTTGAAACATGACAACTATGGCCACTGGAAACTCATGATAGAACCATTCTTGGTAACCAACAAGCTACTCGGTTATGTAGAAGGCACAATCCCTCGTCCAGCAGCCACTATCCTAGCCGGGTCCTCCTCCTCGCAAGACAAAGAAACCGCAACCCCACCCACATCCCAACCGAACCCAGATTACACTGCTCGGGTGTCCAACGATGCCCACGTACGCATGCTTAATCTCTCTACAATCTCTGAAGAGGCGTTTCAGCATGCTTAAGGTACTACCACCTCGAGAGATCTTTGGCTCTCACTGGAACGTGCTTACGCTCCCCATACCTCCTCACGTGAATACACACTGAAAAATCAGCTTTTGAGAATTGAGATGAAACCAGAAGAAACCTCCTTTGCTTACTTGACAAGGGCTCAGGAGTATGCTAATGCCCTTGCCAACATAGGAGAGCCGATGAAGGAAAAAGACATCGTGATGCTTGTTGTTTCTGGTCTCCGATCAGAATACAATGGCCTCAAGACTGCAGCACTCACCAAACAGTCAGCCCTCAACGAACTTCATGCCCTATTTGCAGATCACGATTACATGCTTCAAAAGACAGCCCCTACAATACCTCCTACACAGGCATTCACAGCAGCCCTCAAACCGCCATTCACAGCAGCCCTCAAACCTCCATCAGATGCTGCTGCTACGCCATCAAATGCTGCTGTCCGCTGTCCATCAGCTTGCGGCCCAACTCGGGGTTCAGTTACAACTCCCCACCCAACCTCAAGCCTTCTACACCAATCGTCCATCCAACAATCGCAACAACAGGCAAAACAGTAACCGGGGGCGAGGAGCCTTCAACCGTAATAATGGAGGTAACAAAAATCAATTTAGTTGGGCATCTAACCAGAACACTGTGTATGGTTCTTGTAACAGGTGTGGCATTGGTCATATTCCATCTCAATGCCCCAATCGTGATCCATCCACCATTCGGCCTAGACAACAACCCTCGGCCAACTATGCCGACTACAGGTCACAGGGTTCTCCTACTTGGCTTCCAGATACAGGCTCCAGTCACCATGTTGCACCAGACCTCTCCAATTTCGACACTTCTGAAGCATATCATGGCAGTGACAACCTTCTCGTTGGTAATGGTAAGGGCTTACCTATCTTACACATTGGCTCCAAACATTTCCATTCACCCACCCGTACCTTTAACCTTCACAAAATCCTTCATGTTCCCGACAATAAACAAAACCTCTTATCTGTTCAAAAATTCTGTCATGATAATAATGTTTATTTTGAATTTCACTCTACCTTCTTTTCTGTGAAGGACAAGTCTACACATACTATCCTCCTCACGGGTCCAAACACTGATGGGCTATACTCTTTCAAGCTCCCGTGTTCACAAGCTGTTCCTAAAGTAGCGTTTTCCACAAGACGGGCTTCCTCCAACATTTGGCATCAACGATTGGGACATCCTCATCCAAAACTTTTGACGTCAATGCTATCTTTTTATCATTTACCTTTAGAATACAATTGTTCTCTTTCATTCTGTGAATCTTGTTCAATTGAAAAATCTTCCAAACTACATCTCACCTTTTCAACGTCAATTTAATACCAAACTCAAACAAGTTCAAACCGATTGGGGTGGTGAATTTCGGAATCTCTCCTCCTTTTTCCGCTCCCTAGGGGTCATTCACCGTCTTTCGTGTCCACATACCAGTGAACAAAATGGTATTGTCGAACGTCGACATCGCCATGTCGTCGAACCCGGTCTCACTTTGCTTGCCCATTCCCATGTCCCACACCGTTTCTAGAATTACGCCTTTGACACGGCAACTTACCTTATCAACCGCATGCCCTCTCGTACCAACTCCTACATCTCACCTTTTCAACGTCTGTTTCACCGTCCTCCCGATTACTCGTTTTTACGAGTTTTCGGTTCTCAATGCTTTCCCCACCTTCGTCCTTACAACAAACACAAAATTGAGTTTCGCTCCATGCCGTGCGTTTTCTTAGGCTACAGCCTGGATCACCACGGCTATCGTTGTTTCGACCCTAAAAGTGAACGCCTGTACATTGCCCGTCATGTTCGCTTCAACGAATTCTGTTTCCCATTTCACCAACTTACATCAACCCCACCTACAAAACCCCCAACCGATCCCTACATATCCATTTATCCCGACCCCCTCCCTTTCTATGACACTACTCCTACCACTATCCCTACTCCACCCCCACCACTATCCCCACCACCTCCCCCTATAAAGACTTATCAACGCCGCCACAAAACTGCCGCAGCCCCTACACCAACTCCTACTCACACTCAACCACCCAACCCACCTCCTAATCCGTCCCATACAACCACTCAACCGAACAACCACCCACCACCCGCAACTACTACCTTCCAGCCCTCAAACCCTACGGCCCCACCCACTGCTCCCCGACAAAGACCTTCCAACCTAAGACATGCCCCTAAACCTACCAAACCATACAATCCAGCCTCATTCCACACCACTCCTCTTCCCCAAGACAATGTACCCACCTCCTTTACCGTTGCTAACAAATTACCACAATGGCGTGCTGCCATGGCTGATGAATACTCGGCTTTGTTGAGGAATGGGACATGGACGCTGGTTCCTCGTGTTCCTGGTTCCAATGTAGTTGACTGCAAATGGGTTTACAAGATTAAGAGAGACCCATAAGGGGCTATTCAACGGTACAAAGCACGTTTGTGTGCACGAGGCTTTTGACAACAGTCTGGTGTTGATTATGATGACACTTTCAGCCCCGTTGTGAAGGCGACCACCATTCGCCTCGTGTTATCTTTGGCAGTTACACAACAGTGGTCTCTTAAACAGTTGGACATCCAAAACGCATTCTTACATGGGGACTTAAAGGAGCGGGTCTATCTACAATAACCACCAGGTTTTGTTGACCCGACAAAGCCGGATCATGTTGGAATTAATCTTTGTTAATTCACATAAAAAAAGTCAAAGTCAGATCCTATACGGGTGGAGTTTGAGTTTTATTAAGAGTCTTTTATTTATTATTTAATTAGTATGTTTATCTAGTTATTTAGTTTGATGTTTATCAAGTTGTTTTAATTCCTAGAAGGTAGGAGTATGAGTCATAGTAGGATTTGTTTTGTTTAGTATAAATAGGGCTGTTTGGTTGATGTTTAAGGGGAAAATAATTTAGTTTTCTTTAATAAAAGTGTCGATCAACAATGTTTGTGATCAAATAGTTTTTGTTCTTCATCCTTTTCAACTTGCGTGTTGCTACGCTTTTGTTCGTTTGGAGATCGTTGGGCCTTCAATTGGTATCAGAGCTATACCAAGCTCTTGATCTGGGAGCGAAAGCAGCAAAAGAAAGGTTGTTTGTGTTCTGTTCTGGCCGAGAACAACAACAAGAAGAAAACAGCAGGAAGAAGAAAGTTGGATTCAAATCCTTGAATCCATGTGAAACTAAGTAAGAAAGAAAGAAAGAAAGAAGAAAGAAGGAAGAAAGAAGAAAGTAAAAGAAAGAAAGAAGAAAGAAGGAAGTGAAAGAAAGAAAGAAGAAAGAAGGAAGTGAAAGAAAGAAAGAAGGAAGTGAAAGAAAGAAGAAAGAAGGAAGTGAAAGAAAGAAGAAAGAAGGAAGAAAGAAGGAAGAAAGAAGGAAGAAAGAAGGAAGAAAGAAGGAAGAAGGAAGGAAGAAAGAAGAAAGTGAAAGAAAGAAAGAAAGAAAAAAAAGAAAGCAGGAAGAAAGAAAGATAAAGAAGAAAAGAAGAAAGTAAGAGAAAGAATAAAGATAGAAAAACAGAACGAGAAAGAAAAAAAAACAGGTCAAAGAAAGAAAGTAGGAGGGAAAGAAAGGAAGAAAATCAAGGAAAAAAAAGAAAGCAAGTTTTGAAGAGAAGTAGGCAAACAAGAAAAGAATGGCAGACCAACCAATTATACCGGCAAGAGAGCAAGGCAACATTCCATTGCAGTGTCCTAAATTGAAATCCACCAATTATACAAGTTGGTCAATCATGGTGGAATCAATTTTGCAAGCGTATGGGTTATGGGAGGTGATTGATCCAGTAACAGAGGCGGCAATTGAAAGTAGAAAGAATCTGATGGCTAGAGCTTTATTTTTCAAACGTTGCCTGAGGATGTTCTACTTCAGGTTTCAAAACATAAGGATGCAAAGGATGTTTGGGAATCAATTAGGGTTCGACACCTAGGAGCAGAGAGAGTGCAGAAAGCTCGCTTACAAACCCTAAGGAGCGAGATGGAGATGTTAAAGATGAAAGAAAGTGAAACGGTGGATGATTTTTCAAGTAAGTTAACTGGCATAGCGGCTAAGTTTAAAAGCCTTGGTTCGAGCCTTGAAGATGAAGTGATTGTACGTAAGTTGCTCAACTCGGTTCCAAAGAAGTTCTTACCTATCGTGGCATCTATGGAGCAATACTCAGAACTTGAAGATATGTCTTTTGAGGAAGCAGTGGGAAGAATAAAAGCTTATGAAGAACGCCTCAAGAGTCACGATGAACCAGAAGAGAATGATCAAAGTAAACTTCTACTAGCAAGTTCAAGTAATCAAAAGGTTGGAGATTTAGAAAGTTGGAATCATGAAAAAGGACGAGGTGATGGTAATCAAAGCCGTGGTAGGGGTCAAGGAAGAGGCTTTGGTAGAGGAGAAAAAGGACGTGGAAGAGGTCGAGGAAATAGAGATAAGAGCGAATTTAGGTGTTTTGAATGTGGTGAATTTGGTCATTTTGCATATGAGTGTACCAAGTGGAAGGATAAAGAGGATGATAAGAAAGATATAACTCAACTTGTTCAATATGAGGAAAGACCAGCATTATTGTGAAAAAACAAAGATTAAGGGGGTGATTGTTGGAATTAATCTTTGTTAATTCACATAAAACAAGTCAAAGTCAGATCCTATACGGGTGGAGTTTGAGTTTTATTAAGAGTCTTTTATTTATTATTTAATTAGTATGTTTATCTAGTTATTTAGTTTGATGTTTATCAAGTTGTTTTAATTCCTAGAAGGTAGGAGTATGAGTCATAGTAGGATTTGTTTTGTTTAGTATAAATAGGGCTGTTTGGTTGATGTTTAAGAGGAAAATAATTTAGTTTTCTTTAATAAAAGTGTCGATCAACAATGTTTGTGATCAAATAGTTTTTGTTCTTCATCCTTTTCAACTTGCGTGTTGCTACGCTTTTGTTCGTTTGGAGATCGTTGGGCCTTCAATCATGTGTGTCTTCTCCACAAATCATTGTATGGGCTCAAACAAGCACCACGAGCTTGGTTTCAACAACTATCCACCACACTTTACAAGCTTGGTTTTCATGGCTCCAAAACAGATCCATCTTTGTTTATCTACTCCTTGGGCCGCACCTTACTTTATATGCTTGTCTATGTTGATGATATAATTTTGACAGGTAATGATTCACAGGCAATTAACTCAGTTGTTCAGCACCTTGCTCGCACCTTCCCTGTACAAGACATGGGTCACTTATCCTATTTCTTGGGTATTGAGATTGCTCCTCAAGGAACAGACATTGTTTTATCTCAACAAAAGTACCTACTGGAGCTGTTACAAAAGGCCGGTCTGTCAGACGCCAAACCTGTCTCCTCACCTATCACCACTACGGCCAACTTGGCTCTTGGAGACAGCCCACCGTTTGACAACCCAGTCAAATATAGGCAGGTCGTCGGGGCTCTTCAATATGCCACCTTATCCAGACCGGACATTGCCTATGCCGTTAACAAAGTCTGCCAATTTATGCACTCCCCGACGGAAAATCATTGGTCCACTGTCAAACGAATCTTATGGTATCTCAAAGGTACTATCTCTTATGGGCTGCTTATCCAACGGAACTCCTCTTCCGTTCTACATGCCTATGTCGACTCCACTCACAATAGTCTGTCGGCTTTCTCTGATGCGGACTGGGCAGGTTGCCCAGATGACCGTCGATCCACGGGGGGATATGCTATCTATCTAGGCTCAAACCTTGTGTCCTGGTCTGCACGCAAACAGAAGACTGTCTCTCGGTCATCTACAGAGTCCGAGTACAAAGCCCTTGCAGACACAGTTGCTGAACTCACATGGCTACAGGCTCTTCTACATGAGTTACGTGTTCCAATTCGGTCCGCTCCCGTGTTATGGTGTGACAACTTAGGTGCTACATACTTATCAGCTAACCCTGTCTTCCATGTTCGTACAAAACATGTAGAGGTAGATTATCACTTTGTTCGTGAGAAGGTTGCTCAAGGTCAGCTTTCAGTTCAATTTATCACCACAGATGACCAGATTGCAGATGTCTTCACAAAGCCTTTATCTTCTCCAAGATTTTTGTTCTTACGATCCAAGCTAAGAGTCGCTCCCCGGCCTTAGCTTGCGGGGGGATATTAGACAAATATTAGTTTGTATTTAATCAGTATACAAATGTATAGGGTCCAGAAACGTAATATTATTCTCTATATATAGAGACACCTATTGTAACCCTAATTACAATTACCAATACATTACAATTCCTGATTACCAAGTTTAACTGTAAACCAAGACGATGCGGAACCCCTCGCGTGAGGTGTAGGTATTCCACATTCTGCCCTATATACGTGATTCATGCCGCTTATTTGCTGTAAGCACTTTCTAAATCTTTGTGTTATTTACCAATGTGTTGTATGCCATATATTATGATTGCTATTGTTATTGCTTTTGTTAGCGAGTCGGGGGTCTCTTCGGAAGCGGTCTCTCTATCTCCCAAGATAGAGGAAAGACTCGCCACCACTTGCCCATCCCAGACCCTGCTCTTGAGTGGGATATATTGGGTATGTTTGTTTGTTTGTTTAGTTACTTTCACATATTGTTACAAAAATTATATCATTTCAATTATAATCTAATCTACTAAATCAGTGACTTTCATCGACTTAACCCATTCAACTGTTTCCTTTAAGCTATTAGATGTTTACCATTTGACCTATTAGAAATATAATTTAATCCAAAATGACACATTCATAAGCTTTGCCACCTGAAGATTTAAGATATGGGAATGCCCATCTTGCACAGCGCAAAAAAGGTTGCATAAAAGGTTTTCTTCCCAACTCCTCACAAAGCTAAGAAGCTTAGTGGGATCACTCCACCAATAAGTTCAAAAAAGTTTACCCATTAGTTCATCATGAAAAAGTTACAACCACAACATTGGAGTTGTATATTGCCAGATATCCGAAGTCAAAATTTTAGTGCATAGACGTTCAGTCGATCAACATATATCTGTAGTGCTATAAATCATTTGCACAAAAGAATCTATACATACCCATTTACTAGTTAGTGAACTCGCAGATATGTAGAAAAATGTTGCTTTAGCTTCTCCAGCAATTGCTTTACCTATCATTGTTTTACCTGTCCCCTAAACCAAGAAAAGGATACAAACAAATTAGAAGTGTCAAAACAGTTAGGTCGGACTGATTGGGTTGATCACTGACACTATTTGTGGCAACTTTATTATAGTTTAAAAATAATTAGTGTACTAGATATACACACTATAACTAAATTATCAGAGTAATATTTGATCTCTTTAAAATATAACAATTTAGGTCTTAAGTGCACATGATAGCTATTAACAGCTCAATCCATTTGCCAGCTTTTTGATAGCTAGTTCCATTCCTAATCTACCTCTTATCATTAAAATGCAACCTGACCAGTCTCCATATAAATAAAAATTGCCACCTCTACAATATACTGACATGTATTGCACTTACGGGGGGACCAAATAAAAGAAGCCCTCGTCCTGGAGCACGGACACCTTTAAAAATATCAGGCCGCAACAAAGGCCATATGACCATCTCAGTTACACATTTTTTTGCATGATGCAACCCAGCTGTTAGCAGCCAACATATTAGATTATTAGATTCTTATAGAAGTTAGCCACATTATACAACTTGAAACATATCTAAGCATCACTAATACCAATATCATCCCAACGAACATTAGGATCTCGATCCATTATCTCATTACTAATATGCTCAATAAGGCGAGGCTCTAAATTCCTTAACTTCTCTGGAAGTTCACCATCAGGACCACATAACATATCCATGCTGTAATCATATAGCAGAATAACAGAATAAGTTCAGAGAGTCCTCAAAGCTGTTAATTAATACAATTTTCCAAAAGTTAAAATGAACAAGATCCTTGATATTGATTTATGATGTTATAAACAATTACTAGACTTACCATCTTTTTGTTGAATCATCTAATGCATCTTCACCTTTTGATGCACGCGATGTTACATTACCAGTATTACCACCATTGGATCTAATCGGTGGTACAAAACCACGTATTCCACGACGTCCATAGGATTTGACACCATAGCCTCTGTTAGTTCCATCACTTTGTGGAGAATCTGAGGGATTTGGTGATCCGGCCAACCCTCTCTTTTGTCTTACATCCATTTCCTGTGATGTAAAGGAGATAAATCATATTCAGTGACAAAAAAACTTGCAAATAAGGGTGGGTTTCAAAACCAAAGATTACAACCGGCGTTTAGAGATACATTTGCATTTCCAGATGGAAAAATATGAAAAGAAAGTACTCAATAGGCAATAATAAGTTAAAGAGACTGGCTTCACTATTAGTTTCTTCCGAGTTACCCAAGTACCCCTTTTAATTGATGTGACTAACAAGGATGCATGACAATTATTGTAAATTAAGATGTTAAATGAACAAACTAATTCTCTTCATAAAATTATAGCTACAAGCTTATAATAAGGTATTTTAACATTCAAGATGGATACCAATTTTGTTCTAGCAGTAACAAAACCATTGCCAGTAGCTTCACTGTTACTTGATGGAGACATGACTTTTTCAATCTTTGGGCTACTAATTTCCATGTAAGCACGCTTCGATCTCAAGTTACTTCCGTTTGTTCTGTCTTCATCAACATTAACACATGTAGACAAGCCACGACCCTCAGCAAAATAATTATACAAACTATTATTTTTCCCTAAGATGCCTCCGTGCAAAGTTGTAGATTTTCCAAGCAGGAGACCTTTTGAAGTCTTGCCACCAACATCTTCCTGTTTTCCAGGTTCATCATCCTATCATGAATTGTTGTCATTAGCCACTGAATTGTAGAAGAGCATCTAATATTATTGCAATATATCGAGAATACTCATCCCAATCCTATATCACAACCGCTAGTTAGAACCTTCACAGCAACACAAAACTGAGTTGATTGTCTTATATAGAGGTTTACAAAAGCTATAAAGTATGCAAAGAAAAAAAGCAACCACCAATACCAGAAAATTAAGCATCCACAACTATATAATACCTCATTTAAAATGTTTACTTTAGAGTCTTTGAGAAGAGCTTTGAAATATTTTGACTGCTTAATTTTCTCAACGCTGAAATCTCCTTGCTTGCGGAAAACAAACCCTGGGTCTTTACCAGCTTGTTCAAAAGCTAGACTGCAGTGAAATGATGCAAAAACTATGGAGAAACATCAACAGCTCAAAAACTTTAATAGCCATAAAACTAAATGAAACACAGTTGAGGTTGTTAAACAAGGATTTGATCATTTTAACTTAAATAAAAGTTTCAAACAACACCCGTTTATATTCCACAGGTTAAACCTTTTACTCCCTACAGCTACATATCAAAGACATAAAAATGAACAACATATTACAGAAAAGCCATAAAAGTAATAGATCTTTTGAGTTTCACGTTTCGCATTTCAAAAAGCCAAAAAGTGCCTAAAATTTCACTGGCAATGTAGTGTTTCGTAACATGATCATGAACATAAACTTTGATACTCCCTACTGCTAAAGATCTAAGACACAAATATGAACAACAAAGTTACAGAAAAGCCAAAATAGTAAGAGAACTTTCGAATTTCACGATTCGCATTTCAAAAGCCAAAAGTACCTAAAATTTCACTGGCAACGTAACGTTTCGTAACAGAATTATGAACATAAACCTTAAACTCCCTACTGCTAAAAATCAAAATCACAAAAATGAACAACATGGTTACAGAAAAGCCATAAAAGTAAGAGATCTTTCAAATTTACAATTCGCATTTCAATAGCCAAAAAGGACCTAAAGTTTCACTGGAAATGTAGCTTTCCGTAACAGGAACATGAACATAAACCTTATACTACCTACTGCTAAAAGCTAAAGACACAAAAACGAACAACATAGTTACAGACAAATTAAAACAGTAAGAGACCTTTGAATTTCATGATTCGCATTTCAAAAGCCAAAAGCACCTGAAGTTTCACTAGCAATTCAAAATCGCGAAACATGACTATACACATAAACAATTTAAAACAACAGTGCAGGTAATCCGATAGCTAACAGCCGCAGTTTACCAGTGCACACAATTCAATAACAAAAACAAGTTCCGTAAATAGAATGTAGACATAACTACCGATCCGATTCAGGAACGAGAGCTTGAGTAGCACACTCGAGTTTCGCGACAGCTTCACGGCGAATCGGTCGAATGTAGGCTTCATCAACGTCGTTGTGCGAGTGAGAATCGAGGAAACCGATGAGTCGAAGGGAGAGTAGTTGAGCGTAACTGTAATCTCGCTTCTGAATAGCGATATCTGCTCCGAATAGAAGCGATTGAAGCCTTTTGAGGTTCACATCTAGCTCTTTTCGCCAGCAAACCGACGCCTCCGACGACGATGATGACGATGACGGTGGTTTTGATTCTGCCTCCATTATTCTTCTTCTTCTTCTTTGATTTTGAATAAGGCGGTGATGATGGCTTGTGTGTGTGTGTTCTATTTTCCCGCCATTGGCTTTACATAGTGTGAACTTGTGATTGTTGGTGATGACCACACAGGGCCACTGTAGCTGATGGTAATTTTTTTTTATCTATGCTACCTTTAATATACATATGAGAGGGGCACCAAAGTAATTTCACACAATCTCTTAATTTTAAGAAATGTACATGTGTTAATGCATATCTTACAACTCATTGTAAAGAGGAGAGATCAGGTACCATCATCACGCGGGCTCCCGTCTATATTCTTCTTTCAAATTTCAAATCCCTTACAAAACCCTAGCCCCTTTCCTGTCCACTGCGTACCAACAACCGGAGCAGCAGTGGATGATGCCTCCACCGCCTCAACACCACCATCAACAGCCTCTGCCGCCTCATATGTGCGCCCAACAACAACCACCGTTTCACCGGCAACAAACACAACAGACGATGCAAGGGTTGCAAGCACCTCAGCAGCCGTACGTCGGTGCTTCGGTGAGCTTAATCATTACGATTGGGTTGAGAAATGTATGGATTGCGCTTGCGTAGAGTTGTTCTGGCCTAGGGTTGTTCACAAATGGCTCTCCACCGAGGCTCTGATGCATCCCATAATTCATCTTCTCATCAGGGTAGATCAGCGGTTCGCGAGAGATTAATGGAGAAAGAGATGGTGATTTCGAACTATGGTGGTGATTATGATTTTGGTAAGTTGCTCCATACCCATACGACTTATGTAAAACCGATTCCAATCTGGATCTGGCTTCTAACATTCATTCTTTGGTGGTTTAAAGACGTTGAGTATGCTCCATACCCATACGACAGTGATGCTTGCTGGGTTCATAGATGAGCTATGAGGCGATGGTGGACATTCTTATCACTCTCTTTATGGTGACAAGGATATTTTCTTGAAGGCGGCAGGGAAGATGACTCTGGCGGTGGTAAGAGTGGTTTTGATTTATAACGACAACGAAGTTGTTTCAGGATTGCAATCGAATTTTAACACCAGGTAATTGATGAAGAAAAGTGGCTGGTGACTTTCATAGTTTAAATGCACAACAAATTTTACTTACTTTTTATTAATCTCAGGAATTTCATTGTTTTAACCGAAAATCATGAGTAAAGAGTGTTGTTGAACATTTAGGTACACCTTCCATATATTCTGCCAAGGTACACTTTCTCAATTCTTGAAAACTGTGGTTCTTTTTATTCTTATCAATTGGTTGATGCAATTTGAGGTGCACACTACAATATCCCTTTGGTGTTGCTTTATGTGTTGGAATCATTATGAATGTTTGTTGAAGGATCTATTTAGTGGTCGTAATATGATGAATCCCAACAACTTATTGAAATTCTTCAACGAGATTTTTCTTATATATAAATCTCTTAACTCAGTCAAATGTTTATGTCTCACTGATGTGCAACATTTTTACACCCTCTTTAAATACGTGATGTGTCTATTTGCTCAATATGATTTTTGGTATTTTGGATTATGCAGGCACGATTGGTTAGATGGGTTCATGCATTCAAAGATCAACATCAATATGAAGGTAGAAATACCAATATGAGGTTGTTATTTTGAGTGGATGTATATTTAAAATAGCTCATTCTTGCATGCTAGCTTTGTGGGTTTGATCAAGATGTTTGAACTCAGACCTTGATGGTGGTCTTAAACTCTTTTATACCTAAATCAGTTATTAATCAGTAATAGTAATCTCAAACTTTTTTATTTGTTAATAGAAATGATCAGATTAGATCTACCTAATAATTAACATTTTAATTTTATTTGTTAATAGAAATGATCAGATTAGCAACAACATGCAACAGTAGACTTTAGCTTTAATTTAGATCAAATTGCAAACTGGCTTTTTACTTAAAAGTGAATTAAATTTGTTTTTTGATTCCTAAATTTTATCATTTAAAACTATAACTAACCCATCATTTTACTTTGTATGCAGTTGTGTATCTCTTAATATAGGTTATTAGTACTTCTTTTGTTGATGTTCTAAACAGGGAGTAGGCGAACACCGATCTTGGAAGCAGCTTAGAGCATAGTTGCACCATGCTTAGCTGCTAAGGTTAGCAGTAAGACTGCTTTTTTATTTGGTTATTTAGTATGATTGGTTAAATCGATTTGTTTTGATAATTGTGTTTGCTAATTTCACTAGACTCCTATTTGGTTCCTGTAACATGAACATTAAATGATTTAAGAAGGAAAAAGAATTCAAAATAAGTAGTAGTCAGAGGAAAACAAATTATTATTATTTAATAAAAATGCAAGGATTTAAGAATTAAACCGATAAAGTTGGGAACTATGACTATGATTAGTGTTCATGAGGATGAAATTGGATGTTTGAACCGAGAATAGGTAGAAGGTCATGTAATTCTATTCTTGATCGTAGTTTGGATTTGCTTACATGATTAGGGGTAAATTCTATCTTTATAACCTTAAAACGTTATTAATTCTCTAAATTGAAATGTGAGTAGAGCACAATTTGCTAGATTAATTCTCTAAATTAAAATGTGACTTGCTTACATGATTATTGATAAACCTGATTTTTGTATGACCTTTACCAATTGAGGACCTTGATTAGTGTTCTTAAGCATGGAATTGAATTTATAAATTAAGAATGAGTAGAACCTTAGGACCTTGATTAGTGTCATTGAGCATGGAACTGATATGCTGTAGGTGCCAGGTGGGTATGCTGTAGGTGCCAGGTGGTCCTGCTTATCACCACCTGGAGCCAGGTGATGTGCTTGTTCGCATGAACGGGGAGGTATGTGTTATTCAATCATATTTCAACGCAACAATTTTAGTTAATAGTTATCTCTTACTTCCTTAAAGCAACTGAAACATTCAGTTTATATCAATATACAATAAAAGATCTTTAATATCAATTTAGGTGTTGTTTCCTAAAACATTATTTGTGAAACTGTTATTGAGTGAATTAGCCTTTCTGCAAGTGGTTACTTAGTTTCTAAAGCTGGAGACTTTACTTGATGACAGTGTGGGCCAAAGTGTCGAGTTAGAGTTTGAAAGGGGCGGCACGTCTTTGACCGTTCAGTTGGTGGTTAGTGACTGGTCTCTTACATCCATGTTTTATGACACCTCTTCATGTGAAGATATTAAAATAAGACGATATATTTACAGAGATTTATTGTTACAAAATTTAATATGTTATCCATATGTTTTTTTTTTTCAGGTTGAGGATCTACACTCCATAACTCCAAACCACTTTTTGGAAGTTAGTGGTGCAGTTATACACCCGCTCTCCTATCAACAAGCTAGGAATTTTCGTTTTCATTGTGGTCTTGTATACGTATCAGAACCTGGGTAACTTCTTTGATAAAATCTGTTTTAAGTTTTATTATCACATTAATATGACCATTTTTGGTGTTGACCATCAATCTCTGGATTAGATGTGTGGGCAACAAGGTTTCTGTCTGCTCTACTTCTGAAATTGAAATGTTCAATCGTTCGCAGTTACATGCTTTATAGAGCTGGGGTCCCTCGGCATGCCATTATCAAGAGATTAGCCAATGAGGACATTTTAAATCTTGAAGACTTCATTAATGTTCTATCCAAACTCTCTAGAGGGGCTCGGGTTCTATTGGAATACATAAGCTACAAAGATCGCCATAGGAGGAAGGTATTCCAGTGATATTCCAATACTAATGCTGGTAGAACATCTTGTTGCTGTCCTTTTGACTTTTGCCTTTCTTCTGGTTGCAGTCCGTCCTTGTTATTGCTGGTTACTCTCCTTTTGTTATTAGATTTGGTCTTAGCAGGAATGCATAGAGTATATATTATTTTTATCTATATGGAGTAACATATTTGATAATGTTGATTATGAATGTTGTAGACTTGATATCATGCAAAGATGTAATTAATGGTAGTTCAAAACTTCAAATTTGCATTTGTTACTTTATCATGCACGGATGGGAGTTCAAAATGATTTTGGTTGCCTTCATGTTATTTGTTATTTGAACTGGTGATGTTGTCTATTGCTTATAATATTTTTATAGGCATATTGATGGAGTGGTTAGATAGGTACTGGTTCATCATTGATTCATTGGTTGCTCAAGCATATCTGATGATTCATTGTTTTTTTACCGTAACATTGCAACTTTAATACACCATTTATATGATTGGGAATCCCTTGATTCTGTTCCATTGACAATGGCGCCCTTGGAAAGGAGCACATTGTGTCTTGGGTTTCATGTAGTGGTTCAAAAAATACCTTATTTACCTACAAATGAGTGGTTTAGGTTATGTCATCTTACAAGGGCAATCCCATGAAGTAGTAAATCTGCAAGTATTTTCTCTGCATATCTTACTACACATAAATGTTATAGTACATATCGTGCAAGTACATTTACCAACAAAAAAGAATATGGCGTTGTAAATTGTCGTTGCCGCCGCATCGCGCGGGGCCCCTACTAGTCTATACTATATATATAAGCAAATGAGGAGGGCAAAAAAGTCTTTTCATCAAATCTCTTAATTTTAAGAGATGTACAACCCTTAAGCATATTGTACAAATCTTGAAGCTTTAAATCCCTCAGCATTCACACACCTGCTCTCTCAAAAGATCTCAGTTCGGTCTCTTGACGAGTGGTCCATGGGACAACTCTTAAGTATGTTGAAATATGAGTTAATCCCTCGTTTAATCATGTAATTATCTTGAATTAGATAACTACTCCTTGTTATGTTTCAGGTGCTTTGGAAGCTTAAAATGAAGAAAAACATTGTTTCGGATGGAAAGAAGTCGAACCGGATTCACCAAGTATGCGAAAGGAATGAGACACGAAAGAAAAGAAGAAAGTGAGGAAGGGGGCTACCGTACGGTACGCTGCCACCGTACGGTACGGTAGCCCCTGACCAAATTGCCACCGTAAGACAGAGGGACTCTACCGTAGGACACCTCAGGCATACCGTACGGTACGCTGTCACCGTACGGTACGGTAGGGCCTGACGGGAATTTTGTAACTGCTCCTTATAATCCGTTTTGAGGCATCTTTTCGGGTCATTTCTTGCTTGGGAACGTTTCTCTGAAGTTTTTGGGCGATTTTTGGCTATTCTAAGTGATAGGATGCAATTCCAAACATTCCGGTTTGTATTTTAATTCGTATGAACTTCGATTTCGCTGGAATTATGATTTCTCAAACTATGGTAGGCTAAACTTTTGATGATCATTCTAGGGGAAAGTTTCTTGTGAATTGGGTTTGTTCATCTCTATTTCTAGAATAATAGACTTGGTATTTTTGCTATGTTTATTATGATTCATGAATGCTTGATTGTAAATTGTTGATTGATGTTTTGATTCTAATCTAATTCGTACGTTCTTGGTGTCGTTGACAATCGAGATATCACGGGAAGGGTTAGGGTTGGATATTGGTTAATAGATCATCGGGTAACAACCTCGCGTTTATATAATCCGAGTACTTTGTTCCCTTTTATCACAACAAGTGTTTATGTATGAGTTATGTCTATGTAACTCTTTCTAGTTGATTTACACTCAATTATTATTAGAAACCGGAACCTAGGATGGTCATTTCCCTTTGAATTATTTAACAACCAATCTTGAATTGCAATTAGTTAATATCTAGTTTTTAAAATCAAACAACCCAAACTCTTGAATTTTAATTCCTGCAATTTAGTTTAATTTTAGTTTATTAACAAAGTTATAGAATCAACATACTTTCCACAAACTCCCTGTGTTCGATACCCACTTACCACTAGCTATTTGGTAGTAATTGGATTAAATTTGTGTGTGACTACGACATCACGTCATCTCTCTCTCAAAACCTTTCAGTTTTCAAAATTCAAAATCTCTCTCTCTCCAAATGGCGAGAATGTTCGGATGATTTGTGTTGCAGCTATTGAAACAATTGATGGACCAGATGGTTTCTCCACCGATTCTGTTATTTATAACGAAGGAGGTACGTCCGATTTCTTATTATGTGTTTTCGTATTGTTGATTGGTTTATTTTATGTGGATATGGTTGGTATATTGATTGATTGATTGTGTTTGGAATGGAAGGTGTGGAAGGCAGAAAAATGGCATCGGTTTCATGAAAACTTGGTTTTTGAAGTCTTGACAGTGGGTGTGCGGCGGAAGCGGAGGAAGCAACGGTTCCACAACGGAGGTAGGGTTTGGAAGATGAGCGAGTTAGGACAAGCATGTTTCCATGGATACTCCTGCTCTTGGTGCAGGTAGTTTTCAGATTCATGTGTGATTTTGGGCTTTCCAATCTTAGATTTGAGTGAATTTATTTTCTTATTCCCTGAATACTTCAGTTCTAATAATTTATATGTAGTTGTTATCGATCTTTTATGCACAAAGAATATCATTTTATAAATTTTTATGTATATAGAGGTAGATCGAAGATCAATTATACGTAAATCACATGCTTTATGAGCCCTAGGTATTGTATTATTTTGTGTCCTTTATTTGCCGTTCAATATGACATGCTTATCTGTCTTTACATAGTGTATTTTTAAGAATGTTTGGTTTACTGGTTTAAGATTCCTAATGTTTTGGACTTTGGGTACTCTAGATGAGAGGGGTAATGCATTCTTGCAGCATGTTGTGAGTTTTATAATTGCAAAGATAATAAACTTTAAGTGAAAGCAGGGTTTCAACAAAAACATAACAAAAATTAGATGATTCAGTTTTTAATGAATAAGCCTTTGTTTTGCAAATCAGGACTCAAAGCTGTGGGTTTCAATTGGATTACAAGTATCAAGCTTTTGTCTTCTTTTTAGTTAAAAAATATGATTAAGCTTTAATCAGGACTTGCAAATTTGATGAATTCAATATATCCAAGATCAAAGTGCATTTTCGCTTGTGTTTCTTAATTACTCATTTATGTTTTTAGAATTAACCTAATAGAGATGGACATGAAGTACTTTTAATAAGATTTATAAAAATGGAAAAAGGAAGCTTCACATCGTGATATTTAAAGGGTATGTTCTTATGTAAAATTAATTGCTTGTACTGCAGACAAACAATTTTTTTGAAGTTCTTTCAACATGATTTCAGGTAATTGGATCAATTCCAAATGAAAACATGGTAAGAAGTATTGACAGGTAAGAAGTATTGACAGTGGCTCGAAGGAGTTTGGGATTACGAATTCGATGATCCCAAAGCCTACGCCGATGGTTTTGTAAGAGTGAATCTCACATCAAATGCCGTCAAAATCTTCATTTTTGTAAGCAAAAAGCTTACTGAAAAGGGGTTTTCATGAACTAACATAATGTAAGTGTTCTTGGGTTGTTGAAATTGTTCAAAGATTGTGCTTGATTTATGATCAATTGGGTTGGGATTGATTTGAAAGATGGGTGTGTGTGGATTTGATGATGATGATTAATGTGGGTTGGGAAGATTGTTGAAGATAATGGATGATTATCAAGTTGTTTTAAGTTTTGATTCATTTATTTTATCTTTTGAATCTTGTTTGATCTGTAGTTGTTAGCTTCTCATAGATGCAGATCTTACTTGAAGATTACAGATGCCTACAACTGCAGCAAACTTGATCAATATAACATAGGATTATGAAATACGAATTGATAGTTGTATTAGTTTCAATAGAAGAATATCGAATTCAACCAGTTGTTGATGTTTTTTTTTAATGTTAGTATATAACCTAGATAGTTAAGAATATCGATCCCAACGCTTCCGTGATACCGATACTCGATCAGTGGCAGAAAGAAGGTAAACCCATCAAATTCAGTGAGCTCTTTGACATAATCAAAAGCCTTTGGAAGTTCAATCGCCACACCCATGCTCTGCAGGTATGTTTTGAAGTTCCTGAAGTGTTAATAATTATCTTGTGCTGTTATTGTTTTTAAGTTGTGATTATTGATTATTATTGGATGATTGAACATTTGGGGTTGGTGATTTAGCTTCTGAAAAGCTAAAATGTTGATTATGTTTGGGGTGTATAGAATTTATAAGTTTTCTTTAACCGGAAAGTGTGTACTTGTAACAACGGTCTTTTGAATTTTTGTGCATTGTTGTTGTTGTACTTGAATCTTTAGTGATAAAAATGAAGACTTGGCTATTGAAAGTCATTTTTGAAAGTTGAACTAAACGTTGTTTTTTGTGTTTCTTGATTATGAACCGTAACATTTGTCGAAATGAATTTTTAGTAGAAAGAGCACCAAACTACAGCCACCAGGTGTTGCAATTCATTTGGATTTAATATCGAAAGTTAACGGGATGGAAGAAGCAGATAAGTATTTTGATAGCCTTCCTGATGATATGAAGGGTCTGCATGTTTATGGTGCTCTTCTGAATTGTTATGCAAACGCAAAATCAGTAGAAAAAGGCAGAAGCTACTGCGGAGAAAATGAAGCAAATGGGTATTATGACAACACTTTCTTACAACTCCATGCTTAATTTATACAAGAAAATGATGGAAATGGGTGTTCCTTGTGATAAACCAACTTTCTACATCCGGTTAAGTGCATAGGCTTCTGCTTCTGATCTTCAACAAATGGAAAACATTCTTAAACATATGGAAGATAATCCTAGCATTAGAGTTGATTGGAATGATTATATTATTACATGTGGTGGGTATATTAAGTCTGGGTCACCAGATAAAGCTTTTGAAATGCTTCAAAAATCAGAGGAACATATATATGGAAACTCAAAAGGGGTGGCTTGGGAATCTCTCATTGGTATGTATGCTTCTATTGGTAAAAAAGACGACGTTTATCGTATATGGAATTTATACAAAACCTCGTGGAGTAAAGTAAAAGATTTGGTTATCACGAGTTCTGTTTGCTGATGTATTGATATGATGTTGCTTAATTGAGTCTGCTAGCTGGTAATTAGATGATTTTTAGTTTTTTTGCCATAGTTTTGTGACTTGAATCTGTTAATTGATTAGTATTTGCTGCAATCTGAATGCTATACTCGATGGTTCTGATGGACTGCGTGGGTTGATTTTGGTGCATGATTTGTTTTAGATGCAGTAAAACGTCTTTACCATATGTATATTTCTGCAGGATTGTCTTAGAAGCTATTCTGAGTGCGCTTTAAAAATCAGGCAAAATGGTAAATTTTACTTTTATCGTCATTGTTTTATATCTTTTTATGTGTTACCAAGGAAGTTAACCGAGAGGCATTATCTGATGTTAATTTGTTTGATTTTTATTTCAGGGTGTTGGTCACCGAGAGGGACATGAACAGTTTGAAAAAGTTCTCACTGGTCTTTTAAGAAGAATTTTGGATGATAATAAGCGTGTGCATGAGGCTGCTTGCTCTGCTTTTGCAACTCTCAAAAAGGTTGTTTTTAAGAGCAGATGAGTAGTTAATCCTTTGTCTGAATATGAAAGCATATTGTCATTGTTCTTTTAATTTCAGGAAGCCGCTGACCTTTTGGCACCACATTTGGAGACCATTTTACAGCACCTAATGTGCGCATTTGGGAAATACCAGGTTGATTCTTAATCCGCTGTTGTTTGCTAATTGACAAAATGGTCGGGTTGCATAATGGGTGAAAGTGGCTTTTCTTTTAAATTATCTCGGATCATTTTTGTGTCCAAAAAACTAATTTCTTAATTAACAAGTTGGTTTATTAGATGCTGTAAAAATATATTTTGTATCTATATGTTTTCTGTGAAATGGTATGTAGAGGAGGAATCTCAGAATTGTTTATGATGCTATTAGCACATTAGCAGATGCAGTTAGTGGGGAATTGAATCAGGTAATGCATATCTGGGTCATTATTTTATGCTTGTTTACTGCCTTTTGTGTTTCACATAGGAATGATTTCCCAGGTGAATGTGCTTTGTTTAAATCTTTGACTTTTATGATGAAACCTCTTACTTATGAAATTCAAAAGCTGACATGGATTTTCTTAAAAGCTTTTGCATCGATATCTTTTGGCTTTGTAGTTCAAGTTATATAATATAAGTTGGTTGATATTTTTTTTAACCTGAAATATTCATGTTTATTTCAATGTTTAGAATTTGTCATTTGACCTAAGAAGTCAAACATGTCTACTTTTATCAGTATCAAGGTGCGCATGGATGGAAACCACAAATCTACATTGGATTATTTGAGAAACAAATAGCAAAAGGTCAAACCGTGGTATGTAAAGTTTTTTTTTTAGTATTAATCATCATCACATTAAAACTTTGGGCAGGGTTTTCTAATTTTGTATCGAGTTTTGATTTGCTGGCTAGGTTTTTTCTCTATTTATCAGGTTTGGTTTGTTTGTTTCTTTGTTCATCTGTCAATATGAATTGACCTTGCAAAATGATTAAGTGGGTTGTTTCGACTAAAAGATATGAAAGGCTAACAAAGAGTAGTGTTCTGCTAAATAATTAACATGAACACTAAAACACTTACATGTTATGTAGCAATTTTTATAATGGTCTTTATTACAACAAATCATCTAAGTAGTTTGACATGTTACAATATGTGATCCATTTTACATTACAAGCACATTCTAACTACTTTTGACATATGATATTTTCCTGTGACACACTAGACGAGAAAAAGAAGAATGAAACTGTAATATTTGTCTGGTTTGATTCTAATGAATTTTAAATCAAAGCCTTAATTATGTTCAATGCCTGTAATAGAATGTTATGATGAAGGGTTATATGGTATTATTTTTTTTCGCTTTGTGCTATTCTAGAGGTAACAAACATGACCCATTCTTAAAGGAGGGTGATTAACTCTGTTCAAAACTTGATGATTGCAAGTTAGGGATATATTTTTACCGGAATTAAAAGCACGCTCATCATAAGATTGATTGTGATCGTTTGCTTAAACTTTTAATGATTGTTGGTCATGTGCTTTACTTGCTGCATCATTTTTGCTATCATGAAATTAACTAATACTTGATAGTTTATCATAATTACTTCATACGTTTGGTTCCAACGGCACCCGCATTGCCTCATCGTTTTAGCCAGCAAAATGATAAATTCAACAAAAGGTACATAAAACATAAGACGGATAAATATTTGTGCTTTTAGTGATTTTGTGGTTTTGATTCTATAAAAAGATATATTTGAGAATTGGCTTAGATTACACAATTCTTGCAAAGAATTCTGTTAATAAAGCATGTCTACATTTTATATATCAATAACGGGTCAAATTGGTAAGGTGATTATACTGTTATTTTTCAAACTGCAGGTGGTACCATGTGGGCATTGCTTTAAATTAATTAGCATTATGCCGCCAAATTGAAGAGATATCCTCATATCCTTCAACTTTTTATGTCAAGCGGGTTAGTTTCTAATTTATTTATTTAAATGAAGTGTTTAATTTCATTGTAACTCATTGTCCAGTTGACTTAGGATGCATATTGAAATTTGTCCATTTGCTCATTATTTTTAACAAGCCTCATTTTTGCTCTACATGAGCTCATTTCAATCAAAGTTTGTTGTATTTTCTATGATGTTCAAATATGCTTGTATAGAGCATGGATTGACGACTCTTGGTCGTATATCGCAGAGAAGCCTGAGGAATATTGCTCAACTGTATGGCTCTAAATTATCTCTTTAAGGAGTTAATTAAAAATTGCTCTGCAATTGTACTGATAAATGATGGATTAGAGGTAACTGATGCTTGGCATAGAGCAACACAGATGCATAATAACTCATTTTGACTCCTAGAAGTCTATGGTTGTGAGAACACGAGGTTGGTCACTAGGACTAAGTAAGATTATTGTGTATTAAAGCGTAGTTTGTGGAATTAGAGCATGTTATTTTAAATTCAACAATTTTGTCCTGCTATAAGTTACACAAAATGCTAACAACACTAATCTAATATCATATTAGTTTGCAGCTCAACACATTCTTGTCCTTTCAAGGTATTTCTCTTTTCAATTTTGAAAATTGTGTGCTTGTTTTAGTTCAAGACTAATCTAAAATTTGAAAATTCATTAGTTAGATTATGGTTTGTGAACAAAATAAAAGAATCATGAATCCATTATGTTGGCATAGCCTAATATTACGCTCTTTTAATAGCGGGATCTGCATTGAATTTGGGGGTGATATAAAATGTATTTTTGCATGTTTTAGTGACATGTAGTCTCTATTTTCTTAACTTGATAAATCACCGGTGAACTGTTGGAGAGTTTGGTGGTATACATGTAATCTTGTTTTGAATATCTAATATGATCGTTTTCGATATAAAATGTATTTTTTACACTTTGACATACATGTAATCTTTGATATAAAATGTATATTTTATAGGTTGTTTTGACACATGCGATGATGAAATGTTCATATGAAGAATCAATGAGTAAATTAAGTGGTGCATGTTTGTCCAGAACAATAGTAGTAACAATAAAGATGGTTGTGCTTTAATTGGGATATGCATATCAAATATTAAAATTATATTATATATATATGTATGCACTGTCGCATGTATATTTTCGAATGTAAAAAGTATAGACCAGTGAGGAGATGATAGAGTTATTGTGGTTTGCGACAAACACTAATCTCATCACAATGCAAGTGGTTGACATGCAGATTTATACTTTTTTACTTTTCATGTTTATGACATTTTTTATATGTATGTTTAGATTTTATTTTCAAATTAGTATGTTATGATAGATATAAATAAAAAATAACAGACATACAATAAAATATATCACAAAAGATTGATAAACTAACAGAAAACGAGTATCGTGCAGTAAAATGTCATCGCCGCCGCATCGCGCGGGTCTTCTACTAGTCTTTACTATATTAATATGTATATTGGAGGAACAAAATGGTCAATTTACTCAAAATCTCTTAAATTTAAGAGTTTTACAACTCTTAAAGCTTTATGTACACTCTCACATGTATGAACCATATCATAACCGGATCCTTCTATGGATGGGTCGGGTCAACTAATAACATGGTGTGTAAACCCTAACCTTACTCATTCTCCCTACCCTGTTCTTTCATCGCCGCTCTTTCTTCTTTAAACCTAACTCCCGTGGATCTACCTACCATCAAGAAGCTGTTGAAAAGGCCATGGTTTCAGTGGAGTTGCGGTGGTAAGGCGGCTAGCAGCAATCTTTGGTATGAACATTCGGTGGAGTTACAGATCATTCAAAGCGTTTGTTCTTGCAAAAAGAGTATGTTTCTCTTTTGATTAGATTTCTACATCTGTAGATCTCATATTTCAAATACCTTATCCTCTTCTTTTTCTCTTTAGCGATTCAGGAACATCAAGGCGGATTCACCAGCATTTTACCATGATTTCACTAGATCGGTGAAGATTTCGAGCTCTCGGTTTCGTTGTAGGGCATTTTTGGTGTCATTCCTACCTTCTTCAATGGTAACTGATACCATTCTGATCACTATTTTATCATTCAATCACTTGATTTCAGTTACGAAAAATCTAGGGTTGACACCTTTAATTGTTTTTGGTAAGATCCAGAAGGTAATGTTTTGCCTTTTGAAACCGATTCATACACATTGTATGTTCTGATCATATTTTGGAAGTTGTTTTACCTTCATAAATGTTATTAGTTTGTTATGAACAAATTGTTGCACTTACACTTAAAAATGAATTTTGTGTTATGAACCTGAAGTTCTGCATAAATCATACAGCTTGGAAGCAGACATATGGAGCATTTGTGTTATTTTATATATTTTGTTATGTGGGAGCCTACCATTTTGGGCAAGAACATAATGTGGAATATTTCGTGCAGTTTTGAGAGCATACCTAAATTTTGATGATATACCATGGCCTTCTGTGTTACCAGAAGCTAAAGATTTTGTTAAAAGGCTTTTGACTAAGGACTACAAAAAATGAATGAGTGCTGCTCAAGCCCTCAGTAAGTTCATATTTATATAATTAAATTTCCTTTTTCTTTCTTGCTTGAAAAACTTGTTTCATTGTCGATTATTATTTCAAATCTATTTATGTTATTAAGAATAAGTTTAATTTCAATGGCATGTGTGATGACAACGCATCCATGGTTATCGAGTGAAAGTCATCCGATTCCTTTAGATATATTGATTTATAAGCTGGTGAAGGCGTATCTTCATGCTTCTCCATACAAACGTGCTGCACTCAAGGTAATTTTTTTTATAAAAAAATGTACACGATTATATCCTGATATTGATTGAATGATTTAAAGGTAATGCTATTGTTTGGGTAATAATTGCAGGCACTGTCGAAAGCTTTGACAGAGAATGAATTGGTTTATCTTAGGGCCCAATTTATGCTTTGGAACCAAACGAAGGCGGGCATGTAACTCTTGACAACTTTAGAACGGTAAAACTTTGCGATTGTTTTCTCACATTTCCCCTTCAAATAGATGCTAATCTTAGCAGTATCAACTATTAAACCACTTGCAGGCGCTCATGCGTAATGCTACTGATACAATGAAGGAATCTAGGTTCCTGATATCCTAAATGCAGTAAGTCACCAACTTTACTTATATATAGTGTTGGAAAAATCATATCATGTGTAGCTTATTGAGCCTTCATTTACATTTTCGTGTGTGTCTATGTGTTGTAGATGGCACCATTATCCTACAGGAAGATGGATTTTAAAGAGTTTTGTACAGCAGCCATGAGCACATATCAACTGGAATCTCTTGAAACATGGGAACAGATCGCATCAACTGCATTTGATTACTTTGAACAGGAGGGTAACCGTGCAGTTTTTGTTGAGGAACTTGCTCGGGTATGTAGTCTTTATCTTTGCTCCTTATTATCACAATCGTTGTATTGATAGTCGATGACGTATATGCAGGAACTGAATGTGGTAACTACGGCACATACGATTCTGAGGGACTGGATCAGAAATGATGGTAAACTTATATGTGGTTATGAATCTGGAATCTAGAATTCCTTACAAAATCTGCATTTTTATGAAACTTATATGTGGTTATGCTTTAATAGAACATCAAAATATTTTATGAATCTGCTTGATAAGGTTTTCCTTTGTATTTCTCACATATGTTTTAAGTTAGATGATAATTGTAGCAAAGAAAAACAAACAAGTTTAATAGAACTGGATCATATGAACATACGGTTCATATAATGTTTTATTAAATTTTAAAAACCACTATGGTCGCATATGGAGGTTTTCTCTTCTGTAAATGCTCTTTAAGTTCTTTTCACATATTTACTATCATATATTTTTCACACTGGTGTAGGACAATCAAGGCATGGGGCAGTTGATAGCATAATATTTGCCATGATGATCTATTTTAAGCATTTCAGGTAAATTTATCTTAAAATGATACACTTGATAGCTGTTTCTTAAAGTAAAATGTTGATCAAGTTTTTGATTCCATTGACAAAGCTCTGTATAATATATATCTTTACTATAAGATATGGTAACTCAGCTATGTTTGTCACCCATTGTAAACCTTTCAAATCAAACAAATTGATGTGAAAAAACACTCTTTTAATTTTCAAATTTTCAATATCTAGAAGATGCTTATAGTAATATAATGAAGTAACTTTTCATTGTGTGTAGAAAAATAAGCACAAAACAAGTACTCTGTAAAAAAGAGTTTTGCATTGTTATTGTTTTCTATACAAAGAGGGTAAAAACATTATTTTATACAAGTATACTCTTTTATGTAATAAAAAACAAGAGCTGCATCCGCAATGAAAAGTATTTGACTTTTCTTGTATATGTTACCATATCTAATCAATAAACTTTTGCTTCTTCATAATTTTCTTCATGAGTTGAGGTGTACAGAGGGGTGGGTAATCAAAACATGTACTTAAGCATATTTTTATAATGGTAACTTGATAGTTGTTTTTTAAAGAAAAATGTTGATCAAGTATTTGGTTCTATGGACAAGGCTTTATTTTTTTTAATCCCAAATATGGATTTGCTAATTCAAATACGTTTGTAAACCTGTTGTTAACTTTTTATTTAAAAATCACTACTTATTTTGTCTTGTTATTACTTTTTTCTAATTTAACAATCACTCCAGCATGTATAACTCAACAATATAAATTTTCTTAAACTTTTAATAAATTACAGCAATAATTGATCATGGATCCGCATTTTATTGTTGACACTTTTTCATCGTTCACAAAGTATGGAGTTTGATACACCCTGTCTTTCATGTGGGTCAAGTTTGTTTTGCCGATGGTGCGTGAAAACAAATTATTGGTTATATTTCTCGATCAAGACGTAAGATCCTTTATTCATTTGTTTATTAAAAGTTTATTTTCTATTTAAATCATTGGATTATTTATGTTTTTTAGAGACATAGAGTACCTGTTTTTGTCACATCATCTTTAATGAAATTTTACAAAAACATAAATTTGGTGGACAATGCATTTGTACTAAATCGTTTCAAAATTGAGAGTTTCGGTTACGAAGAATGGCCAAAACATGAAAACTACATCTTGTTTTGGAGTGAATTCAAGATTGTTATTAGTGAACGCACTAAACTTATTCGATTTACAAGCCATATTCCAAGAGGGTTCTATTTGTACCCATTAGTGCCTTCTACAAAAAATCTCATCAACGAAAGGACACATGTAAAACTAATTACCGGTACGTATAAGTTGTTTATACACTAACTTTTATACGCTATATAATATTACTAGCAGGAGACCCGCGCGATGCGGCGGCGGCGACGACGATGGAAATTTGCAATGCAATACTCGGTTTTTGTTAATTAATAAATACTCTCGTGGCTTCTATTGTATAATACTTTTATTAGCTTTTTTATTCGTATATATGTATAGTGTATTTATGTCATGAGACTCATGAATCTCAATTAAATAATAACAAACACAGAAGTAAGATAATTTTAGTCGGAAACATAGTACGAATAAATATCCGAACACACGAAATTTTACAAAAACATAAATTTGGTGGACATAGAGTACCTGTTTTTGTCACATCACCTTTAATGAAATTTTACAAAAACATAAATTTGGTGGACAATGCATTTGTACTAAATCGTTTCAAAATTGAGTTTCGGTTACGAAGAATGGCCAAAACATGAAAACTACATCTTGTTTTGGAGTGAATTTAAGATTGTTATTAGTGAACACACTAAACTTATTCGATTTACAAGTCATATTCCAAGAGGGTTCTATTTGTACCCATTAGTGCCTTCTACAAAAAATCTCATCAACGAAAGGATACATGTAAAACTAATTACCGGTACGTATAAGTTGTTTATACACTAACTTTTATACGCTATATAATATTATAAACATTAATAGTATTGGTTGTAGATGTCTTTGGAAAGATTATCACGGGTCACGGGGTCAGCGCTTATTTCGTCACTTTCTTATGTTTCTTCAAGATGATACGTAAGCCATTATTCGTATAAAAGTTTTAAATTAAAATGTTCTTTCAATTGGTTTATATTTATAATTATTTATACGCTATCTAATATAAATTATATGTCACAGTGGTCATATAATACAAATATCTTTATATGATCCGTCGCGGATTGAGATGGTGAAAACCTTTCGAGCAATTTTAAGTAAATCTATTGTGTATGTATCTCGGGTCAAGTTGGTTCGTTTGCTAGAAAGTACGTTCTAATTTAAATATATTTTTTAAGAAAGTCTAACGTGTCATGATATACCTAACTTTTACAATATATATTTCTTATGTTTACAGTGAATATATTAAGGTCAACAGAGTTTACTAGGATTGCTTATGAACCAGACATACCAGAGACACACCGGATTAGATTAATGCATCATTCCTAAAATATGATTTCCTTATGATATTTGATTTGGACATTTAATCAATACATATCTATCTTGTTTGTTTGTAACGGAGATGTTCAAAAGTTATGGAATTATCAATTTTATTGTTCTTATGTAGTTTGCTTGTGTTAATAATTTGTTATTTTTTGATATCATTATGTACACAAGAAGTATGTTTTACTTTTGTGTCTTATGTCATGTTGTTACAATTATGGTAGGTGTATTTTTTTATCTAAATACTAATTGGTAGGCAAATTATATCATACACGTATTATATACGTTTAATTAAATCACATATATTATTCACCAAATTTAAACCTTCATGTTGTTACAAGAGGGATATCACGTGAAAATACTAAGGTATTAGTGCATCCTTCCAAAGATTTTAGACGAGACAGAATATACACCTCAAATGTTGTTTATCGGGAAGTGTTACGTGATGAATGAACTGCATGTGTAGTTTAACAAAAATAAGTCAATAGATTTTTGTGACTTAAGTTTTTATGTTCTGAATATCTATTTTGATGTTACTTATATATTATTTATTATTCATTACTAACATAAATTAAATATAAAAGTTAAGTGTAGTCTTGTTTATTAAATATATCTATTATAAAATGCTGACTTGTTTATTTTATCTACATAGATTAGAAGTCTACTATGGATGAATCAAAGAAGGAACTTCAAGATATGTCAGGTATTAGTTCAACATATATAATTGTAGTTTAATCTATGTATTTATACCTTCATAACTTTAATAAAACACATTTAAGAGACTAACATTGTTTTTCAGTGGCCAAACCTGCTTTGCTCAAAGAGGAGAAAATACAAGAAAATCATTATCAAGAAGTAGAAGAAATCAAAAAGGAAGTGACACAAGAAACTTCCGACTTGGACACTGCTGAAGAATGGTGGTCAAAGCATGGTGATGAGATCATTGAGATGTGTAAGGCGTATGACAAAAAATGATCTCATCAAAATGCAAGTAGTTTGTCATGCGGATATTTATTTTTATATGACTATCCCTATGACTTGTAGTTTCTTATTCGTGTGTTCGGATATTTATTCGTACTATGTTTCCGACTAAAATTATCTTATTTGTGTGTTTGTTATTAGTTAATTGAGATTCATGAGTCTCATGACATAAATACACTATACATATATACGAATAAAAAAGCTAATAAAAGTATTATACAATAGAAGCCACGGGAGTATTTATTAATTAACAAAAACCGAGTATTGCATTGCAAATTTCCATCGTCGTCGCCGCCGCCGCATCGCGCGGGTCTCCTACTAGTCTATACTATATATATAAGCAAATGAGGAGGGCAAAAAAGTCTTTCATCAAATCTCTTAATTTTAAGAGATGTACAACCCCTTAAGCATATTATACAAATCTTGAAGCTTTAAATCCCTCAGCATTCACACACCTGCTCTCTCAAAAGATCTCAGTTCGGTCTCTCTCTCAAAACCTTTCAGTTTTCAAAATTCAAAATCTCTCTCTCTCTCTCCAAATGGCGAGAATGTTCGGATGATTTGTGTTGCAGCTATTGAAACAATTGATGGACCAGATGGTTTCTCCACCGATTCTGTTATTTATAACGAAGGAGGTACGTCCGATTTCTTATTATGTGTTTTCGTATTGTTGATTGGTTTATTTTATGTGGATATGGTTGGTATATTGATTGATTGATTGTGTTTGGAATGGAAGGTGTGGAAGGCAGAAAAATGGCATCGGTTTCATGAAAACTTGGTTTTTGAAGTCTTGACAGTGGGTGTGCGGCGGAAGCGGAGGAAGCAACGGTTCCGCAACGGAGGTAGGGTTTGGAAGATGAGCGAGTTAGGACAAGCATGTTTCCATGGATACTCCTGCTCTTGGTGCAGGTAGTTTTCAGATTCATGTGTGATTTTGGGCTTTCCAATCTTAGATTTGAGTGAATTTATTTTCTTATTCTCTGAATACTTCAGTTCTAATAATTTATATGTAGTTGTTATCGATCTTTTATGCACAAAGAATATCATTTTATAAATTTGTTATGTATATAGAGGTAGATCGAAGATCAATTATACGTAAATCACATGCTTTATGAGCCCTAGGTATTGTATTATTTTGTGTCCTTTATTTGCCGTTCAATATGACATGCTTATCTGTCTTTACATAGTGTATTTTTAAGAATGTTTGGTTTACTGGTTTAAGATTCCTAATGTTTTGGACTTTTGGTACTCTAGATGAGAGGGGTAATGCATTCTTGCAGCATGTTGTGAGTTTTATAATTGCAAAGATAATAAACTTTAAGTGAAAGCAGGGTTTCAACAAAAACATAACAAAAATTAGATGATTCAGTTTTTAATGAATAAGCCTTTGTTTTGCAAATCAGGACTCAAAGCTGTGGGTTTCAATTGGATTACAAGTATCAAGCTTTTGTCTTCTTTTTAGTTAAAAAATATGATTAAGCTTTAATCAGGACTTGCAAATTTGATGAATTCAATATATCCAAGATCAAAGTGCATTTTCGCTTGTGTTTCTTAATTACTCATTTATGTTTTTAGAATTAACCTAATAGAGATGGACATGAAGTACTTTTAATAAGATTTATAAAAATGGAAAAAGGAAGCTTCACATCGTGATATTTAAAGGGTATGTTCTTATGTAAAATTAATTGCTTGTACTGCAGACAAACAATTTTTTTTGAAGTTCTTTCAACATGATTTCAGGTAATTGGATCAATTCCAAATGAAAACATGGTAAGAAGTATTGACAGGTAAGAAGTATTGACAGTGGCTCGAAGGAGTTTGGGATTACGAATTCGATGATCCCAAAGCCTACGCCGATGGTTTTGTAAGAGTGAATCTCACATCAAATGCCGTCAAAATCTTCATTTTTGTAAGCAAAAAGCTTACTGAAAAGGGGTTTTCATGAACTAACATAATGTAAGTGTTCTTGGGTTGTTGAAATTGTTCAAAGATTGTGCTTGATTTATGATCAATTGGGTTGGGATTGATTTGAAAGATGGGTGTGTGTGGATTTGATGATGATGATTAATGTGGGTTGGGAAGATTGTTGAAGATAATGGATGATTATCAAGTTGTTTTAAGTTTTGATTCATTTATTTTATCTTTTGAATCTTGTTTGATCTGTAGTTGTTAGTTTTCATAGATGCAGATCTTACTTGAAGATTACAGATGCCTACAACTGCAGCAAACTTGATCAATATAACATAGGATTATGAAATACGAATTGATAGTTGTATTATTTTCAATAGAAGAATATCGAATTCAACCAGTTGTTGATGTTTTTTTTTAATGTTAGTATATAACCTAGATAGTTAAGAATATCGATCCCAACGCTTCCGTGATACCGATACTCGATCAGTGGCAGAAAGAAGGTAAACCCATCAAATTCAGTGAGCTCTTTGACATAATCAAAAGCCTTTGGAAGTTCAATCGCCACACCCATGCTCTGCAGGTATGTTTTGAAGTTCCTGAAGTGTTAATAATTATCTTGTGCTGTTATTGTTTTAAGTTGTGATTATTGATTATTATTGGATGATTGAACATTTGGGGTTGGTGATTTAGCTTCTGAAAAGCTAAAATGTTGATTATGTTTGGGGTGTATAGAATTTATAAGTTTTCTTTAACCGGAAAGTGTGTACTTGTAACAACGGTCTTTTGAATTTTTGTGCATTGTTGTTGTTGTACTTGAATCTTTAGTGATAAAAATAAAGACTTGGCTATTGAAAGTCATTTTTGAAAGTTGAACTAAACGTTGTTTTTTGTGTTTCTTGATTATGAACCGTAACATTTGTCGAAATGAATTTTTAGTAGAAAGAGCACCAAACTACAGCCAACAGGTGTTGCAATTCATTTGGATTTAATATCGAAAGTTAACGAGATGGAAGAAGCAGATAAGTATTTTGATAGCCTTCCTGATGATATGAAGGGTCTGCATGTTTATGGTGCTCTTCTGAATTGTTATGCAAACGCAAAATCAGTAGAAAAAGGCAGAAGCTACTGCGGAGAAAATGAAGCAAATGGGTATTATGACAACACTTTCTTACAACTCCATGCTTAATTTATACAAGAAAATAATGGAAATGGGTGTTCCTTGTGATAAACCAACTTTCTACATCCGGTTAAGTGCATAGGCTTCTGCTTCTGATCTTCAACAAATGGAAAACATTCTTAAACATATGGAAGATAATCCTAGCATTAGAGTTGATTGGAATGATTATATTATTACATGTGGTGGGTATATTAAGTCTGGGTCACCAGATAAAGCTTTTGAAATGCTTCAAAAATCAGAGGAACATATATATGGAAACTCAAAAGGGGTGGCTTGGGAATCTCTCATTGGTATGTATGCTTCTATTGGTAAAAAAGACGACGTTTATCGTATATGGAATTTATACAAAACCTCGTGGAGTAAAGTAAAAGATTTGGTTATCACGAGTTCTGTTTGCTGATGTATTGATATGATGTTGCTTAATTGAGTCTGCTAGCTGGTAATTAGATGATTTTTAGTTTTTTTTGCCATAGTTTTGTGACTTGAATCTGTTAATTGATTAGTATTTGCTGCAATCTGAATGCTATACTCGATGGTTCTGATGGACTACGTGGGTTGATTTTGGTGCATGATTTGTTTTAGATGCAGTAAAACGTCTTTACCATATGTATATTTCTGCAGGATTGTCTTAGAAGCTATTCTGAGTGCGCTTTAAAAATCAGGCAAAATGGTAAATTTTACTTTTATCGTCATTGTTTTATATCTTTTTATGTGTTACCAAGGAAGTTAACCGAGAGGCATTATCTGATGTTAATTTGTTTGATTTTTATTTCAGGGTGTTGGTCACCGAGAGGGACATGAACAGTTTGAAAAAGTTCTCACTGGTCTTTTAAGAAGAATTTTGGATGATAATAAGCGTGTGCAGGAGGCTGCTTGCTCTGCTTTTGCAACTCTCAAAGAGGTTGTTTTTAAGAGCAGATGAGTAGTTAATCCTTTGTCTGAATATGAAAGCATATTGTCATTGTTCTTTTAATTTCAGGAAGCCGCTGACCTTTTGGCACCACATTTGGAGACCATTTTACAGCACCTAATGTGCGCATTTGGGAAATACCAGGTTGATTCTTAATCCGCTGTTGTTTGCTAATTGACAAAATGGTCGGGTTGCATAATGGGTGAAAGTGGCTTTTCTTTTAAATTATCTCGGATCATTTTTGTGTCCAAAAAACTAATTTCTTAATTAACAAGTTGGTTTATTAGATGCTATAAAAATATATTTTGTATCTATATGTTTTCTGTGAAATGGTATGTAGAGGAGGAATCTCAGAATTGTTTATGATGCTATTAGCACATTAGCAGATGCAGTTAGTGGGGAATTGAATCAGGTAATGCATATCTGGGTCATTATTTTATGCTTGTTTACTGCCTTTTGTGTTTCACATAGGAATGATTTCCCAGGTGAATGTGCTTTGTTTAAATCTTTGACTTTTATGATGAAACCTCTTATGAAATTCAAAAGCTGACATGGATTTTCTTAAAAGCTTTTGCATCGATATCTTTTGGCTTTGTAGTTCAAGTTATATAATATAAGTTGGTTGATATTTTTTATAACCTGAAATATTCATGTTTATTTCAATGTTTAGAATTTGTCATTTGACCTAAGAAGTCAAACATGTCTACTTTTATCAGTATCAAGGTGCGCATGGATGGAAACCACAAATCTACATTGGATTATTTGAGAAACAAATAGCAAAAGGTCAAACCGTGGTATGTAAAGTTTTTTTTTTAGTATTAATCATCATCACATGAAAACTTTGGGCAGGGTTTTCTAATTTTTTATTGAGTTTTGATTTGCTGGCTAGGTTTTTTCTCTATTTATCAGGTTTGGTTTGTTTGCTTCTTTGTTCATCTGTCAATATGAATTGACCTTGCAAAATGATTAAGTGGGTTGTTTCGACTAAAAGATATGAAAGGCTAACAAAGAGTAGTGTTCTGCTAAATAATTAACATGAACACTAAAACACTTACATGTTATGTAGCAATTTTTATAATGGTCTTTATTACAACAAATCATCTAAGTAGTTTGACATGTTACAATATGTGATCCATTTTACATTACAAGCACATTCTAACTACTTTTGACATATGATATTTTCCTGTGACACACTAGACGAGAAAAAGAAGAATGAAACTGTAATATTTGTCTGGTTTGATTCTAATGAATTTTAAATCAAAGCCTTAATTATGTTCAATGCCTGTAATAGAATGTTATGATGAAGGGTTATATGGTATTATTTTTTTTCGCTTTGTGCTATTCTAGAGGTAACAAACATGACCCATTCTTAAAGGAGGGTGATTAACTCTGTTCAAAACTTGATGATTGCAAGTTAGGGATATATTTTTACCGGAATTAAAAGCACGCTCATCATAAGATTGATTGTGATCGTTTGCTTAAACTTTTAATGATTGTTGGTCATGTGCTTTACTTGCTGCATCATTTTTGCTATCATGAAATTAACTAATACTTGATAGTTTATCATAATTACTTCATACGTTTGGTTCCAACGGCACCCGCATTGCCTCATCGTTTTAGCCAGCAAAATGATAAATTCAACAAAAGGTACATAAAACATAAGACGGATAAATATTTGTGCTTTTAGTGATTTTGTGGTTTTGATTCTATAAAAAGATATATTTGAGAATTGGCTTAGATTACACAATTCTTGCAAAGAATTCTGTTAATAAAGCATGTCTACATTTTATATATCAATAACGGGTCAAATTGGTAAGGTGATTATACTGTTATTTTTCTAACTGCAGGTGGTACCATGTGGACATTGCTTTAAATTAATTAGCATTATGCCGCCAAATTGAAGAGATATCCTCATATCCTTCAACTTTTTATGTCAAGCGGGTTAGTTTCTAATTTATTTATTTAAATGAAGTGTTTAATTTCATTGTAACTCATTGTCCAGTTGACTTAGGATGCATATTGAAATTTGTCCATTTGCTCATTATTTTTAACAAGCCTCATTTTTGCTCTACATGAGCTCATTTCAATCAAAGTTTGTTGTATTTTCTATGATGTTCAAATATGCTTGTATAGAGCATGGATTGACGACTCTTGGTCGTATATCGCAGAGAAGCCTGAGGAATATTGCTCAACTGTATGGCTCTAAATTATCTCTTTAAGGAGTTAATTAAAAATTGCTCTGCAATTGTACTGATAAATGATGGATTAGAGGTAACTGATGCTTGGCATAGAGCAACACAGATGCATAATAACTCATTTTGACTCCTAGAAGTCTATGGTTGTGAGAACACGAGGTTGGTCACTAGGACTAAGTAAGATTATTGTGTATTAAAGCGTAGTTTGTGGAATTAGAGCATGTTATTTTAAATTCGACAATTTTGTCCTGCTATAAGTTACACAAAATGCTAACAACACTAATCTAATATCATATTAGTTTGCAGCTCAACACATTCTTGTCCTTTCAAGGTATTTCTCTTTTCAATTTTGAAAATTGTGTGCTTGTTTTAGTTCAAGACTAATCTAAAATTTGAAAATTCATTAGTTAGATTATGGTTTGTGAACAAAATAAAAGAATCATGAATCCATTATGTTGGCATAGCCTAATATTACGCTCTTTTAATAGCGGGATCTGCATTGAATTTGGGGGTGATATAAAATGTATTTTTGCATGTTGTAGTGACATGTAGTCTCTATTTTCTTAACTTGATAAATCACCGGTGAACTGTTGGAGAGTTTGGTGGTATACATGTAATCTTGTTTTGAATATCTAATATGATCGTTTTCGATATAAAATGTATTTTTTACACTTTGACATACATGTAATCTTTGATATAAAATGTATATTTTATAGGTTGTTTTGACACATGCGATGATGAAATGTTCATATGAAGAATCAATGAGTAAATTAAGTGGTGCATGTTTGTCCAGAACAATAGTAGTAACAATAAAGATGGTTGTGCTTTAATTTGGATATGCATATCAAATATTAAAATTATATTATATATATATGTATGTACTGTCGCATGTATATTTTCGAATGTAAAAAGTATAGACCGGTGAGGAGATGATAGAGTTATTGTGGTTTGCATGTAGGTAATTGAAATGTGCAAGGCTTATGACAAACACTAATCTCATCACAATGCAAGTGGTTGACATGCAGATTTATACTTTTTTACTTTTCATGTTTATGACATTTTTTATATGTATGTTTAGATTTTATTTTCAAATTAGTATGTTATGATAGATATAAATAAAAAATAACAGACATACAATAAAATATATCACAAAAGATTGATAAACTAACAGAAAACGAGTATCGTGCAGTAAAATGTCATCGCCGTCGCATCGCGCGGGTCTCCTACTAGTCTGCAAATATATCCTTCTCCTATTTCTAAATTACACCAAATTACACCATGTCCAGGTATAAACACAGGATCTCCTTTCTAAAAAGCAAAGGCTCTACCTGGGATAGCCCCACTTGACTATAGCTGATGGTATTACACTACGAGCCCTAAACTCCTAAAGTGTGACTATTGAATATGGGTTAAAACCGTAAAATTGTTTTAGTCCTGAGTATATTAGAAATTGGTGTATGATAGAGATTAGCCACCAACCATTTGATTGAATGGTAATGGTAGTCTCGTGACTTCCTTCAGCATAGTTAGTGAGTTCGAGTCTTACCGATAGTAAAATGTTATTGGTGGGTCGGGTTTTATAGCAGTAGGCCTTCGAGTGACGGGTTTTTCCTGGAATCGGTAGTTGATGGGCTTGGGCTACCCAGTGTTGTTTGCGGGCATATGGGTGTCTTTTCACTATTTGAGTACCACGGGTAGTCGAGCTTTATGGCCGTTCAAAAAATATATACAGATTAAATATAAAATATACTAAATAGTTAATAATAAAATATTAAAAAAATATTTATAAATATATATATAGCAAACTATAAGAATGATTTTTAGCAAATGATAAACTTATAAATATAAAAAATAAAGTTCAGGAAACATATATATCGAAATAAAACATAATATTTATAATAAAGAGAGTATTAAAAATTATAATAAAACAATATACATATAAATTATAAGCGTAGACTTTATGTAAGTAACTAATTTTAATTTAATATTGCATTTTATGTAGTAATGAGACAGAAACAAAGAATAGTTAACTTTTAAAATTGTGACACATTACGTAACCATTTATTTATTTATTAGGTATACAGTTGTCCATTTAAACATACAAATGCGTATTCATTATGAGTTACTAACAAGATAGATCAAATTGATCTGAACAAAGAAAGCTGATACATGATTTTCTTTACGGCTTAATTATTGATGATTTTATAGTTCGTTTTTATACAGGTGTAGCAGGTGAAACAAGACTAGCGTTATGTGGTGTCGATTTTTGTAATCGTAGTTGGTTGCTCAACCCATGGTTATTGTTAAAACAAGCCTGGACCCCGAAGATAAACGACCTAATCTTTTATACAAATTCCCCGCTCTTGATATGTTAGTATAACAGTAAGTCTATTAGTTAATCTAAATCATCTAATCATGATGCCCCCAAAAGAAATTTAATTAGCATAAGAGTTCATTGCAAATTCACTTAACATGAGGACCGAAAAAAATGCTTAGGAGTTTTTACAAAATGAATTTAGAATGGAAGCTAAATGAGCTCGGTCATTACTACTCGACTTCAAAAGTACCTTCCACTTATTTCTTAGCACCGATGTTATTGCACGCGTAATAACTTTGAGGTCTAAACTGTAATGTTGTAATATATAAAGGACCAAAGTTGTAAGATGTCTAAAAGGTTTTGACTAACACCTTGTTAGTTGGTGATTAAGTATTAATAAACCGTTATTGAGAATAACGACTTAGTTTGGCGTGATAAAGATTAAAGATATGTTGTAATCTTCATATTCAGTAACTTATTAAATATGATTAGAAATCAAAGAACCGAATAATTCTCCCAGCTCTAAACACTATAGTTGTTCCCTAGACATAATAAAATAGGTTGACGCCATTCTTGTACAAGAACGAGGCATCAAAATACACCCTAAAAATGCCAAACAGACTCAAACTCCCTAAAAACACCCATTGTGGATGCTCTTAAAGGTTGTTTGTATGGTTACCTGTACTTTTCAGTGTTTAATTTATTTGTCCCACCTTGTTTGTTATGATAACGGCTCACTTTAAGATTTAACCCCACCCCCCTCTCAAGTGATAAGCTCCCAAATGTATTGTTTCAATCTTCTTAGGGTAGAGGGAGTGGCGTCAGGGAAGACGCATGTGGCAAGAGCCCGACGGGGAACACCGCCTCATGGGCACGGCTTCGGGAACAGGAATGGGAAGATCATCAACGAGCCGCTTCATCCATGTTTGGTGTGCACTTTTTTAACACAAAGTTTAAGGGTGAGAAGTGTGGGAAACCATTGCAATGTTTTAAGGGAATAAAAAAAAAATAAAAATAAGAAGAAAGAAAAAGAATCTAATGTGATTTTGATGCGAGTATGTGACAATGTGAGATAAGTTAGACGACTTTCTCCACCCTTACGCACAGAATAGATCAAGACAAATAGTAGTTTCACCACTTTTACCACATCCGCAATGCCTTTCAAAAATTGAGAGAACAAAAAGAAGGAAAGATCTTATCTCTATATGTTCCTTATAAATATCTAAAAGATAAAAAACAATACCCTGAGTATAAAAAAGTTGCAAAATATATAGAACACATATGAAAGAAAAAGAAAACAAGATCTACAAGGATCAAACAGTATGTGAAGAAACATATTAGCTAAGGCGCGAGTTTAACGCGGTTCACTAAAAAATTTTCATGTCTCGATAGGTATAACAACGGCATCAACAATAGTTGTACTGTCGAAGATAAACTCACCAGCCTTACTGTAGGAGACAAGCTCACTAGCTTTAGTATAACAGTGAGGTTTTATTGGTACAAACAATAAAGTCAGAAGGTAATTTATCATGTTATGTGTACTTATGGTATCTATGTATCTTATATAAATTTGATACCGCCTTTTTTACAAGTATTAGCAAATTCTTTTATAGCAGTGCAAAAAGATCCCTTTTTTCCCATGACATGTCATCAACGTAAGACAAAAAGAGCATTACGTCATAAAAATGGAAAACAAAAATTTAAACGCCAACACACCATCTAACATACTCGTAATTCTACACCACAACTAATTTACACCAACCCATCATAAGCGGTACTCGAATCCTTGAGGTATCCTTGACCTCAAGGAAAGCCTCACCACCCCAAAATGGCTCCAGTCTAAACTCCATATGGCTGTTGCTGTTGGACCCACCCAAAAAAATGGGAAAATTTTGACCAGAGTTTTCACACTGATAGGCTACTTACATTTGTTCTGAACCTTTAAAGTGGGAAAGTTTGTTATGCCCTATCGATGGTAATATAAGATGATAAAAATCATGATAGCATGTATGAAGATTCAGGCAACAAAAAGCATACTTAGATTCAGAGATTTCATAGTATAATACAAGAGCTACAGTACATTTCTAGGCTAGAAAACGATATAAAACAAGGATTAAAGAGATTATAACTAAGAGAATGCAGCTACACTGCTGATACAAAAAAAGACGCTTGTACGCACATTCAAAATCGATTACCTTTTTACACATGTTCCATCAGCAAATCTCCAAATTAATTATGTGCTTTTGTTGGCTATCCTAGCTGGTCCGCGATTTAGATAACGGATAACTGCATCTTCAACCCTACGCATTCACAAAATCATAATTGCATCAGATTTGGAGCTACCATAGTCACATTTAGACCCATCATAATAGTGACAATAAACACACTGCATCAAATATTAACATGTTAATTCGATCTTCTTGGTTGTAAATCCTATTTAAGCAATCACGCTATCTGCTTGGTAATGATATTCTATATAAGTATGCTTAGGGGATAAAGTAGTCATACACTTGCTTAGGGTATTAAATTAGCGTTGAATTTAATGTCATTCGGTGAAACGATCGTCTCTCAAAAGCAAAACCATTTGTATTTTGTAGTGTTTCCTAGTTCTCTGATAAAAATATTATTTGATCTTGTCAAAAGCATAATTTGATACGAACAGAACTGAACAAGAATCGTAGAAGAAATCACTCAATTCATTATCGACATGCATCCAATTACAAAGCTAACGGCTAATAACAGCCCATCAACAACTATCAACGACTTAACCACTATTTCTATATTCGGTCCTTGGAACTATACAAGAATTACATTTAAGCCCTTGTACTTATTATTATTCTTATTTACAACAGACATGTAACATAATTGCTAGTATCATTACTGAGTAGGACTCTAGTTGAAGTCAAAGAAATGATGGTGTGTACTTATAATGACTAACGAGTGAGTTTTTGTTTGCTTATCACTAGAACTACTTAACTAATTCATGCAACTAAACATTTAGGGAAGTAGCTAGGATGCAAGTAAACATTAATTCAAGAGTATTATTTAATGAAGCATCAAATAAAGCATAAGAAATATAAACTCATGGTACTCTACAAATTACACGTATAAAAGCCACACGGTATCAAAAGTAATGGTGAGCTTACCAAGGTTGGTTATAGAAATCAGCCCGACTTTCTTTTTCAGCATTACGGTTTGCGTCCCCGGCAAGAAGCTTCAAATCTCTACCTTGAGATTCAATCAAAGCGTCAATAAATTCAATAGGAGACTCGCTAAACCCAAGAAAAAAGCTCGTCTTTTGCGATGCTCGTTTATCTTTCTTATTGTTGTAAAGATTGCATCATCACACGCTTCAATTTCTTTGATTTTCTCAGTGTTAGCCAATAAGGCATTCAGTTCTTTTTGTGATAGAAGTGGCACGTCAACCTGCACATCATAACATGCGTGTCCAGCTGGACCGTCTCCTGAGAGTTTGATCTTATGCTCCAGATGTACAGGCTGCGGTGAAGATAAATGCTTTAAAATCTTCTGAGATACCATTGAAAATTTCACTTTTTCTTCCTCGAATACTTTTAGAAGCTGTGAATCACAGTTAAAAAAGGATGGATCATCTGCATTCTGTAATTTCCTAGCCTTGACATATTGCCAGATAGCAGAAACAATCCTTGGTCGAGTTTCAACTTCAATTCCAATAAGTTCCATTAAAGGAGATGAAAGTCTAAATTTCTCAGGACAATAATTCAGTTCTAACCGTATATTCACATCAAATTCCTTATCACCTTTCCTTTTGATTTCAAACCCTTCATAAAGTGTTTGTGTTCTTGAACTATCCCACACAATCAGATGGTTATCAGGATATAACTTTTCGTCCAATGCAATAGTAAACTTCTTAAGAAAAGATGAAAACTTTGGATACATAGGATTCGGTTTTGACATCAAAGCTGCCTGATCAGGGTCCATTCCATCTTCCAATATTCTCCCAACTATCTTCATCGTCCAAGAAGGCGGTTCAGCATTGGGAATTGTTTGAATTTGATTAGCAAACGTATTGTAAACATATATCCGAAGGGTCTTCTGAACAGAAGGTGGGTTCCTAATAGCTTCATGAATGTCTATCTTCTTTCTCATCAAAGCAGCATCAACACGCGACTCAAACTCACGAAGCTGTGAGTACAGAGCAGATTGCGGCAGAATTGCACCCAACCTGTCTTGCAACTGCTTCCCATGAACCTTCTGTTTCTTTTTATGACGGGCAGCTGGTGTGAGCTCCATCCCCCTCATGGGAGAACTAGTGTTAGCGTTCAACACTACAGGCGGCCGTCCAACTGGTTTCTGAGACGCGCGTTTAGCACTTGCATTGCCCGATGGACCAGAGGGTGAATTCGCACCCAACGGACCATGGGACTGGTGCATACCCAGTCCTTGAGCCTGGAACTGGGCTAGGTTGGCCTGAGCCTGAGCTGCAGCTCGAGCCTGCGCATTCTGTGCGACGGCGTGAGAACTAGCCTGTGCTGCAGCAAACTGTAGCTGATACGGACTCGAGTGGAGATGAGGGTTAGGGTTTGGTGGTATAGAATTCCCAAATGGAGATGATACATTAGAGCTCTTTTGGGGATTATTGTTCTTCACAGACATTATTACTTCATACAAAGTTACAAACTGTAACCCTAATTCCTACAATGCAGCTTCAAATCCATTAAACCCTACATTGCAAACCAAAAACCACTATCAGAAATTCAGAATGAAAACAAACCTTCAACTCCTCCAATGCCCTAACATTTCAAAAACTTGCAAAGGTTAATTTTCATCAACATTATACCTAAACATGATATAACTGTTGCCAATGCAGATTACAAAACATAAAATTGAGCAACTGTGTGTGTATCAAACAAATGTAAAAGATGAAGCAAATTTTTGGATATTCAAACAATTAACTATGTATGAAAGATCTGTGAGTGATCTTACATGATCAGAAGTGGATTCCTTTGAAGCTACTGTAGTCTGTACAGTAGCAGATTTTGATTTCGAGAGAGAACGTGAAGATCGAGAGTAATGTTTTATGAGTTGGTGTTAGACATAAAATTATTGCCATTATTTCTGGTTATCTTTTTTGAATGCACATTTTTTTATAGCGTGACACCATGGCTTCAGAATATTATAGAAGATAACCGACTCATGAATCTAAGCCAGGCTAAGGCTAAAGGGTGATATTTGAACTGTTATCTCTGTCTCACAATCACATTATCTTTTAAGTCTGACCTGATATAGTCTGACCTGATATTCTTTAGTTATCGTCGTGGGTTGGCATCTCAAGGTGTTTATTCTAGTGGGGTCTAAACCCGGTATTCTTTGGAGAATCTCGGTCGCCTGCCACTAGACGACCAAAAGATGGTTAATAATTGGAAATTGGTCAACGAACGGAATTGCATGTAGTAGTCAAAAAGGTTTTAAAATTTCTTGTTGGTCGATTTCAAAGCCATATAATTAATGTTTTAATGATTAAAGTTATAGCTTTCTTAAAAATACTGGATATATTGAGAATCGATGTAGTTAAAGTAGAAGCAGATGATTGTATCAGTCATCGTTTTAAAGAAAATAGTTAATTCCGAAAGCTAGAAAAGGTGAATTGAGGGATAGCAATAGATGTTTACCGTTGTATATTTTAGCACTTGACTCATTTGTAGTAGTTGATTTATTTCTTCTCTTGTTAAATAAATTATATAAAAGTGGGTTGATTTCATATCCCACTATTGAAGACGTGCGAACAAAGTGGTTTTCGCTTTAACTTTCACATTTTGATTTTGATCTTTTACATTCGTCGCGCCTATTGATTTAGTTACTTTATTAACAACATTTGTAGGTTAATGCGAGAGTAGTTCATTTGCTAAAGGTTTTGTTTTTTAAAAGAGATGTTTTGAATTCGAACTCAAATGATGTAATTTAAGAGTATTAGTAGAATAAATTTACCGTTAAAAAATAACATTTGTCGGTAATGATTACAACAAGCAAATAGTTTGTCTTGATGTGAAAAGTTTAAGGTAATAAAGGTGATTTTGCTACGACTAACGGTAAGAGCTATTAGTTACATCCAAAGAAGTTTTGATAGCTGATTATATTATGATAGAGAAACATGACAGTCCTGTTCTTGCTAGCATATGTTTTTTCTTTTTTTTTTAGGCAAATTTCATTCAACAAAACAACAAAAACCGGTCCCAACAACCGAACGTTACATTATGTTACATCAAAATCAAAAGATTGCCAATCCTTCCAACCCATAACACCCTTTTTACTTCTACTAGTAAACCATATATAACCTATAGCTTTAATATCAGCAACCAAGTTAACCACCGATCGCGTATTTTCTTGAAAGATCTTTTCGTTTCTAGCCTTCCAAATCCTCCAACAAGTAATTATCATCATCCCATATATCACCATCTTTCTCCGCACCGGCCAAGACGTATCCTAGAGAATATCCTGCGTCGAAAAGAAGAAGAAAGGCGGCAACTTCATCCATCTAGAGATATCATACCAAACATTACTCGCCACGCAACACCCAGTGAATAAATGATCTACCGTCTCTTCCTGGTCCTCACAAAGGCTACACAAAATACTGCCACAATCAATGTTCCGCCTTTGTAACGCTTTCATTGTTGGAAGCCTATCGCGAAGCATACGCCACATAAAAATATTACACTTAATCGGAATCCACCTACACCATTTGAAAGAGGCCTCCGTATGAGCATATCGATCACCATCTATCCACTTCTTCACCTCTTGAACAGCAAACTCGTTACTCGACCCATTATCCCAAAACCAAGAATCTTTATTAACACCCAATCTTTGGCCGAACAAAAGTTCGCAGCATTGAAATAAATGTTGAACCTCAGCATACTCACTCGACAGCCTCCTCCAGTGCCAATTAAGATACGGACCATTCACACCTTCCACCACACGGTCCCGTACTTTACAGAATTTATCCCCCTCCAACCGGAAAATATCTGGAAAAAGACGCTTTAACGAGGAACTATCAATCCACGGGTCAATCCAAAATAAAATTTGTTGGATCATGATAAGGCTGGTGCAACCAAAACCACTTCATAGTCACTTTTGGTGCTACATTGAAGGGCTTCCGAAGCCAAGCAAGAGATCTTCCGAGAGTCTGAGGAACAACAGCTGAAGATATCTACTGAAGGCAAAAGCTGAAGTCAACTGCTGAAGACAACAGCTGAAGCCAACAGCTGAAGACCATCTTCCGAAGACAAAGTCTGATGAAAGAGCTGAAGACAAAGTCTGATGAAAGAGCTGAAGACAAAGTCTGAGCTTCCGAAGACAAAGTCTGATGAAAGAGCTGAAGACAAAGTCTGAGCTTCCGAAGACAAAGTCTGATGAAAGAGCTGAAGACAAAGTCTGAGCTTCCGAAGACAAAGTCTGATGAAAGAGCTGAAGACAAAGTCTGAGCTTCCGAAGACAAAGTCTGCTTCCGAAGACAAAGAAGACTCCAAGCCTCGGAAGAAGCAGTCTTCCGAAGAATAAGTGCCTTCGGAAGAAGTTATTCTTCCGAAGCACTTTATCCTTCGGAAGACATTGCTATGTCCAGCAGATAAAAGTATGGTCCCTGACAGTCCGCTGCAGACCTCTGATACAGCATGGCATCTTCCTAAAGAGCCATGTTGTTGACCATACTTTATTCTACTGTTCACCTTTTTATGATAGTACATGTTACCAACTTTAGTTGGTGACAAAAGGTAAGTCAGGGACATGTCCTGACTACCAACTCTCAGGCAAAATGTCTGAAAGACCTCACCTAGAGTCTTGTAGTATAGATGTAAGGTTAGAGGTGTAGCTGGTATCAAAGTATATCCGGCTGTAGGTAGTATTATATATATCTTCTCCCTGTAACTCTTTAAAAAAAAGCGATTTGAGTCCAAGAGTCTTGTAATCCTTTGAGTTAAGAGGCAATATATAAAAGTACCTTGAAAATTTACTTGTTGTGGTTATTTTCTTACTGCTTGATACTTAGTATATTGTGATCAACTCTTCATAGACTACTTGCTGAGTGTTGTTCACAGTGAGTTGAGAGAAAAACCACCCATAATCGATCCTGCAATTGGTATCAGAGCTCCAGGCTCTTGATTGAGAGATCTTACCATCCAAATCACCTGTTTTTCACTCCTCACTACAAACCACTCACTCAAATGGCTGCTCTCTCCAAGGCTGATATGGAAACCGGTACCATGACCAAGTCCCCACTGATCACCCCTGAAGACTTTGACACATGGTGCATCAGAATGGAAGGCTTCATCAAGTGTCAAGATTCAAGGATGTGGGACTCCATTGTCAATGGTCCTTTCATACCAAGCACCACTTCTGCCACTGGTAATCGCATCATTCCAAAAGATGTTGATGATTACTCAGAAGAAGACAGGAAGAGAATAGAGCTGGATCAAAGGGCTATGACTTCTCTCCAAACTGCTCTCCCCAACTCCGTCTACAGACGCTTCAAGAAGTGCAAAACTGCCAAAGATTTATGGGAAGCTTTGAAGCTGATGTATGAAGGATCCAAGGAAACCCAAGAGAACAAGAAGGATCTCTTGAAGCAGCAGTTTGAGAACTTTACTTTCAAGGCTGGTGAGACCTTGACTCAACAATACTTCAGGTATGTTGAGCTAGTAGATACTCTGGAGGATATTGGAGTAGCTCTTGAGAACAGAGACATAGTTAGGAAGTTCATGTCTTCCCTTCCTAAACTATAGATACATTACTGTGGTGTAATCAAGAGAACTTCGGACCTTAAGACACTTACTCTAACAGAGTTGTATGGTATCCTAAGTGCATTCCAGATGGAGATGAACATGCAGAACTCCTCTGGTCACTCCAATAACCAACTGAGTTCAGCCCTTCATGTGGTTGAAAGGGAAACCATAGAACCACAACATCAGTTGCTATGTTACCCTGACAACTCACACAGTGGACCCTACATTACTCTACCTGAGACTCAAAGTCTCAAAAGGTTCAACACAACTCCTCTCAGGATAGTTGTGCCTTTGTCTCTGGAAGTGGACACTCCAGTGATTTTCAATACTGCTTTGATGATCTTGAGTGCTTCAGTCCAGATGATGTGGAGTATATGGATATTGTCCAGCAAATGGCTCTTTTAACTTACAGAGCGAAGAAGTTCTTCAAGAGAACTGGAAGGCAATTCCCTCAAAACCCAGTCAACAGCAAGTTTGGGTTTGATAAGAGCAAAGCAAGGTGTTACAATTGCAACCAACTTGGTCACTTTGCTAGGGAATGCAAGGCTCCCAAGAACAACCCGGGAACCCCACAGGCCTCCACACATCCCACTGCTCCAAAGCATGAAGAAAAGTCAACTGAAACAGCTGCAGTTGCTCAAGAAGTTGACTGGAGCTTCATGGTACAGGATGTGACTCCTGCTCAAGCACTCATGGCCGGAACAGATGATGATCAGGTATATGAACATCTTTGTACTGCTGCCTGTATTGCTAAAGTTAAACTCTATAAGGATTACATTTCGGAAATCAGATCTGAGGTTGAGTCTTTAAATGTGCTAAAATCTGATTTTAAAAGAGCTGAATCTGACTATCAAAAGAAAATTGAAGGGTTAGAGAAAACTGTGTCTCTTTTAAAACATGAAAAGACTAATTATAAGACTCAAATTAAAGATCTGATATCCAAACTATCTGAGGTTCAAGCCCAGTTGGTCACAGCTGAGGCTCAGGCCAGGAAGCAAGCTATTGCTGAGCAAAGCTTCCAAACTATTCTTGCATCAACCTCTCATTCCAAAATGTTTTATCAAACAAAGAAGGGTTGGGAACCAATGAAATAGCTCCACCACACTCTTATGAGTCTATTAGACTACCTAGATGTGGTACTGAAGAGCAAGAGGTTCCAACTGCTGACCCTTCTCCATTGGAACTAAAAGATGAGGCAAAAATAGTGACCACCACAGGGGAGAAACAGGAGGATATACTCATCTCCACCTGTGAAGACCAAATCCTAACCACCAAGGCAAGAAGAAGCAGAGCTAAAGCTGCTAGAAGGACTGCCAAGAAGGTTGCAGAGTCCAAGCTTAAGATCGACCCAAAGCAAAAGGGTGTCTTCATTTCTGCCGGATTTCAAGTGGTAGGTACTCCTAATTCAGGAAAGGAGTGTAGTACCAGCACTCCTGTCCTACTGAAGGATCAGAAGTTGAAAGGGAAAGTTGCTGATGAAAAGAAGAAACCCAAGAAACAGCAACCTGCAAGTTCCCAGAAGACTAACATTGCCTGTATAATGTGTGGTCTGCACAACCACATGGCTAAAGATTGTTACTACAATCCAGCAAGCACACATTATGCAAATAATGTTAGAAAAGAAGGAGTCAGAGAAGGTTTCTCAGTTGGACCACTTCAAAAGGTCCAAATGATGAAAAAGGGAAAGTTGGTCTCGGAAGCCAAGTTGCTTTCGGAAGAAACTACTTCTTCCGAAGGGAAAATAGCTTCGGAAGCCAAACCTTCTAAGGTTTGGAAGAACAAGAAGGCTCCCTTGAAACCATCTCAGAAGAAGACTACTTCGGAAGAAAAGGTGGTGAAGGCTTCTTCCGAAAAGAAAGAAGCTTCGGAAGAAGGCCATGCTGCACAAGCTTCAACAAGCTCATCTTCAAAGATCAACCAAGGGATGGATTGGAAGATCAAGGAAGATGCTGCAGCCCAAACCTCTTCTTCAACAATGACCTCTATTGAACCCTAATGCATATCTTTTGGTTCAATTATGTCACTATCTTTGGAAGAGCCCAAGACCAGCAAGGCTTGGGCTTCCAAACAAAACTAACCATCTCATCTTATGTGCAGGGACGTCCATTTGACAAGAACAACAATGTCTGGATTCTAGATAGTGGATGCTCCAGGCATATGACAGGGAACAGATCTCTCCTTCAACAATTCCAGAACTTTGATGGAGGGCCTGTCCAATTTGGAGGTGAGGCCGGAGGATATATTTCGGGCAGAGGAAGTATATCCAATGGCAGAATAAACATTGACAAAGTTCACTTTGTCAAACAGCTTGAACACAATCTGTTAAGTGTTTCTCAATTCTGTGATCAGAAGCATCAGATGCTCTCCACAGAACATGAGTGCATTATCCTCAAACCAGGGATGACAATTCCTCTGGAATTGGTGCTTCTTAGATCTCCCAGGAAAGGGGATATGTACAAGCTGGATATGAACAATGCTTCTCCTATGGGTGAAGTATCATGCTTTCTTTCTAAAGCTGATAGTGATGAGTCAACACTATGGCATAAACGCACGTGTCATGTGAATTTTAAAACAATGAATAAATTGGCTAAAAATAACTTGGTACATGGTTTGCCTAAAAAGGATTTTTTCTGCAAAGATAACTGTGTTGCATGCCTGAAAGGGAAACAACACAGATCATCTCATAAATCCAAGTGTGTTAACTCTATCACTACTCCATTACACTTATTGCACATGGATCTTTTTGGACCCACAAGTATAATGAGCATTGGAAGGAAATCATACTGCCTTGTGATAGTTGATGATTTTACAAGATTTACATGGGTATTCTTTTTAAGAAGTAAAGATGAAACTGCTGAAACTTTAAAATCTTTTATTCTTAAAATAGAAAATCAAATTGATCACAAGGTTAAGATCATTAGAAGTGATCAAGGGACTGAGTTTAAGAACTTCGTTCTTGACTCATTCTGTGACTCAAAAGGGATTGCCAGACAATACAGTGCTCCCAGAACTCCTCAACAAAACGGTGTTGCTGAGAGGAGGAACAGGACACTTATTGAGGCTGCTCGGACCATGTTAGCTGATTCAAAGCTACCTCTAACATTCTGGGCAGAGGCAGTCAGTACTACATGCTATGTGCAGAACAGGGTTCTTGTAGTTAAGCCCCATGGAAAAACCCCTTATGAGTTATGGAACAAGAGGCCACCGTTCATTGGCTTTCTAAGGTCCTTTGGCTGCAGGTGTACCATACTTAACACAAAGGACAACTTAGCAAAGTTTGCTGAGAAGTCGGATGATGCTATCTTTATTGGATACCCCTCTAGCTCTAAAGCTTAGAGAGTATACAATATCAAGAATCAACAATTTAAGGAATCATCCAATATAGTTGTTAATGAGCACACTCCTTGTGTTAGGGGGAATGGACCTGAGTATATCTTTGATTTAGAATTGTTTCCAAACTATTCTAAACCATCTTGTGAGAATGTTTCAGCTGGAACAGGTGCTCAAGAGAATGCTGATGCTGAGGCTGATGCAAGTCAACTGTTTGAGCTTCCCAGACCTTTTCCAAATTCTCCAAGAGCTGAAAGACAACAAGCTTCAACCATTCACGATCTGATAGTGTAACTATCTCAGGAATAATGAAGCTTCAACAGTGAATCACTTGATCAACCTCAAAGTTCTTCAGGTGATCCATTATAACACCAGGTTGGGGGAAGTAGTATTCTGAAGGAATAGGCAACTGTTAATACTGCTCCACAACCAACCATTGATGATGTTTCTCAATCATTCAATCAGTCCTTATTGAATGACTTTGAAACAGCAGTTGGACAGAGTGATCCAGTTCCTGATCAGAATATGTCTAACCTAGACTTATCTCTGCAACTGGAAGTGATTCCTCGTCTTAGGATTCACAACACTCATCTAACTGAGAACATCATAGGGAATGTCTCTGAGGGTGTGAGAACAAGAGGACAAACTCATCATGGGAATGTCTGCTTGTACTCATGCTTTTTGTCTCAGATGGAACCAAAGAAGGTAGAAGATGCCTTAAAGGATAGTAGTTGGGTTGAATCGATGCAGGAGGAGCTGCTTCAATTTAGAAGACAAAAGGTCTGGAATCTATGCCACTACCATCTGGTCAAGTACCCATAGGCACTAAATGGGTATTCAGGAACAATAAAGATGATAGAGGCTTGATTATCAAGAACAAGGCAAGACTAGTAGTTCAAGGATACACCCAGGAGGAAGGAATTGATTATACTGATGTCTTTGCACCTGTTGCAAGACTTGAGGCAGTTAGAATCTTCCTTGCTTATGCTGCATCCAAGAACTTCACAGTCTACCAACTTGATGTCAAGTGTGCTTTTCTATATGGGGATATAGATAGGGAAATCTATGTATGTCAACCTCCAGGTTTTGAAGACCCACAGCACCCCAACTACGTGTGCAAACTGGATAAAGCTCTATATGGGTTGCATCAAGCACCTAGGCTGTGGTATGAGACCTTGTCTCAGTTTCTCCTGAAGAATGGATACACTAGAGGTACCATTGACAAGACTCTTTTCATCAGAAAGAGTGGAGAAGACATTTTGCTTGTACAAGTCTATGTTGATGACATCATATTTGGTTCTTCAAACGACCAAATGTGCAAGGACTTTGAAAGCATAATGAAGCAGAAGTTTGAGATGAGTTCCATGGGAAAAATGGACTTTTTCCTTGGAATTCAGGTGAAACAAATGAAGGAAGGATTCTTCATAAGTCAATCTAAGTATGTCTCAGACATCTTAGATAGATTTGAAATGAAGGATTGTAAACCAGCAAAGACACCCATACCCAGAAACCATAATCTTTGCCCTGACCTTGAGGGGGAGGATACTGATCAACATCAGTATAGAGCAATCATTGGTTCTCTGATGTATCTCACTGCTAGTAGACCAGATATCATGTTTGCCACATGCATTTGTGCAAGATATCAAGCTGCTCCAAAGGTGTCTCACCTAGCTGCTGCAAAGAGAATCCTCAGATACCTCAAAGGAGAACCTAAACTAGGTCTCTGGTATCCAAGAAATAGTGATTTCAATCTCTATGGATACTCTGACAGTGACTATGGTGGCTGCAACATTGACAAGAAATCAACATCAGGAGGATGTCAATTTCTTGGTGGAAGGATTATCTCATGGCAATGCAAGAAACAATCCTGCGTCTCTACATCAACTGCTGAAGCTGAATACATTGCTGCTGCTAGCTGCTGTGCTCAACTGCTATGGATTCAAAATCAGATGTTAGACTATGGATTCAACTTCATGACTACTCCTATCCATATTGACAACAATAGTGCTATCTCCATTACTGAGAATCCGGTGAAGCACTCCAAGACAAAACACATCGATATCAGGTATCATTTCATTAGAGATATTCATGAGAAACATCTGATCAAGTTAATCAAAGTTGACTCAAATGAACAATATGCTGATTTGTTCACAAAGGCATTTGATGAACAAAGATTTAAGTATCTCATATCAGCTATTGGGATGATAAATATTGATTTACTACCTCTTTTGAAAAAGCTTTTCAAATGTGTAATGTCTTGTGTCAATACAATTTAAGCCTTGTTACAAAAGATCTTTAATTATTCTAAGTGTAAATTCCTTCCGAAGAGGAACTAACTCTCGGAAGATATTCTTGAATATCTTCCAAAGCCAAAATTCCTCAATGGAAATTATCTTCTCGGAAGAGTTTTTGGTCTCGGAAGAAGCGATTGATTTTATATCAGATCTACTTCCGAAGCTTATAAAACTCTCCATTCGGAAAGATAACTTTACCTTCGGAAGCAATGCCTTGCTTCGGAAGAGAAAATTGCCTTCGGAAGACAATTACCTTCGGAAATGTTTTACATTCGGAAGTAAAGGTTTTTTATATGTAACGGATATCTTTTGGGCCCCACTCTGTAAAAAGTAAAAAGATTTTGTCCATGATGGTCAGATTATTTAAAATTATCCTTGCCGCCACTATCATTTCTCCGCCGTAAACCACCATACCACCCACAGTAACCCCAAACAGTCACCCTATTACCGCCTCTACCACAATTCATCCCTTTTAAATAATCTTGACTGATCAATTTCATCTTCTTTACCACTTTATAGCCCTAACTATTCCCTTCACTGTCAAACCTACAATTTCACCCAAATTTCAAGCTTACCTTTTCTTCAATGGCGCTAAACCCTCAGCAACCAAGTCGCATTACTTGATTCGTCAAGAGATGCCGACTTCACCCAAATCATCACATTTCTTGCCGAATCTACATACCTCACTGCACTAACTGTTAACCCAACCGTATACTCCAACCACATGTCCGAATTCTGGAGCAACGGTCAAACTGCAGTTGTGAATGGGGTTCGAGTACTGAGAACCCGCATTGGCCAAGAGTTGGTCATCTCTGAACAACTCATCAGGGAGCATCTCGAGCTCCATGATGATAGGGCTCCTACTGAGTTCCCCAAGGAAGACTTGGAAGGCACTTATATCCTTATGGGATATGGAGGAGATGTCAGCAGATCAACCATGTACAAGTTCAATTTCTCTTACCATTGGAAGTTCCTGCTACATATTATCCTGCATTGCCTCTTCAACAAATCAGGGGGTTGGGATCAAATCCCTATGAACTAGGATGCCTAGTTCATGGGTTGGTGAGAGGTTTTCGCTTCAACTACTCACGATTTGTGTTGACCAACCTTATCGGAATCTGAGCAGGGATACATTCTTCATGTATCCCCGATTTATTCAACACATAATCAACTGTGAGATGGAACCGAGCAAGCTTGTCTGTGCAGCTGCTCTTACTGTTCCACAAGTGAGACCTACCATCTTCAAGATACTGAAGAAGATGTCCGCCAACTTCACTGGAAGGTACACTCCACTACCTCCAGAGATGACTGAGCACATAGCTCCTGGTGATATCCCTGTTATCCCCACAGGTGATGAACCCACACCAGCAACATCACACAATGCCAAACCTTCTTTACCCATCAAAGCTACATACCAGAGACGTTCAAAACGAACCCTTGTTCAATCTACTCTGATTGAACAAGCTCCTCTGTTCACACCCAAAGGGCTAGAGTGGAATCATAGGCTCCCACTCAGTCCGAGGTCACACCATCCTTCACAATTGACCTCAATGTGGGTTTTGAGCCTCCTCAGTCTCAAACCCCTGAGCCCGAACCCCAAGCCTTAAGCCCACAGGGTGAGTCTCTACACTCCCCTGTGCAGCCTTCTAGGGACAGCCCCACCATAGGCTCAATGCCTGTAGACATTGATCTAGGTCCCGGGTCAGTAGGACTAACCACCCTCTCTTTCACTGACCTTTTACTCCGCACTGATGAAGAGATTACATCTCTCCATGGCCATGAAGTTGATCTACAACACCCTTTGAAAGATCAACAGAGCCAAGAGGGATCCCTTGTCTCTAGCCCCCATCAGAAGCCAGTTACTGAGGTGAGTCCCACTGATGTGGAGGGGACTCATGTAGGATCAGCTGCCACTACTCAGAGTCTCTCATTGAGCTCTCAGGACAGTGGTAACATAATTAGGACTGAGTCTACGGCAACTTTGCCCATTGACATCTCTGAAAGAGATGACTCTGAGCAAAGGAAACCAGGGTGCCAAGAAGCCACATCTGGTGGTGAGAGTGAGCATACTAGGTATGTTATCTCATCTCCCCATGATTCTTCTCATGAAGATGAGGGAAGTATGCAACTAACACTTCAGTACTTGCTTTTAAGGTCTCCAACCTGGAATCACAGGTGAGGATCTTAGAATCAAGGACTGCCGCTCAGCAACTTGAGATTAATAACCTCAAGGCTAAACTAGCTGAGAAACAGACGGAGAGGTCTGTTAGGCATGTACCAATTCAGGTCTCAATGACTTCTTCCTCTAGCTCATCTAGCTCTCAAGATGATGCTACCAAAAAGGAGGAGAAAGTTCAGAGACAAATATCTGAGGAACCACAGACCAAATTCGTTTCTTCCCAACTCATCACACTACCTGAGTCATCTCAATCCTTTCTGGAGATTAACTCAAAGATGCTTCAAGATCTCTACAGATTTTTCACAAAGTTTGTATTGAGATCATCCCTAGAACAGCCCAGCCCCGACACCACACTTATATACTTGGGGCTGAGGAGCTTCAAAGACTGACTGCACCTTCTACCACTGTGGAAGAAGTTGGTCATCCTAAGGTCCACATGGAACCCGAGATTAGCTTCGAAGGGGAAATGGGGACTGATGGCCCAGCAACTGAAACAGATGGGACAGAACTTGCAGCAGTCTCATCTTCCGAAGCTCAAGCTGAAGCTTCCGAAGCCTACATGGAAGCCTCGGAAGAACAAGAAAATCTTCCGAAGCCGAAATAGAAGCTGCGGAAGGCCTATTTCAGATGTCCGAGGAACTGACAATCACAGATGTTATTACTGAAATAGCATCTGAGGTGAGCAGGGAGGATATTTCTAACACTCCTCCAACCCAAACACCAGCTGAACTTCTCTCTCAATCACAACCATCCATCCAAGAACCACCACAGTCAAGCACCGTCAAAGACAAAGGAAAACGAAAATTGACTGCGGAAGAGATTCAGGAGGAGGAGAGGATTGAGAAGGTCAAAAAGAAAGGTAGGTTTCCTACTGAAAAGCTGCTAGCTGCTAGTTCTAAGGCAGCTGCAGCCAATCAGGAAGAAATCAACCAGAGAGAAGAACAACACTCATTGACCAGCTCATCAGTCTAGGAGCTGCCAATAAGGAGATACTCCTGCTACCACTAGAGGAGTTGGTGACTTTGGAGAGGTCAACCAGGCTACAACAAGAAAAGAAGCCAGGTTGACCTTGGAGAAGGAAGAAAAAGAGCAAAGGGAGGTAGCCCTGAAGCTGAGAGAGGATAGGATCAAGTTCCTACTCTCAAGAGGCTTCAGTCTTCCTGAACTGTCTCCACATGACGATGACATGATCCTGCTGCTCCACAACAAAGAGCAGGATCAAATGGAGAAGGAAAGGAAGAAGGCTGCTAGGGAGAAGTTGAGGGAGAGGAAGAGGAGGGAAGAAGAGAAGGAGGTCACTACCACCAAGAAGTCCAATGACAAAGCCTGGATGAAGGACTATCTCCGGGCTCATGGCTTCTCTGATAGGCAGGTGGGACCTATGTCCGAATGGACACTCCAGCGGATAGTCAGTGAAATCAAAGCTGACATTCGTTTGGGGAAGAGGAGGGAGATGTACAGGAGGGTACAGGGAACGGTCTCATCCCCAGCCACTCAACCACAGCCACAACCCACACCAGAACCAACCCCTTTTCCCATCAAAACCAAACTCACTGATGAAACCTTCACCCCTCAACCAACAACTCTACCCAAACCTACCACATCATCTCAACCACCCAAACTACCCATCCTAAAACCCAAGACACAACCCAAAACCACTAAACCTAAGCCTACCCAACAAAAACCAAGACCATCCCCTCAGCCTCCTCAACATCTCTCCTTTGAGGAAATAAAGGAGTTCAAGACGAGGCTCATCAACTGCACTACTTTGAGCAGCATCTCCTGTGAGGGAGAGCTTATCAACATCACCTATGTTGATAACTCTTCAAGCTCCCTCACCCTAGGCCAATTTCTTGAGTTGCCTAGAGACACTTGGGCCAGGCTGCAAGACTTCTTGGTCTCAACTCCGATATCCTCAATGCTGAGGAGAAGAGACTAAGAAGGAGACTGGTGACTCTGCTGGATACCAGGAAAGAGGACAGGATTTCTGGTCAATCTCCTGGACCTAGAAATGCTATAATCCAGTGGAGGTTCGATGAACCTTCTCACAACTTTGTTATGGAAAGGGAGAATGGTGAAACCAACAGGCTTAATGCCACTTCTCTTCTGCATCTCAGCAGATTTGATCTTACTGAGCTTGCAGAGAAGCCATTCTCCAATCCCTCCAACTCTGAGACTGCTGCACATATCAGAAACCATATCAGCGGTCTCCACTTGGCTGAATGAAGTAGAAGAGCCAAGATTGAAGAAGAGTTGAAGTTGAAAGGAGTGGAAGACAAGGAAAGACCAACCACCAAAGGCACAACCTTTCTACAGATGGTGGAAGGTCCTGAATTGGAACCAATAGTTTGATGGGAATATGACTATACTTCCCATCAACTAACTCTTTTCAGAGGGCCACAACAGAGGGTACACATAATCCAAGGTGACAGAGTAGAGGTTCTGTCCACCAAGGATCTGTACAAGATTCTCAGCACCACAGCAGGAAAGAATAAAGACACTAATAAACACTTACTTTCCTTGGTGCTGAGAGCTTTGAGAAGAAGAGAGAAGTGAAGTTTTGGTAGCATCAGCCTAGGGGGAGTTTGTTGGATCATGATAAGGCTGGTGCAACCAAAAACCACTTCATAGTCACTTTTGGTGCTACATTGAAGGGCTTCCGAAGCCAAGCAAGAGATCTTCCGAGAGTCTGAGGAACAACAGCTGAAGATATCTACTGAAGGCAAAAGCTGAAGTCAACTGCTGAAGACAACAGCTGAAGCCAACAACTGAAGACCATCTTCCGAAGACAAAGTCTGATGAAAGAGCTGAAGACAAAGTCTGATGAAAGAGCTGAAGACAAAGTCTGAGCTTCCGAAGACAAAGTCTGATGAAAGAGCTGAAGACAAAGTCTGAGCTTCCGAAGACAAAGTCTAATGAAAGAGCTGAAGACAAAGTCTGAGCTTCCGAAGACAAAGTCTGATGAAAGAGCTGAAGACAAAGTCTGAGCTTCCAAAGACAAAGTTTGCTTCCGAAGACAAAGAAGACTCCAAGCCTCGGAAGAAGCAGTCTTCCGAAGAATAAGTGCCTTCGGAAGAAGTTATTCTTCCGAAGCACTTTATCCTTCGGAAGACATTGCTATGTACAGCAGATAAAAGTATGGTCACTGACAGTCCGCTGCAGACCTCTGATACAGCATGGCATCTTCCTAAAGAGCCATGTTGTTGACCATACTTTATTCTACTGTTCACCTTTTTATGATAGTACATGTTACCAACTTTAGTTGGTGACAAAGGTAAGTCAGGGACATGTTCTGACTACCAACTCTCAGGCAAAATGTCTGAAAGACCTCACCTAGAGTCTTGTAGTATAGATGTAAGGTTAGAGGTGTCCAGCTGGTATCAAAGTATATCTGGCTGTAGGTAGTATTATATATATCTTCTCCCTGTAACTCTTTAAAAAAAGCGATTTGAGTCCAAGAGTCTTGTAATCCTTTGAGTTGAGAGGCAATATATAAAAGTACCTTGAAAATTTACTTGCTGTGTTTATTTTCTTACTGCTTGATACTTAGTATATTATGATCAACTCTTCATAGACTACTTGCCGAGTGTTTGTTCACAGTGAGTTGAGAGAAAAACCACCCATAATCGATCCTGCAAAATTTCTGCACCATTCCCAACCCGACCTCTGATCACGTCAAGGCTGCTACGACTCCCAACTTTAAGCCGAAGACCACATTTAATTATATTAGACCACGTGCCATTATATCTAGCATTATGAGGGTACGCCTCCCATCTTCTTTGGGAGCCGTGGATAGCATCCACAACACGTCTCCATAAGGCGTTACCTTCATGTCTATACCTCCAAAGCCATTTAACCAAGAACGCCTTGTTACAATCACCCAATTTTCGAATACCCAGGCCTCCATATCTAATCGGCTTAGAGACGTCATCCCAACCCACCCAATGGAGTTTTCTACTAACATTGTTACCTCCCCAAAGGAATTTCTTGATTAACCCTTCCAACGTATTTACGACACCAATAGGAGCTACAAAAAGAGAAAAATAGTACGAAGGAAGACTAACCAGGACTGACTTTATCAAAGTCAATCTACCTCCAATCGACAATGTCTTGGACTTCCACCGCGTTAATCTACTCTTAACCACATTTATCACCGGCTCCCAGCTAAGAATTCTATTCATATTAGAACCAACCTTTATCCCAAGATAAGAAAAAGGAGTCGCCCCCGTTTGGCAACCCAACTCGGTCGCCTTCAAACCCACCTCTTCTAGACCTTTACCCACCCCATATAAAGTCGACTTCTGAATATTGATCTTTAAGCCTGAGCACATATGAAAAATCCGGAGGATACGTCTTAAACACACCAGGTTACTGTCAGACCACTCCCCCATTACCATAGCATCGTCAGCATATAATAAATGAGAGACCACAAAGCTACCATTATCAAACCCAACCCCCCTGAAAGCACCCACGTCGCATGCCTTCTTTATGAGCCCCGAAAATGCCTCCATCACCATAATAAATAAGAACGGCGATAACAGATCACCCTGGCGAATACCCTTCTCACAATTAAATTCAAACGTCGGGGAACCATTCACCAAGACAGATGAACGAGCCGACTTGATAATCCCATCTATCCACATACACCACAGTTCTAGGAAACCCATTTGCCTCATAACCGATATAAGAAAAGCCCAATTCACATTATCGTAGGCTTTAGCAAAATCAATTTTAAACAAAAATAATTCTGCACCCGACTTTTTTGACCAAGAAAGAACTTCACTTATCAAAAGAGGACTATCCAGAATATACCTGCCCGCCACAAAAGCAGATTGAGTTCATTAATAAGAGAATCCATGACCGTCTTCACCTGTTCGCCAATATCTTCGATATGACTTTACTGATCACACCAATCAGATTAATAGGGCGATACTCCTCTAACCTCACCGGGTCTTTAACTTTAGGAACAAGGGTAATAAATGATGACGAAACTCCTCGGCTAAAGTTGCCTGTAACCGCAAAATTTTGCACAATATTCATAAAATCCGAAGAGAACAAATCCCAATATCTTTTAATAAACCGGAAATTAAAACCATCCGGGCCAGGAGCTTTATCACTACCACATTGAAACACAGCATCCTTAACTTCCTTCTCCAAAAAAGGATGGGAGATATCCATAACCTTCATCGAATTTAGCGTCTTCAGACCATAACAACAAAGCTTCGGACGACGAGAACAGTCTTCTATGAACTTCTCCTTATAAAATCTCAGCACCTGTTTTTTTATGTCATTCGGCTCATGGATCCAAACCCATCACAAGACAAACCAACTATAGCATTAGAAACCCTCCTGTTATTAATCGACCCGTGAAAAATTCTCGAATTCTCGTCCCCCTCACTAGCCCATTTCACTCTAGATTTTTGTTTCAAGTCCTTAACTTTGTAATACTCCACCTGTTTTATGCGTTTTTTTGCCTCCTCCAAAACCCAAACTTCTTCTTCTAAGAGATCTCTACCTTCCATGACTAACTCCAACTCCTTGACCTCCTTGCTGAGAAGATCCATTTCCACCATTTCATTAGCGCATAACTGTTTCTTCCATTTAAGAATTCTAGCTCTCAAGAATCGGAATTTTTGTATTAGTACCACATCAGGAGCCCCGATACCATTAAAGCTCTCTAACGCACCTTTAACCACCTCATCGAAGCCGTCACGATCCATCCAAGAGTTAAAAAATTTAAATGGTTTCACGCCAAAGTTACTTGTGCCAATCTTCAAGAGCAGCGGGAAGTGATCCGACCCATCACGATCTAGCACCCGGTATACCGCATTCGGCCACTTATTATAAAACTCCCAATCTACTAAAACTCTGTCAATCCTACTCAGTTTATTGTTAGCTAAGTAGGTGAATTTCCTACCTTTTAAACCAAATTCATGTAACTCGGCATCCTCTAGAAAATCATTAAACTCCATCGAATCTACCGAGTCAAAGTTAGAATTCCGTCGTTCATCCCGTTCTCTCACACTATTGAAATCCCCGGCCACAATCCACAACCCGTCCTACTCACCTTCAAAGATTTCAGCAACTCCCACACCCTCCTTTTATCTACTAATTTTTGTGGGCAATACACATTAACAATCGTCAACTTGGAACCATCACTTTTGACATGACTCGAAACAAGAAGAACATTCCTATCTTTGACAACTATCTCTTTACCGAACACTTTCGGGTTCCAGATGGTGAGCAATCCACCTGAACAGCCTGTAGCGTCCACAAATTCAAACTCAAAACTCCCTGACCCCAGAAATTACCAATATTAACCGAATCCAACGACCCAAATTGCGTCTCTTGGATCAAAATCGCACCCACTTCATTATCCTTTTTAGCTTTCTACACCAAACCCATTTCCCCTCCTTCCAATCCCTCTAATATTCCAAGAAATAATATTCATTTATCCACCTGTTGAAATCCTTCTTCCAATATCTCCTTATTCACTAAATCTTCGAAGTTCGCAATCTGCTCAACACCAAGAACCGTGGCCAATTTAACTGTTTCATTAACTTCATTGCTAAATCCCACAGTAACCTCCTCATTCTGGTCGCTGCCTATAACCTCGACACCTTGAACTACCTCATTACGTGAAGGAACCCCCAAATTGACAACCTCACTGCCGCTAATAGCATTGATGAACCTGTCAATGTCAAAGATATCCTCCCCTTCTCTGACTCTTTTTTTAGGTCTTTCCTGTCCGGTTGGGGACGGAGATTTTTACGCCCTCGCCTTCTTACGATAACTTCTACTCTTCTTACCCCTATTATTCACGTTGTCATTATCGATCCCTATCGACTCCACGGCTTCCACCTGTACATCATGTTCCTGTTGTACCTCTTGATTAACATGTAGCAAATCCTCAATCCCATTGTCTCCTTCTGTAACAAACTCTCTCTCTACCTGTACCGTGTCAACCCCATCTTCCATAACCGGGTCCACATTAATACTTGAGTCCACCATAACCTCCTCACGTGTACTCTTCAATTCCGCCTCGGCGTAACCCGAACAATCATCAATACACTCCGGGGCCCAGTCACCCACCTCCTCTTCAACCAACACCGAGTAAGTCTCATCATTCCATTTTACACTTACCATTTCATTGACTCTAGGTCCCGTCGCACGAATAACACCAATCAAGACACTAGACAGATCCACTGTGGCTACATCACACTCCGGTAATTGAATGACTTCACCAAAGGTACTCACAATGTTCTGGAACACACCTTCAACATAGAGCTTTAACGGAAGACCAAAGAGTTTTAGCCATGCAATACGTTCACTTCTTATAACCTGCCCCTCCCATCTTTCTAACATATCAAAACAAACCCTCCAAATAGCCATGGCCTCAACAAAAGCTTCCATGGCCTCAGCAAAACCCTCCAAAAGCTTCCACCTTCAACATATGTTTTTTCTAAGTACATGGTTTTCTTCCTTTTTTTGGAAAACAAAAGAAAAATATTTTGAGGCTTAGTTCATCCATGGCCCACTGTGTTTTCTTTTTTTGTTATCATACAGGCGCTAGTATTTTTTGAGTTACTTTTAATTTTGATTCTTAAAGTTTAACTATAGTAATATTTTTTATTAAAGATTAAAAATATTAATTTAATTATAAAAGTTTTATAAATGGTTTTAATTTCAATTGAAAAGTTTTATTATTTTGGATTAAAGTTGAAACAACTATTTAACTTTTTTTTGAAACGACTAATAAAACTTTTAGAGCTACATGGATATTTAATATTTTTTAGGAGAAAATTATTGTTTTTATCAAATATCAGAGAACAAAATCAAACTTAATTCATATTACTAATAATTTTAATTAGATTATTTCAATATCATAGTTACTTATTGCTTATTAGTTTTACATACTCTTACGAACCCTCAACACACGAGTTCATGACAACACGTCAATCTTAGTTTTTTAGGATGAATTTATAAAATAATAATAAGTTGTAGGATTGTTCTAATTAGTTCACTTATAAACAAATTTTCTCAATCAAGTCACTTATATTTTTTTTTGTCCCAAACAAATCACTCATAATTTTTTTTATTCAAATCGGGTTCACTCAGATTAACATATTAATCACCTGTTTGAAAAAAATAAAAACATAAACAACCTAATTGAAACGCCTCCAAAACTTATTTACTTTTTTTAACAGCTGATATCACACAAACCCACAAAACATCACTAAGATCGAATCTACACCAACTATTCTAATCTAAACTAGTCAATCTCACTCTATTTTTCAACCAAAGAAAGCTCATCAACTTTATCTCCTCAGAGACTTTATTCGCCATGATATTTCTGTTGAAAAACATTAGGTTGTTCATCGCCTTCCAAAACTTATTTATTATTCTTTAAAGTTTTTCTTAATATTTTCACGGACAAGTTCATATACTAGTTTAAAACATTATAATTAGTTGGGCTTAAAAAACACAAAAGCCAAATTTCCCAACGACAAATAAGGGGCTGTTTGACAAATTCTGAATGGATAAGTGCTGAATCAATAAGAGGTCTGAACCAATAAGAGGTCTGAACCAGCACCTTGACTCGGCCCATAAACAAAAAACCCGACCCACTCACTTTAAAAAGGCTCAACACCTTCATTCACATTTCACAATCCATCCCCAATCCCATTCTTATAATTACAAAAAAAATCATTATCTTTCCTCTCTTATTTTAATTAAATAATAATTTTTATACATTTATCGTTATATTTTCTCTCGTATCCACTCATAAACACTTTTAAAAATATTAAAACATTTATGAGATTAGAATCGTGGTTCTTTAATTATGAAAAATCACAATACAATCACATAAATTTTATACCTCTTTCACTCACAATCATTCCATAATATAGTGCATCAACTTCAGGTGTGTGCATATATATATATATACTACGTTAGTACCTTGTGTATTACACGGATTGAATAAATAAATTATTAACTAATTATTAAAAAAATTATGAATTATAAAACTATACTTTAAGATAAAATATTATTATAATTACGTAATAGTTAGTAATAGAAAAAAGATTTACAGTGCGATATTTTAATATAAGATATGAATTATATATACGTAATAGTTCAAGAAAATAAAATAATTGTATTATTTTTTAACTCTCTTATCTAAATAGTTTTATTTTTAAACATTCGTTTTAAGATTCTTTTATAAAAAAATTCATAAAAAATATTTTTTATTAAAAACTCTGGTCTGTAATTACTCTGGTTGTTTTAATAAGATTGTTTTTAGAAAAGTTCATCTTTTTTATAATTAAAAAAAGGACCGATCTAAAATATTTTGTTTCAAAAAAGGTTTAGTGTTTTTGAAAATTTTATATTATATAAAATAATTTATTATTAGTTCTGTTTTAATAAAAGGATGTGATTTTGTATTGTTTTCTTAATGAAACCTAATTTTTAAAAAAGAAAAGTTCAAATACAAAGGGAATATTATGTAAAAAGTGTGAGAAGCAATCGGTGAGTGACACGTGACATATTATTAAAAATGGAAGGAGGGGTATTTTAGGAAGTCTAATTTATTAAGATGAAGATATGAGATATATATCTGTACGATTGAGGTTTTCAAAAGATCAAACGATCGAATTCATCTTACATCAATTTTAATCGTTGAAGATTCAAACGTACAAAGTTTCAACTTACATCAAACGATCGAATTCATCTGTCGAAGATTGCTTTACATCAATTCTTCGCCGATGTCGACGAGTGATTGTCAGATTGGTACGTATGAGGACGATTATATACTGTAATTGACATAGTATGTTAATTTTCGCACTGTAATTTTGTCGTTTGGATCATCATTGTGTCTATACTGTCTGATTTCTGTGAATTTTGTTATTGATTGACATCATCATTGTGTCATAGGTATCATCATTGTGTCATAGGTATCATCATTGTGTCATAGGTATCATCATTGTGTCTTTTTGTTCGTCATTGTGTCTTTTGTATCGTCATTGTGTCTGAATAAAACAGTTATTGTGTATATACTGTTAGATTAATCTGGACATTATGAATATGTTTCTATATGTTTCTGTATTAGCGTTCTGTAAATCAAATAATATAAGATAAAATAAGATAGATAAATAAGACTTGATACAATGACATCATTATGTCATAAATTTCATAGTGTCATGGTGTTAATGTGTCATATATATTATTTGTGTCATAAGATGCATTGTGTCATTTATATCATTGTGTCATAAGATTCATTGTGTCATAAGACTCATTGTGTCATGGTGTTAACGAGTCATATATACTGTGTAATAATATCACTGTGCTATTATATTCATTGTGTCATAAGACTATTGTGTCATGGTGTTAATGTGTCACATATATCATCGTGTCATAAGCTTCATTGTGTCGTAATACTCATTTGTCTTTTTATGACATGCTGTTTTTATTCATATAGATGCTGAAAATTACAAAGATGTTGGCCAACAATGTGTATCCCCAGGTAGGCCAAAAAGAATAAAGTCAGCTCGTGAGTTAGCCATCGAACAAGGAGGAAAAAAGTTGAGAAATTATGGGTTTTGCAAACAACCTGGTCACATTATACGCAATTGCAGTTTATATCTTCAAAACATTAAGGATAAACAAGCTTCAAACAACTCAACAGTTGATTCTATGCCTATTCAAGAATAGGATTCATTGTGTCATAAGATTCATTGTGTCATATACTCATTGTGTTATTATATTCATTGTGTCATTATATTCATTGTGTTATAAGACTCATTGTGTCATATTGAAGAGTTTTGTTTACGTTTGATTTTGACGATAAAAACAAGTTACCAAAATACTATTGTGTAATGTAAAGCAACATATAGCAACAAACACATGCCAACACATAGCAAAATATAATAACATGCCAACATACCAAATTATAATAACATGCCAACATACCAAATTACTATTGTTTCAAATTACTATTGTGTCAAACTACCATTGTGCCAAACTACCATTGTGTTAAATTACTATTGTTTCAAACAACCATTGTGTCAAACAACCTGTCAAACAACCATTGTGTCAAACAACCATTGTGTCAAACAACCATTGTGTCAAATTACTGTTTTGCCCCTCCGCCTGTTAGCAGTTTTCCACTTATTTACATGTTTGCCACCGCGTTTTTTTGAACCGTTGATCTATTTTAATGAGTTGATCCAATGGCCAGAATTACTTCTCATACTTTTTAGGAAATATAGCCTTTGTAACATTCCTCTCTCTTTTTAAAAAAATGTTTTAATTTTAGGAAATGTAGATGAGAGAGAAATATTTTAAATAAAAATAATCTTACTAAGAGTGAGAAATTAACTTTAATGTTTAAATTATTATAATACTTTTTTAAATGAAAAAAATGATGTGAATGTCTAGAATAGAATAATGATATGGCGTAAAAATATGGTTGAGGTAAAATAAACTTATTAGATACTATAGATAGAAACGTGGTGTGAATGCTACACCTCTATTCATCAATGGCGTCCTCATCTTTAGCCAATTTCTTATCCATCTTCACACCATTTCAACCACCACAACAGCCGCCGCCACCACCGCCGCCGCCGCCGTCGCACCTCTCATTCTCCACCGATGCATCTCCACACCACAACCGCACGTTCACTCCGATCACCACTTCATCTCCACCGTCGTCCTCCTCCGCCTCCGGCGAGCTGAAGTCGGTCGTCTGTCCGTCGCTGGCGTACGCCAGCACGCTGTACTTCCGATCGGCGTACAACGTGCAGGTGATCGTGGAGGATAACGAGCCGGAGGAGAAGCTGCTCGGAAGGTTCCGTCGGGAGGTTATGAAGGCCGGAGTTATTCAGGAGTGTAAGCGTCGGAGGTATTTTGAGAATAAACAAGAGGAGAAGAAGCGTAAGCATCGTGAAGCTGCTAAACGCAATCGACGAAGGTAATGTTTATGAGTTTTGATGATTGTTTTACGGTAGATTTTGTGGTTATGGTTGTAATTACGGAGAGCATTTGGATGTTGATGTGGTTTAGTTTTGAAATCGGTTAGATTAGTGTAGTAAGCAACTGGTTGAAGTAGTAGGTGTCTGAGCAACCTGCCAACCTATTTGTTTAGTATATGAAACATCGAGAAGCTGCTAAACGCAATCGAGGAAGGTAATTTCTATGAATTTTTAGGATTATTTTACAGAATGACAGTGGATGTTGTGATTATGGTTGTTATTACGAAGAAGATATGCTTATTGATGTGGTTTAGTTTTAAAATCAGTTAGATTAGTGTAGTGAGCAATTAGTTGAAGTAGTAGGTGTCTGAGCAACCTATTTGTTTAGTATGTGACATGTATCTTGGGCGAAAAGGCTAAAATGATGCAGATTTTGCTCTCAGGGGATGGAACTGTGAGATTGGATTACTGAATTTGATTTTATGAACTGTGAACATGAAAATACCTTAGATGAATAGACGAATATGTGGTTAAATAGAAGCAATTAAGTGGATAATCATTGTATGATGCAAGATAATGAGTAATTTGGGCATTATTAGAAGCTTAAACACACATAAGGATGATACATGACAACAGGAATTGCATGTATCAAGTCAATATGTGGATGGTCAGTTGATAGTTCTGAAAGTCATATTTGTGTTACCATTTCAATTTCAAAATTTGAATGAGCTAGTTACCAGGGTCAAATGGATAATGTTTGACCAAGAACTGAAATGAGCTCGCTTTCGTCATGAAAATTCAAGATTTTGTGACTGTTAGTTGCTTGATTATTATTCAGGATGTTATACATTTATATTTATGGATAACATAACACAAGTTATGCTATCTGTTTAGTGTGATTCGCTTGATTATTATTCAGGATGCTATACATCTATATTTATGGATAACATAACACAAGTTATACTATCTGTTTAGTGTGATTCCCGATTTTTGGTAGTTTGACCACAAAAGTCAAATGTTCCTCTGCCCATTTAGACAATTAAACATGGCCAGGCGTATCTATATATTGATTTTCAACAACTATCCTTTCCAAGTTTCCATTATGCATCAAATAGTTTTACATTTGAAGTAATGAACTAATGTGTACCAGTGTACCACAAGACAGAAATTTGGAAGATCTTTACTAGAACAGTCAAAAAAATCAAACGTGTGTGAGATTCTACGGATGTGCTTATTATGAAACATACATTATCATTTTCACCATGCCTGTGCCGTGTTATTATTTTCATCATAATTGGTTTCTTGGTTAGGCAAGTATGTAACATGCATAATTTGACTTGTTATGTACTGTGCACATCATTGGAAAAGATATTGTTTAACGAAGGTTGGTTATTTATGGGAATTTGCAGGCGCACCCCTTTCAGAAGTTCTAATGATGACAAGGCAGAAACTGCGAACAAGAAGAGGGATGACGATGATGATAACTGGGAAATGCCGGATGACAGCCCTCTAGATTGAGTCGGGCCATCCTCCCTTTTGCTTGAGAGAACGGGTTAGATTCCTTTGTAAAATCAGGTTATGAGCATATGATGTACGTCGTATATTTGTTTAGAAATTAATATTCGTTGATCATATTGTTTGATTTATTGCACCACTCTTAAGTAATCCAAAAATACATCATATATCCTTTTATAGAAACTGGTCAAATTTGACGTGATTAATGTGTAGAACACAACTAAAAGTATGTATTTGAGATTGAGACACATGACGAGATAAAAGAAAAAGATAATGTTCAATGACTATGGTGTATATCTTAGTCGTGATAAATTTGATCGTCAACAAAATGACATTATCTAATGATTGTATTGGAGAGCTATACCTGATCTTGATGTACCTAGAGGGGTACATCCCAACCAGGTCACAAAACCACTTGAAATAAAAGCAACCCGTCAATTTGAAGTTAGTTTGAGAGTTTGTCTATTGAAACTGGTTAAAACCGATCCAAACCCAACTAAAACCGGTTTCAATCTGATTCGATATTTTCCTCTTATAACCTAATTTCTAATCAGAACCAGTTCGATCCATCCAGTTTTGGCTTTGACTTGATCCATATCTTTTCTAAAATCAATTCAGTTTCTCTCAAAATCCGGTTTTATGTAACATTACAACTTACCAATGCTTTAAACTAAGAATCTTATTGGCATTATTGAAGTCTTGTATGATGATGCACATTTCTTCACCAATCTAATGCAAACACAGCAAATAGAAGACAGACCTAACCCTCCAAGCACCCATTTGACAAGAACCACAAGATTGGTCTAGACGTGTGGCAACACGATAACAAAGATACCATCCTCAGTTCCTCACCAATCTATAAAAAGACACAGTGTATTCTCTCTCATGAGCTCTCGTACTCGCACACACTTCTTATCAACATAACCATACTGATAGCCACACCAAAGGGTTATTATAAGAAACCGTTCATGCTACCCTGTACCATCTTAATGTGTTTGTTGTTTTACATACCAGTTCAAGGTTAACCATTATAGACATAGGGAACATTTGTCCAGCCTTAAATATTCAATCAAAGAAGTCCTTGACATTAACCCTGATACATGTATATACGTCAATAATAGAAGTTCTCGGTTAGCCTCTTTGCATCACTTCAAAAAGTCCAAAGTATAATTACGAAAGTCAAAACACTTATTAGTTATCATTGTGCCACCCCTTGAAGATTATCTTCTCTCACGTTGTTGACAATCGTAATCCCCAAACCTATTAAAAGAGAAGTTGAAGCTTACGAGATTCAGCGACCAACGTTGGAAAATATTGACAGAAATTAAAAATGATTACCATCTGCAATATTAAACTGCTATGGCCAGTGGCTTTAATATTTACAAATAACCATCCAAACACCAGGGAATCACTAAAAACATCTCAAAAGGTACAAAATGATATTTCTTCCATCTAGCGAGGTGCTAGGACCTTACGGTTGATTAAATTGAGAAGTTCTTAAAAAAACATCATGGCAGTTGGTTAACCTCCTGTCACTGATCCCAATCACTAATCACATCATTCGTCGTCGGTGCCAAAGTAGCGGTCACCAAATTCCCCAAGACCAGGTATAACACGAAACTCTTCATTAAGAGCAACATCGATCTCTGATGTTACTATCTTCACTGAAGGAAATCGTTTTGAAACACAATGAATTCCTTCTGGGGCCTAAGCAAAGGAGATGAAAATAATGAGTGAAAAGAATGGGTGATGCTCAAAACTATGGTAATTTTAAATTTACTTAAGTTTTGAATCATTTACTTAAGTAAACATAATCCGTCGATTCAGGTTAAGCATATCTCTGACGGGTTAAATAGGTAAAAGACTAGCAAAAAAGAAAGCAGGTCAAAGTGTATTTTCAACACAAAAAAACCTTCTAATTTATTTTATTCAGAAAATAGACTATTATTAGAAACGAAACACTAATCATACCTTAGGGCTATGTTTAACAATCAACTTTTTAAAGAACAAAATAGAAAATAAAATATTTAGTTAACCTGCAAACCGCCTGGGGGTCGATATTTTAACCACTAACTTACCTAAAGATGGTTATGGTTAAATTATTAATTATCAGCAACATAAAATCAGATTTTTAGCAAGTAATGACTAATCACAGACCAACTTAAAAAAGTCAGTAAAATTGGCTGTTAACCATAGCCCTTGGGGGTAGGATTAGCATTTTTCTTATCAAAAAGTGTTTTGACAAACATAGGCCTAAGAGCTATGTTTAAGAGTTCCATTGACTTATATGCTTAAAGTATTGTAAATTACTCACCAAAACCACGCTTATGTTTTATCAATTTCTAATAAATATCTAGTTTTTGTAATCATAAATAAATAAATAACATATGTTGGACAAAAAGTTGTTCAAGTCAGTTCAAAGATCGCACAATCAGAACTTATACAAACCCACCCATTTTCCACCTCTGCATATGTAGTAGACCATGCAACGGAGCCATATATAATGAGAACTCACCGAGATCAGGTTGAGGAATATTATGTATGATTCTGGCACTCCTTTCTTTATTAGTAGCTCAATTGCCTGATTAGCTGAATTACCTGCAACCATAATAATAATCACTCATCTCAGGGAAGTTTCAAAGTTGAGTGCATTCCCACTCTGAGATGTCCTAATTTTAAGGTACAATGACTTATGTGTCCATTGTTTAGCATCACAAAAGGGCTAAGGTTATTGATCTGGATCCATAAGATTTCCAGACTTGTCGTTTTTTCTGTCATCTTTTATTTGACATTATTAAACGTTAAACATTTGCATAGTCAAGCATTTAGTTATAACTATCCACTTAGTCACCCAACATTTTGGGATTTATAGCATATTCAACAATGAGCCAAAAGCAAGCAGTGAACTAATATCTCCTTTTTCATATGAATAATAAGAGCATGGTGAGAGAAAATATATCATCAACCTGTAGCAAGAACTGGGTCAAGGAGAAGCACGTGTCTTTCTGAAATGTCTTTTGGGAGTTTTTCATAGATAAGCTGCACATGGATACCAAGGATAGATAAGCTGCACATACTATGGAAGATATAATGTTTTTATAAATTAATAAAACTGTGCAAAATTTGCTGCAAAACTAGAAGTAAAAGATGGATCTATCAATCAACAAACTAGAGAGATACTTAGTTGCTTACCTGCTTCCCATTGTCACCATCACGATGGATAAGAATTTTTCCAATTTTTATGCCTTTACAACACGCACGCAACGCATTTTCCATACTTTCACCACTATAACATTAGAATTAGAATTTCAAAGGTTATTGAATTGCTTTACAATCAAGTCAACACCCAAGAAATGTTAAGCACCATAATTTAAGAAATAGAAATCATCCTGTCACAACTAGTTCTTCATTACGCTATTCAACATATATTAGATTTATATTTCCAACCCCCTTGCATTTTGAATACCCACTTTAGTGTTTAATCATATTGATGATCTAAAAATTAAATTAATAAGCTAATACGGTTTTGTCCTTACAGAAATTATGCTACTTCAAATTATAAGCAGATTTTCATCCATCCACGGATCATGACACACAAAAATCACATAACTAGATGCATGTGGAGATTTTTCTCATACAAGAGATATTGTCAGCAGAATTCCAGGTAGAATTCCAAGAAGACATTATTGGTGAGATAATCTAGCCAACTTCCTTAAAAAGAATATACAAAGTACAAACCCCTACAATCATGAAAGCTCATATACTACTTGTCTACTTACTATACATGAAAGCTCATGTACTGCCTACTATACTTAAAAATAAATAAACTGCCACATTAGTGCCTCACTGAACTGGCTTGTTCTAGAGGTGGCGATTTCAGACCCTTTACTTCTAAAGGGATGATATTGTGTTGTGGTTAATGGGCCAAATGGGTACAATAAAAAAACTTAGCTAAAAGGGAAACAGACAAGAAGAGTTAAACGAATTAAAAATGGCCCAAAGTGAGCTTAATGTCACGACCCGCCAAAATGCAGGTCGCATCACCCTAATTTTTATCGATTAGGGGCATTTACGAAGCAAGCAAGGCTGCCCGGAAAACTCCGGAACAGCCCATATAATTCTGCAGCAACATTGCAGCCATATTTTGAAGGAAGCATAGCACATGGAAATCTCTAGAAAAAGTAGATTAACATTGTAAAGTATCTAGATATTAAGTTAAGAAATATCTAGATACTAGATTAAATAATAGCTTAGATATTTTGGATTAGTTAAATATCTAAGATATTTAGATTAGTAAATATCTTAGATATTTAGAATAGAATAATCTAGATTAGAGTTTTCTAGATCCTTGGCAACTAGTATAAATAGGAGGTGATGGACCATTTGTGGATCACCTCTCAAAGTGTAACCTAAGTTCTTTGTAACAAAAGCCTTGTACTTGTGTTCATAGTAATACAAGCAATCTACTTGTGTTGTAATCACACATCACAAGCATTCCACTTGCGTACTACAAATCCAACATTCCCTACAAAGACTTCCGCTACTGAAATCCATCCATTTAAGATCAAGAAGGCTGACTTAGAACGGATCTAAGTGCCGCACGAGAACTGAACAAATCAGTCCGTGACAAGTGGTATCAGAGCCGCGTCGACTCTTTGGGATGGCATCAAATCCAGAGAAGATTGTAGTCGCAAGCGTTGCCGGAGACGAGACCCGTGGACGGGAGGAGGCTCGTAAAGGTGACAAGAAAACTCGAAACATGTCCAAAGACTTGGTTGCAAGCATGGACAAAAGAATTGAAGATGTCGAGGTATTATTGTCTGAATTCAAAAACGAAATGGAGGAATTCAAGGCTGAAGTCGATATCTTCAAAACACATACCTACGACTCTTTGCAACATGTTGAGTCGTTAGGTAATGACTTCAATGAAATGAGAAGCGATCTCAAACTCGCCCTCTCCTTGATAAGAAAGGAGTTGGAAGAGGCATTCACAAAGGAGTTGGGTCAACTCAAAGCTAACTTCGAGAGGGAAATCAAAGACTTGCAAACCGAACTAAGTGTTTGCAAGCGCGCACTAGCAACCGGAGGTGACAACATAATCCATGCCTCTACAAAGGTGGACATCCCCAAACCCTCACCATTCGTTGGTAAACGAGAGGCGAGGGCTGTGGATGACTTCCTTTGGGAGATGGAACAATACTTTGAGGCCGTCGATATTGTCGATGACGCCAAGAAGATCAAGACGGTGACTCTTTACTTGAAGGAGACCGCAGCTTTATGGTGGCGACGAAAGCACATGGAGATTGATAAAGGTACGTGCACCATACAAACTTGGACTGATTTCATAAAAGAAATCAAGAAACAATTTTATCCGGAAAACGCTGAACACGAAGCAAAGATTCGGCTTCGTAATCTAAAGCAAAAGGGTAGCATCAAGGACTACGTCAAAGATTTTACTACCCTTGTGCTAGAAATTCCGGACTTGTCACCAAAGGACTCTCTCATATACTTCATCGATGGCTTACAAACATGGGCAAGAACCGAACTTGAACGAAGAAATGTTCAAGACTTGTCCTCAGCCATCGTTGTTGCTGAAAGCCTGATCGACCATAATGAAAGGCGATCGCAAAAACCCGTCGTTATGGAGGATAACGATGAAAAAGGTGGGGGAGCGAGAACCCACAATAACAACCAAAATCGAAATCAAAGAGAAGATAATCGACGACCACCAAGGTATGGGAAGGAGGTACAAATGATCAAAGGATGTTTCCTTTGCGACGGACCGCACAATGCGCGGGATTGTCCGAAAAAGGCTAGACTTACAGCCTTGATTAGATCTGATGATGAACCATCAGAACCAGAAGAGGTTCGTCTAGGAACAATGCAACTTCAACTACTTAATGCGTTAAGTACAGTTGAAGGCAAGCCCTTGGTGATGGCAAACCAATCAAACCATACCATAACCGGAGACAACCCGAAGACTGAATCAAAAGGACTTCGGTTCGTAAATATGGAGATAAAAGGGCAACCTGTGAAAGCGTTGGTTGACACCGGAGCAAGCCACAACTTCATCTCACCTAAAGAGGCTCGAAGACTTGGCTTAAGGATCACCACGCAAGAAGGTTGGATCAAGGCCGCCTCTGGAGACACCAAACCCATAGAAGGAGCAGCATGGGGCGTAAAAACAAAGATTGGTACGTGGTCCGGCAAGTTGCACTTCTCAGTAGTCCCACTAGACGACTATGACATCGTGCTAGGGATGGATTTCTTTCGAAAAGCAAAAGCCTGCCCAGTAACATTCATCAACACCATGTACATCATCAAGGGAGACCAAGTGCACACCGTTACCTTGGAGCCAGATACAAGGCGTCGAGGCAAAACCATCTCTATCTTGAAACTCATGAAGCCAGCTCATGAGGCATCCAGGCAACACGACGAGGACGTCGTGGCATCAGGTGGGGGAGAATGTCACGACCCGCCAAAATGCAGGTCGCATCACCCTAATTTTTATCGATTAGGGGCATTTACGAAGCAAGCAAGGCTGCCCGGAAAACTCCGGAACAGCCCATATAATTCTGCAGCAACATTGCAGCCATATTTTGAAGGAAGCATAGCACATGGAAATCTCTAGAAAGAAGTAGATTAACATTGTAAAGTATCTAGATATTAAGTTAAGAAATATCTAGATACTAGATTAAATAATAGCTTAGATATTTTGGATTAGTTAAATATCTAAGATATTTAGATTAGTAAATATCTTAGATATTTAGAATAGAATAATCTAGATTAGAGTTTTCTAGATCCTTGGCAACTAGTATAAATAGGAGGTGATGGACCATTTGTGGATCACCTCTCAAAGTGTAACCTAAGTTCTTTGTAACAAAAGCCTTGTACTTGTGTTCATAGTAATACAAGCAATCTACTTGTGTTGTAATCACACATCACAAGCATTCCACTTGCGTACTACAAATCCAACATTCCCTACAAAGACTTCCGCTACTGAAATCCATCCATTTAAGATCAAGAAGGCTGACTTAGAACGGATCTAAGTGCCGCACGAGAACTGAACAAATCAGTCCGTGACATTAAACTCCCCTAAATCATTTATTTTAAACTATAAGATTACTATTGTAAAATTTAATCGCATAGCTCATGTAGCAATATTTCACGTGTTAAGTACTTACAAAAATGGACAAATGATGTTTGATAACCAATCAAACCTGACCCTGACCATTTCGATGTGCACTAAAACAACCGGTTTCAACAAGACACCAATTTGAGTCATTATCCAGCCCGTTCAACCCACCCATTAAGCCACACCCACCTAGTCTCAAACTATAACATACACAAAAAAATATTCAGATGAAATAATAAAACATGTCCATTACGGTAACAAAAAGCACCAACACTGTTGGGTTTGTGGAGTCTTGATTTGGGCTCGGGTTAAAAGACAACTCAGTGGCAGATTAATTAAATTAAAGACCTGGCTTGTTTTTATTTAATTTTAGTCCATTAAGGTTTTCTTGGGGATTAAGTAGTAAACCCTAATTTTCTCTATTTATATTGTATCCTTATTGTGCTTGTAATCCCTCACGAGTGAGGCAAAAAGCAATAAAAGTATTATCCTGCTTGCAGCCCGTGAACGTAGGTCACATCGACCGAACCACGTAAATCTCGCGTGTTCATCTTTGTTATTATTTTCTCTCGCAGTTTGATTGTGTTTGTGTGTCGATCTACACCCTGATCCCTAACAAGTGGTATCAGAGCTATGGCTCGTTACACACAGGAGAAACACAACGTGAGAGGAAACGTGATCTAGGTTTTGTTTTGGTTGGCAGCCTAGCCGCCACAACCCATTTTTGTGTTTTGTTCGTGCATTAAAAGAAAGAAAAGAAGCTTGTTTTATTTTGCATCGGAATTGCCGTCGAAGAAAATAAAGCAGGTCAAGATTTTTTTCTTTTTTGGTGTGTGAGTGCTTGATTAGTTAGGGCTATCGAATAAAAAGAAAGAAAAATAAACAAGGCAGCAACAGCTTACTGGCTCCACATCATTATCGATAAAAAAAGTAGGGGTGCAACCTATTTTGTCTTTTGTGGTTATCAAGAAGAAAAGTAGCAACAATATTTATTGTTGTTGGTCCATTGCACACCAAGAAGAAAAAAAGTAATTTTTTGTGTGTCGCACAAAAAAATTCTAATTTGTCTTGGGTTTTCTTGTTTCACTGTGAATATAGGTTTGTTTTGGTGTGATTGTCAAGATCTGTGGTAGTGTAGCCAAGATAAGTGGGGTTTATTTGGTTTACTCAAGTATTGTTAATATAATTACCGAGATCCAAAGTTGGTAATTCTCAGTTGCATTGTTGAATTCGTTTTTAAATGGTTACCAAGATACAAAGTCGTGAAATCTTTGGTGCATTGTTAAACTCCTCTATTTACTATTTTTGAGACAAAGAAAAAAAGGTAGTGTTCAATAGAACAACACTCAAGTTCAGGCAGCCGGCCACAGTTGTGTTTGGTACTACTTTCAGTCTTGACTTGATCAGTAAATAGATTGTAGTTTGAGATAATGGCTGAGAGTGGAAAACTTCAGGTTGAGAAGTTTAATGGAAACAACTTTGGTTGGTGGAAAATGAAAATGAAGGATTTGCTTGTTCGGAAAGACTTGGATGTTGTTTTGGGTGATAAACCAGAAAATATAGAAGCAACTGAGTGGGAAACTTTAGATATAAAAGCCAAGGCGATTATTAGGTTGTCGCTAACAAAGGATGTTGCGTTCAACATTCTAAAGGAAACTACAACGAAAAGTATCATGGATGCTTTATATAATATGTACGAGAAGCCTTCGGCGGCAAATAAAGTTTTATTGATTTGAGAGTTGGTTAATACAAAGATGAAAGAGGGAAGTTCAGTTTAATGCACATCAAAACAGAGTGGGAAACTTTAGATAAAAAGGCCAAGGCGGTTATTAGGTTGTCGCTGACAAAGGATGTTGCGTTCAACATTCTGAAGGAAACTACAGCGAAAGGTAGAGGTGAACAGAAAAACAAGTTTGTGAACCGGTTCGGGAAAAAAACCGGAACCGGTTTTGGGCCCAAACCGGTTCCAACCCGGCCCAAACCGTCGGTTCTTGGTCGGTTCGGTGTACCTTATGTTCAAACCGGTTTAGAAACTGGTCCGATTTAAAACCGGTATTCAAACCGGTTCCCAAACCAGTCCAAACCGAGTCTTAACTCAGTAGCCCAAATCGGTTTTCAAACCAGTTTTTAAAATATGGCCGTTGGATAACGGCTATATAGCCGTTTGGAGTGCAATTTTGACCGTTTTTTGATGTTTTTTTACCATTATACCCCCATTAGGTTAGTATATGTATGTATTGGATGTTTTGGTTGAATCACAACAACTTAAAACGCTCTCTACTCTCAAAAATCGCAAAAACGCTCAATACTTTCGTTCTCTTACAAAAAACTCTCTCAATTCTCAAATGGCTTCATCAAGTGCTCAATCTTCCGTTGGTTGTGATGCGTCTTCAAGCAACGTGATGGTAGCAATCCTTCCAACGAATAGGAACCCCAAAATATGGTGCAATTACGATTTATGTCAAATGGCAAGCGGTCCGAACAAGGCTCGTTGCAAGTTTTGCCATAAGTTTTTCAAAAAAGATGCAAACACAACGTTGAATTCCAAAGATATAGTAGATATCGCAAGTTTTGTAAAGACGCACATTCCAAACGTTTAGGTCCGAATTGGGGCGTACTAACACGATGGAATTCCACTTATAACATGTTTGAAAAGGCTATTGAACAAAAAGAAAATTTAATAGACTTTCATAATAGTTTGGTAAGTCGTGGAAAGGCAAATAGTTACCTCCATCGGGTTGGTTCATTATTAAAGAAATAAGCAAATTGCTTCAAATTTTAAAAACACAACTACTTGTCTTTCCGGAGTTTATTACCCTACGAGTCCGTTAGTACTTCATCAAATTTATTTAATGACTTCTAAATTAAATGAGATGTCGTTTAGGGGTAGACCTTATTCGGATATGGTAATCCCAATGAAAGAAAAACTTAAAAAGTATTTTAAAGAAATGCCTCCGGTTATTACATGTGCTGCATCATTAAAACCTTATTCGGATATGGTAACCCCAATGAAAGAAAAACTTTACTTGATAAAATTACTTCTTTGGATTTAGAAGATGATAACCCATTTTATGGTAAAACTTTAAAAGCTAATTTCAACGATCAATTAGGAAAAATGTATAATGTTTATTTATTAAAATATGGTGAAACATCACAAATCCATAAGTCATTAAGGCATGCGGCAAATTCCAAAAATTCAAATGATCCAATATTTAATTTATATAATACTTTAAGGGATGAATGTAATAAACGTTAACGTGGTAACACTCCTAGTGGTGAACTCGGGTGGTATGGTGGAACAAACTTTTTATCCACCATGAGTCCACATGAATTTAAAAATTTTTACTTGTTGGCTCGGTGGAAAGGAAGGAAGATCAATTCCCCATCCTATCCACCATGGCCCGAGATTTACTAACCGTCCAAGCTTCCACGGTAGCTTCGGAATCTGTTTTTTCTGTTAGTGGCAGGGCCATATCGATAAGTCAAATCGACTACCTCCCCAAGCGATTGAAATGTCAATTTGCTTGAAGGATTATTTGGATGCCGCGAAAGGAGTACAAGACAAATGTTCACTTGAAGGAGAATTGGAATACGAAGCAGAATTATACAAGGACGAGGTAGAGAGCGGATTGACACCCGGAATGACCGATGATGAAGCGGCACATGATGGTTATCTTCGTAACAGCTCCGGTTTTGACTTTGGTTGACCAAACCGGTTTCGGTTTGGACACCAAACCGGTTTGGGAAAAAACCCGGTTTGTACATGTCTAGCGAAATGTATCATGGATGCATTATCTATTGGGAAAAAACCCGGTTTGTACATGTCTAGCGAAATGTATTAGCAAAATGTCTAACGAAATGTATCATGGGGCCAAACCGGTTTTGACTTTGGTTGACCAAACCGGTTTCGGTTTGGACCCCAAACCGGTTTGGGGAAAAACCCGGTTTGTACATGTCTAGCGAAATGTATCATGGATGCATTATCTAATATGTACAAGAAGCCTTCGGCAGCAAATAAAGTTTTCTTGATTCGAGAGCTGGTTAATACAAAGATGAAAGAGGGAAATTCAGTTTTAATGCACATCAACAACTTGAACTCTATTTTGTCAAGACTTGGGTCAGTTGGAATCAAATTTGAGGATGAGGTTCAGGCTCTATTACTGTTATCATCATTGCCTGATAGCTGGGCTGGTACTGTTACAGCGATTACTAGTTCCACCAGCGTGTTCACTTTAAAAGGGATTCGGGATATTATTATGGGCGAAGACGTCAGACGAAGAAAGAATAAGAGAGGTAGTGGGAGCAAGAACAGGAAAAGGAGTCAGTCTAGGGCTCGAAATGATGTGACTTGTTGTAACTGTAAACAGGTGGGACACTTTAGGAATCAGTGTCTGAATGATTAGAAAGAAGTTAACATCGCAGCAGACTACTCAGACGATGATTCTTTAATTTGTAGTGTGGAAAGCAGTGTAGATTCCTGGGTCATAGATTCTAGAGCTTCGTTTCATGCTACCCACACCAGCGAAGCATTACGAAATCTAGAAAATGGTGATTTTGGTAAGGTAAGACCGGCGAACAATGATTTTCTTGATGTTACGGGCATGGGTGACATGAATTTAGTTACTTCAGCTGGTTTATGGACTTTGAAAGATGTAAGGATGAATCCTGATTTGAATAAACAGTTGATTTCTGTCGGTCAGTTGGATGAACATGGACATGAGGTTAAGTTCGGGAATAAGCAGTGGAAAGTTGTTAAAGGGAATCTTGTCATTGCTCGTGGAAAGAAAATGGGTTCATTGTATATCGTCAGTTTACCATCTGAAGGAAGTAACGTTCTAGTTCAGAAGAAGACTAAAATCCAGTTCACAGAATCTCGTGGGCAGAAGAAGACTAAAATCCAGTTCACAGAATCTCGTGGGCAGAAGAAGGTTTGCTTTGCAAGTAAGAAACCTACAGTCACAAGAAAGATTCAGAGTGAATGTACATGGAAGAGTTCAAGAGAACCAGTTAAAGGATTTCGTGACAGTGGGAGCACAGGTTGTGCTTCGGTTACAGTTCCTAGACGACAATGAGTTAAAAGAACCAATATTCCATCTAATAAAATCACTCTAGATGATTACTTGCTAAATATGGAGAGTGTTTGTTCTCAGGGTGTTCCAAGATCTGGTAGTTTGTTTCAGTGGGAGTTGGCTGGGACGGAGAACGGGTCAGGGGCAAATACAGTCGTGAATGATGTGTTAAAGCTCGGGGGAGCTTTAACGGGCCTCCAGGTTAACTAATGAGAAGGCTGTTGCAACCAGGAAGACGAGAAAGATTACAAGAGGTACAAGTGTTCACAGCGGAAGGCAGTTTGAAGATGATCAAGCCTCCAAGTGGGAGATTGTTGGGTTTGTGGAGTCTTGATTTGGGCTCGGGTTAAAAGACAACTCAGTGGCAGATTAATTAAATTAAAGACCTGGCTCGTTTTTATTTAATTTTAGCCCATTAAGGTTTTCTTGGGGATTAAATTGTAAACCCTAATTTTCTCTATTTATATTGTATCATTGTACTTGTAATTCCTCACGAGTGAGACAGAAAGCAATAAAAGTATTATCCTGGTTGCAGCCCGTGGACGTAGGTCACATCGATCGAACCATGTAAATCTCGCGTGTTCATCTTTGTTATTATTTTCTCTCGCAGTTTGATTGTGTTTGTGAGTCGATCTACACCTGGATCCCTAACAAACACCTATACATGCGAAGCATACATCTTGTAATACTTAAGTAGTTAAGTACTACTCACCTTCGGACAATTGAGACACCACACAGTTTTTTGCAAAAGTCAACTCCACTATATACGGAACCTGCACCAACAACTTGTCAATGATATTCTGGCAATTATTCAAAGAGATTAAGAAATGGAAACTACTTTTATTTCTTATTCATGCAAATTTACCTCTTTTACTGAATATCTAACAGTTACTGAAACAAACAGTATTACCAGTTGGAGTGACTACTTGCATCTCAGTAAATGGTAAATGACCAAGGCCATGTTCCACAACCTGAGACCAATTTCATATAATTACTAGCATTTAACATTACTAATAATCCTGACTTTTACTATCAGTTTCCAAAAATTTATATAAGATATAGAGTGATATACCAGTCGTATTAGCCGATCTGAATAAAATACAAAATCATGCTTTGATATATCTTTATCTCGAATTAATGTGTGCATGCCTCGAATCTGTAAAATAGATCTTAAATTTATGTGTACGTCATCATAATTCAAACATAATTATCACATGTATATTGTTCTCTCTATGTGACACAATTTAATGTTGACAAGAAAATTGGAAAACAGAATACCTGGAATGTCGACTGAATTACATATATGTTGGGATACAATTTGCAAAGGTCATGCTGACCTAGCTTTGTGCGTATATGTTGCACTATCAAATCTATTGCCACATGATTATCGCCTCCTCGTGGTATGATGACATCAGCATACTTTTTCGAGGGAAGAACAAAATCATCAAAAGCAGGTTTAACAAACTTTGCATACTGCACAGACAAATAAAGCTTCATAAGGCTAATGAAATAAGTATTAAATCAACAATCAAAACTTATAATCAAACACCAGTTCTACGTCCACTTTCACTTATTAAGACAATATCAAAAACTAAACTCAGTAAGGAAAAAATACTCTTACAGTTTTAATTGAAAAAGATAAAGAATGAAGCTGTTAAATTAAGTGAACTTAGCAGTTATCCAACACAGGCACGACCTGCTATAAAGCTCTACATGATACGAGTATTCATGAATCTTGACTTTTAAGAAACACGCAATTGTCAGGTGGCCAGCACTAGATGATTAATGAAGCTTCAAAAAAACTCCAAATAAATACTCTTTAGACTTATAGAAACTAGAGGAACTTACCTGCTCAAGCACAGAATTAACATCCCTGCCCCTTTCAACCGTGTCTCGCCTTATTCTACGAGCAAGCCTCACATCAGCATCTAGTATAATTATATGTCAACAAATAAAAATGTGAGCCATGTAGATTAGGCCAACGAATATGTATAAGGAAAAAGGAATTCATAAATCAGGATAAAATGTAAAAGCCCGTTAAAGTTCAGTATATTAAGAAGTTAAAGAGATGGTAGATTGGTAGTTTTTTAGTAGAAACTACAGTAGGGAGTAAAATACGGATATAGATCAAAGTAAACCTAATTATTAGTGCAAACAACGGAAATAGAAACTAAGTTTACACTTCTTTTCCAGATTTTAGCAACTGACTTTAAATTAGGCCCAGAAATGAAACCAACTTACAATGTATTACCAAATGTAGCAACCAGCCTTATTTCAATTGATTTTACACGTAAATTGATGATGTGGCACTGGTTGATAACAGCAGCCGCCACATCAGATGTAAACATGTCAAAAAATGCTTCGAGTACAAGAAGTTAAAATAATACTCTTTTACAAGTTCCAAAACTTTTTGTTTCATATTATAAATAGTTATTAAATGTCAAAACAGATGTCTAGTGGCATGTAATATAACCTAAAATGACAAATAAGATGCCAAGTCAACAATTCTTGAAAAGTTAACAGACCTGCTACAGTTAAGGTAACAGGCCATTTGTTGCTACTATCGCTAATATAATGTAGCTTGGTTGCTAAAAATCGGTACAAAAGTAAAAGGTTTTTCTGTTTGCACCTTAACTTAGAGTTGGTAGCTAGAATCGGTAAATAACTGATATTTGAATCAGGCTTAAGACCCAGAAAAGGGGAAACAGGGGTAGCAGAAGTCAAAACAAATGGTGTCCGATCAAAAGGTACTTATTGCATCTGTTTTATGAATATAGGAGAACTTCATTCATACAAAAATATTAAGTAAATATGTAAGCTCCACAAATATATGGTAACAATACAGGGTGATAGAATAGTAGAAATAGAGCTAAAAATAAACACCTGAGTCAACAAATATCTTCATATTCATCAAGTCACGAACCCTTTGGTCATGAAACACCAATATTCCCTCCAAGATAATTACATCAGATGCATTAACCTAACAAGCACATGCAAAAATAGTATAAATGAGTACAATGGAATTTTTGTAAAGACATACAATGTAATTCAGAATTACTGCTCTTGAATCCTCTGCCTTCAGACCAACCCAATAAAAATGAAAAATCACCTATTATTATAATAATTAATAAGATGGCAAACATGGTACATTATTTAGTAAAATGATGTAAAATATAAATGTACAAGTTGTATCATCTTCAAGATACGCCATGCATTTTAGTTAACAACTACTTTCAGGTATAATTGTATAAATAGAAGTTGAACATGTAGTGCTTTGGTTTAAGGATGTCGGTCCAAAATTTGACAATTAACAATGATAAGTCCACTTATATTCTCTCCTAAAATACAGATGTTGGTTCTAAAAGTCGTGAGACATGTAGGGTCTTGGAAACCGAGCAAGGGGGAGGTGGTAGCCTCAAATAAGCGAGGAGCATGATATTTAAAACAAAACTCCGGGAGACCTATAAAATAGTTTCCATATATGATTGGCATCCACGTACATTAATCCAACTAAGAAATATCTTTGTTTTTTAAGTCAAGAAAGAGGAAACGCCCAACAACCCCCCCCCCCCTCCAACAAAAATTATATACGTAGGATGTATTTCACAAATGTTATTTAGTCCAGAGACTGGAAAATGACTTAAACCTAAAACATCTGAACAGATATTAAAAAAATAATAGAACACTGACCTATAAAACTTTTTTCTGGTCAAATGAAACAATTTAACAAAATTAACAGCTGTACTTTATTCAAGACTGTAAGTTTAGAAGCGAGTACCTGGCGGAAGGATTCAGAACATCTCCTGTGATTTTTAAAGTCATATATCGGAAGTTGTACCGACTTTCCTTGTTTGAGCGTTTCAATACATTCGAGCATTTGCTCTGTGTCAAAAGCATCTACAACAACAGGATTTACGTAATTATTTTACCATACTAGGTGGCAGATTTACAGGAGGCAGAATGAAAATTGACACAGCCCAACACTAACAAGAACATTACCAGGGTGATCAAAATTATACTCATGGGCACGCTCAGATTCTTCAGCAGTCAAACCACGATAAAATGAGTCCTACATAAGATAAAAAAAGGCATGTTAGAACTTAGAAAGCACACTTCAAGTATTCGCTATACCTTTCATTCAGATATATGAGTCTGCCATTTTCAACGAAAAATAATAATCATGAAGTGAAGATTATATAGGAGATACTCCATGCAAAACTTGATCAAAATACCAAAACACTAGAAGGCTTTTATCTATCAGGACTAGCATGAGTCAGTTAAGAAAGCACACTACTTCTCAACCATTCATTTATTATTAATGTTTTCAAGCATCATAATTGCGGTTGATTGGGCCCAAAATGCTTAACAGATTCAGTAATACCCTTTAATGGAGCCAGGATTAGCATTTCTCCTAATTTTTTTGAATGTAATAGAGGTGTTTTAAAATTATAGTATTTCTCATAGGCTTGGATTATATCACACAAGTGGTACTCCTCATAGGATCACAGTGCGATAAGAGGTTCACAGTAGTGTTGGACGAGATTGCTCCTCATAGGTTTAGAGGTGTTTTTGAAATGCTAATCCTGTGATCTCAACAGCTGGTACTCCTCATAGGCTTGGATTCGCAACCCTCGGCCTTGCTCTCGACATCTCCTTCGCGAATCTAGGGCAACAACCCTAGATCTTACTGCTGTTAGTCTGCTTCTGCCTTGGATTCGCAACCCTAAGTGAAGGTTGCTAAATCTAGGGCACATTCTGAAGAACCGCACATCTGGTGAGATTGTTCCTTCTCTCTTGCTTTTAGTTTCTAGTTTAGGCTGATATTGGCTGGGTTAGGAGTACCAGCAGCTGTTGAGATATCTGTGTTGTTTTCGGGTGCTCTTTAATGGTTTACTGGTTTACTGGTGAATCACTTGTGTGATTTGTGTTCTGTTGCTCTCTACTGGTTTGTGTGATTTTAATCCTTGCATCTTCTTTATAGGTTTACTGGTTTACTGGTTTACTGGTTTGTGTGATCTGTCTTTTGTTGCTCTTTACTGGTTTGTGTGATTTCTGTTGCTCCTCATAGGTTTACTGGTGCATCACTTGTGTGATCTGTTTTCTGGTGCATCACTTGTGTGATATAATTCGTGTCTAATTGATTAGTGGTTAAAACTTGGTGATTAGTTGCATAATTGTTAGTGTTTTGATATTAATTGCTGAGTAAGCTGTATATTGTTGGTCGAGTTGGTGTGTTGAGCATTTGTGGGCTGTTGTCCTTATTTCTGGTCAATCTTAGAACTGTTCTCTACATAGGTTTCATTGGCTTATTTGAAGCTATACTCAGGATAGTGTGTCATTGTGTGAAGTGGTGATCATTGTTGCTATTTTTTTGATTAAGTTCTGGTCCATCGTGTACTGCTGAACGCGTGTGACGGATTGCTTTTGATTGTGCTTTACTTCTGCTATAATTCTTTTTTTAGGGGTTGTTCTAGTGGACTCTGTCAGGTAATATAGACAGCAGGTGTCATTATGCTGCCCCGAAATCATGTTCGGTGACGAGAGGTGCGAATACAAGGAAAAAGGATTTTAGATTAAGAGTGGCATCGTGGAATGTAGGAACACTTACTAGTAAGTTATTAGAGATAATAGATGTGTTAAGGAGCCGTAAGGTTCAGATAGCGTGCATCCAGGAGACTAGATGGCGAGGTGGGAGGGCAAAGGAGTGTAATGGGTATAAACTATGGTATTCAGGGTCAGAGGGAACAAAAAATGGAGTAGGTGTTTTAGTTGCTAAAGAACTTCAGGATAATGTAGTGGAGGTTAGAAGAATCGATGATAGACTTATGTTGTTAAGGATAGTAATAGGAGACGAAGTGGTGGCTGTAATTAGTGCGTATGCACCGCAAGTAGGATTAGGGGATACGGAAAGAAAGAAGTTCTGGGAGAGCTTAGATCACGTTATGGGAGACATACCTCGAGAAGAAAAAATATTCATAGGAGGAGATTTTAATGGGCATATCGGTAAGGACAACGATCATTTCCCGTCGGTGCATGGAGGCTTTGGGTATGGTCTGAGAAATGACGTCGGTAGGGAGCTCCTTGACTTTGCATTAGCGCATGAACTAAGCATCATAAATTCGTTTTTCAAGAAAAGAGAATCACATCTAATTACGTTTAGCAGCGGCGGGAGACACACACAGATAGATTATTTGCTGATGAGGAGAGAAGATCGTAGCTCGTGGAAGGACTGCAAGACAATACCGGGACAGACAGTAGTCACTCAACATCACATGTTGGTGGCAGATCTACGACTGAAGAGAGCAATTGTCCAACCAACTAAGAGAAGTAGACCTACGATCCGATGGGGACAACTCAAAGACGAAAAGATTACCATCTTTAGAGATAAAATCATACCAATGAACCTGAGTGGGCCACAGGAAGATGCCAACCAAAAGTGGGAGGCGATGGCAAATAGAGTAATTCAAGCAGCTAAAGAAACGCTTGGGACTACAACAAATAGAAAAATCGGTCATAAGGAATCCTGGTGGTGGAACGAAGATGTACAGGAGAGGATAAGAATTAAACAACAAAGTTTTAGAGAGTTTTTACGCTGTAATAATGAGGAAGAACGAGCAGAGCTAAAAGATAAATACAAAGAGGCTAAACGAGAGGCGAAAAAGTCTGTGGCAGAGGCAAAGAACACAGCATACGAGAGGATGTATAAGCGATTAGAGACGAAAGAGGGTGAACATGACATGTTTATGATCGCCAAGGCAAGGGAACGTAGCAGACAGGACTTGAGATTGGTGAAGTTTATAAAGGCCGCGGATGGAAAGGTCTTGGTGAGGGAGAAAGACATCAAGGGGAGATGGAAAACGTACTTCGATAACCTTTTCAACATAACGAACAGTAACCAACAAACGGATATCGATGAAACAAATCAAACGATGCAACAAAACAAGTGTTATTGTAGAAGCATCACAGTCGATGAAGTCAAGAGAGCTTTGAAGAAAATGGGAAGGGCTAAGGCGGTGGGGCCAGACAACATCCCGATAGAAGTGTGGAAGTGCCTTGGGGATGAGGGCCTACAATGGCTAACGGACTTATTCAACACCATCTTTAAGACAGGAAAGATGCCAGAGCAGTGGAGAAGCAATGTCATAGTCCCCATATATAAGAAAAAGGGAGATGTCCAATGTTGCGCAAATTACAGGGGAATAAAGCTATTGAGCCACACGATGAAGCTATGGGAAAGAATTGTTGACACGAGAATTAGACGAGAAACTCAGATAGCGGTAAACCTATTTGGATTTATGCCAGGACGCTCTACAACAGAAGCTATACACGTCATAAGGAGGATGATGGAGAAATATAGAGAAAAGAAAAGAGACCTACATATGGTATTCATTGACCTAGAAAAAGCCTATGACAGTGTGCCGCGGAAACTCATCTGGGAAAGTCTACGACGTAGAAAGGTACCAGAGAGGTATATCAAAATAATAAAGGATATGTATGACGGGGCAAAAACGTGTGTACGAGCACCTGTCGGAGACACAGACTACTTCCCGGTGGAAGTAGGACTCCATCAAGGATCGGCATTGAGCCCATTCCTCTTCACAGTAGTGTTGGACGAGATTACCAAGTCTATACAAGAGCCAGTACCATGGTGTATGCTGTTTGCGGATGATATCGTCTTAATATCAGAATCTAAGACGGTGCTTAACGAAAGATTAGAACAGTGGAGAGCAGCACTAGAACGCAGGGGCTTAAGGATAAGCCGCTCTAAAACAGAATACATGCATTGTAACTTTAGTGGTGAGGCCGAGGAGGACACCCAAATCAGTATCCAGGGAATGGCGGTCCCCCGGACATCTAGGTTCAAATACCTTGGCTCGTACGTACAGGAAGATGGAGAGATACACAGCGATGTAGCACACCGTGTACAATCAGGATGGTGCAAGTGGAGAGCAGCATCAGGGATTTTGTGCGATAAGAGGTTCCCAGCCAAACTAAAGGGAAAACTATACAGAGTGGCAGTACGTCCAGCTATGTTATACGGCACAGACTGTTGGGCCATAAAGAAATCGCACGAGAGACAAATAGAGGTCGCAGAAATGCGAATGCTGAGGTGGATGTGTGGACATACAAGATTGGATCGGATAAGAAACGACGTCTTTCGCCAGAGGCTAGAGGTGGCTTCTATCACAGAAAAAATAAGAGAGGGAAGATTAAGATGGTTTGGGCACGTGAAAAGGAGAACGATGGCAGCACCTGTCCGAGCAGTAGAGAACATCACCTTAGAGGGTAGGAGGAGTAGAGGTAGACCTAGGTTGACTTGGGACGAGGTTATTAGGAGGGATATGATAGACTTGCATCTTTCTGAGAACATGATCGAGGATAGAAGTGAGTGGAGGCGTAGAATTAAAATCAAGGACTTTTAGTGGGTTTTTGTGGGTGGGAAGGGTATACGGTAATATATGGCCGGACCACACTCGCTAGGTGTAGTTTTCCTCATATACCCTCTTTGGGTGTTACATGCCGTTTTTATTACGATTGTTATTGTTATTGACTGTGTTATATCTTTGTGTGAATATATATCTTTGTGTCGTATGCTTTATCTAATTCTTTATGTGATATATATCTGTGTGTTGTATGCTTTGTATTATGCTTGTTATTGTTATTGACTTTGTTAACGAGTCGGGGGTCTCTTCGGTAGCGGTCTCTCTATCTTTCTAGATAGGGGAAAGACATGCCACCATATACCCCTCCCAGACCCTGCTCTCCAGCGGGATACACTGGGTATGTTTGTTTGTTTGTTTGATAGCTTAACACAATATTTACCATTAGAAGAAACTATAATTACGTTAGTTAATTTAGCCTCCACCAGTCCCCCTTCCATGTAGTCTGCTACTAGTACTGCAATATCATCAAACTGAACACTAATTACACTCGTACACCACAATCACTCTAAAAAACCCTACGAACCAGATTAACAACCAAACAACTGCACCGAAACCACCACATCTCACAACCAAACAACACATTCACATCCCAAAGTCCACCAGCAACACACACGCACCTGATTCACAAGAACCACACGGTGATCATGCAGCTGTTGAATAATCATATCACACACCGTCGTCTTACCGGAAGCCGTACCTCCAGAAACCCCTAACAACACATTCAAAACAGCAATTGAGCGATCGATTCAGTCAATTGTTGTAATGAGATACGTACCGATGACGAAAGGCTGTTTGATTGCGTCTGCAGGTAGAGATGATGAAGGAGATCGTGAAGAAGGAGATGAGAGGAGTGAGGTGTCGAGATGTAGGCCGGAGAAGTGGGGCCCGGAGGCGGCCTCCATCACGTAGTCTATCGCCGTCGTCTCCTCCGGCATTATGGTCGGAAAATCTGACGGAGATGAAGGAGATGAAGGAGATGAAGGAGATGAAGGAGATGATGGGGGTTTTGGAGTTGGTTTTCAAGCTTTACGGTGAGTTTTGTTTGCAGCATACGCGGCATATTCGGGGATCTTTTGTGATTTACGACATGGGGCGAGTATAAAATGCGTCTACGAACATGATTTTAACCGTCAATCGTTAGCGTTACGTTAAAATCAGAGCATACATGTTATATGAAGAAATCGACTAGCTCGTAAAATCTTTTTGTCTCTCGAAAAATCATTAGCAACCCATTTTAGAAGTTGTAAGACTTTTATGCTAAAACACATGTTTTTCTTGTTAAGAAGAGTACTCACAAGATGATTGTTATTGAGGTTTTTTTGTTAATTGTTTCTTTACATCAAGACCCACTGCTATTTATACTACATTATGGATATACAATAAGGAAACAACCAGGCTGTCAATGGCTGGCTAATGGATGCTAATTGTAATATCTCAAATGGGAAATGATGTGATTTGAGATCCAATCTTGCTGATCCCACAATTCCTTCAATCAAATATTTTCTTTCTTTTAACATGCCCCTTCAAGTTGAAGGGTGGGATTTCCAAAGTTCAACTTGACCAAACACTTATGTAGGGTTGCCTCATTCGTAGCTTTAGTTAACATGTCAGCTAACTGGTCTTCAGATCGAACAAATGGTAGGGAGATGATATTTGCCTCTAATTTCTCTTTGATAAAATGTCTGTCCACTTTTATGTGTTTTGTAAGATCATGCTGCACCGGATTTTCGGATATTTGTATGGCTGTTGTATTATGACTTATAATCTTGCTAGTTTCTTGTGGTGGGAAACCCATCTCAGTTAGGAGCCCTCGTATCCATAATATCTCAGTTATCCCCCTTGCTATTCCTCGGAACTCAGCCTCGGCGCTTGACAGGGCCACAACCTTTTGCTTTTTGCTTCTCCAGGTGACGAGGTTTCCTCCCACTAGGGCGAAGTAACCTGACGTTGATCTTCGGTTGCCTTTATCTCCTGCCCAGTCTGCATCAGTGTATAGTTGGGTTTCTATATGCCCGTTGGGTTTGAATAATACTCCATGGCTAGCGGTACCTTTGAGATATCTCATAATTCTTATGACAGCATCCATATGGGCACGTTGAGGTTGGTGCATGAACTGACTTACCACTCCAACCGCATATGCTATATCAGGACGCGTATGTGAAAGGTATATTAGTTTCCCTACCATCCTTTGGTGTCTTTATTTGTCGGCGAGCTCTGCGTTTTCCTCCATATAGAGTTTTTGATTCACGATCATAGGTGTTTCTGCAGGTTTGCATTCTAGCATACCAATTTCTGTTAGGAGGTCGAGTATATACTTCTTTTGGCATATAAAGATCCCTTGTTTTGATCTCAAGACTTCTATCCCAAGGAAGTATTTAAGACTCCCTAGGTCTTTCATTTCGAAATCTTTGGACAGATTCTTCTTAAGATTACTTATTTCTTCTTCGTCGTCTTCGGTAATGATCATGTCATCAACGTAGATGATTAGGCAAGTGATCTGATTGTTCCTTTGTTTGAGAAACAAGGTGTGACAACCTGAAAATTTTTTATAATATTTACAAGAATTTACAACTTGTTTTTTTTTTGTTATTATTTAATAAATAAAAAATGATAATAAGAATATAATAATAATAATAATGATATTATTAAAATATTAAGGTTAATAATGATAATAATAATAATAAATAAAAATATTATTATTAATAATAATTTATAAGAAATTATTATTAGTCCAGGGGGAAGTTTTGTAATTTCCAAAACTTGTTTTATAAACTTAAGGCATAAAATAATAAACATAATAAACCCCAGGGACCATTCTGTAATTCTTTGAAAAACCCAAACCACCCGCCCAACCCCCGCATTTCCGGCGAAGCTCCGACCGACCGCCGGCGGCTCTCCGGCGACATTCAAACGGCCAAAATATACCCTTTCAGTTCAATCAAAAGCCACCAACACTTTCACGATGATGATTCGAACTCGTGGGTCCTTGAAATTTGAATAATGGTGTCGAATGAGTGTGATTCCCACTCGACCGAAAGTTCGGCCAACCCACAAACACACAAACGACACGGTTTTAGCTCAATCCAACCACCCCGACAGCTTCTAGTGTGTGACTCGAACTTACACCCCTTTTTAATTTAAAAATGGTAGTGCAAAACCCACCCAAACCGACCACCCCATTATCGACCAAAAACCGGGTCACAAACACCCACTAACTATATTGATAATCAAATTAAATTGACACGAACGATCCTATATAAGTCCCCAGTTGAATGACATTCGAAATCGCACTTAAACACACCCATAAATCGAATTTGATTACCTTCCTGTCGCGAACCTGCAACTCAATTGAAACCTTACCTAAACGCGTTATAAACCTAAATTAACAGAGATTTATCTACTCTTAACACCTATAGAAGCTGCCTATGCGAGCAATTCGATTATAATCATCATTTGAACATCGATTCAAACCCATCTTGGTCGCGACCTGTTCATCGAGCACTGATCATCGATACGAACACCAAACAGGTAATTAAAACTACCATTATGCTCGGTTTTACTTGGGGATTAAAAGCCCCAAGTTTAATTTCTTGATTTCAGTCGATTTGGCTTTCGATTTGGTTGAGAACCGAACTAGGGTTCTTGGTGATTTGGGGATTCATTCGGGTTTGTGTTTAAGAGATTTAAAAGCTGAATCTAACCGCGGCCACGGCCTTGGCTTACTGGTTCGAGCCCTGCCCCCAACATATTTTTTTAAAAGCCTTTTTAAGTCTTTTAAAAATGCAGAAAAATTACCAAAAATTATAGAAATAATTTTTAAGAACTTCTTTTATTTTAAATACCTTTAAATGATTTTCTGTAATTTATTTATTTAAAAACACCTTAAAATAAATTTATAAAATAATATTTAAAAATATTATAAATAACCATTTTTATAAAATAGACTTTAAATGATGATTTAAAGTATTAATCTATTGATTGGACACCATATTAATTTTTTAATGGATAAATTATAATAATTGTGGAAATTTATTTCTTTAAATTTCTTATTTAATTATTTATTTATATACTTATTACAAATGTTATAAATGGTTACTTTTATAAAAATGGATTTTAAATGATGATTTAAATCATCAAGTTATTAATAAAGATTATATTATTTTAATTATGGATTTATGAAGGAATTATATTTAATAAATTCATAAATTAATTACAAATACGAATATTATCATTATAATTATGATCATGCCATTGTTATTATTAATATCAATATTAGTAATATTATTAAGACATGGTGTTGTTTGTATATCAAATTGTGCGCGTCAAACCGAACCGACCCGAATCCGACCAAATGTATTTATTCGCGTTGAACACGTTTTAAAAACTTAATTACAATTAATAATAGGTGTTAATCGTGTTTGGTCGTGCATTATTTGTTGAAGCTTCCGTTCATTTTATTACAACAATTCAAGGTGAGTTCAAGCCCCACTATTTTACTAAAACTGTTTTTGGGGGAGATAGCATACTGGTAATGTTACAAACGTTTTCATTATATATTTAAGATGTGTATGATATTAATATAGTGCTGTTTATCATTATAAAAGTCCTCACACTTTCGAATTGTTAATATTGGATAGCGGGGAAAGTTGGGTAGTACTACTGGGTGTGACGAGCCCCACTTGTGTGTGACTTGAGGTCAACCGGGTGCAATTTGTCCTATGATTATTAGTCACGATATGGAGACGTCGTGGCTGGAGGCAAACATAACATAGTCAGCTTCAATGTCGAAATCACTATTTAATATCGTTTGTGAATGGGCTAGCTAGCCATTACAATGCACATGCTTAAATATACGCTGTTGTTAAACTGGGATGTTTAACTGTGAACTCTTGAACTGATCAACCGTTGGGTTGATACACGCTATTGTTAAACTGGGATGTTTAACTGCAAACTCTTAAACTGATCAACCGTTGGGTTGTTACACGCTATTGTTAAACTGGGATGTTTAAACGCAAGCTCTCGAACTAATCAACCATTGGGTTGATTACACTTTTGTTAAACTGTTATGATTAAACTCAAACTCTTGAACTTACCAACCATTGGGTTGATACACACTTTTGTTAAACTGTTTGGTTTAAACATAAACTCTTGAACTCACCAACCGTGTGTTGACTTTTAGTATGCTATTCTCAGGTCATTAATCTGGACTGCTGTTAGGAGCACTACACGGGTCAAGCATGCATCCTAACGCTTAAACAATGATACATTTGTTTATCTTTATATTTTGGGTTTGTTTTATTTGTTTAAACGCTTCCGCATGAATTATAAAGTTTAAACTTTGGTTTGTTATGTTAAACGTTGCATATAGAGTCGTTCCAAGTAACTATTGACTGTGATCCTGGTTTGTTCACACCCCTCCGTGATAGATTCCAGACCCGGAATTTGAGGGTGTGACAGATTGGTATCAGAGCCATTGGTTATAGAGAACTAGGTTGCATCCACACTAGACTATAACCTCACACAGTTAGTTAGTTACTTGTTCCTAGTCTTCCTAAACTTAACTTATCATCGTAGGTTCAAATCCTTAGTCTAATCCATGAAAATCTTATCGAGGTTTTGAATCCCATAAACCAAATGAACTTGTGTGACACATAGACACCTGTATTCTGGATTTCCTGGCAAAAGGCCCTCGGGCTAAGGCTAGCATATCGCATATATCTCATTGCGAGACCTGGTATGCTTACCTGGAGATTTCTGGGATGAGTGATAAACTATGGTCAATACACAGGTCTCTAAGGCAAATGGGTCAAATTACCTTGGCGTGTCAATGATTCCCAAACTTTACTGATCCTTTCGTATACCTTGATTGATCGACCCTGATACAATACATACATATTTGGTACTTCAACCATTGATGACCACTATACTTGACAAGATATGTTAACCTGATAGGTGGAACCGGGGTGACCATGCAAAGCAAGTTACCATTACGGGTGCACACGTAATTGTAATTTGTCGTGCATGCTAAGTCCGGTGAATCTGGTCGGGAGGTAACATTGTAGTGAGTATAAGTCATCATTCCTACACCTTGAGCAAGAAAGTCTCGGTCTTCATAGAACATAGCCATTAACTATCTATCAGTTCTACTTATAGGAATGCTCACCTTACCTTGAATTTGGACGAAATTCAAACCATGACATTTGTGTTAATCCCACGGATTCGGACTGATTCTCTAGCTTGTCTGTTTCTTTAAATCCTTGAATTTCTCTTCCTTTTCATTTCAAGACAAAAGGTCTATTTTCATACGACTGATAGCTGTTGATATTGGGTAGTTTAAAGAATGTCCGGAAGAAGACGTGGACGTAGGGAGAAGTAACGATCATGAGTATTACAAGTTTCTATTCTATACCCTAGGGTGCTAGGATCATAATTCTAGTAAGACCTGGTAAAGGATAACAAAACATTACTGACACTTGCTATTACTTAAGTTCTGTCCTACTTAGAGCCTTCATAGTATTCCCAATCATTTTAAGAGACATTCCTCCACTTAGTATTTCGATAACCGAGGAACTGATTGAATATTTAGAATGGAAGTGGACTACAGGAAATATAGAAGAGTGATGAAACTCATTGTACATATTCTTTGGGATGATGCTAAGGAAAATTAGGATGTCGTGTAACCGGTTTAAGCACATTCTTAGTATACCGGTGATGCTTATATATAGGGTTAGTGAGGTAAGTTCAAAGCCTTGGTGATTAAGGAATGAAAAGCAAAAGTTAGAATCGTAATTCTAAAATCGTGCAATGGTAGGGTTAGGTTGTGCTTTTTATACTGACAAACTCCATAAATTGACAACGCTGATGTCATACCTTATGACATTAGACCAAATAAAATTAAGAAGGACACTGGGAAAATCTAATGAGTAGTAGAAAGAAGTTGGAGGGTTAAACAAGCAATCTATCGGTAAGGTAGACAAGAATGCCAATGTTGTGAACCTAGCTATGTTGGTTAATATGATTAAGCTAACGTATGTTAAACAGGGACATTAAGGAGGTTGACCATTACCATAAGTGTGCCCTAGGACGATTAGGACCCCAGGACAAGTTAGAAACAATCAGAATTAGGAAATGGCTATAGCTAGAAAGTAAGAACAGTTAAATTATGGAAATAAAGGTCATATAAGTCAAAGTAATACATCACACGGTCATACATTTACGACTGAAGCAAACCACATTTGACAAGACTAAGTGTTGTTACATGTGTGTACCTTATCATCAATAGCTACACATCTATTTAATACCAGGGTTGATAATAAGCTTGGATTCTTCTGGAATTATTCTTTAATTTAGCATTAACCCTAGTTGTTTAGAAATTATTTATTCTGTTAAAATGACCAATGGTAATGATTAGAGGTTACACAAAAGTACACAAAGATCATGACCTTGACATAGATTTAATACCGTATGAATTGGTTATCGAAGAAGGAAACTAAGATAGTCCGTCAGGAGAAGGTGGTTCGACCTATCAAACCAAAGCATGATCTCGGAACCTGAAAGGAGACCCAATCGTTTTAGGTTGATTTTTATTCTAAGCTTGGAGTACTTAACTTCTTAAACTGATTTATCTCCATTTATCCTCATTTGACCTAGCTATATGGAATCATTTGTTCCTTATCTATCGACTTTCATTTTGAGCTATCATCAAAACGTGATTGTGCGATGGTAGCCTTCCTAAACACTCTCTCTGCTGAAGATATTGTCAACTTATGTTCATGACTTTCTAGTCATACAAATGTTCTCAGCTGTGCTTATGGTTTGTTGAACTACGTATGTAAACTTACTTAGATATTGCTACCTTGCAAAACATGTTTTCAAATACCTTTCCTATTGTTCGCGTCACTTCTTGAATCACTTTTGAATCCTTAAGCTTGAAAATCATTAAATTTCTATTTGAACATTGGAGAGAGTTACCAGTAAAGAGAGGAATTACTTTTGAGACTGAGTTATTTGGAGCCAAAACATTCTTAATATATGTTGAACCCGTGTTCAGCAAAGATGGGGAGGAAATTGGTGTTAATTACATGGGCATGGAAATCACTGATCAGGTGAAAAAGAGAGAAAGATGGCAAAACTAAGAGAAGAAATAGCTGTACAGAAGGCCAAGGAGACAGAACTTAATAAAACTGTTCATGTTACAGAGGTAACGATGAGAGCAAAACAAATGCTAGCAACCATGTCACACGAGATGAGATCTCCATTATCAAGGGTCGTTAGCATAGTAGAAATTCTATCAACAACAAAACTTGATAAAAATCAGAAACAACTTTTGAGTGTCATGTTGTCTTCTGATGATCTAGTCCTTCAACTTATTAGTGACATCCTCGACTCTTCCTAAGTTGATTTAGGAGTTCTGAGGTTGGAGGCCACAAAATTTAGGCCAAGAAGAGGTGATGTCCCAGTGGAGGTTAATGGTGATGTTTTACGGATTAAACAAATTCTCACCCACTTGATCAGCAATGCTATCGAGGTTACTCACCAAGGAAAGGTTCAGAGTAATCCTTATGTAAAAGCAAACCCATTATCTCACAACGTCGAGAAATTAACCTGCATCCGTTTCAAATATTCGTACACCGTGGTATGACGTTAAAACATCAATCGTTATTCTGAATGATTGATTCATTTTCTGTTTTAATAATATTCTTAACCATTTTCATGAACTCATTCCAAGATCTTCGCATAGTTTATTATTTTTAGACCGATGGTTGGTCAAAGGAGAAATACATATTCACAAGATATGCGTTAAGATCGTTTCATATGGTGACGTTTGGGATTCTTAAATTCCGACGGATAACCTTTCTTATCATAGTTGGTCTTATCTTGATTTCTAGACATCACCTTACCACGAAATTATATTCTGGAAATTATGGATCGGAAAGGTTAAACAACTAAAACATAGTAAGATTCCGATCGTAAGAATTCGGCGTGGTCCTGAGTTCACTTGGGAACGAGAGGACGAAATAATGCACAAGTATCCTAACCTGTTCAAGGATGTTGCCAGTACATCTTAATTTTCGGGACGAAAATTCCTCTAACAGGGGGATAATGTGACAACCTGAAAATTTTTTTATAATATTTACAAGAATTTACAACTTGTTTTTTTTGTTATTATTTAATAAATAAAAAAATGATAATAAGAATATAATAATAATAATAATGATATTATTAAAAATATTAAGGTTAATAATGATAATAATAATAATAAATAAAAATATTATTATTAATAATAATTTATAAGAAATTATTATTAGTCCAGGGGGAAGTTTTGTAATTTCAAAACTTGTTTTATAAACTTAAGGCATAAAATAATAAACATAATAAACCCCAGGGACCATTCTGTAATTCTTTGAAAAACCCAAACCACCCGCCCAACCCCCGCATTTCCGGCGAAGCTCCGACCGACCGCCGGCGGCTCTCCGGCGACATTCAAACGGCCAAAATATACCCTTTCAGTTCAATCAAAAGCCACCAACACTTTCACGATGATGATTCGAACTCGTGGGTCCTTGAAATTTGAATAATGGTGTCGAATGAGTGTGATTCCCACTCGACCGAAAGTTCGGCCAACCCACAAACACACAAACGACACGGTTTTAGCTCAATCCAACCACCCCGACAGCTTCTAGTGTGTGACTCGAACTTACACCCCTTTTTAATTTAAAAATGGTAGTGCAAAACCCACCCAAACTGACCACCCCATTATCGACCAAAAACCGGGTCACAAACACCCACTAACTATATTGATAATCAAATTAAATTGACACGAACGATCCTATATAAGTCCCCAGTTGAATGACATTCGAAATCGCACTTAAAACACACCCATAAATCGAATTTGATTACCTTCCTGTCGCGAACCTGCAACTCAATTGAAACCTTACCTAAACGCGTTATAAACCTAAATCAACAGAGATTTATCTACTCTTAACACCTATAGAAGCTGCCTATGCGAGCAATTCGATTATAATCATCATTTGAACATCGATTCAAACCCATCTTGGTCGCGACCTGTTCATCGAGCACTGATCATCGATACGAACACCAAACAGGTAATTAAAACTACCATTATGCTCGGTTTTACTTGGGGATTAAAAGCCCCAAGTTTAATTTCTTGATTTCAGTCGATTTGGCTTTCGATTTGGTTGAGAACCGAACTAGGGTTCTTGGTGATTTGGGGATTCATTCGGGTTTGTGTTTAAGAGATTTAAAAGCTGAATCTAACCGCGGCCACGGCCTTGGTTTACTGGTTTGGGTGTGTGCTTGTGAACCGGAGGTCAGGGGTTCGAGCCCTGCCCCCAACATATTTTTTTAAAAGCCTTTTTAGGTCTTTTAAAAATGCAGAAAAATTACCAAAAATTATAGAAATAATTTTTAAGAACTTCTTTTATTTTAAATACCTTTAAATGATTTTCTGTAATTTATTTATTTAAAAACACCTTAAAATAAATTTATAAAATAATATTTAAAAATATTATAAATAACCATTTTTATAAAATAGACTTTAAATGATGATTTAAAGTATTAATCTATTGATTGGACACCATATTAATTTTTTAATGGATAAATTATAATAATTGTGGAAATTTATTTCTTTAAATTCCTTATTTAATTATTTATTTATATACTTATTACAAATGTTATAAATGGTTACTTTTATAAAATGGATTTTAAATGATGATTTAAATCATCAAGTTATTAATAAAGATTATATTATTTTAATTATGGATTTATGAAGGAATTATATTTAATAAATTCATAAATTAATTACAAATACGAATATTATCATTATAATTATGATCATGCCATTGTTATTATTAATATCAATATTAGTAATATTATTAAGACATGGTGTTGTTTGTATATCAAATTGTGCGCGTCAAACCGAACCGACCCGAATCCGACCAAATGTATTTATTCGCGTTGAACACGTTTTAATAACTTAATTACAATTAATAATAGGTGTTGATCGTGTTTGGTCGTGCATTATTTGTTGAAGCTTCCGTTCATTTTATTACAATAATTCAAGGTGAGTTCAAGCCCCACTATTTTACTAAAACTGTTTTTGGGGGAGATAGCATACTGGTAATGTTACAAACGTTTTCATTATATATTTAAGATGTGTATGATATTAATATAGTGCTGTTTATCATTATAAAAGTCCTCACACTTTCGAATTGTTAATATTGGATAGCGGGGAAAGTTGGGTAGTACTACTGGGTGTGACGAGCCCCACTTGTGTGTGACTTGAGGTCAACCGGGTGCAATTTGTCCTATGATTATTAGTCACGATATGGAGACGTCGTGGCTGGAGGCAAACATAACATAGTCAGCTTCAATGTCGAAATCACTATTTAATATCGTTTGTGAATGGGCTAGCTAGCCATTACAATGCACATGCTTAAATATACGCTGTTGTTAAACTGGGATGTTTAACTGTGAACTCTTGAACTGATCAACCGTTGGGTTGATACACGCTATTGTTAAACTGGGATGTTTAACTGCAAACTCTTAAACTGATCAACCGTTGGGTTGTTACACGCTATTGTTAAACTGGGATGTTTAAACGCAAGCTCTCGAACTAATCAACCATTGGGTTGATTACACTTTTGTTAAACTGTTATGATTAAACTCAAACTCTTGAACTTACCAACCATTGGGTTGATACACACTTTTGTTAAACTGTTTGGTTTAAACATAAACTCTTGAACTCACCAACCGTGTGTTGACTTTTAGTATGCTATTCTCAGGTCATTAATCTGGACTGCTGTTAGGAGCACTACACGGGTCAAGCATGCATCCTAACGCTTAAACAATGATACATTTGTTTATCTTTATATTTTGGGTTTGTTTTATTTGTTTAAACGCTTCCGCATGAATTATAAAGTTTAAACTTTGGTTTGTTATGTTAAACGTTGCATATAGAGTCGTTCCAAGTAACTATTGACTGTGATCCTGGTTTGTTCACACCCCTCCGTGATAGATTCCAGACCCGGAATTTGAGGGTGTGACAGAAGGTATGGTCTGAGTTACTTTGTTTGAACCCATATCTTCTCATGGCTAATGTGAACTTCCCGAACCATGCTCTAGGTGACTGTTTTAGCCCATAGAGAGATTTCTCCAATCGACACACTTCTCTTTCTCTAAAGTTCTCCGTAAATCCAGGTGGGGCTTCCATGTATTCTTCTTCTTTCAGTTCTCCGTGTAAGAAAGCATTTTTTACATCGAATTGATAAAGGGACCACCCTTTGTTTGCCGCTATGGAAAAGAGCACTCTTATTGTGTTCATTTTTGCGACTGGTGAGAATGTTTCTGAGTAGTCGATCCCATAGGTTTGTGTGTATCCCTTGGCCACTAACCGTGCTTTATATCTTTCAATCATGTCGTCGGCCTTGTATTTGATTGTGTATAGCCAGCGACATCCAACTGTTTTCTTCCCGGGTGGTAAGATGCATTTTCTCCACGTGTTGTTTTTCATCAATGCCTTCATTTCTTCTTCCATTACGTTTTTCCAGTGTTTTGACTGCAGGGCTTGCTCTGTAGTTGTAGGGATCTCTTCGGAATATAAGGATGCGACAAATGCCCGGGCTTCCTTTGACAGATTCCCGTTGACTATGTTGGCCATGGGGTATTTTCCCCGGGCTTCTTTCTCTGGAGTGTATCTTCTTGGTGGAATTCCTCGGGTCTTCCTTGGTGGGAGAACATATGTAGTTGGCATATCTTCCTGTGTGGGATGATCTTCTTGCTCTTGCTCTCCTTGTTCGGTTGGCGTGGGAGAATTCTCCTGCTCCTGTTCCTGTTCACTTTGTTCGGCTACTGCTGGTGGAGTTTCTTGTCCCTATAAATTTTCATCTTGTTCTGCTGTTTCAAACATGTTAGTAGAGCTCTGGTGAGTATAACTTACATCGGGTACCAGGTTGGGGCCATTTTCTTGGGGGGCATTGATGCTTGGGTCTTCTGTTTGTGCAGATGGTGGATCATTATGAACCGTGTCTCTTGAGTGTGGCACATATTCTAACCAATTTAGAGTTTCTAGTTCTTCGTTTTGAACCGTATGCTCAGATGCATAGTAATACTCAGTTTCAAGAAAATCACAGTTTATTATGGTGAATTTTTTTTTGTTTTTGGATTGTAACACCTGTATCCCTTTTGGTTTACCCCATATCCCACAAAAACACACTTTTCAGCACAAGGATCAAGTTTTGTTCTATGTGTTTTTGGTATGTGGACAAAAACAGTGCATCCAAAGATTCCTGGTTCAAGTGTAAGGTTAGAGGGAGGTTTTTTAAATTCAGAAAGGACCTGTAAGGGGGTCTTAGATTTCAAGATTCGAGTTGGAAGCCGATTGATGAGATACGTGGCCGTGGCGGACCTGTAAGGGGGTCTTAGATTTCAAGATTCGAGTTGGAAGCCGATTGATGAGATACGTGGCCGTGGCAAGAGCTTCAGGCCAGAATACCTTGGGGACTTGAGATTCTATTAAGAGTGCCCGGGTTATCTCTAACAGGATACGGTTCTTTCATTCCGTGACACCATTTTGTTCCGGAGTATGAGGGCAAGTGGTTTGATGGATTATGCCTTTGGTTTGGAAGAAAAGTTTCATATTATTGTTAACAAATTCTCCTCCATTGTCAGACCGAAAGATTTGAATGTTTTTTTGAAATTGGGTTTGGATCATGGTGTAAAATATGGTGAATTTTTCAAAAACATCGTTTTTGTTTTTTAGTAGATATACCCAAGTCATTCGTGTACAGTAATCCATGAATATTACATAAAACCGAAAGTTTTGCCCCCCCAAGGTCGGAGACGGACCCCATACATCCGAGTGAATTAATGAAAATGGTGAGTCAGCCCTTGTATTGTTTGGTTTAAATGTTTTCCTGTGGCTCTTAGCTAACACACATGTTTCACAATGTGACTTACAACTTAATGAAAATAATTTTGGAAATAAAACATGTAAATAACCAGTAGATGGATGTCCTAATCTTCTATGCCATAGCCAGGCTTCACGTTCTTTTGTTCCATGTGAGAGTAGCACATTTCCGCTTTGAGTCACCTCATCTACGTAATATAGCCCTTGTCGTTCAGTGCCACGCCCTATTATCGCCCTCGTCCTGATATCCTGTAAGATACAGAAAGTGGGTTGCATGAGGACCGAACAATTTAATTCCTTTGTTACATGACTTATTGATAAAAGTTTATGTGACAGAGAGGGAACATATAAACAATTTGAAAGTTTAAGAGTTGGGGAAATTTCTATAGTTCCCCCGGTTTTAACACTCATTGTCTCTCCATTTGTTGTTTATATACACGATTTAGTAGCTTTGGTTATTGTGCTAAAATCAGATAATTCGTAGGTCATGGTGTCGGTGGCCCCACAATCAAAGATCCAAGATGGCCTTTTTATTTTATAATTTTGGGCCACATTTGCAACACCATTAACTACAAGATGGTTACTATGGGTTTGGGCTATATTTGCAATATTATTAACTACAGGGTGTTGTTTGCAATTATTATAACTATTAATAATAAAAGGGATGAAGCTGTCAATATTGTGAGGAAGGAGAAAAGGGGGTTTCGAGAGTCTTCTCTCAACCCCGGTACCTGCGACCGAGAATAGGCCCTGGTCGTGCGCCACCGCTGCCCCTCCGACTCCGTTCACGCCCCCTCGGTTGCTGTCGTCGGTGTTGGCAGCCTCAGGGTTACCCACCGTGGCGGCGGCGGCCTTGCCTCTTTCTCGGTCGGAAGTTTTTGTGCCCTTTTTATGGCCATCTGACCACCATTCGGGGTATCCAACGAGTCTGAAGCACTGTTCTTTGGAGTGCTTTGTCATCCCGCAGTGAGTACATTTCAGATGAGATTTATCTTCTTTGTATTTTTTCACATCAGGTTTGCGATGTCCCTTTGATGCGAGCCCTAACCCTCCTGTCTCGGTGGCCTTTAAACCCGACGCTATGCCATTCGTATCATTGAGAGCTGCTCCCAGAATGTTCTGGTGAGCGGCCTCTTTTCGGATGACGGCGTAGGCAACCTCGGCCGATGGAAGGGGGTCTAACCGAAGGATTTCCCTTTTTATAGGTTCATACCTTCGGTCTAGGGCCTTTAGAAATTGAAACAACTTTTGTTCTGACCTGATTCGTGTGTAAGTCTTGATGTCTTCCGGACACTTCATAGGGTTTGGGTCGATTCTGTCGATTTCTCCCCATATCCCCTGTAGAGTGATCCAGAAGTCTTCAAGAGATTTATCGTCTTGTTTGATGTCATTGGCTTTGACATGGAGGTTGAAGGTTTGTAGTTTGTCTCTACTGCTGTTGTAGGTGACCACCAGAGCATCCTACAATGATTTTGCTGTTGGGAACTCTACTAGGTTGCTAGCAATTGTTGGTTCAATGTTTTGTATCAGCCACGAGAAGACGACTAAGTCGTCTTGTTCCCACTGTTCGAATGCTTCATCGTTTTGGTCGGGAGGACCAGAAGTTAAGTGCTTCAACAGGGCCTTAGATTTTCCGCCTATGGCAACCCGTATCATTCGGGTCCATAGGGCGTAATTCTGGCTATTGAGTTTGAGGTTTATGTGCAGGCTGTCAGAAAGTTTGGGGTTGTTGGGCTGGGAATTAATCCCGGTTTTGAGCAGTTGGGCTAGTTGGACAGAAAGATCGTTGCTTGAAAAGGTCTGGTCATTGCTCGAGTTGCCGTCTCCGGACCTGGTGGCTCGAGTAATGAGGGCTTACTGGATTGGTAGATGATGAACAGGTCAGTTTGAACTCTGCTCTGATACCATCTTGTTAAGAAGAGTACTCACAAGATGATTGTTATTGAGGTTTTTTTGTTAATTGTATCTTTACATCAAGACCTACTGCTATTTATACTACATTATGGATATACAATAAGGAAACAACCAGGCTGTCAATGGCTGGCTAATGGATGTTAATTGTAATATCTCAAATGGGAAATGATGTGATTTGAGCTCCAATCTTGTTGATCCCACAATTCCTTCAATCAAATATTTTCTTTCTTTTAACAGTTTGCAATATACGCGGCATATTTCGGGATCTTTTGTGATTTACGACATGGGGCGAGTATAAAATGCCTCTTTCATAACATGGACATGATTTTAACCGTCAATCGTTAGCGTTACGTTAAAAACAAAGCATACATGTTATATGAAGAAATCAACTAGCTCGTAAAATCTTCTTGTCTCTGGAAAGATCATTAGCAACCCATTTTAGAAGTTGTAAGACTTTTATGCTAAAACACAGGGCCGGCTTAATATTTTCGTAGGGCCAAAGTGAATAAAAATAATAAGGCCCCTTAATAGTGAAATAAACCCTTATCATTTTTCCGACCTTAGGGTCGGTATAATAAATTAATAAGTTTACACTTGGCATATTATAATTTTTTTTAAGTTATTTATAGTGCGTGTATTAATAAAAAATAGACAAAATTACAAAAAACGTCCTTTAAGTTTATATAAAATTACAGTTATCGTCCTTTATCTTTAAAAAGTACTCTAAACGTCCTTTATGTTAACATTTTGTAACAGATATCGTCCTTTACACTAACTGCCGTTAAGTTTTTCCGTTAAATCAAGGGCAATTTGGTCTTTTTGACTCTAAAGGACTATTAATGTATTTTTTCCAAACATAAAGGATGTTTTCTGTCACTTTTTTTATCTTTTATTTAATTTATGTATTTTTATAAGAATACATATACATATGATTTTTATATAACGAATATATATATACATATAAATTCATACATAATTAAATATATTAAATATTTTCATGCACGTATAGCTAATTAATTATATTCACTCACGTCTTATATATATATATATATATTATATATACACATTATTTTTTTCATCCACGTATTTATAATATAAATAAATAAATAATATAAATTATACAATAGATATTTACAGATAATACGTGGATGAAAATAATTAAATAATATATATTATGTTATTTAAAAATAATATGTAGATGTATTATTGTAAAAATACATAAATTATGTAAAATAAAAGAGTTGCAAAAAACGTCCTTTACGTTTGGAAAAGTCTACATTAATAGTCCTTTAAAGGTAAAAAGACCAAATTACCCTTGACTTAACTGAAAAAGTTAACGACAGTTAGTCTAAAGGACGAATTCTGTTACAAAATGTTAACATAAAGGATGTTTAGAGTACATTTTAAAGATAAAGGACGATACCTGCAACTTTATATAAACTTAAAGGACGTTTTCTGTAATTTTGTCTAAAAAATATTTACATTAACTTTATTTTTTCTAGCATTTTTTATCAAATCTTCTTGTTTAGCTTTTTATCCCTTTTTAACGCACCACATTCAAACTTACAGATTCGATTTAACATTATTATAAGTTCTAAGTAACCAGGTTCTAATTCATAGATACAATATGTAGAGTACGCTATATCGAATTAAAAAGAATGAACGATTGAAGTAATCAAATTAATCAGATTCAAGCAATGAGATAATCAAATAAATTAAGATTCACATAGCAAATTTGGTAGCCTAGATTCAAATCAAAACATAAACACTAAACTAATCATATCCTAATCCAGAAAACAATTCAGAAAACAACTAAACACATTTGTAAATCACTAGATTCAGAAAACACTGACCTGATCATCTGCAGCCCTTACGCCCCCGGCCCTGGTCGGTCACAGCTCTTATGCCCCCTGGCCCAAGTTGTTCGTCACCGGTTGCTCAAATCATACAAAGAAAATCCAATCGCAGCCAACAACCCTTTCTTTGCTCGATCACATGTTTATAGACACTAAGAAACACAACCACAACACTTTTTGTGAGGATTATACTTTGAATCAGAAACAAAAAAAGTTATAATCGTCGCACCCTCACAGTTAGGATTTATCCAATTGAACAATACCGTTGTTGATATTGTAAGTTGTAATCGTCGCACTCTCGCAGCCATGCTTGAATGCTTGATGATTACCGAGAAATCCAAGAGATGTCTTGATCGACTTCGACCTTTGGTTTTCTTGACGAAAGAGGCGGTAATTTTGGGTGGTTGAAAAGAATGCAAGTTGTAGTGTGAACACCGAACAAGGTTTTGAACTTTGGTGACTGGTGTTCTTGATTTTGAGACCCAGATTTAACCCAGTCCACACATATTGTGAATATATATAATTTTTTTACAAATTTAAGGCTCTGTTGTTTTGGGAGGCCCAAAGCCCTAGTTTGGGCTAGATATGTTATTGGGCCGGCCCTGCTAAAGCACTATTCGAACTTGTAACATTAAGCCAACATAGCTCCCATCCACATTAGCTGGTGTCAATGGACCAACCGGCATCTAGGCTTGTTTGATGTGATTATGCGTTTTTAATGGTAGTGTAGCGTGCTACCATTAACGGTTTGTGTGAATAGTTATACTAAACTTTTTGTATTGTATGATTATCACAAATAAATGTATTAATTTATACGATTTTTAGTAGTTGTAACTGATAAGTAAAATATTGAGTGGAGCAAGAAAACAAACAACAAAACCACAACTAAAAGTCTAAACATATACTTAAGAAAACTAACCCATTTAATAACTAATTCAACTACGATTGTTTTGATAATCGTTTTTTTATAGTTTGGTTGTTCCGATCATTGATTTTTATTGTTTGATTATGGTTATTAAAAGTATTTAAATTAACCAAACCAAAACACACATAAGCAAATGTAAGGGATGGGTTGTGTAATACCCCTAACTTAATAGTTATATATATACGAATTACGAAGTTTTTCTTTCATATATTTTTGAATGAGTAAGTAACAAGAAAAATGACCCTTTAAAATTTTAAGTTTTTAGACTAATTTTAGTATCGTAAAAGACTGTTTAGATATATTTAAATATAGTAATATATTATATTTAAACATGTTCTGTTTTTAACGAAACTTAAGTCGACTCATAGAGAAAAATAAGCTCGTTCCAGTGACGTATTTGAAATTTTATAGAACGTTATACTTTTAAAGCTATAAGAGAAAAACAAATTAAGCAGCTAAATTAATTATAATAATAAAATAATAAAATAATATTATATTAAATTTGTGATTACATAATGTATATTGATACGTGTTTGCTACGTGGAATGCATGTGTTAATCCATTGATACGTGTTGTATCATGTTTACATTACATCGATTCTATGTTTTATAAATACGTATGTGTTATACGATATTGGTGATCATATATTTTCAAAACCTCTTATGCCCTTATTCAGGTATGTATCTAAGTTTTTAATCTTTTAAGTTTAAGTAAAGCTATATAAATTTTAAGGTTTAGTTTATTATTATGAGTAGGATTTAGAAATTATAATCATGGTGGGTGTTGGGTAGCCTAACCTTGATTAGGCATGGACTGATCAACTATGCTTAATCAACTATGCTTAAACAATGTAATTGTTATCCAAAACCAATTATAATTATTACTAGGGAGTACTTTACTAGTTGCTAAGACTTGTTTCAATCCTAATCAGGAACACAACTTTGAAACTGTCTACCTGTCTCAATAATACTTACCAAGGTGAGTTATCATGACTGTTTTCAAAACTGTGATAATATACTCGTTCTGTCTATACTGGTAATAATTATAATGCTTACATATATGCACGGGTCGATAGGGGTATACAGGATCCTGATATATTTAATAGGGTGTGTCAAACTGGCTGAAAAGAGGATAGGGTTTCTCGTATGCATCAGGCACATACTCATACCTATTTGACGGTCGGGAGGGTCTGACGAACCCGCCGCCGGTGGTTGTGGTAAAACCAGGGAAGACACTGTGCCTATGGACCCAAATATCACAACCCATATTGTATGCATGTCAAAGTTAATTTTATAAACTGTATAGCATGAGCTCACTAGCATTAGCTGACGTCTTTTGAGTATATGTATCACAGGTAATCCCTAAGGAAATACTTAAAAGGTGCTCAAAGATAAAAAATCTAGAAGAAAAAGAAGTTTTGTTTTAGTTGTTTTTAAATACTGTTGTAAAATAGTAGTGTAATAAGTTGATGATATTACAGTTTGCAATAAAACATATTCCGTTGTAAGTTGTATCAATTGTTGACGCCCGCCCGGGTCACGGGTGGGGTGTCACAGTTGGTATCAGAGCCTGAGGTTTTAGCGAATTAGGTACATTTAGTACCTAGGCTTTAACCAGGACATCATATGGATCAAGATGACTTACTCTAATAGTAGGATTTGATTTAATCAGTTGTTTTAAGAATACTTAAGCATGGAAAATAGAATCCTTTAAGCCTGCATGATATGATTCTTGGTGGTAGCTATCGGTAAGACTTGATATGATTGGTTGCTATTGTTGTAATTCATAAAAGTTAGGTTATATTTTGACTATAAAGAATGATCGTTAAAATCTTTGATACTAGGTCAATGTAAACATGTGTAATCTCCTAAGATCTAAATCACACGAGTACAGATCTGTATAAAGTGGCAACCTATTTTAAATCATATATTATGGTATATAACAAAGTCATATACTTAAGCTTTGAGTAAATTAGAACATACTGTTGAGTATGAAATGGTCATGTATGTGACATATTATGGCTAAAACAAGAGCATAAAATGTGTATGACATGGTTGAACCATGATAGTTAAACTCATAGCATATGATCAATAAGTAAGGCATACAAGTAGTAGTACTAAGAATAAACACTTAAGAAATGAGAAACATCAAAGAATCATAAAGAATTTTGAAGATTTCTAGATTTTAAATTTTAGTAGAGGAGATGTATCCAAGTTTTTAAAACACCAATTGAAATGAAATGAATTACTAAATAAATACAATTACGATATATGATACCATTCAGGAAAAAGCAAAGTTAGTTGCTTACACACTCTATAGGAAGAAAATGACCCACTCACTAAGAAGTTATACATATAGAGATAATTTTAAGATAAACCTCATACCCTAAATTGGAATGTATAATAAAAATCCTTGATGGAAAATTAGAATAAGAAGAACCACTACTTATCGAAGATCGAAAGATTAAAAAGTTGCGTAGGAAAGAAATCCCATTAGTCAAGATCAAGTGGAATGCACGTCATGGACCCGAGTATACGTGGAAATTAGAAAATGAGATGAAAGAAAAGTACCCTCACCTCTTTAAGTAAATCTAAATTTCGAGGACAAAATTTTTGTAAGGGAGGGAGGATGTAATACCCCTAACTTAATAGTTATATATATACGAATTACGAAGTTTTTCTTTCATATATTTTTGAACGAGTAAGTAACAAGAAAAATGACCCTTTAAAATTTTAAGTTTTTAGACTAATTTTCGTATCGTAAAAGACCGTTTAGATATATTTAAATATAATAATATATTATATTTAAACATGTTCTGTTTTTAACGAAACTTAAGTCGACTCATAGAGAAAAATAAGCTCGTTCCAGTGACGTATTTGAAATTTTGTAGAACGTTATACTTTTAAAGTTATAAGAGAAAAACAAGTTAAGCAGCTAAATTAATTATAATAATAAAATAATAAAATAATATTATATTAAAATTGTGATTACAGAATGTATATTGATACGTGTTTGCTACATGGAATGCATGTGTTAATCCATTGATACGTGTTGTATCATGTTTACATTACATCGATTCTGTGGTTTATAAATACGTATGTGACGATATTGGTGATCATATATTTTCAAAACCTCTTATGCCCTTTATTCAGGTATGTATCTAAGTTTTTAATCTTTTAAGTTTAAGTAAAGTTATATAAATTTTAAGGTTTAGTTTATTATTATGAGTAGGATTTAGAAATTATAATCATGGTGGGTGTTGGGTAGCCTAACCTTGATTAGGCATGGACTGATCAACCATGCTTAAACAAGGTAATTGTTATCCAAAACCAATTATAATTATTACTAGGGAGTACTTTACTAGTTGCTAAGACTTGTTTCAATCCTAATCAGGAACACAACTCTGAAACTGTCTACCTGTCTCAATGATACTTACCAAGGTGAGTTATCATGACTGTTTTCAAAACTGTGATAATATACTCGTTTTGTCTATACTGGTAATAATTATAATGCTTACATATATGCACGGGTCGGTAGGGGTATACAGGATCCTGATATATTTAATGGGGTGTGTCAAACTGGCTGAAAAGAGGATAGGGTTTCTCGTATGCATCAGGCACATACTCATACCTATTTGACGGCCGGGAGGGTCTGACGAACCCGCCGCCGGTGGTTGTGGTAAAACCAGGGAAGGCACTGTGCCTATGGACCCAAATATCACAACCCATATTGTATGCATGTTGATACACGGGTAAAAGCTCGGGTTTAAAAGCATAAAATGGCATATTTATAGCATAACTTCGAGTTCAAATGATCTATGTTGATGTGTTTTGTTTTTGTTAGGTCCGGAACAATTAAGAGTACACTTCGGGGGTCATATGGGATGTCGGAATGGAGCCCGGAACAGTCGGATACGCGAAACGAACAAAAGAAAAAAATGTTGTTTCTGGAGCCCGTCGCCGACGCCCTAATAGGGTGTCGCCGACGCCCTCTAGATTGTCATATCGGATTTTTAATTCCCACTTGTTTCAATTGACTTGTTTAAACGGGAATCTTCAATGAAAAGCTGGAAAGTGCATGTAAGGGGGAGGGAAATGAGGAGAAAAGAGGGAGCCAACATCATTTCCATCATCCACTCTCTTTTGTTTTTGTCTCCAAGAAGAAAAATCATCTCTCCATCTTCATCATTAACCATCATCTTCATCATAACCATCTTCTTCATCAATTAATCATCCACGAAGCTTTAGAGAGAAACTTTGGCAATTGGAGCTTTTCATTATCAACAAAGGCAAGCAACATCAAAGTGATATGGAATTACAAACAAGATCATCACCCGGAATCCAAGCCTCAAACAATATGAGAGGCTAATCTTCTTTGGGTTTTCCCCCGGTTTGCATATTGTAAGACTATGGTTTGTTAACTTTGAAAACTAGATTGCATCTTTGTGTTTTGTATTTGAGTGCTTGAAACATTTACGCTAGTACTTTGAACTTAACTTGAATTCCCAAATTGAATGAATGATTATGAAATTTGTCTTTGAGAAATGGAGTTGTTCATGTGTGCTATGTATATGTAGAGTTTGAATGTTCTTGTGTAATGAAGTGTATTATTGTCCGTGTTAACGTTGACGATTCTTGACACCTAAACCTTGTAACGATGAACTCATTAGCATAAATCATACCTTTGATGCAAGATAGTTGGATTGGTAGAACCATAACCTTAGGATATCAACCGGGGGTGAACCTTATTATTAAACGTTATTTTGTTAACCATTGTTCTAAGTTTGCCAAGTTTTATTAATCATTTTAAGTAACCTTTGTATTTTGTTCATTTCTTTGTGTTGGACAAAGTTTCAACACCATTTCAAGTAAACATATCAAACTTTTATAAACAAAATAGCAAGCTTCATAATTAACTCGATAGTCCAATTCAAGTCTAAACACAAACCACATACTCCTTGTGATTCGACACCCTTCTTACCATTTGCTACATAGTTTTGGTACTAAGGAACTATACAAATATTATCTTTGACTCGTGCACGCGACAAGCCGGTCAAATTTTGGCGCCGTTGCCGGGGAGTAGTGCGCTTTGTGTGTAGAATTGTGTTGACTAGTTTGTAATTTTCTGTTTAAGTGCTTGGTTATCTTTGCATCATTCCTTTTCCCTTGTTATGCTGGTTGTGTTATTTGTGTAGATCACAGGTAGTGCATGCATACTAGAGCATCCGGAAGAACCTCTCCGTTGGTGTTTGAACCGGAAATTGAACGCTTTGCAAGAAGGAACCAAGCCAACCAAATGGAGGGAGGTAGTAACAACCGACCCCCATCACAACACAGCATTCCACAAAATCCACCACCACCACCCATTAATGAGAATAACCCCAACCCAAACCGTAGACGAACTCATATCCATAGTAACCCAACTTTTGAACATGTGAACCAAAACCCCATGGGTCACTTTGGCCCACCAAACTTAGACGAGCTAAGAAATGCCATTCATGACGATGAGCCATTTAGTGTTCCATCTTACCAATCACCCGAACGGGTGAGTGTTCACACCTATCACACGGGTGATAGTGATGATTATGAGTATGACAATGAAGGCAATGGGGGGTTCTACAATGAAGGAGGGTATGATGGTGATTATGGCTACCAAGGTGATAATTATGATGAATGGAACCATGGGTATGTGGAGAATGAGAACTACAACTACAACCGTCAACATAGACAAAACCAATTTAGGAATCCAAACATAAATGCCAACCCAAACCAAATTCCTCAGTTTGTCGGTGTAGCTAATCAAGGACCACAAAGAAGATACCCAATGCATCAAGAAGTGAATGGTCCTCCACGTCAACAACCTCAACGAGCTAGAACACAAGGTGTAAATGGTAGGTTCCGACCCATCATATCGGACAATGTCTCTCCTATTGTTCCACCGATTCCGGGAAGGCGTTCATTTGATTGCAAGCCCAACTACATCAACATCTTACCTCATTTTCATGGCATGTCAACGGAGGAGCCTTACACACATATATCCGAATTCTCCGACATATGTGGCACAATTGGAGGACACAACTTCTCACAAGATGAGGTGCGTTTAAGATTGTTCCAATTTTCATTGAAGGACAAGGCAAAGCAATGGTTTTTAACCTTGCCGGCTAATAGTATTCGAACATGGGGAGAAATGCAACAAGTCTTCCTTGACGAATACTATTCAATGGCCAAAACGGATGAAATGAGGGACGAGATCCGGACATTCCAACAACAATCCGGAGAACCACTTCATGAAGCTTTTACTCGTTTCAAAGAGTTGATAAGAAAATGTCCACATCACCAAATTGAACTATGGGAGCTAGTGAAGAGTTTTGTGAACGGATTGACAAAAGAAGAAAGAAAATACCTCAAGTCTACTAGCAATGGAACCTTGTTGAATAACCCCGAGGAAGAGGATTGGGAGTTCCTTGAAAGGATGAGTAAGAACTCAAGAGCCGAAGAATCCGCGGATAGGAAAGCAAAGCACCCTATTCCAAAATCCACCTCCGACATTGACTCAAGTGCAAAGGATCGAATAGCCGCGTTGGAAAGGGAATTAGCTCGCATGAAGAAGAAAGATGTAAATGCGGTTCAATTTGCGTGTGAAGAATGTGGGGACATTGGTCATAGAGCCGATAGTTGTCAAGTAAACATGGCTCAAGGAACCGAAGAGGTGAATCAAGTTTATGGAGACCGGAAGCCTTTTGACATGAACTCAAACACTTACCATCCGGGTTTGAGGAACCATCCCAACCTTAGGTATGGTAATCCTTCAAACCAAATGAACCCAAACTTCCAACCGGCCAACCAAGGTGGACAAGGTTATCAAAACCGCCAAGGGAACAATCAAGGGGGAAATTACAACCAAGGTGGCTACCAAAGGAACAACTACAATCAAGGAGGTAATCAAGGCTACAATCGGGATGGTAACTTCCAAAGAAATTACAACAATAATCAAGGTGGACCATCGGGAAGCCAAGGTGGTGGAGATGACTCGTTGAATGCAAAGTTAGATGCTCTTATGAACATGGTGAAAGAATCTAACAATGACATCAAGGAGATGAAGATAGCAAATGAAGTAAGAGACAAATCACATGAAGCTCTCACAAGGCAAGTTGGTCAACTAGCCGAAGATTTGGGCCGACTTAAGGGAAGTGGTGGAAGATTGCCAAGTGATACAACCGTGAATCCACAACATCAAGGTTCAAATTCTAAAAACACACGCGAGGTATCAATTAATAAACTTACTTTGCGTAGTGGTAAGATAGTTGACAATGGTGTTAAACCACCACCACCCCAATTTGTTGAAGGGGTGGTGGAAGATGTTACTGATGAAAGTGACGATGAGGGTGAAAGTAGCCAAACGGGTCAAAATGAAATTTTTCTGAAAAATCTAAAACCAAACCCATTGAGGTTACACAAACTCCTAAGGCTAAGGAAAAAGTGGTGGAGGGTAATACCGTCCCTTTTCCCGAAGCTCTTAAGGCACCATTGCAAAAAGTGGTAAAGAAGAGAGGTCCACAACAAGATGAAATGTGTGAAATCTTTAAACAAGTGAAAATTAATTTGCCACTTTTAGATGCAATCAAACAAGTTCCTTCATATGCTAAGTACTTAAAAGAACTATGTACCCAAAAGAGAGCTCACAAATTTTCTAAAAAGCTTGATTTGACTGAAAATGTGAGCTCTATTCTTTCGGGTGCCCTTCCACCTAAGCTACAAGACCCGGGAGCGCCCATTATACCTCTTCAAGTGGGTGAATTCAAAATGACAAGGGCACTCTTGGATCTTGGTGCCAGTGTAAGTATTTTACCGGGTAGCTTGTATGATCAATACGACTTTGGTCCGCTTCAAGAAGCTAAGACCACCGTGGTATTAGCCGATTTAACACCCAAGCTTCCCCGTGGGATAATTACCGATGTGATAGTAAAAGTTGAGAATTTTTATTATCCGGTGGACTTTTTAGTACTTGATTATGTTTCCATAGATCAAACCAAACAACCTACGGTTATCTTGGGTAGACCATTTTTGGCAACTTCAAATGCTCAAATCAATTGCAAAACGGGAACGGTTGACATGACATTTGGTAACAATAGGTTGAGGCTTAATGTATTTTCAGGTATGACTAACCCTCCTATCAATGATGAATGCTACATAGCCGACATTATTGATGAGTGTATACCTCTATGCGACATGGTCGTTGATGAGGAAAACACAATGGAGGATTGTTTCATGTTTGACAGGTTGAGAATGGAAACTGAAAAGCAACTAGAGGAGGAAGAAAAGGAGATAATGAGTGCGGCCATGAGGAGTGAACGACCACCATGGTCGGTTCAAGTGGAACCACTACCCGAGAAGATCGACACCGGGTTGAAACCTTCGTTGCAAGAACCTCCACAAGTTGAATTGAAAGAATTACCAAAGCATTTAAAATATGCTTTCCTTGGTAAGAATGAAACTTTACCTGTTATTATTGCTTCTAATCTAGCCATTGAACAGGAAGGTGCGTTGATGGAGGTGTTGATTGCTAACAAGGAGGCGATTGGATGGACCATTGCGGATCTAAAAGGAATCAGCCCCTCAATTGTTATGCACAAAATCATCACGGATCCGGAAGTCAAACCATCACATGATGCCCAACGAAGGTTGAACCCGAACATGAGAGAGGTAGTCAAGAAGGAGGTATTGAAGTGGTTAGATGCAGGTATCATCTTTGCAATCTCTGACAGTACTTGGGTGAGCCCTACACAAACTGTACCAAAAAAGGCGGGCATCCAAATTGTTAAAGACGATTTAGGTAACGAGGTAGCGACCCGGCCAGTAACCGGGTGGAGAATTTGTATTGATTGCAGGAAATTGAATGCTGCTACCTCAAAAGATCATTTCCCCTTACCATTTATTGATCAAATTGTTGAGAAACTATCAGGTCAGAAATTCTATTGCTTTCTAGATGGTTACTCAGGTTATAACCAAATAGCTATTCATCCTGAAGATCAGGAAAAGACCACATTTACTTGCCCTTATGGCACGTTTGCATTTAGGCGAATGCCCTTTGGGTTATGTAATGCCCCCGCCACCTTTCAAAGGTGTATGATGAGTATCTTTTCAGATATGGTGGGGGAGTCATTAGAAATCTTCATGGATGATTTCTCAATTTTGGGCACATCTTTTGAATTATGTTTGCTTCAATTAGAAAAAGTTTTAAAAAGATGTGTTGAAACCAATTTGGTCCTTAGTTGGGAAAAGAGCCATTTTATGGTTCAAGAGGGGATAGTATTGGGTCATGTTGTGTCTAGCCGTGGGATAGAGGTAGACCATGCCAAAGTGAAGGTTATTTCCACTTTACCTCACCCCACTAATGTTAAGGGCATTAGGTCATTCTTGGGGCATGCCGGTTTTTATAGAAGATTCATAAAGGGATTTAGTGTCATAACCAAACCATTGTGTAATCTATTGTTAAAAGATGCTCCATTTGAGTTTAATGAAGAATGTGTAAAAGCCTTTACCATCTTGAAGCAAAAACTAATTGAAGCTCCAATCTTGCAATCACCTAATTGGAAATTGTCTTTTGAAATAATGTGTGATGCGAGTGACTATGCTATTGGGGCTGTCTTGGGTCAACGGGTTGATAAGAAACCCGTTGCCATATACTATGCAAGTAAAACCCTCTCAGATGCCCAATTGAATTATACAACAACTGAGAAGGAATTACTTGCGGTGGTATATGCTTTAGATAAATTTCGGTCTTATATATGGGGTAGCAAGGTTGTTGTCTATTCTGACCATTCTGCTGTTAGGTACCTCATGGAGAAAAAGGACGCGAAACCAAGGTTGATTCGTTGGATTTTGTTATTGCAAGAATTCAATCTTGAAATCCGAGACAAGAAAGGGAGTGAAAATGTAGTCGCAGATCACTTGTCAAGAATTCAACCGGTGGAAAAAGATACCACGCCGGAGATAAATGAACAATTCCCGGATGAACACATCATGTCTATCACCACCAATAACCCCTGGTACGCACATTTTGCAAACTATTTAGCTACAGGTACATTGCCGGAAGGATGGAGTAGAAGAAAGAAACAACACTTCAAGGCTCAAGCAAAACATTACATTTGGGATGAACCAGACCTTTTCAAAGTTGGAGCCAACCAAATCATCCGAAGATGTCTACCGGATGAGGAGATCCCATGTGTATTGAGCATGCTTCACGAATCGGCATGTGGAGGACATTTCAGTGGACAAAAGACGGGTCACAAAGTCCTTTCTTGTGGTTTTTACTGGCCAACCATCTTCAAAGACTCCCATGAATTTGCCAAGAATTGCATAAGATGCCAACAAATGGGGAGTGTGACAAGAAGAGATGAAATGCCTATGCAACCAATTTTGGTGGTGGAAATCTTTGATGTTTGGGGCATTGACTTCATGGGCCCTTTTCCAAACTCTTTTGGTAACCTCTATATCTTGGTGGCGGTCGATTATGTCTCTAAATGGATAGAAGCTATCGCCACCAAGACCAATGACCATAAGGTGGTATGCAAGTTTGTCCAAACCAATATTTTTTCAAGATTTGGTATCCCTCGCGTGATAATAAGCGATGGGGGATCACATTTTAAAAACTTCAACTTTGGCAAACTTCTAAAACGTTATGGTGTTAACCATCGGATTGCAACACCATACCATCCACAAACAAGTGGACAAGTAGAGGTTTCTAATAGGCAAATCAAAGAAATTTTGCAAAAAACGGTACGAGCCGATCGCAAGGATTGGTCAACTAAACTAGATGATGCCTTGTGGGCGTATCGTACCGCTTACAAGACACCTATTGGAACCACTCCCTACCGGTTGGTCTATGGAAAGGGTTGTCATTTACCTGTAGAATTAACTCATCGTGCCTTGTGGGCAGTTAAAAATGTTAATATGAATTATGAGTGCGCAGGTAAACAAAGACAACTGGCGCTGAATGAGTTAGAAGAAATAAGGGACGAAGCCTATGAAACCGCATCCGCATACAAGGACAAGATGAAGCGGGTTCATGATGCCAAGCTTCGTTTGAAGGAATTCAAGACCGGACAAAAGGTATGGTTGTACAACTCACGTCTAAAGCTATTTCCCGGAAAGCTAAAAAGTAAATGGACTGGTCCATATTTGATCATTCGGGTGGGCGACTTTGGAGACGTGGAGATTGAAGACTTTGATGACCATTTAAGGCAAACGGTGAATGGACACCGCCTCAAACCATATCTGGAACCAAATGACATAAATGGGGCGGACAAACAATCCGAGTGCTTGTTGTTGAGCACTCTTGATGAGGTACCAATGTGATCAAAGCACCGCAAAGTCCGGCTAACGACAGGTAAACTTAGCGCTGCGTGGGAGGCAACCCACGAAAGGTAACTTGTACATATTTGTTGCTTTACATTACTTATCTTAGTATAGACCTTCTCAGTTTTTTTTAGAATTGCCAATCCGAATCCGAGTCACAAAATCATGTTGCGCGTGCGATTTGTGTGTATTCGGGACAATACACGTGTGTTCGGGGGGTGATATATATATAGGTATAAGGTATATATACCTACATATTTTTTTAATTTTTTTTTGGTGTGTGTTAATTTTTTTTTATATATTGTATGTCTTTGAATTTGTTAAATTTGTGTGTGTTAATATATATAATGGTGTGTGTTAAATTTGTCTTTGAAGAAAAAAAAATAATAATAATAATATAGGCTTTTAAGAGCCCGTCGCCGACGGGCAGATGTGGCGTCGCCGACGCAGGTACCCCGTAGGCCACAACAGCCGTAGACAGCAAGTTAACCCGTAGACCAAAGCTGATGTTTTGAAGCCCCGTCGCCGACGGGCAGATGTGGCGTCGCCGACGCCCCCCTATCCAGCCATCGGGAAATTTTCATTTTTTTCCAAATTTTAACCCACTCTCAATCACCCAAACCCCACCCTCCGGATTTTTACACCAAATCAACATTTATTCCACCCCAAAACACATTCCCACTCCATTTTCATCCATCAATTTCAACTTTTTCTCTCTTCTTCTCCAAATACTTCTCAAGAACCCTAATTTCTCCATAACCCAACTTCTTCCAAACTTAACCAAATCCAACGATTCTTGTGTCCAAGGTGTTTAGTTTTTCGTGAGGAACAAAACCCCTAACTTAGTTTTTGCTAATTTCTTGTTGTTAAAGAGAAATCTAAGGTGCAAAATTCGGATTTTTGGGTTTTTCTTCAAGAATCTTTCTATTGCAACTTGTTGGGTGAAACTCTAAGCATATAAGGTATGGTTTCTTCTCATTCTATTACTAGCATTACATAGTTTATAGAAATTATCTCTTGAACATGAATGTGATTAGTGAAACTAGTTTTGGATATGTATGGATTGTTGAGTAGGAACCTTTGGTTGAGTTTAGATTATGTATGATAAATGTAGATACAAAACAAGTGTGGGGAGAGGGTTCTAGCACAATTGCTCTTGAGAAATAGGCATAGAACAAAGATGAAAGTTATGAAAATTTGTGTACATGGTTGTAAGCATATGATAGTATGTCATGGATAAACATAAAAGAAAACCTTATTGTTGAAAGTAAACTTGAAATTTTTAAGATAATGCAACATATTGTTTGTCAAGAACATACTTGTTTATTCAAAATTCAATAGGAGCATATGCTTACAAAACCATGATCTATGCCTATTTAATGGAATTGTTTGAATGCAAGTAATTAATGGGTGCATTTGGTTGTTGTGTTGTAGTTCAATGGCGAGTAGAAAAAGGAGCAAGGCCTCAAGAGGTGCAAGTTCATCCTCTCGTAGGGTGATGAACTGGGAGCAAGAAAGCTCTGTTACTGAAGATGATGCAAGGCTATTTCACCAAGATTGGACGTGGACACAACACAAGAATGACAGAATCGGGGAGAAATGGGAATCCGACGCCCAAAAACGATTATCCGACTTTCACAATAGAGCTGCTGAAATCCGTTTGTGGAAGTGGAAAATGGCAAAGGTCCAATATGGCGTCCCAGGTGTGTGTGTGCCGGAGAGAGTGGTTAACACTGAAGAGCTTTCAAAGATAGGAATAACACAAAAATTCGAAGCTCTAGGGTGGGAGAGAGCTTTAGATTGGTGTGCTGCAAATACACATCGGGTTTATTTGGGGGCGGTGGCTGAATGGATGGCTTCATTAAGATTTGAAAACAAAAGCAGCCATCCATCACAATGGAGGTTATCAGGGGAAACCGGTGCGGGTACTATGGTGATGTCTTTTGAGACGATGAACCGGATCGCCCAATTTGATTCTTTGGGCCAGGGCAATTATTATTACTATAATATGGATCGATTTTTTTCAAGGCCCGTTCTAGAAGCAGATCCGGTAAATTTAATCAGCTTGACTGTTCCTTTCCGTGAAGGTTCCGAACTTGAGAGGAACCACTTATCTCTCGAAGGAAAAATTCTACAAAACATTTCTCTTGAAAATGTGATGGTAAGATTGGGAGATCGAGGGAAACTAAGAACCTGGGATTGCAGAATCTTACATTCTTTACTGTATGGAAGCCCCAAACTCTCATGGAGACATATAGTGATGATGAATATTTGGAAATCAAGGGAGCTATATGCTAGGAAAATGGTCCCATATATTCGATTGATTAGTGCCATGATCGTGCAACAAGATTGTCTTCCTCCAGAGGCACTCTGGGTCAGTAAACCGTTGGACTACTTTGATTTTAAGAAGATGAGAGCATCAAAGATCTTTGTTGAACAGCAAGGGTTTACATTTGTTGTCCGGGATACTGAAACCGGACAGTCTTTTACTGCAAGAGACCCAGATGCTCCTCCACCGGATGAATTTGAGGCCATGGAGGAAGAAGAGGAACAACCCGAGGAAACAAGGCCCTCAAGAAGGCGAACTGCCCGTCAACATCGAGAGGTGTCTGATAATGTAGCTGAATTCACCGTGAGACGAAGGTAGCCGGGTTGGGAATCTTTGCAGGTCGGGCACAGGCAGACATATGACAATGTGTCTGCTTTGATGGGAGAAATGAGAGAAGTGGAGGAAGCAAGAAGAGAGAGTGAAAGGGTGTGGAGGCTGCAGCAAGAGGAACATTGGGCACAACAAGAAGCCCGACGGATGGAAAGGGAACAGTTAGAAGACAGGCGTTGGATGGCCCTTGCAACAGCCCAACAAATGGCTGTCAACAACGCCTACATTCTCCAAGAACAGGAAAGGCATCACCGGGATTTTGAAGCAGGTCGAAGCTATCAAGAGTATACCCTGTGGACAGACTATTTGACCATCAGGGACCAGCCAGAAGAGGTGCAACAGTCAGTGCATTGGCCCCAGGGCGTGGCGTCCAGCTTCATTCCCATTCCTGCGCCACCACCAACTGAAGGGGGAGCATTTGACAACTTCAATGAGATGTTTTCTGCTCTAACTGGCTATCCTTATCATCCATACCCGCCAAGAGATCCAAATGAGCGTTACCAAAGATAGGCGGCAAGGTATGACTTATGTGTTTGTACAGTTTATATAAATGTTTGAGTGTGTTTGTTTTTTCTGTTCCTTTTAATTCTGTAGTTGTTTTTATGAAGTGGTTATGGGAGTTCCACAATTCATGCTAATTGATTGGTTGTCAAAGAGGTGAGAAGCTTGCTTCTACACAATTTGTTACAATTGCAGGTTTTGTGCTACTAGGATTGAAAAGCTAATGCCAAGAAAAAGTGAAAAAATCCAGGTGCACATGTTCCTTTTAGCATGATTATCTTAGTATCTTGAATAAGTGGAACGTTGTTTTAGAACGGGGAAACCTTTGGGGAAGAAATTTGTATCACATCTCTTATGTTTTGAAAAGATTTTCACCCACATTGAGGACAATGTCAACATTAAGTGTGGGGATGGGGAAAAATAGCAAATTACATTAAGTGTGGGGATGGGGGAAAAATAGCAAATTTTTCAAATTTTCAAATACTTTTTGGTCCTCATTTTATGCAAACAACTTCGATTGTCACCAAAAGATTTTCAAACCGAGAAAATTGGGTAAAAGGTCGTTAGTCATGGTTGCCCCAAATAGTCTCATCAAGTGCCTTTAAAGAAAACTTTAAGTGAGATGCCTAGCTAGTTTTAGCATGCTTTAAAATAGTCACACATGCTACATGTCGGCAACCCATTTCTCCTCCATCATGTGAGTTTTGAGCCATACTTACCTAGATTGCTAGATCACTTACATATATAAAAGTTCATTTGTTAAGTGTGATCATTATGCGATTAATTGGTAGAACTTGTATGGTTTGATCCGTGCTAAGACCGCAAAGGAATATGTGAACGGAAATGAAAAGGCATTAGGATCCCCCATTATTCCTTATTACCCATAAAGATTACAAAACTATACCCTTAGTTGCCAATTTTGAGCCTATTTATGCGAACACAAGTATGTGTAATAAATTGTCCTTTCGTTTGTCAACCCACTAGCCGAGCATCAAAGAGTTATCCTCTTGAAAAATTTTGATGAGAATCCAATTGATTTTGTCCATGTGTTAATCAAATTAGTGTTCTTTAGTTATATATATATGAAAAAAAAACAAACAAGAAATAAAAAAGAATATATACATCGGGTTTGAAGAAAAGATGTCAAGAAAAAGAAAAAAAAATAGAATAAGAAAAGCGTTGGGATAGAAATTACCCGAATACCGTTATTAGTAGTTTGTATTGTTTTGGATTTCTCATCACATTAGCCACTAAATAAAGCCTTATTCCTCACCCAAGCCTAAGCCCAAAAACCACAAAAGTCCTTTGATCTGGGAATTATTCCATTAAAGCAGTGGAGGCACGATTGCTTTACAAGCTTATGCTCACATTATTGCATATGGTTTTGAGTGAAAAACATACTAGCACATCACATGCTAGTCCATAAGATAGCCGAGAGGAGCGTATCATTGTGAGGGGCATGAAACATGAGTGCAAGAGTTTAAAGCATGGTAGGATTAGTTAGGCAAGTCTTGGTTTGTTATTACATATATCATTCACTTATGAACTTGAGAGGCAGGTATGACTTTGGACCTTAACTTGATAGAAGGTGAGAATTTCTAAATGTCTTGTAATGTTTTGAAAAATATTGTATTGAAGTTTGCTTGAGGACAAGCAAAAGATAAGTGTGGGGATGTGATACGCGGGTAAAAGCTCGGGTTTAAAAGCATAAAATGGCATATTTATAGCATAACTTCGAGTTCAAATGATCTATGTTGATGTGTTTTGTTTTTGTTAGGTCCGGAACAATTAAGAGTACACTTCGGGGGTCATATGGGATGTCGGAATGGAGCCCGGAACAGTCGGATACGCGAAACGAACAAAAGAAAAAAATGTTGTTTCTGGAGCCCGTCGCCGACGCCCTAATAGGTGTCGCCGACGCCCTCTAGATTGTCATATCGGATTTTTAATTCCCACTTGTTTCAATTGACTTGTTTAAACGGGAATCTTCAATGAAAAGCTGGAAAGTGCATGTAAGGGGGAGGGAAATGAGGAGAAAAGAGGGAGCCAACATCATTTCCATCATACACTCTCTTTTGTTTTTGTCTCCAAGAAGAAAAATCATCTCTCCATCTTCATTATTAACCATCATCTTCATCATAACCATCTTCTTCATCAATTAATCATCCACGAAGCTTTAGAGAGAAACTTTGGCAATTGGAGCTTTTCATTATCAACAAAGGCAAGCAACATCAAAGTGATATGGAATTACAAACAAGATCATCACCCGGAATCCAAGCCTCAAACAACATGAGAGGCTAATCTTCTTTGGGTTTTCCCCCGGTTTGCATATTGTAAGACTATAGTTTGTTAAATTTGAAAACTAGATTGCATCTTTGTGTTTTGTATTTGAGTGCTTGAAACATTTACGCTAGTACTTTGAACTTAACTTGAATTCCCAAATTGAATGAATGATTATGAAATTTGTCTTTGAGAAATGGAGTTGTTCATGTGTGCTATGTATATGTAGAGTTTGAATGTTCTTGTGTAATGAAGTGTATTATTGTCCATGTTAACGTTGACGATTCTTGACACCTAAACCTTGTAACGATGAACTCATTAGCATAAATCATACCTTTGATGCAAGATAGTTGGATTGGTAGAACCATAACCTTAGGATATCAACCGGGGGTGAACCTTATTATTAAACGTTATTTTGTTAACCATTGTTCTAAGTTTGCCAAGTTTTATTAATCATTTTAAGTAACCTTTGTATTTTGTTCATTTCTTTGTGTTGGACAAAGTTTCAACACCATTTCAAGTAAACATATCAAACTTTTATAAACAAAATAGCAAGCTTCATAATTAACTCGATAGTCCAATTCAAGTCTAAACACAAACCACATACTCCTTGTGATTCGACACCCTTCTTACCATTTGCTACATAGTTTTGGTACTAAGGAACTATACAAATATTATCTTTGACTCGTGCACGCGACAAGCCGGTCACATGTCAAAATTAATTTTATAAACTGTATAGCATGAGCTCACCAGCATTAGCTGACGTCTTTTGAGTATATGTATCACAGGTAATCCTAAGGAAATACTTAAAATGTGCTCAAAGATAAAGAATCTAGAAGAACAAGAAGTTTTGTTTTAGTTGTTTTTAAATACTGTTGTAAAATAGTAGTGTAATAAGTTGATGATATTATAGTTTGCAATAAAACATGTTAGCTTCCGCTGTAAGTTGTATCAATTGTTGACGCCCGCTCGGGTCACGGGTGGGGTGTCACAGGTTGATCGTCATAACGACATAGCTACAGCGAAGGACCAACTTAGCTGGCAGTTAAAGATCAAGGGCGGACTTATAAAGAGTCTACGGCAGCCCCGACTACTCCTAAACTCTCGTTCGAAGTGTAATTTTTCTTTTTTTTACCGTTTGTATGTATCGAGATACCCATGAATAAAAAATTAGGATACCCCTCAAATTTAAAAAGTCTAAATTAATATAGGATTAAAAGCCCAACCCTAGAAGGAAAGTTTATATAACCTCTAATAAATTTTGAGACCAACCCAATTATTATAAAATGGCCCCCAAAAATATGTAACAAATATAAAAAATTAGTTTGAATAACTAAGTCATTTATCTTATTAGATGATTATTTGATAGATTAATTATTAGATTATTGATTAGTAGATTGCTAGATTAGATCATTTGATTCATTTAGTTTATTATTTGTCTTAATACTTGATTATTTGAATGTTACCGTGACTGTTAAATATGGGTGTAGACAATTTGTGCCGAGCCTGAGATTGTTTTGACATAAGAGAGCTTGATTTCGTACCCGAGCTTGGCTCATGTAGAATGTAAAGCAAGGCTCGAGCTCATCTCGTATTAAAGTTTAATTTTAATACTCGAGCTTTTTTATTTTGGAATTTTTCCAACTCAAGATCGGCTTAAGATCCTATGTCTATAATTTAATTATTTTTATCATAGTTTTTTATATAATAATCATTATCTATATAAATATACTTAATATATTAAGTAAAGTTTATCTAAAAAAATGTTTATCTCAAGAGGGTTGATACGTGAAGCTCCGACTCAAGCCCAAATATTAAATGGTAAATAGTATAAGCTCGAGCTTGAGTTTGTTTAAACTCGGTTTGATCAAAGATTTTGATGAGCCGGTCCCAAGTAACTCATGATTTTACTTGTCTCATTTACACCTCTAGTGTTGAACGCTATTTGTTTTAATTTGATTTTTTTTTGTCTTCTTGTTGTGTGATCCAGATCCAAATCGGACCGTATCAAAAAGATTTAATAATTAGTGATAGAGGACTGACTCTTAAAACTCTCCGGCCCCCATGTAAAAAAATTTGGGTATGCCACTGACGATAAAACCTCATTCTAAACAAGTTATTTTTGAAAAAAAAAACCCTATTGAATGAATGCATCGCCAAAAAAATCATTAAATAAGTGTACTACAAAAAAAAAGGAAAATTGAAATGCCCCTAATTTTTTGGGCTAGATCCGCCACTGTTAGAGAGCCATCACTAATGATGAGAATGATATAACATTTATCAAGAGGAATACATATCCAATGCCTGGAATCGCAAGGGTTATATAAGTTACGATTTAGGTTTCGCAAGCATTCGCATGCGCTGCACGTGAACCATCTAGTCAATGTTAGGCGAGTTTCAAGATTTGATTAGATGATATCCAAGATTGGTGTAGGAGGATTGTCAACAAGGGCGGAGGATAGTGGGAGCCGGGGGGCTCTTTTTTCGTCAGTAGGGTTAAATTTTAGTACGTTAGTGTAAATTTTTGGTACGGTGATGCAAATTTTTATATAAATATCGGGTTCGCCCCCCTTAAACAAATTAATTTCGCCGCTGCCCCCGTACGGGAATGTTCAAGCTACACCACTGAGTGTCAATAGGGAAGCACCATATGTTCAGGTATAAATCAAATACAAGCACATTCAAACACTCTCTACTATGGTCCACCTTAAGGAAAAATTCGTACTCGGATTATTTAATGTCATCACTTTTTAAATATTATTTTATCTCAAAATTAAAGAACCAAGCCTGTATGGTTCATAACCGTCCACTTTTAGAGTTTCAGTTATCTATATGTTCTATAAGTCAAAAACAACTTTTGATCCGGTTTAAAATTTTCTAAATGATGCGATTATCGGTTTGATTCAAGCTCGAATCAGGCTTCTTTCTTATTTTTCGAACTTTAGGTGACGTCCATAAGTTCAGTTTGGTTCCATCTCCATACACACCTTTAGCAACAACACATATAAGCATACTCAAATTCAAAAATAAGTAGAGTATAACCGGCTTAACATTATCACTAGACATCCAAGATAATACTTTTTATTTCTATACATTTGCCGTTAGAGTTCAAGAATGGCTCATGAGTCATGACCGCGGTTAATCACAATCAAAGTGAAGACCCAGGCTTATTTTCTTCTTACCTCTGTTTGCACCCTCGGTAAGCACTTGTGCACCTGCACAATCTCCACCCATCTCTCCCTCTTCGGCTTTAGCCCACCACCATGTGCTGCCGCTGCCTCAAGGCTCCCCATTGCCCCATTCTCACCGTTGTCCTCATCACACTTAGGGGTCTCTCTTTGGCTTTCACTGAAAAGTTCAGAAAGTCTCTTTTTCTTCTTTACCATGATTGGAGATGATTGAAATGGGGTCGTATAAGGCTTGTGATCATCGATGGCAGGTGCGCCACCCTTCATTTGTGGCAGTCCAGTAAGGAAGTTATGGTGTACTGGAGTATTGCCTCTCGATGGTGTGAATTCTGCAATATAGCAGTTTGATTAAAAACACCAGATAAGAACAATATTACAACCTATATATAAACAGAAACAAATAAAGTTTTGACCAAAATGGGTGAAATATGAGAGGTGTATAAGATTCACAGCACATATCTTCATTAAGAAATGAACTTTTGTTTTTACAACAGTAGCACATATCTTGATTAAAAAACTAGATGTGTCATATCTGTAGCTGCATTTCTTACCTCCACTAGCACTCATGAAATCAGATTCACAGTCAGAGTCTAACCAAGCCTGTGAATCGAAATACGTATCCTCTGTATTGCCTGCAAGGTGAATAAGAAACATATATAAAAAATTCACGCGAGTTGTCTTTGAAATAATCAAGAATACTGCCAAGGAAACACATCGTGTATCTAATAACTTATATCAACTCAAATATATAAATCTTTATGCTAACAACTTGTGCTACAAGATGTTACAAACTCCCCTATAGACTTCAAATCATAGTCAACAGATGGGTGAGTCAAACTGACAATACTTCAAGTTAGATGCAACAAAAAGGCGGATCAGATAGCGGGTCAAAACAGATCAGATTAACTTGATCTGAATCACCTTTGTTAAAAAAAAAACTGTAAACAGTATTATACTCTTATGCGTAAATATTATCTCAACGAAGTATATTATTTCACAAATAACCTAATCTTCTGAATTCAGTACATTGTATGCATTAAAAGGGACAACTTATTAGACGACTTTTGACTTGTTCCCCTTTTAGCTGATTTGTTTGATATTACATGCTTGACCCGATTAAACATAACCCAAATGGCTAAATCAAGTTATAAAAGCAATTTGGTCGAGATTTACACCTCCACATCAAATAACAGTTCGTGATAAGTTGTACAAGTTAAGCACAAAGTAGACCAACTAATAACATTTAAGTCAAGCCAGACTATGTTCAAACTTATTGATAGTCACCCATCAACTACTCTTAAATCTTAATTTATATGGCATGGAGGGGGTGATGACACCATTTACTTGGTATTTCAACAAGCTGCATATATCATTGAATGTTACATTTTTATTATTATTTAATAATAACTTTCGCTAAGCTAATCCCATTAAAAAAAAAAGAAATAAAAAGACCGCATATATCTTTTGAAGGGTTTCAATAAAAGAGCTTACTTTTCTGCTCTTTTTCACAGTAAGAGCAAAGAACAAGACAACTTTATTCAAGTTACTAACAAAAACCATGGCAAAGCAAACATGCATAGCTAGTTATTATGATCAAATGTAAAAGTTCAGTCACGATAAAAAGAAAATCGCAAAAGTAATCATTTATGTAGGTGTGTTATGCATCTATGGTCATGTAAAAAATATAGAACTCATTTAGCCATGAGAATTGTGTGTGTGCTTTTACTCATGTATAAAACTTTTTCTCATTAAAAATGACTTGAATTAAAATGATACGCGACACCATATCACATATAGATTCATGCATACATTGTTATTCACGCAAGTGTGTTGTCTATAATTTTCATGTATAAAATGAAAATGTTTAGGTTTTAAGTGAGTTAAAGTAGATAAGAGACAAACAAACAAACCTAATAATATCTCACTCTTAAAACACAAAAACAGAACTACATACCCTAAAAGTAGCTGCACAATTAAAAATAAACATGCATGCGACCAAAGATTCACATGCATCGCAACTATTCATGTTAAATTACATATCATATAGCATAGATGTATAACACAAGCGTGTGCTTTAGTGATTATCTATAGTCTATACAATAAAAACATATCATAAACAACAGTAAAAGCTACAGTATGAATCAAGCAAAGAAGCCTCGAAACAATCAGAATACCAATTTAATAAACAAACAACCAAAAAGTCCCACCAATGACCAACCACTGCCACAAAACCCCAGATTTTCACAACATTTCTACACTGAAATCCCAACAAACCAGAAACCCACATACACAAAATGATAAATCTACAAATAAAACCATTAAAACCCTAAAAATCACGACAACCACCTAATAATCAAGGATATACAGCAAAATCAATACCAATATCGCTACAATCAGCGGTTGGATGAAGAAGATGCCACTGAGGTTTAACACCACTATCGTCATTGACGATCGGAAGCTTTTCCTTAACAGGCGAAGGAACGATCACAGCGTGATTATCTGACTGACTATTCGATGAAATGTGTACCTTCATTGTAGACGAATTGTGATGCGATGAAACGCATGAGCCCATAATTTCGTGTGATTCAATTGAAACTATGAGTGTAATCAACATCAATGCATCATCTGTAAATCTTCTGCGATTATGAAGGTGTATAACAGTGTAATTGAGTGTGTGTGAATTGGGGTTGAGGTTAAACGAGAGTATGTGAGGATAAAGTAGTGTAATAGAGTATCGGTTTGAAGATTGTTTCCAAAATTGTGTGCTTTTGTTTTCAGAGCAAACAGCCAAAATAATAATTAACCATGTGGTGTGTATGTATTTAACAAATGTTTATTTTTGGTGCCAAAGGTACTATGTATGACTTGGTGTATTTAAAGAGACATTAACTAAAACTAATTCATTGTTAATTGAATTATAGGAGAGGTAACAAAGTTTATATAATAATAATTACCACTAACTTGCATATTATGGTTTGTATCTTATGTTTTATAAATTATACTTTATTTTATTTTTATTTTATTTCATTATTTTACTTTTAACCCTATAGTTTTCAATCTTTATATTTAACACCAACAACTTTTTCACTTTCAACTTTAGTTTCATTTACTTTTATTATTTTATAATTTTTTTTATTTTACGTCTCTGTCTAAACCTTTTGAGTTAACATACTGCAACATACGTACGTAGTTCACATTTTTACATTGAATTTTTTGTTCTGTTTAACGGCCACGTGTGTTTTACGTTTCGTTCTATTTTATACACATTAACACCCCGTAACACACATGCATAGTTTAATGTTTTTACATATATTTTCGTTCGGTATTATTTCTTTTATTTTACGAGCTTTATTGGTGCTAGTGGTCACTAGCAACGATGTGACATTGATGCTACTTAGCACGGTTTTACGTCCCACTGCAACGCGTGGTGCTTGAATACTAGTGTTAAATAAGAATCATCTTTTTCACCTTCTTAAAAATACTTTTTAACAACAATTTTATTACTTTGTATATCACTTAATTAATTTACATTCGTTAGGGTTTGAGCAAACATCACTTTTATAGATGAAATCATTAATATCAATGTATCACTAGACATGAGCTTCTTAAATGATGTGTGTGTGGAGTAGTTCATTTGCAAACTATAAAAATTGAGAAAAACTAATAAATTAAATTATAGACTTTTATTATCAAGATCAATAGTTCTTATTATATAAACATCATGTTTCACTAAAATCTTAGAGCGTAAACAACTTTAAAATTTACGTTACGACGATTATGGTTTTGTAAGTCTATAGCTATGTTGACAATGACGATGTTGGCTCTTTGGTCATGATCTGTTTAATGATGATGCACCAATTATAAATGGTTATGGTCGGTGTTCTCGCGATGGACGGGTTAGAACACAGTGATATGGTCGTATATGATAAATTAATTACGTAGATATATGATTCTTTTATCCAGTTATTATCTACGCTTGGCTCAAGCTAAAAGTATAGAAACAAAGGATTAGGGATATAACAATGTTTAATAAGAGCTAAAGAGGTTGACGTACGTCATCTTTTGTTGCACAATTCAACACAAACACGACATGCAAACTTATATATGTTAGTCACGCTGATTCGTTGTGACAAAATCCCATTACGTCTACTTAAAATCATTTACATTTTTCTCTTGTTTGAATTTTTTTATATAAAATTATGATTGTTATCCTTAAGAGCATACGACGAGAAGCTTTTAATGTACCATCGTAGGCCAACCACGGTCCAAATTGTGCATATACACTCAGTTAGAATGATGTTTATATATTTGATTAATTTGTAATTTGCATGTCAACTTTGAACCATAATATATAACGAAGATCAAATTCAGGTCAATACCAAACACAAAAAAACATAGTTTATATCGTTGTCTTGAACATACAACTTAGTTTAATATGTTTTTTTATTAAGTTTTGGCTTGACCAACCATTACTTATTAATGCATATTGAAATGTTATATTAATTGTCACATACGTATTACATGAATACACATGAAATGTGTGACGTTAGTAAAATGGACATGAATCGTAAATATCTTACTTGTATCTGGTAGTTGGTCATTAATAATTATTCGACGTGCACGGTAATTATTTCTTTTTAGCATGAAACACTTAGATCACGTGTATACGTACTTGTATTTTAACGTGTATATTTTTCCTTTTTTTTATTTTCAATCGATGTCACGAAATAAATGGAGCGTTTTGAGTATTGATAGCAATGGGCGGATATGTTAACCGGGTCATGTCCATGGGTTGGCGGGTTGAAATTGACCATGAAACCGTCTCAAAAATAGTATCTACATGAATTTGATCACAACACGGGTGTTTAAGGTTGATGTGATCAAAAAGATAAAGAGTACTTTAAATCTTTGAAAAAGAAAAGAAAGTATTGTCTAAGCAAGTTGAAGAAGAACAGTTTTTTATAATTGGACCCTTTTTTCTAGAAAAAAACTTTTTGTTGTTACATATTATTAATGTTTTAAAATTATAATTTACACATGGACGTATCTATGTGTGTATGCATATATATACAATTTTTAGAGTAAATTACACGGATAGTCCCTGATGTATGTACGTATTGCAACTTTAGTCTCTAATTTTAATAAATTATAGACGAGGGTCTGAACTATGCATGATATGCACATCGGCAGTCCCCGATACTAACTAAGGTTAAGTTTCTCTATTAAGTCAATATAAAATTATTAATATGCATATAAATTTTAAAAATAATAATTTATAAATAAAATCTAACTTAACCCCACCCAAACCCCATCCATCACACCTCACCCCTCCCTCCTTCTTCTTCTTCCGTCTTCACCATCTTCATCTTCATCTTCATCTTTATCACCATCACCACCACCTCTCCACCACCATAGGAGAAATGAAGCATCATTACTAGTCTAAGTCTATCTTTCTCTCTCCCCCCTTTTTATCTCTCTCTCTCTCTTGTAAGACTCTCTCTCTCTTTCTTCAAATCCGATGAATCAACTTGTCATCGTATTTAATGGTAGCAACGGGTGGTTGTCTGATTGGTGGTGGTGGGTCAACGGTGCAGGTAGCAATGATGGTGGTAGGTTGAGGGTGCTACGGCGACGGTGGTGCTAGTTGAGGGTGCTCTAGGACGGTGGTAGTAGGTTGCGACGGTGGTGGTGGGTTGGCGACGGTGGTGGTGGGTTGAGGGTGATGCGACGACGATGGTGGTGGGTTAAGGGTATTGGTGGGTTGTGGAGGTGGGTTGAGGTTGCAGGCGCCGACGTTGGTGGTGGGTTGAGGGTGCAGGTGGTGCGGTGGTGGTGAGTTGAGGGTAGAGGTGGCGGCGGTGTGCAGGATCGGTTTCGGTCACTTAACAAGTGGTTTTCTCTCAAACTCACCTAGAACAACACTCAGAACGAGTCTAACAAGAGTTGATCACAATATAACAAGTAACAAGCAGTAATAAACACAGGAAGTAAATTTTCAAGGTACTTTTATATATTGCTTCTCAACTCAAAGGATTACAAGACTCTTACAAGCTCAAGCTCTCTTCCTAGTGAGTTACAATGAGAATACATATATAATACTACCTACAGCCGGATATACTTTGATACCAGCTGGAAACCTCTAACCAAACGCCTATACTACAAGACTATAGGTTAAGGTATCTCAGACATTTTATCTGAGATTTGGTAGTCAGGATATGTCCCTGACTTACCTTTTGTCACCAACTAAAGTTGGTAACATGTACTATCATAAAAAGGTGAACAGTGGAATAAAGTATGGTCAACAACATGGCTCTTTAGGAAGAAGCCATGCTGTATCAGAAGTCTGCAATGGAATGGCAGAGACCACGCTTATGTCCACTGGTCATAGCAGTGTCTTCCGAAGGTTAAATTGCTTCGGAAGAATAACTTCTTCCGAAGCCACTTATACTTCGGAAGACTGCTTCTTCCGAGGCTTGGGGACTTCTTCTTTGTCTTTAAAAGTAGAGTTTGTCTTCAGATGTTGTTCTTTAAACTTGTATTCAGCTGTTGTTTTCAGACTTTGTCTTCAGCTGATGTCTTCAGCTGATGTCTTCAGCTGATGTCTTCAGCTGATGTCTTCAGCTGATGTCTTCAGCTGATGTCTTCAGCTGATGTCTTCAGACTTTGTCTTCGGAAGAACTCTTCAGACTTCGGAAGTTCTCATACTTGGCTTCGGAAGCCTTTGAATGTAGAACCAAAATTGACAATGTGAAGTGGTTTTGGTTGCACCAGCCTTATAATGACCCAACAAACTCCCCCTAGGCTGATGCTACCAAAACTTTAGTTCTCTCTTCTTCTCAAAACTTTCAGCACCAAGGAAAGTAGATATCTATCTGTTTCCTTGTTCTTCCCTGATATGGTGCTGAGAAGTTTGTACAAATCCTTGGTAGACAGAACATCCAGTCTGTTACCTTGGATTATATGTACCCTTTCCTGTGGCCCTCTGAAAAGAGTTAGTTGATGGGAACTATAGTCATATTCCCATCAAACTATAGGTTCCAATTCCGGACCCTCCACCATTTGTAGAAAGGCTGCTCCCTTGGTGGTAGGTCCTTCCTTTTCTTCATGTCTTCTCAACTTTAACTTTTCTTTGATCTTTGCTTTTGCAGTTAGCTCGGCCAAGTGAAGACTACTGAGATGATTTCTGATGATAGCAACAGTCTCAGAGTTGGAGGGGTTGGAGAATGGCTTCTCTGCAAGCTCAGCAATGTCAAATCTGCTGAGGTGCACAGAGAAATGGCATTAAATCGGTTGATTTCACCATTCTCCCTTTCCACAACAAAGTTATGAGAAGCTTCATCGAACCTCCACTAGATTATGCTTTTCCTAGGCGCAGGAGACTGACTAGGAATCCTGTCCTCCTTTCTTGTATCCAGCAGATTCGCCATTTTTCTTCTAAGTCTCTTCTCTTCAGCATTCAGAGAATCAGAGTTGAGACCAAGAAGTCTTGCAGCCTGGCCCAAAGTTCCTCTAGGCAAATCAAGAAATTGATCTAGTGTAAGGGAACTTGAAGAGTCATCAACATAGGTGATGTTGATGAGATCTTCCTCACAGGAGATGTTGCTCAGAGTTATGCAGTTGTTGAGCTTTGTCTTGATTTCCTTAAACTCTTCAAGAGAGAGATGTTGAGCAGGCTGAGGGATGGTCTGGGTATCAGTTGGGTAGGTTTGGATTCAGTGGTTCTGGGTTGTTTTGGGTTTAAGGATGGGAAGTTTAGGTGGTTGTGGTGATGAAGTAGGTATGGGTAGAGTTGTAGGTTCAGGGGTGAAGGTTTCATCTAAGGGCTCGGTTTTGATGGGAAAGGAGAATGGGATTGGTTCTTCTGGTGTTGGTTGTGGTTGAGTGGTTGGTTGTGGTTGAGTGGTTGTTTGTGGTTGAGTGGTTGGGGTGAAGATCATTCCCTGTCCCCTTCTATACATCTCCCTCCTCTCTCCCCTACGGATGTCAGCTTTAATTTCACCGACAATCCGTTGGAGTGTCTTTTCAGACATAGGACCCACCTGCCTACCAGAGAAGCCGTGAGCCCGGAGATAGTCTTTCATCCAGGCTTTGTCACTAAGCTTCTTGGTGACAGAGATCCTTGCCTCTTCTTCCTTCTTCCTCTTCTCTCTACCATTTTCCTTTGCAGCCTTCTTCCTTTCTTTCTCCATTTGATCCTGCTCTTTGTTGTGGAGCCAGAGGATCGTATCATTATCATGGGGAGAAAGGTCTTGAAGGTTGAATCCTCTGGAGAGTAGGAATTTTATCCTAGCTTCTCTCACCTGCAAGGTTGCTTTCCTCTAATCTTCTTCTTCCCTCTCTAAGGCCAACCTGGCTTCTTCTTCTTGTCTTAGCTTGGTTGACCTCTCCAAAGTCACCAACTCCTCTAGTGGTAGTAGGAGTGTCTCCTCATTTGCAGCTCCTAGGTTGATGAGCTGATCAATGAGTTCCTCTCTCTTCTTATTATTGATAGCCTCCTGATTGGCTGCAGCTGCCTTTGAACTAGCAGCTAACAGCTTCTCAGCCGGGAATCTACCTTCCTTTTCAGCTTTGCAATCTTCTCCTCTTCCTGAATCTCTTCCGCATTCATTTTCCTTTTGCCTTTGTCTTTTGACTACGGTGGTTCTTGGATAGAGGGTTCAGATTGAGAGAGAGGCAGAGATGGTGTTTGGGATGGAGGTAGATCAGAAATGTCCTCCCTGCTCAACTCAGATGCTATTTCAGCAATAACATCTGTGATGATCAGTTCCTCGGACATTTTGAATAGTCCTTCCGCAGCTCCCATCTCAGCTTCGGAAGACTTATCTTGTTCTTTCGAGGCTTCAACTTCAGCTTCGGAAGTTTCAGTCTGTTCTTCCAAAGCTTTAACTTCAGCTTCGGAAGAGGAAGTAAATGCAAGTTCTGTCCCAACTGTTTCAGTTGCTGGGCCATCAGTCCACGTTTCCCCTTCGAAGTTAATCTCAGGTTCCATGTGGACCTTAGGTTGACCAACTTCTTCCACAGTGGTAGAAGGTGCAGTTAGCCTTTGAAGCTCTTCAGCTCCAAAGTAGATCAATGTGGTGTCAGGGCTGGGCTGATCGAAAGAGGATATCAATACTGTAACATCCGACCCATTTGAAATTGTAACCGAACTCGTTTATATCAGTAAATGGAATCTATTCATTTAAAACATATTGATGTGTCATTTAATTCACATTACATATAGTTATTAATATGATTTTATAAAAAAATATATATATATAAATTATATTAGTAATTATGAAGTTTAAACAAGAATAATAATAATAATAATAATAATAACAATAATAATAATAATAAAAATAATACTGCTATTAGTAATATACATATATATATAAATATATATAATATATATATAAACATGTATTAAAAATTGGAATTATAAGTCCAGGGAGTGATTATGTAATTTATGAAACTTAAAAACCAAAGTTTATAACATAAAATATAAACATTGAAACCGCAGGGACCATTCTTGTAAAATTTTAAAACCCATTCCCCCCACCCCGTTTCCCGACCGCCGGATCCGGCCAACTCCGGCGAAGCTCCGGCGAAGGCAAAAGCCCAAATTACTCAATTTTAACCCACCAACCGGTCTCAATGCGTTCGGGGATGAGATTCGAACTCAATACAACCATTAAACCACGTTTAAACTTCGAGAAATTCGGATCCAAAGCCACCACATCGAACTCACAAGATCCCCGACCAAAATCAGTCAAATTATTCCAATTTGAACCCACAATCACACCGAAAGTGTCCTTGGATCCAATATAGATTGAATTCCAACACAAAACGTGTTGAATAAGTCAAATTAACGGCTAAAAATTCTCACTTTAACTTCGGATTCTATACAACTCATAAACCCACTCAAACAACATCAATAAAAATTAAAGCTACCAAAACGGTCATCTATACACACTCAATCGAACTCAGGTTTCATTTCACCAAAAACAATCATAAACACAGAAATCGATCCTCATCTTTATCGCGACCTGCAACTTAGTCGAGAACCCTGTTCCAAACACAATTAACCCGAAATAACAGAGGGCTTTAGTTTTCATCATCATTCGAAGCTTTCTGTGAAGTTAATTGGATTTTCATCAAGGATTGGCCACTCATCGATCTTCACACCGACCGCGGCTGTTCTTCATCTGTTCATAATCGAATTAAGTACTCAATCAGGTAATTGAAAACATTAATCTACTCGATTTTTCAAGGGGAATAAAAGCCCCATAAATTCGATGGGTAACAACATCGAATCGGGGTTCAATTGGAGGGAAATCAATCTAGGGTTTATGTTTGATTTGGGAGAATCTGAAATAGTGTATAAAAGAAATAAAACCGGATCATAACCGCGGCTAAGGCCTTGGTTCACCGGTTCCCATGCTTCACCCCAAACAGAAGGTCTCGGGTTCGAGACCCGCCACCTCAACCATTTTTTTTGGGCTTTTTAAGCCTCTAAAAATTATAAAAAAAATTGTAAAAATTATAAAAATATTTTTACAAACATTAGAAATTTTTAAAACAATTTATTATTTTCTGAAATTTATTTTATTCATTTATTTTATTTGTTTTAAATAAATAAAATAACTAATTATTTTTCTACCAATTTATAATTAGTGTATAATACATAATTATACAATAAATAGATTGAATCCAATATATATACATAGGTATATATATCCAATTATCAAAACATTTTTATTTGATAAATTACATGTATATAATTTATATAATCGTATACACTTTATAACTCGTGTATATACTTAACATGCAATATATAGTTAAGTTCACTTATGTATAAATGTATTATATACATATAATCATGTATATAATTATACATATAATTACTTGATTATATAAATTATGAATATAATTATACATATACAATTTATTAATAATTGTATAAATGTATAACTTACACGTATAAATTTTATTAAAGTTCTTGACATAATCACTTTCAATAAATTCGTTTATTTCAAGACATTTCAAACCGAATAAAATTTTATCAATTTAAACTACCATAGAAATCCTAATACATTCCCAAATTCCCAAATCGTTATTATTCTAACTCGAGACACCGTTCCTTAGGTCAATTATAAGGAAATCGTTGGTGTCTAAACTATCACGTCCAATTCCAATCTCATCAATCAAGTGAGTATTCATATCCCCTTTTTATATCATTTCCTATTTGGGGGAAATCATGTGATACAATATATTCTATCATGATATTCTATTGTTATTTCATTTTCAATTCAATTCAAGACAGGTTATGTTATTACTTGCAATTACGTGAACATACTGTGATAAACTGGACGACAGTAAAACCCTAATTCAATCAATCAATCAATCCTGGCAACAATGTAGATCTACTGGTTTGGATAACCCACCCCATATGGCTTACGAGTGGTGATTGTGCCAGAGGCAAGTAGTCAATCTATGGTGTTTGTGTGGAGTCTATTATATGCAAGTGTCAAGTCAAGGGGTTTATATTGTGTCGTTTATCTATATGCTTCGCGGTTGCCATATAAGTCTTAATATTACCTTGTGAATTGAATTACAATCGATGGATCAATCAATCAATCTATATGTATATTCAAAACTGTGATTACTCACCAGCTAACTCGTTAGCTGACTTTATTTCTCACATGATTTCAGGTTAAGCAAGATAGTGGACTTCTACGTGCTCATCTAAGACACGGACCTAGTTAAAATAAAAGTTATTTGTGGTTTCGATTGTTGTATTTGTGTATGTTGTACTTATTCTATCATGTAATCATTTTAATATTATTTCCACTATTAGACCACCATGTGTTATGAACAATCCATCATTCCCCTCGTCCGCTCCGATGATTCCGCCGTCGGTCGGGGTGTGACAAATACATACTTTGTGAAAGTCTGTAGAGATCATCAGAAGCATGTGTGAGTCATCTTAAGAGTAGATTGAGATGACTCAGGCATGATGATGATTTAGGAAGTTGAGGACTGGATCTGTGATCCTCAGTGTTTGCCTCTGAACATTCTTCCCCTTGTACTTACAAGCATTTCAATTCCTGCAATCCCACTAAGTTTAGCGGAGCCGAAGGTGCCACTGGTCTTCTGCAATGGTTCGAGAGTATTGAAAACCTTTTCTTAACAGCGAATGTCCTGAAAATCTCAAAGTTCGCTACGCTACCAGTGTTTTCCCAGAAGAGAGCTTTAACTTGGTGGAACGGGGAGAACGAACCCGTGGCACTGATGCTGCCCTGGCATTGACGTGGGCTGAAGTAAAGGACTCATGACACGAGAATTCTGCCCACGAATGAAATCAAAAGACTAGAAGCTGAATTCTGGGATTTGGCTCAGGAAAGCGGCGAGAATCTGTTTACACCACCCGTTTCCACGAGTTGAGTCTTCTGGTTCCTCATCTAGTTACTCCCTCATCTCGAGCTATCGAGAAGTACATAGGTGGTCCCCTATGCAAATTCAGGATACCGTGTGGGGTAGAACCCTACTAACTTGGCAGATGCTATCCGTCTAGCAGCTCAGTTAACCGACAACCATGTCAAGGCCGGACCTTGACCAGGAAGGGTGACAAGAAGAAAATGGAGAAGTCTTCTACTGAAACAACCAAGGAACAAGCCTGAAACTTTCAGGAACCGGAAGAGGAAGGCTAACTCTCAAAACTTTGTTTGTAATTACCCCTGCTGTTCCAATCAACCAAGTCGCACCGACCTATCAACCAACCATGAATAATCAAGCCCAACAAAGAAACCTTACACCGGGCCATTTCCACAATGCAACATCTGCAAGTATCATCATCCTACTGGTACTAAGTGTCGTCAGTGCACCAGTTGTGGTCGTTTTGGCCATACATTCAACATATGCAGGAATGCTGCTAAGGTATTGGTAAATACGCCATTCCAACAAAACCCTCCTGCAATTGCTCAAGTTCGTGCATTTTATCAATGCGGTGATCCAACTCATTTCCGTAACGATGTCCTCAGCTCGTTAATGCCGTACCCGCAGCACAAGGGCGTGCTTTTAACATCAATGCCCAACAACTCAGGCTGCCAATGATGTGGTGGAATGGTACGTTCCTATTGATCATCATATGCTTCAATTTTATTTGATACCGGTGCCGATAAAAGTTTTGTATCCTTAGAATTTGAACCTTTGCTTGTTAATACCCGAACTAAGTTAGGGAAAACCGTTTACAGTAGAAATAGCTGATGGAAAATCCGTCACAATTGATTCTGTCATCCAAATTGTACCCTTAAACTTAGTGAACACGAATTCCCTGTCGATCTTATACCGATGCCACTTGAAGTTTTGACGTCATTATAGGCATGGATTGGTTGTCAAAGAACATGCTGAAGTCGTCTTTTCGAGAAAATCATCCGGATCCCTCGCGCATCTGGAAGGGCTTAAATATTTACGGGGAAAAGCTTTCCAAGGGATTAAAACTCATGTCCTGCACCAAAGCTCAAAAGTACCTCCGCAAACATTACGTGGCTTTCCTAGCCCATATTGTGAAGACGGATGGTAAACCTAAGAAGATTGAAGACATTCCGGTTGTTCGAGAGTTTCCTGAAGTCTTTCCCGATGATTTAACCGGTCTTCCTCCCGTTCGTCAAGTTGAATTCCGAATCGACCTTGTACCTGGTGCAACTCCTGTGGCAAAATCTCCCTATCGACTTGCACCATCCGAGTGCATGATGCAAGCTAGTCCAACTTCAAGAGCTCTCCGATAAAGGCTTCATTCGACCAAGTTCCTCGCCCTGGGGAGCCCCAGTTTGTTTGTGAAGAAGAAGGACGGTTCTTTTCGAATGTGCATCGATTACCGGGAGCTTAATAGCTTACTATCAAAAACCGGTATCCTCTACCCAGGATCGACGATTTTTTGATCAGCTTCAAGAGCCTCTCATTTTTCCAAATCGATCTCCGCTCAGGTTATCATCAATACGAGTGCACGATGATGATATTCCCAAGACAGCTTTCGCACAAGATATGGCCATTACGAGTTTACAGTAATGCCATTCGGGTTAACCAATGCACCTGCTGTGTTCATGGATTTAATGAACCGCGTGTGTAAACCATATCTGGACAAATTCATGATCGTTTTCATTGACGACATTCTCATTTATTCAAAATCAAAATCCGATCACGAACATCATCTCCGTTCGATCCTTGAACTTCTGAAACAGAAAAGCTTTACGCAAAATTCTCAAAGTGTGAATTTTGGCTTAAAGAAGTCCAACCTTGGTCACATAGTAAACGACAAAGTATTCACGTGGATCCTGCAAAGATTGAGGCAGTGAAGAATTGGAGAACCCAAAACTCCTACCGAGATTCGTTCATTCCTTGGCTTAGCCTTACTACCGTCGCTTTATTCCAAACTTCTCAAAGATCGCTGTGCCTCTCACCGCCTTGACACATAAGGACAAGAGTTTCGTGTGGGGACCAGATCAGGAGAAAGCTTTTCAAACCCTCAAGCAGAATTTGTGTGATGCCCCAGTCTTGACTCTCCCCGATGGGAATGACGATTTCGTTGTCTACTGTGATGCTTCGAAGCAAGTCTTGGTTGTGTTCTCATGCAACGAGGCAAAGTCATAGCTTAGCCTCAAGACAACTCAAAATTCATGAGAAAATTACACAACCCATGATCTCGAGCTAGGAGCTGTGGTATTCGCACTCAAAATTTGGAGGCACTACCTTTACGGCACCAAGTGTATTGTATTTACTGATCATAAGCCTCAGCACATATTCAATCAGAAGGAATTAAACATGAGACAACGACGATGGGTTGAATTACTTAATGACTACGATTGTGAAATTCGCTACCATCCAGGAAAGGCGAATGTCGTAGCCGACGCATTAAGTCGAAAGGGCCAGGTTATGCTTCAAAGTATTACTATTCAAACCGACCTTCTAACCCGTATACTCGAAGCTCAACACAAATCAGTCACTGAGGCAACATGATGAGGAAATGTCATGCGGTGCTGAACTTCAATTAGAAATCAAGCCGGACGGACTCCTGTATTTTCTAGATCGACTTTGGATTCCAAATCGCGACAATCTCCGAGAAACTGTCATGGATGAGGCTCATAAGGCACGTTATTCTATTCATCCGGAGCGATAAGATGTTCATGAATCTTAGAAACCAATATTGGTGGCCCGGCATGAAGAAGGATATAGCCTTGTATGTATCTAAATGCCTCACGTGCTCCAAAGTCAAAGCCGAACATCAACGTCCCTCTGGATTACTCGTACAACCCGAGTTTCCATTATGGAAATGGGAGAGCATATCCATGGATTCATTACCAAGCTACCTCGTACCGCTAGTGGTCACGATAGTATCTGGGTTATCATTGATCGATTGACTAAGTCGGCTCATTTCATTCCAATTCGGGAAGATTATCGAGTCGAGAAATTGGCTCGTATTTACATTAATGAAATAGTCAGTCGGCATGGTGTACCTTTAGATATTTTTCTGATCGCGATGGTCGTTTTATCTCTCGTTTCTGGAAAAGTCTTCAATCAGCTCTCGGAACTCAACTAAATATTAGCACAGCCTATCACCCGCAAACCGATGGTCAAACTGAAAGAACGATACAGACCCTCGAGGATATGCTCCGGGCTTGTGTCATTGATTTCAGTGGATCGTGGGATTCTCATCTTCCGTTGATCGAATTCTCATACAATAACAGTTATCATACCAGCATCCAGATGGCACCATTTGAGGCCTTGTATGGTCGAAAGTGTCGATCTCCCATCTGTTGGTCTGAAGTTGGTGAATCACAAATTACTGGTCCAGAATTGATACAAGAAACAACCGACAAAATTCATAAGATCCGTGATAACTGGTCGCTGCTAGAAATCGTCAAAAGCATTATGCTGACAAAATACGTAAGCCCATGGAATACAATGTCGGTGATCTCGTACTTCTTAAGGTGTCACCTTGGAAGGTGATTCGCTTTGGAAAGAAAGGGAAGCTAGCACCTCGTTACGTGGGTCCGTTCAAAGTGCTCGAGCGAATTGGGAAAGTGGCCTACAAGCTTGAACTACCTCAAGAACTTAGCAATATACATCCGACGTTTCATGTTTCAAATCTCAGAAATGTCTGCCGATGAAAATCTCCACATACCACTCGACGAAGTCCAGATTGATGAATCTATGCACTTTATTGAGAAACCTTGGAAATTATGGATCGGGAAGTTAAACAACTCAAACGCAGTCGGATACCCATTGTCAAAGTTCGTTGGAGTCTAAACGTGGCCAGAGTACACCTGGGACGCGAGGACCAAATGAAATCCAAGTATCCTCATCTTTTCGTTTCAGCCTCCTCGTGATTAAATTTCGGGACGAAATTTCCTAAGCAAGGGAGACTGTAACATCCGACCCATTTGAAATTGTAACCGAACTCGTTTATACAGTAATGGAATTCTATTCATTTAAAACATTGATGTGTGTCATTTAATTCACATACATATAGTTATTAATATGATTTTATAAAAAAAAATATATATTATAAAATTATATTAGTAATTATGAGTTTAAACAAGAATAATAATAATAAATAATAATAATAACAATAATAATAATAATAAAATAATACTGCTATTATATATACATATATATATATATATTATATATATATATAATATATATATATATATATAAAATATATATAAAACATGTATTAAAATTGGAATTATAAGTCCAGGGAGTGATTATGTAATTTATGAAACTTAAAAACCAAAGTTTATAACATAAAATAAAACATTGAAACCGCAGGGACCATTCTTGTAAAATTTTAAAACCCTTCCCCCCACCCCGTTTTCCCGACCGCCGGATCCGGCCAACTCCGGCGAAGCTCCGGCGAAGGCCAAACGCCAAATTACTCATTTTACCCACCAAACCGGTCTCAATGCGTTCGGGGATGAGATTCGAACTCAATACAACCATTAAACACTTTTAAACTTCGAGAAATTCGGATCCAAAGCACCACCACGAACTCACAAGATCCCGACCAAAATCAGTCAAATTATTCCAATTTGAACCCACAATCACACACCGAAAGTGTCCTTGATCCAATATAGATTGAATTCCAACACAAAACGTGTTGAATAAGTCAAATTAACGGCTAAAATTCTCACTTTAACTTCGATTCTATACAACTCATAAACCCACTCAAACAACATCAATAAACAAATTAAAGCTACCAAAACGGTCATCTATAACACCTCAATCGAACTCAGGTTTCAATTTCACCAAAAACAATCATAAACACAGAAATCGATCCTCATCTTTATCGCGACCTGCAACTTAGTCGAGAACCCTGTTCCAACACAATTAACCCGAATAACAGAGGGCTTTAGGTTTTCATCATCTTCGAAGCTTTCTGTGAAGTTAATTGGATTTTCATCAAGGATTGGCCACTCATCGTCTTCACACCGACCGCGCTGTTCTTCATCTGTTCATAATCGAATTAAGTACTCAATCAGGTAATTGAAAACATTAATCTACTCGATTTTTCAAGGGGAATAAAAGCCCCATAAATTCGATGGGTAACAACATCGAATCGGGGTTCAATGGAGGGAAATCAAATCTAGGGTTTATGTTTGATTTGGGAGAATCTGAAATAGTGTATAAAAAAATAAAACCGGATCATAACCGCGGCTAAGGCCTTGGTTCACCGGTTCCCATGCTTCACCCCAAACAGAAGGTCTCGGGTTCGAGACCCCACCCTCAACCATTTTTTTTTGGGCTTTTTAAGCCTCTAAAATTATAAAAAAATTGTAAAAATTATAAAAATATTTTTACAAACATTAGAAATTTTAAAACAATTTAATTATTTTCTGAAATTTATTTTATTCATTTATTTTATTTGTTTTAAATAAATAAAATAACTAATTATTTTTTACCAATTTATAAGTTGTATAATACATAATTATACAATAAATAGATTGAATCCAATATATACATAGGTATATATTATCCAATTATCAAAACATTTTTTATTTGATTAAATTACATGTATATAATTTTATATAATCGTATACACTTTATAACCGTGTATATACTTAACATACAATATATAGTTAAGTTCACTTATGTATAAATGTATTATATACATATAATCATGTTATAATTATACATATAATTACTTGATTATATATAATATGAATATAATTATACATATACAATTTATTAATAAATTGTATAAATGTATAACTTACACGTATAAATTTTATTAAAGTTCTTGACATAATCACTTTCAATAAATTCGTTTATTTCAAGACATTTCAACCGAATAAAATTTATCAATTTAACTACCATAGAAATCCTAATACATTCCCAAATTCCCAAATCGTTATATTCTAACTCGAGACACCCGTTCCTTAGGTCAATTATAAGGAAATCGTGGTGTCTAAACTATCACGTCCAAATTCCAATCTCATCAATCAAGTGAGTATTCATATCCCCTTTTTATATCATTTCCTATTGGGGGAAATCATGTGATACAATATATTCTATCATGATATTCTATTGTTATTTCATTTTCAATTCAATTCAAGACAGGTTATGTTATTACTTGCAATACGTGAACATACTGTGATAAACTGGACGACAGTAAACCCTAATTCATCAATCAATCAATCCTGGCAACAATGTAGATCTACTGGTTTGGATAACCCACCCCATATGGCTTACGAGTGGTGATTGTGCCAGAGGCAAGTAGTCAATCTATGGTGTTTTGTGTGGAGTCTATTATATGCAAGTGTCAAGTCAAGGGTTTATATTGTGTCGGTTTATCTATATGCTTCGCGGTTGCCATATAAGTCTTAATATTACCTTGTGAATTGAATTACAATCGATGGATCAATCAATCAATCTATATGTATATTCAAAACTGTGATTACTCACCAGCTAACTCGTTAGCTGACTTTATTTTCTCACATGATTTCAGGTTAAGCAAGATAGTGGACTTCTACGTGCTCCTAAGACCGGACCTAGTTAAAATAAAGACAATTATTATTTGTGGTTTCGATTGTTGTATTTGTGTATGTTGTACTTATTCTATCATGTAATCTGATTTTAATATTATTTCCACTATTAGACAACCATGTGTATGAACAATCCATCATTCCCTCGTCCGCTCCGATGATTCCGCCGTCGGTCGGGGTGTGACAAATACCTACTTTGTGAAAAGTCTGTAGAGATCATGAAGCATGTGTGAGTCAATCTTAAGAGTAGATTGATGACTCAGGCATGATGATGATTTGGGAAGTTGAGGACTGGATCAGTGATTCCTCAGGTGTTGCTCTGAACATTCTTCCCCTTTTTTGTAGCATCATCTTGAGAGCTAGTGAGCTAGAAAAAGAAGTCAATGAGACTTGGATAGGTACATGCCTAACAGACCTCTCCGTCTGTTTCTCAGCTAGTTTAGCCTTGAGATTGTCAATCTCAAGTTGCTGAGTGGCTGACATGTTCTCTAAGATCCTAACCTGAGATTCAAGGTTTGAGACCTTAGAGATCAAGTACTGAATAGTGAGTTGCATACTTCCCTCATCTTCAAGTGAAGAATCATGGGGAGATGAGATAACATACCTAGTATGTTCAGTCTCACCACCAGATATGGCTTTCTTGGCACCCTGGATACCTTTGCTCAAAGTTATCTCTTTCAGAGACATCAATGGGCAAAGTTGCCATAGACTCAGTCTGATTGATGTTACCACTGTCCTGAGAGCTCAATGAGAGACTCTGAGTAATGGCAGCTGAGCCTACATGAGTCCCCTGCACATCAGTGGGACTCACCTCCGTTGTTGGCTTCTGATGGGGGCTAGAGATAAGGATCTCTCTTGGCTCTGTTGATCTTGGAGAGGGTGTTGTAGATAAACTTTATGGCCATGGAGAGATGTTATCTCTTCATCAGTTTAAGGAGCAGATCAGTAAAAGATAGAGAGGTTAGGCCTACTGATCGGGAACTATTGGCTGCACAGGGGAGTGTAAATACTCACCCTGTGGGCTAAAAGCTTGGTTGTTAGGCTCTTAGGTTTGAGACTGAGGAGACTTAAAGCCCATATTGAGGTCAATGGTGAAGGATGGTGGGACCTCGGACTGAGTGGGAGCCCATTTTCCACTCTAGTCCTTTTAGGTTGAACTGGAGGAGCTTGTTCAATCAGAGTGGATTGAACAAGGGTTCGTTTGGGGTGTCTTTGGTAAGTGAATTTGATGGATGGAGAAGGTAATGTTAGCATTGTGTGGTGGTTGCTGGGTGGGTTCATCACCTGTGGGTTAACAGGGATGTCACCAGGAGCTATGCACTCAATCATGTCTGGAGGTAAAGGAGTATACTGCCAGTAAAGTTGATGGACACCTTCTTCAAAGTTTTGAAGATGGCAGGCCGCACTTGAGGAATAGTTAGAGCAGCTGCGCAGACAAGCTTGCTCTGTTCCATCCCGCAATTTATGAAGTGTTGAATGTATCGGGGATACATGAAGAATGTCTCCCTTCTAAGATTCCAATTAAATTGGTCAACACAACCTTGAGTAATTGAAGTGCAGGCCTCTCACCAACCCGTGAACTAGGCATCCTAGTTCGTATGGGATTGATCCCATCCCCCAGAGTTGTTGGATAGGCAGTGAAGAACGATGTGCAGGAGAAACTTCCAATGATGTGAGAAGTTGAATTTGTATACGGTTGACCTGCTCACATCTCCACCATTAGGGGTGTTCAAAAATATCCGTATCCGAAAATCCGATCCGAAAACCCGATATTCCGAACCCGAATACCCGAAAATTCGATACCAAAATTTCGGATACCCGAATTTCGGATAGCCGAAAATTCGGATTCGGATATCAATTTCTAAATATTTCGGATATTCGGATATCCGAAATATCCGAAAATATATATATTTTTTAATTAATACTTTAATATTATATTATATATATTCCGGTTCTTATTTGTTTGTCACTGCTCTCGAAAGTCAAAACTCAAAAACCATTCAAAACTCAAACTCAAAGTCTCAAACCCTAGCAGCCGAAGTCGACCTCTACCCAACCGCCGGATATCCGAAAGTCGCCTGAGTCGACCGTCGCGCTGTCGACCGTCGGGTCTACTGTCGACCCTACCACCGTGTCTACTGTCGACCGTCGACCTCTACCCAACCGTCGACCGCCACCTTTACCCAACCGCCACCGCTGTTGAGGCTAAACAACAGCAAGTCAGCAACCACCTGCTCCAAAGCCGACATCAGGTATGTGGTTTATAGTCGACGACCGCTACAGTATCTATGCTTTATTCTTTGCTGTATCTATTGATGTAATTTGGGTTTCTAAGTGCTAGATCTAGTATAATAGATCATATATTATCTGCCAACTCACCGATGTAATTTGGGTTTCAAGTGCTAGATCTAGTATTATTTTAGTTGGTTCCTAACGTTGTATGACTTTTTGAAGATGATTTCAATTTCAACTTAGTGTCAATTTGAGTTCTTCTTGATTCGATGCTTTATGTTCTTCTATGTTCTTTAACAGATTCGATGCTTTATGTTCTTTATGTTCTTTAATAGCATGCTTTATGTCTTATTTTTCAGTTTTCGATGGCTGATGAAAATGTGCTTATAGCATTCCAGAGGCAATGCTAGCAACTCTGATTGTGAGCTAGTCTCCAGAAATGAGGTGGTGTCAAAGAAGGCTAAACAAAGGAATCAAAAACAGAAGAAAGATGGTAAACAGACTAAACCCCCACTGTAAGTGAATCTTGTCAACACGTGCAAATAAAAAAAGATCTGTTTGGTGGGTTCATTTTACCGAATGTGATGTTGTTGATATGGCTGAATGCATATATTGTCATAAAAGAGTTGGTTGTTCTACTAAAAATGGTACTACCCCTATGAAAAATCACATTGGGTCATGCAAGTGTATCCAGCAAATATTGATAAAAAGCAAAAAACTAATTGATCTTGAGTCTAGAACCCATGTTAGTGATGATGGGTCAATTCAAAAGATGTCAATTCCGAAGTTATGGGAGTTTAGTCAAGAACTAATTAGGAAAGCTTTATCCAAAATGTTAATTGTTGATGAATTGCCTTTTTCAACTGTTGAGCGAGAGGGGTTTCGTGAATTTTGCAAGGTTATGAATCCTTATTTTTTTGTACCTTCACGTTCAACTGTAAGAAGAGATTGTTATAGTTTGTTTATTGAGGAAAGGAAGAAAGTTATCAGATATATTTAGAAATATGTCATCCAAAGTTTGTTTAACCACAGACACATGGACTTCAGGTCAAAATTTATCTTACATGTGTTTGTTGGCTGCGCATTTCATAGATGATGAATGGATTTGCATAAGAGAATTATTAATTTTTGTCCAATTGCTTCATTCGGGGCTCTTAATAGGCGGGGCGGTTGAAAAGTGTTTTGTTGAATGGGGTTTAAAAAATTTTTGACTGTGACGGTTGACAATGCTAGCTCAAATGATGTAGCCATTCAATATTTGCAAAAAGTTTTTAATCATTGGGAGTGTAGTGTTTTGAGGAGATTTTTTGCATATGAGATGTGCGGCTCATATATTAAACTTGGTTGTTAAAGATGGACTTAGTAGTTTAAATTCATCAGTCAAGAAAGTTCGTACACTTGTGAAATATGTTAGGTCTTCTCCCAATAGACTTGATAAGTTTAAAGTAAGTATTGAAGAAGAGAACATTGATAGTAAGAGTTTAGTTTGTATGGATATTGAAACTCGATGGAACTCCACCTATTTGATGCTAGAATCTGCTATTAAGTTCAAGAAAGCTTTTTCTAACTTACTTTTGAAAGATTCTCAATTTGAGAAAGAGATGAAAAAGTGTGAGGGCGGTTTGATTAATGAGTTGATTGGAATAATGTTCATGGCTGTTACCTTTTTTGAAGATCTTTTATGAGGCTACCTTAAGATTTTCTGGTTCCCGTTATGTGACTTCCAACATGTATGTGAATGAGATATTTGGGATTGGTACGGTGATTGATGTTTTACAAGAAATAGTGACAGTTTAGTTAGTAAAATGGCACTTGAGATGAAAAAAAAATATCAAAGTATTGGGGGATTTAATAAGCTTAATCATTTTTGTTCATTGCCAAGGTTCTTGACCCTCGATGGAAATGGCAATATATTGATTTTATTGTTCAAGAAAAGTTTGTAGATGGGAGTATCAAGTTAAGCCTTGACTTAAACTTGCGTACTTTGTTCGAGGTTTATAAAAAATATGCCAGCCTCGAAGGAGAATGCCTTTGAGACATCAATATCAGCATCAACTAGTGAGGTATGTGGTGGTGACCAACCAATGGACATTGAAGAAATCATGGCCAAGAGATTTGAAATGGCCATGGGAAGTTCCGATTGTCTTCGAGTAAAACTGAATTAGACAAATATCTTGGTGAAGAGCGGGAACCTAAGGACCCATACTTTGATATTTTACAATGGTGGAAGCTTAATCAATGTCGATATCCTATTCTTGCTAAAATGGCTCGAGATATTCTTGCCATTCCAGTTTCCACGTTGCTTCGGAGTCCTCTTTTAGCACCGGTGGACGAGTGCTTGATGCTTTTCGAACGTCCCTAACCCCCAAAATGTTTGAAGCGTTGGTATGTGCACAAGATTGGCTACGTGCTACCAATAGAAGATTATGATTGATGATACCTTACTTGAAATTGAGAATATGGAAAGGTTTAGTGTAAATTATTATTTTAACTCAAATTGTAATTATATTTTATGTTTTGTATTTTTAATAGTTCTTCTTGTATATCATAGATTTGAAGGACTTAGCTATGGAACAACCACGATAATCATTGATGAGACGATTGAAGAAAGTTTTTAGTTTTTGAAATATGTATATCATAGATTTGTATTGTTACCTTTTTTTATAATATGTTATTTTTAAAATTATTGTTGGAATATTTAAACACATACGATTCTCATTTATCGAATGTTTTTGAGTTGTTGACTTATAGTTGTGGACTTGTGGTGAATGGTGATGATGCAAAAAAAATGGACTAGTCGGATACTCGGATAGAAGAATGAATGGAGATTTGTTTTTTATGTTTTAAGATGTTTTAGGTTGGATGTATTTGTACTTTGAGTTTTTGTATTTAACTTAAACACTATGTTATTTGTCTGTCATGTTCCTCAATCTTGTCTTTCCATCATGTATTGCTGCTTCTAATCTGTTAATGACATCCATGGCGCTGTTTTCAGATTTAAACTCAGTGAGTTGAACATGTCACACGCGGATGAGGATCCTTTGTTCAGTATCCTACAGATCCTCACCAAGACTGCAGAATGAAAACAATGGTGAATAATGTTTATTGTTACTGATTACGGATACTGTGTCAATGGGTGAATAATATTTGGATGTATTGCTACTTAAGTTTACAAATTATTTTTTTTTTTCGGATATTCGGATACTATCCGAATCCGTATCCGAATTTTCGGATATCTGAATTTCGGATATCCGAAATTCGGATACGGATTCGGATAGTAAAATCACTATCCGAAAATTTCGGATATCCGAAAATCGATATCCGAAAATCTGGATACCCGACTTTGAACACCCTATCCACCATATCCCATGAGGATGTATGTGCCATCTAAGTCTTCTTTGGGAAACTCAGTAGGAACTCTATCATCATGAAGCTCTAGATGCTCCCTGATGAGTTGTTCACTTATGATCAACTCCTGTCCACAAATGCGGGCCTTAGGATGCGAACCCCATTTAGGATTTCTCGGCTTGACCGTTTCTCAAAATTCGGTCATGTGGTTGGAGTAAACGGTGGGGTTAACAGTAAGTGTCATGAAGTAGGTTGATTCAGAAAGAAAGATGATGATTTCAGTGAAGTCAGCATCTCTTGACGAATCAAGTAATGCGATCTGGTTGTTCTAAGGGTTTAGCGCCATTGTAAGAGATGGTAAATTTGAGCTTGGGTGAATTGCAGGATTGGAAGTGAGAAATGTTTTAGGGCAGTAAATTGGTAAAAGAAGATGAAATTGAACAGTCTGGATTATTTTAATGGGAAGAATTGCGGTAATGGTGGTAGGGCGGGCGGTTTGCGGTTATGAAATAACAGTGGCGGTAAGGGATAAATTAAATAATCAGTCATCATCAACAAACTCTTTACCTTTTACAGAGTGTGGGCCCAAAAAGATACCCGTTACACAGTAAAAACTCCTTTTCCGGTATAAATCATTTCCGAAGGTAATTAGTCTTCCGAAGCAATTCTTTCTTCCGAAGCAAAGCATTGCTTCCGAGGTAAGAACTGCTTTCCGAATGAAGAGTTTTATAAGCTTCGGAAGTAGATCTGATATGAAATCAATCGCTTCTTCCGAGACTAAAAATAAAAACTCTTCCAAGAAGAAAATTTCCATGGAGGAATTTGACTTCGGAAGATATTTGGGAATATCTTCCGAGAGTTAATTCCTCTTCGGAAGAAATTTACACTGGGAATATTTCAAGGAGATCTTTTGTAACAGGGCTTAGATTGTATTGACACAAGACTTAACACATTAAAAAGTTTTCAAAAGAGGTTGTTTAATCAATGTTTATCATCCCAATAGCTGATATGAGATATTTAAACCTTTGTTCATCAAAAGCTTTTATTACAAATCAGCATATTGTTCATTTGAGTCAACTTTGATTAACTTTATCAGATTTTTCTCATGAATATTTCTAATAAAATGATACCTGATATCAATATGCTTTGTCTTGGAGTGCTTCACTGGATTGTCTGTGATGGAGATAGCACTGTTGTTGTCAATATGGATAGGAGTACTCATGAAGTTGAATCAATAGTCTAACATCAGGTTCTGAATCCACAGCAACTGTGCACAGCAGCTAGCAGCATCAATGTATTCAGCTTCAGCAGTTGATGTAGATACACAGGATTGTTTCTTGCATTGCCATGAAATGATCCTTCCACCAAGAAATTAACATCCTCTTGATGTTGATTTCTTGTCAATGTTGCAGCCACCATAGTCACTGTCAGAGTATCCATAGAGATTGAAATCACTATTTCTTAGATACCAGAGACCTAGTTTAGGTGCTCCTTTGAGGTATCTGAGGATTCTCTTTGCAGCAGCTAGGTAAGACACCTTTGGAGCAGCCTGATATCTTGCACAAATGCAAGTAGCAAACATGATATCAGGTCTACTAGCAGTGAGATACATCAGAGAACCAATAATTGCTCTATACCGATGTTGATCAGTATCCTCCCCCTCAAGGTCAGAGCAAAGATTATGGTTTCTGGGTATGGGTGTCTTGGCTGGCTTACAGTCCTTCATCTCAAATCTCTCTAAGATGTCACTGACATACTTGGATTGATTGATGAAGAATCCTTCCTTCAATAGCTTCACCTGAATTCCTAGGAAAAAGTCCATTTTTCCTATGGAACTCAACTTAAATTTTTGCTTCATAGTGCTCTCAAAGTCCTTACACATTTGGTCATTTGAAGAACCAAATATGATGTCATCAACATAGACTTGAACGAGAAAATGTCTTCTCCAGTCTTCCTGATGAAGAGAGTCATATCAATGGTACCTCTGGTGTAGCCATTCTTTAGGAGAAACTGAGACAAAGTCTCATACCACAGCCTAGGTGCTTGGTGTAGCCCATATAGAGCTTTGTCCAACTTGCACACATAGTCGGGGTGTTGTGCATCTTCAAATCCTGGAGGTTGACATACGTAGATTTCCCTATCTATATCCCCATATAGAAAAGCACACTTGACATCAAGTTGGTAGACAGTGAAGTTCTTGGATGCAGCATAAGCAAGGAAGATCCTAACTGCCTCAAGTCTTGCAACTGGTGCAAAGACATTAGTATAATCGATTCCTTCCTCTTAGGTGTATCATTGAACTACTAATCTTGCCTTGTTCTTGATAATCAAGCCTCTATCATCTTTCTTGTTTCTAAAAACCCATTTAGTGCCTATGGGTACTTGACCAGAAGGTAGTGGGCATAGATTCTAGACCTTTTGTCTTCTGAATTGAAGCAGCTCCTCCTGCATCGATTCAACCCAACTACTATCTTTCAAGGCATCTTCCACCTTCTTTGGTTCCATCTGAGAGAAGAAGCATGAGTACAAGCAGACATTCCCATGATGAGTTTGCCCTCTTGTTCTCACACCTTTAGAGACATACCCTATGATGTTTTCAGTTGGATGAGTGTTGTGAATCCTAAGACGAGGAATCACTTCCAGTTGCAGAGATAGGTCCAGGTTGGACATATTCTGATCAGGAACTGGATCACTCTGTCCAGCTGCTGTTTCAAAGTCATTTAATGAGGACTGATTGAATGACTGAGAAACATCATCAATGGTTGGCCGTGAAGTGTTATTAACAGTTGCCTGTTCCTTCAGAATACTACTTCTTTTAACCTGGTGTTGTAATGGATCACCTGAAGAGCTTTGAGGTTCATCAAGTGATTCACTTGTTGAAGCTTCACTATTCCTTGAGATAGTTACACTAACAGATCTATGAATGGTTGAAGCTTGTTGTCTTTCAGCTCTTGGAGAATTTAGAAGAGGTCTGGGTAGCTCAAATAGTTGATTAGCATCAGCATCAGCATCATCATCACCTTGAGTACCTGTTCCATCTGAAACATTCTCACAAGATGGTTTAGAATAGTTTGGAAACAATTCTAAGTCAAAGATATAATCAGGTCCATTCCCCCTAACATAAGGAGTGTGCTCATTTACAACTATATTAGATGACTCCTCAAATTGTTGATTCTTAATGTTGTATACTCTATAAGCTTTGGAGCTGAAGAGTATCCAATAAAGATAGCATCATCTGACTTCTCAGAAACTTTGCTAAGTTGTCTTTTGTGTTAAGTATGGTACACCTGCAGCCAAAGGACCTTAGAAAGCCAATGAACGGTGTCCTCTTGTTCCATAACTCATTAGGGGTTTTTCCATGGGGCTTAACTACAAGAACCTGTTCTGCACATAGCATGCAGTGCTAACTGCCTCTGCCCAGAATGTTAGAGGTAGTTTTGAATCAGTTAACATGGTTCGAGCAGCCTCAATAAGTGTCCTGTTCCTCCTCTCAGCAACACCATTTTGTTGAGGAGTTCTAGGAGCACTATATTGTCTGGCAATCCCTTTTGAGTCACAGAATGAGTCAAGAACAAAGTTCTTAAACTCAGTCCCTTGATCACTTCTAATGATCTTAACCTTGTGATCAATTTGATTTTCTATTTTAAGAATAAAAGATTTTAATGTTTCAGTAGTTTTATCTTTAGTTCTTAAAAAGAATACCCATGTAAATCTTGTAAAATTATTAACAATCACAAGGCAGTATGATTTCCTTCCAATGCTCATTATACTTGTGGGACCAAAGAGATCCATGTGCAATAAGTGTAATGGAGTAGTGATAGAATTAACACATTTGGATTTATGAGATGTCCTGTGTTGCTTCCCTTTCAGGCATGCAACACAGTTATCTTTGCAGAAAAATTCTTTTTAGGCAAACCATGTACCAAGTTATTTTAGCCAATTTATTCATTTTCTTAAAATTTACATGACACATACGTTTATGCCATAGCGTTGACTCATCACTATCAGCTTTGGAAAGAAACCATGATACTTCACCCATAGGAGAAGCATTGTTCATATCCAGTTTGTACATATCCCCTTTCCTGGGAGATCTAAGAAGCACCAATTTCGAAGGAATTGTCATCCCTGCTTTGAGGATAATGCACTCATGTTCTGTAAAAGCATTTGATGCTTCTGATCACAGAATTGAGAAACACTTAACAGATTGTGTTCAAGTTGTTTAACAAAGTGAACTTTGTCAATGTTTATTCTACCATTGGATATACTTCCTCTGCCTGAAATATATCCTCCGGCCTCACCTCCAAATTGGACAGGCCCTCCATCATAGTTCTGGAATTGTTGAAGGAGAGATCTGTTCCCTGTCATGTGCCTGGAGCATCCACTATCTACAATCCAGACATTGTTGTTCTTGTCAAATGGATGTCCCTGCACATAAGATGAGTTTGTTAGTTTGTTTGGAAGCCCAAGCCTTGCTGGTCTTGGGCTCTTCCAAAGATAATGACATAATTGAACCAAAAGATATGCATTGGGGTTCAATAGAGGTCGTTGAAGAGAGGTTGGGCTGCAGCATCTTCCTTGATCTTCCAGTCCATCCTTTGGTTGATCTTGGAGGATGAGCTTGTTGAAGCTTTTGCAGCATGGTCTTCTTCCGAATCTTCTTTCTTTTCGGAAGAAGCCTTCACCACCTTTTCTTCCAAAGCAGTCTTCTTCTGGGATGGTTTCAAGGGAGCTCTCTTGTTCCTCCGAACCTTAGAAGCTTTGGCTTCCGAAGTCATTTTTCCTTCGGAAGAAATACTTTCTTCCGAAAGCAACTTGGCTTCCGAGACCAACTTTCCCTTTTTCATCACTTAGACCGTTTGAAATGGTCCAAATGTGAAACCTTCCCTGACTCCTTCTTTTCTAACATTATTTGCATAATGTGTTCTTGCTAGATTGTAGTAACAATCTTTAGCCATGTGGTTGTGCAAACCACACATTATGCATGCGATGTTAGCCTTTTGGAATTTGAACATTGCTGTTTCTTGAACTTCTTTTCTTCATCAGCAACTTTCCCTTTCAACTTCTGATCCTTTGATAGGACTGGAGTGCTGGTACTACACTCCTTTCCTGAATCAGAAGTACCTACCAATTGGAATCCAGCAGAGATGAAGACACCTTTTTGCTTTGGGTCAATCTTCAGCTTGGACTCGGCAACTTTCTTGGAGTCTTTCTAGCAGCTTTAACTCTGCTTCTTCTTGTCTTGGTGGTTAGGATTTGATCTTCAAGGTGGAGATGAGTGTATCTTCCTGTTTCTCCCCTGTGGTGGCCACTATTTTTGCCTCATCCTTTAATTCCAATGGAGAAGGGTCATAGTTGGAACCTCTTGCTCCTCAGTACCACATCTAGGTAGTCTAATAGACTCATAAGAGTGTGGTGGAGCTATTTCATTGGTTCCCAACCCTCTTTTGTTTTGATAAAACATTTTGGAATGGGAGGATGATGCAAGATAGCTTGGAAGTTTTGCTCAGCACTAGCTTGCTTCCTGGCCTGAGCCTCAGCAATGACAAGCGGGGCTTGTGCTTCAGACAGCTTGGATATCAGATCTTTGATTTGAGACTTGTAATTTGGTTTGTTCATGGTTTAAAAGAGATACAGTTTTCTCTAACTCCTCAATTTTCTTTTGATAGTCAGATTCAGCTCTTTTAAAGTCAGATTTTAAGATATTTAAAGACTCAACATCAGATTTGATTTCCATACTGTAATCCTTATAAAGTTTAACCTTAGCAATACAGGCTGGAGTGCAAAGATGTTCATATACCTGAGCATCATCTGTTCCGGCCATGAGTGCTTGAGCGGTAGTCACATCCTGTACCATAAAGCTCCAGTCAACTTCTTGAGCTATTGCAGCTGTTTCAGTTGTCTTCTCTTCAGGCTTTAAGGTTGAGGGATGTGTGGAGGCCTGTGGGGTTCCCGGGTTGTTCTTGGGAGCCTTGCATTCCCTAGCAAAGTGACCCAGTTGGTTGCAGTTGTAACACTTTGCTTTGGTCTTGTCAAACCCAAACTTGCTGTTTACAGGGTTTTGAGGGAATTCCTTCCAGTTCTCTTGAAGAACTTCTTCGCTCTGTAAGTTAAGAGAGCCATCTGTTGGACAATGTCCACATACTCTACATCATCTGGACTAAAGCACTCAAGATCATCAAAGCAATATTGAAAATCACCAGAGTGTCCACTTCCAGATACAAAGGCACAACTATCCTGAAAGGAGTTGTGTTGAGCCTGTTGAGACCTTGGAGTCTCAGGTAGAGTAATGTAGGGTCCATTATGTGAGTTGTCAGGGTAGCACAACAAATGATGTTGTGGTTCCATGCTTTCCCTTTCAACCACATGAAGGGCTGAACTCAGTTGGTTATTGGAGTTTGCAGAGGAGTTTTGCATGTTCATCTCCATCTGGAATGCACTTAGAATACCATACAACTCTGCGAGAGAAAGAGTCTTAAGGTCCGAAGTTCTCTTGATTACAACACAATAGTGTGTCCATAGTTTAGGAAAGAAGACATGAACTTCCTAACTATGTCTCTGTTCTCAAGAGGTACTCCAATATCCACCAAAGTATCCACTGTCTCAACATACTTGAAATATTGTTGAGTCAAGGTCTCACTAGCCTTGAAAGTGAAGTTTTCAAACTGCTGCTTTAAGAGATCTTTCTTGTTCTCTTAGTTTCCTTGGATCCTTCATACATGAGCTTCAGTGCATCCCATAGATCTTTAGCTGTCTTGCACTTCTTGAAGCCTCTGTAGATGAGTTTGAAAGAGCAGTTTGAAGAGAAGTCATAGCCCTTTGATCAAGCTCTATTCTTTTATTATCTTCTTCTGAGTAATCGTCCACATCTTTTGGAATGATACGATTACCAGTAGCAGAAGTAGTGCTTGGTATGAAAGGACCATTGACAACAGAGTCCCACATCCTTGAGTCTTGACACTTGATAAAGCCTTCCATTCTTATGCACCATGTGCAAAGTCTTCAGGGGTGATCAATGGGGACTTGGTCATGGTACCAGTTTCCATATCAGCTTTAGTGAGAGCGGCCATTTGAGTGAGTGAGTTGTAGGGAGGAGCGAAAAACAAGTTGATTTGGATGGTAAGATCTCACAATCAAGAGCTGGGAGCTCTGATACCAATTGCAGGATCGGTTTTGGTCACTTAACAAGTGGTTTTCTCTCAAACTCACGTAGAACAACACTCAGAAGAGTCTAGCAAGAGTTATCACAATATAACATGTAACAAGCAGTAATAAACACATGAAGTAAATTTTCAAGGTACTTTTATATATTGCTTCTCAACTCAAAGGATTACAAGACTCTTACAAGCTCAAGCTCTCTTCCTAGTGAGTTTAAATGAGAATACATATATAATACTACCTACAGCCGGATATACTTTGATACTAGCTGGAAACCTCTAACCAAAGCCTATACTACAAGACTATAGGTTAAGGTATCTCAGACATTTTATCTGAGATTTGGTAGTCAGGACATGTCCCTGACTTACCTTTTGTCACCAACTAAAGTTGGTAACATGTACTATCATAAAAAGGTGAACAGTGGAATAAAGTATGGCCAACAACATGGCTCTTTAGGAAGAAGCCATGCTGTATCAGAAGTCTGCAGTGGAATGACAGAGACCATACTTATGTCCACTGGTCATAGCAGTGTCTTCCGAAGGTTAAATTGCTTCGGAAGAATAACTTCTTCCGAAGCCACTTATACTTCGGAAGACTGCTTCTTCCGAGGCTTGGGACTTCTTCTTTGTCTTCGAAAGTAGAGTTTGTCTTCAGACGTTTTCTTTAAACTTGTCTTCAGCTGTTGTTTTCAGACTCTGTCTTCAGCTGATGTCTTCAGCTGATGTCTTCAGACTTTGTCTTCGGAATAACTCTTCAGACTTCGGAAGTTCTCATACTTGGTTTCGAAAGCCTTTGAATGTAGTACCAAAATTGACTATGTGAAGTGGTTTTGGTTGCACCAGCCTTATAATGACCCAACACGGTGGGTGTTGAATATGGAGAAGAAGATAAAAAAAATAGTATTTTTGTCTTTTTTAAAAACACCAACAGAGAAACTTAACCTTTGTTAGTATGAGGGATCATCAGTGTGCACTCTTTATATAGTTCAGCCCCTCATCTGTAATTTATTAAAAGTAAGGACGAAAGTTACAATACGTGCATACTCAGGGACTGTCCGTGCAAATTACTCTAATTTTTAAGAAATTTAGATTTAAAATATGTCAATTTATAGTTGAACCTTTACATTTTGGTATAAAATGCGTACGCTTGTATCCTGATAGTCTAATGCCATAAGTAATATTTAAAATAATTGATTAGGTAATATTTATGAGTAAAAGAAGACTTGTTAAATATAAGAGTAAATTACCATTTGCATACCTGAGGTTTGGTGATTTTGACCATTTGCATCCCTACAGTTTAAAAATCATCATATATCCCCTAACGTTTTATTTTTGTTCCCATTTGAATCCAAAACACTAACACCGTTAACTTATTCTGTTAACTTTTTGTAAAAAGACTAAATTGCCCTTTCTCTCTTTATCTATTTCTCTCTCTATCTCTTAACCCTTAACCCACAGCCCCTACCCACTCCACCACCACAACCACCGTCACCACTTCCACCGCCGTCACCACCGTCATCCACCACCACCGCCATGACGCTAGCTCGCCTACTCCTCCGCACCCTCCGCTGCATCTCCGTCACAACCACCACCTCAACCTCCAAACCCTATCTCTCCACCCCCAAACCCCAAACCCTACCTCCCTAACCCCCTTCCGATCCTTCGCATTCTCCTCCGCGTGTTCTCTCCTATCTTGACCGATTGGAGCCCAAACATGCTCCGTTGAAGAACATGGTCTTCTTCATGCTCAAATCGTCGATCAAAAGAGTGTTGCCGGAGTTCGAAACAACTTACAATGAACTCTTTGATTCGCTTGAATTGGAGTTGGGTCAAAAGGGTAAAGCTTTGTTCAACGACGTCGGCGAACAGGCGACATTCCGGTTCCTTGGCCAGACGTATTTGCAGACCAACCCGGAGGAGACGATGATCGGAAAAGATGGTCCGAAGCTCATTAGCACATAGGTGTTGTTCAATCTCGCACCTTTACTCCATTTAGGGCTCTCATGGTTCGTTGAAGAGCCTTTACTCCACACTTTTCGGCTACCTCCGGCGATGATCAAGAAAAACTACCAAAAACTCTACGATTTCTTCGAATCGTTTTCATCTCCGATCATCCAACACGCAGAATCATTATCAATTTCGAAGGAAGAAGCTGTACACAACATTCTGTTCTTGATGGAGTGATGAGAGAGAGAGAGAATGTGTGTGTGTGTTTATATTTGAGAAAGAAAGAGAGAGAGAAAGAGAGTTTGTGGTGGTAAAGAAGAAAAGAAGATGACGTTGATGGTCCTATTAAATTATGACAAGGGTAATTTCGATATTTTATAAAAAGTTAACTGAATTATTTAACGTCGTTAGTCATTTGGATGCAAATGAGAACAAAAATAAAACGTTAGGGGGTATATGAGGATTTTTAAACTGTAGGGATGCAAATGTTTAAAATCACCAAACCTCAGGGATGAAACGGTAATTTACTCTAAATATAATTAACATAAAAAGGTACTCAAATAGTTTAACTTGTTACATAAACATTGTTTAATAAAACATGTATATAAATATATATAAATAAATGAGTTAAACGGATCAACTTATAAACCCGTTTGGTTGACACAAACACAACTATTTAGCTAAACGTGTATATGGGATTGTCCACATGTCATTTAATCTAATAAAAACATGCGAACTCGTGTTACGTTTGTGTTTTGTGTCACGTGATAAAACCACACCTGCAGTGGGTGTGTATTTATATACATTATCTAAACGTTAGATGCCATCCGTTATTGTAGATATAAAAACCAATACATTCATGTGGATTAAAAATAAAGGTGACCAACGTCGAAGTACCAATCATATATAAAGAGAATATGTTTTAATTATCTTATATCGTCTAGCAAGAGTGTTGAACCATGAGAAGTTAATGGTTGGTAATTAGATTAGCTTGATTTTATTGTGTTGACATAATATACACAAAACAGTGATTAAATTCAACTGATCACACAGTTAGTTCGATTTAAAACAAATAAATAAAAGGTAATCACACAACAGGCTCAATTTGCTAGCAGTTTGTGTAATTTCATTACTCAATGTTACTAACAAGTTACATGGACCTAGCCATGTTCAATAGGTATAACAATTGATAATACGAGACTAGGTAACATGTATACTAAAAGTTAAAACATTCCTAGTGTGATATATTATTATCAAAATTTTAAACAAATATTGTTATATTAACGAGGATGAAAAGGTAGTGGACACATAAAAGGAATGAGATTGACGATACGGACAATAGAATAATCCCACTTTTACAATGACCAACACTCCACACACATGTAACGCTTTCAGACATACTTCACGTCAAAAAGTTGTCTAAATCTATAGAAAAAATTTTAAAACGATATTACAATGCGTATTTTTTAATGTATAATCACCTATATATGTCCTAAAACATCAACATACAAACACATTCTTATCAAAACTTCAACCTAATTAATTGAAGCCATGTTTTTTTTGTTATCCATACCACTTTTCAAATTTATTTTCATAGGTTTTTTAATTGAATTGCTAATTTTTATATAAACTCTTCAAGTAAATCTTTTCACCCTTCATCTTACTTACACTTGAAGATGTCCTATGAAAACTGCCAAAATAGTTAAATAACATGTACTGAGTTGAGTAGAATTGAAGAACAATACAAATAAATAAATAAAATATTTCAAGTAATGAGAAAAGTCAAAGGATATGAGAAAAAGACTGCAATGTATGAGTATGCTGATTTGCGCATTATGGGTGAACATACATACAAAAAAGTGCCCATGGCAACATAATGTGTAATTTTTGCCTTTTCGAGCCTTTATGTGAGTTTTGAGAGCTAAAAAAAATTATCATCAAGCCGATACATCAAATACCTATCATATCAAAAATAGAATTATGAGAGTGTATATATCAAAAAGAACAACTAGAAATCACTTTCAATGATCATATAGCCGTTACCAACGATGTATTTCTTTTCAATGGCTACAACAGTTTTTAGCCGAATAAAACAGTTAGTTACTTTTACCCATTACAAGCGTGTTTATTGGATGGGAATGGAAAATCGAGTAGAAACCGGGGGTCCAAATGGTTAGGAACCATTTTCACTTCTACCGGTTAATAACTGTTCCGTTTTAAAGTTGTGTCATCTAATCAATTAATTTGTGCACCTCTTTGGCGTTACTGCTTCAAATCATTCCAAAATTCAAACCAAATTTGCATATGTTAAGTTACCATGCGTAAATGTCACACCCCCGCTGGTAGCGGAAACACGGGGATGCGAGCTAGACGGGATCGTCATAACACATGGTATACGATAGAGAAGCAATATAAATATGATGACAAGCGTGTCATGACGACAACCGAACAAAATGGAGACTTGTGTCGTGTTCAGTCAATATTCACGACAACATAGCCATAAGCATAACATGTAAGGAATCACATAACCATATAGAATAACATTGTTTAGTCTACCACAACCCTGGAACAAGTGTTCAAAAGAAGTTAATTTGTTTAGTGACTACAACATGTTAAAAGAATTGTTCCTCATGTATATTCAGTCTCAAAATGCTTCATAGGGTCTCCATTAAAAGGCAGCACTCCTAGAAACTTCAATTACCTTGATCACCTGAAAAGAGATGCTCAAACGGTCAACATAATTGTTGGTGAGCTTCGAAGGTTTTAAGTGATAAAATATGTTAAGATGAAAACAGTAAGTAAGTTTAATAAGAGTTACCGTAACTACACTTATGTGTAGGCGGTTTTACCGGTTATAAATAGCTACAGCCAAACATATCCATCGGTTCCACACGGGAATTGATGGCTGTATAGAAAGCATTCCCAAAGCGTAAATAGTTCAAAATGACGTAGCAAGATCCACAAAACGCATACGTATAGTTTACAACCAAACCAATCCTTAGGTCCCATTACCGGGATTAAGGGTTGTATTGAAAGATTTTCCATAGCATAATAAGTTTAACATGACGTAGCTAGATCCACAAAGCGCATACGTAATAGGTTACAACCAAACCAATCCTTAGGTCCCATTACCGGAACTAATGGTTGTATTGAAGGGCAAGTTTCACATGACGTAGCAAGATCCACGAAGCGCATACGTGTAGATTACAACCAAACCAATCCTTAGGTCCTATTATCAGAATTAATGGTTGTAATGGATGCTCGGCAAAGAAGAACCACAAAGTAGACCCACAAAAAAGAACCACACCGCCGAGAACATCCAAGGTCAATAGCATTCACAAGTAACATCATACCACACATAACATCAAGTAATAGCGCATAGTAATGTAAAGCCACCAAGTAATATACAAGGTAGCAACATAGCATAGAGTCAAGAGTCATAATAGCATCATTCAACAAGATAAGCAAGATAAGTTAACCATAAATGTTGCAGCAGACTTCCACTAGGGAAGGTGCTTGAAAATGTGTTAAGTAAGCGAGCATTCTTTTCCCTCAATTTGGAAATGTTTAAAGATTATATAAACATCAAAAGGGGCCACGAAACTCGCAGTTATGTGGTGAATATGTATGATGAACTCCTCAAACTTGTATGTATGAACGATCAATCACCTATTAACAGTTATTAAGCATTAATGATATGCCTGCTGTTAATAGTATTGTTTAGTTAAGTCGGGGCATATCGGTTCGGTCGTGGGTAACACTTGAATTACAAACTCACACGATAGATCTTGTGTAGATCCGAGTACTGGAAGCGTTGCCATTGTAGATGATATTTTGTAAAAGTGTATTGTTTTCAGAGAAGTATTGTTAAGTACTCGTGTTATAAATCGTTTGTTACTAATTGCAAAATGTTAAGTTGATTGGATTTGACATAACATTTCCAATCCAATAGTGTTAATCTAAAGATCATCATTAGCAATGGCAACCGTGTCGATGTCACCTTAACATCACACGACAACACACACCACACACAGGAAGACTTCACATACAATGATTCCATTTGCAACACAGACCAGACGCACGCTGGACCCTTCATTCGCACGAATTAACTCTCAGTCGTGCGAATCAGCTTCATTCGCACGATTGAACCCTCATTCGTGCGACTAAGCACTCAGTCGTACACACAGCACCCAATCGCACGACTCAACCTTCCATTCGCACGATTCAGCCTTCATTCGTACGAATAAGCTTCATTCGTACGACTGAACTCTCATTCGTGTGACTGGACCTTCAGTCGCGCGATAACCCTTCGCACACATTCAATCCGCACTGACTCAATCGCACACAATCTCAATCGCATGCATTCATTCGCACGACACGCACATACGCATGACTTAGTCGCACGACTCACCCCAGTCGCACCACTCAGTCGCACGATAGACTCAGACGCATGACTCAGTCACACGACACTCAGTCGCACGGCTCATTCGCCTGAAAGACCAGGTCGCCTGAATAGTAAGTTCGCGACTGCTGAAGTGCAGAGCAGCGTCCAGCTGCTCCTGGCACGAGTTTCACACATCAAGAACCTCCAGAAACACTCATCTAACATCTCTAAGTAAGAAGCATACTAAAAAGGCTACACACGCACCCCCCGACCCTCTTGTGCTCGGTTTGAATCCCGAACACACGAAACCCTAGAATTCGCAATGTAAATGAGCAAAATGGACGACCAAGGTCGTCTACCTACTTGAAAGTGTTGTCGGCTGTAGTCGAGGTTCAACCGACGAAAACGAGACGAAACGGGGCGGTTTCGGTGCTAAGATGAGTAGAAAAGTGGAGAAGAAGGGAGTGAAGAAGAAGAAGCAGAATGTGAAGGCTAGGGCTGGTGTGGGGTATTTATACCCAACCTAGTTTGGCAATTTGTCAAGTTTAGTCCCTGCACTTAGCCCCCGAGTCCCCAAACTTGTTTCGGTTGAAAACAACGTAAATATGCGCGTTATATTACTTATAGGGAAGTATTTAATGTTGTTTGTATCTTGAATATGTTGTTATTACTAATGTTTATATTATATAACATATATAGTTAGTGATGTCGGTTGTGATACCCGTAAGCGTTTTGGATGATAAGGTTACAAATAATGGTATCACAACTGTAAAAACCCAAACCAGTATGATGTCCTCACGAATATCTATGAAGGTGAGGAATGAATGTTCTAAGAATAGTTAACGAAACTCACGTTAATGACGACCGGTGGTGACGGATGTCACGGTAAAAACAACGAATGTAGATAAAGACCATTTGCGGCATCACCTCCATCCGATGATTAGCACTGCACCATCGTATGCATCACATCAGCACAAACACTAAACCTTTCCATCATTTTTTTCCATTGTTGTGAGGGAGAGTGAGATTGCGGTGGCTCTACACCACACTTTTGTCTTTATTGCCTCATATGCTCATATCCACACACGCGTCCAGATCACTTTCACTTTCATATACCGTAGTGTGCGGAGCACCCATTGCAGTAAGCCTACAAGTAATTAAGTGAAATAACAATCACTAGCATAACCTAGTAAATGATATATGCCCCTCATTCTTTAAATGATCAATTCAAATATAATATAACGACATGAAATATGTTTAGTTTAAAACAAGTAGGATTAACTACCATTAAAAAATCTAACCGAAATAATATAACTAAATATTCGTTGTAAGCACACGGATAAACGCCCATTGGTTGTTAAATCCAGATATAACCCGACACCGGAGAAAGCCTGGTTAACCTGACATTCTCGAACCCCTTTACTCAGGGCCGACCCATCTATATCCTAAAAAAGCATTGGGCTTGGGGTCCCAAAAAGTAGGGGGCTATTTAAAAAAAAATGGTATACCTAGACCATTCAACTCACTATTACTCACGGATATTGGCCATCTGCAATCTGCAACAGTGGTGGTGGATTGTGGAATGTTACCTAGCGACTAGCATCCCTTTTTCTCGTTTAGAGTTCCCATCACAGTTCACCCATCGCTTCAATCATGTGTTGCACTCCGAACTTTGATAGTCCAATGGGTATGACTTATGAACCGGTTGCGCCTGCTGGCTCCCGCCTGCTACAGGCAACGACCTGCACTTTAAAGGTGACCTGCACTCTGATCTACAATAGTCCGATGGTCCATTGAACATTGATCTCAATCCCTTTGAAATTCGAATATTCGAATATCGCTTGTTTTAATCTCAGATTTATAAAGGTGTCCGTTACCTTTCACGGCTTTACTCCTCTTTGAATCTCTAAAATGAAGATCTATTTACGAAGTTGGAATTCATAATAAGGTCCTTTAGGAATGCAGAATCGAAGGTCCTCTTTGAATCTCTGAAACTACTCTTCTTCTCCTCTTTTACTCACTTTGAATCTGTAATATCACTTAGCAATAGCAACTAACAAGTTAGCAGGTTAGTCTTTTACTCTCATAAATCTTAATTGATGACTTTTGTTTTAACAGCTTTCAGTGCTATAATTTGATTATGAGTTAAACATTAGGTTAGAGCACTTAGATTGTCAGAGGCTGCTTTGATTTGGTATTAGTTTAAATTATTATGATTTTGATTTTACTTGCCTGGTATTTTTAAAAATTAGACTGTTTTGGTTAGTTTTTTAATTAGGTTGTTTTAACTGCTTAATTAGGCTGTTTTGACTGCTTATTAGGCTGTTTTGATTAGTTTTGTTAGGTAATTAGGTAATTAGTTTATAAGTTGATTGGAAAATATGAGCAGAAACTTAAAAAACATGAACAAACAATTTACACGTAGTCATATGATAAAACGCCCCATTTTTTTAATTTGAATGGGGCTCGCTGCTCTACTGCAGAACACCAATTGATTTCGCTTATGAATTCTGATCAACTGATCATCGAAGCGAAACGAGCATATAACCTGAATCGACAATCGCAAACACTAATCGATTGCAGTAACGACTACGCGATCATGAACTCGAAATGAACTCGGTGGACTCACTAGTGACCGAAATTCAAAGGGTTATCGGGGAGTTCACAGGATTTAGTTCACCTAAACAATCGTTTGAAGCAATCTGAGGACGGAATCAGATCTCAGGCGCAGCGTTTGCTTCATGTCTTACGTTAATTGATCCCTCAATTCATTCCCTCGGTTATCTCTACATTTGTAAGTTTTGTTATTGTGAGTTCTTAATTTCTGGTGAAGGATGGAATGATTATCGCGAGATTTAGGGTTTGAGTTAGTATTGTGTGGGTATCAGTCTATCAGATACGGATTTTGCTTGTTGGTGTGTGTTTTACTGAGTGCTGGTTGTGGTTGTTTGTTTCTCTTGATTTGTGTGTGATTTTAACCATTGTTGTTGAATTTGTTTGTGTACTTCTTCTAATTTATATGTTCTTCATTGATTTATGCTGTTTACTTCCTTTGATTTGTGTGATCATGCTAAGATTTTCTTTAATTCGTGCGATTATGTTAAGCTTTTAATTCTGCAGTTTACTATTTTTTTCTTTGTTTTATGCGGTTTATCGCGCCTGTTACTATGCTTGCTTTTGAAGTAGGTTGTTATTTTCTCTTGATATGCTTTCCATGTTAAGCTTTTTAAAATGTTAAGTGGGGATGTTGATATCCATGGAGTTTAATTGATGCTTAAACTGTAAATAACTGTGGGCAGTGAGCAAGTCTTGCAGCCACATGAGTTGCAAACTTGATCAACTCCTAGTAGTTAAATAATACTTGAACCGTAGCCCGTAGGTACTGTTAGGTTTCAAGTGGCACAACGGAATCAACACACGTACACAAACGAATATCACAGGCAAAAATAGAAAACAATAACGACACAAGGATTTAACGTGGTTCAGTCAGTAGGGTTTTTTTTCTTTATTACGCCCAGTACAAAGATCACCAATACATGACAGGGTATATAGAGACTAATTAGGGTTAACAACTTAGTGAACAAGTAAAATAAACATGGCCCAAGCCCAAAGCCTTCACAAACACAACAAGTACTCCTTACTACACTTGCTAGAATGATATTTCTTATCTCCAAGAAAAAAGTAGCAACATTCCCACCTTAGCTGTGAAAATCCAATAAAACACAATGAGTTGCAAAATATTATGTGTTTAATTTTTTATCATTGGAAATAGGTAGATGACTTGGTGTCTATATATTATAACAGGGAAGCATGTACAGCAGGTCCGGCTCCTGAAGCACAAGCAAACGAGCTGATTATATCTGTTGTCAGATTCTTGAGTGTGCAGTGTGGAGCAGATCCGTTTGGTGCCTGACAAATGTGCAGTTCTATATTTTCAATATGGAGCCATTGATCCATACACCAACGTTTGGGTAGTTTACACCACCTTGACAAACGACCGTTTGTCAAGGGCTAAACGGTCGTTTAGGACTAAGTAAACGGTCGTTTGCATGCTTATAAACGGTAGTTTGCAGACCTGATAAACGGTCGTTTATCTAATAGTAAACGGTCGTTTAATATAAAGTAAACGGTCGTTTACAATTTTTTAATATTTTATTTTAAATTAAGATTAATATAAGTATTAACTTTTTCTATTAATTATGTTAATTTTTTATTTATTATATTAAGTTTTTATTATATGAATTTTTTCTATTTATATTTATATTATAGTAATTATATAGTTTAATATAATTGTAAATAGAAAAGTTAATACATGTACATAAAAACTTATAAAACTTATGTAATTTATAAATTTACTTTTTTTATTTATAATTATTATACTAATAATTTATATATTATTAAGTTTTTATGTACCTGTATGAAGTTTTTGTATTAAACTTATAAAAACTTATGTAATTTACAAATTTACTTTTTTTTTTTATAAATTTAAAATAAAAATTATATATAAGTTTAAAATATTGAACCTTATATAGTTCGTATAAATTAAACTTATAGATAATTTTACAAATAAATTTATAATTTACTAAACGACCAATTTAGTATATAAAACTACAAATAGTTTATTATATTAAATTTATATATTCTTAAGATAAAATAAATAGTTACAAGTGATACTAATCTAATCTATAGTGAAACGAGTAACAGTTTTATTTCGAAGTATATACTGACTATATCTTTGAAGTCCTCTCCTCGTACTTTCTTTCCCACACAGCCGCATTATTACTTTTGTGAAAATTCCATAACGGCGTTATGAAAGGCAATGGATATTCACCCTCTAAACGCACAGAGACGTAGTGGCAACCATACACATGTGCAATAGTAATGAATTGGTGGTACATGAGTTCATCCGACCTGTCCATAGCGGAAAATAAGTTGCACTTTTAGTGGGAGATAAGCATTGAAGAATCACATTAAATCTGTTGGCGATCAATAATCCTGTGTATGGCATTATCATCCAGTGTTGATGAGGAGCTGGACCCGGTTGTAGCCATGATAAACTACGTTCTGTCTCATCATATGAGTTGGAGAAAAGATTTCTGTACAAATTAGAATTGTTATGTAACTCGTTTAAAAGCTCATACCTCATGTTCAGCCAATATTCTTCACCGTATCCTAAGGAGAAGGAAACTGCACGAAACCCACAGTTACCATCACTGCTTACGTTCTCTATATGTGTTATATACGGATGGAAAAGTGTTGGATCTGTATTAGTAAAGGATGATGATATAGAGAAGATTGAGTTGTGTTATCTACGTTTGAAGTATGTTTTGGGGGGCTCAACCCCATAAAATCATAACTAACAAAATCATCTGTCGTGTAGGTATGATCTCGAGCAGGTTCAGCAGGTGAAGGGTCTGGTTTGTTTTGTTTTTGAGATTTGAGTGTTGGCCTTCCACGAGTATTTTTTTTGCACCGTAGGCTCGTTAAGATTTATGCTGATAGGATTCGTTATGCTTTTTATCCTTTCTAACCAATTCCTTTTCACCGTGTGATTTTTTTGTTTCTTGTAAGCTTCTTTGAACCTCTCAACTTCGTCATCACATTGAATATCTTCTTCATCTTCGTTTAACGATACCGGTGAAAAGTCAAGCCTCCTCCAAAATATATCTATCGAATGTAGTGGAATAGGTTTGCCTGCTTTTAAATACTATGCGATTTCACAAGCACATGGTAAACCGCAACTAGTACGAATATGGCAGCCACAAGTTTGTGATTGGTTTTGAATTTCATTAACTCGTGTCAGCTCTCCAAGTAATATATCCAGAGCTTCATGAGAAACGTTTGATAACAAAAACAAATAAATTATGTTTATGTTGATGTTTTATTTTTATCCGACTTTCCTCGAAACTTGCCTTTATTTGTGTCTCCTGTAAACGTACTATGTTATTTAAAATTGTTATAAATTTATCTAAATTTGACTTGTCAGAATTCAAATGTCTTTTTAACAGAGCATGTTGGCTTTCTACTCTGTTTGTTGTTCGTTCTTCAAAATTTAGATGTTGATCAATCCACGCAGACACGAACATCTCTTTATAATTTTGCAACCAGTTAACATCCAAATAATTAAACATATCTGCAAAGAGAAATCAAAATGTTAGTTTCAATTTCATTAAAAAAAACAATAAATTTAATAGACCAGGAAAATACTTCGATGCTTGTTCATCAACTTTGTCTACAATCGCGTTCGATTTTCATAATAGGCCTCAATTGTTGGAGATTGAAGCAGAAATCTCATGTAATACATAAATTTATCCCACTCAGTCTGAGACCTGAAAGATGGTTTGCAATGCTTTCTGATATTCTCCTGTATATGATATCTACAAAGCAATCGGGTTGCTTCTGGAAAAATTACTTGGCATGCATCCATTAATGCCAACTCTCTATCAGTGACTAGGACACGTGGTAGCATATACCCATCCAATGTTTTTCTCAGACAATTTAAAGCCCACTTGAAATTATTTTTTTTTCTCATTTCGTATGAATGCGAAAGCAATACAAAATGTCTTATTTGTTGAAGTTAAGCTAACAATCTGAAGAAAAGGGAGGCGATACCTGTTCGTCTTGTACGTGCAATCTAAAATAATCACATGCGGGAACGCACGCCATATTTTTAGTGAAGTGGGGTTAACAAAAACAAATCATTTAATTGATTTGATTCGTCATCAGTAGTAAAATCATAGATGTATCCGCCTATCTGCAAAGATTGAAGAAGTGATTGCATTGGGGTGGTTCCAAATTTATCCAACTTTCGTATCTTTATCCGTGCATCATACACGGTTTCAATTGCGGATATATTTTTATCATTATTTTCTTTTAAAGCCGTAAGAATATCACGTGGCTGCATATTTTTTCTTGTAAGATCTTCCACCAATGCATACTCTTCTTTAGACAATCTTTTTGCATAAGCATGACCCTCCAAAATTTAGAAGGTTCATGGTTATGTTCGTCACAGACAACATGTATTTTCCAACCTCGATCTTCTTCATGATATTATGCTATAAGTTGAAATGGACAACCTATCTTCTTTGTGCCTGAATGTGTGGTTGAATCTGATGTTGACTTGTATACACCACCACGATCGCACATAAGAAATGCCTTGTTGACGAATCCGTATACAGTCTTCTTCGTTCGTTGTGTGACAATAACATATCCAAGGGCGTGTGCAGTGTTTTGCACCCAATCCATTAACTCTTCTCTTGTTTGGTACACCCAATCATTATAAAATTGAGACATTATTGACTTGAATTACGATGATGTGTGAATAAATGAATTTGAATACTTGTGAATTGTGGATTGTGAATTGTGAATTGTGAATTGTGAAATGTGTAAAGGGAATTTATAGGAATCTTCCATTTGAATAATTCTTTAAACGATTATTGAACAACATATATACAATTGTGAATTGTGATTTTATCTGGCACATTTCCCAACATGTATACAATTTGAATAATTCTGGCACATTTCCCAATAATTATTATACAATAAATAAATTCTTATTACAAAAACTAAAACATAAATAAATCATTATTACAATTAATAAAACATAAATAAATTCTTTATTACAATAACTAAAACATAAAAAAAAATTACAGATCATCAGGAGGATCTTGATATGGCGGTATCCACATTTGATTACTATGTTTAAACCTCTACCTAACTTGTGGATAATCTGCGATCATGTCCATCCGTATAAGATGTTCACGATCAACAAATCCGGACATAAGTACTGGCCCGTTTAAACTTGCCACGTTGTCAGGGGTGAGAATATGTAAAGACTCGGCAAGTCGAGTAACATATGTACCACCACAAATATGTCCGGTTTTCTTTGTACCCGTGCAAGAAGTAAAATAATCAGCAAGCATATATGCTAGATTACAAGGCCTACTTTTAATCAAACAAATAAAAAGAACAAATCCTTTTTAGTCACCCCACCACTAGTCATCCTACGTCCAGCTATAGTATGACCAATAACACGATGAAGATATCTATACAACGGATCGTTCATTCTTGTAGCTTTTGTTTTATTGTTAGGTATATATTGGCCATCACCAATTTCTTCCCAAAATATTTGCATCATTATAATCTTCTGGAAATTGTGTAAGACCATCCAAAAAATCAGATTGATGGGTCTCTTGAACTGTATATAAACCCATCAAACACCAAACTCGGCCACTGAATAATTACGTGGCACCCCCCCGAGAACAAAACTGATAGCATCGGTATCACTGTTAAAAAATATAAGTTCAATTAAATGTAAACATGAAATTATATATAATCCAATTAAATTGGTATACCTGTAGTTATGATTGTTCGAGTCGAAATTAAAAGTGGAAAAAAACTCCAAACAAAGCTCCTTATATTGTGGACCACTAATTGCCAAAAATCTTCTCCACGGCTCGTTCATCATGTCACGAGCACGAGTAAATTCCCCCACGTCCCGTAACAAACTCCAAGATATCGAACGTGAAGCCTCAAATTCTTTATCTAAAAGTTTCTGAAGTCTTTTATATTCATCTGACCCTCGTCGAAACTGGAGCCAAGGATGATTAGAAACACCAACCGACGTTGTGTCTTGACGTGAACTTGAAGCCATTACCTACAATAATTAAAATTAGTAACACAATAAAATATATATTAAACTAGTTTATTAGAATAATACTAATAAACAAACCTTTATAATAAAATAATGAGAAAGATGAGGAAGATGATGAAGATGAAGAAGATGATGAAGGAATGGATAAAGAGGAGAGGTATGGAGGTGTAGAAAGGTGAAAAAGAAAATATAATTGAACGGTCGTTTGGGATGAGTGGATGGGGAAATGGACTTGTTAAATCGACCAAAAGGTAAACGACCGTTTTATAAATTGTAAACGACCGTTTACAAAAAAGTAAACGACCGTTTGCAGTGGAGAATACGACCGTTTACAGAGGGAAAACGACCGTTTGCAGAGGAGGATACGACCGTTTGCAGAGTAGAATACGACCGTTTGCAGCCATGTAAACGACCGTTTACATTAAAGTAAACGACTGTTTACAGCAAATGTCAAATCAAATGGTGTGTGAAACCCAACACCCTTTCAATATAATTATGTTTACTTTGGTATCATATTAATATTTTTATTATGTTGGTACAGTTATATATGTTTGTAAAAGACTACACAATCAAGTCATGATTCTTGGTGCTCCTATGAGAGCTGTGGTCCCCTACTGACGGCTATTCGCAAGATTCAGGCCTCCCCTGAACATTTAACTCCTTTACTTCCAGATTTTCTTCAAGTTTGTTTTGTTGGCTAAGTCTTACAAAGTCGGTTATGGCATTTTGGAGGATGATATCTGCGAAGTTGATCAACCAAGAGACTTTTTTTGTACTGCTATTACGGGTGAGTTATATTCTTTTTATTCGGGAATATTAAGGTGTACCCTTTGCCTCCTTCATTTCTTACCTAATGTTATGTGCTACTGTGAATTAGTTATTCCTAGACTGGAAGAAAATTTTGCACTAGTTAGGCATCGATTGGTTTGCAGTCAGGAATCATTATTGGTATGTATTTGATAGTAGAATGGAATGGGTTTCCCATATCCGGCCTTCTTAGTGGTTTACAACTTTACATTGAACCCAAATTTGTATTGTTATTTATAATTTTGAAATCCTGATTCCTGTAAGGAATCATACCAGTTCATGCATCCCCTTAACCTTCAACCAAACACCACCGTAAACTTCAAATACCAATCAAACCTTTTAGCTTTAAAGTAATACATTACCAATATACAATAGTGCTAACTTTTTTTGTTCTATTTGGTAATCTGCTAGGGGGATGATTTGCATAGGACAAAAACGTTTTGCTAAAGCACTGGAGCTCTTCCACAACGTGTGTCAATCTTCTATTGTTTTTCTATTATCAGCTTAATTTCTCTTACACTTTTGTATAAATAACAATTAAAGTACTAAAACAATAATATGAACTTTTAAATTTTTTGTTTTTTTCCAAGATAAATTAAACATTTTGTTTTAAAATAACGTTTTAAATTTTTTTTTATTTTTAAAAGTTTTCTTACTACAGCTCCCTATTTTAATTATTTTTATTTTATAAAATATTTACTTTAAAACCCCAATTTTAAAAAATATTACGTAAAATAGTTTCATTTTTTAGAAAAAATTCTTTTTATATAAACCATCTCTATAGAAATAACATTAATAAAAAGTTCTATTTCTTAATTTATTAAAAAACTAATTATAATATAAAAATAAATAAATAATATTATTAGTAATTAATGTGGTTATTTAATAAGAGAGAGAAGCGGGAAAATTTGATTAGAATGAATATGGTGTTGACATGTGGCACCCTCATTTACCCTTTTATTAGAGTAGTAAGATAAGATAAGATAAGATAAGATAAGATATAAGTGCAAACTTGCCTGACTTTTTATTTTATTTTTATTTTTTTATGATCCTTGGTCAATTCTATTTCAGGTGGTAACTGCTCCTATGTCTAGCATGAATGCTATAGCTGTCGAAGCATACAAGAAGTACATACTGGTTTCACTTATTCATCTTCGCCAGGTGCGTGTTATTCATGCCTATGTATATGAACTTTAATATATATTGGTTCATGGCATTGGCCATCAATGCACAAAAATATGAAACCTTATTTTGTTAGATGGTATTTAAAACATGAACTGTCTTTTGGGGGCACTATAGCCTATAGGAATATTGTGCTTTTTATCATGCGTATACTGCATGCATATAAATGTATTTATAAATCTTAATGCTTATCTTTCCATCTGCCGGGAAATTTTTTATGTTGAGCTGAAACAAGATATATACTTATTGTTATTCAGTGCATAGTAGTTGTCTGCATGTTTGTTTCGCCTGATTGGGGCATTATTAATCAACCTAAAGATCTCCTTTATCATTAATTTGGGTTTTGTTATGAATGCAGTTTTCTGCCAGTTTCCCCAAGTATACGTCTTCAGTTGCTCAAAGGAATCTAAAGCACCTCTGTCAGGTAATTTCGAGCATGTCTATTAAGGAAATAATGTCATTGTTTTTTTCCGTAGTTGACGGCACATAATTGTTTGAACTGTAGCCATTTCGTTTGCTTGATGTCAATACAATATGCATGCACCTTCGAGTTCAAGCAGACAATTTGTTATTTTTTGTGGCTCATGTATGCTTTAATAATTCCACAAGCAGCCTTGCTAGCTACACAATGTTCTGCTCACCTTAAAACACTATCTTTTTTTTTTTCCAAGTAGCCTTATGTTGAGTTGGCAAATAGTTACAGCAAGGGGAACATTTCAGAACTCAAGGCGTTCGTCCAAGAAAACCAGGATAGGTTTGAGAATGTGAGTTCTTTAATCTACTCTAACATTTTAGCTTGTAGAGGTAGTAATTTTGATGCACTTATGAATGGGTGGATCTGGGTTTCTGATTTATCTATAACAGGTAAAAATTAGAAAATAGCTAATAGGGTTATGGTAAGACATGTCAAGTGGGTTGAAGTCACTCAAAAAGTATATTTGTAAATTTTAATGCATACACTCGTAAATTTTTATATAATACTATATTATTTTTGTAAGAATATAGTCTATATGATTATAATTAACAATATTATTCATAAAAACTGTAAAATATGAACGAAATTGTTTCTTAGTCAACCCCACCTGGTTTGTCTCATTTTAACGTTTAACCCAAACTCATTTAATGTTTTACTTAGCCCATGCATCTTGTGACCTTTAGCAGTTTCAAGTTTAATTTTGCTTCTCTTGCCATAATGTTGGAAACACAGAACAAGCGTGAATCACAAAACATTCTTTGGCAGGGAAACAACCTTGGATTTGTAAAGCAGGTTGTGTCATCTATTTACAAGAGGAACATCCAGAGGTTGACCCAGACATATTTGACTCTATCCCTTCAAGACATTGCCAACGCTGCACAATTAAATTCCCCTAAGGAAGCTGAAATGCATGCACTTCAAATGGTAACTAGAATATGAACATCTGTTTTGGCACATTTCATTTACCTTTTCTATTTAAAGATTTCAATTTGCCTTTGTTTTTCATGTTGCTGGAAGATTGAGGATGGCGAGATCTATGCAACTATTAACCAGAAGGATGGAATGGTTAGATTCCTTGAGGATCCTGAGCAATATAAAACGTGTGAGATGATTGAGCATATTGATTCGTCAATCCAAAGGTACAACAGCCAGACTGTGGTATTTTATCAACTTGTATTGTAATATATTGCTATTTTACTTCCCAACTGCACAAATACACACACTGCCATTCATGCTCACTTGATGACTTGATCTTGCAACTTTAAAAATAACTGGATGAAGCAATTTTGTCTTCTTAGTACTTGACACTTGCAGAACTACTAGCTTATTAAGAACTTTAATTTGGCTTTGAAATTCAAATAAATATCAAACATTGACCAAATTGGCACTCTAACTGGTCAATTTGGCAATATAAAAAAAGATAGCTAAAAGGAAATGGGTTAAATGGGACAGAAATCACCAGAAGAGTATCTTTAATACAACCATAAATCATTTCTTTTTCCATAAATGAGATTACTATAATAAGTTTGTAATCCTATTTGACACTAGTTATTTAACAAGGTAATCAATTTGGACATAAAGTGTTGTGTCAATGAGGCGATCTGAACCAAATTTACATGTTTTAATCCATGATCCATCATCCACCATCCAACCATCCATACTGTCGACCTCTAGTAATGATCAACTGGATCTGATGGTTTAAGTTTGGGAGAGATGGAGCGTATAAAGCAAGTTGGGATCAAGAGTTTTGGATGGGTTGAGACTCGGGATGGTATGTTCAGAAATAATGTTTTGATAGGTAACCAAGGAATCTAAGAACTTACGATTACGTTGATCAACTGATATATGGACAAAGGCTGAACACCCAAGAGCCTTTACCCAGTTCTGGTAATAACGCTAAATTAAACGTCACATGACAGAAAGTAACGACCTAATCTTGACATTCTGGACTAAATGGAAGGAGCGATTAACCCCTATAGAGTTTTGAGCGATGTGTCTGAACAAGTTGTGTTCCCCTTTATTTTTTTAAAGTCATATCATGATACTTTTTGATTGAGAAAATAACAAGTTTCTGCTTCTTGAATTCAGAGTCATGAAACTGTCAAAGAAGTTGACAGCAATGGATGAATCGCTGTCATGTGACCCCCTTTATCTGTCCAAGGTATGGCTTCTCGACTCCCACTAAATAAACATGTTGAACAAAATGGTTATTTTTGAGATTTTGTTTGATTGTGAACATGGTTTACTTAATGATTGCAATTTCTTCAGGTTGGTAAAGAACGGCAACGATTTGACTTTGATGATTTTGATAATGTTCCTCAGAAGTTCAACTTATGAGAAACAACCCTGAATGCAATTGATAAGAGAGGACATCTACCATCGTTTTAGTTCATATCACATTTAGTTTCATTGATTTAGAAGGTTTTATACAATTCCTACATTTTAAATATTTTTCAGACTTTTTGACCGTTTTATTTTGATGTCGAACTTGTCATAACTCATAAACAACTATTTTGAGAGGTAAACCTACCATTAAAACTGTTCATTTTGTGATAAACAGTGTAAAATTATCTTTTCAATAAATTGAAATTATCATTTTACAGCAAATCATAAAGAACCTTCAAACAATATGATTATATAAAAATGTGAATATTCCACAGCCACGCAAATGTTCTAAACTAACCACTGTTATTAAAACCAAACCTTTCTAGTTTGGACTAGTTAAACTGTAATGGTCCTTCATGGGTATGAATACAAAGCAAATCACATATTGATTTTAGAGTAAAATCTACTATATTCATTACAAACATTACTCGAAATCCACCAAAGACAACAAGCATAAAAAGAAAATAATACAAACGAACATAAATGAACAAATTGAATACCAAACAGCTCCTAACATAAGTGAACGAGCGTGATAGCTGTTCATGTTCCTTTATCCAACTAAACGAACAAAATTTCTTGTTCATATTATTCACGTATTAAACAAACGAACATAAACAAACTTTCTATCAAACGGTTCACAAACATTACGCTAAATTTTGAAAACTTAATCGCATTATTAGTAAAACAAAGACAGAACTTTAATGACCTAAATATGTGATTATGGCCCAAACGAAGGCCCATGTAATGAAACTCTACGAGCCCACCCAAATTTCGTCATGAACTCACGGTAGAGAGAGGTACACGAAGGTGAAGAACTGAATATCACAAATTTCATTCATCTTCGATTCACATTTCAATTCACTGTTGGATCCATCCTCACCGGCTAAACGCCGCCGATCAACACCAATCTTTTCCGACGACGTCCTGTAAGTATCTCTCCTGACTCCTTAAGTTCCCTTTTTAGCGATAAATTGATGCTCTAGGGTTTGATAATTTGTGCGAAATGTAGGATATCGTTGTTTAATTAACTTTCTTCATTGAATGTTCTGATTATGCTTATAAGTTATATATATATATATATATATATATATTATATATATATATATATATATATATATATATATATATATATATATATATACATATATATATATATATATATATATATGCATGTATTCTGTGAAACACGTGAAATCTGAAATTAGGTTGGTGTTTTGGATTTTAGATTTCTTATCAAACGCGGGTTGCAATTCATTTTGTAACGTTTAGGGTTGTGCTTTTGTTATACGCTAAAATCTAGTGGTTCTTAGGTTTAGTTATGAGAAATCTACTACTATCCAATTTCAAAATCGGTATTTATTTTGTTTCAGATAGCTATATGTTTAGCACTTGTTGCGAATTGTTGGGGTATTAAACACGTAGGCAAACGCAGTAGTTAAAAGAGGATAGATGAGGAATTAACGTGGTTTTCTCGGTGTTTTGGATTTTAGATTTCTTATAAAGTGCGGGTTGCAATCCATTTAGTAACTTCTAGTGTTTTGCTCTTGTTATACGCCAAAACCTGGTGGTGGTTCATAGGCTTAGTAATGAGAAATCTAGTACTATCATATTTCAAAGTCGGTATTGATTTTGTTTCTGCAAGCTTTATGTGTAGTGCTTGTTGTGAATTGTTGGGGAACACGCGCAGACACAAAAACCCAGTAATCAAAAGAGAATAGACACGGGGGTTTAAGGTGGTTTGGTTAGTGTGGCAACCGGGCTTTGATTTTTATTTATGAGGTGTTGAGATTTGCAACAACAACATGCAACATCTAAACAAACAAACAAACAAACAAACAAACATACCCAGTATGTCCCACTGGAAGTAGGGTCTGGGAGTAGGGTCTGGGAGGGGTAGGTGGTGGCCAGTCTTTTCTCTATCTTGGGAGACAGAGAGACCGCTTCCAAAGAGACCCCCGGCTCGCCGTCGATAACAACCAAATTGTAGTGTATATGTCACATAAGCGTACATCACATAAGAATATATATATTTTTTTTGCATATGCATATTCATAAGCAAAATAATCAGATTATATTGCATACATCACACATCACATAAGCACTAGCATACGCATAACAATCAGAATATAATGCATACCTCACATAAGCAATTAAGCATACGTCACAAAAGCAAACACACCAACATTGAAACAGGTTTGAGACAGATAAATTTTACTACGATATTCCGATGAATTTTACTAAGGTATTAACAATACTAATATGAAAGTTAGCACTAAGGCTTCACCTACATTGGACAAATAACGTTATCCTACACATCACATGAGGGCTAGCGCCATGTTGTCAATAGCGAACGTAGCGGGCGCTATAGCGCGCTACGTCGCGACAAGGTCAAGGCTCGCTATCTAGTACTTAGCGGTATGTAGCGACCTGCAGTGGCATTTTTTTTATTTTTTTATTTTTTTTATTCTGTATTACTATAAAATTGACACAAATAGAGTATTTTAGCTAATTTGGTGGTGTCTGCTTATATATTCTACTACTTTATAGCTAAACATGTTTATTTATTGAATGTAAAACATTTCTTAAAGCGTCTACTACCTTATTGCTAAACACGAAATAACGGGCGCTATTTATCGCTATTCGCTACATAGCATATAGGTGACTTGTCGCTATTTACCGCTGACAACTATGGGCTAGCGCATCAAGGCCCACTAGTAGTCCCTAACTTTAATTCTACGCCTCCACGCACTCCTATCCTCGACCATGTGCTCGGAGAGGTGCAACTCTATCATATCCCGGCTAATCATCTCATCCCAGGTCAACTTAGGTCTTCCTCTACTCCTCTTACCATCTAAGGTGATGCACTCTACTGCTCTAACTGGCGCTGATATATGTCTCCTCTTCACGTGTCCAAACCATCTCAATCTTCCCTCTCGTATTTTATCCGTGATACAACCATACACGTTTAGCGTTAAGCCGACTGTCCCCTTGGCCCTTGCTTTGGCCGAAGGCTCCATACCCAACACAAAGTTTATCTGTATAGAAGTTATTTTCGAAAAGGTTAGATCCCTTATCAGTTGGAATTCAAAAGTAGGTGATTTGAGATGTGGAGTAGAGTAAAGTAGGTGTCTTTTGGGAAGAGAGGAGCATTGTCATTGCTCTCATTTACTTTTGGATTCGATACGTGCCTGACATTTTGTTTGTATATATGGCTGGATGTAAAAATGGTAATAATAGTTATTGTATGAATTCTTTGTAAGTTGACATCAGATTCTGATTGTTGGATTTACAGGAAATTAGCTTCAATGGCTGGTGGTAGGGGAATTTACCACTTGCTGAGGGGCAGGCTTCATTCTCGTTCCGCTGTAAGTATTATTATATCTGCATTACCTTTATTGGATTTTACATACATAATTTGCTTTTATTCTGGTGCCTGTGTGTTTGAGCTATGGATTTCTCAATATCTAAATTTTCCTCAGATTTTCATCCTACTACTTATCTGGGAATAATGGTGTTTGAGCTATGGATTAACCATATTGCACGTTATAACACTTGTTTTTAAACCTTCATTCATTGAGTAACTATTAGAAGGGTACACTAAACATCCACATCTATCTTTATTTATTATTAACGTGTCAAGACATGACCTTTGTTTAAAAGAATGGCAGGCCTTGGATTTATAGGAGTTTTCATTAACAACAACATACGATTTGGTTTTACTTCCCATTCCTCATCCGTAAATGTTAAATATGGATACTGTATATAGACATGCAGTTTTGCTTTCTGAACCTATCATTTTATGAACTTTTGCCAGATTAGCAGTTTTTTAAAACAAACAAGTTAACATGTAAGAGTAAATTTATCAAGTTGAGCATGTTGTTACTTCCTAAGCAAAAATGAAGTTATATTTGTAAGAGGAGTGCATCACTAGCACACTTCACTAGGATAAAAACTATATTTGTGGTTTCTAAAAGTATTTTAATTCTTGATTGCTGACATCATTTTCTTGAAAATGCAGGCCTCACCTCCTTTATCATCTATGATTTTGAAGAAAAATCAGGATGGAACTGAATCTGCTGGTTTGAAGTCACTGAGGGGAATTGCTCTTCTTGGAGCAGGTCTATCAGGGATTTTAAGTTTTACAACTATTGCAGCTGCTGATGAAGCTGAGCATGGCTTGGAATGTCCAAATTATCCTTGGCCTCACCAAGGCATTCTCAGTTCATATGACCATGCATCGTGAGCTCCACTTGAACATTTTCATGCAGTGATATGGTTTCTTTTTTGCTTTCTTATTATAGTTCAGCACTGTGTTCTTCTAACCATCTGGTCAGCTTGAAAGTCAATTGAAATTTAAAACATTGTCAATAATTACGAAGCCCCAAGTTTATCACTTTTTATGGGATAATGTATGTGGGGGTCAGCCAAGAATTCTACATTTTTTATACCCTTTTATGGAGTTTACTTTATAGGCCATCCTAATATGTATTTGGTTTCATTTTTATCAGTTTTTTGCTAGAACATACTCGATGACGAAAATGTTTTTAACTTTTCTGAAAGTACAAGTTCAACACATAACATGTTGACACCTCATCAAAGACGATCTTGTCTTTTCAAAATTTATAAGGGTAGTTTGTCATTTGAAATGTTTTTGTCATAATTGCTCTTAATAAAAAATTAAACACATAGTTTAGTGGCCTATAAAGTAATTTCATCATTTGGTGGCCTTAGACAAAGAATTTGAATATTTGGGTGGCCTCCACTTATATTTTCTCTTATTTTTAAATAATCATAATATGCCTAACACTAAGATATCTGATAATCACATTTAAACACTATTTCGTAGAACCCATTTTATTACAGGTTTACATATGATTATGCAACATTACTTGGTCAATTTTAAATTGTACATCCAAAAACCCCCTCACATGGACTTCATTGTGGCCCATAAGTTCTTTTTGAAATGGAATCACTTCAACTAGTGTGCCTTTTCTAGCATGTAAAGGTTGTTCAGCAGTTGACCTTTTGTAATTTGGGGCTTGACCATGAGCAGGATTCGACGTGGACACCAGGTGTACACCCAAGTATGCGCTTCCTGTCATTCAATGGGTTTGATTTCATATCGTGATTTGGTGGGTGTGGCATATACAGAAGAGGAAACAAAGGCAATGGCTGCCGAAATTGAGGTCGTTGATGGGCCTAATGATGAGGGTGAGATGTTTACACGCCCTGGAAAATTAAGTGATCGGTTTCCTCAACCTTATGCAAATGAGCAAGCTGCTAGGTTTGCTAATGGTGGGGCCTACCCTCCAGATTTGAGTCTTATTACCAAAGTAACCCCTCTGGCTTTTTTTGTGTTTCTGCCGCCTTTTTGGGGTGTTGTTAGATTCTTACATTGTGTTAGTTCAGGCTCGTCATAATGGACAGAACTATGTGTTTGCACTCCTGACAGGCTATCGTGATCCTCCTGCGGGTGTCACAGTGAGTTTTGAATCTTTTTCCACTTGTTATTTTCCTTTCATGTTTTAAGTTTCATTGTTGAAAATTTTAGTGGTTTAGACTTGTATTTCCAATCAGTTAAATATATCAACATTTGTGTGTAGACAGTGTAGCTTATGGTGTAATGAAATTAGAAAAAGAATGGGATGGTTTACTCCATTAGAATGAGAAAATCTATTCGTTTTGCTCAATGGAATGGAATACACCATTCCTGCAGGAATGTGCATCCTCCATATTGGTTGATTTTCATTCTATGGTCAGGGTGTGCTTCCATTCATCATGATTGGAAACAATATAACCCAATTTTATCATGTAATCTTCAATAACCTAAATTACCTTTTTAATAAGTAGAAAGTATGTCTTTCTTTTATAATCTTATTTGAGGTCTTAATGAACTAAAACTTTGCATTATTGTGTGTATAAAATAGAGATAAATTGATATATTTGCACGGTGTATAATAATAGAAAAAATGAAAAACTCATTCTATTCCTTCATGACTCACACGAAGTGAAATTTCTTTTGAGTAGCATTATTTTCCAGTTTTAAATTCATTTGGAAGAGGACTTCTTTAATACTTGCTGGTTGTGCTTTAAGTTACAAAAACACGAGCTCTTTTTCTATAAAAGAGCCTATAATCATTGCGTTGTTGATTAATCATTAGTTTGCCAATCGTGAAGACGTATGTACTCATGAAGTTTTAATATTTTGTTTTGTACCAATTGGATCAAATAGCAGTTCTTCATTCTATATTCAGTGTCTATAACTATAGATGTTAACATTCTGCAGCTTTGATTAGATCTGTGCTAAGATGTGTCAGTAACAATACATTATAAGTCAATCTATGAACATGTTGCAGATCAGGGAAGGCCTGCATTATAATCCATACTTTCCAGGGGGAGCTATAGCAATGCCCAAAATGCTTAATGATGGTGCTGTTGAATATGAAGATGGCACTCCAGCAACAGAGGCACAGGTTCGTTTTTTTATTTATAGTTTTATTTTTATTTTTTTTGTTATGCTAATGTGTTAACTGGCTTTTTGTATTTGTTCTATTATACTCATTTCCTAAAATAAATATTTTGGTAGATGGGAAAAGACGTCGTATCATTCTTGAGTTGGGCGGCAGAACCAGAAATGGAAGAAAGGAAACTGGTACGAATCCTTCAAACCCTACAGTTTAGTACTTTAGTTTGTAAGAAAACCTAAGACACTTTTAGCCTTTACTAGTTTTGATTTGGAAGAGAGGAAATTTGATTTTGATGGTTAATGTTTCGTCTGATTTGAACATTGAAGATGATTTTTACGCTACACGTCACATTATTAGCATGAGATTAAAATGATGAACAACAGCAGAGCTGGTTGGTCACAATTCAAATTAGGGAACATTTTTTAGTCAAAATGGGCTGTTGGGCTGACCCTAAACATTTTTCTTCTTAATCCTTTAAAAGTTTAAGAAAATAATATGTTAATTATGATTAGAAAACAATATGTTTACAGTAATAATTTGAACATGTGAATGTAACCATATAGGAGGTTGTATGCTATACGCATTAAACATTTAAGTACAGACTTAAGGTAAAATTTCAACCTTCTTTTTACCTGTTCTTATAAAATTTTTATGACCCTTTAAGGTTGATTAAACCTGCATTGACCCAATTTGGAATACATTTTTATTTTGTTTTGGGGTGCAGATGGGATTCAAGTGGATATTCGTACTGTCACTGGCCTTGCTTCAAGCGGCTTACTACAGGCGGTTGAGGTGGTCGGTTTTGAAGTCTCGTAAGCTTGTTCTTGATGTCGTCAACTAGCGCTTTCTCGTTGCATCAAGAAATATTCATGAAAAAGAACTTGACTTTGAAAAATAATTGTTTTTGTAAAACAATTGGATATGAATTTTTGTACCAAAACGGGTACACAAGTTGGTCTTTTGGTTCCTGCGGCACTTGTTTTGTTATTTTGGAATATTTAAGCAAGTAATAAGAGAAAAACCTTGTTGTAATGTCATATTCTTATACTTAAATTTATGATATCATAACAATTATTAATAAATGCGTTGGTGTCATATGATATAATCGTGTCATATTTTGTTAGGTTTTACCTGTCGTATATCTGTCATATTTGTTGCGTCCAAGTCTAATTTTCCTTTTAATAATGTAATGAAAGTAACATGTTTAACTATGACCCTGATGACTTGTTAATAAAACATGTTTACATGTTTATTTTGGAATGCCAAAAGTTGTCTGTTATAATTGAATTTTAACGTTGCATCTGGCAGCTTAAAACAAGATTAGTTATAGAATTATCCAAGAAGAAATGTAATTATATGAATTACGCGTGCCACTTTTCTATTAAGATGTTTATAAATTATTTTTAAGACAATATTATTGTAAGTCATAAAAACAAACTTTAAAACTTTAAGTTTAATAAGTCAACAATATTTAAGAGTGTTTTTTTTGTTTATTTAAGTCATTATATAACTAAAGTTTGTGTTTAAATAATAGTAACATTTTTTCTTTCAAATAATTATCTACTTATCATATAAGGATAAAAGTATTTGTATTCGGTTCCTTATGCTCACGTATCATTTAGCTAAAAGTATTAAATTTTATATATCTCATTCTTTATTTAATTATTTCTATTTCTTTTTAATTCAAAGATATATATGTTTATATTATACTAATTACCAACCTTTAATGGTGTTGTATATTATGTATAGGGTTTTTTTTTAAAAAAAATTGACTTTTCACTTTTAACCCAAAGTTTTTCATATTTTGCAAAGTAACCTTTCAAAATTTGATTATTTTTACTTTAAACCCAAAACTTTTTATCTTTTGCAATTTAATCTCATAAAATTTTATACTTTCAACTTTGATCCTCTATACTTTTCATATTTTATAAATTTCCATCTTACGTTCGTTGTAGTCTTGCAAGTTAACACGACATAAATATGCATGTGTGATTCATCAATTTTACGTTTAGTTCTGAATTCTGTGAGTTGAAACAGCACAACGTGCGTGCGCGGTTTATCGTTTTAACATCTATTTTCCCCCTTTAACAGGTTCATCGCAACGCGTGAGTCTTAAATCGACTTAGTTATATTTTTATATGTTTTACGCTTTTGTCTTATTTCTTTGTATTAACACACCACAATTTCAGTGTTGATGATCATTAATGATGGTGTGACATTGGTGTTAATTTACATGGTTTTACGCGTTGCGGGGTGTTTTTTTTCTATGTTTTAACATTTTTTCTTCTTTAAACTCCCAAAATGTGAAGAGAGTACCAGGCCCGTTGATTTTATCCGTACCCGATTAACCCGCCCGACCCAATCTCACCCGTACCCGAAGAAACCCGACCCGAACAACCCGTTACCCGAACAACCCGAAAACCGATTAAACCGATTAAACTGATTCTTATTCGGATCGGGTTTTGGATAAACTTTCAAACCTCAAAAACCCGAATAACCCGAACCGATTAACCCGAAATCCGAATAACCCGATCAACCCATATTATAATTAAGTAAATTGTATATATACACTTGTTTAGATTGTCCAAATTGATCAAATTGTTTGTATATAAATATATATATTTAAGCGCATTTTATAAATTATAGAAGTAAACTAATTTAAGTCCACTAGTTTTATAAGTTTACAAATAAAAACTCGCTAAATCTATTAAATTAAGTCTATTGTTTAATACCCGAAACCCGACCCGAACAACCCGTTACCCGAACAACCCGTTACCCGAACAACCCGTTACCCGAATAACCCGAAACCGATTAAACCGATTGTTATTCGGGTCGGGTTTAAGGTAGACTTTCAATGTTAAAAAACCCAAATAACATAAACCGATTAACCCAAAACCCGATTAACTAACCCGATCAATGCTCCTGGAGTAGACCATGAATGTCAATTCTAACATTGACTTTGTTTCCTCGTCTTTTCTTATATTTATTCTCTTTTAAAATCTCTTACCATCTTAGATTCTATTTCTTATTTCTATTTATATTCAACTAAATAACACTTTTTATTATACTTATTATTATTTTTCTCTTTTACACTAAAAAATATAAGAAAAAATAAAGAATAAATAGTGTTTAAGTATGCAAAATGAGTTCAAAATCTTCATTTCAATTTTAAAAGCTGAGATAAAGTGAAGAAATAGATGAGAACACTACATTTTTCCTTAAATTATAGAGAGAGAACTAAAAAAAAAAAAAGAAGTGATCATTTAAATTTCATCCTTGTTTTGAGGTGTGAGATGAAGTGTCAAATAAAATGCATATAATACATTCGTCCTTAAATTAAAAAAAAATGATATGAAGTGTCAAATTTAGTTACGAAGCCACATTACAACATTAATTTTTATATGCCACTTTTCCTTTTTCTTCCTCACTTGGCCATTCCGAGTTGCCGACACGCTAAGAAATGCCGCACAACATTAATTTTTATAATATATGAAACTAACTCACATAAAAATAACGAACGGACTTCAAATGCTCTAACGACTAACACCCACCAACTATATAATTTTATTATATTACTCTTCTACAAAACAAAACCGTCATCTTTGTAATTTATATAATACTCTAAAATAAACCAATAAGAGTAGATGTTTTGAATTAATATAAAAAGGACCAACACTTAAAAGACGTGCCATTTCTATAATTAAATTTCTTTGCAAGGACACAATATTTATCAATTTTTTTCAACCAACAAGACACGTCATCACATTTTATAAAGCTTTGGTAAACGCTTTCCTCGATGACTGTGGTGTATGACCTTCGTCAACTTTTTTTTTTGAAATGTGAACTTCATTAACAAAGGGTTATCTCCAAGCTAGAGATAGCTAGAAAATCAACATATCAAGTTATATCAAAATTACACTAATCTTTTCAACCAATTCTACCCTTGTTCGAACGACTATTATACCAAATGAAACTTATAGATTTAATGTCCGCCACAATCTTGGTAACATTCGCATTAGCCTGTGAGAAGACAACCTCGTTCCTAGTGATCCATATCTTCCAACACGTTATCACACAAATACCAAAAACCAAAGACATCTTCCTGTTAGGCACATTTAGATTGTTCGCAACCTTCGTCAACTAAATGGATATGATTCCACTTTAATATCATTTTATATTTGTATAAAAACTAGAATTTTACCCACGTTTCGCGCCGGCTCAGATAAATTAATATCGAAATGTGGGTAAAAATAAGAATATCGTAACGTTAGTATTCAGAATATAAAAACAAGTATGATGGTTAGAATAGAACTAAATATACATACCATGCTCGGACAACAGGTTCTGGTCACGCTTTGTGAGACTTGGTTTTAAATAATATTTGTTCCGAACGTATGTAGAGATAATCACGTTGCGACGTACATTCAAAATTTTTCAAAGACATTACAATTTTTCAAAAGAAAATAACAATATACCATATTTGACTCAGGTCGGTTTTGATTTTTGAAAGAAACTTATGCCTAAACGTAAATAATAAGCATATCCCAATAATATATCCGGAATTTTAAAAAAAATATATTTTAAAATTTATAAATGAAAAACAAATTACAACAAAAATCAATTATAATAATTAAATAATATTTCAACTTTAAAACCACAGTGGGAGCCCAAGTCAAACCCATGTATTGTATCATACATTTGAGGGTTGTACTTCGTGCATTGATCATGTGTTATTTGGGTTTTAAAGTTATAGTAATTTCCCTTAAAAATAATAAATAATATCTAGAATCTTAGACAAACAATAATATGAAAGTTTTGTCTCTTTTCAAGTTGTGCCGATGATGAGGAAAACCTCCTGCCTTGAAAGCTAAATTCATCATGACCAATGTGTAATATGTGAAGTCGTTCGCTTTTTAAGGTTTAATATATGCTTAATCGTTATCAAACTCACATGTACGCTTATTAGAGTTAAGAGTTTGTTATCAACATAACGTATTTTGCTTGTAAATTAATGTTAGTAAAGTAAGTGAGAAACTTTTAAAGAACTTTAATCAAATTACGCAATAAAACTAACGACTTTTACTAAAGAGCAAAAGTCGTTGAAGAGTAAAGGTCTGAATTTCTCTTCGAGTAATCTAGGTGGCATGACCTAATTTGGTTGGTAGGTGAGGGGACCATAACGATTATGCTTACGTGACACCCTAAATACAAATATTTCGTCCTCACCGATCAGGATCAAGAATCTGAAATCATGACATATATGTTCCCCTATTAGACACCCTCACATTCAACAAAGAAAAACCCTAATTTATGTACTATTAACATGTAATGAGGTGATGTAATGTTCATTTCATTTTCTCTGCACATTAATGTGTTTTTTTTTTCCAATATTGAACAAGTATTTATTCACACATTAATAGTGGTCGCAAGGAGACCTTTCTTTCGGTGACAAGTCTTGATGGTTTTCTGTTTTGCAGCCTAGATCTCATCACAAGTAAATTTGTAGAGAAATTCGTCATTGTTGATTGTTCGAGAAAGAGAACTTCAATTGAAGGTTATAATCATTTTGCTAATTAATTACAACTAATATGCAATTGAAACAAAAAGTGAAACTAATAATTATGATGAATATATTAACACAAGTGTGTGTGAAAGGCAATTTTCAATATACTTGTTTTATTAGATTTGTGAGCTATTTATGAACTTGAGAACTCAAATCAATCGAACACTTTCGAATACATGATGCTGCTGACATAGATGTAGACGGGGCGCTTTCAAAACCCCTTATCAAGATTGTAATATTGACATCATATCGAACAAAACTTATTGGTTATACCTTTGATTTCATTGATTAAAATAATTAAACTTCTAGCATATCTAGTTAATCTAAATGTATGGTTTATAAAACGTTAGGTTTACACGTGTATAAAAATAGTCGTAACAGATTTATATATGTGTGAAAAGTAGCTGTAACAATTTTAAAAATTTATTATTATTATTATTATTTATAGACTATAGTCTAATTAAAAATTAAAAAATGCTATTTTTATAGCAGCATATTTTATGGGAAATGAGTTTGTGTACGAAAGTTATAATGAATTAAGAAGTATAGGGAGTTGATTAAGAGAGAAAAAATAAAAAAATAATGTACTTTTGTATCTCATTTCAAATCCTAACCACATTATTAACAACATATATTTTATTATCAAAAAATAATGACCATAGACCAAATTGTGATAAATGGCTAGGATAGAGTTTAAGAGTTTTCACCATTGTTTTAATACCAGATCGGACCAGCCGAAACAACCAGGAACCAGAGGCGTAATCGACCCGGGGTGTATCAGTCCTTTTTGAAGTGGTTTGTCATGTCGGTTCGTCCGGGTTCAGCGGGAATCGGATCGGTGGTCATCGAATTTTAGTTTTTAATTTAATTTTTTGGATTTTAATGTGTAAACAACGGGGTTGAACTATAAATTATTTTGTTAGACTTAATATTATTGTTAAGTTTTATATATAACCATAAAGAAATACACATATAATACTTAAATTGAATTATATAAATAACTATATATAATATCATATATATGACGTCATTCAGTCCGATCAAGGGACCAATAAGGCGTTCTTTTTGACATCCGCTCCGGTTCTATAAACACTGATATTCACAACATTGATGAGTTTTCATTATATATATGGTAGAGTTCAAATATAAACTCATCCATATTATGAAAATCCTTTAACCCCGTCCTAACCATTTATCATAATTTGATCTATGGCCGCTATTTTTTGATAATAAAATAATATGTAGTTTTTAAGTAATAAATGGTTAGGATTCAAAGAGGGATACAAAGGTATTTTTTATATTTTTTTCTCTTAATCAACTCCCATTACTTTTTTAAATCATCATAACTTTTGTATAGAAACTCACTTTTCATATAAATAATACCATGAAAATGAGTATTTTTATTTTTAATTAGACTATAGTCTAGAAATAAAATTAACAATAACTTTTATAAATTGTTACAGCTACTTTTTACAGATGTGTAAATCTGTTACGACTATTTTTACATATGTGTAAACCTCTCTTTTTGTAAACCATAAATTTAGATTAACTCGACTTGCTAGAAGTTCAATTATCCTAATCATGAAAATCAAAGGTAAAATCAATAAGTTTTGTTCAAAATGACTTCAATGTTACAATAGTATTCGAAATTGTTCGATTGATTTGAGTTCTCAAGTTCATAAATAGCTCATAAATCTGATAAAACAAGTATATTGAAAATTGACTTTCACACACAATTGTATTAGTGTATTCAATCTAATTATAGGTTTCATTTGTTTTTCAATTGTATATTAGTTGTAAATTAATTAACACTGATTATGACCTTCCAATTTAAGTTTTCTTTCTAGATCATACAAATTCAAAAAATTTAATTGGAAACAAGCTTTATGAGCTTCTAGACAATTGAATTGGATAATCAAATTAGATTATTATAGCAGTCTTCAAATTCATGATATCATAAGTTTACGTCTTTATTGTTTATCACAAGCAGATGTATATTGATAAGTGTAAAGTTAATTACATCTTATTGAAGTTTATACTTTAAAAATGTTGTATTTAATAATAAGACAAACCAATGATAATATTATAGTTATTTGAAATAATATAAAATTTCATCATAATCTTTCTATATTTCTAAGATTGCTATAAATTTTTTCTGGTTCATGACATGTTCCTTTACATATATGTAAAAATGACTCTATATGTGTAAAAAATATTTACACATGTGTAAAAAAGGTTTACACATGTGTAAAAAAGGTTTACACATGTGTGAAATTGTCATTGAATTAGAACACATTGATATTTTACCATGTTTTATAATATGATCATTTGTTATATTTCATATGTGTAATAGGGTTGTTATGTGATAAATAGTTTTTAAATTATTTATGAACATACATATATTTTTATTACGTGTAACTTTTTAAAATTTATTAAATATATATGAATGTAAAGACAGTTTGAAATATAAAAGTGAGCATTTACATAATAAAGAAAGTAAGTTATAATATTATTTCTATGTGTAAATGGTAACTTGGTAACTTATACATATACATAAATGACAACTTTACAAGTGTATAAAACTAAATTCCACGTGTTAAATAACTAGTTTATATTCTCACATATGTTAATCTTTTTAAATGCTCTTTCTATTTTTTTTGATATATATCAAACGGTCTTTTTTTTGTAATTTATTTTTATTGTATTTCATGTAATAGTAGTTTACACCTATAATTACGTAGCTTTTATAATTTAGTTATTTGATTGTATTTCATATATGTAATAATTTTTGTTGTGTAATCATATGTTTGATTTATTTCTAAATATACATAACATTTGATATTATAAATATTGAATTTGTGTTAACCTTTTAGTAAAGGGGATATTGGATTTTAATATTCATAACTTTTATTTATTGGTTGGTATTAATCTCAACTCAAAAAATATTTATAGATACTTTCAACTTTAAATTCATTTTTTTTCCAACGATCCTTACTAACTGAAATATAATGTTCGTTAGTTTTTTTTATGAAACCGGGCCTACTTTGAGTCATTTTTCAACTCCGTCATTGCCTAACTTCATCAGGTCCATTTTTGATTGTCTAGTGTCACACCCTCAAATTCCGGGTCTGGAATCTATCACGGAGGGGTGAGCAAACAGGATCGAACACAGTAGTTACACATGAGATGCAGTTATCTATATGATAAGTTTTAGATAATCAATCCATTATTATTCAGAGCATTAGATATTATACGCAACGGAAATAAATATATATACTGTTTCTTAACAATACGTCTAATCATGTCTTATCAATAACCAATATGTATCTTGAGCTCTTTTATGATCCTACGTGCATGTCCATAAGCTCCTAGTAGATACCTGAGAATACATGTAAATCAAGTGTCAACACAGGGTTGGTGAGTTCATAAATAAAACATAATGATAAATCGTCAATTATCATTCAAAGAAAGGTTTATTTTGTGAAGATACGGAACCCTTTTATAAGGTGAACCCGCTATCCCACATACTTACTAAGTACAAGCCCAACAAATCCTTCACATAGGATTTGCCCATGTATCATAGTTTATTTGCATATGGATAGCCTGTCGGAACCCTTTCATAAGGTGAACTCACTATCTCACATACAAGCATCAAGCAAAGCACCATCATAGTTCATAAAACAAAAAGGCATGTTTCATCCCAAGAACAGTAAGTAATATCACAATTAAAAGTTCCAGCTTAAAAGAGCATGCCTCATCCCAAAACCAAAGTAAACAGGGAAACACGAGAACTCACAAAATAATCTGAAATTTCAATCACGACATGTATTCCAGCCCCAAAATATTTAAATCATTAAAAAGGGGAGCAATTACGAACTCACAAAATAATCTGAAATTTCAATCACGACATGTATTCCAGCCCCAAAATATTTAAATGATTAAAAAGGGGGACAATTACGAACTCACAAAATAATCTGAAATTTCAATCACGACATGTATTCCAGCCCCAAAATATTTAAATCATTAAAAAGGGGAGCAATTACGAACTCACAAAATAATCTGAAATTTCAATCACGACATGTATTCCAGCCCCAAAATATTTAAATGATTAAAAAGGGGGACAATTACGAACTCACAAAATAATCTGAAATTTCAATCACGACATGTATTCCAGCCCCAAAATATTTAAATCATTAAAAAGGGGAGCAATTACGAACTCACAAAATAATCTGAAATTTCAATCACGACATGTATTCCAGCCCCAAAATATTTAAATGATTAAAAAGGGGGACAATTACGAACTCACAAAATAATCTGAAATTTCAATCACGACATGTATTCCAGCCCCAAAATATTTAAATCATTAAAAAGGGGAGCAATTACGTACTCACAAAATAATCTGAAATTTCAATCACGACATGTATTCCAGCCCCAAAATATTTAAATGATTAAAAAGGGGGACAATTACGAACTCACAAAATAATCTAAAATTTCAATCACGACATGTATTCCAGCCCTAAAATATTTAAATCATTAAAAAGGGGAGCAATTACGAACTCACCTCAGTCCTTTGTGTTGTTGACAAGCTAGTGTCCTTTATGTTGTTGACAAGCTAGTAAATTCCTGCTAAGGAATTATAATTCACATAAGTAAACAGATACAGATCCAAAACCAAAATAGATTAGATCTTGAACCTAATGTTCAATTGATCTAGGGTTTGGTTTTCTGGGATTTGTTATAAACATTGAATCATTTAAAGATTTATAAAATTTAATTAGTTTAATAATGATTTTTAACATATCATTATATTCTAATTAAATTGTAGACGTTATTTAAACACGTAAGTTTATATTTAATTTTTGTAAGATTTTATAAATATTTAAACTTATAAAATCTAATTTGTATTTATATTATCGGGATTAATCCATAAATAATATAATGTCCATTAATAATTTGATGGTTTAAATTATTATTAAAAATCCATTTTATACGGATAATAATTTATAACACATGTAATAATTATTTACATAAATAATTTAGGTTTTTAAATAATTATATTTCCACAATTACAAACAAACAAACAAACAAACAAACCCAGTATATCCCACTCAAGAGCAGGGTCTGGGAGGGGTAGGTGGTGGCAAGTCTTTCCTCTATCCAGATAGGTAGAGAGACCGCTTCCAAAGAGACCCCTGGCTCGATACAAAAGCTATAACGCTCACGATTTAACATATAATCAAATAATCAAATAATCAATCATATAATCAAACGTACGATTTATGATATATGGTATATGGTACAGTACACATCATACAGCAAGCATTCAAAGCATTAAGATATCACCAAAAGGAAGTATAAAATGAACAAGCATGCATCAGGAAAGCCGCAAGTTTCCCCTAAGAAGGTCTACGCGTACTACATACACATCAAGCCCCATAACAAGTAAACAAAGTCCTTTCATAGCTACAGAAACCACTAAAAGTCCTTAATTTTAATTCTACGTCTCCAGTCATTCCTATCCTCGATCATGTGCTCAGAGAGGTGCAAGTGTTCCATATCTCGCCTAATTCTCTCTTCCCAAGTCAACCTAGGTCGTCCTCTACTCTTCCTACCCTCTATGCTGATGTTCTCCGCTGCTCTGACCTGTGCTGCCATTGGTCTCCTCTTGACATGTCCATACCATCTTAATCTTCCCTCTCGTATTTTATCTGCAATAGAAGCCACTTCTAACTTCTGTCGAAACACTTCGTTTCTTATCCTATCCAGTCTTGTATGGCCACACATCCACCTTAGCATTCGCATTTTCGCAACCTCTATTTGTTTCTCGTGCGATTTCTTTATGGCCCAGCAGTCTGTTCCATATAGCATAGCTGGGCGTACCGCCACTCTGTATAGTTTTCCCTTAAGTTTTGCTGGAAACCTCTTATCACATAGGATCCCTGATGCTGCTCTCCACTTGCACCATCCTGCTTGGACACGGTGAGCTACATCGCTGTGTATCTCTCCGTCCTCCTGCAGGTACGAGCCCAGGTATTTGAACCTAGATGTCTGTGGGACCGGCATGCCCTGGATACTGATTTGGGTGTCCTCGTCGTCGTCGCCACCAAAGTTACAATGCATGTATTCCGTCTTAGAGCGACTTATCGTTAATCCTCTGCTCTCTAGCGCTGCTCTCCACTGCTCTAGCTTGTCGTTAAGCATCATTTTAGATTCTGATATTAAGACAATATCATCCGCGAAGAGCATACACCACGGGACTGACTGTTGTATTGACTTAGTCATCTCATCCAACACTAGTGCGAAGAGAAATGGGCTCAATGCCGATCCTTGATGGAGTCTCACTTCCACTGAGAATGAGTCTGTGTCTCCTACCGGTGCTCGCACACATGTTTTTGCCCCGTCATACATATCCTTAATTAATTTGATATACCTCTCTGGTACCCCTCTATGTCGTAGACTTTCCCAAATTAGTTGTCTCGGTACACTGTCATAGGCCTTTTCTAGGTCGATGAATACCATATGGAGGTCCCTTTTCTTTTCTCTATATTTCTCCATTATCCGTCTTATGACGTGTATGGCTTCTGTTGTAGAGCGTCCTGGCATAAATCCAAATTGGTTTATTGCTATCTGGGTTTCCCGTCTAATTCTCGTGTCAATAACTCTTTCCCATAGTTTCATCGTGTGACTCAGTAGCTTTATTCCCCTGTAGTTTTCACATCCTTGGATATCTCCTTTTTTCTTATATATGGGGACTATGACACTGGTTCTCCACTGGTCTGGCATCTTCCCTGTCTTAAAGATAGTGTTAAATAGGTCTGTTAGCCATTGGAGACCCTCATCACCCAGGCATTTCCACACCTCAATCGGTATGTTGTCTGGCCCCACCGCTTTAGCCCTTCCCATTTTCTTCATAGCTCTTTTAACTTCGTCAACCGTGATGCTTCTACAATAGCATTGGTTTTGTTGCGTTGTTTGGGTTGTTCTATCTATCTCAGTTTGTTGATTTGGATTCCTTATGTTAAATAGGTTATCGAAGTAAGTTTTCCATCGCACCTTGATATCTTTCTCGTTCACCAAAACCTTTCCATCTGCAGCCTTTATGGACTTGACCATTGTTAGGTCCTGTCTTCTTCTTTCTCTTGCCTTGGATATCTTGAACATGTCATGCTCTCCTTCTTTCGTCTCTAATCGCTTATACATCCTTTCATATGCCGTGTTCTTTGCCTCTGACACCGATTTTTTCGCTTGTCTCTTAGCCTCCTTGTACTTTTGTTTTAGCTCTGCGTGTTCTGCCTCACTGTTACATCGTATGAGCTCTCTAAAACTTTGTTGTTTGATACGTATCTTCTCCTGTACAATTTCGTTCCACCACCATGATTCCTGATGACCAACTGTCCTTTTTGTTGTAACTCCAAGCGTTTCTTTAGCTGCTTGTATGAGCCTTGTTGCCATAACCTCCCATTTTTGGTTTGCATCTTCCTGTGGCCCAGTTTGGTTCATTGGTATGACTTTATCTCTAAAAATGGTAATCATTTCGTCTTTGAGCTGACCCCATCTGATCTTGGGTGTGATTCTCCTGTTCCGTTGGGCAATTGGCCTCTTGACGCGTATATCCGCCACCAACATATGGTGTTGCGTCACAACCGTCTCTCCCGGGATTGCTTTACAGTCTTTCCACGAGCTATGCTCTTCTCTCCTCGTCAATAAATAATCTATCTGCGTGTGTTTCCCGCCGCTGCTAAACGTGATTAGATCCGAGTCTCTTTTCTTAAAGAACGAATTTATGATGCCTAAGTCATGCGCTACTGCAAATTCGAGAAGCTCCCTACCGCCGTCATTCCTAAGACCATACCCGTATCCTCCATGCACCAGTTGGAAATGCTCATTATCCCTTCCGATATGTCCATTAAAATCTCCTCCTATGTATAACTTTTCTTCTCTAGGTATGTCAGCTATAACGTGGTCTAAACTCTCCCAGAATGTTTTTCTTTCCGTTTCCCCTAGTCCAACATGTGGTGCATACGTACTAACTACCGTCACTACCTCATCTCCTATTACTATTCTTAACAACATAATTCTATCATTGTATCTTCTCACCTCCACTACATTATCTTGGAGTTCTTTAGCAACTAGAAAACCTACTCCGTTTTTAGCTCCATCAGACCCTGAATACCATAGTTTATAACTATCGCACTCTTTTGCTCTCTCACCTCGCCATCTAGTCTCCTGCAGGCATCCTATGTGGACCCTACGTTTCTTCAGCACATCAATTAACTCTAATAACTTACTGGTTAAGGTTCCTACATTCCACGATGCTACTCTTAATCTACAGACCTTATTCCCTGTCTTCGCACCTCTCCTCACCGAACATGATCTCGGGGCAGCATAATGGCTCCTACTATCTATTATACCAGACAAAGTCTACTAAAACCACCAAGAAATATAAAACACGGACAACACAGAAAAACAACAAATCACAAGCAAGCAGAATTCACACAGAGAATAGGGGATGACTCTCCCTGTTAAATAAACAAGACTAACCCAGACTAAAAATAAACAAGAAGAGCAAATAAGCAGAATTCACACAAGTTAAATAAGCAGAATTCACACAGAAAAGCAGAATTCACACAGAATTCACACAGAAAAGCAGAATTCACACAAAAAAGACTAAAAATAGGGGATGACTCTCCCTGTTAAATAAGCAGAATTCACACAGAAAAGCAGATGCTGGTACCCCTAACCCAGCCAAGCAGTCTAAACAAGAGGGTAAAAATAAACAAGACTAAAAGCAAATATGGGAAGCAGAGATGGATCTACGTTTAAGCGATCGTGTCAATAAATGAAATAAGGGAGAAAGAATATCCTCACAGCAGGGTTTTCCCAAGTTAGGGTTCTCCTTCCAGGACTCAAGTAACTCACAACCTTGTAGGGTTACAAGTCACACGAGATCGATACAGTAGATCTGAAGCAGATCGGGAGCAGATCGGGAGCAGCTCGATAGGGGGCAGTCGGGATCTAGACCACAGCAGATCGGCGGTGGTGGGCGGTGGTCCTCACAGCAGATCGGGAGCAGATCACAGCAGATCGGCGGTGGTGGGCGATGGTCCTCACAGCAGATCGGCGGTGGTGGGCGGTGGTCCTCACAGCAGATCGGGAGCAGCTCGGTACAGTAGACCGATGGTGGTAGACAACTTACCTGGTCAACTTACCTGGTCGGCGGTGGGCGGTGGTCGTCGGTGGGGGCAGAGCGAGAGAAGGTCGCCGGTAGGGGGCAGTCGCCGGTGTGCGAAGGTCGCCGGTAGGGGCGGTCACCGGTGCGTTGGCGCCGGTAGGGGGCGGTCACCGGTAGGGGGCGGTCGCCCGGTGTGCGAAGGTCGCCCGTTGGGCGAGATACCCGTTGGGCGAGAGAGAGAGCAGAGCGAGAGAGAGCAGAAAATTATATGGTGTCCAATTAATGGATTAATACTTTAAATCATCATTTAAAGTCTATTTTTATAAAAATGGTTATTTATAATATTTTTAAATATTATTTTATAAATTTATTTTAAGGTGTTTTTAAATAAATAATTACAGAAAATTGTTTAAAGGCTTTTAAAATAGAAGAAGTTTTTAAAAATTATTTTTATAATTTTTGGTAATTTTTGTATATTTTTAAAAGGCTTAAAAGGCTTTTTAAAAAATAATGGGAGGTGGCCGGGTTCGAACCCGTGACCTCCTCCCCATACTCCCACACCCGAACTGGTGAGCCAAAGGCTCTAAGTCGCACAAAATCCGGTTCCAATTAAATTTAACAACTGTTTTCAAATAGCCTCCAAATTTGCGAAGAACCCTAATTCGATTTGGATCAAATTGATGCCCAATTCGATGATGATAATGTATGGATTCATGGGGCTTTTGTTCCCCATGATCAATAGAAGGTGTACATGTATTGAATTACCTAAATTGAAGTCGAGATGGTGCTGTTCCTTTGAAGAACAGTCGCGACAGGGGAAGAAGGTCGATTGCTATCCAAATGAGAGTTGCAGGAAGCTTCTAATGGCTTAAATGATCGAAAGCCCTTTATCAATTTCGTGAATTGAAACTCATAAGGTTGAATTCGATTGAGTTGCAGGTCTGAACAAAAGTGGTGATTAAATCGATGTGTTTGTGTGTTTTCATATACAATTGAACCGGAAGGAAGGTTTTAAATAGTCAGAAGATTGTTATTGCGAGTTTACTTTCGATTATTATTTAGTCTAGTGCTCGAAGTGGGTCGGCCGACTTTCGGTCGAGTGGGTTTGGTAAGGATAGCACCGAAATTATTAAATTTCAGTGGTGTATTAGGTCGAATCACCCACGAGAAAATGTCGGGACAATTTAATCGAGTTAAAATCGAGTGGTTTGGCCGTGGTGGCTCGCCGGAAGTGTTGCCGGAATTGGTGCCGGCGGTGGCCGGGAAAACGGGGGGGGGGGGGGGAAGGGGGGTTGGTTTTGAAAATTCAAAAGTTACACAATAGTCCCTGCGGTTTAAAACTTATTATTTTATGTTAAAAGCTTTATAAAACAGTTTTTAAAATTTACATTTCACCCCCTGGACTTATTAAATCAATTTAATAAATTTTGTAAATTATTATTAATAATAATATTTTCATTATTATTATTATTATCATTATTAACATTATTTTAAATAATAATAATATTATTATTATTATTGTCATTATTATTATTATTATTAATATTATCATTAAATAATAATAAAAATACAAAAACTAACTTGTAAAATCACATAAACTTTATATTAAATCACGAAAAATTTTCGGGTTGTCACATCATCCCCCTGTTAGAGGAATTTTCGTCCCGAAAATTAAGATGTACTCGCAACATTTTTGAACAAGTTAGAATACTTGCACATAATTTCGTCCTCTCATTCCCAAATGAACTCAGGACCATGTCGGGAGTTCCATCGAACTTTGACAACCGGAATCTTGCTCTGAATTTAAGAAAACTGGGTTTTTCGATTAAATTCAGCAAGACACGAGTACTAAGGAAACAAGTATCTAAGTTTAAGCATATAACTTCTTAATCTTAGTCAATCTCTAACTAAGGCAATTTACTTTGTGCAACTATTGTGTGTGGCTATAGGCTAGATGCAATTCCTAACTCACTATAACCAATGGCTCTGATACCAATCTGTCACACCCTCAAATTCCGCGTCTGGAATCTATCACGGAGGGGTGAGCAAACAGGATCGAACACAGTAGTTACACATGAGATGCAGTTATCTATATGATAAGTTTTAGATAATCAATCCATTATTATTCAAAGCATTAGATATTATACGTAGCGGAAATAAATATATATACTGTTTCTTAACAATACGTCTAATCATGTCTTATCAATAACCAATATGTATCTTGAGCTCTTATATGATCCTACGTGCATGTCCATAAGCTCCTAGTAGATACCTGAGAATGCATGTAAATCAAGTGTCAACACAGGGTTGGTGAGTTCATAAATAAAACATAATGATAAATCGTCAATTATCATTCAAAGAAAGGTTTATTTTGTGAAGATACGGAACCCTTTTATAAGGTGAACCCGCTATCCCACATACTTACTAAGTACAAGCCCAACAAATCCTTCACATAGGATTTGCCCATGTATCATAGTTTATTTGCATATGGATAGCCTGTCGGAACCCTTTTATAAGGTGAACTCACTATCTCACATACAAGCATCAAGCAAAGCACCATCATAGTTCATAAAACAAAAGGGCATGTTTCATCCCAAGAACAGTAAGTAATATCACAATTAAAAGTTCCAGCTTAAAAGAGCATGCCTCATCCCAAAACCAAAGTAAACAGGGAAACACGAGAACTCACAAAATAATCTGAAATTTCAATCGATCATATAAGATCTCAAGATACATATTGGTTATTGATAAGACATGATTAGACGTATTGTTAAGAAACAGTATATATATTTATTTCCGCTGCGTATAATATCTAATGCTCTGAATAATAATGGATTGATTATCTAAAACTTATCATATAGATAACTGCATCTCATGTGTAACTACTGTGTTCGATCCTGTTTGCTCACCCCTTCGTGATAGATTCCAGACCCAGAATTTGAGGGTGTGACAGATTTGAGAATACATGTAAAATCAAGTATCAAGACAGGGTTGGTGAGTTCATAAATAAAACATAATGATAAATCGTCAATTATCATTCAAAGAAAGGTTTATTTTGTGAAGATACGTAACCCTTTTATAAGGTGAACCCGCTATCCCACATACTTACTAAGTACAAGCCCAACAAATCCTTCACATAGGATTTGCCCATGTATCATAGTTTATTTGCATATGGATAGCCTGTCGGAACCATTTTATAAGGTGAACTCACTATCTCACATACAAGCATCAAGCAAAGCACCATCATAGTTCATAAAACAAAAAGGCATGTTTCATCCCAAAACAGTAAGTAATATCACAATGAAAAGTTCCAGCTTAAAAGAGCATGCCTCATCCCAAAACCAAAGTAAACAGGGAAACACGAGAACTCACAAAATAATCTGAAATTTCAATCACGACATGTATTCCAGCCCCAAAATATTTAAATCATTAAAAAGGGGAGCAATTACGAACTCACAAAATAATCTGAAATTTCAATCACGACATGTATTCCAGCCCCAAAATATTTAAATGATTAAAAAGGGGGACAATTACGAACTCACAAAATAATCTGAAATTTCAATCACGACATGTATTCCAGCCCCAAAATATTTAAATCATTAAAAAGGGGAGCAATTACGAACTCACAAAATAATCTGAAATTTCAATCACGACATGTATTCCAGCCCCAAAATATTTAAATGATTAAAAAGGGGGACAATTACGAACTCACAAAATAATCTGAAATTTCAATCACGACATGTATTCCAGCCCCAAAATATTTAAATCATTAAAAAGGGGAGCAATTACAAACTCACAAAATAATCTGAAATTTCAATCACGACATGTATTCCAGCCCCAAAATATTTAAATGATTAAAAAGGGGGACAATTACGAACTCACAAAATAATCTAAAATTTCAATCACGACATGTATTCCAGCCCTAAAATATTTAAATCATTAAAAAGTGGAGCAATTACGAACTCACCTCAGTCCTTTGTGTTGTTGACAAGCTAGTAAATTCCTTCTAAGGAATTATAATTCACATAAGTAAACAGATACAAATCCAAAACCAAAATAGGTTAGATCTTGAACCTGGTGTTCAATTGATCTAGGGTTTGGTTTTCTGGGATTTGTTATAAACATTGAATCATTTAAAGATTTATAAAATTTAATTAGTTTAATAATGATTTTTAACATATCATTATATTCTAATTAAATTGTAGACGTTATTTAAACACGTAAGTTTATATTTAATTTTTGTAAGATTTTATAAATATTTAAACTTATAAAATCTAATTTGTATTTATATTATCGGGATTAATCCATAAATAATATAATATCCATTAATAATTTGATGGTTTAAATTATTATTAAAAATCCATTTTATATGGATAATAATTTATAACACATGTAATAATTATTTACATAAATAATTTAGGTTTTTAAATAATTAAATTTCCACAATTATTATGATTTATCCATAATTAAAAATAATATGGTGTCCAATCAATAGATTAATACTTTAAATCATCATTTAAAGTCTATTTTTATAAAAATGGTTATTTATAATATTTTTAAATATTATTTTATAAATTTATTTTAAGGTGTTTTTAAATAAATAAATTACAGAAAATTATTTAAAGGCTTTTAAAATAGAAGATGTTTTTAAAAATTATTTTTATAATTTTTGGTAATTTTTGTATACTTTTAAAAGGCTTAAAAGGCTTTTTAAAAAATAATGGGAGGTGGCCGGGTTCGAACACGTGACCTCCTCCCCATACTCCCACACCCGAACCGGTGAGCCAAAGGCTCTAAGTCGCACAAAATCCGGTTCCAATTAAATTTAACAACTGTTTTCAAATAGCCTCCAAATTTGCGAAGAACCTTAATTCGATTTGGATCAAATTGATGCCCAATTCGATGATGATAATGTATGGATTCATGGGGCTTTTGTTCCCCATGATCAATCGAAGGTGTACATGTATTGAATTACCTAAATTGAAATCGAGATGGTGCTGCTCCTTTGAAGAACAGTCGCGACAGGGGAAGAAGGTCGATTGCTATCCAAATGATAGTTATAATCAAATTCCTCTTACAGGAAGCTTCTAATAGCTTAAATGATCGAAAGCCCTTTATCAATTTCGTGAATTGAAACTCATAAGGTTGAATTCGATTGAGTTACAGGTCCGAACAAAAGTGGTGATTAAATCGATGTGTTTGTGTGTTTTCATATACAATTGAACCGGAAGGAAGGTTTTAAATAGTCCGAAGATTGTTATTGCGAGTTTACTTTCGATTATTATTTAGTCTAGTGCTCGAAGTGGGTCGGCCGACTTTCGGTCGAGTGGGTTTGGTAAGGATAGCACCGAAATTATTAAATTTCAGTGGTGTATTAGGTCGAATCACCCACGAGAAAATGTCGGGACAATTTAATCGAGTTAAAATCGAGTGGTTTGGCCGTGGTGGCTAGCCGGAAGTGTTGCCGGAATTGGTGCCGGCGGTGGCCGGGAAAACGGGGGGGAAGGGGGGTTGGTTTTGAAAATTCAAAAGTTACACAATAGTCCCTGCGGTTTAAAACTTATTATTTTATATTAAAAGCTTTATAAAACAGTTTTTAAAATTTACATTTCACCCCCTGGACTTATTAAATCAATTTAATAAATTTTGTAAATTATTATTAATAATAATATTTTCATTATTATTATTATTATCATTATTAACATTATTTTAAATAATAATAATATTATTATTATTATTGTCATTATTTTTATTATTATTAATATTATCATTAAATAATAATAAAAATACAAAAACTAACTTGTAAAATCACATAAACTTTATATTAAATAATGAAAAATTTTCGGATTGTCACATCTAGCCTTTATAGTCACCTAAAATCTACCTCCAACAAGTCAAGTGATTTAGATTAGAAGGTGGAGTTTCACGCATTTTGAGGTGCAGAAGAAAAAAATTGACGGGCCTGATGATAGCTTTCAACTTTTTGTTTAGTGTTTTGGCCACATAAATATTCTACGTCATCAAAAAACTAATGGGGTTAATTCTCAGTTAGTAATGGATTGTTAGAGAAAAATAAACTTAAATTTGAGAATGTCTGTAAATATTTTTTAAGTTGAAACTAATCCTGGCTAACAAACGAAAGTTTGGATTATTAAAATCCAATAACTCTTTAATCTATAACATATAATAAAACAAGGTTTTTTTATTACTTCTCATTCTCCTAACTCATTTTTTTGCCACTTGTCCTTCTTCTTGACATCTACACATTAGTTTTCCATCCAAAAAGGTATTGTAGTAATTTAAACACTCATACAGTTTTCTCTCTTATTAAAAATAATTTTTTATTGATACATTTATCTCTCCTATCTAGATTTTTTTTAAACCAAACTATCTTTTTTAAACAGATTTACTAAAGAAATTAAAAAATCACATCTTTTGATTAAAACCAAAATAGTAAAAAAACAAAAAAAATTATATAATATGAAATTTTCTAATACGGTAACCTTTTTTAAACAAAATATTTTAAATCATTTTATTTTAAAAGTTTACAAAATACAGAATACAACGAACTATTTTTTAATTCATTTTTCTTAAAATAAAATATTTAAAAATCATAGTTATTTTATAAAATAAAAGTTTAAGAAAAGTACATCATTGTTTGTTTACTTAAATTAGCTATTTATACGTAATTATAATCATATTTTATCTTAAAGCTATTGTAATGAATAAATTTTTATTACTAATTATTTAATATTTTATTTATTTAATTTGTGTAATACACGGAGATTAACCTAGTAAATATAATGTTTAAAAGTAGTTTGAAGTTAAAAGAAGAAGTTGGTTTAAAAGACGTCTAGTTTACATATGTGTTAAAAACAACTGTAACATTTTTACATATGCGTAGAAAACAACTGTAACAAATTTACAAGGCTGGTGATATTAGTTGTTTTAATTAGTTTATTATTTTTATCTGATTTATACATATGTAAAATAGTTGAAGTATCACCAAACCTAATTTATGTAAATTAATGGTTCTTTTGGGTCGACATCATTACAAAACCACATTTTATCTTTTAGAAACAAAAGAACTATTAATTTATATATATGTAAATGAAGTATGATGATATATGAGATGTTTTACATATGTGTATACTAGAAATGAATAACAAATCATGTAAAACAACTAAATATCACTAGACTTAATTGACACTTATGTTAATCAGTTGTTCGTAATTTATATTTACGTAAATCAATGGTTTTTTTATTATGAAAATTTAACATATATTCAATATACATGTAACAATTAATGATTATACTAGCTTGTGCTTAGAAGTGACAACACACTAAGGGGCTGTTTGGTAGGCTCTGAATCATTAAGTGCTGAATGGTTAAGAGGTCTGAATGGTTAAGAGACTCTGAACCAGTAAGTGCTGAACCAAAATGTGTTGTTTGGTTGAATCTCTGAATGACTGTACAAAATGACAATTTTACCCCTCTGAAAAATATCACTTTGAATGAGACAGTGACAAACAGATTGATGATAATATTCATCTGCCAAGAAATGATAAGAGTTGGTCAACCATCATGATTAATTCATGGAGTCACAACAAAACTCATGAAGAAATAAGAATTTCATGAACAATTTCACCCGCAGTCTGCTCAATCAATAGGTTCCAATCACAGAATCGATTTCAATAAAAATTATATGAATTCCAAATTTGTTGTCGATCAAACAGAACTTGAAATTGTAATCAGAACAAACAATCCAAATCAACTGTTCAAAACATAATCTCTAAACAAAATTACACAATCAATCCTCATAATCTCCTGTTCCTTATACTCACACAAACAGATCGCACAAACGGAATCGATTCCTCTCGAGAACGGAAACTTCGGATACGAGTTGATCACGGCTTGATCGAGTCCGACGACAGCGTTTTGTTCACCTTCGTCCTCGTTCATTTCGTCGACGAAGATTATGCTCGGGAGAATCACTCCGCCGTCGCTAGGGTTCCGGTGACGGTGTCGGTAGCGGTGGCGGAAGCAGATGTAGGAGGCGAGCCATTATTTGAAAACACGAAAAAACAACTGGGTAGCTGCGATTTCAACGAATTAAAAGTTGGAATCGACGAAACAAATAGAAATAAAGTGTTGTAGTGCAAATCTTGAATGAAATCAAGATAAAATGAGAGAAATCTCACCTATTGCGAGCAGGTTGCGACGGGGCTGGCGACGGTTGCGGCGGCTGGCGGCTGGCGGCTGGCGGCTAGCGACGGTGAAGCGGCGGGCGGCCGGCGAGAGTCTCGCCAGCGATTGGGGGAAGCGACGGGAATTGGGGGTGGGGAGGGGGTTAGGAACGATAGTTTCTTTTTTTTTCTTTATGTTTGTGAAAGGTAGATGGGTAAAGTTTTCCATTCAGCACTTTCCCATCTCTTAACCATTCAGTGCTGAATGGACCCATTCAGAGGTGTTTTTTTCTGAAACAAACACATACATCACTTAACCATTCAGAGGTAGCCTCTTAATGGAACCATTAAGAGGCTACCAAATAGCCCCTAACACTAAATAACCATTAATCACATAAAGAAATTTACTGGCTTTTATTAAAAAAAACTTTTACATACTTTTCGTGCCTTCAAATAAGGAAACTTTGGTACACACGAGGACTCTTCGCCAACGTTTTGGTGTGTGTGCTCTCAAAAAGTTCAGGAATATAGCGTATGAGTCCATGCTCCATTACTACAACAAATGGTTAAATTGCTAGTTATTAAACAAATACAAATGTAAACAAACTTACAACGTCCTTCTAAAGTACTTGATGTTAGGATTTAATATTCCAATCTTTGACTTCGCTTTCAAGTTGTGGGTAATGTTTTCAGAACCGGGTCAGACGTCAAACCGGACGTCTTACTGATTTGGTGGTCAGACCGGTCGGATCGGATTTAAGAACCGGATAACGTCATAATTATATATATACTATATTATATATATAGTTATATTTATAATTAAATATAAGTAATTTATATTTGATTTATATATATTTTATAGTTATATATAAAACTTAACTATTTTGTATATCCAACATATTAATTTATGGTTCAACACCTCGTTTTTACCCATTAAAATAAAAAAATACCAAAATCCGTTTCGAACCGGTCCGGTTTCCCGGTCCGACCACCGGTTCGACAAGCCAAAAACAATCCATAGTGAACCGGACCCGCTAGTACAGATGTTATCTTTTGAGGCGGTGAAAAAGCCCATTTAGGGCGGGTTTAGGACCGCCTCAAGAAATGTCACTCCAAAAAGCATTTCGTTTTATAAGGCGGTTTCGTAAACCGCCCTAAAGAAATATCAAAAATCGCCTCAAAAAGAGTTGTGCCAAACCTGTGATATCATCGGATTTACCATTTTGACCATTCTATTGTTTGTGTTCTTCCTATGCTTCAATGGCTATAATGCTTGTTTATTTGCATCTACTATAACCATAAATACACTTTCAGTAGAGTTCATCTAAAAAAGATAGCTTTAAAGATACACCTCCAGTGGAGTTCATTTAAAAATTACAAAATGCATTCCTGTCACCGAAAAAAACACATAATTTACACTCAAAGAATATGACTTTAGTTGTGGCAAAGTTCAAGAGTAAATAAAGAGGTATCTGGGCTCGTACCTACAGGAGGACGGAGAGATACACAGCGATGTAGCGCATCGTGTTCAAGCAGGATGGTGCAAGTGGAGAGCAGCATCAGGGATCCTATGTGATAAAAGGTTTCCAGCAAAACTAAAGGGAAAGCTATACCGAGTGGCAGTACGCCCAGCTATGTTATATGGAACAGACTGTTGGGCCATAAAGAAATCGCACGAGAAACAAATAGAGGTAGCGGAAATGCGAATGCTGAGGTGGATGTGTGGCAACACAAGACTGGATCGGATAAGAAACGAAGTGTTTCGACAGAAGCTAGAAGTGGCTTGTATCGCAGATAAAATACGAGAGGAAAGATTAAGATGGTTTGGGCATGTCAAGAGGAGACCAACGGCGGCACCAGTTAGAGCAGTAGAGAACATCATCTTAGAGGGTAGGAGGAGTAGAGGAAGACCTAGATTGACTTGGGATGAGGTAATTAGGCGAGATATGATACATTTGCACCTCTCTGAGCACATGATCGAGGATAGGAGTGAGTGGAGGCGTAGAATTAAAATTAAGGACTTTTAGTGGGACCTATACGCAGGTAGGGTATTTGAAGTCTTATTGCGAGGCCTGATGTGTACATAGTCCATATATGCCCTCTACCGGTGATTCTACCTGCTCATCTGATATATGTTTTTTGTCTTTCTCTAATTCTTTAGTTGTTATATTTGTGTATGCTGTTTGATATATGTTGTATGATTTATTTTATGATGTCTTGCTATCGTTGGCTTTTGCTATCGAGTCGGGGGTCTCTTTGGAAGCGGTCTCTCTACCTAACAAGATAGAGGAAAGACTCGCCTACACCTACCCTCCCCAGACCCTGCTCTTGAGTGGGATATACTGGGTTTGTTTGTTTGTTTGTTTGTTTAAATATGACTCTCACTGTGAGGGGCTGTTTGTTTTTGGTCTGACCCGACTGACCGCTGACTCGGTCAGCGGGTCAGCCCGTTTGATATGCAAGAAGCTACAGCTGACCGGGTCCAAGGTAGCTGACCCAGACCTGATTTCGGAAAAGGCTGACCCAGTTGACCGCGAACCTCGCCGGCGCTTCCACCGACAGCGGACCCCGGCGCGACACCATCTGCTGCGACCACCTTCGACCGACAACCACTATCGAACAACCACCTTCGACCGACATCGCTGACCCCCCATCCCCCTGCGCGACACCATCTGCTGCGACCACCTTCGATCAACACCATCTGCTGCGACCACCTTCGACCGACACCATCACCACCTTCAAACACCAACCCCACCATTCTCGGTTGACATTCAACAACCGACAACCATCACCCCAGTCGAGATCATCGAATTTTGAACGATTAAAACCCCAAATCATCATCATCATCGAATCATTGTCGGGCGATTGTGAGCACTGAGAGAGAATCGAGAGTTCGAGAGAGAGGCAGAAAACCGAGAGAGAAGCAGAGAACCGAGAGAGGATCGAGAGATTGAGAGTGTTTGGGTGAAGAGTGTGCGTGAGTCTGTGTTTGTGTGTGTGTGTGTGGGGAAGAAGAGAGGAAGAGGAAGAGTGTGCGATTGTGAGCACTGTGTGTGTTTTTGTGTTTGTGTGTGTGTATTAATATATAATAATAATAATAATAATAATAATAATAATAATATAATAATAATAATAATAATTAATAATAATAATAATAATAATAACAATAATAATAATAATAATAATAATAATAATAACAGAGAAATTTAACAGAAATGTATATAGAGGATTTTTTTTCATTCAGCAGAGTCAGTCAGATACATAATCAAACAGCCAAGTTTCAGTCAGATGCAGACTCAGTCAGAACTTCTTACTGGGTCAGCTTCTGACTCAGTCAGATCTTACTCAGTCAGCGCAATCAAACAGCCCCTGAGTCTTTAGCCGGAATCTCTCCATTAACAACCGCCTGAGCCACCATCGGCTCTTGAGAACATCAAACGAGCATCAAAATGGACCTACTGCAGAGCTAGCCTTCTGCCGGAATATCTCTACAGTCGGATCTGGCCAAAAAACCACTTCCAACCACCAAAAGTCTTTCATCAGTTCGTACTCATCTTGATTCACTTAAACGCACATAAAAATCAAACAAAATCATGCATCTCACTAGAAAAATACCGTCTCCTTAAAAACCCTTGACGTCGTTGCTGCCTCTAGCGGCTCGGATCTGATGCCAACTTGTTTGGTGAGAGCACTGCAACTGCCGGAGCCACTACAATGGGTCCTTTCTTATTTTCTCGTTGTTATTGCTGACATGAAAATCACCATAAGCACAAATCGAATCCTTTGTATCAGAATACCTTTGCTGAAGCTACAACTTTGATTTTTTTGTGGTCATTGATTTAGGTCTTTCCTGATTTAAACGTGTAATTTCATATTTTGGGGTGGTCAATCTGATATCGCTTCAAAAATCACCTTTCAAAACAAAACCGCCTAAAAAAATCGCGATTTTGATTTTTTGATGCGATTTTTGTTTAACAACATTTTTTGAGGCGTTTTTTTTAAACCACTTCAAAATTTCTCTTTAGACCCGCCTTAGAAAAAGACTTTTGTACTAGTGACCGGCCACCTAGCCGATCCCCGGTCGGGCCGGTTGAACCGGCCGGTCCGATCCGGTCCTAACAACATTGACTTGTGGGTGTCTCACATCTGTAAAAAAAGTCAAATTGGTATAAAGAATATATATTTATTTATATATAAAAAATAAACTAAAACGCACCCATCAATCATCTTGCACCTACGATATCCATGATGTTACGTAATCCTAGTCCTCTATGTTGGGTTATCACCGATAATGCCTCTACACTTAGTCACCAATCATGCAGTTATAAAATGGCATAAGTCATGCTCTGATAAGTTCATAGCGTTACACAACGCCACTTGCATGATTGATCGACCTTAACACCCAACTACAAACATCAATTACGTACTCCAGTGATCTTGGACCTCCAATACACGTACTTGGATCATCATGATTGATGAAATATCATCAGTATATTTACCTGTCTGTCGGCATCTATATATATAGACGGGTGGTTAAATTGGTGTTTAAATGTTGCTAAACTAGTTGCATTAAATACTAACTCTAATGAACATGTAAACAATTAAAATGGATAACAAGTCAGTTTTGTGCATGCATGTATTGAATTTAGCAAGATAAATGTATGTATGTTTTTTCTGAACGATAAATTTATTAAAAAGAGCTAACAAGAAGCTAAAAACATGAAAGAAACAAGAAAACAAATAATACAAATAATACAAATAATAAAAAATTTAACCAACGTAAAAAACTCTCTTTAAGAAAAGAGAACGTGGCTCTTTTCTTCTTCCTGTTTCCCACCCCTAAGAAACAAAAAAACTTAATATCTTCAATTATTTTGATTAAAAGTAACATCATTTATTGCCATCTATATACACCAACATGAGACTAGAACAACTGCATGCAACATCTTCTTTGTATCTTCACTTGAAGAAAATGTCTTCAATAATTCTAATCAATCCCGAAATGAAAACACATATATTAGAGGAAGATTACACCATTGCGCGATATGCGAACACCGTGTGATCATACACGCAAGGTTGTGTGCGCGCAACGTGATATTCAGCTTGCATTGATACACAAAAGCGACATACACGATCGAAATGGATACACAATCGTTATTTCATAATATTACATGAGTACATGACTATAAAAATACTTCAGATGAAAAATATATAGTTTTGTATATTTGAGTTGTGACGTATATTTGTAGATACCTCGATTTTTGTTTACTTCAATTTTTGCATGCGTAAAAATAAAAATATTTTCGAGTTGTGACGTAAAATTTGAAGACACAAAAAAATTAATTAAAGTAATATGCCGTATCCAATAATAAATAGATTATGAAAAACTAGAATAAACCAGCTGGGCTAGCCCAGTTGGCCACCTCAATGAGGGATAAGGATCTAGTGGTCTAAGGTCGCGGGTTCTATCCTGAGGGGGGAAGGTTTACCCACATTCCGTGGGGTTCCCGCCCGGGGTACCGAGTTCGAGTCGGCGAGGCATCCTCGGATGCCGGTGATCATGGTAAATCCTACGGGTACACCCACACGCGTGGGGATCCGGAGGCTCGAACTCGCATCGCTTGTGGTGACCGCGTTTGGTTCTACCGCTGAGACATTCACCCTTCAAAAAAATGAAAAACTAGAATAAATGCTTAATGCTATTGTGTTGTGTGAATTGTCATTTTCAAGCCAGTGTAAAAAATAACACTATTTTAACGAGTGAAAAGCAATTTACTAGCTAATTTAATATACTGATAATTAGAGAAATGGATAGAAAATTTATTAATATAATTTGAGTTTATATGTACTTGAGTATCTTTTTCTGTGTTTAAATATATAATTTAAGGATCAGTTCAATTAAGAAGACTATATAATATGACAAACATAAAAAACACCAGTGTACTATTTTTACAAGTATGATATGTAATATTTACATGAGAGTGAAATGCAGAAATAATTTTAAATGAAAAACTACGATAATTGGATAAAACCTATAGATAACAGCTAATAATATGGAGTGTGAGAATGAAACGTACACGGTTAAAAACGACCATATGTATCACACTTGAGACGATACGCATAATTATCACGGCATATACTCATTGTGATCGTTCCCCCAATATGACCGTTGCTTGTGTGTATGCGGTGTGTGATGTATGGTATAGTGTGATGTGATGTGACATCACCGTCACTACAGTGTGATGTAGTTTGCAGTAACACTCGCATGGTGAGAGTGTTCCCTCCGGCCTAACGATTTTAAAATTCTCTATCAATCTAGATTAATGTTTACTTAACAAAAACACAAATATCCTCATATACTTTATGACATAGTATATATTATTATCATCTCTATTTATCAAAGTAAAAGTCGCAACACCATCCTGGCTCGAAAATCAACAACGTTTGTCATTTTAATTATTATAATAAACTTGAAAACATAAATTATACATATATTAAAAAATGTGTAAATCTAATAATAATAAACAAACAAACAAACAAACAAACAAACATACCCAGTGTCTCCCGCTGAAGAGCAGGGTCTGGGAGTGGTATATGGTGACAAGTCTTTCCTCTATCTAGAAAGATAGAGAGACCGCTTCCGAAGAGACCCCCGACTCGTTAACACATGCAATAACAATAACAATCATAATACAACGCATATACAAAGCATATAACAAAGCATATAACAAAGCATATAACAAAGCATATAACAAAGCATAACAAAGCATATAACAAAGCATAACAACGGCAATAACCATCATAATACGAAGCATATAACACAATGATATATATCACAAGAAGAATTAGATAATGCGCATGTAACACCCAAAAAAGGATAGATGAGGAAAACTACACCTAACGTGTGGGGTACGGCCATATGTCACCGTATACCCTTCCCACCCACAAAACCCACTAAAGTCCTTAATTTTAATTCTACGCCTCCACTTACTTCTATCCTCGATCATGTTCTCAGAGAGATGCAAGTCCATATACATTCTAATAATAATAATAATATTTAAATAATGAATACATATATAATTTGTTTATTGAATATTTATTAAACGTTCTAACCGGTCAGCTTTAACTCTTTCAAATCCTTATACATTTTAAAAGCTTTGTAACATGTCACTTTAACAACTTTACATCTCTAATGTTTCAGGTTTACATTTTGGAACGAGCCGGGTCAAATATAAAACGTTTTCTTGTATATTTTTATATACGCTTTGAGATGATTTATGTTTCGATTTTTGCCATTTTGACCTAAATTTTGTTCTGAAATGAATTGGGTCAAATATAAAACGTTTTATTCGGTGGTATAAATCCTAATTACTCTACGTTTAACATAAATTTAGTTCGGAAACAAGTCGGTACGATCGTAGTTGCACGTGTTTAATGTACGTTTTAAGTTGGACTATGTTTCGACATATATAATTTTATTTGAAAAAAAAACGGGTCAAATATACCAAGTTTTCAATCAACGGAAAAAATTCGAGTTACTTTACGTTTCGACGTAAGTTTAGTCTGGAGACAAGCCCGGGTATCTACGTTATCAAGTCACGTGTAACACCCTCAATTTCATAATAATATAATAAGGAGGGTGCTACGAGTTGGGTTATTATAATAATTCAGAGATTACAAACATAGCGGAATTTTTTTATACATTATACATTAAAAACTGTTACATCATTAACAAGTACTACAACACTTTAACCGACATTTCAAAACTTTATCAAACTTCATGTATATCTCTCCCAAAGCCCAATATTTTAGCCAGTATTATACACCGGAACAGGAATTTAACTCTGTGGGGCACCATCACGAACACCTCTATTATTACCTGGCATGCATAAGAAAATAAACACTAAATCAGATAAACTGGTGAGTTCTAACAAACACCATATTTCAATAATAACAATTCATCAACTGTTATAACATCGAATAATTCACAAACATCCATTAGTCCCTTTACTTGTCCCAGTATTGATATGCATATCGAATACCCACAAGGTAATTATAGACCTCTTTTTATCAATTTATTTTGGTGGGTCAAAACTCCACCTCGCGTGTTGACGGGTCAAAACTCCGTCTATAATTGGTGGGTCAAAACTCCACCTCGCGCGGACGGGTCAAAACTCCGTCTATAGTTGGCGTTGACGGGTCAAAACTCCATCTATAGTTGGTGGGTCAAAACTCCACCTCGCCATTCACCACAATTTACCACTTCCAAATTCTTATTCACATCTTTATTTATTTATATGCATGCCAGTGCCCGATTTTGTCAAACAATATTGTCAAACAACATTTAACATATTAAAAGGGCAAATAGAACTCACCTTAATGTTTTCAGCAAGTGTTTACCAATCCAAATACACTAAGGTAGCTAAAACTTTCCTTCTCAATGCAAATCTAAAACAATAACCCTAACTTAGTCAAATCTCTCCTAACTGATTACTCCACGCGACTGAGATTATACGACTGGACTCATTCGTACGACTGAACATGCGACTGAGCTTAGTCGTACGAATGAACCATACGACAGAGGTGCGAATGAGCTATAACAGGGTTTGTGCGAATGACCTTCATTCGTGCGATTGGCTCATGCGACTGAGATTCAGTCGCACGATTGAGCAACACGACTGGCTCATTCGCACGAATGGGTCATGCGGCTGGGCTCATTCGCCTGAAACGGATCAGCAGCTGTGTTCTTAACATATTTGATCCAAAAACTCGAGTTTTAATCATTCAGATTATGCCATATTCAAAACAGAACATATACACCTCATTTACAACCATTTCATGTCCTTATTTTGTCAAACTTCGCGAAAACTAGGATCCGAATCTTCGGTTTTCAACTTAATTAGAAGATTAAATCAAAACTCAGATTTAAATATGTTTTTAGATCAATTTCAGCCACACACACAGCTTATAATGTAGTAGGATTGATCCGTGATATTCAAAACTTACCGAAACGGAGTTAGCTTAGTCGATTTAGTAAGAACAGGGGTGTTTGGGTTCGAGAGAAACAAGGGGATGAGAATACTACAGATAGAAATCTGCTTTTGGAACATTCTTAACCGCCTTACTTATTCTCACCTGCATAATTTAGCCGCCATACTCAGTCGCACGACTGGACCCATTCGCACAACTCAATCGTGCGACTGAGCCCATACGCCCGTAAATCGTGCGATTGAACCTTATACGCACGTAAGGCGTGCGACTGAGATTCATTCGCATGTTTATCATGCGACTGGACACTACTCTCATTAATTAAACGAATATTAAATTTTACGGATGTTACATCACGTACTATACCCCCGCAACATATTGTTATATTTACGCTTTGATAGTTGGGATCATGATAGAATTCCCCACACATTATGCGGGTTAAGAAAACCTAAAACAATTAAAGAGGGAATGAGAATTGAGTTTAATGCTAAAAATAATTTTATAGTTGAAGTAGCGAATTTTATGTAAGGTTAAGTATTTATGCATTGTCTGTGACGGTTTATGTAAAGTTAGTTTTAATAAATATTAAATGGGTTAACATATACGGTAACAAATTGATGTTTAAAAGTAAACAAATAATAAAATAAAGATAATTAAAAATGAAATCCACTGACACGAGCCAAATATAGCACGTAAATCAAATAAAAGACTAAAATCGATGACGGGACACGCGTCCCGTATTCGACAAATAACCATTTACCATAGTTACCAATTTAAGGCAAAACCACATGTATGCAGTGATTAATTTAAACACTTTTTAAACTTAATTATTATTTTATAATATTTTTTTTGTTTATAAAAGTTGTAATTTTTGTTAACCTCATGGAAAGGTTTATAGTTGATAGGTTTTGTAGTATTTTGTTTGGGTAAAACTTAGTAAAAGTCACTATAAAAATATAATCAATTAAAAAGCATTAAAAACTTTTATAAAAAAAGAACGATGAAAATGAAGTAGAAAGATGAGTTAAAACATGAAAAGGAAGATTTAAAGTTTTAGAAAATTAAGGATAAATTAGTTATATTTTGTACGGTGTATGAATTATGATAATATAAAGAGTAACTTACCATTTGCATTCCTGACGTCTTTTTCCATTTTAACCACGTGTATCCCTGCAGGTTTAAAGTCTTGATTTACCCTTTAACATTTTCTTTTTATCTCCATTTGAGTTCAAAACACTAACGACGTTAGATTTCTTTTACATTTTAACCACTTGTATCACTGCAGTTTCACATACCCCTCATCATCACCCCCACCACTTATCAATCTCTCTCTCTCTCTCTCTCTCTCTCTCTCTCTCTCTCTCTCTCTCTCTCTCTCTTCTCTCCATTTTTATGTTTTTTAGTCTACCACCAAAGCATCACTACCACCGCAACCACTAATGTTGCCGCCACAACCTCCTCTGCGACCGCCACCGCCGCTGCAACCACCACCTCTATGACCACAACCACCGCCACCCCTATCTCTTCTCTCGATCTCTTTATCTCTCTTTTCTCTCTTTTTTCATGTGCGTGTGTGATCGGGTGTGTGTGTGATCAGTAGTCACAACCACCATCAATGTGAAATCGCAAATCTAGATAAGATAAGGGTTGTGGTGGTGGTAATTGTAACATCCTGTATCTTTGTATTATACCTTGTGTTCATATTTGCCGTTTCATTTAAGTGTGTGGACTCATTCGTAAAATTCTAATTCTTTAAGGATTAATTAACCATAATAATAATAATAATAATAATAATAATAATAATAATAATAATAATAATAATAATAATAATAATAATAATAATAACCATAATAATAATAATAATAATAATAATAATAATAATAATGATAGTAATAATAGTAATAATAGCAATAACAATAATAGTAATAATAATAACAATAATAACTATAATAATAATAAAATATTCATAACAATAATAATAAAATAATAATAGTAATAAATTTTTAAGTTAGTACAAAGTTCAGGGGGGTGTTTTGTAAACTTTTAAACTTGAAAATCAAGGTTTAGGTTGTTTTAACCATTAGCCCAAACTTCAGGGGCTGAAAATGTAAATTTTGTTTCCTTATGCCCTTTTTCCCGGCGACGAGCTCCGACGAAGCTTCAATCATCGTTTTCACATGCTTTTTGACCCAATTAAACCGCGCAACTTCCTCGGCCTTGCGATTCGAACTCAAACCCTAACCCAATTCGAGTTCCCGCTCGTTACAAACCTTCCTAATCGAGCCGAGTCTAAACCGGGACTAACAACCGAATCAAATCATGTCCAAATTCAAGATTTCGATCAAATTAATTACCCCTAAACTTAATACGCGGCTTAATCAATCAATTATTCAATCAACATTGCAAATTAACAGCTCGAAATCTCTTAAATTGGGTAAACTTCGAACACGATTTCAATCGAGTGTGTTAAGCCCGAAACCGTGTAATCGAAGCTATAAATTGAGGGTTTCGGATTCATTTTGAAGTTCCTAAACTCTCTGAACCCTCAGTTTCACCATAAACTCTCTCGATCAGAAAACCCCAACCCAAGAACATCCGAACCTAAACCGAACTCGAAATCACCCAAAACCTCATCAAAACAGGTAATTAAAATCTGTTTTCTACTCGTTTTTGTTCAAAGATCAAAAGCCCTATGATGATTTAGGTGATTAACACCGAATCGAGGGACAATTGTGGATCTGTTGAAACTAGGGTTTATCGGATTTGGGGGAAAACGGGGAGGCTATGCTTAAATTCAAACCAAACCAATGTGAACCAAGGCCACGACCCTGGTTAACTGGTTCCTGCGCCCCATGTTTCAGGAGGGCCCCGGGTTTGACCCCGGGTAGGGCTATCCAAACCGCTCGACGCTCGACGCTCGCTCGACGTTCGTTCGGAATTTGCTCGAAAAATGCTCGTTCGAATTTTGCTCGGTTGTAAACGAGCCGATCGGATCGGATCGGTTTGTAAACGAGCCAAGCACGAGCAAAGGTCCGCTCGGTTCGGTTCGGATCGAATTAATATGTATATATAGTTTATACGTAGTGCTCTAGTAGATTTGACCCATTATATACAAATATATAATTTTATTTATGCATATTTGATCAATCAACCTAATAAAAGAATTCTACACTTAATATAAAAGTGAAATCCTATGCCGTTAAAATATATTTTTTCGATCATCTCACTCTCACCGTCACCGTTATCTGCAATATGCTCTCCGCCTTATCGCCTACAGACTTAGCTAGCTTCATCGTCAGTCACAACGTGTTATCATCCATAAAATATTATGTAATGAAATGTGGCTGATTTTAAAGTTATTAAACTTTATTCGCTGTCGTATAAATTGTATGAGACATAAGATAGTTGGGTTGTATAAATTATTTGCCGCTCGTTTGCGCTCGCTCGACGTTCGCTCGAAAATTTAACGCTCGAAAAATGCTCGTTCGGTTTTCCGCTCGGTTGTAAACGAGCCGATCGGCTCGGTTCGGTTTGGAAACGAGCCAAGCACGAGCAAAGGCCCGCTCGGTTCGGCTCGGCTCGTGAACAGCCCTAACCCCGGGCAACCCCCCCTTTCTTTTTCTGATTTTTTTTCTTTTTCTTTTCATTTCTTTTTATTTAATCCATCTTTTTAAATTCTGAAAATTTCTAAAATTATTTTATAAAATGCAGATTTTTTTAGCTTTTGTTTAACTAAGTTGTGGCTAAATTAATTTTTATAAAATTCTTTTGTATTTATAAATACATTACTGTATTTCTAAAAGTACAAAAGAAGTGCGTAAATATAATACTTGTATATATATTATATATATATTCAAACAATTAAATTATTTAGTTACTTATACCTATATATATATAAATTATTTAGATTAGGTTTTTATTTATTTCTTCCTCGTACGCGCAAGCAATTAATTATGTCAAATATAAAAATCCATTTGTTCCATTAACCCGATCACATTATGTTGGATCATGATGAGGCTGGTGCAACCAAAACCACTTCACATAGTCATTTTTGGTACTACATTCAAAGGCTTCCGAAGCTGAGCATGAGATCTTCCGAGAGTCTGAAGAACAACAGCTGAAGATATCAACTGAAGGCAAAAGCTGAAGTCAACTGCTGAAGACAACAGCTGAAGCCAACAGCTGAAGACTATCTTCCGAAGACAAAGTCTGATGAAAGAGCTGAAGACAAAGTCTGCTTCCGAAGACAAAGAAGACTCCAAGCCTCGGAAGAAGCAGTCTTCCGAAGTATAAGTGCCTTCGGAAGAAGTTATACTTCCGAAGCACTTTATCCTTCGGAAGACAATGCTATGTCCAGCAGATAAAAGTAAGGTCCCTGACAGTCCGCTGCAGACCTCTGATACAACATGGCACCTTCCTAAAGAGCCATGTTGTTGACCATACTTTATTCTACTGTTCACCTTTTTATGTTAGTACATGTTACCAACTTTAGTTGGTGACAAAAGGTAAGTCAGGGACATGTCCTGACTACCAACTCTTAGGCAAAATGTCTGAAAGACCTCACCTAGAGTCTTGTAGTATAGATGTAAGGTTAGAGGTGTCCAGCTGGTATCAAAGTATACCCGGCTGTAGGTAGTATTATATATATCTTCTCCTTGTAACTCTTTAGATAAGTGATTTGAGTCCAAGAGTCTTGTAATCCTTTGAGTTGAGAAGCAATATATAAAAGTACCTTGAAAATTTACTTCCTGTGTTAATTTTCTTACTGCTTCTTACTTGTTATATTATGATCAACTCTTCATAGACTACTTGCTGAGTATTATTCACAGTGAGTTGAGAGAAAAACCACCCATAATTGATCCTGCAATTGGTATCAGAGCACAAGGCTCTTGATTGTGAGATCTTACCATCCAAATCAACCTGTTTTTCACTCCTCACTTCAAACCACTCACTCGAATGGCCGCTCTCTCCAAAGCTGATATGGAAACCGGTACCATGACCAAATCCCCAATGATCACCTCTGAAGACTTTGACACATGGTGTATCAGAATGGAAGGCTTCATCAAGTGTCAAGATTCAAGGATGTGGGACTCCATTGTCAATGGTCCTTTCATACCAAGCACTACTTCTGCCACTGGTAATCGTATCATTCCAAAAGATGTTGATGATTACTCAGAGGAAGACTGGAAGAGAATAGATCTAGATCAAAGGGCTATGGCTTCTCTCCAAACTGCTCTCCCCAACTCCGTCTACAGACGCTTCAAGAAGTGCAAGACTGCTAAAGATTTATGGGAAGCATTGAAGCTGATGTATGAAGGATCCAAGGAAACCCAAGAGAACAAGAAGGATCTCTTGAAGCAGCAGTTTGAGAACTTACTTTCAAGGCTGGTGAGACCTTGACTCAACAATACTTCAGGTATGTTGAGATAGTAGATACTCTGGTGGATATTGGAGTAGCTCTTGAGAACAGAGACATAGTTAGGAAGTTCATGTCTTCCCTTCCTAAACTATGGACTCACTACTGTGTTGTCATCAAGAGAACTTCGGACCTTAAGACTCTTACTCTCACAGAGTTGTATGGTATCCTAAGTGCATTCCAGATGGAGATGAACATGCAGAACTCCTCTGATCACTCCAATAACCAGCTGAGTTCAGCCCTTCATGTGGTTGAAAGGGAAATCATAGACCCACAACATCAGTTTCTATGTTACCCTGACAACTCACATAGTGGACCCTACATTACTCTACCTGAGACTCCAAAGTCTCAAAAGGTTCAACACAACTCCTTTCAGGATAGTTGTGCCTTTGTCTTTGGAAGTGGACACTCTGGTGATTTTCAATACTGCTTTGATGATCTTGAGTGCTTCAGTCCAGATAATGTGGAGTATGTGGACATTGTCCAACAGATGGCTCTTTTAACTTACAGAGCGAAGAAGTTCTTCAAGAGAACTGGAAGGCAATTCCCTCAAAACCTAGTCAACAGCAAGTTTGGGTTTGATAAGAGCAAAGCAAAGTGTTACAACTGCAACCAACTTGGTCACTTTGCTAGGGAATGCAAGGCTCCCAAGAACAACCCGGGAACCCCACAAGCCTCCACACATCCCACTGCTCTAAAGCATAAAGAGAAGTCAACTGAAATAGCTACTGTTGCTCAAGAAGTTGACTGGAGCTTCATGGTACAAGATGTGACTCCCGCTCAAGCACTCATGGCCGGAACAGATGATGATCAGGTATATGAACATCTTTGTACTGCTGCCTGTATTGCTAAAGTTAAACTCTATAAGGATTACATTTCAGAAATCAGATCTGAGGTTAAGTCTTTAAATGTGCTAAAATCTAATTTTAAGAGAGCTGAATCTGACTATCAAAAGAAAAAAGAGTTAGAGAAAACTATGTCTCTTTTAAAACATGAAAAGACCAACTATAAGACTCAAATCAAAGATCTGATATCTAAACTATCTGAAGTTCAAGCCCAGTTGGTCACAGCATCAAAGATCTGATATCCAAACTATCTGAAGTTCAAGCCCAGTTGGTCACAGCTGAGGCTCAGGCCAGGAAGCAAGCCATTGCTGAGCAAAGCTTCCAAACTATTTTGCATCAACCACTCATTCCAAAATGTTTTATCAAAACAAAGAAGGTTGGGAACCAATGAAATAGCTCCACCACATTCTTATGAGTCTATTAGACTACCTAGATGTGGTACTGAAGAGCAAGAGGTTCCAACTGCTGACCCTTCTCCATTGGAACACAAGGATGAGGCAAAAATAGTGGCCACCACAGGGGAGAAACAGGAGGATACACTCATCTCCACCTGTGAAGACCAAATCCTAACCACCAAGGCAAGAAGAAGCAGAGCTAAAGCTGCTAGAAGGACTGCCAAGAAGGTTGCAGAGTCCAAGCTTAAGATCGACCCAAAGCAAAAGGGTGTCTTCATTTCTGCCGGATTCCAAGTGGTAGGTACTCCTGATTCAGGAAAGGAGTGTAGTACCAGCACTCTTGTCCTACCGAAGGATCAAAAGTTGAAAGGAAAAGTTGCTGATGAAGAAAAGAAATCCAAGAAACAGCAACCTGCAAGTTCCCAGAAGGCTAGCATTACAAGCATAATGTATGGTCTGCACAACCACATGGCTAAAGATTGTTACTACAATCAGCAAGCACACATTATGCAAATAATACTAGAAGAGAAGGAGTCAGAGAAGGTTTCTCAGTTGGGCCACTTCAAACAGTCCAAATGATGAAAAAGGGAAAATTGGTCTCGGAAGCCAAGTTGCTTTCGGAAGGAAATACTCCTTCCGAAGGGAAAATGGCTTCGGAAGCTAAACCTTATAAGGTTCGGAAGAACAAGAAGGCTCCCTTGAAACCATCTCAGAAGAAGACTACTTCGGAAGAAAAGGTGGTGAAGGCTTCTTCCGAAAAGAAAGAAGCTTCGGAAGAAGACCATGCTGCAAAAGCTTCAACAAGCTCATCCTCAAAGATCAACCAAGGGATGGATTGGAAGATCAAAGAAGATGCTGCAGCCCAAACCTCTTCTTTAACGACCTCTATTGAACCCCAATGCATATCCTTTGGTTCAATTATGTCACTCTCTTTGGAAGAGCCAAGACCTGCAAGGCTTGGGCTTCCAAACAAAACTAACCATCTCATCTTATGTGCAGGGACGTCCATTTGACAAGAACAACAATGTCTGGATTGTAGATAGTGGATGCTCCAGGCACATGACAGGGAACAAATCTCTCCTTCAACAATTCCAGAACTTTGATGGAGGGCCTGTCCAATTTGGAGGTGAGGCCGGATGATATATTTCTGGCAGAGGAAGTATATCCAATGGCAGAATAAACATTGACAAAGTTCACTTTGTCAAACAGCTTGAACACAATCTGCTAAGTGTTTCTCAATTCTGTGACCAGAAGCATCAGATGCTTTTCACAGAACATAAGTGCATTATCCTCAAACCAGGGATGACAATTCCTCCGGAATTAGTGCTTCTTAGATCTCCCAGGAAAGGGGATATGTACAAGCTAGATATGAACAATGCTTCTCCTATGGGTGAAGTATCATGCTTTCTTTCCAAAGCTGATAGTGATGAGTCAACACTATGGCATAAACACATGTGTCATGTGAATTTTAAAACAATGAATAAATTGGCTAAAAATAACTTGGTACATGGTTTGCCTAAAAAGGAATTTTTCTACAAAGATAACTGTGTTGCATGCCTGAAAGGAAAACAACACAGATCATCTCATAAATCCAAATGTGTTAACTCTATCACTACTCCATTACACTTACTGCACATGGATCTCTTTGGACCCACAAGTATAATGAGCATTGAAAGGAAATCATACTGCCTTGTGATAGTTGATGATTTTACAAGATTTACATGGGTATTCTTTTTAAGAAGTAAAGATGAAACTGCTGAAACTTAAAATCTTTTATTCTTAAAATAGAAAATCAAATTGATCACAAGGTTAAGATCATTAGAAATGACCAAGGGACTGAGTTTAAGAACTTTGTTCTTGACTCATTCTGTGACTCAAAAGGGATTGCCAGACAATATAGTGCTCCCAGAACTCCTCAACAAAATGGTGTTGCTGAGAGGAGGAACAGGACACTTATTGAGGCTGCTCGAACCATGTTAGCTGATTCAAAGCTGCCTCTAACATTCTGGGCAGAGGCAGTCAGCACTGCATGCTATGTGCAGAACAGGGTTCTTGTAGTTAAGCCCCATGGAAAAACCCCTTATGAGTTATGGAACAAGAGGCCACCGTTCATTGGCTTTCTAAGGTCCTTTGGCTGCAGGTGTACCATACTTAACACAAAAGGACAACTTAGCAAAGTTTGCTGAGAATTCGGATGATGCTATCTTTGTTGGATACTCTTCTAGCTCCAAAGCTTATAGAGTATACAATATCAAGAATCAACAATTTGAGGAGTCATCTAATATAGTTGTTAATGAGCACACTCCTTGTGTTAGGGGGAATGGACCTGAGTATATCTTTGATTTAGAGTTATTTCCAAACTATTCTAAACAATCTTGTGAGAATGTTTCAGCTGGAACAGGTGCTCAAGGTGATGTTGATGCTGATGCAAATCAACTATTTGAGCTTCCCAGACCTCTTCCAAATTCTTCAAGAGCTGAAAGGCAACAAGCTTCAACCATTCACAGGTCTGATAGTGTAACTATCTCCAGGAATAGTAAAGCTTCAACAAGTGAATCACTTGATCAACCTCAAAGCTCTTCAGGTGATCCACTACAACACCAGGTTGAGGGAAGTAGTATTCTGAAGGAACAGGCAACTGTTAATACTACTTCACAACCAACCATTGATTATGTTTCTCAATCATTCAATCAGTCCTCATTGAATGACTTTGAAACAGCAGTTGGACAGAGTAATCCAGTTCCTGATCAGAATATGTCCAATCTGGACTTATCTCTGCAACTGGAAGTGATTCCTCGCCTTAGGATTCATAACACTCATCCAACTGAGAACATCATAGGGAATGTCTCTGAGGGTGTGAGAACAAGAGGACAAACTCATCATGGGAATGTCTGCTTGTACTCATACTTCTTGTCTCAGATGGAGCCAAAGAAGGTAGAAGATGCCTTAAAGGATAGTAGTTGGGTTGAATCGATGCAGGAGGAGCTGCTTCAATTCAGAAGACAAAAGGTCTGGAATCTATGCCCACTACCATCTGGTCAAGTACCCATAGGCACTAAATGGGTATTCAGGAACAAGAAAGATGATAGAGGCTTGATTATCAAGAACAAGGCAAGACTAGTAGTTCAAGGATACACCCAGGAGGAAGGAATCGATTATACTGATGTCTTTGCACCTGTTGCAAGACTTGAGGCAGTTAGGATCTTCCTTGCTTATGCTGCATCCAAGAACTTCACAGTCTACCAACTTGATGTCAAGTGTGCTTTTCTATATAGGGATATAGATAGGGAAATCTATGTATGTCAACCTCCAGGATTTGAAGACCCACAACACCCCAACTATGTGTGCAAACTGGATAAAACTCTATATGGGCTGCACCAAGCACCTAGGCTGTGGTATGAGACCTTGTCTCAGTTTCTCCTGAAGAATGGATACACTAGAGGTACCATTGACAAGACTCTTTTCATCAGAAAGAGTGGAGAAGACATTTTGCTTGTACAAGTCTATGTTGATGATATCATATTTGGTTCTTCAAACGACCAAATGTGCAAGGACTTTGAAAGCACTATGAAGCAGAAGTTTGAAATGAGTTCCATGGAAAAATGCACTTTTTCCTTGGAATTCAGGTGAAACAGATGAAGGAAGGGTTCTTCATAAGTCAATCTAAGTATGTCTCAGACATCTTAGATAGATTTGAAATGAAGGATTGTAAACCAGCCAAGACACCCATACCCAGAAACCATAATCTTTGCCATGACCTTGAGGGGGAGGATACTGATCAACATCAGTATAGAGCAATCATTGGTTCTCTGATGTATCTCACTGCTAGTAGACCAGATATCATGTTTGCCACATGCATTTGTGCAAGATATCAGGATGCTCCAAAGGTGTCTCACCTAGCTGCTGCAAAGAGGATCCTCGGATACCTCAAAGGAGCACCTAAACTAGGTCTCTGGTATCCAAGAAATAGTGATTTCAATCTCTATGGATACTCTGACATTGACTATGGTGGCTGCAATATTGACAAGAAATCAACATCAGGAGGATGTCAATTTCTTGGTGGAAGGATTATCTCATGGCAATGCAAGAAACAATCCTGTGTCTCTACATCAACTGCTGAAGCTGAATACATTGCTGCTGCTAGCTGCTGTGCTCAACGGCTATGGATTCAAAATCAGATGTTAGACTATGGATTCAACTTTATGACTACTCCTATCTATATTGACAACAATAGTGCTATCTCCATTACTGAGAATCCGATGAAGCACTCCAAGACAAAGCACATTGATATCAGGTATCATTTCATTAGAGATATTCATGAGAAACATCATCAAGTTAATCAAAGTTGACTCAAATGAACAATATGCTGATTTGTTCACAAAGGCATTTGATGAACAAAGATTTAAGTATCTCATATCAGCTATTGGGATGATAAATATTGATTAACTACCTCTTTTGAAAAAGCTTTTTAAATGTGTAATGTCTTGTGTCAATACAATTTAAGCCCTGTTACAAAAGATCTTTAAATTATTCTAAGTGTAAATTCCTTCCGAAAAGGAACTAACTCTCGGAAGATATTCTTGAATATCTTCCGAATCCAAAATTCCTCAATGGAAATTGTCTTCTCGAAAGACTTTTTGGTCTCGGAAGAAGCGATTGATTTTACATCGATCTACTTCCGAACCTTATAAAACTCTCCATTCGGAAAGATAACTTTACCTTCGGAAGCAATGCTTTGCTTCGGAAGAGAAAGTACCTTCAGAAGACCATTTTACATTCGGAAGCAATGCCTTGCTTCGGAAGAGAAATTGACTTCGGAAGACAATTACCTTCGAAAATGTTTTACATTCGGAAGTAAAGGTTTTTATATGTAACGGATATCTTTTGGGCCCCACTCTGTAAAAAGTAAAGATTTTGTTCATGATGGTCAGATTATTTAAAATTATCCTTTGCCGCCACTATCATTTCTGTGCCGTAAACCACTATACCACCCACAGTAACCCCAAATAGTTACCCTATTACCGCCACTACCACAATTCATCCCTTTTAAATAATCTTGACAGATCAATTTCATCTTCTTTTACCAATTTACTGCCCTAACTATTCCCTTCACTGTCAAACCTGCAATTTCACCCAAATTTCAAGCCTACCTTTTCTTCAGTGGCGCTAAACCCTCAGCACAACCAAGTCGCATTACTGGATTCATCAAGGGATGCCGACTTCACCCAAATCATCATCTTTCTTACCGAATCCACATACCTCATTGCACTTACAGTTAACCCCACCGTATACTCTAACCATATGTCCGAATTCTGGAGCAACTGTCAAACTGCAGTTCTGAATGGGGTTCGAGTACTGAGAACCCGCATTTGTGGCCAAGAGTTGGTCATCACTGAACAACTCATCAGGGAGCATCTCGAGCTCCATGATGATGGGGCTCCTACTGAGTTCCCCAAAGAAGACTTAGAAGGCACCTATATCCTCATGGGATATGGAAGGGATGTAAGCAGGTCTACCGTCTACACGTTTAACTTCTCTTATCATTGGAAGTTCCTGCTGCACATTATCCTGCACTGCCTGTCCAACAAATCAGGGGGTTGGGATCAAATCACATATGAACTAGGATGCCTAGTTCATGGGTTGGTGAGAGGTCTCCGATTCAACTACTCACGATTTGTGTTGACCAACCTTATCAGCAATCTGAGCAGGGATACATTCTTCATGTATCCCAGATTTATTCAACACATAATTAACTGTGAGCTGGAACCAAGCAAGCTTGTCTGCGCAGCTGGTCTTACTGTTCCACAAGTGAGGCCTACCATCTTCAAAATACTGAAGAAGGTTTCCATCAACTTCACTGGAAGGTACACTCCATTACCACCAGAGATGACTGAGCGCATAGCTCCTGGTGACATCCCTGTTATCCCCACAGGTGATGAACCCACACCAGCAACCTCCACCATAATGCCAAAATCTTCTTTACCCATCAAAGTTACATACCAGAGACGACCCAAATGAACCCTTGTTCAATCTACTCTGATTGAACAAGCTCCTTCTGTTCACACCCAAAGGGCTAGAGTGGAATCATGGGCTCCCACTCAGTCCGAGGTCACACCATCCTTCACATTCAACCTCAATGTGGGTTTTGAGCCTCCTCAGTCTCAAACCCCTGAGCCCGAACCCCAAGCCTTAAGCCCACAGGGTGAGTCTCTACACTCCCCTGTGCAGCCTTCTAGGGACAGCCCCACCATAGGCTCAATGCCTGTAGACATTGATCTAGGTCCCGGGTCAGTAGGTTTAACTTTCCTATCTTTCACTGACCTTTTACTCCGCACTGATGAAGAGATTACATCTCTCCATGGCCATGAAGTTGATCTACAACACCCTCTGAAAGATCAACAGAGCCAAGGGGGATCCCTTGTCTCTAGCCCCCCATCAGCAGCCAATTACTGAGGTGAGTCCCACTGATGTGGAGGGGACTCATGTAGGCTCAGCTGCCACTACTCAGAGTCTCTCATTGAGCTCTCAGGACAGTAGTAACATAATTAGGACTGAGTCTACGGCAACTTTGCCCATTGACATCTCTGAAAGAGATGACTCTGAGCAAAGATATCCAGGGTGCCAAGAAGCCACATCTGGTGGTGAGACTAAGCATACTAGGTATGTTATCTCATCTCCCCGTGATTCTTCTCATGAAGATGAGGGAAGTATGCAACTAACACTTCAGTACTTGCTTTCTAAGGTCTCCAACCTGGAATCACAGGTGAGGATCTTAGAATCAAGGACTGCCACTCAGCAACTTGAGATTAACAATTTCAAGGCTTAACTAGCTGAGAAACAGACGGAGAGGTCTGTTAGGCATGTACCCATTCAGGTCTCAATGACTTCTTTCTCTAGCTCATCTAGCTCTCAAGATGATGCTACCAAAAAAGGGGAGAAAGTTCAGAGACAAACAATTGAGGAACCACAGACCCAATCTCTTACTTCCCAACTCATCACACTACCTGAGTCATCTCAATCTTTTCTAGAGATTGACTCAAAAATACTTCAAGATCTCTACAGACTTTTCACAAAGTTTGTATTGAGATCCTCCCTAGAACAGCCCAGCCCCGACACCACACTCATATATTTTAGGGCTGAGGAGCTTCAAAGACTGACTGCACCTTCTACCACTGTGGAAGAAGTTGGTCAACCTAAGGTCCACATGGAACCTGAGATTAGCTTCGAAGGGGAAATGGGGACTGATGGCCCAGCAACTGAAACAGTTGGGACAAAACTTGCAGCAGTCTTATCTTCCGAAGCTCAAGCTAAAGCTTCCGAAGCTGACATGGAAGCCTCGGAAGAACAAGAAAAGTCTTCCGAGGCCGAAATAGAAGCTGCGGAAGACTTATTCCAGATGTCCGAGGAACTGACCATCACAGATGTTATTGCTGAAATAGCATCTGAGGTGAGCAGGGAGGACATTTCTGACATTTCTCCAACCCAAACACTAGCTGAACCTCTCTCTCAATCACAACCCTCCATCCAAGAACCACCACAGTTAAGCACGGCCAAAGACAAAGGAAAAAGAAAATTGACTGCGGAAGAGCTTCAGGAGGAGGAGATGATTGAGAAGCTCAAAAGAAAGGTACGTATCCTACTGAAAAGCTGCTAGCTGCTAGTTCTAAGGCAGCTGCAGCCAATCAGGAAGAGATCAACCAAAAGAGAAGGACAGCACTCATTGACAAGCTCATCAGCCTAGGAGCTGCCAATGAGGAGATACTCCTGCTACCACTAGAGGAGTTGATGACTTTGGAGAGGTCAACCAGGCTAAAACAACAAGAAGAAGCCAGGTTGGCCTTGGAGAGGGAAGAAGAAGAGCGAAGGGAGGCAACCCTGAAGCTGAGAGAGGATAGGATCAAATTCCTACTCTCAAGAGGCTTCAGTCTTCCTGAACTGTCTCCACATGATGATGACATGATCCTGCTGCTCCACAACAAAGAGCAGGATCAAATGGAGAAGGAAAGGAAGAAGCCTGCTAGGGAAAAGTTAAGGGAGAAGAAGAGGAGGGAAGAAGAGAAGGGGGTCACTGCCACCAAGAAGTCCAATGACAAAGCCTGGATGAAAGACTATCTCCGGGCTCATGGCTTCTCTGGTAGGCAGGTGGGACCTATGTCCGAGAGGACACTCCAGCGGATTGTCAGTGAAATAAAAGCTGACATCCGTTTGGGGAAAAGGAGGGAGATGTACAGGAGGGACAGGGAATGGTCTTCACCCCAGCCACTCAACCACAGCCAACCCCTAAACCACAACCCACACCAGAACCAATCCCTTTTCCCATCAAAACCGAACCCACTGATGAACCCTTCACCCCTCAACCCACAACTCTACCCAAACCTACCACATCACCTCAACCACCTACACTCCCCATCCTAAAACCCAAGACACAACCCAAAACCACTAAACCTAAGCCTACCCAACAAAAACCAAGATCATCCCCTCAGCCTCCTCAACATCTCTCTTTTGAGGAAATAAAGGAGTTGAAGACAAGGCTCATTAACTGCACCACTTTGAGCAGCATCTCCTGTGAGGGAGAGCTTATCAACATCACCTATGTTGATAACTCTTCAAGCTCCCTCACTCTAGGCCAATTTCTTGAGTTGCTTAGAGATACTTTGGGCCATGCTACAAGACTTCTTGGTCTCAACTTCGATACCCTCAATGCTGAGGAGAAGAGACTAAGAAGGAGACTGGTGACTCTGCTGGATACCAGGAAAGAGGACAGGATTTCTAGTCAATCTCCTGGACCTAGGAATGCTATAATCCAGTGGAGGTTTGATGAACCTTCTCACAACTTTGTTGTGGAAAGGGAGAATGGTGAAACCAACAGGCTTAATGCCACATCTCTATTGCATCTCAGCAGATTCGACCTTGCTGAGCTTGCAGAGAAGCCATTCTCCAATCCCTCCAACTCTGAGACTGCTGCACACATCAAAAATCATATCAGCGGTCTCCACTTGGCTGAACTAAGTAGAAGAGCCAAGATTGAAGAAGAGTTGAAGTTGAAAAGAGCGGAAGACAAGGAGAGACCAACCACCAAAGGCACAGCCTTTCTACAGATGGTGGAAGGTCCTGAATTGGAACCAATAGTTAGATGGGAATATGACTATAGTTCCCATCAACTAACTCTTTTCAGAGGGCCATAACAAAGGGTACACATAATCTAAGGTGACAGAGTGGAGGTTTTGTCTACAAAGGATCTGTACAAGATTCTCAGCACCACATCAGGAAAGAATGAAGACACTAATAAACACTTACTTTCCATGGTGCTGAGAGCTTTGAGAAGAAGAGGGAAGTGAAGTTTTGGTAGCATCAGCCTAGGGGGAGTTTGTTGGATCATGATGAGGCTGGTGCAACCAAAACCACTTCACATAGTCATTTTTGGTACTACATTCAAAGGCTTCCGAAGCTGAGCATGAGATCTTCCGAGAGTCTGAAGAACAACAGCTGAAGATATCAACTGAAGGAAAAAGCTGAAGTCAACTGCTGAAGACAACAGCTGAAGCCAACAGCTGAAGACTATCTTCCGAAGACAAAGTCTGATGAAAGAGCTGAAGACAAAGTCTGCTTCCGAAGACAAAGAAGACTCCAAGCCTCGGAAGAAGCAGTCTTCCGAAGTATAAGTGCCTTCGGAAGAAGTTATACTTCCGAAGCACTTTATCCTTCGGAAGACAATGCTATGTCCAGCAGATAAAGTAAGGTCCCTGACAGTCCGCTGCAGACCTCTGATACAACATGGCACCTTCCTAAAGAGTCATGTTGTTGACCATACTTTATTCTACTGTTCACCTTTTTATGTTAGTACATGTTACCAACTTTAGTTGGTGACAAAAGGTAAGTCAGGGACATGTCCTGACTACCAACTCTCAGGTAAAATGTCTGAAAGACCTCACCTAGAGTCTTGTAGTATAGATGTAAGGTTAGAGGTGTCCAGCTGGTATCAAAGTATACCCGGCTGTAGGTAGTATTATATATATCTTCTCCTTGTAACTCTTTAGATAAGCAATTTGAGTCCAAGAGTCTTGTAATCCTTTGAGTTGAGAAGCAATATATAAAAGTACCTTGAAAATTTACTTCCTGTGTTAATTTTCTTACTGCTTCTTACTTGTTATATTGTGATCAACTCTTCATAGACTACTTGCTGAGTGTTATTCACAGTGAGTTGAGAGAAAAACCACCCATAATCGATCCTGTATATTATTAACATGTAATAAATACAAATAATTATTAACCCTAAAACATAATTAAACATCAAACATATTATAACGCGCTACCTTTTTACATTTAGGTGCCTTGTGACATTGTGTTGGAAATCTTATTCGCGATTATTATTATTTCATCTTCAAGTCTCCTATTATTAAACATGTGAGTTCTTATGCCCCGCTTTACGATTATTTCACACCTTTCAGGGTGAAACATGTTGCTTATACAAAACTTACTCATACCCGCTTTGATACTTATTACACACGTGCAATTCTTTACATAGTCGTGGTTGTTTGAATATGTTAAGTATGATATGAGATATGACATACGTGTGCAATCATTAACTATTGCTAGCCTGGCGAAGTCTTTGATCTTTGGCCTGACAAGCCTATTTGGTGCTAAAGCCGAGGGATTGCCGGCTCCTAGGAGCCGTATGCTTGTGCACTAGGGAACCAAATACACTTAGCTAATCATGCTTATTCATATTATTCAGTCAAGGTTTGATTGTAACTATGCATGTTCTATATACTTACTATCTTGTGACCATTGACTAGAATTGTCATATTTTTTTATACTTATTGTATATAAAACCATGAGAACTCACCAACTCGTTAGTAGACTTTATTTTCAACATGTTTCAGGTAATGTGCAAGCTTAGCGATGATTGAAGAAATGCTTAAACCTAGAACATGGACCTAGGCTTAATAAGAACAATTGGATTTCCTGTTTTCGTTTGATTTATTTTGAGACTTTGATGTATGTGGTGTTTAAACAATTGATTAATGGCATTTTACATTATAATATAACGTTATGTGGTTGTAAACAATCTTAACCCTCACACTTCGACGTTTCCGCCGTCAAGGTTGGGGTGTGACAGTAATAGGGGAGTTGCGCTGGTGGTGATGGGGGGCTGCACTGGTGGTGATGGGGGGTTGTGATGGTGGTGATTGGGGGCTTCGGTAGTGGTGATGGGGGGCTGCGGTAGTGGTGATGCGGTTACGATGGTGGTGATGGGGTTGCGGTGGTGGTGATGGGGTTGCGGTGGTGGTACAGATGGGGTCGCGGCGGTGGTGATGGGGGTCGCGGCGGTGGTGATGGTGGTCGCGGCGATGGTGATGGGAGTCACGGTGGTGGTGATGGGTGGCTCTAATAAAGGGAAAATAGTGTATGTTGGGGAGGACTGTGGTGATGGTGATAAGGGATATGGAGGTGGTGACAAGTGGCTGTCGTGGTGGTAATGAGGGTTGTGAAGGTGGTGATGAGGTTGTGGAGGTGGTGATGGGTGGTAATGAAAAAGAAAATGTTAATTAATGGGTCCCATAAGTTTTTTTATTTATTTAATTTAAGGGGTAGTTTATTCTTTTCAACAATAAATATAACAGAAACACTAAACGTGTTAGTTATGTTGACTCAAATTAAAACAACAATAAAATGACACACTCAAATGAAGATAACATAAAATATTGTCAGGGGGCAGATGATAATTTTGAAATTGTAGAGATACAAACTGTTAAAATGGGAAAACGTCAGGTATGCAAATGATAAATTACTCTAATATAAATATCTGATATTTTGATTATTTTATCCATATTTAGAATTTGGTTTGGATATATATGATATTTGATAGGTTTTGTATGGATATATACGATATTTACTATATTTTGAAGGATATATATGATACTAGCTTTAGTAAACCCGTGTATTATACGGTTTGAATAAATAAAATATTAATATAATAAAATTTATTAATTATAAAATGATATTATAAAATATGATATGAGTGAAATTACATATGAGAAATGACTATAACTAATAAAATAGTGATATCAATTTTTTAAAATTTTGTTTTTAGATTTTTTTTTCAAAAAAAATAATCATTTTGTTCTAAAACAAACCATATAAAAATGTTATTTTTAAAATTTTTCTTATTCTATCTCCCAAATTAATTATTTTTGGTTTTAAAAAATTGAATTTTTAAAATACCACTTTTAAAATATTTCGTATTTTTAAAAAAGTTTTATGCTTTAGAAAATTTTATTATTTATAAAAATTTGTTTATTCAGAAATAACATTAATAAATAGATATCTTTTTTAATTTATTAAATATAAAGAATGTTAAATAATATTATTAGTAATTAAGGTAATTATTTAAGATGAGAGAGAGGCGAAAAAATTTTGGTGCGTATAATTGTGGTGCTGCCACGTGTCACTTTAAGTTACTTTTTTATTATAGTACTAGTTTTAGTAAACCCGTGTAATACACGTGTTGAAAATATTAAAACAACATAATTCATAAATGTACAAATATTTCGTATGATTAAGTTACATATTACTATAACAATGAAATTAAAAAGTTACATTTATAAACTATAAATATTCAAATATTTTTTTGAATGATATAATATATAATTGACCCATGTAAAATTAAAACCAGTTATCTTAAAATCACACTAACCTAAAATATATAAATATATCAATAAATATTTTTTTCTTTTTAGTTTATCTTATTTAGCTATAAAAATGTGTATAGTTCAAAACAATATGATTACACAATTAAGTTGATAATATAAAAAATTAAATTTAAAACAAAATGAATTATAACTATTAATTGAGTTTCTTAAAATAAAAAACTTGTCAAAAATAATATATCAGTTTAGGCGGGAAAATATTTTTGAGGAGTAACATGAGGATGCCATGTGGTATCCTAGTTACTCTTTTATTATATAGTATAGATAAAGATAAAAATTATAAATTAGTTTGGGTATGTTTGATATTTATAATTTTTAAGGATATATATGAAATTATTCCCTTATAATATTTCATAACTATTTTGTTACTTATGGAAAAAATATATTCTTTCATGTATTTGAGTTATGAACGTCATTGACGTGAAGTTGGAAGATACTGGAATTTTTGTTCTCGATAAAATGAAACTATAGATAAAAAGAAATCAATGTCATCTGCTATATATCCATGCAAATAATAGAAAAAAGTAGCATAAAACGTATGTTATGGTTTTATGTGGTAAAACAGTGAAAAACACTCTATTTTAACGAGTAGTTTAACTATATATTTTCATGTAAAAGGTTAGTTATATGGATATCAATGAAAGTTTTCTTTATAAATAATTTACTTAGCAACATTTAATATACTAATAAGAGAAATGGATAGAAAATGTAATAAATATAAAATTTAAGTTTATATGTTACCCTTTTTTGTGTTTAAATATATAGGTTTGAAGGATCAGATTCAAACTTTTTTTTAATACACTAATGTACTATTTTTGCAAGTATGATATATAGTATTTACGGGAGAGTAAATACATAAATAGTTTTAAATGAAAGACTATGATAGCAGCATACAAATTCTATGAATGTTAAAATTTTTATCAATTTTTATGTTAATAATTTGAGGCAATTTGTATGTTAAAAATAATATAGAGTGAAAAAGAAACATGCACGGTTAAAAATTTTATCAATTTTATGTAATTATGTATCAAACTAAAACAATGACAATGATTTCGAAGTTCTCTATATTGACTATCTATCTAGTTTTTATATTTATTTAACAATCTGATAAAGACACAAACATCCTCATATATTTTATAACATAATTTATAATATTATCATCTATATCATCAAAGTAAACGTAACAACAATACAACATCATAGCTTGAAAATCAACAACTGAAAACTCAAAAATAAAAGAGATATATATCGAGTCTAATGAGAGAGCCATTTTATAGTTTTTTCGAACTACATTTGGAACTACTCTCAATATCCTGAGTGAGTCTTCCTGAAACGAGATTTTAATCGTTAATACTGATTTTAAACCTATTTTAGTTAGGTTTTGAACCTGAAACTTAAAATATAACAAGCTCTAACCGTCAATCTCATACCATTTTACTAGAAGACCAATGGTAGCCATTTTATAGTTAAGGGTTCGGAGTCTATGATAACTAAGAGCATTAACATCTCGTTTTTTATAAATCTATGAGTGTGTTCTCTATATTATAGAGAATGGTTATCAATGGTTGTGAGTGAATGATGAGAACATGTTACTGTTTATCTCTATATTAGATAAAACACTATTTCTCTTTATTAATTTTTTAATATTTGTTGAAAATGATTATAAGTGCAGAAGAGAGAAAATGTAAGATAAAAGTATTAAAAAAATATTATTTTATTAAAAAATGAGAAAAAAATAGTAATTTTTAATGTAATTGTAAACTTTGACATGGATAGTGAGTTTTGAACGCTCTAATATATACAAAATCCTACTACTCTAATAAAAGGGTAATTAGGGTTGCCACGTGTTACTTTTTAGAATCATCTAATGCCGCATGGCATCTTGACATTTAACAAAAAATATGTTTCCCGCCCAAAAGAATTCAATCAACTATTTTTGTATTAATTTTTTTAAATACACATTTTGTTTCCAAATATAATTCCATCCAAAATTAACTGGATATAAATTATAACCTTTCCATTTTAAACTAAGAAACATATATATCTTACTTTTACTCCTAGCAAACTCTATTGGTTAATTTTTAAAATTATATTCTTATCAAATTTTTATTTTTGAAAGACAAAATAAATCATAATTCTAAGATAAACGTTTACTTTAAGATTGTATAGTACCATTCAAAGACACCAATTATAATGATGTTTTATAAGTTTTTTTTTCTATAGAAACTACTATTAGTAAAAACAAAGAATTGTTTTTAGAAATTAAAATAAAATCCTATTAGAAAAATGTATTTAAATTAGACATCAATATTTTCAATTGCCCTTTATTTCATTACCGTCTCTTTTTCTTTTTTATTTATTACCATCAACAAAATCATTATTTTCCAAACTTTAAGATGTTTTTAACTATTTTTTGAATTGATATCAATCGTATATTTTAAAATATCGTTTTATAATTAATAAAATTTTATTTTATTTAATATTTTACTTACTTAACCCGTGTAATACACGGGTTCACTAAAGCTAGTTAATTATAATACCGTTCAGTTGGAGTAGTGATTAAAATTAATTATAATAATTTCACTTACACACGCGTCAATTTGAGAGCGTAAAAGAAAATAAAAAGACTAAAATCGATGACAGGGACACGTGTCCCATATCTGACAAACAACCGCTTACCAATTTAAGCCAATACCACATTACGTGTCCTTTAATAATCGTATACCCTTTTCCGGCACGTGTCCCTCTACTTTCCACCAGCCAATCACATCTCTCGCACGCTTCCAACACAGACCCCACCAGCAAACCTTCCAACCAATAAAGAAATATTCTTAACGACGTTTAAAATTACACCCAATACCCCTAACGACTAGCGAGTTTTATTAATAAAGTTTTCCTTTCAAAAAAATACCCCCAACGACTAATTCTAAGACGTGTTATTAATTGTTCATACTGATTTTAATACTTTAAACCCGACTCAGTAAAATCATATTGTGTCACGTTTAAATCTAAGATTTTAAGCTTAAACCAGCGCTCTCATTCCATTAGACGGGGGCGGAGTGGAGGTGGGAACATAAGCGAAGCTTCTCTTTTTTTCGTCATTAGTGTTAATTTTCAGTTGGTTAGTGTAAATATTTAGCCCGTTAGTGTAATTTTTTAATAAATTTAGAGCTAACCCTTTAAAAATAATTTATTTTCGTCCCCGCCCTTATGATATGGTTCAAGGTCCGCCATGAGATGGGAAGAAGCCGGATAAATCTCATGAACGACTAGGAATACCGCCGGTATCACCACCCACTTTTAAACTTTCTTATTAAAAATAATGGAGAAATGAGAAACGGAGAAAAACTGTGTCGATACCATAGTGAAAAATACGAAAAACCGGGGAAAATGAAAAAAAAAGGAGACGGTTACTAGTGTTTAAACAACTTTGTTTCAACCAATCAAATGGTCCAAATACAATTTGTTGCCCTAGACACGTGTTACCATGCACCGGCGACCGATTATCATCTTAATCCATTATCATCTCCTCCGTCGGCTCATTCCTCCGGTTTCACTCACAAATCTCCATGGAGATGTAAAGCTTTCACCGCCGATATGAACCACGGAAAGAGGCGCGTTGATCGACGCTCCGCCGCTGACGACGGCAACGACAGTATGGTTATCCAACAGATCATGCTCAGATTCCGCCCGATTGCGCCGCGGCCGGCCACGGCGGAGAGCTCCGGCGGTGTGCTGCCGGAGAAGGACGTGAAGAGGACGAGAGTGAAGCGGAAGTACGTTAGAGTGAAGAAGACGAAGAGGCGTAATAATAATAATGATAATGATAATAAGAGTACGAGTTTGGGGATAAACGGTGGTGCACGGTGGTTCGATTTGGATCGCACGGTGGCGATGATCGACGGTGCTACCGGAAGTGAGATCGTGGTTGCAGATCCGATGCCGGAAGTTTCGAATTGGATCAGTTTCAATTTAGATGCTCACGAGAGAAAAGGTGTGGTGAATAATATGTTTGAATCTGAATCGCCGGAGAAGCTTTCGCCGGATCTGCATGGAGTAGATCTGGCCACGGCGGTGCGGCGGAGGAGCGTGGCGGAGTCGTGGATCACGGTGGAATCGGTGACCGGAGCGTGTGAGGATCGGCGTTTGTTAGGGTTTACAGACGATGAGATATGGAAGAATCTAGAAACTGACAGCTGTCCAAGCTTTATCACAAGTAGTTACGAGAGTTACAATAAGGTCCAGTGGGTGAATCCGGCTTACCGTAGCATGTTAGATCTGAATTCTAATGGTGATTCACAGGCGACTGATGTCGTCGTGTGGCTCGTGGTGAAAGTCGAAAAATCGACACTGGTTCAGTATCTACCAGCGTTTTCGTGTACGGTGAGAGTCGAGTACACATCGTGTGAAAAGAAGACGCGAATGATGGTTCCGTGTGATGTTTGCAAGATGGACTCTGGTGCGTTTGCATGGCGTCTAGATGTGAAATTTGCTTTGAGCTTGGGGCCATTGAGTTAAGTGATGATTCGACGAAAATCAAGTTCACCAAACAGGTAATTTGATCAATTGAATTGGAAACTTCATACCATATATACATCTACAATCAAGTATATATATAAGCCATAGGTGCATATAAACCTGAGGACATATTGAATTAATATGGTTGTTCCACAGTGTCATCATATCATATAGCTTATGCAGTCATCAACCACTTGTGTTCAATATCTTCTCTATATCTGGATGATCTGCATATGATAATAACTGAACCATTGATTATTGTTAGCTGTACAATAATATCTGTAACAAAGATAAGAACAAAACCATTGTTATTGCTGCTTGGATCAAGCTTTAATTATATATAGTATGTGTGATATTATCAAAGATGAAGGTTTAATATATTTCTAAAATGTCAAGATGCATTTTTGAATGTTTAATATGTAGTATTCAATCTGGAAAGTATTAGCTAGATAGATATATTGAAGATTTGATATCATAGTACCCTCAGATAATTAAGTGGATATATACATATGGAGTGCTAGCATGCTACATGAAACATATATGTTTTGTTATATGTGTGATCATAGTGTTAATGATATTAGTTTGTGTAAAGGTTCTCTTACATCTTTCATGGACATGTAAGAAACAATTGAAATAAAATTAAGTGTATGATGTTATAAGTTGTTAAACCGTTAAAACAGTAAAACTAGGTGGATATGATAAACGTACCTCATATATAGGAAAGCGAACGCGTGTGATATCGTCATTCCAATACTTTTACTGTTTGTAATAATAGAAAGAGCAGCTAGCTAGGTGGATATATGAAATATTTTGGTACATATATATATATATATATAGGAAGTTTGGAAACAAAAAAGTAGTGTTTGGTTATAAATAGGTGTCATTATGTGACAAGTGGTCTCACTTCATTGTATGATACTATAACATGTTATAAAATACAAGTTTATAATGCAGTTGAGACACAGAAAATAAGTTCCAACTAACTCGGTTTTGGGGTTGATAGAAAGAATAATACAACAATCTATACATGTTGAATTGTTATTTGACCAAATATGGTTTCAACTTTGAGTCTTTATATAGACTAAAGTATCCATCATGCATGCTAGCTAACATATATATGATTTATAAGATATGTATTAGGTGAGTTTCTCCGTGATGACATAATTAAGAATTTGATTTACTAATATTGATGTATATCTTTTTAGTAATATTTGATAAATTAAATGGTATTAGGTGTTTAAACTTGATATATATTAATGATAGCATGGAGGTTCTTTTCCTTACCTAAATATTAAGATCACAGTGATTGAGGTAGTGACATCTTGTTTGGTGACTGCTAACTTTATTGTAGTAATGGATAGAGATGAACCTACAGCCAATCCAATTATTATCTCCTGTGAATTTAAATACCAAAAGTTGGAATGGGTAGGTCTGATTTTGTTTGTTTTAATAAAGATTCTGGGCTAAAGGTTACTGTTTTGGCTGCAAAACAGTACAAACCAAACTGATCAGGTTGGCTGGTAAGCTGGACGATCTTGTTTGATGGTTTAACGGTTGGTTTTAACAACTTGAAAGTCTGAACCGAATTTGTTCTAAATCATTAGTTTGTTATTAAAACCTTCTTAAACGATGAAGATGATTCATTTATTACAATACATATACAGTTTAAAGATTTAAACTATGTGTTTCAAGAAATACAAAAATACAAATATAAAGTCAGGTGACTGGTTATGTTTACACGAAATATTTCAAATTTGGGACTCCAACAAAGCTTTAAATGGTGAATATCAAGTCGTTTTTATTTTAAACCTGCTGACTTACTTTGATCTGGATGGTTTAGTCGATTTTAACAGTTTGATAACACTAACCATATGGCGTGTACGATAATTTGTGTCCACACTAACAAATGTTGACAAAAAGAGAAATAATTAATTTTTCTAACTACGTATTCGAAATCATTTTAATAAATCTTGATTTTGATTTTCGTTTTATGTCAGATATTTTGCAACCACGTAGCCTTTGCAGAAAATCACCTTGAACATATATATCATGATGATCAGTTTGTTTTGAACTTTTAATGGATAAAATTATTAAAAGTGTACACTGGAATTTATGGGAATATATTAAAGAAATAGGTGCATGAATAATTGTGCAAAGCAAATGAAGGAGGAAGAGATTGGGCCAGATGGCACCCGTGAATTACTGGGAACACACGTAGCCCCATGGTCACAATCACTAAATGAGTGCACTTGTCCCATCCACCGAGAAACAATTAGCCACCTTTGCATCAACTTTTCTAAGAGAATCAAAAATATTTGTTTTACTAGATGTTACAAACTTTTTCCTTACTACTAGCAAGTATATACGTGACATCTTGGTCGAGTAATCATCTATTTTTTTAATTAACATCACCCACCCACCCACCACCATAGACCACCACCAACCACCGGCAACCAGTACCGCCACCGTTACCGCCGCCAACCACCACCACAGGGAACCACCACCGGCCATCGTCACTGTCGCCACTGACCACCGGCCACTGTCACCGCCGCCAACCACCGTCACTGGGAACCATCACCGGCCACCATCACCACCATAACTATTTTTACATTTTATTCTTTCGTCTTTTACTAGCTAATAAACATCACAAAGTAATAATTAATTTTATTATTAAATAGTAGTTAAACAGGATAATGAAATGTAATAATTAATTTCATTCTCTAATTGATTTTATTTCCTCATTTATTAATTCCATTCGTTTATCCATTTATTACCTCATACTAAATAGATCATAAGTTTTTTTATAAGAAGATCAAGGTTTAAAATTTTAAAATAAGATAGATTAGAAGTAGCGAAGTTTTAAAATAGTAGATAAGTGTGTGATTCGTAATTAAATGTTACATGCTATTTGTTTATTTTTGGAGCGGTCCTAATCTAATTCTATTTTCTCTAGACCTAAAATTACTTCATGCTTCGAGTAACGTTTAACTCTATACCGTTCGAGTGAAGATCGTTTGAATTAAGGACATACAACTGTATCATTAAACAACTGTATGTGTTAAGTGAATTGTGACATAGAAAACGTCTAAAGTTTTGAACTAATAAGCTTGGGTTTTTCTTTTGTATTATTTTAATATTATACATAACTAGTAATTTACTCGCCACGCATTGCGGCGGCGGCGAACGTACGTGTCATGATCAGGTATAAAATATAATCGACTCAACTTGTTTCCGAACTAAATTTACGTAAAATATGGAGTAACACGAAATTGTACCATCAAATGAAAACACATTTTATTTAAATCGACTATATTTCAAACACAATTTACGTTAAAACGTATAACAACTCAAAATGTTTATCAAAATAAGCAAGTGCGGGAAAGATATAGGCGACATTATAAAGCATAGATTACATTCGCTCTAACATATTTTCTAGCAAAATTTACATCAAAACATAAAGTAACTCGAGTTTATACCAATGAAATAAAATTATATATTTGACCCAACTCTTTCCAAACAAAATTTACACATAAAAATATACCCGTAATATTATATAATAAAGTTTTTTAAGATATATATAATTTGAACTACTACTATTATAAGAGAAACTAAAATATGAATTAATTAAGAAAGCATACAAAGTATAGTGAATGTTAGACTCGAACCCGGATCTTAGGTATAGTGAAAGAGCTCACAAGTCAGCAAGCTAGATACCCTTGCATGTCTCAGTTTTGCTATATATAATATAAAAAAATAAAAATAAAAAAAAACTCCACCTATATAATATATAAAAAAATCAAAAAAAATAAAAAATAAAAAAATAAAAAAAAATCAAAACAATCCACCGATATAGTGGATTAATTAGAATAAATAATTTGTTAAATTTTTGTTTTTCCTCTTAAAAGTTTTAAATTATAATGTTTTGTCGAGTATTTCATAGTGACACGCATATTTCTATTACATTTTAGTATAAACTGGTATTCAACCCCCACGTTGCAATGGAAGCCGTAAAACTATGTCAAAGAGCGCCAATAGCACACCACCACCAGTGACCTTAAAAAAGAAATAAAAAAACAAAAAAAATAAAACCGAATGAAAAGTAGACGTAAAAAAGTTAAATTACACAGATGACAAGTAAAACACATAAAACAATAAGTAAGTCGATCAAGGACCAGCGCGTTGCGCTAGGGCCATTTAACGGGGGAAAATAAGCGTAAAAACATTTAACAACACACGCACGTTGTGACGTGTTAACTCGCAAAATTCAAATGGATCGAAATGTAAAGCGTAAAATTTATAAAATATAAGAAGGATGAGGACCAAAGTTGAAAGTAAACAGTTTTTGGGGTTAAATTGAAAAAATATTGGTTAAAAATAAAAAAAAGTTAAAGTTTTGTAAATAAAGGACAAAATTGGATACAACTCACTAAAACACATTATACAACTCAAATTGCATACTAAAGTTGGTAATTAGTATATATATAATTATGTATATAATTATATTTAAAATTGAGTAGGGTCAAATATAGGACTATTTAAAATTAAGTTAATTATCATGGTTCGTTCACGCTCATTTTTAGAATATAGTGTTTTAATAAATTTCGAGGACACTGTTGCAATGTGCTTAAATTTATATGCATATATATATATATATATATATATATATATATATATATGTTCAGAATTATTATAGATGTAAGTTACAGAATCATGACGTTAAATTTATAGGGTCAAGATCATTACAGAACCACATTTTATTTTCAGAAACAAAAGAACCATTGGTTTACATAAATGTAAATTACAAGCCACTGATTTACATATATGTAAGTTAAAGCTGGTGATATTTAACTGTTTCACATAGTTTAGTGTCCATGTCTGATATACACATATGTAAAACATCTGAAGTAACATCAGACTTAATTTACATTTATGTAAATCAATGGTTCTGTGGTTCTGAAAATAAAAAGTAGTTCTGTAATGATCTTAGCGTTTTATATATATACACACACACACACACACGTATATATACACACACACATATATATATATATACACACACACATATATATATACACACACACACATATATATACATATATATATATACATATATATAGGTATGGGTTCTACTAAAAAGACAAATTTGCTTAAAAATCTAGGAAGGATTGTTATAGTGACAAGTGGATTTATATATATATTAAATGAAAGGGTATATTTATAATTAGTCTTTGTGTTTAAAAAGGAAGTTATATTCAGTTATATTTATAAACAAAATCATCATCTGATAAATACTAAATACGCATAGTTGTCCACTTAATACGCATAGTTGTCCACTAAATACGCACAGTTGTCCACTAAATACACGCAGTTGGCCCCTAAATACGCGCAGTTGTCCACTAAATACGCGCAGTTGTCCACATACGCACAGTTGTCCACTTAATACGCACAGTTGTCCACTAAATACGCACAGTTATAATACTAAATATGCATAGTTGTCATAAAAAACGCACAGTTATAATACTAAAAACGTATAGTTCTCAGCTAAATACGCACAGTTTGATCGCTAAATACTCAACATTGATATCCTCATAAGACACATGACTAGCTTAACACGCACGGTTCCTCTTGTGTTTAAAACGCAGAAACAAGTTAACGTTTCCCATTGATTTTGATCGTCCTATTTCTTCTCCAATATCCCCTGCAATCTTGGGTTGCAGTTATCAAAACCCTTAATTGATGCGACGGTTAATTACTTTCTATATATTTTAATTAAATGACAGATTTGCCCTCCAATTAAAAGAAACCTAAAATCTTTAGAATGCAATTAACAAAATTACCACACATTAAATCTCATCCATTTATCAAACACATCCAATGGCTAGAAATGTTTCCTAGGCTTTTTATGCAACCAACCCTTTTTAGCATAACTGTAACACCCCAACCAGGAGAGGCTGACGTGTCACTATTACAGATATCAAATCAAAAACCAAATCCATAATATTAAAGAGATAATTTCAAGCAAACCAGATAATCCGAAAGAACCTAATTAAGTTATTCATTACATCAAATAAAGAAAAATACAATCTTGATCTTCAACCGCTCTTCACTGATTTCCCGGAATACCCTGATTACCTACAATCAAATAAGACAACACCACAAAAGAAAATACTGTTGAGCCAAAAGTTGCTCAGTGACGGAAATAACAATAGTAATGATACGAAGCATAACATACTGATATCTGATACTGAACTGATCATATGATATGGAAAACAGAAATCTGAATCTAAACATATAATACTGATACTGAACTGAACTGAACATGTAATACTGAACTGAACTGATCTACACGACGCGTATATACAAACAAAATAAGTCGTGTAATATAAGAAGTACCCAGAGCCAAAACTGAACTGATAAGTACATAGCTAGCTAGACTATGCACTAATGAGATGGTGTGTGGGCGTACACACATGATCCATCCCCCGGAACTGAACTGAACTGAACTAGGATCGATCCATCCGCCTCCCAGATATTATGGCCAAGTACTACCTGAGTACTAACGTGTTAACGGAGACGCCGTGAACTATTTATTACACACCGTCACGAAAAGTGTCACATCATTGACGCCACAATGACATGTCGGAGAGCTCGGGTAACAGAGTATCAAATCAAATGGTAGTACAACTACCAACATATAACGTATCAATAGAACATTTATAGGAACATGCAATAATGAGCACAAACTTATAAAATATATATTGCATGCTGTAAGCCTTCAACAAGTAAAATTAATAAGTCGAACGAGTCATAGCATAACAAATAATGTTAGACGACTAGTAAAATACCAAAGGCCAAACGAGTCATATTAACGAAAACATGGTATCAAAATCTGTACTACGAAGTAACAGAACAGAATTTATACTATGATAAAGGTAACCAAGAATCCGTACAACAAAGTAACGGAAACAAGTGAATACTATGATAATCAAAGGAACAGAATCCGTACCTTATACACGAATGACAATAATCAGAAAAAGGTCTAGGCTCGGTTAACGCCGCGAGAACCTACGATAACGTAACGCAAATTATAGTTTGAAAAATTCCAGTTCTGCCTCTGTCTTTTCGCACTTGTTAAAAATACTAAACGACTTTTAAAAATTCTGAAAATCTCCAGTTTACTAGATTAGTGATTTCTGAACAACTTTTATTTAGAAAAGTTTCTGATTTGGATTATCTAAATATAAGAAAAATGTGGATCTTTACAGCTGCGCAGAACTGCTAGCTGTTACGAAAACGACTGTTTGGAGGTCTAAACGAAAGAGCTTTCGATGTTTTATATATCAACAGATTCGTCTTTCGACAAACTTCGTCATGGACATAAGGTTTAACTGATTTGGATCTGTTATGTAAAAGTTATGGCCTCTGTAAGTTGGCTGTAAAATACGGAACTAAATCGACTATTTAAAGCTTATTTTTAAACAAAATGAACTATTTATAACGTTTGTTGATATTATATATAACTATAACCGTCAAAAGTTATATATTATTCATTTACATAACATATCAGTATTGTTTTGAAACATAATAGTGATCCATTATTTAATTAAATAATAGTATTATATTTAAATAATAGTGTTTTCTATAACAAGATTTTATAAAAATATTAAGACATTTAAAGAAATAAATCCTAGAAAATATGTAGATGATCTTAAAATAAAGAGAGTTAACAGAACTGATTTTTATAATTTTTGGAAATTTATACATATTTTTAAAAGGTTAAAAAGGCATTTAAAAAAAATATGGCAGGGGCTCGGGTTCGAACCCATGACCTCCTGCCCATCCCTCTTTCGCTTTAACCAGCAGGCTAGGGCGCTTGCGCCTGAACTTGACTGGTTTTAATTCCATTTAAACAATCCCGAACCAAACCCCCAATCCTCTAAGAACCCTATAAACCCTAGTTTCATCTAATCCAAAATTGAAACACAAAACGGATATGATCAATGAAATAAACATGGGGCTTTGATTCCCCATGTGAAATCGAGTTAATCAAGGTGTTTAATTTACCAGAAAGATGTCGAATGGATGGTGAACACAACGAGGAACAGTCGCGACCAATGTGGAATTCGTTTGATGCTAAATTTTTGATGTTAACACAATTAACTTTGTGTGGAGCTTCAAAGGAGGTTGACAAGCATAAACCCTCTGTTAATTTAGGTTTAGAACCTGTATAATTGGGAGTTTGAATGGATTGCAGGTCGAGAGGAAAATGGGAATCGAACTGTATGATTTCGATTGTTTCAGATGCAATTGAAAGTCGAGTTTGATTAGGAATCTTATGATCGATCGTTTGCATTAATTTAATTGTATTATTGAGCTGTGTAGTGCGGTTTAGGATTGTAAAGTAGCCGAAAGTGTAAAGTGGTTAGTTTAGATCGCACTATTGATACTAATAATCAAATTGTTGTGGGGTATTGTGTTCTAATCTTTTATACGAACGATTTGGTATGTTTTGGCATTTAGAAACTAAGTTTTAGAGTGGGTTCGGGGGTCGCCGGCGCCGCGCTGGAGTATCGCCGGCCGGCGACCGAAAACGCGTGGAAGAGACAGAAAGTTTTTTTTTTTTACACAAATGGTCCCTGTGGTATATAAGGTTTGCTATTTTAAGTAAAAACTTCCTGTTAAGGTTTCAGAATTGGCAAAATCACCCCCTGCACTCTTATTATTATTATTATTATTATTATTATTATTATTATTATTATTATTATTATTATTATTATTATTATTATTATTATGGGTATTATAATTCTACCCCCCTTAAAACAATTTCGTCCCCGAAATTGCTAGGTACAGATCAAACCAGATATGACATAACGTACACGGAGTAGTAAAAATCAACAGGTGAACGAAATCACTCATAACTATTCAATTGCTGAAACAGAATCGGTTCGATAAATGAAATCGTATAAGAGATGATTAATGTGATGTTCAAGAGATAACTTCATAACCGATAGCAGAAACATATAACAGATAATAACTAAGAGTTAAATAAATACGGATATTGAGAACGGATTTCATCTTCTATCTCCCATGTAGCTTCACGTTCGGAATGGTTTTTACATAATACTTTAACAAAAGGAATAGTTTTACTACGCATAATGCGTTCTTGTCGGTCAAGGATAGCTTGTGGTTCTTCCTCGAATGATAAATCCTCACGAATCAAATGAAGTGGATAGTTAACCACATGAATAGGATGATAATTGTATCCCCTTAAAAGAGATACATGAAAGACGTTATGCACATGTGATAGTTGAGGTGGTAAAGCCAAACGATACGAAACCTCACCAACTCTTTCTAGAATTTCTAAGGGTCCGATAAACCGTGGACTAAGTTTCCCTTTTTAGACCAAAACGTCGTACGCCTTTGCAAGGCAAAACCTTCAGGAATACTTTGTCACCGACCTTAAACTCCAAAAGTCGACGGTGTCGGTCTGCATAGCTTTTCTGTCTACTTTGAGCTTCCTTTAATTTTTCTCTAGCAATAGCAACTTTTCATTCGTGATCTGAACTAACTCGGGTCCTTCGATGACTCTTTTATCGACCTCTTCCCAACAAATAAGTGCTCTACATTTACGACCATACAATAATTCGAAAGGTGCCATGCCAATGCTAGCTTGCCAACTATTGTTGTAAGCAAACTCGACCAAACACAAGTACTCATCCCAGTTCCCAGTCCACTCTAAGGCACAAGCTCGAAGCATGTCCTCAAGTGTCTGAATAGTACGCTCCAATTGACCGTCAGTCTGAGGATGAAACGCCGTACTAAACCTCAACTTGGTACCCCATGCAGCTTGCAAACCCTTCCAAAAGCGAGAAGTGAACCTCGGGTCTCGATCAGACACGATAGACACCGGAGTGCCATGAAGTCTAACAATCTCTTGTGTAAACACTTCAGATAGTTTGCTAACTGAGAATCCCTGCTGAATAGGTAGAAAGTGAGCTGACTTTGACAATCTGTCTACCACAACCCATATCGCATCATTCTTCTTGAATGTTTTTGGTAATCCGGTTACAAAATCCATGGAAATATCATCCCATTTCCATACTGGAATAGGTAGTGGCTGAAGCAGTCCACTAGCTCTTTGATGCTCAATCTTAACTTGTTGACAAGTAAGACATCTGCTAACAAATCTAGCCACGTCTTCTTTCATACCATTCCACCAGAAATTCTGACAAAGATCACGATACATCTTAGTAGATCCTGGATGGATAGAGAATGGAGAACTATGTGCCTCAGCTAATAACGATTCTCGAAAAGAAGAATCATTAGGCACACATAAACGTTTACCACACCAAATTACTCCATGCTCATCTACTCTGAATTCTGATTGTTTACCAATCTCCACATTCTGTAAGATTTCCCAGAGTTCACCATCGTCTTTCTGTGCGTTCTTAATCCGGGATATTAAGTCTGACTCAGTCTGGAGTGTAGCGAGATATCCGTTGCTCTTGCCAATATGTAGGCCAATACCCAATCTATCAAGATCGATAATGTTATGTGGTTGTAGCTGTAGGGAGGCTACTATTCCTGAGTTCTTCCTGCTAAGAGCATCAGCTACCATATTGGCCTTTCCCGGATAATACTGAATATTGGCATCATAATCTTTTAACAACTCTAACCATCTTCTCTGCCTCATGTTTAGTTCCTTTTGTGTGAAGATATATTTCAAGCTCTTGTGATCAGTAAAAATATCACAAGTCTCTCCATAAAGATAGTGACGCCATATTTTTAACGCGAAAATAACAGCAGCGAGTTCAAGATCATGCGTAGGATAATTAACCTCGTAAGGTTTCAAATGCCATGAAGCATAAGCAATGACCTTACCATGCTGCATTAGCACACATCCGAGTCCCTTTTTAGAGGCATCGCTGTAAATCTGATATCCACCCGTGCCCGATGGAAGTGTGAGAACAGGTGCAGACACCAATCTTTCCTTGAGCTCTTCAAAACTTTTCTCTCGTTCATCATTCCAAGAGTACTTAACCCCTTTCCTTAACAGTTGCGTAAGGGGTAAAGCTATAACAGAAAAACCTTCGACAAATCTGCGGTAGTAACCAGCAAGGCCAAGGAAACTACGGACTTCTGTGGCTGAGATAGGTCTAGGCCACTTAGTGATCGCCTCTATTTTAGCAGGGTCCATCATAATACCATCCGAAGAAACGACATGACCCAAAAAGGCTACCTTGCTCAGCCAAAATTCACACTTTGAAAATTTAGCATAAAGCTTCTTTTCACGTAGTGTTTCGAGCACGATACGAAGATGATTCTCATGCTCCTCCTTACTTTTAGAATAAATTAAGATGTCATCGATAAATACAATGACGAACTTATCGAGGAACTTGCGGAGGACTCGGTTCATTAGGTCCATGAATACGGCCGGGGCATTAGTTAACCCGAACGGCATAACCAGGAACTCATAGTGACCATACCGAGTACGGAAGGCAGATTTAGGGACGTCAGAATCTTTGATCTTTAACTGATGGTAACCAGACCTCAGATCGATTTTAGAGAAACACTTTGCACCCTGAAGCTGATCAAATAAATCATCAATACGAGGCAGAGGGTAACGATTACGGATAGTGATCTTGTTGAGTTCTCTGTAGTCAATGCAGAGTCTCATAGAACCATCTTTCTTCTTCACGAATAGGACCGGTGCGCCCCAAGGCGAGACGCTTGGTCTAATAAATCCCAAATCTAGTAATTCCTGTAACTGCTCCTTTAACTCCTTAAGCTCCATAGGTGCCATACGATACGGTGCCTTAGAAATCGGCTCAGCACCTAGAATAAGATCAATGGTGAATTCTCCCTCGCGATCTGGTGGAAGTCCGGGTAACTCCTCAGGAAACACGTCAGGAAAATCACATACAATCGGATAATCAGATATGTTCGGCTTTTCAGAAGATGTAGCTTTCACTGAAGCTAGGAATCCCACGCAACCATGCGATAAGAGTTTCTGAGCCTTAAACGCAGAGATGATTTTCAACGATTTCCGAGGCTGAGTCCCTTGATAAACGAGTTCAGGGCATTGAGGATTTCCAAATAAAACACGACGAGTCTGGCATTCAATAGTAACGTGATGTCGAGTTAACCAGTCCATACCAAGTATGACATCAAAGTCACTCATTTGCATAGGAAACAAATCAGCTTTACGAATAATAGACTCGATCCTGATCGGACAATCTCTATAGACATGCGAGATGATAGTCGAATCTCCTAATGGAGGAGTAATAGCCAAAGCGTGCTCTAAAGCAGTCGGTGCATTCATTAAGTACTTAGCAAACAAAAGAGATACGACAGAATGCGTAGCGCCCGTATCAAATAAGACATAAATATCCCGCTTTCCTATGCAAAGGGTACCGGAGATCATACCTAGAGCGTTTACTATCAGTATCGGACATGACATATATATGTATGTAATACGTCCTCAATACCAAGTACCTCAAACAATTTCTCAATATGATTGATCCAATTTTGCACCTCGACAGGATCACTAGAAGTACTGAAAGACTTAAGCCTTTGCTTCTGAAAATGTTCCAACCAGACATGAATACCATCACGGTGTGGTGGTGTATTACCAACGGAAGGTGCTCCTGTATTGTTTCCACCAGGTGGCGCCCCTGTGGCATTACCACCCGATGATGCCCCTGTGGCATTTCCACCAAGTGGTGCGCCAGTGGCGTTACCGACAGGTGGTACTCCGGTAACATTTCCAATTGGTGGCATTCTAGTGGCATTGCCAGTAGGTGGTTACAACCATATTAGCCTGCTGCATTTGCTGGAAAACAGTTTGGGCAGTCTGAGCTATCATGTTAGGGAGCATCCCCGAAATAGCAGTGTCGACAACATTAGCGACCAGTGCTTCCAAGTTTGCATCAGACGAGGGGCCATTCGAGTTATTGCGGTTGTTCACATGTCTCTTAGGAGCCATCGGAAAAGAAGATATACGTGTGAATACTAGAATTTAGATTGGAAAAAGGTTAGATCCTAACCCAACGTCTACCCATTACCTCACAAGTTTATTATTAATGTTTAAGTTTTCTACAGGAAAGAGCCTTTGCTCTGATACCATAACTGTAACACCCTAACCCGGAGAGGCTGACGTGTCACTATTACAGATATCAAATCAAAAACCAAATCCATAATATTAAAGAGATAATTTCAAGCAAACCAGATAATCCGAAAGAACCTAATTAAGTTATTCATTACATCAAATAAAGAAAAATACAATCTTGATCTTCAACCGCTCTTCACTGATTTCCCGGAATACCCTGATTACCTACAATCAAATAAGACAACACCACAAAAGAAAATACTGTTGAGCCAAAAGTTGCTCAGTGACGGAAATAACAATAGTAATGATACGAAGCATAACATACTGATATCTGATACTGAACTGATCATATGATATGGAAAACAGAAATCTGAATCTAAACATATAATACTGATACTGAACTGAACTGAACATGTAATACTGAACTGAACTGATCTACACGACGCGTATATACAAACAAAATAAGTCGTGTAATATAAGAAGTACCCAGAGCCAAAACTGAACTGATAAGTACATAGCTAGCTAGACTATGCACTAATGAGATGGTGTGTGGGCGTACACACATGATCCATCCCCCGGAACTGAACTGAACTGAACTAGGATCGATCCATCCGCCTCCCAGATATTATGGCCAAGTACTACCTGAGTACTAACGTGTTAACGGAGACGCCGTGAACTATTTATTACACACCGTCACGAAAAGTGTCACATCATTGACGCCACAATGACATGTCGGAGAGCTCGGGTAACAGAGTATCAAATCAAATGGTAGTACAACTACCAACATATAACGTATCAATAGAACATTTATAGGAACATGCAATAATGAGCACAAACTTATAAAATATATATTGCATGCTGTAAGCCTTCAACAAGTAAAATTAATAAGTCGAACGAGTCATAGCATAACAAATAATGTTAGACGACTAGTAAAATACCAAAGGCCAAACGAGTCATATTAACGGAAACATGGTATCAAAATCTATACTACGAAGTAACAGAACAGAATTTATACTATGATAAAGGTAACCAAGAATCCGTACAACAAAGTAACGGAAACAAGTGAATACTATGATATTCAAAGGAACAGAATCCGTACCTTATACACGAATGACAATAATCAGAAAAAGGTCTAGGCTCGGTTAACGCCGCGAGAACCTACGATAACGTAACGCAAATTATAGTTTGAAAAATTCCAGTTCTGCCTCTGTCTTTTCGCACTCGTTAAAAATACTAAACGACGCTTAAAAATTCTGAAAATCTTCAGTTTACTAGATTAGTGATTTCTGAACAACTTTCATTTAGAAAAGTTTCTGATTTGGATTACCTAAATATGAGAAAAACGTGGATCTTTACAGCTGCGCAGAACTGCTAGCTGTTACGAAAACGACAGTTTGGAGGTCTAAACGAATGAGTTTTTCGATGTTTTATATATGAACAGATTCGCCTTTCGACAAACTTCGTCATGGACATAAGGTTTAACTTATTTGGATCTGTTATGTAAAAGTTATGGCCTCCGTAAGTTGGCTGTAAAATACGGAACTAAATCAACTATTTAAAGCTTATTTTTAAACAAAATGAACTATTTATAACGTTTGTTAATATTATATATAACTATAACCGTCAAAAGTTATATATTATTCATTTACATAACATATCAGTATTGTTTTGAAACATAATAGTGATCCATTATTTAATTAAATAATAGTATTATATTTAAATAATAGTGTTTTCTATAACAAGATTTTATAAAAATATTAAGACATTTAAAGAACTAAATCCTAGAAAATATGTAGATGATCTTAAAATAAAGAGAGTTAACAGAACTGATTTTTATAATTTTTGGAAATTTTTACATATTTTTAAAAGGTTAAAAAAGCATTTAAAAAAAATATGGCAGGGGCTCGGGTTCGAACCCATGACCTCCTGCCCATCCCTCTTTCGCTTTAACCAGCAGGCTAGGGCGCCTGCGCCTGAACTTGACTGGTTTTAATTCCATTTAAACAATCCCGAACCAAACCCCCAATCCTCTAAGAACCCTATAAACCCTAGTTTCATCTAATCCAAAATTGAAACACAAAACGGATATGATCAATGAAATAAACATGGGGCTTTGATTCCCCATGTGAAATCGAGTTAATCAAGGTGTTTAATTTACCAGAAAGATGTCGAATGGATGGTGAACACCACGAGGAACAGTCGCGACCAATGTGGAATTCGTTTGATGTTAATTTTTTTATGTTAACCCAATTAACTTTGTGTGGAGCTTCAAAGGATGTTGACAAGCATAAACCCTCTGTTAATTTGGGTTTAGAACCTGTATAATTGGGAGTTTGAATGGATTGCAGGTCGAGAGGAAAATGGGAATCGAACTGTATGATTTCGATTGTTTCAGATGCAATTGAAAGTCGAGTTTGATTAGGAATCTTATGATCGATCGTTTGCATTAATTTAATTGTATTATTGAGCTGTGTAGTGCGGTTTAGGATTGTAAAGTAGCCGAAAGTGTAAAGTGGTTAGTTTAGATCGCACTATGATACTAATAATCAAATTGTTGTGGGGTATTGTGTTCTAATCTTTTATACGAACGATTTGTTATGTTTTGGCATTTAGAAACTAAGTTTTAGAGTGGGTTCGGGGGTCGCCGGCGCCGCGCCGGAGTATCGCCGGTCGGCGACCGGAAACGCGGGGAAGAGACAGAAAGTTTTTTTTTTTTTTTTACACAAATGGTCCCTGTGGTATATAAGGTTTGCTATTTTAAGTAAAAACTTCCTGTTAAGGTTTCAGAATTGGCAAAATCACCCCCTGCACTCTTATTATTATTATTATTATTATTATTATTATTATTATTATTATTATTATTATTATTATTATTATTATTGTTATTATTATGGGTATTATAATAACTCTCCCCTCTATATATATATATATATATATATATATATATATATATATATATATATATATATATATTAAATCTAGTCGGTTAGATATATCATTTTACTTTTTAAATTCGTTTATGTGTTACTTAACATTCATTTTTACAATAATTAATGTTTCTTAAATTTTGAATATATCGTCATGACAAGCTTTTTTTTATCTACAGTTTTATAAAAACGACTCGTTGCAAAGTGTGATCATAAAGCTATGTGTTGTGGGTAGGATGAAAGATGATAAAAAAAGTGAATAATGTAAACGCTAATTAGTACTACGTGCTAGAGGGCATAACCTTTCATATTGCTGATGGTGCTAGTTTAATATAAAATTTAATAACATAATTACATAAACTTAATTTTTTTCATATTCCTAATGGATTTATTCTTTCGTCTTCTCGTACATTTTTCATGATCAGGCGCGGATATATGATCAACATTTTTGAAATAATTTTCTATTCGGCTATTCTTTGCTTACGTTGTTTGAAGCCAACGAGGGTGTTCATTTTTAAGGTTAATTTTCAAAGTTTTATTTGAATTCTGAATCCTTTATACTTAGTTGCTGTTTGTTATTCCTTACCGGTGGGTGAACCGATGGTTGTACAACATGGTTGCCATCTTCGGTCACATTGAGATAAATATGTGTGTGGGTATCAATGTCATCTTTGGAACGTGTCAAATTCCTTCAGTGGGTGATAATTATGTTTGAATCCATACTTTGTAGAAATATTTTATATAGATAAGAGGAGAGAATGTTAGTTGATGTGTATTTTTTATATAAAAAATAAATCTATTTATAGAGGTAATTTTTTTTAATTTAAAGCCTCAAATGACTATACCCCCCCCCCCCCCCCCCCGGTACCCAATGGGTATAATCTCCCCCTTTTCACGTAGTGACTAAGCCCCCACACGCCCATTGATGCATAAACCATTGTGGTGTGCCTTCACGTCTTAGCTTATGTGGCAGGCGATCACGCATGAGTTTATGTGACGGAGGATCACACCCTCTCACCAACAGCATATATAATACATAGTCTTACCCTTAGTTATATATTAAATGACAAACCTCATAAACAAGATATTTTTTATTATTACTTTATAGTAAAATATTTTTACGTCTATATATATTAGTACTTCATTTGTAAATCATTCTAATCAAACCAGTTCCTTGCCCACAAGTTATTAGGGTACATTTTATGTTTAACTAAGACATTCTATTTTAATAACTGATATTTAAACTTGTCCTACCAATTATTATTACTATTAAAAAGAGTTGTATAAACGGTAAGGTACCACTCCTTGGATTACAAAACTACAAGCCACAGTCTTATTATGTTTTGATTATTGTTTATTCATAAATTTAAAACTAGGGTGGAAACACACAGCCACATATATGTATTTAATAAAAAAAAATACTAAATAGCTAGCAATGAAGATTTATGAAATATTAAACACGTGACATAAAAGAAGAAAGTCAAATTAGATGAGAGGCCATGGAGGGGAGGGCTGAGAACGATGAGGGGAGAGGAGAGAGGATGGTTTGTTGGGTTTTACATAATAGTTAATGATGGTAAGGAAGTGATTTAATTAGTTTTATTTAGCTAGATCATGTATTTACGTATGTGTACGTAATCTAAATTTATAAGAGTTGATTTTAGGTTTTATAAGGTGTATTTGAAATGTTTAAATATAAGGGTCTTGTGTTCGTGCATATATATTTGTCTATAATTGCAAGTAATTACTTAATACTCAATGGTAAAATAGGATGAAAAAGGTGGTAAAGAGAAAATGTGGTAAAGCATTTAAGGTGTGCATGGCAAGGTGGTTTACATGTATGCATTCTTATGCATGAATATTTATACAAAAGGCTTATGAGTATGATATTTTATGTATACTAGTGTAGCAATTTAAATAGTCTTGATGTATAAAGTCAGTAAATTAAATCACTGATGTTTGCTAAAAGTTTGTAAAAACTATAAAAGAACGTAATGTATTGATTTGGAATGGATTTAAAAATTCTTGACATTCACATGTGATAATGTGAAATAATATATGGTGTAGTGATCCTAACACATCTTTGAATTTATATGTGGATCATAATCTAGTTTGCATGTAAACCAAGTTTAACATGCATTAAGTAAAATGACAAATAATGAGTTAAGCATATGAGATTTACAAATGTTAGACAACTCTTCCTCACTAAAAAGAATATTAGTCCTCCAAATTCACACCATACACACTCAACACACTTCTTCATTTATCATGGTACCTATATACTATTCATCCCGCTTTAGGTACCACAAATTACACTAAATCTTAATGCTTAAATATTATTTGATCTCATTATACACACCTCATATACCACATGTTCAACTACACATAATCTTCGCATACAACGTGATTAACTATCTAATCAATCACACTCAAATGCCATTTGATCATGCCACACTTCAGATACCATCTGATCAACCACACTCAGATAGCATATGTTCACATCACGTAACACACCCTCGCTAAATATCTAAATCACTGAACAAATAAATCACCAATGTAATCAACCATCAATGGATTTCCATGACACTGATCAAACATTCAATTGTTTCAGGTGCCAAGACTAATAATCTAAAACAACAATCTCTAGAAGTTTCAAACACAAAAAATGCAACATACAAAAGATGAAAATCATCGCATTGGTACCGTCTCACTCCACATAATCTCTTTGTTGTGACGCTTTCAAACAAATCATTAGATTTCTTATCCTGGTCCGCCTATACCAATGGTTCATCTTCAACTACATCATTTGTGCTTTCACATCTTTCAACTTCCTCTAGATATCTTAACACACCCAACTTTAATATCGGCACATGCCGTCTCTGTACGATCTTCTATACATCTGCTTATGATAATAGCTAAACAATAATTATTATCAACCCAATCCATGATAAGGTAAGAACTAGGGGTGTTCAAAGTCGAATATCCGAATCGAATTTCGGATATCCGAAAATTTCGGATAGTGAAAATCACTATCCGTATCCGTATCCGAAATTTCGGATATCCGAAATTCGGATATCCGAAAATTCGGATACGGATTCGGATAGTGATTCGGATATCCGAAATTCATTTTTTATTTTTTTTATTTTTTATTTTTTTTACAAAATATAGACATATAATATTATAAAAATAATATAAAAACCAACTCATATCATAAAATTCACAATATACACTAAAAAATCTCAATCTGAATTAAAAATATATCTAAAATTAAAAAAATAAAAAAAATATTTTTTAGTTTTCGGATAATCGGATATCCGAATATCCGAAACTTTTAAAAATCACTATCCGAATCCGAATCCGAATTTTCGGATATCCGAAATTCAGATATCCGAATTTTCGGATATCCGAAAATTCGGATATTTCGGATTCGGATTTTCGGATTTTCGGATTTTCGGATCGGATTCTCGGATTCGGATATTTTTGAACACCCCTAGTAAGAACAACCATTGTATTGATGCTTGGATCAATTTTTAAATAATATAGTATTGAATTGTGAATGTAAATTATATATATATATATATATATATATATATATATATATATATATATATATATATCAAGTGCATTTTTGAATGTAAATTATATGGTTATTCAATCTAAAAACTATATATGTGTATATGTAAAATATTGAAGATTTGATATCATATCCTCAATTAAGAGGACACATGCATAAGATTACTAACATTCTACGTAAAATATGTTTTGTCTCTTAATACAAATATGAGAGAGTTTTGTTTTGACATGTGATATTACATTGATAAGGAAATTAGCTTGTGTAAAGGTTCTTTTACATCCTTCATAAACATGTAAGAAACAATTTAGAATAAGAAGATGTTAGTTATTAAACCCTTACACCATTAGAACTAGATAGAAAAGATAAATGTACCTGAGATAGGAAAGAGGAGATGGGTATGTTGACGTTAATCAGATGGTTTTAGGATTTTTTATAAACTGAAAGAGCAACTATACGAATATAGCAAATGTTTCGGTACATATATAGAACGTTTGGATAAAAAGAAATAGTACCGTATCATAGATAGGTGTCAATATGTCACGAACCTATCTTACTTCTCATAGTCACTTTATAACTTTGTATAATATGTTGTTGAATATAAGAGACACATAAAATAAGATCAAACTCTCTATCATTGTACACTTCAATTTTTAATGATGGGTAGATATATAGATAGAATAACACTAACAATTTATAAATGTCAAGTTTGATTTGACCAGATATGCCCTTCAACTATAATAATAAGTCTTTATATCGACCAATGATCAGCACATCATGCTACCATATGATCTATAAAATATGTGTTAGGTGAGTTTCCCACGATGGCTTAGTTAAGAATTTAATTTATTTATATTGATGTGTATCTTTTTAGTAATATCTCATAAATAATATATATAGTATGAGTGTTTAAACTTAATATATTGATTAATGCTAGTATAGAGGTTCCTTGCTTTACCAAAATGCTTATAATTTATTGGCAATCAAATCCATAACCTTGATTCGATAAGATCAGTGATAGATGTTGTCACATCTTGTTTGGTGACTCATTAACTTTTTTATGGTAATGGAGATGAACCTTCTCCCAATTACAATCTCTTATATTAATACCAACAGTTAAAATTTTCGGTTCCAGATTGGTTGGTTTAATAAAAGTTTTGAGTTAAAACGTCAGCTATGATCTCATGAAACGACAAGCAAACTTACCATGTCTTGTTGGTCTGTTGACCGATTGGTTGTACTGGTTTAACGATTTAAACTGATTTTTTTCTTTCAAAATCATTAGTTTGTATCAAAGGTTCGGTAATGATAAAGAAGACTATTGTAATACATATACATAACTATATATTTCCCAAGATAGAAGGTTAGGTTCTCTTTACAAGGATGTTCCAATCTTAAAACTATAAATGAAACTTCTAAATTTATTAACGGTTAATCCGGTCACTTGCTTTGGCTCAAACGATTTTGTCTTATTTAACGTTTATAAATATTACACATTTAAGCAAGAAAGTAGTTACAAAGGACTTCTAACTCAAATAAATATTTTGTGTGTAGATAGTTATGTTTATTCTTATGAAGTTAAGAGTTCAAACCACATGATGAACAACAACAAAAATTTAGGAGTATAAGTAATAATATTTTTTTCCGACCGACGAACACAAACTTATTCTGCATGATTTTGACCTATAATCTTTCGTTGCAGAGTGCAATATTTTACCTTCAAATATTCTTTTTAAATACAGAAGTAGAATAGATAAGTATGTATTTACCGATTACCCTTAAATCAATTGGTTTATAAAGAGACACTTTATGGTTTTCCAAGATGGATGTCATGAGTTTGAGTATCACTTGGTGCAATATGCTTTAAGTGTGCCAGAGGTTTTACCACAGTGCGTCTTGGGTGGTGGGTTTCCCCTGGAATGGTGGGTTGGCTAGAACATCAACATAGTCTGTGTTCGTGAGCGTGAGTTGTCTTTCGTCATTAGATTAACCAGACTTGTTGATCGTTAAAGAAAAGATAAGTATGTATTTTATGTGTATTTTTTTTAAGTAAGAAAGTAGTTGGGTTGTCAACATCTTTACAATCATAGTTTATGGGAAGAACCTCTAGAAAAGATATACATTCTTGAAAGACTAAAAAAGCAAACGTACGATAAATATGAATATGTAACGATAGAGCCAAGTGTCACACGTGAAATAGTGAGGGCACAAAAAAATAATAATAAAATAAAATAGTGAGGGCAAAAAAAAATAGTGAGGGCACACGTAGCAAATGGTCGCAATCACTATATGTGAGCACTGGTCCCCTCCACCCATAGAAGAATTAGCTACCTTATGCATGCATAACTTCTTTAAAACAGCATCAAGATTCAAAGATAACCATTTTATTATAGGAAAAAAAAACTTTATGAAATGTTTATGATGTTAAATGAGAATTTTACTCGTGTATTAACATCAATCATTCATTTGATGCTAGATAGTTGATAGCATTTTATATATACGTGAGACGCTGAGAGTATGACATGCGTGTGGCGTTTTCTTTTAGGTATCAAATATATGATAGCGTGAATGAGGAATTTATGCTTTGGGTGAGATGTATAGATTTCTTATAAATTAATTTTAGATTTCTTATATCGACAAGTTCTACGTACAACCACACAAGCTATATCTTAGCTCCCGCAAAGGAGCTTGCATCAAGCAAAAATACATGCTTTGACTCAAGACGTGAGACTTCACATGCCTACTAAAACAGTAAAGCATTTTGATTTCCGCTTCCCTCACCCCCCCCCCCCCAGGTGCGCTTTTTAAACCAAGGACGAGACGACTTATTTATGCATTACCATACGTTATATTCTCTAACTCCTATTGTACTTTGTCTATATGAGCATCTTATCTCCCATATATTCTAGCAATTTGGATCTTGTCACCTTATATATTTAACTATGATTATTATTAACTAAAACTTTATGAAAAGACTAGAGATGCAACTTCATAAGAAAGTAATGTTTTTTTATATAAAAAAAAACATGATAATAGCTGGAAAATAAATTAGAAATCAATATTACATTGATTATAACGGTAACTTTAATCAAACAATAAACTTACCACATCAACTTCTCATCATCATACAAAAATTTAAAGTGATAAATATTCGTAAACTGAACAACTTTTAACATATATCCTAGGACTAGGAGATGATCAAAACATGTTGATAGGGTTGTAACACCCATCTTTTCATAACCCTTTCAATTTTATTTATATATTTCACAAAGAAAACCAAGTTTGACATTCACTAGTAGAAGACTTGGAGCTTATGATTTTATCTCTTTAATGGTGGAGTGAGATTCATTAGTCTTAGGGGTTGTTTGGAAATATCTGAATGATTAAGTGTTGAATTAATAAGAGGTCTGAACCATTAAGTGTTGAACCATCAAGAGCTAGTATATCGCTTAACTATTCAAAGGCAAATGTCTGACCAATTCAGATAAGATGTTTAACCATTCAGCATTAGATCTCTTAATCTTTCAGCATTAGTATAATGATTAACCATTCAAAGGCAAATGTTTTAACCATTCAGACATTTGCTCGTGAAACAAACAGTCTAAACCATTAAATGTTGAACAATTCAGACATCTGAACCATTAAGAGGTTGATTAAGAGCCTGCTAAACAGGCTCTTAGCTTATTATATATTTCACAAAGAATATTATTGCTTTCAGTCACACAATGAAGCTTTTTAGCTTCAATGATTAGTCTTAGCTTTCGATTACAAAATATCTTGATTACGAAGATATCACAAATTTGCTTTTAGTAGGCCGAGTTGAAACTTCTTAAGTGGACACTTTATCCTAGGATCGTTCCCACTTTATCTATCTTAACTATAGTTCTCCCATCTAAGGGTGTTCAACATGTGAATCGTATCCAAAAAAATTTTAATTTGATTCTATTTTAATTAAAAATTATTCGGAATTTGATTCGAATATTTAAATTTAAATTCGAGTCGATGAACAATTGAACACCTCTAATCTCATCCATAGTCGTTGCATCCAAAAAAACTCGTGTATTGATATTTAAGGCGAGACATATCTTATATCCATCATCTATCTTAAGTGATTAGAGCAGAAATATAAACGATATGAGAGTTAATTTTTTTATATTATTTGTTATGAAAATAATAAAATTAAAGAACGTAGCAATCTTTAAATTATGCTTTAAATGGGCCTCTATAAACTTGCAACGTGACCCATTTATTCTACACTCTAGCCCAAAAACAAGCCCAACATTCCTCCACAGTTTATAGTTCTGCTGTAACAATCTAATTCATTTTCGTGCATTCATCATTACTTGATGAAATTGATGAGATAATACTCTTTTGTATAACTCTGATTAAACGTTTTAAATCTATCAGATCTGTTAGAAGGACTTTGTGCAAACTCTTTTGGATGTGTTTGATTAAGGTCTGAATTATGATTTTCTTTTAGGCTGTGTTTCCCGAGTTTACAATACGAATGAAAAGAAAAGAAATGAAAAAGTGAAAGAAAATTAACGAGATAAAAATATGAAGAGAAAGGAAATTGATAAGAGAAAAATAGAAGAAGAGAAAAGTAAATCCATATTATAATTTCATGTTTTAGAAGAAAAGAAACATAAAAAAAACAAGTAAATACTTATTGTGTTTCCTTCCATTTCTATCATTTCCTTCTATTTTGAAAGTAAGAGCATTCACAACCCATGCCTTATATTTATGTGAGTGTGTTTGGTATATTATATGGAATGATTTTGAGTGGTTGTGAGTGAAGGAGAGAGAAAATGTTATTGTGGATTGGTATATTTGAAGAATCACTGTACAATCCTTATAAATTTTTTAATATTTTTGAAAGTGGTTGTGAGTGAAGGAGAGAGAAAAGGTAATGAAAAAGGTATAAAAATATTATTTAATTGAAAGGAGAGAGAAGAAGTAGTGATTTTTAGTTTAATTATATGGATAAAGATAAGTAATGGGATGTGAATGCTCTAAGTTAGAAGTTAGGATTACTAAAACTTGTTTTAGTTTCATTTCAATTTACTCCGTAAAAAAATTAGGAACACAATTATTTTATACATTCTATTTATTTCTTTCTATTTTCTTCCTTAAAAAACTTGAGATCACAGCATTAATGTGGGTTCTTGTCTGAAATAGTGAAATGGTGAAATAGTACACCTGTGGATCAAGTTATAGGTTTTTGATCTTGGATTCTTGTTAGAAATTGGCAAACTTGGATATTTAAAGTAGCTTGACTCAATCATATAAGATTAACTACATGTATCTCTATTTGTGCATTTAAAGAGACTAGCTAAAAATATTTTCAAATCGTTTTATATGGGCTTTTAGTTTACTGTTGTTATTTGGTGACATGGTTATCAGTAAGAAGTTATTGAATCCATGGTTTGAGCACATACTTAATTAATCTAGCCAAGGGCCTTATGCATTATATAAGAAGTTATACAAATCGTTCCATCTCATGAACCCATAAGAAAAACGAAAAAAAAAGCTATGTTGGGATTGATTGATTAAGGTTTTTAGATTAAGAAAAATCGTATATTAGAAATTATATTAAGCTTCATGTTGTCTATCATGTCTATATAGGTCAAACATGGGTTGACATGCTTATCAATGTATAAACATACACAGAAGCTTATTTTTTGTTATTTTCTCTTTACAAACTGCACTACAGATGTTTTATTGTAAGATTATACTTTTTGTATCAACTTCATGTGTTTGAATTTATGTTAAAATGCTTACTTGTTTCTTATGTCACACCGTAAAAGAAGTTAATTGCCGTGAAGGCTAGGTGTTATTTGGTGTTATTTATTGCAAAAGTTTAGACTCCATAGCTCTTTAAGCATCTAGTAAGTTTTTTTTTATTTTTATAAGGTATGAGAGAACCAGTCAGAATTATTAATACGACATGTGGTAGAGGCTTAATGGAAGATTTGAACTCACGTCGTGATGATGGAATTAACACATATTATTTGTGGTTCTATCTAATTGTGATAATTTCGACCTATTAGCTATCACTCATTTAGCAAGGTCGGTGAGGTTTCATTGACCTTGCCACGTGGTATCACCTGATTGGACCTAAACTTTTTGTATTTTTTTAAAATTTTTCCTAGGCGAGTTAACATTAAATAATTATATTGTGAAGTAAAGTACAAACTGTTACACTGGTGTAGTGTCAAAGCTCCAGCCCTTAAGGTTGAAACTTGCATCAGCTTGCTGGTTTGAGTCCTGTGCTTTGATGTTTTGCCTTTTTTTTCCTTCTTTTTGTAATTTACTATCATTATTTCATTTAAATTACCTTTTTTTCTTTTACTTTCTAATATTTATTTCATATAAATTACGTTTTCTAATTATTAAGCCACACAAGCGTAATGTAGATCACACAAGTGTCACAACGTGCCGTTAAATCATACTACTCCACCGCAACACATGTGCCTTGCATTTAAATTAACTATTTAAGTCCAAACTTTTTATGTACGTTTTGAGTTGGTATACGTTTCGATGTAAATTTTGTTAAAAAACAAGTGGGGTCAAATAAAATAGACATCATTGACGTAATAATACCACGTCACATACGGTCCCGCCGCAACTCGCGGAGGGTAAAAATACTAGTTTATTTATAAAAATAGGATTCTGTTTTATGTTTTATTTGAAATTAAAGTAAATTACACTTTTCGTCCTTTATGATTATAGCAAATTTCAGGTTTTTTCCTTAAATTAAGGAAATTACATAAAACGTCCTTTATAATTGAATTTTGTAATAGTTTACGTCCTTTCCTATAACCACGTTAACTTTGTCCGTTAAGTCAGGTCATGTGACTCGCACATGAAGGTAGTTTGGTCTTTTTATCTCTATTAATAAATATAGAATATTAATAATTTATCTCACCACACCTCACTCAACCCCACTCTTAACTCTCTTATCTCACCACACCTCACTCAACCCACTCTTAACTCTCTCTCTCTCTCTCCCTTTCTCTCTCCCTTTCTCTCTCTCTCTCTACCAAAAACACCACCACCTAAAGACACCACTACCAAAACCAAAACCATCAGTGTCACCATAAAACAACCACCAAAACAACCTGTGACCAGATATAACCACCACCAAAACCATCTCTGCCACCGTCAAAACCACATCTACCACCGTAAACCACCTCCAAACCCATCACGGCTGTCATCATAAAACCACCACCAAAACCACGATCGCTGCAGCCAAAACCCAACACCAGCAATACCACCTCTGTCACCATAAACCACCACCAAAAACACCTTTGCCACCATTAAACCACCATCGCTGCCTCCATAAAACCACCACAAAACCACCGTCTTCTTCATCCTGACGACCGAGTTAGCTTATAAGTCTAATATACCTAAGGAACTCATCATCGTTTTTCCACGTTTCATGTGTCAACCTCAAAGAGTTAGCTTGTCAATGATAATTTTTGTGTTCCACTGGAAGAGTTCAAATTTGCATGCATCGTGTCAACAACCCTGTAAAATTCCATAATTCGCAAAACGAAATATCTCACCCGTAATCAAACGCCATTCACAGTCCGTGAGTACACTTATCTTTCATCATAAGTTTCCTTTGAAATTAAATTTTGGGACGAAATTTTAAAAGTTAGGGAGACTGTAACATTCTTTGTTTTTTTCGTTAATTAAAAGTTAGCATCGTTTATTCTTGTAATGACCAAAGTTGTTAATCTTGTAACTTATGGATTATTCATGCTTATTCTCTAATTAACTTTAATTCTTATAATAATAATAATAATAATAAAGATAGTAATAATAATAATGTTAATAATAATAATCATAATAATAATAAAAAAAGATAATAATAATAAAGTAAGAAAAAAAAATAATAATAATAGTAATAGCAACAACAATAATAATAATGTTCTTAATAAGTGTTAAGCTTGAGGTAAATAAAGAATACATAGGTTTTAATACTTTAAAACTTGTAATTATAAGTTTTTACATAAAACACATAAAACAATAAGTAAGTCGATCAAGGACCAGCGCGTTGCGCTAGGGCCATTTAACGGGGGAAAATAAGCGTAAAAACATTTAACCACACACGCACGTTGTGACGTGTTAACTCGCAAAATTCAAATGGATTGAAATGTAAAGCGTAAAATTTATAAAATATAAGAAGGATGAGGACCAAAGTTGAAAGTAAACAGTTTTTGGGGTTAAATTGAAAAAATATTGGTTAAAAATAAAAAAAAAGTTAAAGTTTGTAAATAAAGGACAAAATTGGGTACAACTCACTAAAACACATTATACAACTCAAATTGCATACTAAAGTTGGTAATTAGTATATATATAATTATGTATATAATTATTTTTAAAATTGAGTAGGGTCAAATATAGGACTATTTAAAATTAAGTTAATTATCATGGTTCGTTCACGCTCATTTTTAGAATATAGTGTTTAATAAATTTCGAGGACACTGTTGCAATGTGCTTAAATTTATATGCATTTTGATATATATATATATATATATATATATATATATATATATATATGTATGTATGTATGTTCAGAATAATTATAGATGTAAGTTACAGAATCATGACCTTAAATTTATAGGGTCAAGATCATTACAGAACCACATTTTATTTTCAGAAACAAAAGAACCATTGGTTTATATAAATGTAAATTACAAACCACTGATTTACATATATGTAGTTAAAGCTGGTGATATTTAACTGTTTCACATAGTTTAGTGTCCATGTCTGATATACACATATGTAAAACATCTGAAGTAACATAGACTTAATTTACATTTATGTAAATCAATGGTTCTGTGGTTCTGAAAATAAAAAGTAGTTCTGTAATGATCTTAGCGTTTTATATATATATATATATACACACACACACACACACACACACGCACACGTATATATACACACACACATATATAATACACACACACATATATATACACACACACATATATACATATATATATACATATATATAGGTATGGGTTCTACTAAAAAGACAAATTTGCTTAAAAGTCTAGGAAGGATTGTTATAGTGACAAGTGGATTTATATATATATTAAATGAAAGGGTATATTTATAATTAGTCTTTGTGTTTAAAAAGGAAGTTATATTCAGTTATATTTATAAACAAAATCATCATCTGATAAATACTAAATACGCATAGTTGTCCACTTAATACGCATAGTTGTCCATTAAATACGCACAGTTGTCCACTAAATACGCGCAGTTGGCCCCTAAATACGCGCAGTTGTCCACTAAATACGCGCAGTTGTCCACATACGCACAGTTGTCCACTTAATACGCACAGTTGTCCACTTAATACGCACAGTTGTCCACTAAATACGCACAGTTATAATACTAAATATGCATAGTTGTCATAAAAAACGCACAGTTATAATACTAAATACGCATAGTTCTCAGCTAATACGCACAGTTTGATCGCTAAATACTCAACACTGATATCCTCATAAGACACATGACTAGCTTAACACGCACGGTTCCTCTTGTGTTTAAAACGCAGAAACAAGTTAACGTTTCCCATTGATTTTGATCGTCCTATTTCTTCTCCAATATCCCCTGCAATCTTGGGTTGCAGTTATCAAAACCCTTAATTGATGCGACGGTTAATTACTTTCTATATTTTAATTAAATGACAGATTTGCCCTCCAATTAAAAGAAACCTAAAATCTTTAGAACGCAATTAACAAAATTACCACACATTAAATCTCATCCATTTATCAAACACATCCAATGGCTAGAAATGTTTCCTAGGCTTTTTATGCAACCAACCCTTTTTAGCATAACTCTCCCCTATATATATATATATATATATATATATATATATATATATATATAATACCCGTAATAAAATAATAACAATAATAAAAATAATAATAAAGATAATAATAATAATAATAACAATAATAATAAAAGTAATAATAATAATAGTTTAGGGGGTATTGTGCCATTTTCTAAACTTAAATTAATAAGTTTAAGCCACAAATGAAACCAACAATAAACCACAGGGACCAATAGTGAAAAATTTTAAAAAACTTTCAGCTTTCTCTCTCTCCCTACCGTGTTTCCGATCAACTTCCGGCCGGAATCCGGTCGGCCTCCGGCGACCCTATAACGACCAAAATACTCGGTTATAAGATACGAAACCGGTCCCAAATAATCGTGAACAAAAACCAAACACACGAACCCACTTCAATTTAAAAATGGTTAGTGCGATCGATCCAAATCATTGTCCCAACTTTCGGCCACTTTACAACTTCTAAAATCGCACTAAACCGACATGATAATGCAATTAACTGTACCTAATCGATCATATACTTGTTTCCAATCGTTTACAACTCACAAATCCAACAGAAACAAACACAAACACCCATTCGATCATCCTCTTCAGTGTCGACCTGCAACTCAATCGAAGGGCCTGTTCGGAGTAACATTGGTTGAAATTAACAGTGGGGTTTTGATCACAAGCATCATTAGAAACTTCCTGTTGAAAGAATTGGATTATAATCATCATTTGGGCATCAATCGATCATCAAGAACACCGACCTGTTCTTCGTGGCTTTCATCTCCAATTCGAAACGTAATCAGGTAATTAAGAACACCTATCTACTCGATTTAGGGTGGGGAACAAAAGCCCTATGAAATTAAGCATTTACAACAATGAATCGGACTTCAATTTGGACCAAATTGAAACTAGGGTTCTTGGGGATTTGGGGAATCGCTTTGGCTTGTGTTTAAAAGAAAAGAAAACCAATAACTAGCGTGGCCTGGTGCCTTTGGTTTAGTGGTTTGGGTGTGGGATTATGGGGAGAAGGTCACGGGTTCGAACCCGGCCCTCTCCCAATATTTTTTTTAGGCCTTTTTAATGCTTTTAAAATACAGAAAATTTCCTAAAAATTATAAAAATAATTTTTATAAACTCTGTTATTCGAAAGATTATTAAATTAATTCCTGGAAATTTATTTCTTTTAAACCTTTATAAAATAATATAACGAAGGAATTTAGTTTAATTATTTTTATGGATTCGTTTAAATAAATAGTAAAATTGTGATTAAATATAAGACACCTTTATAGAAGTACCTAATTAATTCCTGTAAGTTAGTTTATTAAAACCTTATATATATTGTTAACGAATGTTGTAAATAGTTATATTTGTTTAAAAATAAGCTACAAATAGTCGATATAGTCCCGTAATTTACAGCCAACTTACGGAGGCCATAACTTTATCATAACAGATCCAAATAAAACTTTATGTCCATGACGAAGTTCGTCAAAAGACGAATCTGTTGGTATATAAAACATCGAAAAACTCATTCGTTTAGACCTCTAAACAATCGTTTTCGTAACAGCTAGCAGTTCTGCGCAGCTGTAAAGATCCACGTTTTTCTCATATTTCGGTAATCCAAATCAGAAACTTTTCTAAATGAAAGTTGTTCAGAACTCACTAATCTAGTAAACTGGAGATTTTCAGAATTTTTAGACGTCGTTTAGTATTTTTAACGAGTGCGAAAAGACAGAGGCAGAACTGAAAATTTTCAAAGTATAATTTGCTTTACGTTATCGTAGGTTCTCACGGCGTTAACCGAGCCTAGACTTTGTTTCTGATTATTGTCATTTGTATAAGGTACGGATTCCGACCTTTCCCTCTCGTAGCATGAATACCTCTCGTTCTTGATCGGTATTTTGAATTCTTAACTTGACTTGTTGGTGATGAAATCCATAAGATTATTGTTATAAGTATTTATTGTATAATTGATATTGTTTGCATGTGATAGCCTTTATTTGCTTTGTACTCATTGTCACATGCTTCCTAAATGATTGATTATAGCTAGTGGCCTTGATTGAGTGTTATGAGCACTAGTGTAACTTATTGTGTTATATTGGCTTGATTGATTGTATCATTGACCTCCATACCCGAGCACATCCACCTATGGGGACATAGGGCGTCATTGTGGCACAAGTGACGTGCTCTATCTGTGGCAGAGCGATTAGACCACAGCGTCTCTACATTATTATTATGTGCTAAGTTGTGACACATATTGATTATTGTTAAAGGAGGCGTATGGATCGATCCTAGGATATCATTGTTATTGTTTATTGGTGAGATGGTTAGGTGTGTGTGCCCACATTCCTATCTCACATATTGGTGCATTAGAACTGCAGCTAATGTACACATTGTTAATTGTTATTGTTATTGGCTCACATGGGTATTCCTTTTTGATGATCATTATCATTTGATTTTCGACTTGATCATCTCATTGTTATCATGATTGATCATTGTATTGCTATGTTTATTCCGTTACTGAGCATTCTTTGGCTCAGCCGTATTTTCTTTTGTTATTTCTCTTATTGTTATAGCAGGTACTCAAGGGGCTCAGGGGAACGAGTGAAGAGTGTTAACTCAAGAAGTTAGGATGAGAACATTTGGATTAATAAGATTTAATAAGTACTTTGATTTTCAGACTTTATTTAAATTATGTGGACCTATGTAAGGATTTGTGTGTTCCTTAGTACTTTAATCTTATCATTATGAAACTCTGATTTACTGTTTGTGTGACACGTCAGCCCTACCCGGGTTGGGGTGTTACAGCTATGGTATCAGAGCTTAGGCTCCTTCCTGTAGAAAACTTAAACTAAATAATTAAGACATGTGAGGATTGGGTAGACATTGGGTTAGGTTCTCTATATATTATATGGCTGTTTTCTAATTCACGTTATTCTGATTAATGTGAAATGTTTTCATTTTAGATGCCTCCCAGCCGTAATTCACGAAATTCTAGCGGGTCGAATGGACCTGATCCAAACCTTGTTGGTGCTATGACCCAAGCACTTACTGCTATACTACCGACTTTGATTGATGCGGTACGAAATCCGAATCCGAATCCAAATCCAAACCCAAATCCGGATCCGAATCCAAACCCAAATCCAAACCCGAATCCAAACCCAACTGGTGCAGACGTTTGGCTAGCGCGATTTCAAAAGCAAAAACCACGAGCATTCACTAAGGCGGCTACACCTGCAGTGGCCAAAGACTGGATCGCTCATATTGAGAAAATTTTTACCGTGCTTAGAGTTGATCAGCAGTACAGGGCGAGTTTAGCTGCTTATAAGCTGGAGGAAGATGCTCAAGTATGGTGGGAGAATGTGGTAGCTGAAAGAGGAGGCGAACAGTTCATGGAGACTCTATCTTGGAATGATTTTCGTTCCATATTCTTCGACAAGCATTTTACGAATGTGGATAAAGCAGCATACAGGCGGGAGTATGATAACATCCGTCAACGAAACGATGAATCACTCACTGATTTTACAGACCGGTTTTATCGACTGTTGGGATTTCTAGGTTCTTCTGCTGGATCACCTGAGGAACGGGCTGAAAAGTATCAATGGGCAGTATGTGATCGGATTCGTAAGGCTATTATTCACTCCACTTTCAACAATGTTGAGGAAGCAGTTAGGGCTGCAAAAAGGGTGGACCTGGAGAGAAAAGAATTTTGTTAAAATTTGAGGATAATAAGAAGCGCAGTAGAGATGGGACTCGTATTCAGGCTGGCGGTGAGTCATCTCAAGGATCTGACCGAAATGGAAATGATCGTCAGAAAAATCAAGGATCGGGGAAGAACACTAAGCCATGGCATGGTAAGACTCGAAGTCAAGGTCAAATGATACCCTATCAACAACCAATTGCAGCTCAACCGGTGAATCAAAAAGGCAATCCTTCCAAACATCCGATGTGTACTCATTGTGGAAAGCATCATCCCGGAACTTGTCGTCGACTTACAGGAGCTTGTCTTGGTTGTGGAGATATGGGCATAGGGTTAGTCAATGCCCAAAGGCGAGGAACCGACCAGAGAATGATGCTAAGGGAGCCAATGTGCCACCCACTACTGGAGGTCGAGTATTCGCACTAACTGCAGGAGAAGCTGCTAATGCTCCAGGTACATCTTTCCCGTACAAATTCATTCTAATAATCATAATCTACTTCCATTGATTCTAGTTTTACCGTCGTTAGTATCTCATTAGTTATCAATACATAGGTACGATTTGTGGTATACTTCGTTATAGTGACTATGATATTTCTGTATTGTTTGATACTGGCTCCACCCACTCTATAGTATCTCATCTATTCACAAAGCACCTTACGATAATGCCTACCGCTCTAGAGACTGCATTAGTGATTTCTACTCCTGTTGGAGAATCGATTGTTATTTCACAAGTATATCAAAACTGTTCTATTCAGATCGAATCAATCATTAGAGAGGCTGATCTATTTCCTATGCACATGGGTGATTTCGATATTATTCTTGGCATGGATTGGTTAACACGACACCATGTTACCATAGAATGTCAAACTCATCGTGTGCTATTTGGTGATCCTATGAATCCTGACTTAGTTTACCAAGGGAACCTACCTCGGAAACCTCTCAAAATTATCTCTGCTCTGAAAGCCAAAAGCTTATATCTCGTGGATGTGAGGGATTCTTAGCTTCTATAAAAGATACATCAGTGGATACTCCTCGTATTGAAGACTTTCCTATTGTTCGAGAATTCTCTGATGTCTTTCCTGAAGAACTTCCAGGGTTACCACCTGAGCGTGAAGTCGAGTTTACTATTGATTTAATCCCCGGGGCGGAACCTATTTCTAAGGCACCTTATCGGATGGCTCCAGTAGAGTTAAAGGAATTGAAAGAACAACTGCAGGAGCTATTACAACTTGGATTCATTAGACCAAGTGTTTCACCATGGGGAGCACCGGTATTATTTGTGAAGAAGAAAGATGGTAGTATGCGTCTATGCATCGACTACCGAGAGCTTAATAAGATTACTATCCGGAACCGCTATCCGCTACCGCGTATTGATGATCTCTTCGATCAACTACAAGGAGCAAAGTTCTTCTCTAAGATCGACCTCAGATCAGGATACCATCAATTGAGGATCCGAGATCAAGATGTTCCTAAGACAGCATTCCGCACCCGTTACGGTCACTATGAGTTTCTAGTTATGCCTTTTGGCTTGACCAATGCTCCAGCTGTCTTTATGGACCTCATGAACAGAGTGTTTCACGAGTATTTGGACCGCTTTGTAATTGTTTTTATCGATGATATCTTGGTATTCTCTAAAAGTAGAGAGGAGCATGAAGACCATCTTCGCACAATTTTGGAGACCTTACGCCAAAAGAAGTTATATGCTAAATTTTCTAAGTGTGACTTTTGGCTTGAACAAGTGGCATTTTTAGGCCATGTTGTATCAGCTAAAGGTATCACTATGGATCCGGCAAAGGTGGAAGCTATTACTAAATGGCCTCGACCGACATCCGTCACTGAAATTCGTAGTTTTCTTGGTTTAGCGGGCTATTACCGACGTTTTGTGGAAGGTTTCTCTCGTATAGCATTACCTCTAACTCAACTTATGAGAAAGGGTGTAAAATTTACGTGGAACGAGGATAGAGAAAAGAGTTTTGAGGAACTGAAGAAAAGACTGGTATCTGCCCCTATTCTTACGTTACCTTCGGGTTCTGGCGGATACCAAATTTATAGTGATGCATCGAAGAAGGGACTTGGATGTGTTCTTATGCAACATGGTAAAGTTATTGCCTATGCTTCCCGACAGCTTAAACCGTACGAAGTAAACTACCCAACACATGACTTAGAGCTTGCAGCTGTAGTGTTTGCATTAAAGATTTGGAGACATTATTTGTATGGAGAGACATGTGACATCTTTACTGATCATAAGAGCCTTAAGTATATTTTCACTCAAAAAGAACTCAATATGAGGCAGAGGAGATGGTTAGAACTACTCAAGGATTACGATGCCAACATCCAGTATCATCCGGGCAAGGCGAATGTCGTGGCAGATGCTCTCAGTCGAAAGAGTGCAGGTGGAGTAGCATGTCTTCAATCCAACCACAGATTATCTCAGATCTGGATAGAATGGAAGTTGGGTTACAGCTTGGTGAGTCTAACGGTTATCTAGCCAAGATGAGGATAGAATCTGATCTTATTACACGGATCAAGGATGCTCAGAATCAAGATGGAGAACTTTGGGCGATATTACAAAATTTGAAGATAAGGAAACAATCTGAGTTTCGAGTTGATGAACAAGGAGTTATCTGGTGTGGAAATAGATTATGTGTGCCAAATGATTCAACCCTTCGTGACTCCTTATTAGCAGAGGCACACAGTTCACCATTCTCTATTCACCCGGGAGCCACTAAGATGTATAGAGATCTAAGGCAGAACTTTTGGTGGAGTGGTATGAAAGAGGATGTAGCTAAATATGTGAGTCATTGTTTAACTTGTCAGCAAGTAAAGATTGAGCATCAAAGAGCTAGTGGATTACTGCAACCATTAGATATTCCTGTGTGGAAATGGGATGATATTTCCATGGACTTTGTTACAGGCCTACCAAAAACATTCAAGAAGAACGACGCCATTTGGGTCGTAGTTGATAGACTCACAAAGTCGGCTCATTTCTTGCCCATCCAACAGGGTTACTCAGTTAGCAAATTATCAGAGGTATTTCTGCAAGATATTATTCGACTTCATGGCACGCCATCATCGATTGTATGTGATAGAGATCCGCGTTTCACGTCACGCTTTTGGAAGGGTTTCCAAAATGCTTGGGGAACCAAATTAAGATTTAGTACCGCTTTCCATCCGCAGACTGACGGACAATCTGAACGCACTATTCAGACTTTGGAAGATATGCTTAGAGCATGTGCACTCGAATGGACAGGAAATTGGGATGAGTATCTATGCTTAGTTGAGTTCGCGTATAATAATAGTTGGCAGGCTAGTATAAATATGGCCCCGTTTGAACTTCTATATGGTCGAAAGTGTAGAGCACCAATATGTTGGAATGAGGTTGGAGAGAAGATAATCGAAGGACCGGAATTGGTTAGAATTACTAATGACAAAGTTGCCATTGCCAGAGAGAAGTTGAAAGAAGCCCAAACTAGACAAAAGAGTTACGCCGATCAACACCGACGAGCGTTGGAATTTAGAGTCGGAGATCATGTGTTTCTCAAAGTGTCACCTTGTCGTGGCATACGTCGATTTGGAATTAAAGGAAAGTTAAGTCCACGTTTTATCGGTCCGTTTGAGATTCTTGAAAGGGTTGGGGAAGTCTCGTATCGTTTAGCATTGCCACCGCAACTCTCTCATGTTCATAATGTTTTTCATGTCTCTTTGTTGAGGGGATACAACTATCATCCGTTGCATGTTATTAGTTACCCTCTTCACGCGATTCAAGAAGATCTTTCTTATGAAGAAGAACCTGAAGCTATTATTGATCGTCAAGAACGAATTATGAGACGCAAGTCTATACCGTTCGTTAAAGTTTTATGGAAAAATCATTCGGAACGCGAGGCGACATGGGAGACAGAAGAAATGATTCGTTCACAGTATCCATACTTATTCGACAACTAAGTGTATGTTTTCTAAGCCTAACTGTTAGTGACTACTCTATTCGTAAATGGTGTGTGTTTGAAGCAGTATTACTTTCACCGTATTGTATTTCCTGAAGGATTCATGCTACATTATATTGAATTTCGAGGACGAAATTGTTTTAAGGGGGGTAGAATTATAATACCCGTAATAAATAATAACAATAATAAAAATAATAATAAAGATAATAATAATAATAATAACAATAATAATAAAAGTAATAATAATAATAATAGTTTAGGGGGTATTGTGCCATTTTCTAAACTTAAATTAATAAGTTTAAGCCACAAATGAAACCAACAATAAACCACAGGGACCAATAGTGAAAAATTTTAAAAAACTTTCAGCTTTCTCTCTCTCCCTACCGTGTTTCCGATCAACTTCCGGCCGGAATCCGGTCGGCCTCCGGCGACCCTATAACGACCAAAATACTCGGTTATAAGATACGAAACCGGTCCCAAATAATTCGTGAACAAAAACCAAACACACGAACCCACTTCAATTTAAAAATGGTTAGTGCGATCGATCCAAATCATTGTCTCAACTTTCGGCCACTTTACAACTTCTAAAATCGCACTAAACCGACATGATAAGGCAATTAACTGTACCTAATCGATCATATACTTGTTTCCAATCGTTTACAACTCACAAATCCAACAGAAACAAACACAAACACCCATTCGATCATCCTCTTCAGTGTCGACCTGCAACTCAATCGAAGGGCCTGTTCGGAGTAACATTGGTTGAAATTAACAGTGGGGTTTTGATCACAAGCATCATTAGAAACTTCCTGTTGAAAGAATTGGATTATAATCATCATTTGGACATCAATCGATCATCAAGAACACCGACCTGTTCTTCGTGGCTTTCATCTCCAATTCGAAACGTAATCAGGTAATTAAGAACACCTATCTACTCGATTTAGGGTGGGGAACAAAATTAAGCCCTATGAAATTAAGCATTTACAACAATGAATCGGACTTCAATTTGGACCAAATTGAAACTAGGGTTCTTGGGGATTTGGGGAATCGCTTTGGCTTGTGTTTAAAAGAAAAGAAAACCAATAACTAGCGCGGCCTGGTGCCTTTGGTTTAGTGGTTTGGGTGTGGGATTATGGGGAGAAGGTCACGGGTTCGAACCCGGCCCTCTCCCAATATTTTTTTTAGGCCTTTTTAATGCTTTTAAAAATACAGAAAATTTCCTAAAAATTATAAAAATAATTTTTATAAACTCTGTTATTCGAAAGATTATTAAATTAATTCCTGGAAATTTATTTCTTTTAAAACCTTTATAAAATAATATAACGAAGGAATTTAGTTTAATTATTTTTATGGATTCGTTTAAATAAATAGTAAAATTGTGATTAAATATAAGACACCTTTTATAGAAGTACCTAATTAATTCCTGTAAGTTAGTTTATTAAAACCTTATATATATTGTTAACGAATGTTGTAAATAGTTATATTTGTTTAAAAATAAGCTACAAATAGTCGATATAGTCCCGTAATTTACAGCCAACTTACGGAGGCCATAACTTTATCATAACAGATCCAAATCAGTAAAACTTTATGTCCATGACGAAGTTCGTCGAAAGACGAATCTGTTGGTATATAAAACATCGAAAAACTCATTCGTTTAGACCTCTAAACAATCGTTTTCGTAACAGCTAGCAGTTCTGCGCAGCTGTAAAGATCCACGTTTTTCTCATATTTCGGTAATCCAAATCAGAAACTTTTCTAAATGAAAGTTGTTCAGAACTCACTAATCTAGTAAACTGGAGATTTTCAGAATTTTTAGACGTCGTTTAGTATTTTTAACGAGTGCGAAAAGACAGAGGCAGAACTGAAAATTTTCAAAGTATAATTTGCTTTACGTTATCGTAGGTTCTCACGGCGTTAACCGAGCCTAGACTTTGTTTCTGATTATTGTCATTTGTATAAGGTACGGATTCCGACCTTTCCCTCTCGTAGCATGAATACCTCTCGTTCTTGATCGGTATTTTGAATTCTTAACTTGACTTGTTGGTGATGAAATCCATAAGATTATTGTTATAAGTATTTATTGTATAATTGATATTGTTTGCATGTGATAGCCTTTATTTGCTTTGTACTCATTGTCACATGCTTCCTAAATGATTGATTATAGCTAGTGGCCTTGATTGAGTGTTATGAGCACTAGTGTAACTTATTGTGTTATATTGGCTTGATTGATTGTATCATTGACCTCCATACCCGAGCACATCCACCTATGGGGACATAGGGCGTCATTGTGGCACAAGTGACGTGCTCTATCTGTGGCAGAGCGATTAGACCACAGCGTCTCTACATTATTATTATGTGCTAAGTTGTGACACATATTGATTATTGTTAAAGGAGGCGTATGGATCGATCCTAGGATATCATTGTTATTGTTTATTGGTGAGATGGTTAGGTGTGTGTGCCCACATTCCTATCTCACATATTGGTGCATTAGAACTGCAGCTAATGTACACATTGTTAATTGTTATTGTTATTGGCTCACATGGGTATTCCTTTTGATGATCATTATCATTTGATTTTCGACTTGATCATCTCATTGTTATCATGATTGATCATTGTATTGCTATTGTTTATTCCGTTACTGAGCATTCTTTGGCTCAGCCGTATTTTCTTTTGTTGTTTTCTCTTATTGTTATAGCAGGTACTCAAGGGGCTCAGGGGAACGAGTGAAGAGTGTTAACTCAAGAAGTTAGGATGAGAACATTTGGATTAATAAGATTTAATAAGTACTTTGATTTTCAGACTTTATTTAAATTATGTGGACCTATGTAAGGATTTGTGTGTTCCTTAGTACTTTAATCTTATCATTATGAAACTCTGATTTACTGTTTGTGTGACACGTCAGCCCTACCCGGGTTGGGGTGTTACAATATATGTGTGTGTGTGTGTGTATATATATATAGGGTTAGGATCATTACAGAACCATTTTTTATTTTCAGAACTACAGAACCATTGATTTACATAAATGTATATTAAGTCTGGTAATACTTGACCTATTTTACATATGTGTATATCAGACATAAACAATAAACTATCAAAAAATAACTAAACATCATCAGGTTTAACTTAAATTTATGTAAATCAATGGTTTAAAATTTACATTTATGTAAATCAGTGGTTCTTTTGGTTCTGAAAATAAAAAATGGTTCTGTAATGATCCTGATCCTATATATATATATATATGTATATATATATATATGTATATATTAAATCTAGTCGGTTAGATATATCATTTTACTTTTTAAATTCGTTTATGTGTTACTTAACATTCATTTTTACAATAATTAATGTTTCTTAAATTTTGAATATGTCGTGATGACAAGCTTTTTTTTATCTACAGTTTTATAAAAACGACTCGTTGCAAAGTGTGATCATAAAGCTATGTGTTGTGGGTAGGATGAAAGATGATAAAAAAAGTGAATAATGTAAACGCTAATTAGTACTACGTGCTAGAGGGCATAACCTTTCATATTGCTGATGGTGCTAGTTTAATATAAAATTTAATAACATAATTACATAAACTTAATTTTTTTCATATTCCTAATGGATTTATTCTTTCGTCTTCTCGTACATTTCATGATCAGGCGCGGTTATATGATCAACATTTTTGAAATAATTTTCTATTCGGCTATTCTTTGCTTACGTTTTTTGAAGCCAACGAGGGTGTTCATTTTTAAGGTTAATTTTCAAAGTTTTATTTGAATTCTGAATCCTTTATACTTAGTTGCTGTTTGTTATTCCTTACCGGTGGGTGAACCGATGGTTGTACAACATGGTTGCCATCTTCGGTCACATTGAGATAAATATGTGTGTGGGTATCAATGTCATCTTTGGAACGTGTCATACTTTGTAGAAATATTTTATATAGATAAGAGGAGAGAATGTTAGTTGATGTGTATTTTTTATATAAAAAATAAATCTATTTATAGAGGTAATTTTTTTTAATTTAAAGCCTCAAATGACTATACACCACACCCACCCACCCCCCCCCCCCCCCCCCCGCGGTACCCAATGGGTATAATCTCCCCCTTTTCACGTAGTGACTAAGCCCCCACACGCCCATTGATGCATAAACCATTGTGGTGTGCCTTCACGTCTTAGCTTATGTGGCAGGCGATCACGCATGAGTTTATGTGACGGAGGATCACACCCTCTCACCAACAGCATATATAATACATAGTCTTACCCTTAGTTATATATTAAATGACAAACCTCATAAACAAGATATTTTTTATTATTACTTTATAGTAAAATATTTTTACGTCTATATTAGTACTTCATTTGTAAATCATTCTAATCAAACCAGTTCCTTGCCCACAAGTTATTAGGGTACATTTTATGTTCAACTAAGACATTCTAATTTTTAATAACTGATATTTAAACTTGTCCTACCAATTATTATTACTATTAAAAAGAGTTGTATAAACGGTAAGGTACCACTCCTTGGATTACAAAACTACAAGCCACAGTCTTATTATGTTTTGATTATTGTTTATTCATAAATTTAAAACTAGGGTGGAAACACACAGCCACGTATATGTATTTAATAAAAAAAATACTAAATAGCTAGCAATGAAGATTTATGAAATATTAAACACGTGACATAAAAGAAGAAAGTCAAATTAGATGAAGATGAGGGGATCGAGAGGAGAGATGATGGTTTGTTGGGTATTACATAATAGTTAATGATGGTAAGGAAGTGATTTAATTAGTTTTATTTAGCTAGATCATGTATTTACGTATGTGTACGTAATCTAAATTTATAAGAGTTGATTTTAGGTTTTATAAGGTGTATTTGAAATGTTTAAATATAAGGGTCTTGTGTTCGTGCATATATATTTGTCTATAATTGCAAGTAATTAATTAATACTCAATGGTAAAATAGGATGAAAAAGGTGGTAAAGAGAAAATGTGGTAAAGCATTTAAGGTGTGCATGACAAGGTGGTTTACATGCATGCATTCTTATGCATGAATATTTATACAAAAGGCTTATGAGTATGATATTTTATGTATACTAGCACTACTACAAAGTTGTTATTAGATGACGTGCAAAAGATGACGCGCGAAGAAATATGACACGCTTTTTTGCGTACCATAAAAGTTATGTCATATTTTAAAAAAATTATAGATAAAATGACACGCATTGTTGCGTGTCATCTTTGTCCGTAATCTTTTAAAACACGCGCTCAGTTAAATTTTCAATTCCCCCGCTTCTGACTTATTAACCCTAATTTCTCAAACCTCCATTCTCCTCACCTTACCTCCAAATCAAAGACGACCACCACCCACTGCTCCATTCTTCTATCACCGCCTCATCACCAGCCACCGCTCCATTCTACTATCGCCGCCTCCATCACCGGCCACCCTATCACCACCGCTCCATTCTTCTATCACCGCCTCCATCACTACCATCCAGATCAAAACCCCAGTTCAATTCACAGCCCCTTTTGGCTTTTCTGCTATTTTCACCAACTTCAAAGGTATTTACACCATAAAGACTCAAACTTTTATCCACAATGGTCGTTGTTCTTCGCTACCACCCACCGATCTACCTTACCTTATCAAAACCCAAAAGGGGGTTTTGTGTAATTCGTTCAAGAACATCAATTTGTGTAGTGCGTGTGAACATGTGTCGATAATCTGTTAATCTTTGTGGGTTTTGTTGATTGATTGGTGGGTGGGGGTTAAACTTCGTTTTTGTTGGTCCCCTTTGGTTATAAAAGGTGTTAGGTTGGTGGGTTTACTTAATTTCTATGAACAGAGTTGGGGTTTCTTGCGACAGTAGTTCTTTTTGGGTGGATGTTTGTTCAATTTAGGGTATAATTTGTGTAGGGTTTAGCGCTTTTGGGCTTGATTTAACTTTGTCTGTGAAAGTTCAGAAATTCAAACGTTTACCCCATTTGGGTGTTTGAATTACGAACATAATTGCAGGTTTTTGTCGCTTTTTGTTCAATGATTTTGTGTTTGTTTTGGTGATTATATACTGTAAAGCATCAATGAAGTGGCGTTGACTTGAAATTTGGTCGTCTGTGAGTTTATGTTTTATGATGTTAAGTGCATCTGAATTTGACCTCTAGGTGTTTGATTAATTGCCTCAGTGGTGTAACAGTTAAGATCCTCAAACCCCTTTTTCACCCTACATCAGTAGTAAATACCATATGGGGCAAAAATCATAATATATAGCTAACATATACACTTATTAATGTGTGTCTTTGTGAGGTACAAAGTTATAATGCAAGGTGGGTAAGGGGTGTATCAAGGGGTTTGATGATTTTGACTTGCGTTAGTATGGAATTAAAATTCGGTCCATTAAGAAAACAAGACTGTTGTGAATTGGGACATGACTTAGGTAATTAGCAGCAAATCTTCTTGTTGTGATTCTGAAATGTGTTTGTGTAATGGTTTGTTTCAGTGGTGTTGTATCTGATTGTGTTTGTATAACTTGTTAATCGTTTCATTGGATGGTTTAGGTTTGTGGTTGTGGTTGTGGTAGTAAGCAATGGTGAGCATTCATCGACAAAGATTGATCAAGCTTATGGTACATTTTAATGTTTTGTCACCTGTTATAATATAGTTGTCTTGATTGTTACTTGAAACTATGTATTAGGTTCTCTTATGGATCTTGTTAATGGGCATATTTGTTATCCTCTTCCAATTTTTTCATGGCTGACATCAATAGAGGTATTTCTTACCTAATTTGGCTACTCAAAATTATATTTCTTAATATCGAGATGTTTGGATGTAAACATTTACGTGAAAATGATTCTAATAAGGTGCTGTAACAAGGAATTATTTACAATAAATGTTGTAAAGTTGCAGTGATATTATTAGGTGAAAGATTTAACTTTACATGAAATATGTTTGAATTGAATATCAAATAGGTGTAGCTTTCGTAAATTTAGGTTAGATATGTTTGAAGTGAAAGAGAATTTATGATATTTTTAGTACTGGCTTTAAGATTTGTATAAAGTATCAAATTGATCAATCTTTAGGTGTTTCTATGAGATGATATTCTTTTTTAAATGAATATATTTACATGTTGGGTTTATATACTAACGAATATTGATATGAATCTTGAAGATTTTATACAAAGGCCGCAATTATACCCGCAATTCAGAGGCCAACTCGCAATTTCTTCTTCGATACGGTATGAAATTCCTCCGATTTGTCTTCTTTTCTTGGTTTTAATTGCTGCTGCAATTATACTAGTGTGTAATTGAAGTCACGTAGTGCATTTCCAGATGTATTTGACAACACTAGAACAATTTTAACTTGACATACAATGAAAACACACTCAAAGATTGGAAAATCTAACGTCATGCATCGAAGTGTAAATTTATTTGTTTAGTATAATATAGCAACTCAACTTCGTTGTTTACACTGATCTATAATTAATCACTGATTATTTCTTTCAGTTTTGTCTTCAGGATTTAGCCAAAGGATCAAAACAAGAGCCTATAATGTCTATTAAAGGTCATAAGCTTTTCTAAACGTCAGGGATTCTAACAAGGTATGCCCTATGTTGCTTATAATTGAGTAGATTCAGGATCTTGAAGTTATTTTTGACATTATATGTTGGCTGGTTTCCGTAATTGAAGAGTTTTATTTGATATTCTTGTTTGCCTTTTTGTGACTCATAAGATAAACTCTTGTTTAACTTGCTGAATTTTTTATGCTCCTAACTTTCATCACATTGCAAGTCCATCACCTGTTGAAAAATGCTAGTCTGTCTCAGTTCTGGTTTAGTTATATAACTTATGTGACAACATTGATATTTTGTAGTCTATACTTCAGACAACCAAGTCATCCGGTGCTAAATACTGATTGCAATAAATCTATCTAGTTTTCCATGTTTTGATGAAACTGGTTTTGTCTTAAGTTGGAGGAGGTAAAGATTAAATACATCGATGGTGGTTTGGATGAAGTTCGTGAAGACGGGTCGCGCTACGTACCGGATTTCATTTATATGTAGCACTGCAATGATATATTTGGACTTGTATTAGTATGACAATGAATTTAGACTTGTATTAGTATTGGTATTGCAATGAATTTGGACTTATTTTATGCTTTGTAATTGATGTTATTTAACAACTTTTGTAAATTTTGTTGGTATTTGAATGGATTTCGCTTTTAGTGTTATTCGACAATTTGTTTTATAATACAACAGGTAAATTTATTAAAAATAAAAAAATTAAAAAATGCACCTAATTTTATGACGTGCATTGCGCGTCATCTATTGCACGTCATAAAAATTTCATAGATGACACGCGCATGTGCGTCATCTAGTCATTTATGACTACCCCTTCCTTGACGCGCATTGCGCGTCATCTTTTGCACGTTATAAAATGCGGGTCATCTTTCGCGCGTCATAAACAGATGACGCGCGGATGCGTGTCATCGATCATTTATGACTACCCCTTCCTTGACACGCATTTGCGCGTCATCTGACCCCAAAGATGACGCGCAATGCGCGTCATCTATTGCAGTTTTTCTAGTAGTGCTAGTGTAGCAATTTAAATAGTCTTGATGTATAAAGTCAGTAAATTAAATCACTGATGTTTGCTAAAAGTTTGTAAAAACTATAAAAGAACGTAATGTATTGATTTGGAATGGATTTAAAAATTCTTGACATTCACATGTGATAATGTGAAATAATATATGGTGTAGTGATCCTAACACATCTTTGAATTTATATGTGGATCATAATCTAGTTTGCATGTAAACCAAGTTTAACATGCATTAAGTAAAATGACAAATAATGAGTTAAGCATATGAGATTTACAAATGTTAGACAACTCTTCCTCACTAAAAAGAATATTAGTCCTCCAAATTCACACCATACACACTCAACACACTTCTTCATTTATCATGGTACCTATATACTATTCATCCCGCTTTAGGTACCACAAATTACACTAAATCTTAATGCTTAAATATTATTTGATCTCATTATACACACCTCATATACTACATGTTCAACTACACATAATCTTCGCATACAACGTGATTAACTATCTAATCAATCACACTCAGATGCCATTTTATCATGCCACACTTCAGATACCATCTGATCAACCACACTCAGATAGCATATGTTCACATCACGTAACACACCTCGCTAAATATCTAAATCACTCAACAAATAAATCACCAATGTAATCAACCATCAATGGATTTCCATGACACTGATCAAACATTCAATTGTTTCAGGTGCCAAGACTAATAATCTAAAACAACAATCTCTAGAAGTTTCAAACACAAAAAATGCAACATACAAAAGATGAAAATCATCGCATTGGTACCGTCTCACTCCACATAATCTCTTTGTTGTGACGCTTTCAAACAAATCATTAGATTTCTTATCCTGGTCCGCCTATACCAATGGTTCATCTTCAACTACATCATTTGTGCTTTCACATCTTTCAACTTCCTCTAGATATCTTAACACACCCAACTTTAATATCGGCACATGCCGTCTCTATACGATCTTCTATACATCTGCTTACACTACAAGAAACGCGCGTATTAGGGGCAACGCCTTTAGCGGCGACACCGCCATTAGCGGCGACACCTATTAGCGGTGACGTCATTAGCGGCGACATGTCGCCGCTAAAGATCGCGATCCACAGTTCATTATTTGACCAAAATCTAGCCGTCCAAAATCAATTACATCGAACGGCTCATGTTAAATCGTACCTGAAACCTTTAGCGGTGACGCCTTTAGCGGCGACGCGTCGCCGCTAATGGTTACTGGTTATACGCGGGTTAATACCCTTCCTTCTTCACTTTCCCACCAATTAACCTAGGCGCCACCACCTCCGACCACTGCTCCTCCGCGCGACCTCCCACCATCCGACCAGCCACCACCACCCGCGACCACCTCCCACCGCCCGCACACCACCATCCGCTTCTCTTCTCCGGCCCCCCGCGCCCGCACCACAGCCACGACCCACCACCCGCGGCCACCACCGTCCGACCAGCCACCAGCCACCGTCCGCACCACGTCGTCGTCGCCGCTGCTGCATTTTCCGTCGCCGCTACTACAAAGATTCGGTATTTTTTTTATTTTTTTTAATTTTTTGTTTTATAGATGTAATTTTATAAAAATATATATAGAAATTGTGTTCGTTTGTGTGAAAATGGAACGAAGAGGTCTTTTGAACTAGTTTGACTAAAAAATATAGATGTAATTGTGTTCGTTTGTGTGAAAATGGAACGAAGAGGTCTTTATAGATGTAATTTTATAAAAATATATATAGAAGTTGTGTGAAATTGTGCTCGTTTCAGTATCATTTGAAGGAACAAGTTTGACTCAAAATTTGTGAAAATGGACATTGAGAAGAGGTCTAGCTAGCATGTTCATTTTCGTGAGTTTTAGTTAGTTTGAATGCTTTCATGGCTAGTTTAGATGTAATTAGATTAGTTAACTTTTGAACTAGTTAGATTAGTTATTTTATTAAACATGTAAATGGTTAGATGTAATTGTTTTATGGTGAACTAATTGGATTAGTTAGATGTAATTAGATTAGTTAACTTTTGAACTAATTGGACTAATTAGATGTAAAGAAGGAATTTAATTGTAATTGTTTTATGGTGAACTAATTAGATTAGGTATTTTATTAAAGATGGATTTTAGTTAACTTTTGAACTAATTAGATTAGTTATTTTATTAAAGATGTAAATGGTTAACTAAGTATTTTCTAATTAGATTTGGTATTTTATAATTAGGGTTTATTAGTATTTCTAATTAGATGTACATACTAATTATTTACAACTTTAATTAGATTAGGTATTTTATAATTAGAAAGTTGTAAATACTAGTATGTACATCTTTAAAGATGTACATAAATAATTAGATGTAAATGATTAACTAAGTATTTTCTAATTAGATTTGGTATTTTATAATTAGTTATATTTTCTAATCATGATTATATTCCTCCATTTAAATTGTAAATTATATTGCAGTGCTGTAATCATGTCTGTCGATAAAAGTTGGATTCTTAATCCGAACCGTAGATCACCCGAGTATCAGCAAGGACTCAGCTCTTTTATCGATATGAGTGAAAAATATATCGACAAATATGGCCTGATTAGATGCTCGTGTAGAAAATGTCAGAATACTCAATTATTAGGATGGGTTAAAATGAAATATCATTTAGAAATATGGGGCATGTGTCGGACGTACAAGGATTGGATCTATCATGGTGAAAGTTTAATTCCTGAAGTTGTGGTTGTAAATGATTGAGCCAACAAACGAAATGGCTGACGTTATCGAAGACGTTATGGAAGAGAGTAGTGGTGTCCGTGATGATTTTGAGGACTTGTTAGAGGAAGTTCAATCAGAATTATATCCTGGTTGTACTAAGTTTTCTTCTCTTGACTTTTTAGCAAAGCTTATGAATATTAAGGTGAAAAATAAATGGACAAATAGCTCATTTGATGAGCTCCTTGAGTTGTTGCAGTCTTCACATCCTGAAGGTAACAAAATTCCCTCTTCTCACTATGTAGCCAAGAAGACATTAAAGAAGATCGTTTAGGGTATGAGTCGATACACGTGTGCAAATATGATTGTGCTCTTTTCTGGGCAGAAAATCTATTGTTACAAAATTGTCCAGTTTGTAACGAGAGTCGGTGGGTCGATACAAATACAAAGGGCAAAAAGTTACCTCACAAGGTGTTACGATGGTTTCCTTTAACCCCCAGGCTACGCCGCTTGTATTCTTCAAGGCACACTACAAAAGATATGATTTGGCATAATACCGGACGATCAGAAGATGGTACGATGCGTCATCCTGTTGATGGTTCTTCATGGAAAGATTTTGATATAAAGTACCCTACCTTCTCGAGAGAACCCCGAAACGTCCGCCTAGGACTTGCAGCTGACGGTTTCAATCCATTTGGTAACATGAGTTCGGCTCATAGCACGTGGCCTGTTATACTCACGACATACAATCTGCCTCCATGGTTATGCATGAAGGAGTCGTCATTCATGTTGTCATTGTTGATTCCTGGTCCTAAATCCCCCGGGAAAGACATGGATGTTTTTCTTAGGCCATTGGTGGATGAGCTTAAACAGTTGTGGGTGTCGGGCGTACGTACTAAAGACATGGCGACAAACACATTTTTCACAATGAGGGCGGCTTTGTTATGGACTATAAACGACTTTCCGGCTCGTAGTAGTCTATCAGGTTGGAGCGGGCAGGGCTACAAAGCATGCCCGACTTGTAACGAAGACACTCCTTCGATGCGTGTCACAAATAAAGTCGTTTATGTTGGTCACCGTCGGTTTTTAGATGCAAACCATGAATGGAGAACAAATTTGGACTTCAACGGGGAACCCGAGATAAGATCCCCTCCGAAATAATTTAGTGATACTGACATAGAAACTCAATTTAGTCGGCTCCGCCACCGTTTACCGGGGAAACATCCTGATTTTGGAGGTGTTAAATTAAAGCGGGAGGAGTATGAGTTAAATTGGTCCAAACGAAGCATATTTTTTGAACTTGAGTACTGGTCTTCTCTACAGCTAAAACACAACTTAGATGTGATGCATATAGAGAAAAATGTGTGTGATAGTTTGCTAGGTACTCTTCTAATGAATGAAAAGAGCAAAGATACACCAAATGCACGGGTTGACTTGAAAAATCTAAATATTCGGAGTAGGCAATGGTTAGAGAAAAAAATGGCAAGTGGTATAGCCCCCACCCGAAATACTCATTGAAGACTAGTGATCGAAAGTTATTTTGTGAGTTTATAAAAAATGTAAAACTGCCTGATGGGTTCGGATCTAATATAAGCAAGAGAGTGATAGATAATAATACTAACATTACTGGGTTGAAATCTCATGACTGTCATATTCTCATGCAACGGTTGATACCGATTGGTGTTAGAGGTTTTTTGGCCAAAGATACTTATACACCAATAGTTGATTTGTGTACGTTTTTTAAGCAACTTTGCTCCAGAACACTATTAATTGACGATATGAAGAAAGCTAAGGAGGCCATTCTTATAATATTGTGCAAGTTAGAATTGATCTATCCTCCAGCGTTTTTTGACATTATGGTTCATTTGGTTTTGCATTTACCTGATGAAGCGATTTGTGGTGGTCCAGTGTGTATGAGATGGATGTATCCGTTTGAAAGGTATATGAAAAAACTAAAAAATTATGTCAGAAACAAAGCAAGACCAGAAGGTTGTATAGCTGAAGGTTATGTTGCTGAAGAAGCTTTATCATTTTGTTCGAGGTACCTTCGAGATGTTGAGACTCAGTTCAATCGCCCTGATAGAAATGAGGATATCATTATTGAAAAGAGAAAGATATTTGCATTTGAGTCAAAATGTCGTCCAGCTAGCACAAAAAAGATGAAATATCTTTCTCCTAGCGAAAAACTGAAGCTAGAATGGTTTGTCCTCGATAGTTGTCAAGAAGTTAGAGACTATATGAAGTAAGAGTTCCTATCTTTAAGTTTTAAACATTACTTAAATATATTCCGTTCCTCACTTGTTATATATTTTGTCAACAATATAGTGAATTCAAATCTGAACGCCCACATGAGGATGTCATAATCAAATTTCCATCATGGTTTTTAGAGAAGGTATTCCGTGTATAAAAATCTCTTAGGTTTATATTTGTTAGGTAATTTATATTTAACACATTATTTTCTTAGGTTTATTCGATGAAAATACAAAATTCTCCAGATTTTCACTCAGAGTTGTATGCTCTTTCAATGGGTGCGGATGTAAAAGCCTATAACTACACTGCTTGCATAGTCAATGGTGTTAGGTTTATGGTACTTGCACGTGACGCGCAACGCACAACACAAAACTCAGGTGTTTTAGTGGAGGGTGAGAATGGTGAGAAATATTATGGCCAAGTTGAAGAGATTATTGAGTTGTGCTATGCAAATGGGTATTCAACAGTCCTATTTCGTTGCAAATGGTTCGATACTCGAAGGGGTGTTTCATACGACAATAATATCACCAGTATCAACACCGAACGTGAATTGGACAAAGACGATCAACTCATATTTGCTTCCCAAGCTAAACAAGTATTCTACATCCAAGAACCTTCTCGGAGAAACCAAAGCAATAATCACCGGTGGGTCGTCGAGAATGTTAATCATCGTAAAATTTGGGATCGACCGCCATCCAATGACGAACTCGTGGAAAACATTCAAAATGTTGATAATGAATTAACAGAAGATCTTGACGTCGTTCATAATCATTCTTCATCTAATAATGTACTTTTCATTGACTTCACCCAATACTTTCAAAATGTTTATAATGTCATCGATGGCGAAATTGCAAGTGAAGTTAATCCACCAAATGTTACTGCTAATGTGATGTCTGAGGACGAGGGTGATTATGATGAAGAGGATTTTGATTATGACACTGAGGGGTCTAATAGCGAGACTGAAGTATATGAGGGAGACTCCGATTAAGTATATATTTAATCTAAAACTTTGTAGATATGATATCTTGTTGTAGTTGAAAACTTTATTCTTATTTTAATTTTGATGTTTTATATCTTCTAATTTTTACAGACATGATATCTTTTTAGATTGTTTTGATACATCTCATGGCTGATGTAATGAGCCATGGAGGTGATGGCGCGGGGGATCCACCGATTCCTCCTTTTGGTGGGCCCGGAAGCCATCAGTTGGATAGTAAGTATTATATTTTCATGTTTATTTATTTATTATTAATATATATTGTAAGTATTGCTTTTTTAATATAAATACAGGCTCGCCTTCCCAGAAAAGAAGAGGGAAGGCCAAAAATAAAAAGTTACAGCATGAGTTAGAAAAGAAAGGAGGACCTTTATCTCTTCTTTTTGATAGAGCTGCTACATATAGCCCAGTCGGTGAACTTAACGATATGTTTGTTCGTGAGGTTGGGATATACATGGAGGCCAATTATCCCTTTAATGTTCTTTCGTGGACTGATCTTTCTGATGCTCAGAAGAATGCGTTGGATGAGCATATGGCGGTAACCTTTATATGTTTTATGTTTATTGTTCGGTATTTATTTAACTAACTTCATTTTGTTTAAACTTAAATGTAGCGACGCTTTGATTTTGATGAGATTTTGCGAGATCGTGAACGCGCTCAGATTGAGGGTGGCATTCGTTCTGTATATCTTAAACGATTCAGAGATCGAAAAAACGTTGCCAAAAGACACTTTGATCGTGTTGGAGGATATGAAGATGTGGAACAAGCAAGGCTCAACCCTCCAAGGGGAATGAATCATGAAAATTGGAGCAAAACAATTGATTTTTTCTTAAGTGACGGACACAGAAAAGCCTCATCATCAAACAAAGCAAACCGGCAACAACAACAATACACTAATCGTGATGGGACTGCCTCGTATAGTAGTTATTGTTACAAGCAGGTAATGATTTAATTATTTGTATGTGTATTGTAGATAAGTATTTATTTAATATATGATATACTTTTAAATGTTAATCAGAATAAGAGCAGACTTGAGGCATTTCAGAATGCTCATACCAGTAAAGATGGGACCTTTGATACGGAGATAGCTGAGCAACAATATGTAAGTTTTATATAAAGTAGAGTTTTGAAATATTAAAGATAAAGCCTTTGTGTATATATATATATTAAATGACTTCTTGTTAATTAATATAGAATCAGCTCAAAGGACGGTTTGATGAGCTAAGTCAATCCCAAAACGAAGGAAATAGTTCATCACTGAACGAGGTTGAAGTTTTTGAGTCGGTGTTGGGAGAACGCCGCGGGCATATTAGAGGGATTGGGCGTAAACCGTCTTCATCTGCAGGGTCGACTTCGTTTGTTCCTGATCAGGAACAAACACCTCAGACATTATCAGAGGTATTAAAGTTTTATACATTTTATCTTGAAGTTGTTAAATGTATCATTGTTGGTTTATCTTAGACGGGTCAAAATGGGTAAATTTAAGTTGAATTATGTACATTATGGTTGAAATGTGTCAAAATGATACAAATACACTTGATATAGTTAAAACGGGTCAAAATGGGTAAATTTAAGTTGAATTATGTACGTTATGGTTGAAATGGGTCAAAATGATACAAATACACTTGATATAGTTAAAACGGGTCAAAATGGGTAAATTTAAGTTGAATTATGTACATTATGGTTGAAATGGGTCAAAATGATACAAACACACTTGATATAGTTAAAACGGGTCAAAATGGGTAAATTTAAGTTGAATTATGTACATTATGGTTGAAATGGATCAAAATGATACAAACACACTTGATATAGTCAAAACGGGTCAAAATGGGTAAATTTAAGTTGAATTATGTACATTATGGTTGAAATGGGTCAAAATGATACAAATACACTTGATATAGTTAAAACGGGTCAAAATGGGTAAATTTAAGTTGAATTATGTACATTATGGTTGAAATGGGTCAAATGATACAAATACACTTGATATAGTTAAAACGGGTCAAAATGGGTAAATTTAAGTTGAATTATGTACATTATGGTGGAAATGGGTCAAAATGATACAAACACACTTGATATAGTTAAAACGGGTCAAAATGGGTAAATTTAAGTTGAATTATGTACATTATGGTTGAAATGGGTCAAAATGATACAAACACACTTGATATAGTTAAAACGGGTCAAAATGGGTAAATTTAAGTTGAATTATGTACATTATGGTTGAAATGGGTCAAAATGATACAAACACACTTGATATAGTTAAAACGGGTCAAAATGGGTAAATTTAAGTTGAATTATGTACATTATGGTTGAAATGGGTCAAAATGATACAAACACACTTGATATAGTTAAAACGGGTCAAAATGGGTAAATTTAAGTTGAATTATGTACATTATGGTTGAAATGGGTCAAAATGATACAAATACACTTGATATAGTTAAAACGGGTCAAAATGGGTAAATTTAAGTTGAATTATGTACATTATGGTGGAAATGGGTCAAAATGATACAAACACACTTGATATAGTTAAAACGGGTCAAAATGGGTAAATTTAAGTTGAATTATGTACATTATGGTTGAAATGGGTGATACAAGCACACTTCAAGGTGTTGGTGTATCATTATATACTTAAAGTTATATTAAGAAGCAAATACCACAACTTATAATGTATGTTTTGTTTTGTAGGCACAAATTGCAAGTTTGTTTCAAAATGCAAACTTTATGACACAAATGCCGCAACTTATTGCCTCCCAAAAAGGTACACAACAAGCTGATGAAGATGATGATTCGGACGAGGACGAAGAATAAACAATTTGTGTTGTTTAAGTTTATGTTGACGACATTAGAAGTTGATGTTAAACAATTTGTATGTTTTGTTATTTGTGTTGTTAAAACTCGTATTGTACTTCTTAATACTTATGTTATTTGTGTTGTTTGGAAATCTGGAAATTTGGTTTTATTTACAGGTTTTCTTGGTTTATAAAAATGGAAATTAAAAAAATAAAAAAAAATTAAAAATTAAAAATTGACTTTTAGCGGCGACATAGTCGCCGCTAATAGTCTTCCCAGAATTTTTTTTCCAACTTTATAGCGGCGATATTGTCGCCGCAAATAAGGGTATTAGCGGCGACATTAATAGCGGCGACCCATTAGCGGCGATATTTTCCACAATAGCGACGAATCATTAGCGGCGACTCATTAGCGGCGACATGTCGCCGCTAATACTAATAGCGGCGACAGACGGGGTCAATTGCGGCGACAGTTGTCGCCGCTAATGCGCTTGTTCCTTGTAGTGTTATGATAATAGCTAAACAATAATTATTATCAACCCAATCCATGATAAGGTAAGAACTAAGAACAACCATTGTATTGATGCTTGGATCAATTTTAAATAATATAGTATTGAATTGTGAATGTAATATATATATATATATATATATATATATATATATATATATATATATATATATATCAAGTGCATTTTTGAATGTAAATTATATGGTTATTCAATCTAAAAACTATATATGTGTATATGTAAAATATTGAAGATTTGATATCATATCCTCAATTAATTAAGAGGACACATGCATAAGATTACTAACATTCTACGTAAAATATGTTTTGTCTCTTAATACAAATATGAGAGAGTTTTGTTTTGACATGTGACATTACATTAATAAGGAAATTAGCTTGTGTAAAGGTTCTTTTACATCCTTCATAAACATGTAAGAAACAATTTAGAATAAGAAGATGTTAGTTATTAAACCCTTACACCATTAGAACTAGATAGAAAAGATAAATGTACCTGAGATAGGAAAGAGGAGATGGGTATGTTGACGTTAATCACATGGTTTTAGGATTTTTTATAAACTGAAAGAGCAACTATACGAATATAGCAAATGTTTCGGTACATATATAGAACGTTTGGATAAAAAGAAATAGTATCGTATCATAGATAGGTGTCAATATGTCACGAACCTATCTTACTTCTCATAGTCACTTTATAACTTTGTATAATATGTTGTTGAATATAAGAGACATATAAAATAAGATCAAACTCTCTATCATTGTACACTTCAATTTTTAATGATGGGTAGATATATAGATAGAATAACACTAACAATTTATAAATGTCAAGTTTGATTTGACCAGATATGCCCTTCAACTATAATAATAAGTCTTTATATCGACCAATGATCAGCACATCATGCTACCATATGATCTATAAAATATGTGTTAGGTGAGTTTCCCACGATGGCTTAGTTAAGAATTTAATTTATTTGTATTGATGTGGATCTTTTTAGTAATATCTCATAAATAATATTTATAGTATGAGTGTTTAAACTTAATATATTGATTAATGCTAGCATAGAGGTTCCTTGCTTTACCAAAATGCTTATAATTTATTGGCAATCAAATCCATAACCTTGATTCGATAAGATCAGTAATAGATGTTGTCACATCTTGTTTGGTGACTCATTAACTTTTTTATGGTAATGGAGATGAACCTTCTCCCAATTACAATCTCTTATATTAATACCAAAAGTTAAAATTTTCGGTTCCAGATTGGTTGGTTTAATAAAAGTTTTGAGTTAAAACGTCAGCTATGATCTCATGAAACGACAAGCAAACTTACCATGTCTTGTTGGTCTGTTGACCGATTGGTTGTACTGGTTTAACGATTTAAACTCATTTTTTTCTTTCAAAATCATTAGTTTGTATCAAAGGTTCGGTAATGATAAAGAAGACTATTGTAATACATATACATAACTATATATTTCCCAAGATAGAAGGTTAGGTTCTCTTTACAAGGATGTTCCAATCTTAAAACTATAAATGAAACTTCTAAATTTATTAACGGTTAATCCGGTCACTTGCTTTGGCTCAAACGATTTTGTCTTATTTAACGTTTATAAATATTACACATTTAAGCAAGAAAGTAGTTACAAAGGACTTCTAACTCAAATATATATTTTGTGTGTAGATAGTTATGTTTATTCTTATGAAGTTAAGAGTTCAAACCACATGATGAACAACAACAAAAATTTAGGAGTATAAGTAATAATATTTTTTTCCGACCGACGAACACAAACTTATTCTGCATGATTTTGACCTATAATCTTTCGTTGCAGAGTGCAATATTTTACCTTCAAATATTCTTTTTAAATACAGAAGTAGAATAGATAAGTATGTATTTACCGATTACCCTTAAATCAATTGGTTTATAAAGAGACACTTTATGGTTTTCCAAGATGAATGTCATGAGTTTGAGTATCACTTGGTGCAATATGCTTTAAGTATGCCAGAGGTTTTACCACAGTGCGTCTTGGGTGGTGGGTTTCCCCTGGAATGGTGGGTTGGCTAGAACATCAACACAGTCTGTGTTCGTGAGCGTGAGTTGTCTTTCGCCATTAGATTTACCTTAGTGACCAGACTTATAGTATTCATTGATCGTTAAAGAAAAGATAAGTATGTATTTTATGTGTATTTTTTTAAGTAAGAAAGTAGTTGGGTTGTCAACATCTTTACACTCATAGTTTATGGGAATATAACCTCTAGAAAAGATATACATTCTTGAAACGCTAAAAAAGCAAACGTACGATATATATGAATATGTAACGATAGGGCCAAGTGTCACACGTGAAATAGTGAGGACACACGTAGCAAATGGTCACAATCACTCTATGTGAGCACTGGTCCCCTCCACCCATAGAAGAATTAGGTACCTTATGCATGCATAACTTCTTTAAAACAGCATCAAGATTCAAAGATAACCATTTTATTATATGTTAGGAAAAAACTTTATGAAATGTTTATGATGTTAAATGATAATTTTACTCGTGTATTAACGTCAATCATTCATTTGATGCTAGATAGTTGATAGCATTTTATATGTATGTGAGACGCTGAGAGTATGACATGCGTGTGGCGTTTTCTTTTAGGTATCAAATATATGATAGCGTGAATGAGGAATTTATGCTTTGGGTGAGATGTATAGATTTCTTATAAATTAATTTTAGATTTCTTATATCGACAAGTTCTACGTACAACACACAAGCTATATCTTAGCTCCCGCAAAGGAGCTTGCATCAAGCAAAAATACATGCTTTGACTCAAGACGTGAGACTTCACATGCCTACTAAAACAGTAAAGCATTTTGATTTCCGCTTCCATCACCCCCCCCCCCCCCCCCGAGGTGCGCTTTTTAAACCAAGGACGAGACGACTTATTTATGTATTACCATACGTTATATTCTCCAACTCCTATTGTACTTTGTCTATATGAACATCTTATCTCCCATATATTCTAGCAATTTGGATCTTGTCACCTTATATATTTAACTATGATCATTATTAACTAAAACTTTATGAAAAGACTAGAGATGCAACTTCATAAGAAAGTAATGTTTTTTTATCTATACTACTATTATAATACATGAACCATGGGTAGGGTGGTAAATTCACATTGCTTCTAAGACGCGCCTGTTGCCTTCCCTGCAACCGGACGTCCGTTTCACCTCCCGCCTCCCTTATTAAGGCGTTTCCATAGCCTTAAGCACCACCATTCAATTTCAATACCAACAAAAAGATTTCTAGATTCATCTGATCTCACATTTCAAAAACCTTATCCACCACTTGCTCTCTCTCTCTCTCTCTCTCTCTTGCGATTCAAGAAGATGAACCTGATTTCACAACCATTTGCCACAATTTCACTAGATCGATGAAGATTCTAACCTCTCGGTTTCGATTTAGGGCGCTTGGGCGTTTTGCTACCTTCGTCATTGGTAAGTGATAACGTCTTTTGATTCTGAACACTATTTCGTCATTCAATGCGACTCTGTTCATTAGGATTTAGGCTTGAGCTTCATTGAAAAGTCGGGGGTCTCTTCGGAAGCGGTCTCTCTATCTTTCTAGGTAGAGGAAAGACTTGCTACCATATACCCCTCCCAGACCTTGCCCTTCAGCGGGAGACACTGGGTATGTTTGTTTGTTTTGTTTGCTTCATTGAAAAGTTGATTTATTCATCAGATCTAAAATGTCAAGAGATTATTAGCTTTCAAATTCAATTGCTTTGGTGATTATACATGATGTATATGGAGATATGAGAATTCCAGATTTCGTCGCTGCTTTTGTTCGGAGGTTACCCCATCTTCGATATTATCGGGATCACAAAAGTTAGTATTTTGTTCAATAAACTTGCTAAGCTTTATTCAATGGGTTGGGGGAACATCTACAAGAGGCGAATGAAGGTTTTCACTTTGGCAGCTCTCATATACATGGATTATAAGGTTTATGAATTTGCTTATTTTTCTTCTCATTTGTGTGTTTAATGAAAGTATCAAGATCTTACGAGGTATGTCGTCTTTTTGTTTGACATATGGATTGGTTTTTCATGTTTGTGGGTTGAAGGCGTTGCAGCAGAGGGAGATGTTGACAAAAAGATCAAAACAGGATAGTTTATGAGAGAGAGCTCATGAGCAAAATGCTAAACGTGTTCTTAGGGTAATTATGGAGTTGGAAGGACTATGGGTGAAAATGGGACAATATTTATCTACTTGTTCTGATGTGCTTCCAGATGCCTACATATGCCTTTTGAAGCAATTGTAGGATTCTTTTCCTCCTTGCAGTCTAGAAAAGGTACTTTATTTATAGATAAATATCTATATCATGTTGTATCGCCTTGTAATTTTGTGCAACTTGAATAGTTCTTTTACTCATACATAATTAATGCGGGTATAATTTTATTAAATCGGTCACAAATTCCAACTCGGTTATATATATCAGGTTGTGTTTATTCTGCATGAATCATGTCTGTGAAACTATAAAGAAGCAGTTGGGTCAATCAATGTATATTCTATTCACAAATTATGTACGTGTACCTTTAGCAACAACATTGGTGAGGACCTTTTTCAGTTTAGCTGGTAGTGTAAACTTTAACATACTTTTGCACAAACTAATTATTCTTGATGTTCAATGGTTTGTATTGCTGAGCAAGCGAAGCATTTTACTTTGGCTCTTTTAGTTCAATAAGTTATAACCATGATAAGTAATCCATACTAAACTAATAAAACTCAACATTATCATATTGACTAGAAATCAAGTCTAAATTTACACAATTCGATCTTCAGCTTCTATGTTAGTTGATAGTCATTCATGTTATATTAGTAATTAGTAATAGTATATTAATTACTTTAAAATCAATTACTAATTGCATGTGCAGCCATGAGCAACCAAGATCATTCCACTGCTACAATGGGATGGGTTTAAAAGAACCGGTAAATTTTGGTACTTGAAGTTGTTATCTTCTTGAACTAAAATAAAAGTTTCTTTGTTCAACACCAACAGTGAGACATAACTTTGCTTCCTATCTGGTTAATGATCAACATTCTAAAGCAATTCTATTACATTAATAATATACGCAGAAAGCTCAAATTCACCATGCAACTCTATGTGATGGGCGGGAGGTGGTTGTTAAAGTTAAGCATAAAGGCAACAAAATTATAATCTTGGAGGTAAGCCCACTTTTTTATCTTTTCTCTCCCTATCTTTTTAGCGGACGACTTAAACTCAGTTGTGCAGTATATTAAAAGATAAAATGACCAAATGGATATTTTTCAGGACAAGCACGGACATTTTGTGAGATGTGATTAAAATTTGTCAAACGAGGTTAAAAGAAGGGATAAACATATAATTTTTTCACCCTTACATAATACTTTTTGTTGCAGATTATCCAAAAGTCATTATTTAAAACAGAAAATTAGAAACGGAATCTGTTCCAAAACACAAATCCAAACACCCCATAATTTTAATCATCTAACATCACTTCTTTTATAGAACTTAAATAATGCAAAGTCAATAGTGGACTAGATAGCTTGGGCTGAGCCCAGGTATGACTTCAACCCTATGATAGATTAATGGTGCAGGGAAGCACCTATTTCTGTTGTTTAGTGTCTTTCTTTTAATGAATTTTGCTCTTGTACAATACACTACAAAAGTCTCTAGAATTTTGTGAACTAGAATAAACTAAAATATTGTGCTTAATATTTACATAAATTAGTGGACTGGATTACGCAGGTCTTATATGTTTTCTTAGATCTTATATTTTTGCTTGCGTTAGGTAAATATGATCTACCAGGTATGATGTTAATGGTTAGAGCTAACCTCATTATGATTGTCCATCTTCACCACAGGTAAAGTAGATTATGTTGTGTTGAAGTTGTTGGAGTTAAACGGTCATGGTCAAACGCTGGACACTACTTTTCCTCATGACAAATGTGAAATGTTTTTAAGTTGTATTGGTGTTTTGAATTCATAATTTAGGACTTGATGAAGATGTCCCATGCACTTAAATTATCCACATATGCATAACATATTGCAGAATATCCATGAAAGTATACAACATTTATAAGTCTATAAGGGTTGTTTAATGTTTATATATGGTTCAGCTATATTGATGTTTTGAGATCATCCCTAGATCCATTTGCTCTGCCATATATTCGCCGTGATTAGCGTTAAGTTATTGTTGGCCGATTTGTTTCTAGGCTCTGTTTGATTGAATTTAATTTGATATATCAATCTAGATCTGCAGATCATTTAGTTATAGATATTTTCATTTCAATTATCTCTTGCTTTGATATGTGTTCTCTCCTACTCCTACCACTAACACAGGTAGGAGAATATTTAGGAAGAGAGAGGATAGAAAGGGAAGTTGTAATCAGGAGAAGAGCAAGAGAGTGGCGAAAGAGGAAGAAAACAATGGTGACGCTTTGAGAGCTGGAGGACAACAATCGCTTTATTTAGCCACTTGATTCCTACATGTTTTGAAGGTGTTTGTTAACATCCAGACAATTATTTGAGGAAGAAAACATTGGAACACGGAACCTACTTTGATAATTGTTTCATGTTTGAGAGTATTCAATATTTTTTGGTCTAAATTGTTGTCTATTTATTTGTTCATAAGCTTTTAGGTTGAGAACACACTTGAGCCTATTTTTAAATTCTATGAATATATCATTGGAGATGAATATATCATTAAGTCTCCGCTGCGAAGCGCGGGATCTCCCGCTACAAGTTACGGACAAGGTTATGCTAATATTGGATTTAACCCGTCTTTTGAGTCATCATCAGATGTTCTCATTATAACAGAGGCTGTAAAGCTAACGGGTCAAAATGGTAGTAGATGAGATGTTCATCATATTAAGCATCATATGTAACTGAAATCTTTAATAATTCACATGGTTTTTTATGTATTTTGTTTGATTATAAGCTCGCATTATATAAATTAATCATTGGCGACTATTTTATTTTGCTTCTTCACTAAGTTTGCGTAATCTTTCTAAGGACAAAAACGTAATTTAAAGCATGTCAGAAAAGAGCCCTGGTGGCACCCGCAGCATCGCGCGGGCCAACCCACTAGTATAAAAAAAAACTGATAATAGCTGGAAAATAAGTTAGAAATCAATATTACATTGATTATAACGGTAACTTTAATCAAACAATAAACTTACCACATCAACTTCCCATCATCACACAAAAAATTAAAGTGATAAATATTCGTAAACTGAACAACTTTTAACATATATCCTAGGACTAGGAGATGATCAAAACATGTTGATAGGGTTGTAACACCCATCTTTTCATAACCCTTTCAATTATTATTATGTCTTTTTTATTTATATATTTCACAAAGAAAACCAAGTTTGACATTCACTAGTGGAAGACTTGGAGCTTATGATTTTATCTCTTTAATGGTGGAGTGAGATTCATTAGTCTTAGGGGTTGTTTGGAAATATCTGAATGATTAAGTGTTGAATTAATAGAAGGTCTGAACCATTAAGTGTTGAACCATCAAGAGCTAGTATATCTCTTAACTATTCAAAGGCAAATGTCTGACCAATTCAGATAAGATGTTTAACCATTCAGCATTAGATCTCTTAATCTTTCAGCATTAGTATAATGATTAACCATTCAAAGGCAAATGTTTTAACCATTCAGATATTTGCTCGCGAAACAAACAGTCTGAACCATTAAATGCTGAACAATTCAGACATGTGAACCATTAAGAGGTTGATTAAGAGCCTGCTAAACAGACTCTTAGCTTATTATATATTTCACAAAGAATATTATTGCTTTCAGTCACACAATGAAGCTTTTTAGCTTCAATGATTAGTCTTAGCTTTCGATTACAAAATATCCTGATTACGAAGATATCACAAATTTGCTTTTAGTAGGCCGAGTTGAAACTTCTTAAGTGGACACTTTATCCTAGGATCGTTCCCACTTTATCTATCTTAACTATAGTTCTCCCATCTAAGGGTGTTCAACATGTGAATTTGATTCTATTTTAATTAAAAATTATTCGGAATTTGATTCGAATATTTAAATTTAAATTCGAGTCGATGAACAATTGAACACCTCTAATCTCATCCATAGTCGTTGCATCCAAAAAAACTCGTGTATTGATATTTAAGGCGAGACATATCTTATATCCATCATCTATCTTAAGTGATTAGAGCAGAAATATAAACGATATGAGAGTTAATTTTTTTATATTATTTGTTATGAAAATAATAAAATTAAAGAACGTAGCAATCTTTAAATTATGCTTTAAATGGGCCTCTATAAACTTGCAACGTGACCCATTTATTCTACACTCTAGCCCAACAACAAGCCCAACATTCCTCCACAGTTTATACTTTATAGTTCTGCTGTAACAATCTAATTCATTTTCGTGCATTCATCATTACTTGATGAAATTGATGAGATAATACTCTTTTGTATAACTCTGATTAAACGTTTTAAATCTATCAGATCTGTTAGAAGGACTTTGTGCAAACTCTTTTGGATGTGTTTGATTAAGGTCTGAATTATGATTTTCTTTTAGGTTGTGTTTCCCGAGTTTACTATACGAATGAAAAGAAAAGAAATGAAAAAGTGAAAGAAAATTAACGAGATAAAAATATGAAGAGAAAGGAAATTGATAAGAGAAAATAGAAGAAGAGAAAAGTAAATCCATATTATAATTTCATGTTTTAGAAGAAAAGAAACATAAAAAAAACAAGTAAATACTTATTGTGTTTCCTTCCATTTCTATCATTTCCTTCTATTTTGAAAGTAAGTTAGAAGTTAGGATTACTAAAAACTTGTTTTAGTTTCATTTCAATTTACTCCGTAAAAAATTAGGAACACAATTATTTTATACATTCTATTTATTTCTTTCTATTTTCTTCCTTAAAAAACTTGAGATCACAGCATTAATGTGAAATAGTGAAATGGTGAAATAGTACACCTGTGGATCAAGTTATAGGTTTTTGATCTTGGATTCTTGTTAGAAATTGGCAAACTTGGATATTTAAAGTAGCTTGACTCAATCATATAAGATTAACTACATGTATCTCTATTTGTGCATTTAAAGAGACTAGCTAAAAATATTTTCAAATCGTTTTATATGGGCTTTTAGTTTACTGTTATTATTTGGTGACATGATTACTGAAATTATTTGGTGACATGGTTATCAGTAAGAAGTTATTGAATCCATGGTTTGAGCACATAATTAATCTAGCCAAGAGCCTTATGCATTAGAAGTTATACAAATCGTTCCATCTCATGAACCCATAAGAAAAAACGGAAAAAAAAAAAGCTATGTTGGGATTGACTGATTAAGGTTTTTAGATTAAGAAAAATCATATATTAGAAATTATATTAAGCTTCATGTTGTCTATCATGGCTATATAGGTCAAACATGGGTTGACATGCTTATCAATGTATAAACATACACAGAAGCTTATTTTTTGTTATTTTCTCTTTACAAACTGCACTACAGATGTTTTATTGTAAGATTATATTTTTGTATCAACTTCATGTGTTTGAATTTATGTTAAAATGCTTACTTGTTTCTTATGTCACACCGTAAAAGAAGTTAATTGCCGTGAAGGCTAGGTGTTATTTGGTGTTATTTATTGCAAAGTTTAGACTCCATAGCTCTTTAAGCATCTAGTAAGTTTTTTTTTTATTTTTATAAGGTATGAGAGAACCAGTCAGAATTATTAATACGACATGTGGTAGAGGCTTAATGGAAGATTTGAACTCACGTCGTGATGATGGAATTAACACATATTATTTGTGGTTCTATCTAATTGTGATAATTTCGACCTATTAGCTATCACTCATTTAGCAAGGTCGGTGAGGTTTCATTGACCTTGCCACGTGGTATCACCTGATTGGACCTAAACTTTTTGTATTTTTTTAAAATTTTTCCTAGGCGAGTTAACATTAATAATTATATTGTGAAGTAAAGTACAAACTGTTACACTGGTGTAGTGTCAAAGCTCCAGCCCTTAAGGTTGAAACTTGCATCAGCTTGCTGGTTTGAGTCCTGTGCTTTGATGTTTGGCCTTTTTTTTCTTCTTTTTTGTAATTTACTATCATTATTTTCATTTAAATTACCTTTTTTTCTTTTACTTTCTAATATTTATTTCATATAAATTACGTTTTCTAATTATTAAGCCACACAAGCGTAATGTAGATCACACAAGTGTCACAACGTGCCGTTAAATCATACTACTCCACCGCAACACATGTGCCTTGCATTTAAATTAACTATTTAAGTCCAAACTTTTTATGTACGTTTTGAGTTAGTATACGTTTCGATGTAAATTTTGTTAAAAAACAAGTGGGGTCAAATAAAATAGACATCATTGACGTAATAATACCACGCCACATACGGTCCCGCCGCAACTCGCGGAGGGTAAAAATACTAGTTTATTTATAAAAATAGGATTCTGTTTTATGTTTTATTTGAAATTAAAGTAAATTACACTTTTCGTCCTTTAAGATTATAGCAAATTTCAGGTTTTTTCCTTAAATTAAGGAAATTACATAAACGTCCTTTATAATTGAATTTTGTAATAGTTTACGTCCTTTCCTATAACCACGTTAACTTTGTCCGTTAAGTCAGGTCATGTGACTCGCACATGAAGGTAGTTTGGTCTTTTTATCTCTATTAATAAATATAGAATATTAATAATTTATCTCACCACACCTCACTCAACCCCACTCTTAACTCTCTCTCTCTCTCTCTCTCTCCCTTTCTCTCTCTCTACCAAAAACACCACCACCTAAAAACACTACTAGCAAAACCAAAACCATCAGTGTCAACATAAAACAGCCACCAAAACAACCTATGACCAGATATAACCACCACCAAAACCATCTCTGCCACCGTCAAAACCACATCTACCAATCACGGCTGTCATCATAAAACCACCACCAAAACCACGATCGCTGCAGCCATAAACCCAACACCAGCAATACCACCTCTGTCACCATAAACCACCACCAAAAACACCTTTGCCACCATTAAACCACCATCGCTGCCTCCATAAAACCACCACAAAACCACCGTCTTCTTCATCCTGACGACCGAGTTAGCTTATAAGTCTAATATACCTAAGGAACTCATCATCGTTTTTCCACGTTTCATGTGTCAAACCTCAAAGAGTTAGCTTGTCAATGATAATTTTTGTGTTCCACTGGAAGAGTTCAAATTTACATGCATCGTGTCAAGAACCCTGTAAAATTCCATTATTCGCAAAACGAAATATCTCACCCGTAATCAAACGCCATTCACAGTCCGTGAGTACACTTATCTTTCATCATAAGTTTCCTTTGAAATTAAATTTTGGGACGAAATTCTTAAAAGTTAGGGAGACTGTAACATTCTGTGTTTTTTTCGTTAATTAAAAGTTAGCATCGTTTATTCTTGTAAGGACCAAAGTTGTTAATCTTGTAACTTATGGATTATTCATGCTTATTCTCTAATTAACTTTAATTCTTATAATAATAATAATAATAAAGATAGTAATAATAATAATGTTAATAATAATCATAATAATAATAATAAAGATAATAATAATAAAGTAAGAAAAAAATAATAATAATAGTAATAGCAACAACAATAATAATAATGTTCTTAATAAGTGTTAAGCTTGAGGTAAATAAAGAATACATAGGTTTTAATACTTTAAAACTTGTAATTATAAGTTTTTACATAAAATGATAACATTAATAATCACAGGGACTAAAGTATAACTTATCTTGAAATTAAAACTCAAAACTTTGGGTTGAAATTAAACAAAGGCAAACCGTAGGGACCATTTGTGTAAATCTGAAAAAAAAAACCCAACTATCTTTCTCTCTCCCCGTATTTCTGGCCAAGAGTCCGGCCACCCTCGGTCGAACTCCGACGATGCCCTAATCCACTTGTAACCCTCGAACTTTAAAGCCTAATCGATGCTAATCACTTCCAGAAACCGATTCGAACGTTTGATGAGCTTTAATTTGAGTTTAAGAGGGTCGATTGAACTCGTAACCGACCACCATTAATCCTCAAAACCGTTCGACATCAAAACCTGATAATTACTCAATCAAATGAACTCTAAACGATCGCCTAACCATTCCTAAACGTATACAACTCTCAATTACATCTTTAATACAACAACACATCCCCATCGATCATCACCTTGTTTCGGACCTGCAACTTAGTCGAGCATCATCTTCTAGTCAATCTCATTGGAAATTGATAGAGGGCTTTTACTTATCATCGTCTTTAAAAGCTATCTACAAAGTTAATTCGATCATTGACAACGTTTGCATCATGAACCCTACACCACCCCGGTCGCGACTGTTCTTCAAATTGTACCATTGATTTCAAACGATTTTTGGGTAATTAAACACACCATCACACTCGTTTTTACTTGGGGATCAAAAGCCCTAAGATCAATTCTGTTAACATTGTCGATTTGGGGTTCAATTCGGATCAAACCGAATCTAGGGTTTATATGAATTGGGGATGGTTTGCTATTTGTGTTTAAAAGGTTTTAAAACCAAAGTAAACCATGGTCGCAACCCTGGTTTACTGGTTAGGCGCTTGCATTCCAACTTTGAGGCCCCGGGTTCGAACCCGAGCACCCTCATGTATTTTTTTAAGGCTTTTTTAGCCCTCAAATAAATTATCAAAAATTTTTAATAAATATAAAAGTAGTTTTTGTAAACTTTAAATATTTTTATAAACACCAAATAATTTTCTGTATTTTTATTAAATTTAAATAATTAAATAATTTCCTTTAAAACCTTTTAACAAAGGTTATTTTGGTTTAATCCTAATAAAATAGATTTCAAATAATAAATAATAAATTATTGGACCAAATGTTATCTTTTAAAATCATGATTATTTTTAAAATAATTATTTAAATTTTATATTTAGACTCTATTTGAGATACACGATAATTTACCCAAACGAAAAAAAAGAAATAAAATAAAATAAAATAAAATAAAATTACTAAGTAGCTAACTAATTAAATAAATAATAATGATTGATAACAATATCATTCTTGTGGCCACGAAAATAACAATGCAGATCGGTGTACCAGCCAAAAATCATAATATTAATATAAGTATTTGTACATATTAACATACAAGGAGTTGATATAAACATATGAAATGTGATAAAAAGGAAACTAATAATATGACTATCCTACAATAATGAAACCCACATCAGAAAGCCTAAACCCACGTTTTAAAATTATTCGAAAATCCTTAGTTATCAACTTAACAAATTGATCGACATTAAAGGGATGCAATCCTCCTTCACACGTTACTTAAAGTCTCTTAAAACTTCAATCGCATTCACGAGAACTTACCATCCCTCACATACATTCGCTTGCTCTGTTTCATATTCAACACATTGTCGGCGATCTATAGCAACAGAGACTCCACCATTAGCTACCACTCCGATCGTCATACAATAACTGTCATCACCGTTACTATAAGCTTGAACGAGGTGCCTCGTTAATGTTAAATCGCACACGGATTCCTACCGATAACTACCGGCTTCGTTCAAGTTGCTGAATTCTTTGTTGACCGACTCCTCTTAACATCACTTTCGATCGTCACGACTACTACAGACTTAACAACATGTTGTTCTCGGTGACTCCGTATTGCACCAAACGATAGTTCTGCTTCAACTTAAGGTACCGTCGAACCCTCTGTATTGGTTTGTGTAATGTACATGTTTTATTTACACACTGAAATCAGAAGGAAATAATAATAAATTGAAGTTTTGTAACCCTTGAAAGTGAAGGAAAAAGATGAAGTACATAACTTTACAATTGAATATGATTTTGATGATTTGGTGTTTTACATACCACCTATTCAAATATATAATTATTAAACTGATTTTCCTTGTAATCAGTGGTAGCAAAATAGGAATACAATAATAATAAATAAAAAAAGCTTTATGTTTTAAAATGAATTAATCGATAACTTCACTGTTACTTAATAATAAATTGTTAATGTTTACAAAATATATTACGGATCATGGATTCACCAAAACATAGATTATATTATAATATTTAAATTGTTATCTAGGGTTTGAGATTTAAACATGATGCAGTGGAAAAGAAATTAACGTTTAATATGCATGTTTAATAATAAGTGAAAATACATATGATTGTAATTAGAAAATTTTGACGAATGCACTTTACTGGGAAATTAAAAGGATACAACAAGTTAAAAACAAATATTAAAATCAAGAGAATGTGAAAACAATCTAGGCTTGTAGTAATAGATAATAAACAAACTATAAGATAATATCATAAGAAAATAATGAACACCATGCACAAAATAGTACCTAATTTATAAGTATATTTATGTAGGTTCAACCAACGGTTCTGAAACGATTTAACTTTGGAATAATTATTGTAGCTATCGCTTAAGGTACGGATTCTGACCCTTACTCTCTTGTAGCATGAATTCCTCTCGTTCTTGATCCTTATTTTGAATTCTTAACTTGACTTGTTGGTTATTAAATCCATAAGATTATTGTTATAAGTGCTTATTGTATAGTTGATATTGTTTGCATGTGATAGCCTTTATCTACTTTGTACTCATTGTCACATGCTTCCTAAATGATTGATTATAGCTAGTAACCTTGATTAAGGGTTATGAGCTCTAGTGTAACTTATTGTGTTATATTGACTTGATTGTATTATTGACCTCCGTACCCGAGCACATCCACCTATGGGACATAGGGCGTCATTGTGGCACAAGTGACGTGCTCTACCTGTGGCAGAGCGATTAGACCACAGCGTCTCTACATTATTATTACGTGCTAAGTTGTTGCACATATTGATTAGTGTTAAAGGAGGCGTATGGATCGATCCTAGGATATCATTGTTAATTGTTTATTGGTGAGATGGTTAGGTGTGTGTGCCTACATTCCTATCTCACATATTGGTGCATTAGAACTGCAGCTAATGTACACATTGTTAAGTGTTATTATCATTGGCACATATGGGTATTCCTTTTAGATGATCATTATTATTTGATTTTCAACTTGATCATCTCATTGTTATCGTTATTGATCATTGTATTGCTATTGTTTATTTCCGTTACTGAGCATTCTTAGGCTCAGCCGTGTTTTCTTTTGTTGTTTTCTCTTATGTTATAGCAGGTACTCAAGGGGCTCAGGGGAACGAGTGAAGAGTGTTAACTCAAGAAGTTAGGATGAGAACATTTGGATTAATAAGACTTAATAGTATTTTGATTTTAAGACTTTATTTAAATTGTTTGGACCTATGTAAGGATTTGAATGTTCCTTAGTACTTTAATTTTATCATCCATGAAACTCTGATTACTGTTTGTGTGGGTTGGGGTGTTACAGTTATGGTATCAGAGCTTAGGCTCCTTCCTGTAGAAAACTTTAACTAACTAATTAATACATGTGAGGATTGGGTAGACATTGGGTTAGGTTCTCTATATACTATACGGCTATTTTCTAATTCACTTTGTTCTGATTAATTTGATTTGTTTTCATTCTAGATGCCTCCCCGTCGTACTTCACGAAATTCTAGCGGGTCGAGTGGACCTGATCCAAACCTTGTTGGTGCTATGACCCAAGCACTTACTGCTATACTACCGACTTTGATTGATGCAGTACGTAATCCAAACCCGAATCCAAACCCAAATCCAAACCCTAATCCGAATCTGAATCCAAACCCAAATCCTAATCCAAATCCAAACCCAAATCCAAATCCAGATCCGAACCCGAATCCAAACGCGACTGGTGCAGATGTCTGGCTATCGCGATTTCAAAAGCAAAAACCACGATCTTTCACTAAGGCGGCTACACCTGCAGTGGCCAAAGATTGGATCGCTCACATTGAGAAAATTTTCACCGTGCTTAGAGTTGATCAGCAGTACAAGACGGGTTTAGCTGCTTATAAGCTAGAGGAAGATGCTCAAGTATGGTGGGAGAATGTTGTAGCTGAAAGAGGAGGCGAACAGTTCGTGAAGACTCTATCTTGGAATGATTTTCGTGCCATATTCTTCGACAAGTATTTTACGAATGTGGATAAAGCAGCATACAGACGGGAGTATGATAACATCCGTCAACGAAATGATGAATCACTCACTGATTTTACAGACCGGTTTTTCGACTGTTGGGATTTCTAGGTTCTTCTGCGGGACCACCTGAGGAACGGGCTGAAAAGTATCAATGGGCAGTATGTGATCGGATTCGTAAGGCTATTATTCACTCCACTTTCAACAATGTTGAGGAAGCAGTTAGGGCTGCAAAAATGGTAGACCTGGAGAGAAAGGAATTTTTGTTAAAATTTGAGGATAATAGGAAGAGAAGTAGAGACGGGACTCGTATTCAAGCCGGCGGTGAGTCATCTCAAGGATCTGACCGAAATGGAAATGATCGTCAGAAAAATCAAGGATCGGGGAAGAGCACTAAGCCATGGCATGGTAAGACTCGAAGTCAAGGTCAAATGATGCCCTATCAAGAACCAATTGCGGCTCAACCGGTGAATCAAAAAGGCAATCCTTCTAGACATCCGATGTGTACTCATTGTGGAAAGCATCATCCCGGAACTTGTTAATCTTATCAACATACACTTGTAAACGTTTAAATCTTGTAAAACACTTGCAATTCATACTTTTACTTGTCATGGTTATTTGTGTTATTGTAAGTCTTATATGAGATACATATTTTGTTTACAATCATTAACTACTGCTAGCCTGGCGACGTCTTAGATCTTTGGGCCTGATAAGCCTATTTGGTGCTAAAGCCGATGTATTGCCGGCTCCTGATGACGTATGACTTGTTCATCATGGGAACCAAATACACTTAGCCAATCATATAAACTTGTAATCAAGTCGAGGTTTGATTGTAGCTATATGTGTTCTATAAACTTACTAACTCATAACCTATGACATGAATTGCTACTTGTAACCTTGGATATATTATGTATATGAAACCCTTGGAAACTCACCAACTTTATAGTTGACCTTTATTTTTAACATGTGTCACACCCCAACCTTGACGGCGGAATCGTCGAGGCGTGAGAGTTATGATTGTTCACAGCCACATAACGCTATGTTAAAATGTAAATATTCAAATTTATAGTTTCAATAGGAATTACAACATAAGTCTCAATCATGAAATACATTCAAGCAAATATCAAACATAACATAACATTTCATTTATTTAACTAGGTCCACATCCTAGTTTTATTGCAAGCTTCAAAGACCACTTTAAACTCGGGGGTTACCTGAAACATGATAAAAATAAAAGGTCAACTAAAAATAGTTGGTGAGTTTCCCAAGTTTTCATACATAATATGAAAAGATTATAAGTAGCAATTCATGTCATAGGTTATAAGCTAGTAAGGTTATAGAACACATATCTTCACAATCAAACCTCGACTTGATTACAAGTATATAAGATTGGCTAAGTGTATTTGGTTCCCTAGTGCACAAGCATACGGCTCCTAGGAGTCGGCAATCCATCGACTTTAGCACCAAATAGGCTTGTCAGGCCCAAAGATCTAAGACGTCACCAGGCTAGCAATAGTTAATGATTGTAACAAACTATGTATCTCATATAATCACTTACAACATACAAATAACCATGACAAGATATAAAGATGAATTGCAAGTGCTTTACAAGTCTCAAACGTTTATAAGTGTGTAATGAATAAGTATCATGTTTCACCCCAAAATGGTGTGAAATAAAGTAAAAGGGGCAAGGAAAACTCACTTACCAAATAAGTATATAATGACGATTAATAAGAATAATAGTAGGCGTCGTTCCAACGTGAATCGTTACAAGGCACCTAAATATGTAAATATATATTCACAAGGTTAAAGTCTTAATAATAAGCTTTAATGTTTTAACGTGAACTAGGGTTTCAATTGGAATTGTGAGATTTGTCGAGTAATTAATTAATTTTATAAAGTAATTATTCGCGTTTCGATCCATTAGGAGAATTTCATATATGTGTTTTAGTATTTTAAGAATGAATTTTAAGTATAAAAATTGATAAGGTTTAATATATATAAAACTTTATAATTATTTAAAATTAATTGGAATAACGTTTGATTAGTAACGAATTATTAATCTAACCCTTAGTTAGTATATTTTATAAGAGAATAATATTTTAGAATGATTTATGAAATTATAAAAATATAATTTCTACAAACTTTTGTTATTTATTATTTGAGACAAATAATTATTCATTATTTGAAACAATAATAATTAATAACTAACACGTGAAAATAATCCAATTGTAAAGTTTTGTTAAGATAAACAACTTTTGAAGTCTATCTTATAAATTATTTAACTAGTTTCATTATTTGTTTTAATAAAATAAAATAAAATAAAATATTAAGATATTATAAGAATTAAATTTGCAGAAATTGGTTGGATGTAAAGAAAAATATTTAAAGTTTATAAAACGGGTTTCAAAAATTTTTAGAATTTTTATACAATTTTTAAGGATTTTCCGAATTTTTTAGAGCTTTAAAAAGCTTTAAAAAAAATGTTTGAGGAAGCCCGGGGTCGAACCCGGGACCTCAAGAATAGCATGGGGCGTAGGAACCAGCAAACCAAGGTCGCAGCCGCAGTTAGAATCTGGTTTTAATTGTTTATAAGCTGGCTTAACCCAATTTCCCCAATTCCACTATGACCCTAGATCGGGTGGATCCAATTGAAGTTCAATTCGATATGGAATGCTCCTGAAATCATGGGGCTTTTGTTCCCCATGAAAAATCGAGTATGTGAGTGTGTAGAATTTACCCTTATGATGATGAATTGATGATGAATTGATGATGAACTGGACAAGAGCAGATCGCGGTCGATATGAAGATCGATGAGTGGCCAATTCTTGATGAAAATCCAATTAATTTCACAGAGAGCTTCGCATGATGATCTTGATTAAAAGCCCCTTATCCAATTTAGTTAAAAGCGATCGAAAGTTGGGTTTTTAAGGAGTTGCAGGTCGCGGCGGGAGAAAGAATCGAATTCAATGAATGGGGGTGTTTCAGATGCAATTCGAAGTTGTAGTTGATTGGGAACATTTATAGCATTGTTTAGGTGTGTTTAATTCGATTATTGTTGTGTGGTTAGTGCGATCTGTATCTGTAAAAAGGCTGACAAGAACGTGGATCGGTTAGATCGCACCACTAACTGAATTTTTTAAATTATTATGGGTGTTCGGCTCGAATCTTGTTCCAGAAACGGTCGGTAGCTTTGATGAGTTTAAACCGGGTGTTTTGGATGTTTGGTTCTCACCGAAGGTAAGGCCGGTCCGGTGACCGAAAACGAACGGGAAAGGGAGGGGGTTTTAAGAAATTACAGAATGGTCCCTGAGGTTTACTAAGTTTATTATTTCATGTTTAAACCTTCCAAAATAGTTTTCAAAAATTACAAACTAGCCCCTGGACTTATCAAATCCCATTTAATAAATTTTATAAATAATTATTATTAATAATAATATTTTCATTATTATTATTATTATCATTATTATTATTATTATTATTATTATTATTACTATTATTGTTATTATTATTATATTATTATTATTATTATTATTGTCATTTTTTTTTAACTATCGTAAAATGACGGATGTTACAGTCTCCCCTACTTTAAGAAATTTCGTCCCGAAATTTTAATCATGAGGAATAAATTTTAAGGTTATGAGGAGACTTAGATGTCATTTCGTGTTTACGAGTGCACTATTAGGAATGTTTAAATTCAATAAGTTTGACTATGATTCTAAGTTTGTTAAGCTTCACCGTTCATAATCTTATATGTTCCTTGACAAAGTGTGCAAGTCATTCCTTTAAAATTTTAATTGATAAATGTTTGTATTCCAAACGGTTCAATATGGTTAAAAAGTTTTGTCATGTGTGAAACACCATACATTAGATCGATACGGGACTCGGCTTAACGAACATGAAAATAAGTTCCGGATGTTTTTGGATGGAATTCATAAGAGCTTCTCGAGCAAGTAACTTTAACGGGTTTCTAGGTGATCAATTCTTGTTTACTCATGTCAATGAGGGTTCAAAGTGTTATTAGTGTAACGTTGATACAAGTATCGTGTTTGTTAAGATTAAAAATTAACTTTAGTATGAGGAAAATCGTTGCAATGGGTTTTCAGAATAAACGTGGTTTTAAGGGAAAGACATTCAGAAAGATTACTAGAGGTTGTTATAAGGAGTTCAAAGATGGTCCAAGAAATGACACAATAATAAGAGTTGCATTGATCAACGACGATAGCATTCACGATTGGATTATATTGCTGATTAAGGCAAACACAAGTAGCTTTCCACGTACGGCTTGCACGTGCGGTTCATCAAATTCATAATCACAGCTGAGAAACATTCGTGTGGCTAGGAAGCCATGAACACAAATTAGTAATGTCTTTATTTAGCAGGAAGGTTGTTTAGGAAGCTATCATTACGCAATCAGGTTTTAATGATAACTCAAAATGAAAGTTGATAAGTAGGGAATAAATGGTTCCATATAGCTAGATCAAATCAAAACATGAGAATAACGGGAAAGAAATCGATTTAAGAATTTACATGCGTCAAGCTTGGAATCAAAATCAACCTAAAACGATCGGGTCTTCTTTTAAGTTCAGAGATCATGCTTTGGCTTAATAGGTCAAACACTAACATTGTTTCAGCCGTTAAGTTACTACATGCTTCTCGTCACTTGATTACAACCATGGTAAGTGAAGATCAAGAAATAAGAATAGTCATCAAGGTGTGGTTTTCACTCCTAACTTGATGATGTATTCCCAAGATATGACCATTAACTTACCAATCAAAAAGTTCGATCCCAACTCATTGTTGAGGATCTACAGAAATAAGACGAGGTAACTCACCATTAAGGTAAGGAAGTCACTCCTATCTTAACGATGAAGTTTTACAAAAACAAAATATAACAGGATGAACTTCTTCATCAAAATCCGGAATTCACTCATACTTTGATGAGATCGTTTCATTTGAGAGTATACAATCCATAAAAATGAAATTATCATCAAGGTATGGAATTCACGCCTATCTTGATGATTGAGCTTCATAATAACAAGAAAACAATCGAGGATTAACATTTGCCACCAAAGTACGGGTTTCCAATCCTATTTTGGTGAGATCGTGTCACTTGTGAAATGCCATTCCAAAGAAAATATTGAAGTCAATCCTCAAGATAAGGTAATCACCCTAATCCAGAGGATGAAATTTCATAAAACACACAATTAGAAACCATTTATCGATACAAATAGAGAATCATCAAAATAAGGGAATCACCCCTGTTTTGATGAGTTAGAATTGTTTAGGAGGTACGAGTGTTCTTAGTTATAGATTGACTTACAAACTCTCGCATCTCCCACAGTGCAGATGGTTCAAAGTTTGACTTAACGACGAGAGGAAAAGGATATCACTTAGAATTTCAGAAAATTTCAAGTTACATCAATGTAACAAAAGGAAAATCATGCTTACAAAATTTAAGGTCAATGTTCGAGGTAACAGGATTTGTTATGATGTTCAAATCTTGGATAATTAAAATCAGGAAGACGAAATCAAGGATAAAATGATTCGACATCACAATGAGATGTGAACATTCGATTCACAATCGAAAGGAAAATACAAGGACTTCCCAAGATATGAGGTCAACCATAACCTTGTTAAAGACACGCGTACTTATAAGTAATCTCTCATCTCAAGGGTTTCGAGTCAAGTAAACGGATTCAATGATCGAATCAAATCACTATTTACACTTTGCTTAGACAAAGTATCCAACGATGTAGGAATTTCATCTACAGCATTGCATGTTCTTAGTTATGGGACACATTCTTAAGAAGACTTGAGAACCATAGGTAACGGTTTAAAGTTTTAAAGACATATGGTTTAGATTCCCAATATCTTTAGGTATATTAAAATCCATGTTCACGTTGGTCAAGGTATAGAAATAGTTACATGAAACGTTGAGTTCAATACCGTTACATGTTACACGTTGAGCGTTTAAACGTAAGAGTTGAAATGTAGGATGAGTTCAATATTAACAGGATCATTATTTAGGTTAAGAATGAGAAGATATTAAAACTTTGATAATAAACTAGTTAAAGGATTCAATGATTTTTTTAAGATACAAAGGATGGTTCCATTTGGTAACGCATTACCATTTGGAATCGTTGACACGTCAAGGTAAATTGACTCATTTGCCTTAGAGATTTGTGTATTTTGACCATAGTTTATCACTCATCCCAGAAATCCCCAGGTAGCGTAACGGTTCCCTCAATGAGATTTATACGAATACGCTTGCCTTAGCCCGAGGGCTTTTTGCCAGGAAATCCAGAATACAGGTGTCTATGTGTCACACAATATTTCTTAGGTTCATGAAATCAAAACCTTGATGAGATTTATATAGATTAGACATAACGTCTAAAGATCCAAGTCATAAGCATAAGTATACGATTCCACGTGTCGTTGAGAATAAGTTTAGGAAGTTCATTTATCGAGGAGAGTCAAAAGTCAAAGTTAAGTTTAGGGAGTCTAAGTTTTTAAGCATACATAAGGTAATCCTATGCTAAGGCATCAAATTGCACAAAAGGCATAGCATTATGTAGCATTTCAAACAATATGTGAGCACAAAAGTATAAAGATCTTTCTATGAGGTTCATGCAACTATAGTCTAGGTTACCATTTCTAATAACCTAAATCCCTATAGTTATGGGCTCTGATACCAATCTGTCACACCCCAACCTTGACGGCGGAATCGTCGAGGCGTGAGAGTTACGATTGTTCACAGCCACATAACGCTATGTTAAAATGTAAATATTCAAATTTATAGTTTCAATAGGAATTATAACATAAGTCTCAATCATGAAATACATTCAAGCAAATATCAAACATAACATAACATTTCATTTATTTAACTAGGTCCACATCCTAGTTTTATTGCAAGCTTCAAAAGACCACTTTAAACTCGGGGGTTACCTGAAACATGATAAAAATAAAAGGTCAACTAAAAATAGTTGGTGAGTTTCCCAAGTTTTCATACATAATATGAAAAGATTATAAGTAGCAATTCATGTCATAGGTTATAAGCTAGTAAGGTTATAGAACACATATCTTCACAATCAAACCTCGACTTGATTACAAGTATATAAGATTGGCTAAGTGTATTTGGTTCCCTAGTGCACAAGCATACGGCTCCTAGGAGTCGGCAATGCATCGACTTTAGCACCAAATAGGCTTGTCAGGCCCAAAGATCTAAGACGTCGCCAGGCTAGCAATAGTTAATGATTGTAACAAACTATGTATCTCATATAATCACTTACAACATACAAATAACCATGACAAGATATAAAGATGAATTGCAAGTGCTTTACAAGTCTCAAACGTTTATAAGTGTGTAATGAATAAGTATCATGTTTCACCCCAAAATGGTGTGAAATAAAGTAAAAGGGGGCAAGAAAAACTCACTTGTCAAATAAGTATATAATGACGATTAATAAGAATAATAGTAGGCGTCGTTCCAACGTGAATCGTTACAAGGCACCTAAATATGTAAATATATATTCACAAGGTTAAAGTCTTAATAATAAGCTTTAATGTTTTAACGTGAACTAGGGTTTCAATTGGAATTGTGAGGTTGTCGAGTAATTAATTAATTTTATAAAGTAATTATTCGCGTTTCGATCCATTAGGAGAATTTCATATATGTGTTTTAGTATTTAAGAATGAATTTAAGTATAAAATTGATAAGGTTTAATATATATAAAACTTTATAATTATTTAAAATTAATTGGAATAACGTTTTGATTAGTAACGAATTATTAATCTAACCCTTAGTTAGTATATTTTATAAGAGAATAATATTTTAGAATGATTTATGAAATTATAAAATATATAATTTCTACAAACTTTTGTTATTTATTATTTGAGACAAATAATTATTCATATTTGAAATAATAATAATTAATACTAACACGTGAAAATAATCCAATTGTAAAGTTTTGTTAAGATAAACAACTTTGAAGTCTATCTTATAAATTATTTAACTAGTTTCATTATTGGTTTTAATAAAATAAAATAAATATTAAGATATTATAAGAATTAAATTTGCAGAAATTGGTTGGATGTAAAGAAAAATATTTAAAGTTTATAAAACGGGTTTCAAAAATTTTTAGAATTTTTATACAATTTTAAGGATTTTTCCGAATTTTTTAGAGCTTTAAAAAACTTTAAAAAATGTTTGAGGTAGCCGGGGTCGAACCCGGGACCTCAAGAATAGCATGGGGCGTAGGAACCAGCAAACCAAGGCTGCAGCCGCAGTTAGAATCTGGTTTTAATTGTTTATAAGCTGGCTTAACCCAATTTCCCCAATTCCACTATGAACCCAAGATCGGGTGGATCCAAATTGAAGTTCAATTCGATATGGAATGCTCCTGAAATCATGGGGCTTTTGTTCCCCATGAAAATCGAGTATGTGAGTGTGTAGAATTTACCCTATGATGATGAATTGATGATGATTGATGATGAACTGGACAAGAGCAGATCGCGGTCGATATGAAGATCGATGAGTGGCCAATTCTTGATGAAAATCCAATTAATTTCACAGAGAGCTTCGCATGATGATCTTGATTAAAAGCCCTTATCCAATTTAGTTAAAAGCGATCGAAAGTTGGGTTTTTAAGGAGTGCAGGTCGCGGCAGGAGAAAGAATCGAATTTGATGAATGGGGGTGTTTCAGATGCAATTCGAAGTTGTAGTTGATTGGGAACATTTGTAGCATTGTTTAGGTGTGTTTAATTCGATTATTGTTGTGTGGTTAGTGCGATCTGTATCTGTAAAAAGGCTGACAAGAACGTGGATCGGTTAGATCGCACCACTAACTGAATTTTTTAAATTATTATGGGTGTCGGCTCGAATCTTGTTCCAGAACGGTCGGTAGCTTTTGATTGAGTTTAAACCGGGTGTTTTGGATGTTTGGTTCTCCGGAGGTAAGTGCAGGATCGATTTCGGGTGGTTTCTCTCTCAACTCACTGTGAATCAACACTCGGCAAGCAGTCTTTAGGAAGAGTTGATCACAATATAACAAGTAACAAGCAGTAAGAAAATTAACACAGCAAGTAATTTTCAAGGTACTTTTATATATTGCTTCTCAACTCAAAGGATTACAAGACACTTGGACTCAAATCGCTTATGTAAAGAGTTACAAGGAGAAGATATATATAATACTACCTACAGCCGGGAATACTTTGATTCCAGCTGGACACCTCTAACCTTACATCTATACTACAAGACTCTAGGTGAGGTCTTTCAGACATTTTGCATGCCTGAGAGTGGGTAGTCAGGACATGTCCCTGACTTACCCATGCTGCCAACTAAGGTTGGTAACATGTACTATCATCAAAAGGTGAGCAGTAGAATAAAGTATGGTCAACAATATGGCTTTCGAGGAAAAACCCATGCTGTGTCAGAGGTCCGCATGCGGACTGACAAGGACCATACTTTTATCTGCTGGACTTAGCATTGTCTTCCGAAGGATAACGTGCTTCGGAAGTATAACTTCTTTCCGAAGGCACTTACACTTCGGAAGACTGCTTCTTCCGAAGCTTGGAGTCTTCTTTGTCTTCGGAAGCAGACTTTGTCTTCAGCTCTTTCATCAGACTTTGTCTTCGGAAGCTTTCAGATTTGTCTTCGGCTCTTTCATCAGACTGTCTTCGGAAGCTTTCAGACTTTGTCTTCAGCTCTTTCATCAGACTTTGTCTTCGGAAGCTTTCAGACTTTGTCTTCAGCTCTTTCATCAGACTTTGTCTTCGGAAGATATCTTCAGCTGTTGGCTTCAGTTGTTGTCATCAGCAGTTGACTTCAGCTTTTGCCTTCAGAAGATATCTTCAGCTGTTGTTCCTTAGACTCTCGGAAGATCTCTTGCTTGACTTCGGAAGCCCTTTGATGTAGTACCAAAAGTGACTATGAAGTGAATTTGGTTGCACCAGCCTTATCATGATCTAACAAACTCCCCCTAGGCTGATGCTACCACCAAACTTCACTTCTCTCTTCTTCTCAAAGTTCTCAGCACCAAGGAAAGCAGGTGTTTATCAGTATCTTCATTCTTTCCTGCTGTGATGCTGAGAATCTTGTACAATCCTTGGTAGACAGCACCTCTACTCTGTCACCTTGGATTATATGTACCCTCTGTTGTGGCCCTCTGAAAAGAGTTAGTTGATGGGAAGTATAGTCATATTCCCATCGAACTATTGGTTCCAATTCAGGACCTTCCACCATCTGTAGAAAGGCTGTGCCTTTGGTGGTTGATCTTTCCTTGTCTTCCACTCTTTTCAGCTTCAACTCTTCTTCAATCTTGGCTCTTCGACTTCGTTCAGCCAAGTGGAGACCGCTGATGTAATTTCTTATATGTGCAGCAGTCTCAGAGTTGGAGGGATTGGAGAATGGCTTCTCTGCAAGCTCAGCAAGATCAAATCTGCTGAGATGCAGTAGAGAAGTGGCATTGAGCCTGTTGATTTCACCATTCTCTCTTTCCACAACAAAGTTGTGAGAAGGTTCATCGAACCTCCACTGGATTATAGCATTTCTAGGCCCAGGAGATTGACCAGAAATCCTGTCCTCTTTCCTGGTATCCAGCAGAGTCACCAGTCTTCTTCTTAGTCTCTTCTCCTCAGCATTGAGGGTATCGGAGTTGAGACCAAGAAGTCTTGCAGCCTGGCCCAAGGTTTCTCTAGGCAATTCAAGAAATTGGCCTAGGGTGAGGGAGCTTGAAGAGTTGTCAACATAGGTGATGTTGATAACCTCTCCCTCATAGGAGATACTGCTCAAAGTAGTGCAATTGATGAGCTTTGTCTTGAACTCCTTAATTTCCTCAAAGGAGAAATGTTTAGGAGGCTGAGAGGATGGTCTTGGTTGTTGTTGGGTAGGCTTAGGTTTAGTGGGTTTGGGTTGAGTCTTGGGTTTTAGGATGGGTAGTTTGGGTGGTTGAGGTGATGTGGTAGGTTTGGGTAGAGTTGTGGGTTGAGGGGTGAAGGTTTCATCAGTGGGTTCAGGTTTGATGGGAAAAGGGTTGGTTCTGGTGTGGGTTGTGGCTGTGGTTGAGTGGCTGGGGTGAAAACCATTCCCTTCATCCTCCTGTACATCTCCTTCCTTTTCCCCAAACGGATGTCAGCTTTGATTTCACTGACTATCCGCTGGAGTGTCCTTTCGGACATAGGTCCCACTTGCCTACCAGAGAAACCATGTGCCGGAGATAGTCCTTCATCCAGGCTTTGTCAGTTGACTTCTTGGTGGCAGTGACCTCCTTCTCTTCCTCCCTCTTCCTCTTCACCTTTAGCTTCTCCCTAGCAGCCTTCTTCCTTTCCTTCTCCATTTGATCCTGCTCTTATTGTGGAGCAGCAGGATCATGTCATTGTCATGTGGAGACAGTTCAGAAGACTGAAGCCTCTTGAGAGTAGGAATTTGATCCTTCCTCTCTCAGCTTCAGGGCTGCCTCCCTCTGTTCTTCCTCTGCCTTCTCCAAGGCCAACCTGGCTTCCCTTTCTTGTTGTAGCCTGGTTGACCTCTCCAAAGTCACCAACTCCTCTAGTGGTAGCAGGAGTATTCCTCATTGACAGCTCCAAGACTGATGAGCTGGTCAATGAGTGCTGTTCTTCTCTTCAGGTTGATTTCTTCCTGATTGGCTGCAGCTGCCTTAGAGTGGCAGCTAGCACCTTTTCAGTTGGAAACCTCCCTTTCTTTTTAGCCTTCTCAATCCTTTCCTCCTCCTGAAGCTCTTCCGCAGTCAGTTTTCTTTTGCCTTTGTCTTTGATGGTGCTTGACTGTGGTGGTTCTTGAATGGAGGGTTGTGATTGAGATAGAAGTTCAGCTGGTGCTTGGATTGGAGGAGTTTCAGAAGTGTCCTCCCTGCCCACCTCGGATGCTATGTCAGCAATGACATCTGTGATGGTCAGCTCCTCGGACATCTGAAACAAGCCTTCCGCAGCTTCTATTTCGGCTTCGGAAGATTTTTCTTGTTCTTCCGAGGCTTTCATATAGGCTTCGGAAGCTTCAGTTTGAGCTTCGGAAGATGAGACTGCTGCAAATTCTGTCCCATCTGTTTCAGTTGCTGGGCCATCAGTCCCCATTTCCCCTTCGAAGCTAATCTCAGGTTCCATGAAGACCTTAGGTTGACCAACTTCTTCCACAGTGGTAGAAGGTGCAGTCAGTCTTTGAAGCTCCTCAGCCCCAAAGTAAGCAAGTGTGGTGTCGGGGCTGGGCTGTTCTAGGGATGATCTCAATACAAACTTTGTGAAAAGTCTGTAGAGATCTTGAAGCATCCTTGAGTCAATCTCCAGAAAGGGTTGAGATGACTCAGGTAGTGTGATTAGTTGGGTGGAAATGAATTGGGTCTGTGGTTCCATAGGTGTTTGTCTCTGAACTTTCTCCCCCTTTTTGGTAGCATCATCTTGAGAGCTAGATGAGCTAGAGGAAGAAGTCATTGAGACCTGAATTGGTACATGCCTAACAGACCTCTCCGTCTGTTTCTCAGCTAGTTGAGCCTTGAGAGAGTTAATCTCAAGTTGCTGAGTGGCAGTCCTTGATTCTAAGATCCTCACCTGTGATTCCAGGTTGGAGACCTTAGAAAGCAAGTACTGAAGTGTTAGTTGCATACTACCCTCATCTTCATAAGAAGAATCACGGGGAGATGAGATAACATACCTAGTATGCTCACTCTCACCACCAGATGTGGTTTCTTGGCACCCTGGTTTCCTTTGCTCAGAGTCATCTCTTTCAGAGATGTCAATGGGCAAAGTTGCCGTAGACTCAGTCCTAATGATGTTACCACTGTCCTGAGAGCTCAGTGAGAAACTCTGAGTAGTGGCAGCTGAGTCTACATGAGTCCCCTCCACATCAGTGGGACTCACCTCAGTAGCTGGCTGCTGATGGGGGCTAGAGACAAGGGATCCCTCCTGGCTCTGTTGATCTCTCAGTGGGTGATTTAGATCAACTTCATGGCCATGGAGAGATGTAATCTCTTCATCAGTTCGGAGTAAAAGGTCAGTGAAAGAGAGGGTGGTTAGTCCTACTGACCCGGGACTTAGATCAATGTCTACAGGCATTGAGCCTTTGGTGGGGCTGTCCCTAGAAGGCTGCACAGGGGAGTGTAGAGACTCACCCTGTGGGCTAAAGGCTTGGGGTTCGGGCTCGGGGGTTTGAGACTGAGGAGGCTCAAAACCCACATTGAGGTCAAATGTGAAGGATGGTGTGACCTCGGACTGAGTGGGAGCCCATGATTCCACTCTAGTCCTTTCGGTGTGAACAGGAGGAGCTTGTTCAATCAGAGTAGATTGAACAAGGGTTCGTTTGGGGCGTCTTGATAGGTGGCTTTGATGGGTAAAGAAGGTTTGGTATTGTGGTGGATGGTTGCTGGTGTGGGTTCATCACCTGTGGGGATAACAGGGATGTCACCAGGAGCTATGCGCTCAGTCATCGCTGGAGGTAATGGAGTGTACCGTCCAGTGAAGTTGGTGGACATCTTCTTCAGGATTTTGAAGATGGTAGGCCTCATATGTGGAACAGGAAGAGCAGCTGCGCAGACAAGCTTGCTTGGTTCCATCTCACAGTTGATATATGTTGAAGAAATCGGGATACATGAAGAATGTATCTCTGCTCAGATTGGCGATTAGGTTATTCAACACAAATCGTGAGTAGTTGAATCTGAGGCCTCTCACCAACCCATGAACTAGGCATCCTAGTTCATATGGGATTTGATCCCAACCCCCTGATTTGTTGGAGAGGCAGTGTAGAACGATGTGCAGCAAGAACTTCCAATGGTAAGAGAAATTTAACTTGTATACCGTAGATCTACTGACATCGCCTCCATATCCCATGAGGATATAGGTGCCTTCCAAGTCTTCCTTGGGGAACTCAGTAGGAGCCCCATCATCGTGAAGCTCGAGATGCTCCCTGATGATCTGTTCATTGATGACCAACTCTTGGCCACAAACTCGGGTTCTCAGGACTCGAACCCCATTCAGTACTGCAGTTTCACCATTGCTCCAAAATTCTGACATATGGTTGGAGTATACGGTGGGGTTAACTGTTAGTGCAGTGAGATAGGTGGATTCGGTGAGAAAGTTGATGATTTGGGTGAAGTCGGCATCCCTTGACGAGTCAAGTAATGCGACTTGATTGTGCTGAGGGTTTAGCGCCATTGGAGAAAAGGTAAGCTTCAAATTTTGAGTGAGATTGAGGATTTTACAGTGAAGGGAATAGTTAGGGCTGTAAAGTGGTAAAAGAAGATGAATTTGATCAGTCAAGATTATTTAAAAGGGGGTGAACAGTGGTAGAGGCGGTGATAGGGTAACTGGGGGTACTGTGGATGGTATGGTGGGTTTACTGCGGAGAAATGATGTTGGCGGCAGGGATAATTTTAAATAATCTGACCATCAAGTACAAAAATTTTTACTTTTTACAGAGTGGGGCCCAAAAGATATCCGTTACATATAGAATCTTAACTTCCGAAGGTAAAACATTTCCGAAGGTAATTTTCTTCTGAAGGCAATTTCTCTTCCGAAGCAGGATATTGTTTCCGAAGGTAAGATTGTCCTTTGAAGGAACTTTATCTTCCGAAGCAAGGCATTGCTTCCTAAGGTAAAGTTGTCTTTCCGAATGGAGAGTTGTATAAGTTTCGGAAGTAGATCTGATATAAAATCAATCGCTTCTTCCGAGACCACAAACTCTTCCGAGAAGAAAATTTCCATTGAGGAATTTGGCTTCGGAAGATATTCAAGGATATCTTCCGAGAGTTAATTCCTCTTCGGAAGGAATTTACACTTGGAATAGTTAAAGATCTTTTGTAACAGGGCTTAAATTGTATTGACACAAGACATTACTCATTTAAAAAGGTTTTTCAAAAGAGGTAGTTATTCAATGTTTATCATCCCAACTGCTGATATGAGATACTTAAATCTTTGTTCATCAAATGCCTTTGTGAACAAATCAGCATATTGTTCATTTGAGTCAACTTTGATTAACTTTATCAGCTGTTTCTCATGAATATCTCTAATGAATGATACCTGATATCAATGTGTTTTGTCTTGGAGTGCTTCACTGGATTCTCAGTAATGGAGATAGCACTGTTGTTGTCAATATGGATAGGAGTAGTCATGAAGTTGAACCCATAGTCTAACATCTGATTTTGAATCCATAGCAGTTGAGCACAGCAGCTAGCAGCAGCGATGTATTCAGCTTCAGCAGTTGATGTAGAGACACAGGATTGTTTCTTGCATTGCCATGAGATAATCCTTCCACCAAGAAATTGACATCCTCCTGATGTTGATTTCTTGTCAATGTTGCAGCCACCATAGTCACTGTCAGAGTATCCATAGAGATTGAAATCACTATTTCTTGGATACCAGAGACCTAGTTTAGGTGCTCCTTTGAGGTATCTGAGGATTCTCTTTGCAGCAGCTAGGTGAGACACCTTTGGAGCAGCCTGATATCTTGCACAAATGCATGTGGCAAACATGATATCTGGTCTACTCGCAGTAAGATACATCAGAGAACCAATGATTGCTCTATACTGATGTTGATCAGTATCCTCCCCTCAAGGTCAGGGCAAAGATTATGGTTTCTGGGTATGGGTGTCTTGGCTGGTTTACAATCCTTCATTTCAAATCTTTCTAAGATGTCAGAGACATACTTAGATTGACTTATGAAGAACCTTCCTTCATCTGTTTCACCTGGATCCCAAGGAAAAAGTCCATTTTTCCCATGGAACTCATCTCAAACTTCTGCTTCATAATGCTTTCAAAGTCCTTGCACATTTGGTCGTTTGAAGAACCAAATATGATGTCATCAACATAGACTTGTACAAGCAAAATGTCTTCTCCACTCTTTCTGATGAAAAGAGTCTTGTCAATGGTGCCTCTTGTGTATCCATTCTTCAGGAGAAACTGAGACAAGGTCTCATACCACAGCCTAGGTGCTTGGTGCAGCCCATATAGAGCTTTATCCAACTTGCACACGTAGTTGGGGTGCTGTGGGTCTTCAAATCCTGGAGGTTGACACACATAGATTTCCCTATCTATATCCCCATATAGAAAAGCACACTTGACATCAAGTTGGTAGACTGTGAAGTTCTTGGATGCAGCATAAGCAAGGAAGATCCTAACTGCCTCAAGTCTTGCAACAGGTGCAAAGACATCAGTATAATCGATTCCTTCCTCCTGGGTGTATCCTTGAACTACTAGTCTTGCCTTGTTCTTGATAATCAAGCCTCTATCATCTTTCTTGTTCCTGAATACCCATTTAGTGCCTATGGGTACTTGACCAGATGGTAGTGGGCATAGATTCCAGACCTTTTGTCTTCTGAATTGAAGCAGCTCCTCCTGCATCGATTCAACCCAACTACTATCTTTTAAGGCATCTTCTACCTTCTTTGGTTCCATCTGAGACAAGAAGCATGAGTACAAGCAGACATTCCCATGATGAGTCTGTCTTCTTGTTCTCACACCCTCAGAGACATCCCCTATGATGTTCTCAGTTGGATGAGTGTTGTGAATCCTAAGACGAGGAATCACTTCCAGTTGCAGAGATAAGTCCAAGTTAGACATATTCTGATCAGGAACTGGATCACTCTGTCCACTGCTGTTTCAGAGTCATTCAATGAGGACTGATTGAATGATTGAGAAACATCATCAATGGTTGGTTGTGAAGTAGTATTAACAGTTGCCTGTTCCTTCAGAATACCACCTCCCTCAACCTGGTGTTGTAATGGATCACCTGAAGAACTTTGAGGTTGATCAAGTGATTCACTTATTGAAGCTTCACTATTTCTTGAGATATTTACACTCTCAGATCTATGATAGTTGAAGCTTGCTGCCTTTCAGCTCTTGGAGAATTTGGAAGAGGTCTGGGAAGCTCATATAGTTGTCCTGCATCAGTTTGAGCACCTGTTCCAGCTGAAACATTCTCACAAGATGGTTTAGAATAGTTTGGAAACAATTCTAAATCAAATATATACTCAGGTCCATTCCCCCTAACACAAGGAGTGTGCTCATTAACAACTATGTTGGATGACTCCTCAAATTGTTGATTCTTGATATTGTATACTCTATAAGCTTTGGAGCTAGAAGAGTATCCAATAAAGATAGCATCATCCGACTTCTCAGCAAACTTTGCCAAGTTGTCCTTTGTGTTAAGTATGGTACACCTGCAGCCAAAGGACCTTAGAAAGCCAATGAACGGTGGCCTCTTGTTCCATAACTCATAAGGGTTTTCCATGGGGCTTTACTACAAGAACCCTGTTCTGCACATAGCATGCAGTGCTGACTGCCTCTGCCCAGAATGTTAGAGGCAGCTTTGAATCAGCTAACATGGTCCGAGCAGCCTCAATAAGTGTCCTGTTCCTCCTCTCAGCAACACCGTTTTGTTGAGGAGTTCTGGGAGCACTATATTGTCTGGCAATCCCTTTTGAGTCACAGAATGAGTCAAGAACGAAGTTCTTAAACTCAATCCCTTGATCACTTCTAATAATCTTGACCTTGTGATCAATTTGATTTTCTATTTTAAGAATAAAAGATTTTAAAGTTTCAGCAGTTTCATCTTTACTTCTTAAAAAGAATACCCATGTAAATCTTGTAAAATCATCAACGATCACAAGGCAGTATGATTTCCTTCCAATGCTCATTATACTTGTGGGACCAAAGAGATCCATGTGCAATAAGTGTAATGGAGTAGTGATAGAGTTAACACATTTGGATTTATGAGATGATCTGTGTTGTTTCCCTTTCAGGCATGCAACACAGTTATCTTTGCAGAAAAATTCCTTTTTAGGCAGACCATGTACCAAGTTATTTTTAACCAATTTATTCATTGTTTTAAAATTCACATGACACATGCGTTTATGCCATAGTGTTGACTCATCACTATCAGCTTTGGAAAGAAAGCATGATACTTCACCCATAGGAGAAGCCTTGTTCATATCTAGCTTGTACATGTCCCCTTTCCTGGGAGATCTGAGAAGCACCAATTCCGGAGGAATTGTCATCCCTGGTCTGAGGATAATGCACTCATGTTCTGTAAAAAGCATTTGATGCTTCTGGTCACAGAATTGAGAAACACTTAACAGATTGTGTTCAAGCTGTTTGACAAAGTGAACTTTGTCAATGTTTATTCTGCCGTTGGATATACTTCCTCTGCCCGAAATATATCCTCCAGCCTCACCTCCAAATTGGACAGGCCCTCCATCAAAGTTCTGGAATTGTTGAAGGAGAGATCTGTTCCCTGTCATGTGCTGGAGCATCCACTATCTACAATCCAGATTGTTGTTCTTGTCAAATGGATGTCCCTGCACATAAGATGAGATGGTTAGTTTTGTTTGGAAGCCCAATCCTTACAGGTCTCGGGCCCTTCCAAAGATAGTGACATAATTGAACCAAAAGATATGCAATGGGGTTCAATAGAGGTCGTTGATGAAGAAGAGGTTTGGGCTGCAGCATCTTCCTTGATCTTCCAATCCATCCTTTGGTTGATCTTTGAAGATGAGCTTGTTGAAGCTTTTGCAGCATGGTCTTCTTCCGAAGCTTCTCTCTTTTCGGAAGAAGATTTTCACCACCTTTTCTTCCGAAGTAGTCTTCTTCTGAGATGGTTTCAAGGGACCCTTCTTGTTCTTCCGAACCTTAGAAGGTTTGGCTTCCGAAGCCACTTTCCCTTCGGAAAAGCAGTTTCTTCCGAAAGCAACTTGGCTTCCGAGACCAACTTTCCCTTTTTCATCATTTGGACCTTTTGAAGTGGTCCAACTGAGAAACCTTCTCTGACTACTTCTTTTCTAACATTATTTGCATAATGTGTGCTTGCTGGATTGTAGTAACAATCTTTAGCCATGTGGTTGTGCAGACCACACATTATGCATGCAATGCTAGTCTTCTGGGAACTTGCAGGTTGCTGTTTCTTTCGTTTCTTCTCTTCATCAGCAACTTTCCCTTTTAACTTCTGATCCTTCGGTAGGACAGGAGTGCTGGTACTACACTCCTTTCCTGAATCAGGAGTACCTACCACTTGAAATCCGGCAGAAATGAAGACACCCTTTTGCTTAGGGTTGATCTTAAGCTTGGACTCTGCAACCTTCTTAGCAGTCCTTCTAGCAGCTTTAGCTCTGCTTCTTCTTGCCTTGGTGGTTAGGATTTGGTCATCACAGGTGGAGATGGGTGTATCCTCCTGTTTCTCCCCTGTGGAGGCCACTATTTTTGCTTCATCCTCTAGTTCCAATGGAGAAGGGTCAGCAGTTGGAACCTCTTGCTCTTCAGTACCACATCTAGGTAGTCTAATAGACTCATAAGAGTGTGGTGGAGCTATTTCACTGGTTCCCAACCCTTCTTTGTTTTGATAAAACATTTTGGAATGAGAGGTTGATGCAAGAATAGTTTGGAAGCTTTGCTCAGCAATAGCTTGCTTCCTGGCTGAGCCTCAGCTGTGACTAACTGGGCTTGAGCCTCAGAAAGTTTGGAGATTAGATCTTTGATTTGAGTCTTATAATTAGTCTTTTCATGTTTTAAAAGAGACACAGTTTTCTCTAACTCATCAATTTTCTTTTGATAGTCAGATTCAGCTCTTTTAAAGTCAGATTTCAGCACATTTAAAGACTCAACCTCAGATCTGATTTCCGAAATGTAATCCTTATAAAGTTTAACTTTAGCAATACAGGCAGCAGTACAAAGATGTTCATATACCTGATCATCATCTGTTCCGGCCATGAGTGCTTGAGCGGGAGTCACATCCTGTACCATGAAGCTCCAGTCAACTTCCTGAGCAACAGCAGCTGTTTCAGTTGACTTTTCTTCATGCTTGGGGGCAGTGGGATGTGTGGAGGCCTGTGGGGTTCCCGGGTTGTTCTTGGGAGCCTTGCATTCCCTAGCAAAGTGACCAAGTTGGTTGCAGTTGTAGCACCTTGCTTTGCTCTTATCAAACCCAAACTTGCTGTTGACTGGGTTTTGAGGGAATTGCCTTCCAGTTCTCTTGAAGAACTTCTTCGCTCTGTAAGTTAAAAGAGCCATCTGCTGGACAATATCCATGTACTCCACATCATCTGGATTGAAGCACTCAAGATCATCAAAGCAGTATTGAAAATCACCAGAGTGTCCACTTCCAGAGACAAAGGCACAACCTTCCTGAAAGGAGTTGTGTTGAACCTTTGAGACTTTGGAGTCTCAGGTAGAGTAATGAAGGGTCCAGTATGTGAGTTGTCAGGGTAGCATAGCAAGGGATGCTGTGATTCTATGCTTTCCCTTTCAACCACATGAAGGGCTGAACTCAGTTGGTTATTGGAGTGATCAGAGGAGTTCTGCATGTTCATCTCCATCTGAAATGCACTTAGGATACCATACAACTCTGTAAGAGAAAGAGTCTTAAGGTCCGAAGTTCTCTTGATGACAACACAGTAGTGAGTCCATAGTTTAGGAAGAGAAGACATGAACTTCCTAACTATGTCTCTGTTCTCAAGAGCTACTCCAATATCCGCCAGAGTATCTACTAGCTCAACATACCTGAAGTATTGTTGAGTCAAGGTCTCACCAGCCTTGAAAGTAAAGTTCTCAAACTGCTGCTTCAAGAGATCTTTCTTGTTCTCTTGAGTTTCCTTGGATCCCTCATACATCAGCTTCAAAGCTTCCCATAAATCTTTAGCAGTCTTGCACTTCTTGAAGCGTCTGTAGACGGAGTTGGGGAGAGCAGTTTGGAGACAAGTCATAGCCCTTTGATCTAGCTCTATTCTCTTTCTATCTTCCTCTGAGTAATCGTCAACATCTTTTGGAATGATGCGATTACCAGTGGCAGATGTAGTGCTTGGTATGAAAGGACCATTGACAATGGAGTCCCACATCCTTGAATCTTGACACTTGATGAAGCCTTCCATCCTGATACACCATGTGTCAAAGTCTTCAGGGGTGATCATGGGGGACTTGGTCAAGGTACCAGTTTCCATATCAGCCTTGGAGAGAGCAGCCATTTGAGTGAGTGGATTGTGGTGAGGAGTGAAAAACAGGTTGATTAGGATGGTAAGATCTCACAATCAAGAGCCTGGAGCTCTGATACCAATTGCAGGATCGATTTCGGGTGGTTTCTCTCTCAACTCACTGTGAATCAACACTCGGCAAGCAGTCTTTAGGAAGAGTTGATCACAATATAACAAGTAACAAGCAGTAAGAAAATTAACACAGCAAGTAATTTTCAAGGTACTTTTATATATTGCTTCTCAACTCAAAGGATTACAAGACACTTGGACTCAAATCGCTTATGTAAAGAGTTACAAGGAGAAGATATATATAATACTACCTACAGCCGGGAATACTTTGATTCCAGCTGGACACCTCTAACCTTACATCTATACTACAAGACTCTAGGTGAGGTCTTTCAGACATTTTGCATGCCTGAGAGTGGGTAGTCAGGACATGTCCCTGACTTACCCATGCTGCCAACTAAGGTTGGTAACATGTACTATCATCAAAAGGTGAGCAGTAGAATAAAGTATGGTCAACAATATGGCTTTCGAGGAAAACCCATGCTGTGTCAGAGGTCCGCATGCGGACTGACAAGGACCATACTTTTATCTGCTGGACTTAGCATTGTCTTCCGAAGGATAACGTGCTTCGGAAGTATAACTTCTTTCCGAAGGCACTTACACTTCGGAAGACTGCTTCTTCCGAAGCTTGGAGTCTTCTTTGTCTTCGGAAGCAGACTTTGTCTTCAGCTCTTTCATCAGACTTTGTCTTCGGAAGCTTTCAGATTTTGTCTTCGGCTCTTTCATCAGACTGTCTTCGGAAGCTTTCAGACTTTGTCTTCAGCTCTTTCATCAGACTTTGTCTTCGGAAGCTTTCAGACTTTGTCTTCAGCTCTTTCATCAGACTTTGTCTTCGGAAGATATCTTCAGCTGTTGGCTTCAGTTGTTGTCATCAGCAGTTGACTTCAGCTTTTGCCTTCAGAAGATATCTTCAGCTGTTGTTCCTTAGACTCTCGGAAGATCTCTTGCTTGACTTCGGAAGCCCTTTGATGTAGTACCAAAAGTGACTATGAAGTGAATTTGGTTGCACCAGCCTTATCATGATCTAACAGTAAGGCCGGTCCGGTGACCGGAAACGAACGGGAAAGGGAAGGGGTTTTAAGAAATTACAGAATGGTCCCTGAGGTTTACTAAGTTTATTATTTCATGTTTAAACCTTCCAAAATAGTTTTCAAAATTACAAACTAGCCCCTGGACTTATCAAATCCCATTTAATAAATTTTATAAATAATTATTATTAATAATAATATTTTCATTATTATTATTATCATTATTATATTATTATTATTATTATTACTATTATTGTTATTATTATTATAATTATTATTATTATTATTATTGTCATTTTTTTTTAACTATCGTAAAATGACGGATTTTACAACATGTTTCAGGAAACACGCATGTTTGAAGTCAACTCTTGAAGCTTGCAATAAACTAGGATTTGGACCTAGTTAAAAGAATAAAGTGCTTATGTTATGTTATGTTTTGTTTAAAACTATTTCATGATTTAGCCTTATGATTGTATCTTCATTTGAAACATATAATAATATTATTTTCATTTAAAGCTAGCGTTATGTGGTTGTGAACAATCTTAACACTCACATCTCGACGTTTCCGCCGTTAAGGTTGGGTGTGACAAATTGGTATCAGAGCCCATAACTACAGGGATTTAGGTTTTGGAAATGGTGATCTAGACTATAGTGTATGCATGAACCTTATAAAATCATATTTCAATTCTTTTAAAGATATATGGTATGCATGCTACATAATATTATGTCTTCTTATGTGCAACTTGATGCCTTAGCATATGATTGCCATATGTATGTTTAAACTTTGTATTGTCCCCCCTAGACTTATCTTTGACTCTTCGATTCTCCCGACAAATGAAACTTCCTAAACTTATTCTTGGCGACATGTGGAATCTACACTTATTATCGTGGGTTAATTCCTTAGACTCTATGTCTAATCTATGAGATTCTCAACAAGGTTTTGATTTCCTGAACCTAAGAAATTTGTGTGTCACGTAGACACCTGTATTCTGGATTTCCTGGCAAAAGGTCTTCGGGCTAAGCCAAGCATATCGTATAAATCTCATTGCGAGACCAGTTATGCTTACATGGGGATTTCTGGGATGAGTGATAAACTATGGTCAACATACACAAGTTTCTAAGGCAAGTGGGTCAACTCACCTTGACGTGTCAACGTTTCCAAATGGTAATGCGTTACCAAATGGAACCATCATATTTGTATTTTAAATATCAAATCCTTGATTCCTTGAACTGGTTTATCATCGAAATTATAATATTTTCTTATTCCTATCTTACAGAATGTTCCCGTTAATAAAGTGCTTATGTTATGTTATGTTTTGTTTGAAACTATTTCATGATTTAGACTTATGATTGTATCTTCATTTGAAACATATAATAATATTATTTTCATTTAAAGCTAGTGTTATGTGGTTATGACAATTAACCCTCACATCTTGATGTTTCCGCCGTTAAGGTTGGGTGTGACATACAACCTCCATAGATCTGCATTCCTGTGATGTGACGATGATTGACATTCTACAACCTCCATACTCATTTCGATTTACCATGGCGGAGGATCGAGTGGCAATGGCGAGTGGGGGTAGCCAATGATGGCGGAGGAACGATGGTGACAGGTGGTGGTGGTGGGCGATGATGATGGTGGCAAGTGGTGGTGATTGATAGGGGTATTCATGTGTTTAGAGAGAAAGAGTAGAGATAGAAAGAGTAGAGAGAGAAAGTATACGTGTGTGTGACTATGTGTTGGGGGAGGGTGCGGTGGGTTGGGGTTTAATGAATACTATACATATCAAATATTATATTTTAATTAATAATGATAAAAAACTAAACTACCCTCATGTGCGAGGCATGTGAACAGATTTAACGGACAAAATTAACTCCCGTTAAGGGGAAGGACGTAAATTGTTACAAAATTTAATCACAAATGACGTTCATTGTAATTTTTTTTAGTTTAAGAACAAAACATGAAATTTGTTATAAACCTGAAATTAGTTTAAGATATATACTTAAGTAATTCAATTATATTTTTGGATAATAGAGATTGTGTATGTTCGTCTATAAAAGTATAAAAAAGGATAAAATATTGATGTTTAAAGAAACTTTATTATAAATAAAAGTATAAATCATAAGAAGTGAGAAAAATTATACCATTGCCTCAATGCAAATCAATAACTAACAGTCTAACAGTAATAATATAATAAAGGGTGAGGTTATTCTATAAAGTGTATTTTTGCTATAAAGTGTGAGAAGACACAATAAGACTAAAAAATCATAAAAAAATTAATATCTCACAATCTAAATCGAATTTTAAAAAAATACTTCGGAGCATTTGTTCCTCTTGTTGTCCTTTTTTAGAAAAAAAATAAAAAAAAATAATTTTTTTTCATTGTGTCTTTATATGACACAATGACGTCATTGTGTCTTTTATATTGACACAATGACGTCATTGTGTCTTTCATAACGACACAATGAAGTTATTGTGTTTTTCATAAAAGGCACAATAAAAAACATTAATTTTTTTATTTTTTTTGATTTTTCGTTTATTTTTTTAGTGAGGACGACTAGGGGAGCAAAATCTCCGAATTACTTTTTTGAAATTCGATTTAGATTGTGAGATATAATTTTTTTGTATCTTTTTTTGACTTATTTGTTTTCTCACACTTTATAGTAAAAATACATTTTATATTTGAAACTTTTTCTATAATAAATTCATGATAAATTGGTTTGTACTTTGTAGTTATGTCAGGAAGGACAAAAATAAATAAAATTGTTATAAGACAATAGTGCTTTCTCAATAAGACAATAGTGCCCGAGACATTATGCACCTACCTTTGTTTTCCTCTTATACTACTTTTAATTATTTTGCATACACCATATACATCAATATAAATTGTTTTCGACGTATTATTATTAGCTTTAAAACAGTTAGAACTACTAAACAGTTTCCAAAACAATTAGTTATAAATATTGACACCCTAACTCACTACTTTAAAACTTAAACACCCGATCTACAACCGTCCATAGAGGCGGAAAAAAAACCAGTTCAGGAATCGGTCCGGTTTGAAAAAAAAACAGTTTTAGGATTTTAGCCCAATCCTAATCTGCAGTTTGTATACCGGTTTGGTAGCTTGACATCCAAAACCAGTTCAAATAAAAAAAACCGATTAAACCGCAAAAAAACCGTTAAATAAACGGTTTCAAAACCAGTCCAAACCGGTTTGAGAGATTTGAGTGTTCAGTTAGAAATACCCGCCGTGCCCTTCTTTTTTTCGTCGGTAGTGTTAAATTTTAGTTCGGTAGTGTAAATTTTTGGCCCGGTAATGTAAATTTTTATATAAAACTCGAGTTCGCCCCCTAAAAAAATTTAATTTTACCCGCCCTCTTACAAAAATATTCAAACTCCGCCCCTGATCACATACTAAAAAAACTGACCCGGGTATATAAACCGAACCAATTTGAGAAAACGTCAACCACCTCCATGGGCCGTTGCTCCACACCGTCCCCCATAAAATACACCAACGTGGCCGGCAACAACAACCACATGTAGGCCCACCCCGGCGCACGTTAGACCCACACACTCCCCATTTCAAATTCCCCCATCCGGCACAAACAAACGTGACAACAACCTTATGTAACCACCGGTCCCACCACCACCATTTTCAAATTTCAAAACCACCCCAAATCCCTAGCCCACTTTGCAACATTCTCCATTCTTCAAGGACAATTTCGTCACATCCCTCATTCTTCAGGGACCTGTTCGCAACAAAACTCACCCAAATTAAATCTCCTTAAACAAAAATAATCAAATCAAATCGAAAGAGAAAGAGATAGAGATAGAAATAGAGAGAGATTGTATACATACACAAACATATATATACACACATCTGTATCTATACATCTATATATCTATCTCTATATATAGATTTACAGAGAGAAAGCTTATGGTTGATGACGATGGATCGAGAGAAGGAGAGAGAATCAGAGCTCGAAAGTGCGATGTATACAAACTGTTTGTTGTTAGGGCTTGATCCGTCGATAATCGGTGTCGGAGCGAACAACGGTGGACCTCGGGTCGGGTTATTCCGCCACTCGAACCCTAAATTGGGTGAACAGCTTTTGTACTTCATACTGTCGTCACTCAGAGGTCCAAAAGTGCGTAAAAACGGGTGTCATTTCGGTTTGTGGTTGCGTTTTGTGTGCGTTTGTGACCTGTGTTGTTTGGTTGATCTGATAATGGGATTGATCTTGTAGGATTTTGATAAAGTGTGGCCGATTTTTGATTCTACTCAGTCTCGTGATTTTCGGAAGGTATTGTTGTGTTGGATTTTGGATTTGATGAGTTGGTTTGGTGGTGATGTTTGGGGGTTTCTTTGGTGTTAGGTTGTGCAAAGTATTATAAGCGAGCTTGAGTCACAAGGGGCGCTTCCGAGGAGTAATTCGAGGGTTTCATCGTTGGCTACATGTTGTGGACCGAGGTTGGTTGGTGTAATTCACTCGTAAATTTCAATACTTTTGGTTTGTGTTCAATTGAGGTCGCATGAATGATATGATGCTAATCCTTGGTGTTATAGTTATTCATCACAAATCAATTTTAAGCATTTTTGGTGGGAGGTGGAGGGAGAAAACTGAGTCATATATGCTGTCAGAAGGGTGGTGGATATATGATGTTGGATTGAGTTATTAGCATCAATTTAACCCTGAAAGTGGAATGAATGCTGTATCCAGTAATGCGTATCTTGGTTTAGTTTTTTTGTTTCTGCACCCACTGTTACTGTGTTGTCTGTGATGATTGAAAATGCACCAAAAATTTGAACATATATATATGGAATGCAGAAAAAAAAGGGTACAACTTGTAGTAGAGGGGACAAGGAAATCGTATTTTATATTCGTATCTATTTCTAATGTGGGTTGTGTTGGAATCATGTATATTATTGTGGAAATACATGATAAGCTTGCAGTAGAAGAACATTTAGCTAATTGCTAATATGCTATACATCTGTACAAGCAGTCTCTATCTATTTATAAGGTTCATCTAATTGAATATTTCATTTTCTTCTATAGTAATTGCATGGATACCCTGATTTGTCTATATTCACACTTTAAAAGATCCAATTTAGTTGGAGTTAATGTCACTTTCTGTGTGTGGAAAGAAGTTAAGTTCTATCACTTCTATGAAGGGACAAGAAAAGGATCATGCTCTCTAACCCTTTGCTTTAATCATCCTACCTATATATTGTCATGAATCATGTACTTTGTATGAATGTAAATGTTATTGTTTTTAATTAATAATAATGTTACCTAGTTAGATTGAAGTCAATAATATTTTGATATGATACATGGTAACTGCAGATTTGTGGAACTATTGTGGCAACTTTCTCTGCATGCTCTAAGAGAAGTTCATAGACGAACATATGCTGCAGATGTAGCCTCAAATCCACTTCCTGCTTCACTGACTGATGTAGCTTTCTCACACGCAGCTACTCTTCTTCCTGTAACAAAGGTACCTCGTACTCACATTTTTAATTCTTGTAATATTAAATTAGTTTTTTGCTGCCGAGACTTGTTTTTAAAGCTTAACTAACACCGGATGTACTGTAGATATGAAAGTCAATGACCTGATATGTAATGTTGTGCCATTGAATGCTACACTCCTATTAATTGTACTTGCATACGTGATACATACTGAATATAATATTTGTGGATGATTTTATATCCTGATATATGAAAATATAGATATTTATGTCTCGTATCTATCAAGTGTCACTGCTAATCTTCTAAGAGCTGACTTTAGTTGTTGTTTAAACAGATAAAGCCTATTAGATATTCAGGGATGATGAGATAGAAGTATCACTTTTTTACACGCCTAAACTTGTTTGCTTATTGAACAGGCTAGAATAGCTCTAGAGAGAAGACGGTTTCTAAAAAATGCTGAGACAGCAGTGCAGAGACAGGCTATGTGGTCAAATTTGGCTCATGAAATGACAGCAGAGTATCGTGGTCTTTGTGCTGAAGAGGTAGGCGTGACAGTTCTTATCCTTCACCTTGCAGTGACAGCATAATTAACGATTATGTACAGATTTTTTAATCCATACATCCTGTTTTTCATTGGAACTTTTGAAGCTCAGGCATATTTGCAGCAAGAGTTGGAGAAGTTACATGACCTGAGGAACAAAGTAAAGATGGAAGGTGAACCGTGGGATGAACTCGTATCTAGCTCAAGTCAGAATTCTCATCTGGTTCAGCGAGCTACTCGTTTGTGGGATTCTTTATTGTCCCGAAAAAGTGAGTGGAACTATTTAATTATAGTTATGACAATTTAATCTCTTGTGGCTTATGCATATCACTGTGCTATTGGAGTAAAATTTTTGTAGCTTTCATATCATTAAAGTAATACCTTTTTATGTGTATAGTTGTTTCACATGTGTGCTTCTATTTCGAATAAAGTTCAGTGTGAACGTTTTAGTTATGCTTATGTACCACATTTATTGCATGTAGACATAATGAAACCTTGTAGGTGTGAAATAGTTGAATTGCTATATATATCTGTGTAACCCTCTAACTATAAAGGGGTGTTTGGAATTGCTAATCTAACCTGCTTATCTTTTTACTGCTTACTGCATTTTGAAATAAGCAACTTCATGCTGCTTATTTTAAAGAACTTATTTTACTCACATGTTTATCTAGCAATCCCAAACACCCCCTTAGCTATGCGCCTATGCTTAAGATCTCTTAAAAGATATTAACTTGTCTAGTTGTAATGCGAAGAATAAATGCCGAACATTTTAAAGCATATCTTTCCCTGGCTTCCAACGTTTAAGGTATAAATCTTTTTTAAGTTCAATTTCTGTAATATCTGATGTAGGTCAGCATGAAGTTCTTGCCTCTGGTCCGATTGAGGACTTGATAGCCCATCGGGAGCATCGGTATTAATCCTGAAATCATATCTTTTGTATCTGTTAGTGATATTTGTTCATGGATTTGAATAATATGTTTGTTTGCCAGATACCGTATTTCGGGTTCATCACTTCTTGCAGCTATGGATGAAAGTACTCAACTATCTTCTGGTGATCTAGATAAAGAACAGACCGATAGATCACAACTGAACTTAAAAAGAGAGAATGTGAAAGAAACTTTAAATTCTTCAGATGAAAAAAGTGATAGAGGTGGAAGAGGTCAGCCCACAGTTGATATTGCAGAAGTCTTAAGGCGATGGACACATGCCCTACAACGTATACATAAACAGTCACTTCAACTGGTATGCTACATTTTATAGGGCTATGTTTCTAATCCTAGTAATCACATTTTGTTCTAATGACTAACGTTCATCTAGCATAAAGAAACAGTATTGTATTTGATACTGTAATATTTGACTTTATTATAGGCAAAAGCAAATGATGGTGAAGGTCCAGATCTTCTGAGAAGTGGAAATGATGGCGGTACAAGTGGTCATGCTGAGTCATTAGCTACAACACTTGCTGAACACCGGCAACATTTAGCTAGCATACAGGCATGTTATAACCTAGTACTTTCCAAAATTGAATTGTATGATGAACTTTCTTTTGTACTTTTATACTGTGTTGTAAAAATCTGCCTAGTCGGCCGATTAATTGGTGATTAATTGCTAGTCGGCTCGTGACCTTGTCGATTTCATATAATCGATGGATAAAATCGGTAATCCGTCGTAGTCGGTCAAAATCGGACCAAATCGTTCCTAGTCGGCCCCTAATCGGCGACCAGATTGTGGCCTGATTCAGGCCACATTTTGGCCAGATTCCAGCCAAATGTTAGAAATTCTTGTCAAACCTTGAAAATTTTGGTCAAGTGTGTGTAAATTTTGGTAAAATGTGTGTGTGTATATATAAATCTGAACATTTTTATATAACTACATATAAAAATGTGTGAATATTTAAAACTAAAAATTACATATTAAAATTCCAATCCGATTATTCTCGATTAATCCCGACTAATTCCGATTAATCGCTAGTTGGTATCCCACCACCCGACTAATGCCTAGCAATTTTTACAACACTGCTTTTATAGCTTTTTCTTTAAAAAAATTGGCATATTGTAATGTATTAAGAGTTTGATATATTTTTATCAAGTATAAGCGGATAAATCTGAAGTTCAAAGAAATGCATGAGTTTGTGCGAAGTCTCTACATTTATTAATATCAAATTCCATGGTCAAAGATTTGCTTTTTTTCCCCTCGCTCTTTCACTCTGACTACGTGCTTTCTGTTTAACTTCTGGTTGCATTAAATACAGAAAAAGGCTTCCTATTTACATTTTTTCCTGTGCAGGTTCTTGTTAATCAGTTGAAAGGTGTTGCACCAGTTATACAAAATTCAATATCAGAGTTGACTGAGGAAGTGAACAATATCTCCACAAAGCTTCCTCAAGTGACACATCCCCATTGTATATCCACCTCACCTGTTCAGGCACAAAGCACGGGAAGGACGATGGTAGTTGTCTTTTTATGTTATATACATTTTCATTACCAAACATTCTAAATACATACATTATGTTCAGGAAAGTAGCAGTGATGATGTATCAGATGTTACTTCAAGATTATCATCAGTTCACCTTGATAAAGTTTCATCTAGCCCTGCTGCTTTAAAACTGCCACCTTTATTTAGTTTGACACCAAATTCAACTGCAAAAAGTGGGAATTTCTATAAGAGACAGGCTCAAGCTCATACTAACCACGTAGAAAATGCTTCTGAAAAGTTGTCTCATGAACAAACCGTATCAAACAACCAAGTAAATACACCACAAACAGGTTATGTATGGTTCCGTTTATTTTAAAGCTTAACCTTGTGGTTTGTAGCTTGTAATTCCTTATTTCATTTATTGCAGACAATGAAAATGATTATATTCGTAACTTGAAGAAATCTGTGAGAGAAGCAGCTCTGTCAACACTGGCCAGCAATACAAGCCAGTTACCAGATAATCAATCTGATGATGGATCTGAACATTTCTTTGTTCCCCTCTCGGGAACAGGATTTTCTCGTGTGGGCGCAGAAAAGAAATCAGCTTCTTTGAGAAGTAAACAATTGTTTGCATCTGAATTAAATAATTCTTTGGTGGAGAACCGCATTTCAGATGGGATAAAATATAGTGAATCACTGGATATGGTGAATGAATATGATGGGGTAAATGGTTTTACGTCTGCTGCCGCTTCAAATTATGCAGATTCTGAAGGAAGATTGTCATTTTATGACGTGGAGGAAACTCATGATCAAGTCTTTTCACCTCCTTTTCTCATGGATAAATCTCTGTCTGCTGAGTCATTTGAGGATTTACTTGGTATGTTATTCTTACAATGTTTATATATTTTAGTTCCGTCCCTGGGGTTTGTTAAAAGCTAAGGACCTCGTCTCTAAACGTCATTTATTACCCTGACCTTACCTATCTTGAGACTGTAGCAATTTCATTCTGTTTACCAAGTAGAATAACCCAAATGCCCTCATCTTTTTTGTTCACTTTATTATTATTTTTTAAACCATCATTTCTCTCTTTATTTCATGTGTTTGTAAGAGAGAGTAGGGTAGGGTGTGGGTTATGCAAATCTCATGTTGACTGTTAATATCACGTGATATGCTTCCTAGGAGTTGAACATAGAGGTACCCAGGTTATGCATTATCTAACAGGTCAGAAAGGTTATATGAAATTTAGCTAAAATGAAGCGGCTGAAGTGGGTTGAAATTCATCAAAAATGTATTTGTAATCCATGCATCTAAATTGTTTTATAATTAGAGTAATTATTATTGTAGTGAATTATTTTTTTGTATCGAGCCAGGGGTCTCTTTGGAAGCGGTCTCTCTACCTATCTTGATAGAGGAAAGACTTGCCACCACCTACCCCTCCCAGACCCTGCTCTTGAGTGGGATATACTGGGTTTGTTTGTTTGTTTGTTTGTATTATTGTAGTGAATTAGTAATTTAGTTTATGTATTCATCCTGAATATGAATTTTTATGGATAATGTATGTGAAGGTCGCCCACACATGTATCCTGTTCCCTTTATACCATAATTCTGGCTGAAAAACATGTCTGAGTCTTGTAAATGAAACCACATACATTCTTAAAGTTGTTACCTTGAACTATACTGTTGACACATCGTTAGAGGATACCACCTTTTTCAAAATTTTGTAGAGTATGTGTCATCAGGGTTTTTTTTAATAAGAAATTGGTATACATGAAGGCCCGATATGTATTTGAGTGGGCCAAGTGGCCTATAAAGTAGTCTCGATGCATGGGTGCCTATAATGTAAGCAGTTGAATACTTGGTGTGGCATCCAAAATATATATTTTTAAAAATGGGCAAAAATGTGTTTGCAGTTTGCACTCAACCCGACCTAACATGTTTCAACCTGTTTTAAGAGCACTACTTTTCACCCATTGCTCAACATGCCATCTCATATCGAACATCATGACATCTTGTTGATTTATTCTACTGCATGTAGACAACATATTCTTTTGCTTTTGAGATTCTGTTTCAAGTTCTATTAAATGGAATATGAATATTTTCTTTATTTTCCTTGATTAAACTACCAATTCCTCAATAATTAAACAAACATTATTCTTATATGAATTTTGCTACTATTTTTTATTTGCAGCCCCTCTATCAGAAACTGAAGCAGCATTAATGGAGCACTAATAAGAAGTTTGAAAGAGGTTGCTGGTGTTGTATTGTTTAAGATAATATAGTTCCTATAATTGGTCTAGTTTTGGGTTGTGATATTATTCTCTCTAATCATTTGGATATAAATGGTGCTTATATGTTTGATGCAAAGGTCCATCAATTGGCTCACTTTAGCAATGCCACCGTCTTGGTTCGATCTGGCATCTGGTATTGGCATATAACTGATGTAATACAAACGCTAGTTATCGATTTGTGTTGTTTGTGAGAGCAAGGATGCAGGCATTGTCAAGTCAACCAATGTTGTTGACCAAGCAGCAAAAAAAAAAAGGGATGATGTTGGATATCAGAAGCTTTTGGTGAAGATTGTTAGTTATAAAATCTGGCTGATTCATTAGCTGGTTATCTTAGAAGTCAGTATTTATTCTTTATTTCTTGTCATCAATTGTTCAATTGTTTATGAGTTTATGTCACTACCTTGTGTGCTTAGTTTCCTCTCATCTTCTGCCCTAATAAGGCTTTTTTGGGTTCTAAATGGTTGTGTGGATGATGTTTTATATAAAACAAAAAATCATATTGGGTAATATAAAACACTTTTAATACTAAAGTCATAGTGTTATCTTTTATGAACTTGCTTAGAAATCCATCTTGAGTCAATCAGTCAAGTTATTAATATTTTATTCATAACCAGCTCTTTCATTTTCTTCTGCTATTATTGTAATCACACATATGACCAATACGAAGATGAAAAGCTTCAATGATAGGTTGAAAATGAGGATGATGAGCTTCCTCAACATCTATAATGTTGTGTTATGGTGATCTATCTAAAATAGATCTCGTGTTCAAATTGCCCCTTTCTAATGCAAATCAGAATGGAGGGGATGATCATCATAAAGGTATAGGCCTTGATGAAATAACATTTTGACATAAGAGATTAGCTCATATAAGTCTTAAAAATAATGAATAGATTGATTAAAACGGAACTGGTTAAGGGTTATCATAAAATGAGTACACTTACTATGATAAAAGTGTATTGTTTGTATGAAAGGTAAGTAACACCATCTATACATTAAATTAAGCTGATATTTTCGCTTTTTTCTCTTCGATTTCACTTATTTTATACTATGATGACCCATGGTTGTTTCTAAGTTTGCGAATTGACCTTTGGTTGATTCAAATAATTAAGAATGAACACGAAGATCTTAATTTGTATATGAGTGTTTTTTATGCGCTCCTTTTATTGGACTATTTGCTTGTGCTACCTAGTTCTCTACAAATAGAGCTAGGAAAAACGTAAGCAAGAACAAATAAATTAAATAACATTCTCATAGGTTTTTTTATATCCTTCTTAAATGGTTAAAGATAACCCCGAAATGGATACCACGATACAATTTATGACAAAAAAACATTTAAACTTCAACTTGATAACATACAACTTTTATAATAATCAAAACTTTAATTATTTATCGAATCGAAATCATCACAAACATAAATATATTATACAAAAATTCAATGATTTTCTCACCAAACCACACACATTAGACAAGAACCAGAGATTACTTTCTGATCATAAGCCATAACCCATTTTCTCTCTCCTCAATTGCAATCGGGTCTTCACAATTTTGTCACTGATCCTTCAAGTTTTATTCTTTTTGACTTTTATTCTGATGATATTCTTCGTTATCTGCTTGCAAGAACAACCCTCACGTAAGTATCCCATCATCATCTCCTCAATTCTTCCCCGATTTGTTCTTGTCTACTGCACAATTTCATTTCATTTCATCGATTGTTGTTCGATTCATCTCTTTTCTGTAAAATTCTCAATATCCCTTCAGTTTTATGAGATTTCTGATGGATAATGCTATGTGGGTGTTCTAGATCTTGTTTATTTTGATCGAATTGAAGTGGGTTTTGAATGATTTGTATAATGGAAGTAGTTACGTCTTTTCCCCCAAATGTTGTAGGGATTTATTCCAATTAGGGTTTATATTGTGGGTGTTTCTTGATGAGTTGAATTGGTCAATGAATTGTATGATTGCTTTGAGTTTATGGGATTTTTGTGTTATTGGTTGATTTGTGCAATTTGTTTGCTTGCAGGAGAAGATTACTTTTGGCTTGATTATATATAGAGTTTATCTCTGGTGTTTTGGGTGATGATGTTGCGATGAAGCTGAGTTGTAATTGGTTTTAAGGACATATGGTTCTTTGATGCTATTTTGTTGGTGTTTTGTAAGAAAGATTTGACTCCAAGGATAATTTGTTTTGCGGATTTTTGGTGCTGAAAGTGTCAATTTGTCATTTGAGTGATGATCAAACATATACTTAATAGGATCCCATCGCGGAAGGGACATAAGTCATCTGATCATCGAGATGGAGGGAACACTAGTTCATCTTCAAGTGCATCCACCAGTTCAAAAGCAACAGTGATGTTTCTAATAGCTCAAATCCTGTATCTGGTCATGGACATGGGCATGGTCAAGGTCAAGGTCATGTTCAAAATCTTAATCCTTCTTCAAACACAGGTGCTAATAAGTTTGATAATGCTTCGATAGGAAAGCTGAACGGCAATTCGGGCATTTCTACCACATACGAGGCTTTACCTAGCCTCAAAGACGTTCCAAATTCAGAGAAACAAAACTTGTTTATCAAAAAACTGAATATGTGTTGTGTTGTGTTTGACTTCACTGACCCAACAAAGAACTTGAAAGAAAAGGAGATCAAGAGACAGACTTTGGCTGAACTTGTGGATTACGTTTCTTCTGCGAATGGGAAATTTTCAGAAACTGTTATGCAAGAAATAGTGAAGATGGTGTCAGCAAACATATTTAGAAGGCTCACACCACAACCTCGTGATAACAAGATGTTAGAAACTTTTGATGGTGAAGAAGAAGAGCCGTCCATGGACCCCGCATGGCCACATTTGCAATTAGTATATGAATTTTTTCTAAGATTCGTAGCATCACCAGAAACAGATGCAAAGCTGGCTAAAAGGTACATCGACCATGGTTTTATTTTAAGGTGGCTAGATTTGTTTGACTCTGAAGATCCAAGAGAACGTGAGTACTTGAAATTTGTACTTCATCGTATGTATGGAAAGTTTATGGTTCACAGACCATTTATCAGGAAAGCAATCAACAATATATTCTTTCGGTTCATTTTTGAAACTGAAAAGCATAATGGAATCGCAGAGCTGTTGGAAATATTAGGTAGCATTATTAATGGTTTTGCTTTGCCATTAAAGGAAGAACACAAGCTTTTTCTTGTTAGGGCATTAATACCACTTCACAAGCCGAAATGCATACCAATGTACCATCAGCAGTTATCTTACTGCATCACTCAGTTTGTTGAAAAGGACTGCAAACTTGCTGATACTGTTATTAGAGGTTTATTAAAATATTGGCCAATCACAAACAGCTCTAAGGAGGTTATGTTCTTGAGTGAGCTTGAGGAAGTTCTAGAAGCTACTCAGCCTCCAGAGTTTCAGAGATGTATGGTGCCCTTGTTTCGCCAGATTTCTAACTGCTTGAGCAGTTCACATTTTCAGGTAACTAATTTTGCTGATTTACTTTCTTTATTGTTCTGGTTCATGTTATCGCAACCTGTGCTGAGAAATACTTCACAAAATTGTCATGTTCTATATTGTTTGTTTTCTGGCGTTTGGGTCCTATCTATATTTCCTCACTTTTACCTAGGACTGCATCTTCATTTCTCCTGGCAAACACACAATTAGGACACACAAATGAAATCAGTAAAGGTGGTCTGAACAAATTGACTCCAATGTCATGGCTAGCTTTATTTGGTGCACACATGGCATAAATATACTTTGATTGACTCTACTTGTTCCCTGAGAATTATGGTGAACTCTCACTTGTAAATAGAACACTATGTCACTATCTATTTTCCATCATAGAAATAGTTTATTGTAAGTTCCAGGGTCATGTAATCTTAGCCATTGATGTGTATACATATCAAGTACTCATTAGGTGGTTGAGCAAACTATTATAGGGATAGATAGGTGATTTGTATACCATCAAGCATTAAGTGAAACAAGAGTTTTTCCATGGCATAGATCGTTATGTCTTCGTGCTCTTTGTTACATTGTTTGTTAGATCTTGCGTTACCTAGACAATATACCAAAATACTTTTTTGAAAAGGCGAGGTTAGTGTCTTGAAGGGGACTTAAGCGCTAAGGATGCAAGGGTTAAATTCGGGGCATAGTGTCAATTGATAAAAACCAACAGAAAGCATAGCTTAAGGAGTTACAACAACATGAATGTGAGCATAGTGTCACAACCCGCCAAAACGCAGATCGCAATACCTTAATTTTTATCAATTAGGGGCGCTTGTGAAGCCAACAAGGCTGCCCGGAAGACTCCGGAACAGCCCGCACAATTCTGCAGCAACATGGCAGCCATGGAAGACTCTAGAACATCCCGCAACATGCTAGAAACCGTGCCTTAAGGGCTGCTAAGAATAATAAACTCTAGCAGCCCTAAAATATCTCAACATACTCTAGAAAGGACTACAAAAATCAGCCATGGAGCTACCATGAAAGATCATGTGGGATCTAGAGAAATCCTTGTAAATATCTTGTCTTAGATATTATGTAAAGGCATATCTAGATGTAGAACAATCTAGAAGGCATGTAACAAGTATAAATAGGTTGGTGGTGCCTCATTTGCACACACCTAAGTTCCTTGTAACATAAAGCCTTGTACTTGTAATACAAGCAATCTACTTGTGTTGTAATCGCACATCACAAGCATTCCACTTGCGTACTACAAATCCCACGTTTCCTTACAAGACTTCCGCTGTAAAATCCATCCATTCGAGATCAAGAAGGCTGACTTAGAACGGATCTAAGTGCCGCACGAGAACTGAATAAATCAGTCCGTGACAATAGGCTAGCAACAAGTAGTCCCACAAGAGGAAGTGCAATGTGATACATGTCGGAGTAGTCACTCTAGTAACATGAATGTTAGCTTTGGAGGAAGAATGGAGAAATGAAGTCATTTGGTAATGGTCTAGCTTAAGAAGTGAAGGGTGTGGGGACAAGCTTACAGAGTTGGAGACCAAATGACTTGAATCTTAGTGAAACCCTTAAAGGTACAATCAAACAAATTAACGAGGAAATCTTGATAGGAGACTCGTCTCATGGTAGAGCCGCCTCAACTTGAGGTGTGCATAACACTAGGAGAACGTACACATGAAAGGAACATCTTGAGGATTTCTTTTGTGAATGTTCTTTAAACAAGGCATCTTGTAGTAGGATGTGAAATTCAACTAAAGCTCAAAGGGTTGGCATTCTTAAGCCTAAAACTTATAAAGGAGAATGAAAAGTGAATGATGGGGTGACTTCATTTGGGGTGTGGAGCAATATTTTTACAAGAAACCAAGATAAAGATGGATAACGTAATATGCAACATTTTGTTGTAGGCTTGTGGCTCAACAAGAAAACCGCTTTTTACTAAATAAGATGTTTTGATGTATACTAGAAATGAAAAAAATTATGTTCATCATGAATTTTTGGGATGATTTCTTTCGTGATCTACTCTGAAATGCCAAATGGCGGCATGAGGTAATCTCCTCTAACTCGAGGAAACATGCTTGATTAGGGACTAAATAAATGAGCTAATGATGTTGTGTTTGAAATTTGTGATGCATTGGAGTAAGCCCTACTATTTTATTTCATGGGTGTTAAAACATTGGAAAATATGAAGCTTAATAGACATTAAATTCAGATCTAGTGAGTGTCCTCGCCTATGTCGAGGTTTAAGTGGATGCAAGGAAGAAGCCATTGAAATTAAAAAATATCATAAAATTTTGAAAAAAAAAAAACATTTTCCAAATTCCTTGTGCCAAGGGGTGCATTAGATACAAAATTATTCGCCAACGTAAAGCTTTTAACATAAAAACAAGGAAATGTCTCAGTCTAATATTGTTCATTCATTGTTCCAAGGGCCACGTTAGCTGCAAATTTATATGCCTACATCCTAAAGAGATTTAAGGTTAAACATTACATATCTTCATTTTCATAGAGGCTAAGACCATATGTTGGAAGAGGTTAGTGGACGCGAACATTAAGAAAGAGAAAGTACTATAAAACTCATAAAAGTATTAGTAAATACAAGCTCCATTTATAATTTTAAGATGGTAAACATGGGTATGTGGTCATGCTCATGACAGAGATATAGGTTGAAGGTACAATCATTCATCATCTAGTTTTTCAACTCCCTATTTATGCTAAAATATTATCATATTATCTGGGTTGTATATGGAATCCATGTTCCAGTTGGGGAATCAAGCCTTCTTATTAGACTAGTATTATCATTCATGTATAGATTAAGGGGGTAAAGTGAAAGATTTGTAATTATATATGGTCGGTTCATTGAGAATGATAATTGAGGATTCCAATATGGTATCAGAGCACCCTCTGATAACCTAAAAAAAAAAAAAAAACCCTAACTGCCGTCATCATCTTCCCTCCCCTCTCCTCATCTCCACCACCTTCCACCGATCCACCATACTGCCGTCACCCTCCTCCTTCTCCTCTCCTCATCTCCACAACCTTCCACCGATCCACCATGGCCGGCGAGATATCAAACAAGACAGCCGCCCCTTCTGCCACCAACCACCCTGCTACTATGGTTACTAACATCCGCAACCATGTCAATTATACTCTCGGTCTTGACACCGGCCATTACCTTATGTGGGTCGAACTCATGCAATCCATTGCACCGCCAACAATGTTGAGGATCATCTCCAACCTCCCGCAGATTCCTCATCCTCGTCCCACCCGATCCCCTTTGGAAACACCTAGATGCCATTGTTCTACAATGGATCTATGGCACCATCACCCACGATCTCATGCAAACAATCATGTCCAAGAAACCTACTGCCCATTCCGCTTGGACAGCCCTCGAACGAATCTTCGTTGATAGCAAACCTACTCGCGCCCTCTACCTGCAACAAAAATTCACCAACACCAAAATTGATGCCTTTCCTAACGCATCCGCGTACTGCCAAGAGCTTAAAACCCTAGCAGATCAACTCGCGAATGTTGATGCTCCTGTTACAGATCAAAGTCTTGTTCTCCAACTCATTGCCGGTCTCAACGACCAATATGACAACATTGCTGCCATGCTTCAAAAATCTGAACCGTTACCCAACTTTCATGTGGCCCGTTCCCGTCTCATCCTTGAAGAAACTCGCCGAGCACACTCCATCGCCCCCACTGCCACTGCTCTCAACAACACCACTTCATCCCCATCATCCAAAACACCACCCGCGAACCTTCCTCTCTCACTGAATAACCAAGCTGCTCAACACCACCCACCCTCCTCTCACCCGAACCAGCCACCATACCATTACCAGTCACCAGGCCGCGGCCGCGGCAGTTGGGACTACACTCGCGGCAGGGGCCGGGGTGGTCGGGGACGCGGCAGGGGGCGCTCACGTGGCCGTGGATACCAATACTCTCCACCTTGGCACCATTCAAATTCGTGGGGACAACAACAATCACCGTGGTCATATCCGCAACAAGGCTGGCCAACACCACCCTGCCCGTACCCTTCTACTCCATTCCCCACACCATCACCGAACCGTTCCCCCCATCCAGCACCGGGTATCCTTGGACCAGCCCCCTCACAGGCATATGCATCCTCCGAGTATTCTTATACTCCCACCAAGATAGAACAAGCGATGCACACAATGTCTCTCAACCCGGAGCAAAGTTGGATCATGGACACGGGAGCAACGAACCACATGTCAAACACAACAGGTAATCTCTCATCTTATGTCTATAATAACAGGTTGAACAGCATCGTCGTTGGCAACGGTATCCAAATTCCCACCATGGCCATCGGCCAATCTACCTTACCACCACCCTACCCCCCACTTGATCTTAAAAACATTTTGGTAGCCCCTCAACTACTTAAAAATTTAATATCTGTATGACGTTTTACTATTGATAACAATGCAACTGTTGAATTTGACCCATTTGGTTTTCTTGCGAAGGATTACCAGACTCGGATTCCTATCCTCCGATGTGACAGCACCGGAGATCTCTATCCTCTCACCACTCCATCCACTCAAGTCACTTCACCTTCTACCTTTGCTGCTTTATCTCAAGACCTTTGGCATCGTCGTCTGGGGCACCCGGGATCTTCTTCTTTACATGCTTTGAATAAACATCATTTTATTTCAGTTAATAAATTTTCTGATGAACATTTATGTCAGTCGTGTGTTTTTGGCAAACATGTTAGGTTGCCCTTTTATGACTCGGTTTCTTTTACTTCATATCCGTTTGACATTCTTCATAGTGATTTATGGACCTCTCCAGTTTTAAGCTCGGGAGGTCACCGTTATTATATGTTGTTGCTTGATGATTACACTAATTTTCTTTGGACATTTCCACTTGCACATAAATCTAGTGTCTTCACCATCTTCACCACTTTTCACAAACTAATTCATACTCAATTTAATAGATCAATCAAATGTTTTCAATGTGATAACGGTACAGAATATAATAACAAACAATTTCACCACTTCTGTGCTCAAACGGGTATGCAATTTCGTTTCTCTTGCCCACATACTTCTTCACAAAATGGAAAAGCCGAAAGAAAAATTCGAACCATCAATAACATCGTTCGCACCCTCTTAACTCATGCCTCTCTTCCTCCTCACTTCTGGCATCATGCCTTACAAATGGCCACCTACATTCACAACATTCTTCCCTCTAAAACCAAAAACAATCACTCTCCAACGTCTCTCTTATACCTCAAACATCCTACTTATTCTCACCTTCGCGTTTTTGGTTGCTTGTGTTATCCCCTTATCCCATCCACTTCCATTAACAAACTTCAACAACGTTCTTCACCATGTGTCTTCTTAGGCTATCCTTCCAACCATCGTGGCTACAAATGTTATGACTTGTCTACAAAGAAAATAATTACGTCACGACATGTCCTTTTTGATGAAAATGTGTTTCCCTTTGCCAGCACACCTTCGTCTTCTTCTTCCTATGACTTTCTTTCTTCTCCCACCTCCACTGATCTTCATCCCTCGGTTTGGCAAAATCCTTCTCATGAACACCAAACTTCGACTTCAACAGTTGCTCCACATACACCCAACCCTACCCCACAACCTTCTCACCCGCCATCACCACCCTCACGGCCACCCTCGGCCTTCTCTAAAAAATACAACCGTCGCCACAAACCAGTCCAATCCGCCCCCCAAACCACCTCCCAACAACAACCCATACCAGCCGATCCCCCATCCCCACCAACCGCATCTCCCCCGGCACCTAACCCGCCACCACCACCCCACCCAGAACCATCCAAACTCGTAGCATGACAGGCCATTCAAAACCAAAACAACCGATGAATTTGAATGCTACCATCACCACACTTGCACCCTTACCCAAAAACCCAGCCGAGGCCTTAGGCAACCCATCTTGGAATCGTGCCATGACTGATGAGTTTATTGCTCTTATGGATAATAAGACTTGGGAGCTTATCCCCCGAACACCTAATATGCAAATTATTAGGTGCATGTGGTTATTCAAACATAAAACCAGGTCCGATGGCTCTTTTGAGCGCTACAAAGCGCGGTTGGTCTGTGATGGCAGAACACAACAAGTCGGGGTAGACTGTGATGAAACTTTCAGTCCCGTGGTAAAACCGGCCACCATTCGTTCCGTTCTAAGCATTGCTTTGCACAATAATTGGGATATTAATCAGCTAGACGTCAAAAATGCCTTTCTCCACGGCAAACTAAATGAAACTGTGTTCATGCATCAACCCCCGGGTTTTCGGGATCCTTGCTACCCGAATCACGTTTGTCGCTTGAAAAAGTCCTTGTATGGGCTAAAACAAGCCCCCCGGGCCGGGTACCAACGGTTCACGGACTATGTTACTACCTTGGGTTTTCATCACAGTTCGTGTGACCACTCCTTGTTCATCTACCGGCATGGCACTGAAACTGCCTACATCCTGTTATATGTTGATGATATTCTTCTGGTCACTTCGTCTGCCACACTGAAACAGTTTCTCATGCACAAGTTATCAGAAGAGTTTGCAATGAAGGATCTTGGTCCGTTGAGTGATTTTCTTGGCATTTCGGTGATCCGTAAACCTGACGGTCTATTTTTGTCTCAACAATCTTATGCTCGGGACATCATTGATAGGGCAAAAATGGGCTCTTGCAACTCGGTTCAAACCCCCATAGACACAGCCGGAAAATTGAGCGCTGATGGCGGGGACTTACTGGACGACCCCACCTCCTACCGCCGTCTAGCAGGGGCCTTACAATATTTAACTTTCACCCGGCCAGACATCTCCTATGCGGTTCAACAATTATGCATGCACATGCATGCCCCTCGATCCGGTCATATGCATGCCCTTAAGCGCATTCTCAGGTACATCGAAGGAACCATCACCATGGGGATGTATATGCGTCGCTCACCTATCTCCACCTTGGTATCCTACACCGACGCGGATTGGGCAGGTTGCCCCGATACGCGTCGCTCCACTTCCGGATATTGCATTTATTTGGGTGATAACCTTATTTCATGGTCTTCTAAACGTGCTTCATTGGTCTATTGCGATAATGTCAGTGCCATATATCTGACGGGGAACCCGGTTCAACACCAACGAACCAAACATATTGAAATTGATATACACTTTGTCCGAGAAAAGGTTCAGAAAGGTCATGTCCGAGTTCTTCATGTTCCATCCAGACACAATTTCTCGGACATCTTCACCAAAGGACTACCTCGCGTGCTATTCAATGACTTTCGTTCCAGTCTAAGCATTCTTCTACCTCCTCCTTAGACTGAGGGGGTATATTAGACTAGTATTATCATTCATGTATAGATTAAGGGGGTAAAGTGAAACATTTGTAATTATATATGGTCGGTTCATTGAGAATGATAATTGAGGATTCCAATACTTCTCTAGAAAGAAGCAGTGGAGCACCGATGTTCTTGGAAAAGAACACGATTGTTACCATGTACCAATTATCAGGTGTTAAACAAAGAACAATGAAGATTACATGTCTCATCCCATACATTGTGGTTTTGGACTCATCTCCCTCGACCTTATCATGTGTACCAAATCAGGAATATTTATTACTTTTCCATTTTGAATATTCGTTTAGGATATTGTCATGTACGAATTAATAATGTCGAGGAAGATGAGTTCAAAACCTCAAAACCACATGTGAGATATATGCATGATATGCTAACGCTCCAACTACCTTTTGCACCATTATAAGCCACATTTTTAAGCGTTCTTTGGTAGCGTACAACTGTACCTTGGCAAAAATATATTTTTTATTTTTAGCAATATCTTGGACGAGTATTTGCAAGTTTTAAGACAAGTGTTGAATGGATGAAAAATGGAGCATATAAACCTTGTAAGTAGTATTTGAAAGATTTTATAGTCTCACAGGTTGTTCAATCGGCATGCAGTTTTATCCATTAATGTAAGTGACTCGAGCATTCTTTTGATGGTTGAGGGATTGATTACGTTAAATTGGGGTTCACCATTTATACAACCTTAAATTGGGGGGAGTTATTTTATACAACCTTAGTTGTAGCAAATGTTGATTGCTTCGTCAATGATTAAATGGAAAGGTCATCTAGAGCAAGAACTAATCAAACTCAAAAATATCGAGCACGCTAACTCTAGGAAATTTGAGAGATCCTTGGTTTTGAAAAGTGAGAATCCTAGACACCCCTTAAAATATCAAGCACATTAACGAATTTTTCATCATATCATTTGATTGCATTACAACATTTAAATATAAAACGAACAATGCCTGGGAATCCAAGACATCCCTTCGGGTGGTAGTTGGCCTTAACCGCTCTTAAACTAACTTTGACCCAATTTGTTTAGTTTGAGTGTTTATTTGTAGATGTTACCTACCTTTCACATAGGTTTGTATTGGTCTTAGGGTGCTTTTGGTTTTAAGCGTGCCTTTAGTTATAGGTGAGCCTTTAGGATGCATATGTCATCTGTCATCCCTCACTATTGATAGATATGTGTGTGTTTATTTATTATGTGTTGTGCGTATGTGTTATTGTTTTTTTTCTTGTATGTTCATTTTGCTCTTTGAGCCCGGGGTCTATTTGGGAGCAACCTCTCTATCCCCATACGGTAGGGGTAAGGTTTGCCTCCATCCCAACCCCCACTCCTAGACCGTACTCTATGAATGGGATCTTTCTTGGTATGTTTGTTTGTGTAGGTTTACTTGACCATATACATGTTCTCACCAATACACAACTTAGTTGTCACAATAATTATACTAATATAAATTTACTTTATAAATCCAAAGATTACCTTCTAAATTAAACTTAGTTTAGGTGGATCTTCATGTTCTCTTCAAGCTCCACTGGTTCCATCTTCTGCTGCATCTTCATTGTTCTTTTTTTTATTTGTTGTGTTTTCACATGCTTCTTCCTTCTGCCGTCCAACCTCCTCTATCACGTACAACTTTGAACTTTCTTTTCTTGAACACCCCATAATGCCACTACAGCATATTGAGATGCTTTACATAAATTAGCCTTAAGTTCAATGCTATATGCCTTCCAAAACCAATATAATTTGCTATTGTAGCCCACTTATTGTTTATTGATGCTTGTCCATATCCTCCCTTCTTTTGTACAATCATATATAAGTCAAACAAATCCACTTTTTTTCCCGTTATAAAGTCTTAGAGGTATAGGCCTTTCAGATATGATTTCTAGAAATTCTTTAAAAAATTAAGTTACTATAATACAGAATTATAATCCTGAACTTGTCTTTATTCTTTGCAATAAGATCTTGATTTTGTAACATATCTAAGAAGGTCAAACAATCATTAATTGTAGATATATATTGAGGATAGATAGAGTGACCTTTTCTTTTGTTTGATGAATTTGCTTTCTTAGCTGTCACGCGGTCAATATCTCGAAATATGCTTGATCGATCAGATTCTTATGCAGCAATGAATGAATCAAACAGTTTGGTTGTTCTTTTACTATCACAACTTGCTTCGTTTCTGATCAAATTGGTTGCCTCTTTCTGTTCAATTTTCTTGCACCACTATTGCTTCTTCCTGTCGCACAGATCCAATTGACTTACCTCTTGATTGTTCGATCGTTTATTTTGTCCAGAATCGGTTCTGCCTAATACCAATTGTTGGATATCAAGAAGTAGGTTTGATTGTGTAGATATGTGTATTGAAGGTTACAAGTTTTTTGAATGGGTATGAAAGGGATGTAATGAAAGAAAAATGAGAATAGCAAAAGTCATAAACATTAACTGCATTATCATTATACTGTTTAATTGCATTATAGACACTTAAATATAAAAAAAACAGTGCAGTCCCACCCACCCCTTCTTCGGGTGGTGGTTGGTCTCAAACGCTCTTAAACTAGATTTTGAACCAAATAGGTTTATTTGACCCATATACATGTTCCGATCCTTACATAATTTAGTTGTCACACATAATGATACTAATATTACTTTAGTTTATGAATCCCAATAAGACCAAGGTACAATGCGCATCGCTTTTTGTAAGTGGGCACAAGGTGCTTATATAAATCCTTTTATATTTCTCTTAGATTTTTAGCACCCCTTCCCCCAAAATTTAGCTATAAATAAGCTTTACATCCCCAACAACCTGTTGTATAAATGAGGTGCACGCCTCACCTGCGCCTTAAGCTGTTTTTTGGTGTGCCTTTTATACCTCAACTGCCCCTTTTGTACTAAGGTAGCCTTACCTACACAAAAGCAGTGGGACCTGTGCCAGAGGTCGCCTTGCGCTTAGGCACATCTTTTTAAATCTAGGAGAGATCTGAAGACATGGCCACTTCTAGCCTACAGTCTTATTAAATCAGGCGAAAACAATGCTAAAGGACAAAGTTTCTTTTAAATGTGTATCTGTAAAATAACTTATCCACTTACGGAATAAAAAAAGTAACCACGGTCCAAGAGTGCGTTTTTATAAAATCTTCAATTACATTCATCATCCAGTCTATTGTTTTCCAGATTTGCTAAAGAACAAAATTTTCAATTTAAATAGACTTATGGTGACCTTTGATCCCTTTCCGTTCTTGTTCAAGTTATTGTTTATTTGATCCGTTAGGTATAAAACATAACCCAAATCGATCCATTCATAAGTAAATGGGTCGAATTTGCCAATAATTAATTCTCTCAACAACACAAATCTTGATCGAACAAGTACTAACTGTTTCTTGTTATATGTAGGTGGCTGAAAGAGCATTGTTCCTATGGAACAATGATCACATTGATAACCTAATAAAGCTAAACCGCAAAGTAATCCTGCCAATCATATTCCCTGCTTTAGAAAGAAACACAAAATCCCACTGGAATCAAGCCGTCAAAAGTTTGACTGCAAACGTTAGAAAAATCTTCTCGGACGCTGACCCTGAACTCTTTGAGGAATGCTTGAGAAAGTTTCAAGAAGATGAATCTAAAAAAGAGGAACTGAAATCTAAACGTGAAGCGGTTTGGAAACGCCTAGAAGAAATTGCGGAAAAGAGATCTGGTTCTGGTGCCACCAATCAACCCATGCTGTTTCCTAATAAGGTAACCACTGGCTAAATAAAAACCATATTGAAAACCCATTTTCATGGGTTTTTAACATGTATGATTTGAATGCAAAGAATGTGTATATGCATATCTTATATCTATATCTATAGATATATTTGAAATGGGTTGTCTCTAAAGATTGAATTTGGCCATTTGTTGCATGTGTCAAGAGGGTGACAAGAAAAAGGGTTAAAAATTTCAGGGCATTTGTTTACTTTTGTTTTTGTTTTTGTTTTTTTGTTTTTTTAATATATATCTTTCTGAACTTATACTATTATTGTACTCCTTATTTTTTATTTTAATGTTGTATCATATTACTTTATGATTATTGATGTGGCTGGCTTTTTTGTGTCTGACCATTTGCTTCTGCACATTCTGTTGTATCAAGCAGTGAGACTTATAGTTAATCATTTTTCTTAGGTGTGAAGAGATTTCAACATAGAATTTGTACTTGTTCAATACTTCTGTTTAGTCTTAGACCTAATTTAATTTTATAGTTATTTTTGGTTTTGAGGTGTCATGATTTACGGAGGATGGACAAATGTTGATTATTACTCCATTTCCGTTGATGTTTAAATTGACTTTGATGATAAGTAGAGAAATTATAATCATGGTCACATTCATGTAATCAATTGATTAATTGTGTTGCTAATATTTATTAGTATAGAATTATGTAATAATCTATGATTATGCCATTAATAAACCATTTTTAGAGTACTCATTCTAAGCGGGCGCTGACCCGACCCACCCATTTTGCTATGCTTATTTGGCTTCGAAAGCGTCACAGTTTTAAAGTTTGTTTTGAACTTCTATAAAGGTTGAGCGTGCTCTGGTTATTCAACCTGTAAAAAATACAATTTTTGTTAGAAACTTATTTTGTATGATAAATTACTTAAAATTATCTAAAACACACTTGTAATTTACTCTATACGATTTTACAAACAATGATTCACCATAATAGATGCGTGTGATATGACCTATACATGCATGTGTTATGTGACCTATTTGCCGTCTACATTAGATGAATGTATACATGTATAGTTCTGTCTTTCTATGTATCCTTAATTCTCTTCCAAAGCTTATGTTTCTTTTGCTGTCATTTACGTCTTTTAGCTCCTCTGTATTATTGGGAGTGACAATGGATGTTAGATCTAGGGTTTCCTAGATCCGGTAATTCGTTTGTTGCCCTTGATGCATTGTTCCGATAGAGGTTTTGACAGAAGGTCAAGCGGTATCTGGATTATGTTTTAGTTCTTTTTCTCTGATAGGGTTCTTAATATTTATTTTTGTAAAATATAATGATTATGCAATGATTTGTTAACCGTCAAATTAATAAAAAGTTGATAAAATGACATTCAATATTTTTTTAAATAAAAATACACAATCTTATTGTAATCAAATTTAATTGTTAACATGATATTACTTTTATAAACAAATATAATAAAACTAACTTTCACATTTTTCAAACGGCTATTCTTTTTTACTAGAATGATAGCTCACGCACCACTTAACATGCTTATAATGTCATACCTAAATTAATTTCTATCAATCCATCGTAACAAATACCAGAACCTTTGATTTTAATAAAGTTTAACCACTTTAGCTATAAATAGCTTTCCCATTACACACGTGTTCTTTTTTACATATCGACATATTTTAATATACTTAAATTTTATCAAAAAAACTTCTACATTAAAATTGAGTGTATGATAACTTTTTATAATACTAACCAATTTAATCATCTAATAGAAAAAAACAACAAAAAAAGATTTAAAAAAAAACAAACAAACAGAAATTTCAACTAACATATCATTAGTCATCTATAATCCCCATAACATCCTCTTGCTTTACATCAACCACCGGAGGTCTCAACAACCTCAAATCCACCGTCGCACCACCGCCAACCGCCGCCCGCATCACCTTATCATACGCCTTCTCCGACAACCTCAGCCCCTTACCCTGCGCCCTCAGCACCATATCGTACGCCACCTTCGTCTTCCCATCGTTCACCAACGCCTCAATCAACATCTCATACGACACCTCATTAGCTACAATCTCCTCATCCTCCATCCTCCGAAACCACTCATACGCACCACCACTGTCGTTATTCCGACCACAAGCGCTTATTATCGCGTTAAACGTCACCACCGTTAACTCCACCTTACACACCACCATCTCTCGAATAATCGACTCGACGATGTTCATCTTCCCCTGGGCTGCATAAACTGACGCCATGATCGTATACGCGTATGCATTTGGCTCCACTTTTAGTTTCATCATGTGATCCCAAACCCGAATTGCTTCGTTGTAATGTTTCGTTTTCTCCAAAACGCTTAATAACGCTCCGTAGGATATTATTGTAGGTTTCTCCCCGTTTTCGATCATTTGATTGAAGATTTGGATAGCTGCCGATGGTTCTGAGGCCTTTGAGCACGCGATAAGCACTGAGTTCCACTCTTTGCCCCCCGGTTTCAGCCCTTTTTCCTGCATTTTGTCGAGGAGGCGAATGCCCCATCGCCATATCCCCTTTCGTCGGGCTGCGGTTAGCAGGAAGTTGAAGTGCGAGACGATGAGCTCGTACGACATGTTGTTGGGTTTAGGGCCTTTGTCGAGGAGATCTTCGTAGATTTCTAGCGCGGCCCACCATTTCTTGGCTTTGCCTAGTAGCCAGATCACGTGGTTGCAGACTGACAGACTGATATCAGAGCCATTTTCACGTAGTCTGTTGTACAGTTCTTTCGCGACTGTATGGTGGTCCGCACGAGTGCACGCCCATATGAGGCGCTCGTGTTCAGACCGACCTGTTTGTAGACCTGCCTGGTCCATACAGGTTAACAGTCTCAACACGTTATGGCTCGAGTCACACGAACCACTCGAACCACTCGAGTTATCGCTGTTTACTAGCCATCTTCGCATGACTTGGTAGCAGATTCGAACCACAAAGTCTTCTAGCTTTTTAGCCTCGGTTTCCCATTCCTCGTTCTTGTTGTTTCTTGTGATTTCACCGTTTCTGTAACTGTCTCTAAACTTGATATAGAAATCCAGACCTCCAAATCCGTCTTCCATTCGTCTGTAAGCTAACAATGCGGTTGAATATGAAGCTGGGGACGGCGATAAACCCTTTGTTTTGATCGCGTTAAAGATCTCTATAGCCTTTGTTTCGTCCCCTTGAGCTAATGCAATCCCCATCAACGTGTTGTAAGTTACAACATTTGGGGATATCCCATTGTTAACCATATCGGTCATAATCCTATCTACATGATCGAATTGTTCGGCTTGTTTGATCGCGCCCAAAAGACTGTTGTATATGAACAGATTCGGGCCGGGGGTCTTCAGTTTTAGCCATTCAACAAGAGCAACAGCTGCATTCACCCTTTTATCCTTACCAAAAGCCCGAATTATCGTACTGTAAACCTGTAGGGGCAGATCGCCTTTGTCACCGAGCACGAATTCCACATCGCTTGCGGTTTCTGCAGCTCGTAAGCTCGATGCTAACGCGCGCGTATCGACCCTTTCGCCCCTGCTTTCGCCTCTGTTTTCACCCCTGTTTTCGACTCTGTTTTCACCCCTGTTTTCGACTCTGTTTTCACCCCTGTTTTCGACTCTGTTTTCGCCCCTGTTTTCACCGTTAACTTTCGTCAATTCAGGAGGCTGATTATCATCTAATTTTAGTCTATCTTGATGAATATCATCAAGAATCTCACTATCATCTTCTTTTTTTGATTCATCTACTGGATTTGAATCGATTTTACCCACGACTACTTGTTCTTCAAACGCTAAAGCTAAAGGGACAACAGATGAACAAAATGACTTCTGTTTAAACCCCCAAAACGCATAAAGATGAACCCTAGAAGATCTGCAAACAAACCCACTTCTAATTCCCCTAGGGTTTCCACTTCTTTTTCTTACTAAATGAGGGGTGGATTCGAAATTCAACAAACAAGCAGTTTTTGATGGCGATACACTCAGAGATTGCATCGTTTTCACAGATTTGAAGATGAAATTATGGGGATTGAGGTGGAGATCATGGTTTACACAAGAGGGTATGAATCAAGGGGTTTGGTGGTATCAAAGATAGATGAAAGATTAGGGCTTGTACCTGAAGATTTGAGCAGAGGATAACAATGGCGTTTTGGTGTTGAAGTTCTTGAAGATTCAGTATGATGGGAGAGTGATGGAGATGAAGTTTAGTTGTAGGGTGTTTTGTTGGCAGTTTCATAGCCTTACAATTGGGTAGTAGACAGAATTTGTTAAATTCGAATGGAAATGATTATTTTTATGAAAAATATGTAAATATATAATAAGTAATGTTATTTTATAAAGTGTATTTTTACTTTAAGTGTATTTTTACTTAAAGTGTAATTTTACTAAAAGTGTAAAAAGACATAATAAGACTAAAAAGTCATAAAAAATTACATCTCATAATCTAAATATAATTTCGAAAAAATACTTAACAGTCTCTGTTTCTCTCGTCGTCCTCTTTCAGAAAAAATAAAAAAAATAAATTTTTTTTATTGTGTCTTTTATGACACAATAACGTCATTGTGTCTTTCATAAATGACATAATAAAAAAAATTAGTTTTTTTATTTTTAAATATTTTTATTTTTTTTTTCTTAGTGAGACGACCAGCGGAACAAAAGCTTGGAATTACTTTTTTGAAATTCGATTTATATTATGAGATATAATTTTTTATGACTTTTTTTAACTCATTATGTCTTCTCATACTTTGTAGTAAAAATACACTTTGTATTTGAACATCTTTCATATAAAATTTCACGTCAAATATTGAATTGTCATTATAAGAAAGCAAGGGGTATAAAGGTAAAATTGAGAAACTTGATCTGTTATTAGACCCGCGTGTTGTTATAAATTATAATAATGTGAGACTGTGAAAAAAAGTAACTTTGAAACGTTGATAAAACCAAACGAGTTAATTTCACATGAGTAATGACAGGTTGATAATATTCAAAACTTTAGAGTGGGAAACAAAACATTGACGTAATTTTGACTTCAACATTGCTAATTTGCTATGAAGTTTTCTTGCTTGGCACAAGTTGATACAGCAACGTTTTTGTTTTATTAATTTGAGTGTATTTTTTTTATTTAGTTCTTTTTTTTGGAAGGAGTGCTTCAACGGTAAACCCCAAGTACACACAACCCCTTGACCCAGGTTCGACTCTGGAACAAACCGGCCCATTGCAACCGCACCGCAGAGGGGTAATTTTTTACTGTTACACAGAGTCGAACCTGAGACCAAGTCCGGGCGGGAACCCCACATATTGTGGGTAAACCCTCCCCCCCTCGGGATCGAACCCGTGACCTTTGGCCACTGAGCTTTATCCATCTTTGTGGGTAAACCTTCAACGTTTTTTTTTATTTAGTTCAAGTTTTGTTTTCTCGGGGTAATTGATGATGCAAAGTAAATTGTCGTATTCGTTGTTTTAGCGTGAAAACAGTTACCACACGGTAAAAGCATTACTGAGCCTTCAAAAAAATTTTCTTATTCAACGTTTTTATAACTTCTTTCTTGTTTATTAAAGATCAAAGATTATTGTTTATAGGACAACAAAAAATGTAGATTAATATGCTTTGATTTTAATCTAGCACATAAAATATCTAATTATGTAAATAAATTAACATACGGACGAATAGGGATATACAAATCGAAATAAAATAGTCAATTGTATGATTAAACAATCAAAGAGTGTTAATCGTCGATCATTCTTTGTAAAACAACTAAGACGCATTCGTTGAGCATTCAAGTAGTTTAGAATGGAATTATTTTTTTATAAAAATTAATAAAAGTAATGGGATGGTTCGATATTATTCGGATATAGTGTTTGTTACAGTGACACATAAATGTCGAATTGTAAACTAACGTAGCCTTATTATAAGCAAATGTATTTATCTTTTAGTGTACTTGTAGACGTATGGGTATCTAAAAGCCCAGACCCGCAAACCATGGATAGGATGTGACCCATGACAGAGCACCACACGGACAACATGTCACGCATCCAGAGATGGATAATTATCATCAATCTCAGTCATTGATATATCACACCCATGATCACATGAGGGGTAGATCCCACTTCTTAAAAAGTTCGTTGGACCACTCCTATTTTTTACATTCATCACAAGAGGTTATAAATACAAAGTGAGGGGGATTGATTCCCAATACACAAATACACCCCAAACTCTCTCTTTCTCTCTAACCTTTTACTCTTTTTGAACAAAACTTATTCTCACGTCAAATGATTGTTACAGGGAGATTTCCCTCCCTGTGACGTATTAACTGGTGTTGTTTGATTGTGTGTAGGCCGGAAGCAGAGAAGATCAACCTGGTAGATTGGAGTTCTATCGAAGCAATCAGGATCCGTCCGGAACTCGCGTTTACAGTATTATTTTAGGAAATTGCTATGATTAAACTAATTACTAAAGTTGGAATCAAATTCAAATCACAAATACTTCAATCATGCAAGTCCTAGAGACCTAGACTAGAGGTGCACAAAAGAACCGGGTTCAAAACCCGAACCGCCGAACCGACCCGAACCCGAACCGGTTCGGAACCGGTATGCCCCCAACCCGGTTCCAACCCGAAAAAACCCGCCGGTTATGAACCGGTTTTGAAGTTTCCAGCCCAAACCGGTTTGGACCCGGTTTTTCCCCGAACCGGTTTCGAACCCGGTCCAAAAAAACCGGTTTGGAACCGGTTTCGACCGTTTTTTTTTTTTTACCGTTAGAAAACGGCTATTTGACCGTTTGAGGCTATTTTGTGGCCGTTTTTTGGACTTTTTTTGGACCATTTTGCCCTTATATGATAGTATAAATAGGTAGTGGGTGTTATGGTTTAGTCACAACACTCAAAACTTCCAAAACGCTCAAAAACGTGCTTAAAAACGCAAAAACGCTCCTCACTCTCAACTTTCTATTCTCTCAATCTTTGAATTATGGCTTCTGAATCTTCCGTTCCAACCGGTGGATCCACAAGTGCCGCTACCGTTGTTAGAATTCTTTCAACAACGCGAAACCAAGAGATTTGGTGTAATTTCGACTTATGCGAAATGTCGAATGGTCAACATAAAGCTCGATGCAAGGCTTGTGGTTCGTTTTTCAAGTCGGATTCAAACTCGACTTTGAGAAATCATATGACCAAATGGTGCAAGTCTTTGAAAAGTACACCGAGTCAAGGGCAAACATCAATCGGAAACGATGGTGGTTTATGGAACTTCAACGTCGATATGGTTCGAGATAGAATGGCAAAGTTTGTAATTCAAGAAGGATTACCGTTCGATCACTTCGACAACCCTCGGTTAACAAAATTGATTCAAGAAACTCTTCAACCACGCTACACTCACGTAAGTCGCACCACTCTTAGACGTGATTGTTTAAATCTTTGGAAACAAGCAAAAAATGATTTAAAGGTTTTATTTGAAAATTTACAAACCGGTGTGAACTTAACTACCGACGTTTGGTCCGCCCCACACGGTTTACCGGAATCGTACCTTTGCGTCACGGCCCATTGGATAGATCCAAGTTCGTGGCAAATGATGAAACGTACGATTGCGTTTGAATTATTTGGATATCCGCATACCGGTGAAAATCTTTTTCAAATTTTAGACTATGTAATCAAAACGTATAAATTAGAAAACAAAATTTTTTCAATGTCATTTGATAACGCCTCGAACAACACATCCGCCGTTGAAAAATTGAAAATAAAATATAAACCGGTTTGTGACGGCGTATTTTTTCATTCACGATGTGTTGCACATATTATTAATTTAGTTGTGCAAGATGGTCTTGGCGTTCCTGAAGTGGAAGATTTTAAAACGTCTTTCAAAAACATGTTACGTGACGTTTTTAAAACTAGTAGAAAAATGTATGTTAATTATAGAAAAATGTGTCACGATACGAATTTGTCACACCCTCAATTTCCACAAACGGGGTTTTACCGTTAGGCGTGTGACATACCAGGATCTCAGACACGGTTATATCAAACGACACTATATGAGTTTAAAAATAAACGTTTGACTTAAATCAGAGTAACATAAATGAAATAAGCGTCAGTGCGGAAGCGAATAAACGAAATGTAAACCAATACTGAAAGTTAAAAGTGCTAATTCAAAACAAAATGTCCAATGCAAGAAAATGAGTTTGATGATGCATGTCCTGAGTGCGTTCCTTAATCGTGCATCATGAGCTTAAGCGTTCCTGTTACCTGAGAAAACATGCTAAAATGTGTCAACATAAAGTTGGTGAGTTCACAGGTTTTAGTCAACAATAAATGTGTTTGTAAGCGTTTCCATAGTTTGCGTTTCAATGGTTTAGTATATAAAGCATATCGTTAGGTAGCTAGCCTATGTTCTTGTTACTTAGTGTTTCGAACCGAAGCTGACTGTTTGCGTCCTATATGTGTTTGTTGTATCCCCGTCACGTCTCAAGTGTGCCAGAGGCGTACTTGACACGACTTCCAGCAGGACAGTTGCACATGGCGAACACTGACTCGAGCTTCTCCAGCCAGCGAAGTAGTGTGACAGCACCATCAGAACCATTAAAAGAGTGAGGCTTACAGTCCATGAACATCTTGAAGGTACAGATAGTTGGACCTGAATCAAAAGGACATATATAATTGTTTAAGAACCAATATGTGTTATCGTAGGAAAGATTAACGTGTCCGTTGATTCTAGATTACCTCCTTGATTCAGATTTTGGTTGTTCTGGTTCTGATTGCGGGCCTGCTCGTAAGCTGCAAGCGCGTCAGCAACACGCTCATTGATGATTGCATCCAACTCAGCTTGAGTCATGTTGATGTTCCCTCGTCCACTCGGGCGTCCAGGTCTTCTTCCAGACATGATTCTTCAATTCACAATACACAACAGTCACCAATCGAATAATAATTATTGATAAAATAAGTTGTTTCATGCTAGTGGGTATGAAAGATTTGTTTGCATATCGATGGTGAGGTTTTATGAGAACCGGGACCTCAGGTCTCCAAATATAGAAATGAAAATTTGTACTGATTACGACCGTTATCACCCAATAGAGTTACCAGAATTTCCATGCACGACAAATTACAATTACGTGTGCACCCGTGATTCTAATTTGCTTTGCATGGTCACCCATGATTCCTCCCATTCGAGATAACAGACATTGTCAAGTACCAAATGTTCTCTGTTCAGACTAGTGAAGATGATAGGGCATGTTGGAAATAGAAACAAGTACGATAGTGTTAGAAAAGTAATGTGTGTTGTTCTCCTTGTTTGTCATCGTTAGGTTTGTCGTGTGTGTTAGAAAAGAGTTTTGTGTTCCAATCATGGAAATGTTTGATTCGATTCGTTGTTGCTTTCACTCCGCGGGTGAAGGATCAAGTGTAAGCGTTGGTTGTGAGCGAGCGGGATTCTCCGCCCCTCTGTCAGTTGGTAATGACACATATGTCATACCCATAGTGTTATGTTTGCTCAGCAGTGTAATGTCAGTACACTAGAAAGTTGTTTGCACAACAGTGGTAACCATGTAAAAGTGTCTGTGCAATACTAGTGTTGTGTCTAAGGCTATAGTCTAGATGCAATGCAATCCTAGTTCTCTATAACCTGTGGCTCTGATACCAATCTGTCACACCCTCAATTTCCACAAACGGGGTTTTACTGTTAGGCGTGTGACATACCAGGATCTCAGACACGGTTATATCAAACGACACTATATGAGTTTAAAAATAAACGTTTGACTTAAATCAGAGTAACATAAATGAAATAAGCGTCAGTGCGGAAGCGAATAAACGAAATGTAAACCAATACTGAAAGTTAAAAGTGCTAATTCAAAACAAAATGTCCAATGCAAGAAAATGAGTTTGATGATGCATGTCCTGAGTGCGTTCCTTAATCGTGCATCATGAGCTTAAGCGTTCCTGTTACCTGAGAAAACATGCTAAAATGTGTCAACATAAAGTTGGTGAGTTCACAGGTTTTAGTCAACAATAAATGTGTTTGTAAGCGTTTCCATAGTTTGCGTTTCAATGGTTTAGTATATAAAGCATATCGTTAGGTAGCTAGCCTATGTTCTTGTTACTTAGTGTATCGAACCGAAGCTGACTGTTTGCGTCCTATATGTGTTTGTTGTATCCCCGTCACGTCTCAACAGACAATGACAAATGTTAGGCCAATCAAGCACCCGTTTGACCTCCAATCAAGCTAGCGCGACTAGCCCGGGCGGGGTTTGTCAGACCCAGTAGTACTACTCAAAATTACCTCGCTAATCCCATTACTAACGGTTCGAGTGTGTCAGGACATGTTGTGTTTGCACTAACGTAACAAGCGATATCAATAATACTGGCAACCATTCATAAAATATGTTTTGCATGTTTTCTCCCCCAAAAAAGGAAAGAAAGTAAAAATAGAGGCCGTGAAACTCACCTCAAGTGTAGAGCAACAAGTAAATGTAAACACAAAAGATCGAGTCTCCAAATTAACCTGTGTTTCATTCAGTATATATATAATTAATATTAATTATTAATTACAAATATAAGAGTCGTACGGTTTCGCGTTTCACGATTCGGTTCCGGCGTCGGTTATCGATACAGACTAACAATACCTAGGTTCAGAAGCACAAACAAGCCCTAAGTCATATTCAGTCTATAAGACCTAATTATCACGTGAAAAGGGTACTCTTTATATAATTTAATTATATGACCCATATATATATATATGTACGCATGCTCTAATATATATTACTACATATATATATATTATGCACATACACTCACATGTGACATTCGCATCCAATTATATTCACGAATTTACCATGCACGTAGCATCCACATATATAAATACATATATTTAATAATGCAACAAGTACATACATACATGCAAGAACCTAATACGCCTAATGTTTATCCTTATGCGCCCACTATGAGGCTGCTATGTTTGAACTCACACCCACACGTGCATACCAATTACATGCAAGTAAATATGTATAATATTATATACCTATGCTACACCTACCCATGTATATAACTTCCACTATTTTGCAGATTCACATCCCAATTCCATGCGCCCACCTTAATAACTAATACACCACATACATACATAATCGCATACATACATATACACACAAAACTCCTCCTGCTCCTTCTGCCCTTTCCTCGTGTGCCTAAAACAATATATATAACAATTAACACTTTACAAGGGCATATACATTCCATACAAGGGCCCATGCGCCTACAATAATACCATGCATACATGCATACAACTAGCATCCTAGCATACACACATCGGGTACATAAACAATAACACAATAAGCAACCCCATGCGCCTACCCCTGCCCTCATGCGCCCACTTTCATTCTCAAGAATACATACATGTAAGAACACCCGTAGCAAGGCACACCCACACACACCAACACAACAACATACTTACATACAATTGCATACATACATGTATACAATTCACGGGTCCAAACACCCAAAACAACCGCAGCAGCATGCGCACGCACACATCTAAACATATATATATATATACATTGAGGAACATATATACGTAATAACAATGCATATACGCACACACACACGGCAGAAAAACGCAGCCCGTATCGGACCCAACGAACCGACAATTGGAACCGTAATCGAAACCAACCGCGCGAACGAGCGAAAGAACTTACCGTATCGGGCAACGAGGGCTGCGATCAACAATGGTACGTCGTTAGAGTAGAAAAGATTCGCCGGACGGTGGTGCTTCGATGCGTAGATGTTGCGGCAGAGGTGGATGATGGTGATTAGGGTTTGCGATGATGATGATGAAGGTTTGCGAATGAGGCCGGATGGTGGGATGGTCGGTTATTAAATGATAACTTGATCTTGATAAATACCACCTTGGTCCTTCAATTTTGTAACACTCAACAATTTAGTTTTACTAACTTAGTTTAGTTGATTGTAGGTTAGTTGTTAATAATAATAATAATAATAATAATTTCCACTATTCTTAAATAATAGTAAAATGGATTAATTTGCGATGAGCGGAGAAAGGTTAGACCATGTACAAAATAGTATTCACCGGGAGAACTCAGGTTGTCACATCATCCCCTTGTTAAAGAAATTTTCGTCCCGAAAATTTAAATACTACGCTCGGTTAAATACATGAGATTCAGTGGGTTCAATCAGACGTGTAAGATGCAGTTAAGGTTGGTGGTTTGTAATGTGTTTGACATGTTTGACAGAGTTGTGACATCATCCCCTTGTTGAAGGGAATTTCGTCTCGAAATTTAAAGAAAAGGTATCTCAAGAATGAATACCTTATGAAGTGGGTGTCTGATCGTTGAACAGTTGTGGGTACTTTTTCTTCATTCGATCCTCGCGTTCCCAGGTAAACTCTGGTCCACGCTTTGAGTTCCATCGGACTTTGACAATAGGGATACGACTGTGTTTGAGTGTTTTGACCTCTCGGTCCATAACTTCCACTGGTTCCTCGATGAAACGTAGTTGTTCGTCAACATGTATCTCGTCTAACGGAACGACGAGAGTCTCGTCTGCAAGGCATTTCCTCAGGTTTGAAACATGGAACACATTGTGTACTCCACTGAGTTCTTCGGGTAGGTTCAGCTGATAGGCTACGGGGCCAACCCGTTTGACAATCTCAAACGGTCCCACGTACCTAGGGTTTAGTTTTCCACGTTTCCCGAAACGAATCACGCCCTTCCAAGGTGACACTTTCAACAGTACTTTGTCACCAATATGAAACTCCAGTGGCTTACGGCGCTTGTCGGCGTAACTCTTTTGTCGGTCACGTGCTGCTGCCATACGGTTACGAATCTGCACGATCTTCTCGGTCGTCTCGTGCACGAGTTCAGGACCGGTAAGTTGGCTTTCTCCAACTTCCGCCCAACAAATAGGTGATCGGCACTTACGCCCATACAGTGCCTCAAATGGAGCAGCTTTGATCGACGTGTGATAGCTATTATTGTATGAAAACTCCACTAACGGTAAGTGAGTTTCCCAACTGCTGCCGAAATCAATCGCGCAGGCGCGCAACATGTCTTCCAAGGTCTGGATCGTACGCTCGCTTTGGCCGTCAGTCTGAGGATGATAAGCCGTACTCATGTCTAACCGTGTTCCCAATGCTCGTTGTAATGATTGCCAGAAATGTGAGGTGAATCGAGCGTCGCGATCAGAGATAATGGAAATTGGCACACCGTGCCGAGAGACTATTTCTCTTAGGTAAATACGCGTTAGCTTTTCCATTCTATCAGTCTCTCTGATTGGTAAGAAGTGTGCGGATTTCGTCAAACGATCTACAATTACCCAAATGGTATCGCATCCGCTGGGAGTCCGAGGTAGTTTCGTGATAAAGTCCATAGATATCTGCTCCCACTTCCATACAGGAATTTCTGGTTGTTGAAGTAAACCAGATGGCCGTTGATACTCCACTTTAACCTTAGAACAGGTTAAGCATTTGCTTACGTAAGTGGCAATGTTAGCTTTCATGTTCGGCCACCAGTAAAGGACTTTTAGATCGTGATACATCTTGTCTGAACCCGGATGTATAGAATACCGTGACTTGTGAGCTTCATCCATTACCAGCTCTCGTAGGTCTCCACACAAAGGAACCCATATTCGGTCCATGAAGTAACGAATTCCGTCAGTTTTGGTTTCCAGTTGTTTCTCCATGCCTCGTAGTGATTCAGCTTTCAGGTTCTCATCTTTCAACGCCTCGAGTTGAGCATTACGTATCTGATCGGGTAATCCGGTGTGGATGGTGAGTTGTAAGGCTCGTACTCGCTTCGGCTTTGGTGTCTCTTTTCGACTCAAGGCGTCAGCTACTACATTAGCCTTGCCCGGATGATACTTGATCGCACAATCGTAGTCGTTCAACAGCTCGACCCATCGACGTTGTCTCATGTTCAGCTCCTTCTGTTCAAAGATGTGCTGGAGACTCTTGTGATCGGTATAAATAGTGCACTTGGTACCGTACAAGTAGTGTCTCCATATCTTGAGTGCAAATACAACGGCTCCCAATTCTAAGTCGTGTGTCGTGTAATTCTTCTCGTGAACCTTTAACTGTCGGGAAGCATATGCGATCACCTTCTCGCGTTGCATTAACACACAACCGAGACCTTGAATAGAAGCATCGCAATACACCACAAAATCTTCGGTTCCCTCAGGTAAAGATAATATCGGTGCCGTGCAGAGTTTCTGTTTTAAGAACTGGAATGCTGATTCTTGCTTGTCACCCCAACTGTACGCGGTGCCTTTTTGAGTCAACATTGTAAGCGGTTGGACGATCCTCGAAAACCCTTCGATAAATCGTCGGTAATATCCAGCTAATCCAAGAAATTGTCGTACTTCCGTCGGAGTCTTTGGTGTAGCCCAGTTCTTGATAGCTTCTATCTTTGCCGGATCAACATGTATGCCCTTCTCGTTGACTACATGACCCAAGAATTGGACTTCCCGAATCCAGAAGTCACACTTCGAGAATTTGGCATATAGTTGTTCTTGTTTAAGTAGTTCCAAGATCAGTCGAAGGTGTTCCTCGTGCTCTTCCTTGTTTCTTGAATAAATCAGAATGTCATCGATAAAAACGATAACAAACTTGTCCAAGTAGGGTTTGCACACTCGGTTCATAAGATCCATGAAAACCGCTGGTGCGTTGGTCAAACCGAATGGCATTACCAAAAACTCATAGTGACCGTATCTAGTTCTGAATGCCGTCTTTGATATGTCCTCCTCTCGGACTCTTAGTTGATGATATCCTGATCTCAAATCTATCTTCGAATAGAAGCTTGATCCTTGAAGTTGGTCAAACAGGTCGTCAATACGAGGTAGAGGATAACGGTTCTTAACCGTCACTTTGTTCAGCTCACGATAATCGATACACATACGAAAAGTCCCATCCTTTTTCTTGACAAACAGGACTGGGGCTCCCCACGGTGATGAGCTGGGTCTGATGAATCCTTTATCCAAGAGTTCTTGCAGTTGCGTAGACAGTTCTTGCAGTTCCTTTGGTGCTAGTCGATATGGTGCTCTAGCAATAGGGGCGGCTCCAGGCGTCAAATCAATCTGGAACTCGACTTGACGATGCGGTGGAAGACCAGGTAAGTCTTCAGGGAACACTTCAGGAAAGTCACGAACGATAGGGATATCTTCGATCTTCTTTTCTTCAGTGGTCTTCTCAGTGATCATAGCTAAGATAGCGGTATGGCCTTTGCGTAAGCACTTCTGGGCTTTCATATACGAAATGATGCTAGAAACGACACCACTTTTCTCACCCTGAACGGATAAGACTTCACCACTAGGGAGTGGTACACGAACGATCTTCTCGCGACAGAAAATTTCGGCTTGGTTTTTAGATAACCAATCCATGCCGACGACTATGTCAAAACTACCAAGAGTAACAGGCATAAGATCTATCTCAAATTTGTGTCCCGATAGCTCTAATTTACATCCTTTAAGAATGTGAGTTGCCTCGATTATTTTACCGTCAGCTAGTTCTACCGTATAACTAGGGTTCATTTCAGTCAAGGCTACATCTAAAAGCTTGATAAACTTAGTAGATATAAAACTTTTATCAGCGCCGGTATCAAATAACACAGAAGCAAAACAATCGTTCAGAGGAAACGTACCGGTAACTACGTTTTGATCGTTCCTCGCCTCGCCAGAACCAATCACGAAAGCTCTACCTTTGGCGCCATTTCCATTGTTGTTTCCATTATTGCCCCTGTTACCATTCTTCAGTTGTGGACAATCCTTCTGGTAGTGGCCCTCCTTACCACACTCATAACAGCCTCTAGTCATTCCGCCTGGCGTTGTTGCTGAGTCATCAGTTCACCCCTGCAGTCTTTAGCAGCATGGCCCATCTTTCCACATCTTTGACAACGGAGTCGATCACACTTACCAAGATGGTGAAAGTTGCACTTGTTGCATTTTGGATATTTGCCTACATAGTTGCTCGATCCCTGACCATTGTTGTTATTGTTCTGATTATTGTTTGTGAAGCTCCTGGATGAATCAAACTTTCTGGTCTGCTGTTGTTGGTTGTTATTGGAGTTTGAGGACTTGTTAGCAGTACCATCCCACTTTCGCTTATTATCAGTTGTGCCAGATGCAGCGCCCCGTTTAGGCAAAGTACCCTGTGCCACTGCCTGGTCAGTGAGTTTGTGAGCTAGTCGAATAGCCTGCTGAATAGTGACAGGATCAGCAGCCATAACACTAGCTTGGATTTGAGGAGCTAAACCATCAATGTACTTCTCAATCCGTTTGTAGGCCGGGGTCACCATCTGAGGACATAGAGCAGCCAACTCGTGTGAACGAGTCGTATATTCCTCAATATCAGAACCAACCATCTTAAGATTCCAAAACTCGGTTTCTAGTTTCTGAACTTCATTCCTGGGGCAGTACTCTTCCTTCATCAGTATCTTGAAATCATCCCAAGGCATACCGTTAGCAGCATCAAGTCCTAAAGTCTGGACCTGTGAGTTCCACCATGTCAAAGCTGGTCCCTCCAGTGTGCCAGAGGCGTACTTGACACGACTTCCAGCAGGACAGTTGCACATGGCGAACACTGACTCGAGCTTCTCCAGCCAGCGAAGTAGTGTGACAGCACCATCAGAACCATTAAAAGAGTGAGGCTTACAGTCCATGAACATCTTGAAGGTACAGATAGTTGGACCTGAATCAAAAGGACATATATAATTGTTTAAGAACCAATATGTGTTATCGTAGGAAAGATTAACGTGTCCGTTGATTCTAGATTACCTCCTTGATTCAGATTTTGGTTGTTCTGGTTCTGATTGCGGGCCTGCTCGTAAGCTGCAAGCGCGTCAGCAACACGCTCATTGATGATTGCATCCAACTCAGCTTGAGTCATGTTGATGTTCCCTCGTCCACTCGGGCGTCCAGGTCTTCTTCCAGACATGATTCTTCAATTCACAATACACAACAGTCACCAATCGAATAATAATTATTGATAAAATAAGTTGTTTCATGCTAGTGGGTATGAAAGATTTGTTTGCATATCGATGGTGAGGTTTTATGAGAACCGGGACCTCAGGTCTCCAAATATAGAAATGAAAATTTGTACTGATTACGACCGTTATCACCCAATAGAGTTACCAGAATTTCCATGCACGACAAATTACAATTACGTGTGCACCCGTGATTCTAATTTGCTTTGCATGGTCACCCATGATTCCTCCCATTCGAGATAACAGACATTGTCAAGTACCAAATGTTCTCTGTTCAGACTAGTGAAGATGATAGGGCATGTTGGAAATAGAAACAAGTACGATAGTGTTAGAAAAGTAATGTGTGTTGTTCTCCTTGTTTGTCATCGTTAGGTTTGTCGTGTGTGTTAGAAAAGAGTTTTGTGTTCCAATCATGGAAATGTTTGATTCGATTCGTTGTTGCTTTCACTCCGCGGGTGAAGGATCAAGTGTAAGCGTTGGTTGTGAGCGAGCGGGATTCTCCGCCCCTCTGTCAGTTGGTAATGACACATATGTCATACCCATAGTGTTATGTTTGCTCAGCAGTGTAATGTCAGTACACTAGAAAGTTGTTTGCACAACAGTGGTAACCATGTAAAAGTGTCTGTGCAATACTAGTGTTGTGTCTAAGGCTATAGTCTAGATGCAATGCAATCCTAGTTCTCTATAACCTGTGGCTCTGATACCAATCTGTCACACCCTCAATTTCCACAAACGGGGTTTTACCGTTAGGCGTGTGACATACCAGGATCTCAGACACGGTTATATCAAACGACACTATATGAGTTTAAAAATAAACGTTTGACTTAAATCAGAGTAACATAAATGAAATAAGCGTCAGTGCGGAAGCGAATAAACGAAATGTAAACCAATACTGAAAGTTAAAAGTGCTAATTCAAAACAAAATGTCCAATGCAAGAAAATGAGTTTGATGATGCATGTCCTGAGTGCGTTCCTTAATCGTGCATCATGAGCTTAAGCGTTCCTGTTACCTGAGAAAACATGCTAAAATGTGTCAACATAAAGTTGGTGAGTTCACAGGTTTTAGTCAACAATAAATGTGTTTGTAAGCGTTTCCATAGTTTGCGTTTCAATGGTTTAGTATATAAAGCATATCGTTAGGTAGCTAGCCTATGTTCTTGTTACTTAGTGTTTCGAACCGAAGCTGACTGTTTGCGTCCTATATGTGTTTGTTGTATCCCCGTCACGTCTCAACAGACAATGACAAATGTTAGGCCAATCAAGCACCCGTTTGACCTCCAATCAAGCTAGCGCGACTAGCCCGGGCGGGGTTTGTCAGACCCAGTAGTACTACTCAAAATTACCTCGCTAATCCCATTACTAACGGTTCGAGTGTGTCAGGACATGTTGTGTTTGCACTAACGTAACAAGCGATATCAATAATACTGGCAACCATTCATAAAATATGTTTTGCATGTTTTCTCCCCCAAAAAAGGAAAGAAAGTAAAAATAGGGGCCGTGAAACTCACCTCAAGTGTAGAGCAACAAGTAAATGTAAACACAAAAGATCGAGTCTCCAAATTAACCTGTGTTTCATTCAGTATATATATAATTAATATTAATTATTAATTACAAATATAAGAGTCGTACGGTTTCGCGTTTCACGATTCGGTTCCGGCGTCGGTTATCGATACAGACTAACAATACCTAGGTTCAGAAGCACAAACAAGCCCTAAGTCATATTCAGTCTATAAGACCTAATTATCACGTGAAAAGGGTACTCTTTATATAATTTAATTATATGACCCATATATATATATATATGTACGCATGCTCTAATATATATATTACTACATATATATATATTATGCACATACACTCACATGTGACATTCGCATCCAATTATATTCACGAATTTACCATGCACGTAGCATCCACATATATAAATACATATATTTAATAATGCAACAAGTACATACATACATGCAAGAACCTAATACGCCTAATGTTTATCCTTATGCGCCCACTATGAGGCTGCTATGTTTGAACTCACACCCACACGTGCATACCAATTACATGCAAGTAAATATGTATAATATTATATACCTATGCTACACCTACCCATGTATATAACTTCCACTATTTTGCAGATTCACATCCCAATTCCATGCGCCCACCTTAATAACTAATACACCACATACATACATAATCGCATACATACATATACACACAAAACTCCTCCTGCTCCTTCTGCCCTTTCCTCGTGTGCCTAAAACAATATATATAACAATTAACACTTTACAAGGGCATATACATTCCATACAAGGGCCCATGCGCCTACAATAATACCATGCATACATGCATACAACTAGCATCCTAGCATACACACATCGGGTACATAAACAATAACACAATAAGCAACCCCATGCGCCTACCCCTGCCCTCATGCGCCCACTTTCATTCTCAAGAATACATACATGTAAGAACACCCGTAGCAAGGCACACCCACACACACCAACACAACAACATACTTACATACAATTGCATACATACATGTATACAATTCACGGGTCCAAACACCCAAAACAACCGCAGCAGCATGCGCACGCACACATCTAAACATATATATATATATACATTGAGGAACATATATACGTAATAACAATGCATATACGCACACACACACGGCAGAAAAACGCAGCCCGTATCGGACCCAACGAACCGACAATTGGAACCGTAATCGAAACCAACCGCGCGAACGAGCGAAAGAACTTACCGTATCGGGCAACGAGGGCTGCGATCAACAATGGTACGTCGTTAGAGTAGAAAAGATTCGCCGGACGGTGGTGCTTCGATGCGTAGATGTTGCGGCAGAGGTGGATGATGGTGATTAGGGTTTGCGATGATGATGATGAAGGTTTGCGAATGAGGCCGGATGGTGGGATGGTCGGTTATTAAATGATAACTTGATCTTGATAAATACCACCTTGGTCCTTCAATTTTGTAACACTCAACAATTTAGTTTTACTAACTTAGTTTAGTTGATTGTAGGTTAGTTGTTAATAATAATAATAATAATAATAATTTCCACTATTCTTAAATAATAGTAAAATGGATTAATTTACGATGAGCGGAGAAAGGTTAGACCATGTACAAAATAGTATTCACCGGGAGAACTCAGGTTGTCACAGAATTCCATTTGTTTAGGACCAAATTGGGATGTCCCGACTAGATGGAATTCGACTTGGAAAATGTTTAATAGTGCTTTACGTCAAAAAGAAACGCTTCATGTTTTCCACGATGGTCTTGCGATGCGGGGTCGGGTTGTTCCGTTTCCGTTAGAGGGTTGGGAATATATTCAAGAAATAACTCAATTTTTAGAGCTTTTTAAAAACGCAACTACAAAATTGTCGGGGGTTTATTATCCGACAAGTTGTCTAACGCTTCATCAAATTTATTTAATGACCCATAAATTAAGTGAATATGAAGAAAGAAACGAAATGTTTTCGGCAATGGTAGCGCCGATGAAAGAAAAATTTAAAAAATATTTCATTGAACTACCCCCGGTTTTTACGTGTTCCGCCGCACTCGACCCGTGTTTAAATGTTTCGGGGGTAGAAACTTTAATAGATGAGATAACTTATGATTTAGATTTACATGATTATGATCCATTTTTTAATGTTAATACAAAACAAATATTTAATGAAACTTTTAAAAAATTGTTTAATGTTTATGTTGAAAAATATGGTGCAACATCAAACATCCACCGACAATCGAACGTGGAATCGAGTTCGTCGAGCTCAATTAGAGACCCGATGATTAGTTTATACAACACTTTGAGAAATGAAAACAGTAAACGTCAAAGGGGTAACACCCCAAGTAGCGAACTCGGGAGATATATGGGAACCGATTTTTTAGCCGCTATGTCTCCCGATGAATTTTTGAAATTTGATATTCTGACATGGTGGAAAGGAAAGGAATCACAATTTCCGGTCCTATCCGCCATGGCACGTGATTTACTAACCGTCCAAGCTTCCACGGTAGCTTCGGAGTCTGCATTTTCTGTTAGTGGCAGGGTTTTATCGATTAGAAGAACAAGGTTAACTCCAACATCGCTAGAGATGTGTATTTGTTTAAAGGACCACTTAGATGCGGCCGAACGAAGACAACACATATCAAACCTTGAAGAAGAAACACCGATTGAAGAAGAAATACACGAGCACGAGGTACAAACCGGACGATCCTCACCGCTATCCGACGAAGAACTCGCTTATGATTTGTCTCAACGCATTGGCACACAAACCGACGAAGACGATTAGATTAGACAAACTTGTATTCGTAATATGTATATTTTGTTTTCTTTGGTTTAATTTTAATGTAATTTTTATTGTTTATTTTTCGTAATGAATTAATTATTTACTTTTATAAATTAATGTAATTTTTATTGTTTTCTTTAGAAAAACTCGAGTATGATTTTTAATTGTTTACTTATTAAAATGAAAATAAAAACTTTGAGACAATCGTATATAATTAATCTACTCTAATAAAATAAAAACGAAAATAAAACGCGTACAATCAATCGTATATAATTGTTTGTATAAAACTCGTATTAATTGTTTACAAAATGAAAATAAAAACGCGTCCAATCGTATATAATTAATCTACTCTAATAATTTTTAATTAATCAAAATTTGTAATTAATTTGTATATAATTTAATTAGAAGGTAAAAAAAAAAAAAAAAAAACGGGTTTTCCAAACCGGGTCTTAGACCCGACCCGGTTCGGTTCCAACCCGAACCGGTTCCAACCGGGTTGGGTTTGATGGGTTTGAAAACCGGTTCCGACCCGAACCGGTTCTTGGTCAAAAACCGGGCTCCAAAACGTTGACCGAACCCGAACCGGGTCCGACCCGACCCGGGTTCAAAAAAAAAACCGGTTTGTGCACCTCTAACCTAGACTACTAGGAATCATCAGTTGGGTTGGGCCGGCAGTCGTTGAATTACATGGTTGATCCACAACAAATTGGGTTGCTTTTCTCTTAAAATCCCTTGCAAGTTGTAACCCCAAATGTTTATAAAATTACACCATAAATTATATTAAAACCAGCCCATTATTAAAATAGTACAAAGATGGTCTTACTAATCAATTTTTTTAACTTATGAACATAGGTGGTAAACTAGTCATACTAATTGTGAGCCACTCGAGATCGGCTTATAGAAAGTCTCAATCGAGTTAACTGTCATGAGTTTAAGCCCAAGCTCAAGCCTAAATAAAATTCATTGAATAAATATGTCTGAACTTCACATACCGAGTTGACTAGGCCCTACAAGCCTAAAAGAGTATGCTATTTATGTAAGTGTAATAATCTTATTTTATATAACATGTTTATAAATGATCTTTGTGGTAAGGTCACATTACAAATTTAGTCTCAAGCTTTTGAAAATTATAGGTTTAGCCCCAATTATTCAATGGCAGATAACCGATGTGTAAGTGTAATAATCTTATATTATATAACATGTTTATCAATACATAATGATCTTTGTACGAATAATATGGGGTTAGCTAGAGGAAATCTCCTAGGGGTAACAAGACCATGTTGGCCCTCCAAGCTATTAAGGGTAGGCGATGGGAGTTAGAGGGGAGGGCAAATGCGATGAAAAGGCGAGGGCGCAAGGCATCGCTTGCAGTAGTATTTGAGAGTGTGACATAGCATGAACAAGAAAGGGTTTGTGGGTTTATTTTTTATTTTTAACTTTTAATTATAGGCGATACTAGAGGTGCACAAACCGGTTTTTTTTTTTGAACCCGGGTCGGGTTGGACCCGGTTCGGGTTCGGTCAACGATTTGGAGCCCGGTTTTTGACCAAGAACCGGTTCGGGTCGGAACCGGTTTTCAACCCCATCAAACCCAACCCGGTTGGAACCGGTTCGGGTTGGAACCGAACCGGGTCGGGTCTAAGACCCGGTTTGGAAAACCCGGTTTTTTTTTTTTTTTTTTTTTACCTTCTAATTAAATTATATACAAATTAATTACAAATTTTGATTAATTAAAAATTATTAGAGTAGATTAATTATATACGATTGGACGCGTTTTTATTTTCATTTTAATAAGTAAACAATTAATACGAGTTTTATACAAACAATTATATACGATTGTACGCGTTTTATTTTCGTTTTTATTTTATTAGAGTAGATTAATTATATACGATTGTCTCAACGTTTTTATTTTCATTTTAATAAGTAAACAATTAAAAATCATACTCGAGTTTTTCTAAAGAAAACAATAAAAATTACATTAATTTATAAAAGTAAATAATTAATTCATTACGAAAAATAAACAATAAAAATTACATTAAAATTAAACCAAAGAAAACAAAATATACATATTACGAATACAAGTTTGTCTAATCTAATCGTCTTCGTCGGTTTGTGTGCCAATGCGTTGAGACAAATCATAAGCGAGTTCTTCGTCGGATAGCGGTGAGGATCGTCCGGTTTGTACCTCGTGCTCGTGTATTTCTTCTTCAATCGGTGTTTCTTCTTCAAGGTTTGATATGTGTTGTCTTCGTTCGGCCGCATCTAAGTGGTCCTTTAAACAAATACACATCTCTAGCGATGTTGGAGTTAACCTTGTTCTTCTAATCGATAAAACCCTGCCACTAACAGAAAATGCAGACTCCGAAGCTACCGTGGAAGCTTGGACGGTTAGTAAATCACGTGCCATGGCGGATAGGACCGGAAATTGTGATTCCTTTCCTTTCCACCATGTCAGAATATCAAATTTCAAAAATTCATCGGGAGACATAGCGGCTAAAAAATCGGTTCCCATATATCTCCCGAGTTCGCTACTTGGGGTGTTACCCCTTTGACGTTTACTGTTTTCATTTCTCAAAGTGTTGTATAAACTAATCATCGGGTCTCTACTTGAGCTCGACGAACTCGATTCCACGTTCGATTGTCGGTGGATGTTTGATGTTGCACCATATTTTTCAACATAAACATTAAACAATTTTTTAAAAGTTTCATTAAATATTTGTTTTGTATTAACATTAAAAAATGGATCATAATCATGTAAATCTAAATCATAAGTTATCTCATCTATTAAAGTTTCTACCCCCGAAACATTTAAACAAGGGTCGAGTGCGGCGGAACACGTAAAAACCGGGGGTAGTTCAATGAAATATTTTTTAAATTTTTCTTTCATCGGCGCTACCATTGCCGAAAACATTTCGTTTCTTTCTTCATATTCACTTAATTTATGGGTCATTAAATAAATTTGATGAAGCGTTAGACAACTTGTCGGATAATAAACCCCCGACAATTTTGTAGTTGCGTTTTTAAAAAGCTCTAAAAATTGAGTTATTTCTTGAATATATTCCCAACCCTCTAACGGAAACGGAACAACCCGACCCCGCATCGCAAGACCATCGTGGAAAACATGAAGCGTTTCTTTTTGACGTAAAGCACTATTAAACATTTTCCAAGTCGAATTCCATCTAGTCGGGACATCCCAATTTGGTCCTAAACAAATGAAATTCGTATCGTGACACATTTTTCTATAATTAACATACCTTTTTCTACTAGTTTTAAAAACGTCACGTAACATGTTTTTGAAAGACGTTTTAAAATCTTCCACTTCAGGAACGCCAAGACCATCTTGCACAACTAAATTAATAATATGTGCAACACATCGTGAATGAAAAAATACGCCGTCACAAACCGTTTATATTTTATTTTCAATTTTTCAACGGCGGATGTGTTGTTCGAGGCGTTATCAAATGACATTGAAAAATTTTGTTTTCTAATTTATACGTTTTGATTACATAGTCTAAAATTTGAAAAAGATTTTCACCGGTATGCGGATATCCAAATAATTCAAACGCAATCGTACGTTTCATCATTTGCCACGAACTTGGATCTATCCAATGGGCCGTGACGCAAAGGTACGATTCCGGTAAACCGTGTGGGGCGGACCAAACGTCGGTAGTTAAGTTCACACCGGTTTGTAAATTTTCAAATAAAACCTTTAAATCATTTTTTGCTTGTTTCCAAAGATTTAAACAATCACGTCTAAGAGTGGTGCGACTTACGTGAGTGTAGCGTGGTTGAAGAGTTTCTTGAATCAATTTTGTTAACCGAGGGTTGTCGAAGTGATCGAACGGTAATCCTTCTTGAATTACAAACTTTGTCATTTTATCTCGAACCATATCGACGTTGAAGTTCCATAAACCACCATCGTTTCCGATTGATGTTTGCCCTTGACTCGGTGTACTTTTCAAAGACTTGCACCATTTGGTCATATGATTTCTCAAAGTCGAGTTTGAATCCGACTTGAAAAACGAACCACAAGCCTTGCATCGAGCTTTATGTTGACCATTCGACATTTCGCATAAGTCGAAATTACACCAAATCTCTTGGTTTCTCGTTGTTGAAAGAATTCTAACAACGGTAGCGGCACTTGAGGATCCACCAGTTGGAACGGAAGATTCAGAAGCCATAATTCAAGATATTGAGAGAGTAGAAAGTTGAGAGTGAGGAGCGTTTTTGCGTTTTTAAGCACGTTTCCGAGCGTTTTTGAAGTTTTGAGTGTTGTGACTAAACCATTACACCCACTACCTATTTATACTATCATATAAGGGCAAAATGGTCCAAAATATGTTGAAAAAACGGTCAAAAACGAGGTTATAACGGCTATATAGCCGTTTTAAAACGTTCAAAAAAAAAAAAACGGTCGGAACCGGGTTGGAACCGGTTTTTTGAACCGGTTTCCAAACCGGGTTGGATCAAAACCGGTTCCAAACCGGTTTGGGTTAAAAATTTCAGAACCGGTCCCGAACCGGCGGTTTTTTCCGGGTTGGAACCGGTTTGGGGGATTTCCGGGTTCAAACCGGGTCGGTTCCGGTTCGGATCTTCGGGTCGGGTCTTCAAACCGGTTTCGATGTGCACCTCTAGGCGATACAATAAGAATATCACACAAACATAAGTAATATCTTTGATGATGGTTTAAGAGCGTAGTTTCTAAATGCTTAGGATCAAAATGTAATTTAACATTACCACACATATACCACATTGCCGTGTAAAATTAATACTTTATATTAAAAGGCAACATAGCTGCTACAAAAACTTTTCTTTTATTTACTTTTGGCCACCACCTTTTTGTAATTTTAGTTTTTACGCACTCTATAGCAATTTGATTTTGTCACATTTAATTAAAATCCAGAGAAAAATGAAACAATTTTAGATTAATATTATTGGCATAAACTTTTAGTTAACTCTAATTTAATTTTTTTCCAAAAGGAACATGTATTCAAAATCGAGTGTGTTTTTGTATCATTTGCTATAGCGAGTGTATTTACCGTGACAGTATTTCAACGAACCAAGCCAATTATGAACGAACATCATCATTGCCGGTATTTGTATCACTGAAACCGATATCGGTATTCGCTTTCGGAATTTATGATGTGCCGAGCCGACAACAAACAAATTCACGCAACGTAAGACAGAGAAAAATGACCAAACTTCCGCGTGCGTAAATACTAGTTATAATAAAATAGTTAAATAATGTATACATATATTATGCATAAAACTATAATAAATTATAATTATATGAATAAGCATATACTTATATAAATAAATATTTAAAGGGAGAGGATATGCTACAAAGGCTATATATTCTATAAAGGGTGAGAAGTAATTCTGGCCATTGGATCAACTCATTAAAATAGATCAATGGTTCAAAAAAACGCAGTGGCAAACATGTAAATAAGTGAAAAACTGCTAACAGGTGGAGTGGCAAAAAAGTAATTTGACACAATGGTTGTTTGACACAATGGTTGTTTGACACAATGGTTGTTTGATACAATAGTTGTTTGACACAATGGTTGTTTGACACAATGATTGTTTGAAACAATGGTAGTTTGACACAATGGTAGTTTGACACAATGCTAGTTTGACACAATGGTAGTTTGACATAATGTTAATTTGAAACAATAGTAATTTGGTATGTTGGCATGTTGTTATATTTTGCTATGTGTTGGCATGTTAATATTTATTGCTATATGTTGCTTTACATTACATAATAGTATTTTGGTAACTTGTTTTTATCGTCAAAATCAAACGTAAACAAAACTCTTCAAATATGACACAATGAGTCTTATGACATAATGAATATAATGACACAATGAATATAATAACACAATGAATATAATGACACAATTAATCTTATGACATAATAAATCCTATTCTTGAATAGGCATAGAATCAAATGTTGAGGTGCTTGAACCTTGTTTATCCTTAATGCTTTGAAGATATAAACTGTAATTACATATAATGTGACCAGGTTGTTTGCAAAACTCATAATTTCTCAACTTTTTTCCTGCTTGTTCGATAGCTAACTCATGAGCTGACTTCATTCTTTTCGGCCTACCTTTTGTCTTTTGCTTAACAGGTACACGGAATTTTGCTTCATTTCGTTCGCTCCCTCCAGTTAACTCTGCAAACCTATCTCTCCTGCTTGGAGGTGGGGCGACCATTTGAACTTCATTAGCCTTAGACTTGTAACTATTCAAATAATCAAGATAAAAACACAACTCGTCTTTGTTCGTAACCAACTGATTAATAATATTTGTTTTATTAAGACACAATGACAATACGAAAGACACAATGACGAACAAAAAGACACAATGATGATATCTAAGACACAATGATTATGTCAATCAAACAAAATTCATATAACAAACACAAAAACATAAATGCACAACATATAGAGACTCACCTGATATTTATAAAATATGTTCAACAACATATTGATAATGTCCAGAGTAATCTAACAGTATAGACACAATAACTGTTTTATTCAGACGGAATGACAATACAAAAGACACAATGACGAACAAAAAGACACAATGATAATACCTATGACACAATGATGATACCTATGACACAATGATGATGTCAATCAATAATAAAATTCACAGAAATCAGACAGTATAGACATAATGATGATCCAAATGACAAAATTACGGTGCGAAAATTAACATACTATTTTAATTATAGTATATAATCGTCTTCATACGTACCAAACTGATGATCAATCGTCGACATCGGCGAAGTAATTGATGTAAAGCAATCTTCAACAGATGAATTCGATCGTTGAATCTTTAACGATTGAAATTGATGTAAGCTGAAACTTCGTACGTTTAAATCTTCAACGATTGAAATTGATGTAAGATGAATTCGATCGTTTGATCGTTTGTAAACCTCAATCGTACAGAAGAAATCAAAATATCCCACACCTTCATCTTAATAAATTAGACTTCCTAAATACCCCTCCTTCCATTTTAAAAATATGTCACATGTCACTCACCGATTGCTTCTCACACTTTTTACATAATGTTCCCTTTGTATTTGAACTTTTCTCATATTTAAATACTTAACATATGATAAACAACTCGGACTATTAATCCGATCTCAAGCTTGAAACTCAAACGAGCCAACCTCAAGTTTTCGTTTACGTCACAAAATTTAAAAATGTCAATTCAGAAAAATATTCATATTACTTCTTATAAGTTAGAACGTTGAAAATTTTATTATGTTTTAACTGTTGACATTATCGGAACCAAAATTTTACTTCAAAATTTAGAATTTCCTAAAACAAGAAAAAAAAGATAAAGTGATGGTTGAGGTGAATAATAAATTCATACTATTCTAAGTTCACATTGTAATAATAATACTTTTAATTACATACAATGATTCCCCATTTTAATCACGTTTACAGTCTTAATAAGTGACGAATTTAATTTATTATTATAACCTTCTAAAAATATATTAATTATTTATATAATTAATTACAATCCCTTAACTAGTCCAGTGACAAAAGATGCATAACTCTCATCTAATAGGTAATAGAGTAGGAGTCCCAACAATTTGGTCAAGTGGTTAAGTGGTTAAGAGTCTGTCATCTCAAAGTGGAGGTGCTGGTTCGAATCTCACTTGTGCAGTTGGAGGAACATCTGGGTGAGGGAATGAATCTGAGCTTTATCCCGGTTTCGAACATGACAGGGAGCGAAGGTTTACCCATTTCACGGGTTTCCTACGCATCGGGGGGCTGGGTCTTGTGTGCGGTCGAGTAATCGACCTTGTACATAGTCTCGAAAGGATAGGTTTACGCTCAAGATCTTAGCCGTTTAAAAAAAAGGTAATAGAATAGGACTGCTAAGAAATTTTTATATAATTAATTAATTTAACTAACATAATCTTAATATCTTTAATTTTTTTTTTTTGGAAGTTGAGTGTCTCAGCGGTGAAAGCCTTTACCGATAACCCAAACCACACGAGTTCGAGCCTCCGGATCCCCACATATTGTGGGTGAACCCGTAGGAATTACCGTGATCAACAGTGACTCGAACCGGTGGGAAAGCCTCCGGGCGGGAACCCCACATATTGTGGGTAAACCCTCCCCCCCTCAGGTTCGAACCGGTGACCTTTGATCAGCCGAGCTCTAACCCTCATTGAGGTGGCCACCAGGGCAAGCCCTGATGGTTCTTAATATCTTTAATTTGATAATATGGTTAAGGGAATAGAAAGGTAGAAAAAGTGCAACTGATTGCAAGTCAAATGTTATACCTACACCCTCAATTCAAAGTCAAATATTATTCCCCCATAATTGGGGGGTTTATGGAAATTATCAACAAATTTTGAAAAACATTTTAAAAACATTATTTGTTACCAAGTGACTACAACAATTTTGCTAACCTTTTCACAAGTAAACAAATAATATAATACCAGGGTCGTCTTAATGTTTTTGGAGGCCTAAAGCGAAACTGAATTTTGAGGCCTTTTTAAACATTATTATAAAAACCATCCTCCTTTATCCGGGCTTGTGACCGGCAATAATAAACTAAAAAGTTTATAATTGGCGGAGTTAAAATTTTTTTTGATGTTTTGATGATGCTATAAACTTACTCAAATGAACAAGTTTTAATTTATTTGAGTAAATATTTTTAAATTAAATTTATTTTTCTAGCTTTACTTGTTGCAAATTCTTTAATAAACTCGTCATAATCAATTTTTTTTAAATTCTTTTTCAATCACTAAAATAGCTAAATCATTTAATCTTTCTTGTGATATTGTAGATCTTAGATAATTTTTAATCAATTTTAACTTAGAAAAACTTTGTTCCGCAGAAGCAACGGTTACGGGAATAGTTAAAATAATTCTATATGCAATAAATGCATTTGGAAAAGAATTAAATTTTTTAATATAATTTACTATCTTTAAAGTGTATCACATTTTATATCTATAAATTCTCTTAAAAATTTTAGTTCTTGAAATAGATCTAAGCCATTAATATCTATTTTATCATCATGCTTTAGAACATTTTCAAGATGAATACATTTTTCTTTTAAACTTTCTTCATTTATTGATTTTAACCTTTTTATACTAAATAGAAAACCAAAATTAGTTTCAAACTCTTTAAATTGATCAAATCTAGTTTGAAGTGAAGAAGTAGCTTGGTCTATATATATAAAAAATAATCAATTTTAAAAATTCAATAGGAGTTTTGATAGTTTCATTATCAACATTTTCATCATACATTTTATTTCTATAAATAATACGTTTCTTACAAAATTTGGGTTTAACATTCATATCTACAACTATTTCTTTAGCGACAACCAAAGCCTTTTCAAATCCATTTTCTCTATATTTTTTAAAAAAAGAAATAAGTTTATTAAGTTGATCTATAGCATCATCAAGACACATATTTTTAGATTGTAAATTCTTACTAACCAAATTAATAGCATATAAAACATCATACCAAATAACCATACCTAATAAGAATTCAAAATTTTCCAATTCATGTGTCACTAAGGAATTAGCCTCACTTTTAAGTTTAAAGTCTTTACAATCATCACGTAAGGCTAACAATGCATTTCTCAATTGTGGAGCTTGAAATCTAATTGCTTTAACACTTTCAACTCGACTTTCCCAACGTGTTTGTGATAATGATTTAAGAGTAAATGTGGGTATATGGTCTTTTAGAATTTTCCATCGTTTAGTGGATGATGAAAATAAACAATAAATACGTTGTATCACTCCAAAAAACTCACCTGCTTTTCTACAAGAACTAGCCATATCACAAAGTACTAAATTTAAATTATGACAACCACACGGTGTATAAAATGCTCTAGGATTAACATCTAACAATCTTTTTTGTACACCTTGATGCTTTCCTTTCATATTTGAGCCATTATCATATCCTTGTCCTCTAATATCATTTACATCAAGTCCTACTTTATTAATTTGTTCAATAATAGTATTAAATAGACCTTTACCCGTTGTGTCGTCTACTTTTAAAAATTCAAGAAAAAATTCTTTAACTTTTATTGAATTAGATGAAAGGTCTAAACAACGTAATACAATAGACATTTGTTCTTCATGACTTGTATCAGGTGTACAATCAAGTATAATAGAAAAATATTTAGCTTCCTTAACTATTTTAAGAATTTTAGTCCTAATTTCATTTGCTAGCATGGTAATAAGCTCGTTTTGCATATTATGTCCAAGGTAATGATTATGAATTTCTTTGTTTTTATTCTTCGAATATGTTCTTGCATTACCGGATCAAATTCACTAATCATCTCAACTAAACCTAAGAAGTTACCATTGTTTTCTTCAAAAAGTTTTTCTGTTTTTCCACGAAATGCTTGTGTCTTTTACCAAGACTTTTTACAATGGCAATTAGTCTTTTTAACACATTTTTCCAATGTTCTTTATCTTTATTGATTCGACTTTGAGTTTGTTTATCAATAGTTTTATTTTTCTTCAATCTTGTTTCTAACTCAATCCACGCTCTCATATTGATAATATGTCCGTTACTTGCTTCATGTTTTTTTAGATTAGCATTAATATTGTTCCAATCATTAGTACCTATATTTGCTAAATTACTTTTACATAAGTTCACATTAAATAATTTACAACAAAAACAAAAAACTTTATCCACATCTATAGAATAAATTAATCATTTTCTTTCATACTTTTCTCCGTTTGGTAGCTTTTGCATATAAAAGAAGGATTAAAACTTCTTGAATGTTGATCTTTTGGAACATTAAAATCAAAAACTTTAATTGGACCCTTTTCAACTAATTTATCTCGTAAATTAATATTAATATTATCCCATATACTAGGATCATAAATATTTAGAGGTGTTTGTTCATCATTGTTGTGCTCAGTGTGTTCATTATCATTTTATTGTTCATTATTATTTAGAGGTGTTTGTTCGTCATTTTCATTAAGTATTTGTTCATCATTAGTGTTGTTAGGTTGTTCATTATGTATTTGTTCATCATTAGTGTTGTTAGGTTGTTCATTATGTATTTGTTCATCATTAGTGTTGTTAGGTTGTTCATTATGTATTTGTTCATTATTAGTGTTGTTGGGTTACTCATTATGAATTTGTTCATTGTTTAGTTCATTTACATGTGCATTTTGTGTTCTTTATCATTAACTAGTTGATTTTGTTCTTGATTTTGAGCATCATTTGATTGTATATTAGGATTGTTTTGAACATCATTATTTTTAACCGTTATGTATTTTAACAATGACCCTTTTTGAGATTCGATTAAAGCTTCTTGTTCTCTTCTTTTTTTCTCTTTGTTCCAACCTGATTCATGTTTTCTAATTCGTTTTGACATGTTCAATCAAATCTAGATGACTAGATGAACCAAAATACCAAAGCTACTCCTAAATAAAACTCAAGCTACTCCTAAACTCCAAAATACCAAAGCTACTCCTAAATCAAAGTCCGAAGCAATTAGTTACCAATTCTAAATTTCTATATTCTAAATTTCTAATAAACAATAATAGTTACCAAATTGCAAATCAAATAAATAGGCAAATAAAAGAGTAGAAGAAGAACAAGCCCCCAAAGCCCCCAAATAAATAGTCAATTAGGGCAGCACCTTACTAAATTTCTAATAAACAATAATAGTTACCAAATTACCTTATGATGAAGATTGAAGAAGAACAAGCAGCGAGTCCAGCGAGCAGCGACCAAAGCAACACAAGCGAGCACTCGAGCAGAAGTAAAGCAATTCGAGCAGAGCTGCAGAAGTAAAGCAACACAAAACAAGCAACACAAGCAACACAACCACACAGGTCCGTTCGACTTCGAGCGGACAAGCAAGCGAGCAGAAGTAAAGCAATTCGAGGCTTCGAGCGGACAGCGGATGAGCGGAGCAGGCGTATGAGCGATTGAGCGACTTCGACTTCCAAGTTCCACCTTTCGTTTTTAATCGCAGGTCCGTTCGACTTTGACCTTTCGTTTCCGGTTTCCCCAATTCCACCTCTACCGCCTCAGTCCTCGATTGAGCGACTTCGACTCTGCGGTTTCCCATTTCTGATTTCCCAATTCCCGTTCGATTCCTCCCTGAGCTATAGAAATTTTTTGTTGGGCTTGTGGGACTTGGTATATGGAGGCCTATTACTTTGGTGGGCCTAAAGCCCTAACTTGTTTTTACAAGCTAACGGGCCGCCACAGTCCTCGATTGAGCGACTTCGACATTGCCGTATAAAATTAATACTTATATTAAAAGGCAACATAGCTGCTACAACAACTTTTCTTTTATTTACTTTTGGCCACCACCTTTTTGTAATTTTAGTTTTTACGCACTCTATAGCAATTTGATTTTGTCAAATTTAATTAAAATCCAGAGAAAAATGAAACAATTTTAGATTAATATTATTGGCATAAACTTTTAGTTAACTCTGATTTAATTTTTTTTCCAAAAGGAACATGTATTCAAAATCGAGTGTGTTTTTGTACCATTTGCTATAGCGAGTATATTACCGTGACAGTATTTCAACGAACCAAGCCAATTATGAACGAACATCATCATTGCCGGTATTTGTATCACTGAAAACGATATCGGTATTTGCTTTCGGAATTTATGATGTGCCGAGCCGACAACAAACAAATTCACGCAACGTAAGACAGAGAAAAACGACCAAACTCCCGCGTGCGTAAATACTAGTTATAATAAAATAGTTAAATAATGTACACATATATTATGTATAAAACTATAATAAATTATAATTATATGAATAAGCATATACTTATATAAATAAATATTTAAAGGGAGAGGATATGCTACAAAGGCTATATATTTTAAAAAGAGTGAGAAGTAATTCTGGCCATTGGATCAACTCATTAAAATAGATCAATGGTTCAAAAAAAAGCAGTGGCAAACATGTAAATAAGTGAAAAACTGCTAACAGGTGGAGGGGCAAAAAGTAATTTGACACAATGGTTGTTTGACACAATGGTTGTTTGATACAATGGTTGTTTGACACAATAGTTGTTTGACACAATGGTTGTTTGACACAATGATTGTTTGAAACAATGGTAGTTTGACACAATGGTAGTTTGACACAATGCTAGTTTGACACAATGGTAGTTTGACACAATGTTAATTTGAAACAATAGTAATTTGGTATGTTGGCATGTTGTTATATTTTGCTATGTGTTGGCATGTTAATATTTGTTGCTATATGTTGCTTTACATTACATAATAGTATTTTGGTAACTTGTTTTTATCGTCAAAATCAAACGTAAACAAAACTCTTCAAATATGACACAATGAGTCTTATGACACAATGAATATAATGACACAATGAATATAATAACACAATGAATATAATGACACAATTAATCATATGACATAATAAATCCTATTCTTGAATAGGCATAGAATCAAATGTTGAGGTGCTTGAACCTTGTTTATCCTTAATGCTTTGAAGATATAAACTGTAATTACATATAATGTGACCAGGTTGTTTGCAAAACTCATAATTTCTCAACTTTTTTCCTGCTTGTTCGATAGCTAACTCATGAGCTGACTTCATTCTTTTCGGTCTACCTTTTGTCTTTTGCTTAACAGGTACACGGAATTTTGCTTCATTTCGTTCGCTCCCTCCAGTTAACTCTGCAAACCTATCTCTCCTGCTTGGAGGTGGGGCGACCATTTGAACTTCATTAGCCTTAGACTTGTAACTATTCAAATAATCAAGATAAAAACACAACTCGTCTTTGTTCGTAACCAACTGATTAACAATATTTGTTTTATTAAGACACAATGACAATACGAAAGACACAATGACGAACAAAAAGACACAATGATGATATCTAAGACACAATGATTATGTCAATCAAACAAAATTCATATAACAAACACAAAAACATAAAATGCACAACATATAGAGACTCACCTGATATTTATAAAATATGTTCAACAACATTGATAATGTCCAGAGTAATCTAACAGTATAGACACAATAACTGTTTTATTCAGACGACAAAATTACGGTGCGAAAATTAACATACTATTTTAATTACAGTATATAATCGTCTTCATACGTACCAAACTGATGATCAATCGTCGACATCGGCGAAGTAATTGATGTAAAGCAATCTTCAACAGATGAATTCGATCGTTTGAATCTTTAACGATTGAAATTGATGTAAGCTGAAACTTCGTACGTTTAAATCTTCAACGATTGAAATTGATGTAAGATGAATTCGATCGTTTGATCGTTTGAAAACCTCAATCGTGCAGAAGAAGTCAATATATCCCACACCTTCATCTTAATAAATTAGACTTCCTAAAATACCCCTCCTTCCATTTTTAAAAATATGTCACATGTCACTCACCGATTGCTTCTCACACTTTTTACATAATGTTCCCTTTGTATTTGAACTTTTCTCATATTTAAATTCTTAACATATGATAAACAACTCGGACTATTAATCCGATCTCAAGCTTGAAACTCAAACGAGCCAACCTCAAGTTTTCGTTTACGTCACAAAATTTAAAAATGTCAATTCAGAAAAATATTCATATTACTTCTTATAAGTTAGAACGTTGAAAATTTTATGTTTTAACTGTTGACATTGTCGGAACCAAAATTTTACTTCAAAATTTAGAATTTCATAAAACAAGAAAAAAAAGATTGTGACAACTCGGAAAATTTCATGGTTTATATATATGCAAATTTAGTATTTATGTGATTATACAAAATTGTTTCTATATTTTTATTATTATTTGATAATAATATTATTAGTTATAAAAATATAACTAACAGTAATAATAATAATAATAATAATAATGATATTATTAAAAATAATAAAGCTAAAGATGATAATAATAATATTAATGAAAATATTATTATTATTAATAATAATTTACAAAATTTATTAAAATTGATTTAATAAGTCCAGGGGGTGATTTTGTAAAATTTGAAACTTGAAATTAAAACTTTGAACATAAAATGTTAACTTTATAAACCACAGGGACCATTCGTGTAATTATTTGAAATCCCCGCCCCCACCCCCGTATTTCCGGCCACCGGATCCGGCCGACCGCCGGCGGCTCTCCGGCGAGCCCAAAAGCTATTATAAACTCGATTTTGACCCCAAAAATCAGTACCAAACGTTTCTAGAACGATAATCGAACTCGTACCCCACTTGAATTGATTAATCGAGTGGATTAGGTGCGATTACCACTAACCCGAATTATTTCGGCCGACCACCACTACCAAATGCACTAAAACACTTTGATAATCAAAAGTAATCACACCTACTCCATCATATGAAAGTTTATAATCGAACCCAAACTCGAATTGCATCTAAAAACATACAAACACCTCGATTTAATCACTCCTTGTGTTCGGACCTGCAACTCAGTCGAATTACACTTTAGGAGTTTCAAATCACACAATTAACTTAGGGCTTTCGATCATCTAAGCTATTAAAAGCTTCCTGTAAGAGGAATTCGAATATCATAATCATTTGGATAGCAATCGAGCTTCATCCCTATCGCGACTTGTTCTTGATTGTTCTCGACATCAAACCGAGTCAAACAGGTAAATTGATTTCACCATTCTGTTCGGTTAATCATGGGGAACAAAAGCCCCATGAATTCATTCATTAACAACAACAATTACATGTTCAATTTGATCGAATTGTGATTAGGGTTCTTGATTTGGGGGTTAGCTTACGGGGTTGTGTTTAAAATTAATTGGGGCTGTACTCCTTTCGATTTGGAGCCTTGGCTCACTGGTTCGGGTGTTGGGGCGATGGGGAGGAGGTCGCGGGTTCGAACCCGGCCCCCTTTAATTATTTTTTAAAGCTTTTTGAATAAATTAAAATATATAAAAATTTCCAAAAATTATAAAAATAATTTTAAAGACTTATTTTATTTTAAATACCCTTAATTAATTTTCTGTAATTTAATTATTCAAAAACACTTTAAATAAAATTTATAAAATATTATTTAAAAATATTATAAATAACCATTTTTATAAAAATAGACTTTAAATTATGATTTAAAGTATTAATTCATTAATTGGACATCATATTATTTTTGAATAATAATAAATCATAATAATTGTAGGAATTTAATTATTTAAAAACCTTAATTATTTATGCAAATAATTATTACATATGTTATAAATTATTATCCATATAAAAGTGGATTTTTAATAATAATTAAATCATCAAAATTATTTATGAATGTTATATTATTTATAGATTTATCCTGATAATAAATAAAGATTAGATTTTATAAATATTTATAAAATCTTACAAAAATTAAATATAAACTTACGTGTTTAAATAACATCTACAATTTAATTAGAATATAATGATATATTAGAATCATTATTAAACTAATTAAATTTTATATAAATCTTTAATTATTAAAGAATTAACAAAAATAATTAAATGATTTAATGTTTATAACAAATCCTAGAAAACCAAACCCTAGATCAATTGAACGCCAGGTTCAAGATCTAACTTATTTAGGTTTTGGATTTGTATCTGTTTGCTTACGTGAAATTATAATTCCTTAACAGGAATTTACTAGGTTGTCAACACCACACAGGAACTGAGGTGAGTTCATAACTATTCCCCTTTTTAATCATTTAAATATTTTGGGGCTGGAATACATGTTGTAATTGAAATTACAAATTATTTTTGTGTATTATGTTAAATAATAATTTGATCACATTTATGATTACATATGGTTATTATGAAAATCCTTCTCTGTATACTGGACTATAAATAAGCAGGGATCTTTTGGATAGTACTATCGGGGAGTGACTTAACCCCACAAAGGTATGGACATGTGATCCATATCAGATGCACAAAGATCTTGTTGTCATTTGGGATGACTGTTTCTGTAGTGAGAAGGCAGATGTGCACTATATATAGTTTGCAATATAGTTCCACTTACAACCCATATGAGGATAAATGTAAAGGAGGATTTGCTCCCTCTGATTTGAAATTATTATGAAATATAATATACACATGAAAAGGATATTAAACTATGGTACATGGACAAATCCTATGTGTAGGATTTGTTGGGCTTGTACATAGTGGGTATGTGGGATAGCGAGTTCACCTTAATATAAAAGGGTTCCGACAGGCTATTCATATACCGGTGAGTAAATTAAACTCACACTTTTACAGTAAATCCTAATTGATGATAATTGATGATTTATCAGTATGTTTTACTTACCTATGAACTCACCAACCCTGTGTTGACACTTGATTTACATGTATTCTCAGGTATCTATTAGGAGCTTATGGACATGCACGTAGGATCATATAAGAGCTCAAGATACCTATTGATTACTATCTAAAATATGATTAAGACATGTTGTCAAGAAAACAATCTATCTTTTATTTCCGCGGCTCTGATTATTAATGAAATGTTTATCTCTGAACATTATTGTAATGATTATCTAAAAACTATCATATAGATAACTGCATCTCATGTGTGACTACTGTGTTCGATCCTGTTTGTTCACCCCTCCGTGATAAATTCCAGACCCGGAATTTGAGGGTGTGGCAGATTGGTATCAGAGCCACTGGTTATACTGAGTTAGGGATTGCATCTAGCCTATAGCCACACACAATAGTTGCACAAAGTAAATTGCCTTAGTTAGAGATAGAATAGGATTAAGAAGTTATATGCTTAAACTTAGATAGTTGTGTTCCTAAACATAACTTGACTCTTTGACTCTTTTCAATCATTCCTAAACTTATTCTCAACGACATGTGGGATCTACACTTATCATCGTGCCTAAATCAATTTTTTTATTTCTCGTCAAAGTCTGTGTCTTACAACTTGAAACATGTAATGCTGGAAGAGCGTGATGCCTGTATCTCGGGGTGTTCTGTCTAGGCAAGGTATTCGCATATATCCAAATCAACCGATGGACCTGTTTACCTTACCTGGGAACCCTTGGGATGAGTATCTGCTTATAGGTACGCATGTCTTCAACAAAGTTGTGATTGACTCAATACTTTGATTAGTCAACGTACTCGCTTTGATTTACGAATCAAACGATTACACCTGGAACATCTCATTGCTATTATGCCAAATTCTCGACTGTCGTTTTCATGTTGAATAGCTCATACTACCCAATATCCATGAAAAATCCTTAATGATCTTTCAGAATGGCTTCTTGTCAAATCCGTTCACGGCCTAGAAATTCTGGCTGTAAGATTTCTGCTATTGTAGCACGTGAAGTTACTGCGATCATACACAAGACTTTAAGGCAAATAGGTCAAATTACTTTGATATGTTCCATTCGATAATCTAAGCTACGCTTGTCCTAACCTAAAGCGAGACTTGTTTCCTTAGTACTCGTGCCTTGCCGAATTTAATCGAAAAATCCGGTTTTCTTAAATTCCCATCTGTCCTACAGTAATTGTCCATACTTTGAATATTTGATATAAAATGCATCTATTGAATATGTCAAAGTGTGAATCCTCATCAAACAATTTCATGATAGATGGACGCACCAGCGGGCAGAGGCAGAGGTAGAGGACGCGCCAGAAGAACTGACCCAATAGGGATGACTCCTGAAGAAATACAAGCCTTGGTCAATCAAGGTGTTGCTGCAGCCCTAGCCACTCAGGCTGCTCAGAATGGTCATCACTATTCGTATAAAAAGTTCCTAGACTGCAAACCAGATATCTTCACTGGGGCAGAAGGGGCCATTGGGCTCATAAGGTGGTTCGAGAAATGTGAATCCATCTTCGCTATATCTGAATGTCCCGATGAGAGTAGGACCAAGTATGCATCCGGAGCCTTGAGTGGAGCTGCACTCTCGTTCTGGAAGACAGAAGTTTCAAGACTTACTCTCTCCCTAGCCAATGCTATGGATTGGGAGGAATTCAAACAGCTGATGATGGAAGAATTCTGTCCGAGAGAAGAAGTACAAAGGTTTGAAACCGAATGCTGGAACCACAAAATGGTGGGATCTGAAATTGAAAAGTATACCACCGAAAATCATGAGTACGCAACTTTGTGTCCTCATATGATGGAGCCTGCTCACAGAAGAATTGAAGGCTACATCCGTGGACTGTCTCCGGTCATTCAATCTATGGTCACTTCCTCCAACCCAACTTCAATCCAACAGGCCATTAGGTTAGCTCACAAGCTGACTAATGAGGCTGTGGCTCAGGGGAAGTTACCACCAAGAAACAAGGGTAAGGGCGTTGCTGCTGAAAGCTCGGGAAAGAGAAAGTTTGAAGATGCTAAAGAAAGTGAGAGTCAAGGTACAAGCAAGAAGCAAGATCAGAAAAAGCACCATGACAATCAGGGCATTCCGCCTAGATGTCAGAGGTGTAGCAAGCGTCACCATGGCAAATGTACTGCAATCATTTGCTACAAATGCAACAGGAGGGGGCACACTGCTCCTGAATGTAGAACCAAGACTCAAGACCAAGGAAAGAAGGATGGTAATCAGCAGAATGGTGGAAGGAAGGAAGTTATTTGTTTCAAATGTGGAGAAAAGGGCCATATTGCTAAAGACTGCACTGGGGAAAAGAAAGATACAGCCAAGGGCAGAGCCTTCGTTATTGGCAAAGGTGAGGCTCTCAAAGACCCTAACGTTATTATGGGAAAATTTTTGGTGAATGATGTTTATGCTATAGTATTATTTGACACGGGAGCTGATAGAAGCTTCGTATCCAATACTTTCTATAAGCACTTGAATGTAGAACCTGTACCCCTAGATGAGCCATATATTGTAGAAGTAGCAAATGGTAAATCCTTAACCGCATCACAAATCCTGAAAAATTGTACATTAGATTTATCAGGTCATATCCTACCAATAGACCTCATGCCCATTACTTTGGGAAGCTTCGATGTGGTAGTTGGTATGGATTGGCTATCCAAAAACTCTGCAGAAATTATCTGTAAAGACAAAATGATTCGTATCCCCCTACCAAATGATGAAGTCCTGTGTGTGGAGGGAGATAAGACTGGTGTCGTGATGGGAGTTATTTCTTACTTGAAGGCTCAGAAGTGTCTTCGAAAAGGACATACTGCTATCCTAGCCTTAGTCACTGACAAAGAGAAGAAGGAAAGGAAGATTGAAGATGTATCCGTCGTCAGGGAATTTCCTGAAGTGTTTCCTGATGAACTGCCTGGGTTGCCCCTAAAAGAGAGGTCGAGTTTTCAATCGAGTTAGTACCTGGAGCTACACCTATAGCTCGGGCACCATACCGTCTCGCACCTTCTGAATTAAAAGAACTATCTGACCAGCTTAGGGAACTCCTTGATAAAGGATTCATCCGATCTAGCTCGTCACCATGGGGAGCACCAGTGTTATTTGTGAAGAAGAAAGACGGAACTTTCAGAATGTGCATTGACTATCGGGAACTGAACAAAGTGACGATCAAGAACCGTTATCCCTTGCCACGTATTGACGACTTATTTGACCAACTGCAAGGTTCAAGCATTTACTCCAAGATAGATCTTAGAAGCGGTTATCATCAGCTGAGAGTCAGAGATGAAGATATTATGAAGACGGCTTTCAGAACGCGATACGATCACTTTGAGTTCACAGTCATGCCGTTTGGGCTAACAAATGCACCTGCTGTATTCATGGATCTCATGAATCGTGTATGCAAGCCTTATCTAGACAAGTTTGTCATTGTCTTCATTGATGACATCTTGATCTATTCCAAAAATGAGCACGAGCATGAGGAACATCTGAGATTGGTCCTTGAACTACTAAAGAGAGAGGAGCTCTATGCTAAGTTCTCGAAATGTGATTTCTGGCTTAAAGAAGTTCAATTCCTTGGTCATGTGATTGATGCTAATGGAATTCATGTAGACCCAGCTAAAATTGAATCCATCAAAAGTTGGCCTACACCTTCTAATCCAACGAAAATTAGACAATTTCTGGGACTAGCCGGCTATTATAGGAGATTTATCGAGGGATTCTCCAAGATAGCTCAACCATTGACCATGCTTACCCAAAAGGGGGTAGCATATCATTGGGGGTTCAAGCAAGAGGCTGCTTTTCAAACACTGAAACAGAAGTTGTGCAGTGCACCTATATTGTCCCTACCCGACGGTATTGAAGACTTTGTAGTCTACTGTGATGCTTCTGTTCAGGGTCTGGGATGTGTTTTGATGCAGCGAGACAAAGTCATAGCCTATGCCTCAAGACAGTTAAAGTCTCATGAGAAGAACTATGCAACTCATGATCTAGAACTGGGAGCTGTTGTGTTTGCTCTTAAATTATGGAGACATTACTTGTACGGTACTAAGTGCACTATTTATACCGATCACAAGAGTCTTCAACACCTGTATAATCAAAAGGAGCTGAACATGAGGCAGAGGAGGTGGCTTGAACTATTAAACGATTATGATTGTGCCATCAAGTACCATCCTGGTAAAGCAAATATTGTGGCTGATGCTTTGAGTAGGAAAGAACATGTGAAACCTCGTAGAGTGCGAGCTCTACAACTTACCATTCAAAGCAACCTGCCGGCACAAATCTTGAATGCTCAAACTGAAGCCCTGAAAGAAGAGAACATTAAAGATGAAAACCTTCGAGGGCTAGACCAACAGTTTGAAGTTCATTCGGATGGGATATGCTTTATAGCAGGAAGGATTTGGGTACCCCTATACGGGAATCTGAGGAGCTTGATCATGGATGAAGCCCACAAGTCTAGATACTCTATCCACCCAGGTGCAGATAAGATGTATTACGACTTGAAGCTTGTTTACTGGTGGCCAAGAATGAAGGCAGACATTGCAACCTATGTCTCAAAGTGCTTGACTTGTTCTAAAGTCAAGGTCGAATACAAAAAGCCTTCAGGAATGTTGACCCAACCAGAAATTCCCGTGTGGAAGTGGGAAATGATAACCATGGATTTTGTCACGGGTTTACCCAAATCTCAAACGGGCAATGACACCATTTGGGTTATCGTTGACCGTCTCACCAAATCCGCTCATTTCATACCCATCCGTGAGAAAGACAAGATGGAGAAACTCGCAAGGGTGTACATCAAAGAAATTATCTCTAGACACGGAGTGCCAGTGTCTATTATCTCTGATCGTGATGCACGGTTTACATCAATCTTCTGGGGAAAACTTCAGAAAGCTCTAGGCACTCGCCTAGATATGAGCACAGCCTATCACCCTCAAACTGATGGTCAAAGTGAAAGAACCATACAGACTCTTGAGGATATGCTCATGGCTTGTGTTATTGACTTTGGAAAGAACTGGGAAGGTCATTTACCTTTGGTAGAGTTCTCATATAACAATAGCTACCATTCGAGCATCAAGGCGGCACCATTCGAGGCCTTATATGGACGTAAATGTAGATCACCGCTTTGTTGGGCAGAAGTTGGAGATAGTCAACTTACTGGTCCAGAGTTGATCTTTGAAACTCATGAGAAAATTGTCCAGATAAGAGAACGCATGGCTGCTGCCAGGGATCGCCAGAAAAGCTATGCTGATAAACGCCGCAAACCACTGGAATTTCAGGAAGGGGATAAAGTTTTGCTAATGGTATCTCCCTGGAAGGGAGTTATACGCTTTGGGAAACGAGGGAAATTGAACCCTCGCTACGTGGGACCTTTTGAAATTGTCAGAAGGATCGGCCCAGTAGCCTATGAATTAAATCTACCTGCTGAACTTGGTGGTGTGCATAATGTTTTTCACGTATCTAATCTAAGGAAGTGTTTATCCGATGAATCACTTGTTGTGCCTTTAGAGGAACTGCAAGTAGATGAGAAACTCAGGTTTATCGAGGAACCAGTTGAAATCATGGATAAAGAAGTCAAACAACTTAAGCATAGCAAGATTCCGATTGTCAGAGTTCGGTGGAACTCCCGGCGTGGTCCTGAGACGAAATGATGCGCAAGTATCCTAACCTGTTCAAGAATGTTGCCAGTACTTCTTAATTTTCGGGACAAAAATTCCTGTAACAGGGGGATGATGTGACAACTCGGAAAATTTCATGGTTTATATATATGCAAATTTAGTATTTATGTGATTATACAAAAATTGTTTCTATATTTTTATTATTATTTGATAATAATATTATTAGTTATAAAAATATAACTAACAGTAATAATAATAATAATAATAATAATGATATTATTAAAAATAATAAAGCTAAAGATGATAATAATAATAATAATGAAAATATTATTATTATTAATAATAATTTACAAAATTTATTAAAATTGATTTAATAAGTCCAGGGGTGATTTTGTAAAATTTGAAACTTGAAATTAAAACTTTAAACATAAAATGTTAACTTTATAAACCACAGGGACCATTCGTGTAATTATTTGAAATCCCAGCCCCCACCCCCGTATTTCCGGCCACCGGATCCGGCCGACCGCCGGCGGCTCTCCGGCGAGCCCAAAAGCCATTATAAACTCGATTTGACCCTAAAAATCAGTACCAAACGTTTCTAGAACGATAATCGAACTCGTACCCCACTTGAAATTGATTAATCGAGTGGATTAGGTGCGATTACCACTAACCCGAATTATTTCGGCCGACCACCACTACCAAATGCACTAAAACACTTTGATAATCAAAAGTAATCACACCTACTCCATCATATGAAAGTTTATAATCGAACCCAAACTCGAATTGCATCTAAAAACATACAAACACCTCGATTTAATCACTCCTTGTGTTCGGACCTGCAACTCAGTCGAATTACACTTTAGGAGTTTCAAATCACACAATTAACTTAGGGCTTTCGATCATCTAAGCTATTAAAAGCTTCCTGTAAGAGGAATTCGAATATCATAATCATTTGGATAGCAATCGAGCTTCATCCCTATCGCGACTTGTTCTTGATTGTTCTCGACATCAAACCGAGTCAAACAGGTAAATTGATTTCACCATTCTGTTCGGTTAATCATGGGGAACAAAAGCCCCATGAATTCATTCATTAACAACAACAATTACATGTTCAATTTGATCGAATTGTGATTAGGGTTCTTGATTTGGGGGTTAGCTTACGGGGTTGTGTTTAAAATTAATTGGGGCTGTACTCCTTTCGATTTGGAGCCTTGGCTCACTGGTTCGGGTGTTGGGGCGATGGGGAGGAGGTCGCGGGTTCGAACCCGGCCCCCTTTCATTATTTTTTAAAGCTTTTTTGAATAAATTAAAAATATATAAAAATTTCCAAAAATTATAAAAATAATTTTTAAAGACTTATTTTATTTTAAATACCCTTAATTAATTTTCTGTAATTTAATTATTCAAAAACACTTTAAATAAAATTTATAAAATATTATTTAAAAATATTATAAATAACCATTTTTATAAAAATAGACTTTAAATTATGATTTAAAGTATTAATTCATTAATTGGACATCATATTATTTTTGAATAATAATAAATCATAATAATTGTAGGAATTTAATTATTTAAAAACCTTAATTATTTATGCAAATAATTATTACATATGTTATAAATTATTATCCATATAAAAGTGGATTTTTAATAATAATTAAATCATCAAAATTATTTATGAATGTTATATTATTTATAGATTTATCCTGATAATAAATAAAGATTAGATTTTATAAATATTTATAAAATCTTACAAAAATTAAATATAAACTTACGTGTTTAAATAACATCTACAATTTAATTAGAATATAATGATATATTAGAATCATTATTAAACTAATTAAATTTTATATAAATCTTTAATTATTAAAGAATTAACAAAAATAATTAAATGATTTAATGTTTATAACAAATCCTAGAAAACCAAACCCTAGATCAATTGAACGCCAGGTTCAAGATCTAACTTATTTAGGTTTTGGATTTGTATCTGTTTGCTTACGTGAAATTATAATTCCTTAACAGGAATTTACTAGGTTGTCAACACCACACAGGAACTGAGGTGAGTTCATAACTATTCCCCTTTTTAATCATTTAAATATTTTGGGGCTGGAATACATGTTGTAATTGAAATTACAAATTATTTTTGTGTATTATGTTAAATAATAATTTGATCACATTTATGATTACATATGGTTATTATGAAAATCCTTCTCTGTATACTGGACTATAAATAAGCAGGGATCTTTTGGATAGTACTATCGGGGAGTGACTTACCCCCACAAAGGTATGGACATGTGATCCATATCAGATGCACAAAGATCTTGTTGTCATTTGGGATGACTGTTTCTGTAGTGAGAAGGCAGATGTGCACTATATATAGTTTGCAATATAGTTCCACTTACAACCCATATGAGGATAAATGTAAAGGAGGATTTGCTCCCTCTGATTTGAAATTATTATGAAAATATAATATACACATGAAAAGGATATTAAACTATGGTACATGGACAAATCCTATGTGTAGGATTTGTTGGGCTTGTACATAGTGGGTATGTGGGATAGCGAGTTCACCTTAATATAAAAGGGTTCCGACAGGCTATTCATATACCGGTGAGTAAATTAAACTCACACTTTTACAGTAAATCCTAATTGATGATAATTGATGATTTATCAGTATGTTTTACTTACCTATGAACTCACCAACCCTGTGTTGACACTTGATTTACATGTATTCTCAGGTATCTATTAGGAGCTTATGGACATGCACGTAGGATCATATAAGAGCTCAAGATACCTATTGATTACTATCTAAAATATGATTAAGACATGTTGTCAAGAAAACAATCTATCTTTTATTTCCGCGGCTCTGATTATTAATGAAATGTTTATCTCTGAACATTATTATAATGATTATCTAAAAACTATCATATAGATAACTGCATCTCATGTGTGACTACTGTGTTCGATCCTGTTTGTTCACCCCTCCGTGATAAATTCCAGACCCGGAATTTGAGGGTGTAACAAAGATAAAGTGATGGTTGAGGTGAATAATAAATTCATATTATTCTAAGTTCACATTGTAATAATAATACTTTTAACTACATACAATGATTCCCCATTTTAATCAAGTTTACAGTCTTAATAAGTGACGAATTTAATTTATTATTATAACCTTCTAAACATTTATTAATTATTTATATAATTAATTACAATCCCTTAACTAGTCTAGTGACAAAAGATGCATATCTCTCATCTAATAGGTAATAGAGTAGGAGTCCCAACAATTTGGTCAAGCGGTTAAGAGTTTGTCATCTCAAAGTGGAGGTGCTGGTTCGAATCTCACTTGTGCAGTTGGAGGGACATCTGGGTGAAGGGACGAATCTGGGCTTTATCCCGGTTTCGAACATGACATGGAGCGAAGGTTTACCAATTCCACGGGTTTCCTGCGCATCGAGGGGCTGGGTCTTGTGGCGGTCGAGTAATCGACCTTGGTCATAGCCCCGAAAGAATAGGTTTACACCCAATATCTTAGCCGTTCAAAAAAAAGTTAATAGAGTAGGACCGCTAAGAAATTTTTATATAATTAATTAATTGAACTAACATAATCTTAATATCTTTAATTTGATAATATGGTTAAGGGAATAGAAAGGTAGAAAAAGTGCAACTGATTGCAAGTCAAATGTTATACCTACACCCTCAATTCAAAGTCAAATATTATTCCCCCATAATTGGGGGGTTTATAGAAATTATCAACAAATTTTGAAAAACATTATTTGTTACCAAGTGACTACAACAATTTTGCTAACCTTTTCACAAGTAAACAAATAATATAATAATATAATACTATGAATGTTGAAACACGTACATTTAAAAAAGACAAATTCTACAAGAATAATGGTTAATCAGAAATCTTAACAAAAACATCAAACCTTAATCATCGTTATATCAAGACAATTCCATGGTTATGATAATGAATGCTGACATAGTTAAGTTGAACTTAAATATATTGGTGATGATAATTCATCACAAATATATGGAAAACTAGAACACAAATATATGATAAGTTATGTAATCAACAATATAGTGCCCTGTGCCCTAAACATAATTTAGAAAAGCAATTACCGAACAACCTTTGTTATATTCATGTCATATTTTATAATCTGCTTCATTTTAGTTTTATTCATTCGGCATATTTTCCTTCTCATTTTACCTAATCTCGAATCGACCTCGATCACGAGTCCATATTTATATATCTCGTTTATAGTTAATACCAATTTAAATGAATGACAACTTTTTATAGAAGTTATAACCGAATTGAAATGTATACAAATTATAGAGAAAAAATGGGATTAAAAAGATGACCTGGTAATAAAGCACTTAAAAGATATCATAAGATATATAGATTCAAATCTTACTAAATATATATCTTATATAACCACTTTCATTCCAAAAAAATTAGTTAGGATTTGTATAATAATACACCTTTTTCTAAAAGAAAATTATTAATATTAAAAAAGCTGTATATATTTTTATTTAGACCAAATTTAGTTTAAGATATATTTTATGTATTAAAATCCGTTAACCTTTTTGAAATACATATGCATGTGACAAGTTTATTGAGGTGACATTCAAGTATGTAAAAATGTCGGTGCATATATTTTTTGATCATACAATATTATATATTTTTATTAAAGGGGCCAAAATTAAGGAGGTAACGTTTTACGTTAACAAAAAGATATAACATGGTGGTCATGTCAACGAATACTTTCCCTACTTGATGTACGATGATTGCGGTAGTAATTGAGGGTATCGTGGATTTTATACATTTATGTGTATTTAAACAAATTTAAACATTCTTGTTTTTTTTTTTAAATATATAAGGGTTTATATAAAAGGGTGGATTATTTTTAAAAGAGAGAAAAAAAATAAAAATGATGAGAAGAATTATTAACAATCAGATCTTAGATCCAGTAACTAAGAAAAATTTCAGTAGGGTGAATAATTAAAGCTTTAAATGATAGACTAACAATATTTTAATTTTAGCTACATTTTCATGTTTCATTATTTTCTTTAAACACTTATAACTTTTACATACAATACATATTTTTTGAATGAATTACCTTATAGAAACTAATGTTTTCCATCTTTAAAACGCTTATAATGTTGATATATAATAAAAAATTCACGTTATTTTAATTTATTGTGTAATATTCGTCAAATATCATGTAATATCATACTATTGTATAATATTAGTCAGATGATCATGTTTAATGATAATTATTGTGTTTTCTATTGTGTTTATTCTAAAATAATAACTTTTAAATAATATAATGTTAAAAATATAACTTTTTCATGTTTTTAATTTATTATGTAATCCTGATAAAGTAATCGTGTAATTCTCGTCAAGCAGCTTATTGTGTATAATGCTGATAATCGAGTATAGTTCTGGTTATTGTGTTATCCATTGTGTCTGATTATCATTTCTAATTTTGAATATTGTGTTATGCATGGTGTTTTTCTAAAATAATGGTTTTTGAATAATATAATGCTGAAAAATATAAACTTTTTATATTTACAATTCATTGTTTAATCATCATTAGGTAATTATGTAATCATTATAAATTTAGAGAATTACGTAATGACTTGATGAAATTATAACATGAGTTAAAAATGATTTTTTTTATTTTTTATATCAACACTATACGTGTTTAAAGATAAAAAAAATATTTATTTTTATGATATTTTTTTTTAAAATAATCTTACTACTCTAATAAAGGGTAACTATACTTGCCACATGTCATTTTTTAGACTCATTTAATGTCACGTGTCAGCACCATATTCAATCTAATCAATTTTTTCCCGTTTCTCTCTCCTATTAAATAATCATATTAATTACTAATAATTATATATTTATTTTTACATTATAATTAGTTTTTTAATAAGTTAAGAAAGATAAATTTTTATTAATGTTATTTCTATAGAGATAGTTTTTTATAAAAAGATTTTTTTCTAAATAATAAAAATATTTTTACGTAATATTTTAAAATTGTTTTTTAAAGTAATTTTTTAATAAAACAAAAATAATTAAAATAGATATTTATAGTATGGGAATTTAAAAAAAATTAAATGTTTAAAATAAAATACCTAATATGTTTGAAAAAATATAAAAAAATTTAAAAAGTTCATATTATTGTTTTATTACTTATAACTATTACTTATACATAATTTCAATCATATCATGTTTTAGTCTATCGTTTTATAATTAAAAAAAGTTTTTATTTAATTTAATATTTATTTATTCAACCCGTGTATTACACGGGTTTACTAAAACTAGTGAAATATATAAAAGTTATGGGCATTTTAAAAAGGTGGAACTTGAGAAAGGATACATTAATAAGTTTGCCCTCAACCTAATCTTGATCAAAAAGACATGTGTCAACATATTAATATTCTTTACACTTTCTAGTTTGAAAGATATTTTATTTGAACATTTCCCTAAATAAGAAGAAATCTAATATAAAAAGTATAACAAATAGGGTTCAAAAAGTTTTTTCTACTCCTCATTATGTTTTCTTAAACACTGTTTTGTTTTTCTAAAACATCAAGTTTTAAAAACATATTGGTGAAATAACATAATTATATACTTTTAATTATAGTACACAATGATAAATAACACTAATTTTATATAAAATATAAAATACAAAATACAGTCACAAACTAGCACGAAATGACCTAAAATAAAAACACACAATGATGAATACTTATAATAAAATAATAAATTTTTTTTGACACAGTGACATATTTGACACAATAAACTAATGTATTTAACATAATAACTAAAATATCATCTCCTTTAAAAATAATAAAAGATCACATGTCAAACAAATAATTCTTCTTAACCTTGCTTATCCCATATTTAAATGAGATATAAAATTATCGATATATTCATTTTCTCCTATTGATTTTTAACGATTTCTTTACATCACTTGTTCATCATGAGACTTAGCCTTAACTTTGAAGGGATGGACATCTTACTAAACACCTTAATAACATTAGATTACAAACCTTTTTATCTTCTCCCATTGTTAGGTCTCATATTTGCCCAATATAAGCCCCCCCGTTATATTCAATTATTATTATTTACGACTTAGCAGTACGGTGATACAATGTTTGTCCCCTATTAAAATTGTGTGATATTTTTTGATCAAATATATCGCATGCGATAAGTGAAAGCTTTCGCGTGATAAGTTGACACTTGTTCAAAACAAAATCTTTACAAGGGTACTAGAAGTGACTTAAAAAAGTACTCTAAAGCCCATACAATCATACCCCATCACAATATTTTTACATAATCTATCCTAAAGAAAAGAATACACTCATTTTCAATCCACAACTACCCTAAGGGACATGTGTCTTCAATATTGGTCCATGCAAGAAGAAGGGTTTAGCGGGTTCGACAAGCCGAAGAAAAACCCTATGATGCTACCCGTGACACTTGGGGTTGTGTCCTCTCACTACCCGCGTCTACCCGAGTTTACTATCCCTAAGTGCTTCTGCTGGTCGAAGTTGTGACACCCCGAGTTTTTCCATTTCACTATTATTTAATAATAATAATAATAATAATAATAATAATAATAATAATAATAATAATAATAATAATAATAATAATAATAATAATAACAATAACAAATGATAATAGTAATAATAAGTCCAGGGGGTATATGTGTCATTTTTGAAACTTAAAATTGAAGTATTGACATAAAATAATAAAAACAGAAACTGTAGGGACCATTTGTGAAAAATATGAAATTTCAACCCAAACCCCCGCCCTTCCCCGCTTTTCCGGTCGCCGGCCGGTGATACTCCGGCGCGGCTCCGGCGAACACCAAACGACCTCAAAACCGGTCCATTCGAACCCCGCAAAGCACCACTACGATCGTGGTTGAATTTCCAACAATAATACACGCATTAATCGGGGAAAAGCATCCGGATTTTAGGTAATGAACCACTAAACCGAACCCACTTTCACATACCTACTCCAATCCATTTAAACGATAATAATAATCGAATTAACTTTACCAAAATCATCCTATAAATGTTCCTAATCGGTCTATACTTGCAATTGCACTTGAAACATTCGAAAACACACAATTCGATTCCCATTTTCTTTCGGACCTGCAACCTACCCGAAGGCTATCTTCCAAGCAATTTTAACATCGATTGACAGAGGGCTTTTGATCGTATACACCACTAGAAACATCCTGTGCAACAGATTTGATTCCCATCAACGATTGCATCTCGAATCACTTCACCTCCTGTCGCGGATTGTTCTTCATCGGGTATACCTTCAATTCAAACCTATTCATGTAATTAAACACATGTACATAATCGTTTCATCATGGGGAATAAAAGCCCCATGAACATAGCCTATAACTACATCGAATTGGGGCTTAATTTGATCCAAAATCAAAACTAGGGTTTCGGGATTTGGGGGAAATTGGAGATTTGTTTGAAAGATTGTTTTTAAGATTTGGAAAGGGGATTCTATCGCGGCCACGGCCCTTGGTTTACTGGTATGTGCGCGGGTGTGTGAGTTGGAGGTCACGGGTTCGAACCCGGCTCCCAACATCTATTTTTTAAAAAGCCTTTTTGACCTTTTAAAAATCCAGAAAAATTCCTAAAAATTATAAAGATAATTTTTATAAACTTTGTCTATTCTGAAGGTTATTAAATTATTTTCTGGAAATTTATTTCTTTAAAAACCTTAATTATTTATATTTTAATAAATAATACAAATGTTATAAATGGTCATTTTTATAAAAATGGATCTTAAATCATCAAGTTATTAATAGAGATTATATTACTTTAATTATGGATTTATTATGATAAATGAAGGAATTATATTTAATAAATTTCACAAATTATTTACAAATACGAATATTATCATTTTATTTAAATTAGATATTAAAACCCCCAAATATCAAATGAAACCCTAAACCTCGATTCAACGTTAATCGTATTATTAAACTTAAATATTGTAACATATATATATAATCGACACCGAACCGATTTGTGAGACGCGAAACCGTATAGTTATTATATTTATAATTAATAATTGATATTAACTATACATATATATATTGAATGAAACACAGGTTAATTGGAAACCCGATCTTTTGTGCTTACAATTACTTGTTGCTTTACACTCGAGGTGAGTTTTCACGGCCCCATTTTACTTTCTTTCCTTTTTGGGGGAGAAAACATGCAAACACTATTTTGTTATGGTTGCCAGTATTATTGATATCGCTTGTTATGTTAGTGGGAAATGCATTTGAAAGTCCTTACAGTATCAAACCGTTAGTAATAGATTAGCGAGGTAATTTTGAGTAGTACTACTGGGTCTGACAAACCCCGCCCGGGCTAGTCACGCTAGCTTGATTGGAGGTCGAACGGGTGCTAAATTGACCTGTAACGATTGCCACGGTCGGTTAAGACGTGGTGGAAAGGCACTAAACACACACAGTCAGCTTCGGTTTGAAACACTAACTAATTTGTTTATAGGCTCGCGACCTATCGATATGCTTTATGTACTAAACCATGTGAAACGCTTTTCTGACACATTTCTGGTTGATTAAACCTGTGGACTCACCAACTTTATGTTGACACATTTTAGCATGTTTTCTCAGGTCACAGAAACGCACAAGATTAAGAACTTAGCTAGGATGCATGCATGGCATACACCACTACTCAACTGTTTTAATTTGTGAAACGCTATTGATTCTTATGGTTGAAACGTATGTTGAAACGATTCACTGTTGATTTCTGATTTCGAAACGCTTCCGCAAATCTGAAACACTTATGATTGATTTAAAAGTATAATTACTTAATGTGATGTTTTGTAATTACTGTGTTTGGTGTAACTGATGCTATTTGAGATCCTGGTGTGTCACACGCCTGACGGTAAAATCCCGTTAGCGGATTTTGAGGGTGTGACAGATTGGTATCAGAGCATTAGTTATAGCGAACTAAAATGGACTTTGCATCTTATTTGCATTGCATTTTAGACTATAGCTGGATTTGCATTAGTTACACACACATAGATTACTAAGCTGTACTTATTAACTTTAGATGCCTGAGAACTGTTGCTTTAACATATTTCTATGACACATAGATACCTGAGGAAAAGAAACTGAGAACTGTTGCTTTAACATATTTCTATGACACATAGATACCTGAGGAAAAGAAACTGATAACTCCTGCCTCTAATTTCTCTCTAAAGTTTTATTCTATGAACCAAAGAAATTGATGTGACACATAGACACCTGTATTCTGACACATAGACACCTGTATTCTGACACATAGACACCTGTATTCTGGATTTCCTGGCAAAAGGCCTTCGGGTTAAGGCAAGCATATCGCATAAATCTCATTGCGAGACCTGGTATGCCTACCTGGGGATTTCTAGGATGAGTGATAAAATATGGTCAATACACAGGTCTCTAAGGCAAATGGGTCAAATTACCTTGGCATGTCAATGATTCCCAAACTCTACTGATCCTTTCGTATACTTTGATTGATCGACCCCAATATAATACATACATATTTGGTACTTCTATCATTGATGACCACTATACTTGACAAGATATGTTAACCTGATAGGAGGAACCGGGGTGATCATGCAAAGCAAATTACCATTACTGGTGCACACGTAACTGTAATTTGTCGTGCATGCTAAGTCCGGTAAGTCTAGTCAGGTGGTAACAATGTAGTCAGTATAAGTCAACATTCCTACACTTTGAGCAAGAAAGTCTTGGTTTTCATAGAACATAGCCACTGATGTGGAAACTATTTATTAGTTCTACTTGTAGGAATGCTCACCCTTACCTTAAATTTGGACGAAATTCAAACCATGACATTTGTGTTAACCCCTCGGATTCGGACTGATTCTCTAGCTTGTCTATTTCTTTAAATCTTTGAATTTCTCTTCCCTTTTCATTCCAAGACAAAATGACTATTTTCATATGACTGATAGCTTTTGATATTTGGTAATGAAAAGAATGTCTGGAAGAGGACGTGGACGTGGAAGAGGTAACGTCTCACTGACGCCTTGCGAATTGGCAGCAATAATCAATCATAGTATTACCGCAGCGTTGGCAAACCAACCCCCTCCACAGCAGAATCCTATTGGACAACCGACTTGCACCTACAAGTCCTTTATGGACTGCAAACCTAACCCGTTCAATGGAACTGAGGGAGCGGTGGGACTGCTCCGTTGGTTCGAAAAGCTAGAGTCGATGTTCGAAATCTGCAACTGCCCTGCTGAGAATAGGGTAAAATATGCTGCTGGCACACTGGATGGTGCTGCCCTGAGCTGGTGGAACACACAAGTTCAGATGCTGGGCATTGAAGCTGCAAACGCCACAACATGGGTAGAATTCATGTCACACCCTCAAATTCCAGGTCTGGAATCTATCACGGAGGGGTGAGCAAACAGGATCGAACACAGTAGTTACACATGAGATGCAGTTATCTATATGATAAGTTTTAGATAACCATTTCATTAATAATCAGAGTATTAAATATTATACGCAGCGGAAATAAATATATATATTGTTTCTTAACAACACGTCTAATCATGTCTTATCAATAACCGATATGTATCTGGAGCTCTTATATGATCCTACGTGCATGTCCATAAGCTCCTAATAGATACCTGAGAATACATTTAAATCAAGTGTCAACACAGGGTTGGTGAGTTCATAGGTAAGTAAAACATATTTGATAAATCATCCATTATCATTCAAATAGGATTTATAGAAAAAGTGTGAGTTTAATTTACTCACCGGTATATGAATAGCCTGTCGGAACCCTTTTTAATAAGGTGAACCCGCTATCCCACATACCTACTAAGTACAAGCCCAACAAATCCTTCACATTGAATTTGTCCATGTCACTTAGTTTATTATTTCTATATACAAGTCCAACAAATCCTTCACATAGGATTTGTCCATGTATCATAGTTTAATTTTTCCCTTTTCCTTTTTATGTGTGTATTATGCCAGTTTTAATAATTCAAATCAGAGGGCGCGAATCCTCTCTTTACATTTATCCTCATATGGGTGGTAAGTGGAACTATAATGGCAAAACTTAAATAGCGCATCAATCTGCCTTCCCACAGAATCGTCATCCCGAATGACAGCGAGATCTTTGTGCATCTGATAAGGACCACATGTCCAAACCTTTGTGGGGGTTAGTCACTCCCCGATAGTACTATCCAAAAGATCCCTGCCTTGTTTATAGCCCAGTTTACACAGAAGGATTTTCACAATAACCATATGTAATCATAAATGTGATCAAATTATTATTTAACATAATACACAAAAATAATTGTAATTTCAATTACAACATGTAATCCAGCCCCAAAATATTTAAATGATTAAAAAGGGGAATAGTTATGAACTCACCTCAGTCCTTGTGTGTGGTGTTGACAACCTAGTAAATTCCTGTTTAGGAATTATAATTCACATAAGCAAACAAATACAAATCCATAACCTAAATAAGTTAGATCTTGAACCTGGCGTTCAATTGATCTAAGGTTTGGTTCTCGAGGATTGTTATAAACATATAGTTAAATCATTTATTATCTTTGTTAATTCATTAATAACTAAAGATATATTTTATAAATTTTAATTAATTTAATAACGATTTTAACATATCATTATATTATAGATATTATTTAATCATGTAAGTTTATATTTAATTTTGTAAGATTTTATAATTTAATATATAAAATCTAATTTATGATTATCATGTTTAAAACACAACTAGAATACTTTAATATTTTATAATTTATAAAATCTAATAGCTAGATTTATAAATAAAAACAAATCATCTAAACATTATATTCTTATGATAATATTATTTAATTGGACATATAAATAATAAATAATAACATGATAAACATAATATAATTTATCGAATTATTAATTAATTAATAATTATAACATAATAGATTTATATTCAATATAAATTATCTAATTATTAATTATGTTATCCATATTTATATTATGTATAAACATTATTTAACTATGTAAGTTTAATTTTTATAAATTTTATAAATATTTAAATTTATAAAATCTAATTTGTGTTTATTTTATCATAATTAATCCATAACTAATAATATAATGTCTATTATAATTTGATGATTTAAATCATTATTTAGAATCCATTTTTATAAAAATAACAATTTATAACCTTTGCAACAATTTTATAAATAAATAAATAAGTAAATAAATAAATAAATAATAAGGTTTTTAGTGAAATAATTTTCCAGAATATATTTAGATAACTTATAAAATTAACAAAGTTTATAAAAATTGTTTTTATAATTTTTAGTTATTTTTCTGTATTTTTAAATGATCAAAAAGGGCTTAAAAAAATAAGTGTTGGTGGCCGGGTTCGAACCCGCGACCACAAACACACACACCCAAGCCTAAACCAGTGAACCAAAGGCACAAGGCCGCGGTTATTTTGGTTCCCAATTACTTTTAAACCATTTCATTCCAACTCCCCTAAACCAACCGAGCCCTAGAACCGGTTTTGATCCAAATTGATCCCAAATTCGAACTGTTAATGATCATAATCATGGGGCTTTTGTTCCCCATGATGAATCGAGTTTGATGATAGGTTCAATTACCTGTTTTGGTTGTTTGAATGATAAGAACAGATGTAGAACAGCTTCGACCAAGGTTCGAATCAGATTGATGTGGAATTGTTGATTTTAATCAAATTAATTTCACAGGAAGTTCCTTGTGGTGTACACGATCAAAAACCTTCTGTGTAAACTGGGCTATAAACAAGGCAGGATCTTTTGGATAGTACTATCGGGGAGTGACTAACCCCCACAAAGGTTTGGACATGTGGTCCTTATCAGATGCACAAAGATCTCGCTGTCATTCGGGATGACGATTCTGTGGGAAGGCAGATTGATGCGCTATTTAAGTTTTGCCATTATAGTTCCACTTACCACCCATATGAGGATAAATGTAAAGAGAGGATTCGCGCCCTCTGATTTGAATTATTAAAACTGGCATAATACACACATAAAAAGGAAAAGGGAAAAATTAAACTATGATACATGGACAAATCCTATGTGAAGGATTTGTTGGACTTGTACATAGAAATAATAAACTAAGTGACATGGACAAATTCAATGTGAAGGATTTGTTGGGCTTGTACTTAGTAGGTATGTGGGATAGCGGGTTCACCTTATTAAAAAGGGTTCCGATAGGCTATTCATATACCGGTGAGTAAATTAAACTCACACTTTTTCTATAAATCCTATTTGAATGATAATGGATGATTTATCAAATATGTTTTACTTACCTATGAACTCACCAACCCTGTGTTGACACTTGATTTACATGTATTCTCAGGTATCTATTAGGAGCTTATGGACATGCACGTAGGATCATATAAGAGCTCCAGATACATATCGGTTATTGATAAGACATGATTAGACGTATTGTTAAGAAACAATATATATATTATTTCCGCTGCGTATAATATTTAATACTCTGATTATTAATGAAATGGTTATCTAAAACTTATCATATAGATAACTGCATCTCATGTGTAACTACTGTGTTCGATCCTGTTTGCTCACCCCTCCGTGATAGATTCCAGACCCGGAATTTGAGGGTGTGACAATTCAACAATCTGCTGAAAAAGGAGTACTGTTCACGGGATGAAATACAAAAACTGGAAACTGAATTTTGGAACCTGAAGATGGTAGGTTCTGAAATCGAAGCCTACACAACTCGTTCTCATGAGTTGGCTACTCTGTGCCCTACTATGATTAACCCGGCTTACAAACGGGTTGAAAGATACATCGACGGACTGGTACCTGAAATCCAGAGCATGGTCACCACTGCTAGACCAGCTACCATTCAGGAAGCTGTTCAACTGGCTCACAAGCTCACTGATCAGGCAGTGGCACATGGTATCCTACCTAAACGTGGCACCACCTCTGGACCATTCGAACACAAAAGGAAATGGGATGGTAACAACAGTAAGTCTTCAAGCTCCGATCAACAACTAATCAGAAAGTTTGATTCATCTAGAAGCTTCACAAACAACAATCAGAACAACAACAACAATGGTCAGGGATCGAGCAACTATGTTGGCAAAAACCCAAAGTGTAACAAATGCAACTTCCATCATTATGGTCAGTGTGATCGTTTTCGTTGTCAAAGATGTGGCAAGACGGGTCATATTGCTAGGGATTGCAGGGGTGATCTAATGGCTAGGCAACAACCTCAACAACAACGCCAGGGCGGAGCGACTAGGGGCTGTTATAAGTGTGGTAAGGATGGCCACTACAGGAAGGATTGCCCACAACTGAGGAATGGCAACAGGGGCAATGATGGAAACAACAACAATGGAAATGGTGCCAAAGGTCGAGTTTTTGTGATTGGTTCTGGTGAGGCAAGGGATGATCAGGATGTGGTTACTGGTACGTTTCCTCTGAATGGTCGTTTTGCTTCTATACTGTTTGATATCGGTGCCGATAAGAGTTTTGTTTCCAACAAGTTTATTAAACTCCTAGACGTAACCTTAGTTGATATGGAACCAAGTTACACTGTAGAATTAACTGATAGGAAACTAATTTAGGCAACTCACATCATTAAAGGATGTAAACTCGGATTATCTGGACATGAGTTAGGAATAGATCTGATGCCTGTCGCACTCAGTAGTTTTGATTATCTAAAAACCAAGCCGAAATTTTTTGTCATGAGAAGTCTGGCTAATCTTACCATGAGATAACAATCATGCGTATTACAAGGGTGCTAGGATCATAATTCTAGTAAGACTTTGTAAAGGGTAACAAAACATTACTAACACTTGCTATTACTTAAGTCCTGTCCTACTTAGAGCCTTCATTGTATTTCCAATCATTTTAAGAGACATTCTCCACTTAGTATTTCGGTAACTGAGGAACTGATTAAATGCTTAGAATGAAAGTGAACTACAGGAAATTATAGAAGAATGATGATACTCTCTATACATACATTACGTTATTCTTTGGATGATGCTAAGGAAAATTAGGATGTCGTGTAACCGGTTTAAGCACATTTTTAGTATACCGGTGATGCTTATATATAGGGTTATTGAGGTGAGTTCAAAGCCTTGGTGATTGAGTACTATTATTTAAGGAATGAAATGCAAAATTTAGGATTGTAATTCTAAAATCGTGCAATGGTAGGGTTAGGTTGTGCTCTTTATACTGACAAACTCCATGAATTGACAAAGCTGATGTCATACCTTATGACATTAGACCAAATAGGATTAAGAAGGACACTAGGCAAATCTAGTGAGTAGTAGAAAGAAGTTGGAGGGTTGAACAAGCAATCTAGCGGTAAGGTAGACAAGAATGCTAATGTTGTAAACCTAGCTATGTTGGTTAATACGATTAAGCTAAAATGCGTTAAACGGGGACATTAAGGAGGTAGGAGTTCCGACCATTACCATAAGTGTGCCCTAGGTCGATTAGGACCCAAGGACAAGTTAGAAACAATCAGAATTAGGAGATGGCTATAGCTAGAAAGTAAGAACAGTTAAATTATGGAAATAAAGGTCATATAAGTTAAGGAAATACATCACGCAGTCATACATTTACGGCTGAAGCAAGCCACATTCGACAAGACTAAATGTTGTTACATGTACGTACCTTGTCATCAATAGCTACACATCGATTTGATACCAGGGTTGATAATAGCTTTGATTCTACTGGAATTATTCTTTAACTTAGCATTAACCCTAGCTAGTTGCTTAGAAATTATTTACTCGGTTAAAGTGACCAATGGTAATAATTAGAGGTTACACAAAAGTACACGAAGATCATGTTTTTGACATAGACTAAATACCGTATGAATTGGTTATCAAAGCATGAAACCAAGATAGACCATCAGGATAAGGTGATTCGTCGAAAGTATCTAGAATCCAATGAGATCACGTTTGACTCAAAGTCTCTCCCTGGAAAGGGATTGTACGATTTAGAAAGAAAGTGTATTGCTGATGAATCATTTGTTGTTCCATTAGAAGAACTGGAAATTGATGAACAGCTTCGTTTCATTAAAGAACCAGTAGAGATTATGGATCTATAAGTCAAAACCCTAAAACGTAGCAAGATCCCTATTGTGCGTGTTAGGTGGAACTCAAAGCATGGACTAGAGTTTACCTGGGAACGCGAGGACCAAATGAAGAAGAAGTACCCACAACTATTCAACGATCAGACACCTACTTCTTAAGGTATCATTTTTATGATATCTTTCCTTAAAATACGAGACGAAATTCCCTTCAACAAGGGGATTATGTCACAACTCTGTCCAAACCTTACAACTCACACGGTATAAATCATTGAACCTCATACAATTAACTGAACCTAATGTTCTAATTTTCAGGACGAAAATTTCTTCAACAAGGGGATAATGTGACACCCCGAGTTTTTCCATTTCACTATTATTTAATAATAATAATAATAATAATAATAATAATAATAATAACAATAACAAATGATAATAGTAATAATAAGTCCAGGGGGTATATGTGTCATTTTTGAAACTTAAAATTGAAGTATTGACATAAAATAATAAAAAAAGAAACTGCAGGGACCATTTGTGAAAAATATGAAATTTCAACCCAAACCCCCGCCCTTCCCCGCTTTTCCGGTCGCCGGCCGGTGATACTCCGGCGCGGCTCCGGCGAACACCAAACGACCTCAAAACCGGTCCATTCGAACCCCACAAAGCACCACTACGATTGTGGTTGAATTTCCAACAATAATACACGCATTAATCGGGGAAAAGCATCCGGATTTTAGGTAATGAACCACTAAACCGAACCCACTTTCACATACCTACTCCAATCCATTTAAACGATAATAATAATCGAATTAACTTTACCAAATCATCCTATAAATGTTCCTAATCGGTCTATACTTGCAATTGCATTTGAAACATTCGAAAACACACAATTCGATTCCCATTTTCTTTCGGACCTGCAACCTACCCGAAGGCTATCTTCCAAGCAATTTTAACATCGATTGACAGAGGGCTTTTGATCGTATACACCACTAGAAACATCCTGTGCAACAGATTTGATTCCCATCAACGATTGCATCTCGAATCACTTCACCTCCTGTCGCGGATTGTTCTTCATCGGGTATACCTTCAATTCAAACCTATTCATGTAATTAAACACATGTACATAATCGTTTCATCATGGGGAATAAAAGCCCCATGAACATAGCCTATAACTACATCGAATTGGGGCTTAATTTGATCCAAAATCAAAACTAGGGTTTCGGGATTTGGGGGAAATTGGAGATTTGTTTGAAAGATTGTTTTTAAGATTTGGAAAGGAGATTCTATCGCGACCACGGCCCTTGGTTTACTGGTATGTGCGCGGGTGTGTGAGTTGGAGGTCACGGGTTCAAACCCGGCTCCCAACATCTATTTTTTTAAAAAGCCTTTTTGACCTTTTAAAAATCCAGAAAAATTCCTAAAATTATAAAGATAATTTTTATAAACTTTATCTATTCTGAAGGTTATTAAATTATTTTCTGGAAATTTATTTCTTTAAAAACCTTAATTATTTATATTTTAATAAATAATACAAATGTTATAAATGGTCATTTTTATAAAAATGGATCTTAAATCATCAAGTTATTAATAGAGATTATATTACTTTAATTATGGATTTATTATGATAAATGAAGGAATTATATTTAATAAATTTCATAAATTATTTACAAATACGAATATTATCATTTTATTTAAATTAGATATTAAAACCCCCAAATATCAAATGAAACCCTAAACCTCGATTCAACGTTAATCGTATTATTAAACTTAAATATTGTAACATATATATATAATCGACACCGAACCGATTTGTGAGACGCGAAACCGTATAGTTATTATATTTATAATTAATAATTGATATTAACTATATATATATATATATATATATATATATATATATATATATACACTGAATGAAACACAGGTTAATTGGAAACCCGATCTTTTGTGCTTACAATTACTTGTTGCTTTACACTCGAGGTGAGTTTTCACGGCCCCATTTTACTTTCTTTCCTTTTTGGGGGAGAAAACATGCAAACACTATTTTGTTATGGTTGCCAGTATTATTGATATCGCTTGTTATGTTAGTGGGAAACGCATTTGAAAGTCCTTACAGTATCAAACCGTTAGTAATGGATTAGCGAGGTAATTTTGAGTAGTACTACTGGGTCTGACAAACCCCGCCCGGGCTAGTCGCGCTAGCTTGATTGGAGGTCGAACGGGTGCTAAATTGACCTGTAACGATTGCCACGGTCGGTTAAGACGTGGTGGAAAGGCACTAAACACACACAGTCAGCTTCGGTTTGAAACACTAACTAATTGTTTATAGGCTCGCGACCTATCGATATGCTTTATGTACTAAACCATGTGAAACACTTTTCTGACACATTTCTGGTTGATTAAACCTGTGGACTCACCAACTTTATGTTGACACATTTTAGCATGTTTTCTCAGGTCACAGAAACGCACAAGATTAAGAACTCAGCTAGGATGCATGCATGGCATACACCACTACTCAACTTGTTTAATTTGTGAAACGCTATTGATTCTTATGGTTGAAACGCATGTTGAAACGATTCACTGTTGATTTCTGATTTCGAAACGCTTCCGCAAATCTGAAACACTTATGATTGATTTAAAAGTATAATTACTTAATGTGATGTTTTGTAATTACTGTGTTTGGTGTAACTGATGCTATCTGAGATCCTGGTGTGTCACACGCCTGACGGTAAATCCCGTTAGCGGATTTTGAGGGTGTGACAGATGTGTAATTGTAAGATGAGATGAAATTAAATATAAGTTGAAAATTGATGTTAAAAGAAATTTGATTGTTATTCATTTGAGTATATGACAATTTACTTAAGAAAAAAATTGATGTTTAAAGAAATTTGATTGTTATTCATATGAGTATATGACAATTTACTAAAGAAAAAAATGATGTTAAAAGAAATTTGATTGTTATTCATGAGTATATGACTATTAACTAACTTTAGTAAAGAACCGACAAAGTAAAAACAAAAAGTTGTTTTTGTTGGCTAACTGTCAAACCGGTGGGTCTCATGATAGTATGCCACTCCAAACTTTTAGAGGGCTTAAAAAAGAATTTTATTTTTTATATATTTGGTTTAAATTTTTATATTATAGTATATTATTCATAAGACGTTTTATTATTTATATATTATCAATTATTCAGATGTACAATACACTTTATTTTTTTTTTTTAATTCACAAGCTATAACATTCTAGATTTGTAGGTATTTTTTTAACTACCAACAAAACAATTTTATTACATCATCAAAATAAACACTTGACTTCACAAAATAGACAAAATAAATATTGACTCGACTAAAACTTAACCAGGATTAAAACGAGGTGATAAAATTCTTTCTCGGCTACAATATAGGCAGATTTAGACGGGTTCAACCGAGTTCAGCTGGATTTACCAAATTCAGCCGGTACATATGTCAGCTCCCCGTTTAATCTTACGTAATTACATCGAACCATGTCAATGATCCGATCGGCTAGGAACTAGCCATGTTAGCCAACAAAATAAAGTATCAAACATCTTACTGTTAGTTGAAAACAGATAAAAAAAACTATATTGAAATGAAACTTCTTTCAAAGATTCAAAATGTTCGGTTAAAAGTTAATTTCGGTGATTTTCCATATATTTTAAAATATCCTAAACACACATTCACATGTTGACCTCAACTATTGAAAACCTCAAACCTTAACCATATAAACCACCTTCAATGAGAACCCCAAGAAAATATTAACCCACATAACTAATTACCCCATTAATCACGGCCTCATTATCACTATAAAAACACCTTCAACTTAACAACTTCATCACTCTCACATCTATCTTCATCAATGGCAACCTCAATTACACCATTGATCTTCATTCTAATTTCTTCACTAACAATTGCTTCATCATCACCAATATCCAATAATCAAACAGCAGAATCAATAATCAATGAAGTCCACCAAAGCATCAACACCTCCAGGAGAAGTTTAAGCTACCTCTCCTGTGGGACAGGGAACCCAATCGACGACTGCTGGCGGTGCGACCCTCACTGGGCTGATCACCGCCAGCGGTTAGCCGATTGCGCCATCGGGTTCGGAAAGAACGCGATAGGCGGGCGGAACGGGCGGATATACGTCGTGACCGACCCTGGTCACGACGACCCGGTCAACCCTGTTCCCGGAACCCTAAGGCATGCAGTGATCCAAGATGAACCATTGTGGATCATCTTTAAACGTGACATGGTGATCCAATTGAATCAAGAGCTTGTGATGAACTCTCACAAGACTATTGATGGTAGGGGTGTGAATGTGCATGTGGGTAATGGGCCATGCATCACCATACATGATGTTAGTAACATCATCATACATGGGATTCACATACATGATTGTAAGCAAGCTGGTAATGGTAACATAAGGAACTCACCACATCATGCTGGATGGTGGAAACAATCTGATGGTGATGGGATATCAATATTTGCAAGTAGAGATATATGGGTTGATCATTGTTCATTGTCTAATTGTCATGATGGGCTCATTGATGCCATACATGGATCAACATCCATCACTATATCTAACAACTACATGACTCATCATGATAAGGTGATGTTGTTGGGGCATAGTGATAGTTATACACAAGATAAGAACATGCAAGTTACCATTGCTTTTAACCACTTTGGTGAAGGTCTTGTTCAAAGAATGCCAAGGTACAACCACAATATACAACATTATGTTAGTACATTATATATAAGTACAACCATTTGATGCATGCTTGATTTCATATTTTTAACCGGTATAGTGATAAGTACTTGATTCCTCTTGAGGTCTTAGGTTTTTATTGTTTTTTTCTATCATAACCTCTCGAAGGTGACTTGTGTAACGCAAGTTATGATTTACCTGATCTGTTGTTGTTGGTTGGATAGGTTATAATGAAAAAAAAAGTTTTTGACTTTTGAATGTGTAATGTTGCAGATGTAGACATGGGTATTTTCATGTGGTGAACAATGACTATACACATTGGGAAATGTATGCAATTGGAGGTAGTGCAGCCCCAACCATCTATAGCCAAGGGAATAGATTTTTGGCACCCAATAGAAGATTTGACAAGGAGGTATGCATACATATACTAAACATAAAACACATATAATCATATATATACATGTACATATACATATACGTGAGATACAGTATACTTATAATGTGTATCGACTATTTAATGAATGTATAGGTGACAAAGCACGAGCATGCACCGGAGAGTGAATGGAAGAACTGGAATTGGAGGTCAGAAGGGGACTTAATGTTAAATGGCGCGTATTTTAGGGAATCTGGTAGAGGTTCTGCTTCATCTTATGCAAGAGCTTCGAGTTTAAGTGGCAGGCCATCTACACTTGTGGCGTCAATGACTCGGTCAGCGGGTGCACTCGTTTGTAGAAAAGGGTCGCGTTGTTGACTATGGATTATAGCTATTTGAAGCATCAATGTTGTGTTTTGTTTCTTTCATGTTCTATGTTTTTGTTACTTGTTATGACTAAAATGTCAACCTTTGTGCTTGGTTTCATATGAATCAAGAGAGTTTTTCATATGGATCCAGAAATTATATGCAAAAGAGTTGACCAAATGAATATCTATCTATTATTCTATAATTGCCGCTAATCTATGCTTCATTTTGGCCAAATTTCCTATTTTGTGTACAAGAATTGACACTTTAACCTTTATGCTTTTCAAACACTATGTCAAATAAGATAATAATATTATATAGAATAAGTTACTATATACGTAAGATCATTTATCTTTATAATAACTTTTCTATCATCGATTCTTAGATTTTTTAAGATAGATTTTTTTAACAGAGAATTTTTTTATAGATTCATCAAATAAAAATACATCTCACTAGCAAGGGGTTAGAAAAGAAAGAAACCAATGCAAAGTTATATTGTTATCTCCGCATTTTACGCACCATATATCACTAGTATGTTTTCGGACCATTATCTTTATAATAATTTGAAGTTATAAATTATAATGAATTATGGCTTCAACATCCTCTCCCCTACCTAGAGGTGTACAAACCAGGTTTAGAATACAAACCGAGTCAGATTGCCCGGTTCAGGTCGTGGCCTACAAATTCCAAACCGGGGTTGACTGGGGTTTTGGGTCGGCTCCAACCCAGGTACGCATTGTGTAATTTTATGAAATATGATAGATTCATAAAGGGTTGAACCTGGTCAGGGTCGAAACAGGTTGTGAAAAACACTGGTGAAACCGGGTTGGTGAACGGATGAGGGAACCCGGTTTGGAACCGCTTGGTTACACCAAGTGGGAACAGGGTTGGTTGTGGTTTGGGTTGTTGGGTCGGGTCCTTAACCTTTTTCGTTGTGCACCTCTACCTATCCCTTTCCGTATGTTTTCAGAGATGGTTCGATTCATCATTCTTTTGTAAACATTTCATTGGTTTTCGTTAAAGGCTAAGAGTTTGATATTTTGTCGACTTGGTTGCGAGACAGTATGTCATATCATACATAAGTTATGATTAAATAGAATTAAGATCTATTGTAATTATTTTTATGAAATAAATTTGATTTTATTCTAACCATAATGTATTAGTTTATAATAATTCATGCTAACAACTTGACTGATATCACTCATGACTGTCACTTTTGTTAACAATGACATTCTTACTTGTATAGTTATTACAAATTTACATTATATTTTGCTTACAAAATTTTCTCATTTGATTATAATTATTTTTGTGAGTGAAATCGAGTGAAATATAATATAACTACATAATTATTAGATGATTGAGGTTGTGTTTTGACAAAGAAAATAAAAGTTTAAAATGTTATTATTAGATTATTATCAGTTGATAGATTATAACTTATTTCACTAAAATCCAATATGTCTTTTTTTTATTACAAACATGTATTCTAGTGTTATGAGTTGATTACCTTTTGAATTATTAATCAAGGTTATTTGTTTATGAGTTAATGATTGTAAATCTCTCATTAAGCTTACTTAACAAACAATCATGTGTACCTATAATAGTTTACTCGATTTATAAATAAAAGAATTAAATAGTTAGGAAGTTTGTATTTTTGAATGTTTATATTCTCACGACCTGAATTTGTGGATTTTTTTTATTTGTAAATTAATAGGATAATAGAAAATGCTCATTAAGTTAAGCTATTGGCCCGTCAATCATGGGTGTGGCCCATAAGGCCATGAGATTTCAACATTCATAATTAAGGTGTATGCAAGTACACTTCATGCTCTCATTTGCTTTCACTCTAGAAATAATAATTGCTTTATATCCTACCTCCATCATGTAAAAAACATAAATAAATAATCAATTAAAAATATTAATTTTTATTATTCAATACCGAGTACCCGCAATGCAATGATTTTCCTAACCATAGATGCCATCGTGACATGACAAGGACGAGGTAGCCACAAATGTTGCATTACACAGGCCCGTCTGTGTCCGTCTACCACTAAGTTGTTTGTGGGGATGGATGCGGGGTTACTGCTATGGGGTGGAGACGGACTGAGGCATGGTTGTTGTCGCGTTTGGTGTGGTGTAAGGTTACGGTCATAGGAATTCACGGGTCATCGGAATTTTGTATATGAAATGGAGAGGATATAAAAGATAGAGCGTGGTGAAGGTTGCGAGGAGATGTTGATGAGACTCAATTATTATAAAGAAGGGAGGCAGAGGGAGATAACGATGTTTGGGGTAGATCTAGGAGCCCTCATGTTATCACTTTCGTTGTAGAATGGAAAAAGAAGGAAATAGATAACTAGTTAAAAAATGTTTTTTTTTTGGCAAATAAGATGTTTTCTTTCAATTAAATTGTTTATTATTATACAAATGTAATTAAATTCATGGTGAGGAATAGTTAACTTCAAATAGTTTTTAAGTTTGCAACAAAAACTTTAGTTTTATAACTTTTGCCACAAAAGTTTAATATTTTAGTTTTTTTTTAATTTTCATTTATCGCCCCTCTTACCATATATAATTTATGTTTTAAACTTGTTTCGTTATCTAACAATTTTGTTTTTCTGTAATCTTTCTCGTTTGTTAACTTTTTCTAAAGCTGGAATGTAGGACTTTGTTTTAGTTTTTTTAACGCTCTGATAAAATTTTGTTTTTCTCCAAGATTTAATGATGAAGTTAAAATAGCCAAATCTATTAAAACACAATAAAATTTATCAATCTCAAATAATGCTTATAATAAGTTAATAAATTATAAACATACCAACGTACATGGTCCAAGTGTCCTAAATGTGATCTACCAATTAAATGTCGTAACTCATCAAACACGTGATGAGTTAATAACTATAAAAAATATATGTTTAATATGATATAAGAATTGATATATCTATGACATGAAAGAAAAAGACAAACAAACTTACTTCTTGTCAATAAGTTGTCTTATTGTCGTATTAAAAAAATGCTACTTCTTAATGTTTTAATATATGTTTTTTACATTATGTTAGTTATAGTTATTGTGCGACACTTTAGTTACGAGGGGATCATCGTGTTGCAACGATTATTTATAGTAGAAAACCTTAGTCCATGGAAAGAATCACAATTTATTTTATTTTAGTTGATAATTATAAAGAGAATGGAGGAAATGGAAACTTATTAAGTTCAGGGCCGGCCCAATAGTGTGTGTGGGTCAAACTAGAGCTTAGGGCCTCTTAAAAATTAGGGCCTTCAATTACAGCTTATTAATTTAGGGTTAATGGATATAAATACCCCCAACTATCGGGAATTGGCCGCTGCCACCCCCAAGTATCATTTTGGCGAATATAACTCCCAAGTAAACACTTCGGTGTCTGTATAACTCCCAAGTAAACACTTCGGTGTCTGTATCACCTGCCATTTAGGTGATACAGACACCGAAGTGTTTACTTGGGAGTTATATTCGCCAAAATGATACTTGGGGGTGACAACAGCCATTCTTAATAGTTGAGAGTATTTAAATCCATTAAGCCATTAATTTATATGTATATATAAGTTGGGTATTATTTGAGCTGTTGGGCCTTAAAAAGAAAATGAAATGATGCAAAATAAACACAACAATGTTTAAAAAACTAGGAGCTATTGCTATTTTAAATAGCCTATTTGGTGCTTTGAATCTAAATTGTGTTGAATTAGGCTACATACTAAAACTAGGACTTAGATACTAGAACAATTCTCGTAACCGTTTCTTCCACTTTTCCAAATTGAAGCTTATAAAATATTAGGTTTAGTTATTTTGTCAAGTGAAATTTTTAAAAAAAGAAATTGATTATAAAAAAATAAAAAATATGAATAAGCTAGTAAAATAAATTAAATCTAAATACACACACTATAAATAACTTAAAAAATATTAACTCCACCATTTATAAACTTAAAAGTTTATTATTGCGTCCCAAGTACGGGTAAAATTGGAGGCTCTATATCATTTTTTAAAAGGGCCTCCGTTTTTTGGTTCGCTTTAGGCCTTCAAAAACATTAAGCCGGTCCTGATTAAGTTATTATCATAAAGTTTTGGTTTTCGAATGTTACCATAATATTTTTACAAAATAAGGTCGACTCACCAAAAATACTTTACAATGGGGTTTCGATCATATTGTTAAAATAAAAACTTGGTTGAACAATTATAAACAATTCTCTTTAATTAACCTCCACATAAATTACTTTGGATGAGGTCATTTTACAAAGTGTATTTTTCTACTAAGTGTAACACAATAAGACTAAAAAAGTTACAAAAAAATTATATCTCACAATCTAAATCGAACTTAAAAAATTACTTCGGAGTTTATGTTCCTCCCGTTGTCCTCTTTCAGAAAAAATAAAAAAAATTCATTGTGTCTTTGTATGACACAATGACGTCATTGTGTCTTTATAGGACACAATGATGTCATTGTGTCTTGACGTTATTGTGTCTTGACGTCATTGTGTCTTTCATAATAACACAATGACGTCATTGTGTCTTTCATAAATGACATAATAAAAAAACATTAATTTTTTTATTTTTCGTTTATTTTTTTTCTTAGTGAGCACGGGTAGGGGAACAAAATCTCGGAATTACTTTTTTGAAATTCGATTTAGATTGTGAGAATTTTTTTGTAATTTTTTTACTCATTGTGTCTTTTCACACTTTATAATAAAAATACACTTTGTATTTGAAACTCTTTATTTTTACTACTTAGATGTCAATAAGTTTCAAATATAGGAAAACACATATCTATAATACTATATTAAACAAGTTGGATAGTAGTTTTACATACATTTCAAGACATCCATATAAAAAAGCCCTAATCTAAATCTCCTTTTTTCTCTACTTTCTTTTCATCTTTACCCCTCTTTCAATGCCAAGTTTGAATTATATAAACTTAATAAAAGTTTGAATTTACAAAGTCAATTTTGACCATTCATACAATGGATGGCTGAACTTCGATAATTTGCACCAAATATTCCAGTAGTACTCGTCGGGACAAAATTAACAGTTTATAAAGTCATGTAATATTGTTATATTGCAATTCATTCATCTTATAATTTATAGTGTTTTTTAACAACCGCTCACTCTAGCACAACCTGGACATGAGTTACATTACAGATTTAATATTAACTACAGGTATGTAAGTTAGTTTATATAATTTCGTGTTACTTATTACACAATAATTGTTGAGGTTAACTTGTTTGTTTGAATATATTTATCTATAGTGGTAAAAAGAAGGGACATGTTTTATTTACAGTACTGCTATAGATATTTCATATCATCTTAAAAGAACGGTTAAATATTTAAGAACCATATAGAATTATTGTATTCACTAGTTTTAGTGAATACACAGCTTGATGAATCATTAATACTTTTACATGTAGAATCATAAACATATTATAGTGTATTGACGTTTTGGGCCTCTCATAACACCCACTCAAAGAAAGAAAGAGCTCAGTGGGTAACTGAGAGTTTGTAGTGGTTATGTAATAAGAATCTACTACATATTAACCACTCTTTTTTAAACTTATGATAAAAAAAATGTTTTGTTGATTTGTTACCATTGTGTTCCTTGTAAATCTGCTCACTGCCTCCTACTACCTCCTACTATGTAGTTCAAGCTCTGTCACTGTTTTCAAACTACAGGATTTGAACTTAAGATCTCTCGTATACACATGGGAGTATTTGCCAACTAGTTTGAAAAAGTCTTAGTTGTGTTTGTGTAATGTGTTATTTTATGCATCTATGTATTGTTCTATATATGTTCATTTACAATTTTGTTTTGCTCTCTTTTGTTTGATTTGGTCAAATATACGACTTTAGTATTGTAAATAACGAACATTTTATATGTCAAAAAATTTCCAACCATTTTCATTTAACAGGTCGTAAAAATATTAGCATTTACATTCATTGCTATATAAAAGATACAAATCATGTAATCATATCTTGAAATTGTTCTTTTATAAATTTATTTTTTATTTGATTTTTAGAAACAACCGCACCTGGCGTAACGTACAAACCTTCCTAATAATTATCTATACTACTATATAATACATATTAAAAGGATAGATGGTAATTTCATTCAAAGTGAATGATACTTATACAATATTTTAAACATAGAGTACAAGTGTTTTATGCAATAGTTTTACTTTTGCCCCCATTTAATTAACTTATTCTAATTATTGTATTATTTAATACACATTATTAATACATTATTTAATAATATGTTATTATTTAATTCACTTCACTAAATTTTACTTTATTTATAATAATATAAATTGACATTTAGGTTTATAGTTACTAATCAAATTTTTATAACTATACTATTTAAATTAGGTATTATTTTATTTAAATACTTATATCCATACTATTATATAATACATCTCTTTGGATAAAGATGTAATTTTACCAAGCATACAAGTTTTAAAGTAACATGTATAAATGAGCGCAAGACATTTATGAGGGATATAATAGATAATTAATTAAGATTTTAAAACATTCTAGGGGTAATATGATAAATTTATCTATTAAATTTTATATACCTTTGAAACTTTTGTGTTGTTCTCTTTCATGTATTTAATAAACATTATTAATACATTATTTAATAATATGATATTATTTAATTTATTTTATTAAATTTTATTTTAGAGTAAACTTCACTTTAGTTCTGTGGTTTGATCAAAATAATGATCTTCATTCAAATGTTTCAAAATCTTGATTATACTCCTTGTGGTTTGTGATCTGTTTTAATTAACTCCAACACATTAACACCGTTAAATGATTCTGTTAATTTTAGTCTTTTTACCAATAGTGGGTGATAATGTAATTATTCAAGACTTATTTACTAATACAAAAATATCTCTCATACACACAAAACAAAAAAACAAACATATCCAGTATATTCCACTCAAGAACAGTATAACATCTTGTATTTTTGGTTAACTAAGAGTTAATTTCGTTAAATTCTTGTAAGGGATATTGTTAGCATTTATGAAACTTATGGGTATTGTGAATCCAAGGATCTCAATTCAGGAATTATCAGTATTAAAACAAAAACAAGTTAATGATCGCGGAATAATCATTAATTGTTGTTTAATTGTGTTAATTGTTAATTGAAGAACACAAACACGATGTCACAGTAAATACGAACACAATAATTGATTCAAAAGTATTTCATTAATTATTGAGTAATGATTACAAAAGAATAATTATAAATACTATGAACATTGATTTCTCCAATCGAATGAATATTGTTGTTGATGTGATGACGGCTAGGGTTGCACAATGATATGATGGTTTACAGCCGTAATATTGCTTAATTGTGTTCACCGAGATATGAAACCTAGGACTCATATTTATAGGTACTTTGAGTCAGTTAAGGAAACACCAGATCTCTTGGGATTCAAAATTGACTTGTTGACTTGTAACACTTGTATATTGCAAGTCCAAGTGTTTGTCTTCCGCAGGAACTTTGTCTTCCGTATGAACTTTTGCTCTTCCGCAGGAACCTTGTCTTCCGTAGGAACTTCTGCTCTTCCGCAGGAGTCCACTTCATCTTCTAGTGGTGATTCCATCAGTAAATAATCATGTTCATCCGTAGACAATCTTTGGATGCTTGATCTTGTAAGAAACATATCTACGGAAGAACACAAATGTTCATCCGTAGATGTTTCTTACACTTGGCTGATTTCAAAAATCAACCAAGTATAATGTTTGTGTCTGTCATCATACATAAAAGCAACACATATATATGGGTTAACCTATATACTCATTGCAGATATATATATATATTATATATATATATATATATACTGATAATCAGTTATAATCATTTATTACAAGAATTAATTAAAGTTCTAAGCCTATACAAACTGATCTAGACCTATTATTCGTAGATCTAACAATACTCCCCCTTAGGCTTAGATCCTTGAATCAATCCTTCAAAACTGAAAGTTCTTTGACTCTGGCTATAATCTTGTTGTAGAAGTAAGACACAACAGTCTTCTGATCATCATACTCGTAGATGATTTTCATCTTGCTGAGCTTCTTTAGAGTCTCAAAACTTATGCCCAAAATGTCTTCTTCAGTGGTGAGTGTTTCCACTACACTTTCATTGTACACAATTTCAAACTCATCTTCCTCTGATATTCTCAGTTCTGAGACTTCTTCAATTGTAGATCCTTTCAGCAGTCCAGCTTCATGTCTTCTTCTCTTATATACCTTTGCATGCAGTTTGTCTATCACTTGAATCATATGTACATATAGGCATAGATCATTCTGTGCTTTTTCATCAGTTAGCCTTGGGAAGAATTTGTCACGAAGATATGATGTATAGCTTGGGTGAAGCAGTTTGATCTCTACTGGGTCAAAAATTCTTATCTTTTCAGCTTTCTTCCCTTCAGCATTTCTCAACAGTACTAGCTCTTTAGTTCTCTCAACATAACCCCATTCTGTTATGGGAGAAGTATATTGATTTCCCTTGAAGCTTTTAATGGACTCTGTATTTTTGTTGATGCATCCAACGCTCTTCAACATGTCATCATCTATAAGAGACGAGACTTCAGATGTTCTTCTTTTCTTACCTTGGTTTATCTTTCTGTGCTCCACATAATCTCTCTTAGCTTGTTTGAGCACATCATCAATGAATTTTTTTTTTCATTCCACTCACAGCCACAGAAAAGTCTCTTCCCATTGAATGGATTGGATAGTTAGAAATGGGTAAGCTTTGCAGATCTTTAATGTCTCTCTCAGGAAGACTCAGTAATGCTTCCACATCATGAAAGTATTGGATTCTTCCAGATGTTCTTTTGTTGATACACAATCCCAGTCTGGATCATATTTCTAGGCCATAATCCTATTTTCTTCCACAGAACTGGGAGGTGTGATGTGGTCATACAGTTCTATCAGTGTGGATTTTTGCTCTGTAATCTCTCTAACTGTTGTGCCCAGAGGCCATACCTTTCTAGGGATAATTTTCCTAGGCTTTTTTATCATCTTATCTTTCCTTTTGTGTTGGTCTTTAGATTCAACATTTATAGGATCAGCAGGTAGGTTGCTTTGTTGCTCATAGGATGGATTTGGAGCTTCAGTTCTGAATCTAACACCAGTTTCAAGTTCAACTGCCATGACATGCTCTATCATCCTCCTCAGTTCACCAACTGTTCTTCCCTTCAGCTCATATGACTTGTACTTATAACCTTGTAACCAACAAGTCATATTGTACTTGTTCAGCTTAGAAGTGTCACAATGGCCTAACTCTTTCTTAATCTTCTCAACTGATTGAAAGATAGTGAATGCTTTGTAGTCACAGTTTGGAATTATAAACCTTGCAAGCTTAAATTCTTTCTGTAAATCCTTCATCTCAGATAAGTTCATCCTCTCAACCATGTCATAAGGGAAACCATGGTTTATGAGAGTCATAAACATAGTTGACTCAGGCCTCTCTTCCATAATGTCTTTAGTTGTTAGAAGATTATCAGCCTTTAAGTCTTTATGTTCAGTTGGCGAATCCATCTTTGTCAACTCATTCCATTCATCATCACTGTCACTTTCATGATTGGATTTCAACTTCACAGTAGATAAGTCTACTGAAGGAGTGTGTTCAGCAGATATGGGCTTTGGCTTCTTAGGAGAATCATCTATAATGATTACCTTCTTTTCAGTATCACCCAGGTACTTTCTCTTCCGTGAATACAGAATTAAGTCCTTTGAAACCTCAGAAGATTGTTTTGATTGTTTGACGACTGGGGCATTCTTTGATTCCAATGCACATATCTTCATCTTTAGTTGTTCAATTTCTTCATCTCTCAATTTGATCAGCTCAGATTTTGTAGACACATCATCAGTGATTTGCTCTACTTTATAGATCAGCTGTTCCTTTTCATCTTTCTCATATCTCACAGCTTCTTGCAGTTCTTGTTCATGTTTGAGCAAAGCATCAATCACTTCAGTGTTACTTTGTGCATCTTCTCTAAGCCTTTTCAGTCTGGCTTCTTATTTCATTAACTCTTCATCCTTTTCTTTCACAATCCCTTTGAGCTCTTGAATTCTTTTTTTCTTTTATTGGATTTGATCACCGATTTGTTGTATTCAGTAACCAAATAGCTCTTACTCACAGGGATGTCCTTATCACTTAGGTCATCTTCATGGTAAGCAATCACATCCGCTTCATTCTCTTTTTCTTCTTTTTCAGCATCAGACTCGATCTTGTTTTCTTTAGTAGCAGCTACATCAGCTGTACTGGAACAGTGTTCACTTACTTCTTCTTCATGGTGTTTAAGTTGTTGCTGATCCATGTGTTGCTGATCTGTAATTGGAGACACTGGAGCAGTGTGATCAAACAGCACTTGGTTCTTAGAATTGGTCACTGAAACAGGAATAGTACTTGCTTGAGACATCAACTCAGTGTCTCCTGTGTGAACAGAGTTTGAGACTGAGTTATGTGAACAGGCTCAGTGTTAGCACTTTCCGGGGATGTGAGTTTAGGTGTTGGTGGGAGTGGATGAATAGGGATATGGTTTGGAAGGGTGAGAATGGTTGTGTGTTTTGTGAGGCTGGGAGAGAAACTGATGGGGATTTTTGTTGTTCAAGTGAGATAGGCTGGGTGTTTTGAGTGGAGGAGGACAGCTGTTGTGGTGACACATGTTGAATGGGTGAGATAGGGTCACTATTTATGCTGACTGGTGATTGATGTTGATGAGGGATGTTTGGTTCGGTGAGTGTGAGGCTTGATCAGATTCAGTAGATGATTCTTCTGATAGGTTTGTTAGAACATAAAATCATTGTTTAACCATTTAAACTTTCTGAAAACGTAGCGGAAGTAAAGCATTATAACCATGTTTATAAGCTGAAAAATATGTTCACTCGATGACCATATTGATGTATAAAACAAACCCAAAGAACAAAGGATCATTTATGTGAATATACAAGCTATGAACATATGCAAATGCACATAAAATCACAGCTTCATTGAGCTGTGATATACCTTACTGCAGCAGCAAAAGGGTCCACCAAAAGAGATGTTTGATGATGATGGAGATGTCCAAAATGCAGCCAAGACTTCAAGGATAGAAGTCCTCAAGCTGTATACCCCAAGCTCCTTGCAAACACACCTTCTTTTTAGGTAGAATACACCAAGAACAACATGAAAACCCTCTATTTTCTGCAGAAAACCCTCTTTTCTGCTGAAAGAGAACCGTAGCCCCTTGGAGAGAATTAGAGAGTTCTTCTTGTTAGTGGCATGTATATGAGGATCATAATCATGGAATGCAAGAACCTCACACCAAGAACAAATTGTAATCAGCTCAAAATTCAGCACTAATCCATCTTCAATGTTGCTGCCCATTTCGTAAAATGGAGAGAGAGAGAGCTGAAATGTTTGTGTCTTGCATTCTTTGTTTTATGAGAAGAAGAGTACTATATGCTAGTTAGTGTTAGACAATGGTGCATGTGCTTGTTCTTCCCAAAGACAAGTTAGTGGAGACAAGAATGCTTTGTGTGTTCTTCTCAAGACACAAAAGCAAAGCACTAACATGCACATGCATGTTCTTACCAAGAGAATCTCATATACCCTTGTGATGGTGGACGGTTTTTTGGGTTAAAAGAAGGATGTTTTTCTTTTAACAAAACACATTCTCATACATGCATGTATGTGTGTTGTGGTGGATGGCCACAAGAAGAAAAATAGATGTTTTTCTCACAAAACAATTATTTACACACACATAAATATTGTCTAATCTTTTAACTAGTTTATACAATTAACCAATTAATTGTATAAGTAGTATACTCTCATTATTATTTGGTATTATACAACTAATTCAAATAACAATTCAAATAATATCATTGAACAAAATATCCTAATAAATTGTTCCATCTCATATGCAACTTATTTAGAAAACCCATTTTCTAAATTTGGTGTAAATATTTAATTGCATGATCATATCATCAATTAAATATTAATTGGTGTTTGCTAAGCTTGTTATTAGGTATAACCCGACTTGGATCATAACGTACTAACCACATCAATATTCTATGTGTCTTGGGCATATAGAATCCTACATCTTCTTCAGGATCTACCCATACCAGTTCTTGTGAAATGTCGGCATCAGCATCCACCACATGAGCAAACATAGGCATGTCTTCACCTTGGTATTTTCCACTGATCTTATTCAGTACAGATCTTCCCAAGTGTGCTTGTACAAACACCTCTCCTTCCTTTTCAATCCTTGGAAGTTCAGCATTGATAATCAATTGCAGAAACCTTGGGAACATATACATCTTGTCAGACCTTTTCACTTTCACTTGATCGCATAGACAGTTGAGGATGTATTTGGTGTAGTTGTAATTTCTTCCCTCAAAGTTCCCCATAATTCCTGAGGAGATGTGCCTTGAGAACCTATCAAGACCTGACTTCCTGTTTGAGATGCATTTCAGATAAGTGTGACACATGAATCGATAGGGCTTGCATAACCTCCCCTTCTTGATCTCACCCTTGTCGAACTCACCATCATAGCCCATCAGGTGAAAAACCTTTTCTACGTATTCGTTTTCGAACACATCTGGGTGGCCCACCTCATGTTCGCCCAACTCAAGTGATCTTCTGATTATTTGTTCATCGATCCTTATTCTCTCATACAGGATTTCAGCAACAATCACTTCATCGTATCCATCTTGTTCTACTCATGCCGAATTCCAGAAGTCGACAATGTGAGCTTGATGAATCATAGGCTCTACCGTCAGGGCATAGAATAGCCTGGATCGTCGAAGATATCTGATGATATCTTGACCTTCGGATGAAGGATCATCCGCATTCAGGAATGCGCACACATTGTGCTCTTTTGAAAATCTATTTGACATATGAAAATAAGAATAATGATAAGCATGTTAGTATCAGTGGTGCAGACATGAATAGGAACAGTTTTAACGATAATCATGAACCAAACAGTTCATTAATGATGATTATGACATGATTTACCTTCAAACCCGTAGTCTGTGATCAAGATTACATGTTTGTTTTGAGGTTTGAATGTTTGTGGAAGAGGGAAAAGGGAGTGCGTTTTTCTAGGTCAAAAAGTGAAAGGTGCTCTGAAAAGTGATTAATGAATTCTTAAATTCAAAAACCTAATTTATAAGCGGACATATTAATTTCTTTTATTAAATATGTTGGGCCCACTTCTCATTTATCCCTTTCCGCAAAACATCTGCGGAACCTTAACATCTGCGGATGCCATAACATCTGTGGATGCCTTTGTTGAAAATCAAATGCAACATTACTTAATACTCAATGTTACTTGCACAGTCGTAGTTTACCAATTCTACGATTATGCAATTAATTTTACTGTTCCTTCTGCTGATGCATAAATTTCACTGTTACTTCTGCGGATGCGGAAATTTTATTGAAACTTCTGCGGAAATTAAAGTTTCGTTGAAACTTTAAATGTATGATATCTATCAAGTAATAGAATCATTTATTGATGTTGGACCTTGTTGACTTTATTTGTATGACAATTGAGTACAAGCAAGCAAGCTTCCTGTATCCTGCATCCAAGTTAGTGCTTAAGTTCCAATTCCTTTCAAAGTTGATTTAACAGCTTTTTATTGATTTTCATGCATTACCTACTCCCCCTAAATTTATGATTAATGTGAAACTGTTTCATTCATCAGAAATTTGTGTTTAAGAGAAGCATGAAAGGCATATGATTGTCCAAAAGAGATGTAAACATTGAAGAGCACAAACTAAACAAATTTACAAACTATTTAAGCATGCATATGCATATAAGGATCATACTATAACACAAGGCTTCATCTGATTTTGATTCTATGAATAAGAAATGATCTGATATAACACCTGATTGCAAGTATACAGATCCAATTAAGTTCATACAAGAGTAATGTATCAACTAGGCATGCAGTTTATCATGTTTTGATGTTTGTTGATCAGTAACTATCATGTGCTCCACATTCAATTCTCATTTAGTTTGTCCTCCGTAGGTGAGTCAAATCATCACTTTTTCACACTTATTGAATATGTACATTAAGTTATAAGTTCTATCTTGAGACATACTTGTAGTCTTATTAATGCTTTTATGATTAAGCTCTTTGAAACAATATTCAGTTGATCACAAAGGATTCTTTTGTGAGCTGAATATGATCCGCATAAAGTCACCAGGTCTTTACTTTAGTAAAACAAAGGTGCTATCATCTCAGGTCTTTGTTTACACAAAATAGAGGGATAATGAAGATCATACTCTTTGATCATATACCCAAGTCTTTATTCACACAAAACAGAGGGAATATGATTTTGCAAAAATAGAAGATTATAAAGTGTTTTATATAGTGTGCTTGGGTGAGTGATTTGATCACATCAGGATAAGACTTACTTGCTTGATCCTTAAAATGGAGTTCCCACAGACAGTCGCCTATTTCTTTATGTTTAGCATGCTCTAAGTGTAGTTTTCACTCAAGATGAACCACTTACATATCAAAGTGTTTTGAATCAGTTTGAAGGGTAATTATACTGATGAAGTAAGCCAAGGCACAGTGTACTATCATTTCCCAAAGATATGTCATGCAGAAAGTAGTCACAAAAATGTAAATACACAATTTTTTTAATTAATTTTTTAATTTTTTTTATTTTTTTTATTTTTTTATTAATTAAAGAAGATAAACTCTATGTACAAGGACAGTCACATGCTTTTCTTTGTTGAAGAAAGGTTAATCTAAGTTAATCATACCCAAAGACTCAGTTAGAAAATTAAATCTAACTGAATCAAAGGCTTTAGTGAATAAATCAGCAAGCTGATTTGTTGTATCCACTTTGATTAGCTTGATCAACCCTTTTTCTGAGCAATCCCTCAGAAAATGATATCTGATCTCAATATGCTTTGTTTTGCTATGTTGTACTGGGTTAGCAGTTATAAACATAGCAGCTGAATTATCAATATGAATTGGTGTTTGAAGGAAATTGTAACCATAATCAAGTAATTGGTTTTGAAACCAAAGTACTTGAGAGCAACAAGCTGAAGCAGCTATATACTCAGCTTCAGTTGTGGATACAGACACATTGGTTTGCTTCTTGCACTGCCATGAAATAAGTCTTGGTCCCAAAAATTGACATCCACCAATTATGGATTTTCTGTAAAGACTGAAATCTCCATCTTTTGGATACCACAGTCCTAGAGTTGGTTCTCCTTTCAGATATCTGAATATTCTCTTTATAGCATTCAGATGAGACTCCTTTGGATCTGATTGATACCTAGCACACACACACACAGCAAACATTATGTCAGGCCTACTGGTAGTTAAATATATTAAGGATCCGATCATTGATCTATACAATCTCTGATCTACAGATTTTCCAGCAGGGTCATACACAATCTTATCTATTGTTGAGGCAGGTGTCTTGCATGAAGATGTATCAGCAAGATTGTACTTCTTTAAAATCTGATGTATGTACTTATTGATGAAAATTCCATCTGTTTTCTGATGAACTTGTAAGCCAAGGAAAAAGGTCAATTCTCCCATTGAGCTCATCTAAAATTCAGATTTCATTAACTCTTCAAAACTTTGACAAAGTTTATTGTTGGTTGATCCAAATATTATGTCATCTACATATATTTGAACCACCAAAAGATCTTGATGTTCTTGTTTGAGGAAGAAAGTCTGATCAATAGTCCCTCTTTTGTAGCCATGCTTCAGCAAGAAGGTTGATAAAGTTTCATACCACTTCCTTGGTGCCTGATGAAGTCCATACAACGCTTTGTCTAGCTTGTAAACTCGATGTGGATGGTCAGGATCCTCAAATCCAGGGGGCTGAGCCACATATACTTCTTCATCAAATTTTCCATAAAGGAAAACACACTTGACATCCATTTGATACACAGTGAACTTGAATGAAACATAAGTTAGAAAGACCCTGATTGCTTTAATTCTTGCAACTGGAGCAAAGACTTCATCATAGTCTATCCCTTCTTCTTGAGTATATCCTTGAGCAATCAGTCTAGCTTTGTTTCTCACGATTATACCTCTGTCGTCCAGCTTGTTTTTGAAGAGCCACCTTGTTTCAATTGGATGCTGACCTTGAGGCAAGTCTACAAGATTCCAGACCTTTTGTTTTCTGAATTGTTGTAGTTCTTCTTGCATAGCTTCAGTCCAGCTATTATCCTTTAGAGCAGCTGTAATGTTTGCAGGAACTATCTGAGATAAGAAGCAGGTGAACAGGAAAATGTTTGCCACTCCCCTTTGCTTCTGGTAGTTCTTGCATTTAGGTCTCCAATGATATTATCTGATGGATGAGACTTATAAACTCTGCTTGTTGAAATAGTATCAACTGGAATGGTTGATTCTAAGTTTATGAAATCCATTGGAGTAGATGGATTCAGCTGTGATATTGAGTCTATGAAGTAGTCAAAGGGTTCATGTTCAACAAGATCAGCTTGAACTTTAGTTGCATTATGGTTTTCTTCCGCAGGAATTTCTACGGAGGCATTTTGTTCTTCCGTAGGAGTAACAGCAACATCTACGGAGGCATTTTGTTCTTCTGTAGGAGTTACAGTAACATCTACGGATTGAGATTGTTGATCTGCTGATAAGTTTTATTGATTCAAAATATCCTCTCCACCCCTCGGAGCATCGGTTGAAGCAACATTTACATCTACGGTTGATGGATGATCATCTGCGAATGTATGTGCTTGAACTACGGATGAAGGATTTACTTCTCCGGATGTATCTTCATTCTGCTGACTTGTCAGATTATTTGATTCTTGATGTAGTAAAGTTGAAGGTTGTGACCTTGGAGGATCAGCTGATAGTGGCACTTCATTCAAACTTGGGGGAACAAATGGATAGCATGTATAAGCAGAACCTATATTGATTAAATATCCAGTGTTAAATGACTCTGTTAATGCATCTATATCAAATAACCAAGATGATCCTTTACAGTTGTTGTAAACATGGATTCATCAAAAGAAACATTAGGAGTCTCTTCAACAATGTTATGTTCTGGAATGTAAACCCTATATGATTTAGATGTGGATGAATATCCAACAAAGAAACCATCATAGGCTTTTTCAGAAAATTTTCCTAATTGTTCTTTAGTATTTAACACAGATACATGACACCCAAAAGCTCTAAGATATCCTATAAAAGGCTTCCTTTTGAATAAAAGCTCATAAGGAGTTTTATTATGTTCTTTGACAATTAAAGTCCTATTTTGAACATTGCATGTTGTATTCACAGCTTCTGCCCAGAATGTGATGGGCAACTGAGAGTCAGCTAGCATTGTCCTGACTGCTTCTATGAGAGTTCTATTTCTTCTTTCAGCAACTCCATTTTGTTGTGGAGTTCTTGGTGCACTTAATTGCCTTGCTATGCCTTTATTCCTGCAAAAAGAATCTAAATCAGCATTAATAAATTCAGTCCCATTATCACTCCTGGAAATTTTAACTTTTAAATCAAGTTGATTCTCAATCTTGATCACAAAGTCCATTAATGTTTCAGATGTTTCACTCTTTTGTTTTAAGAAAAAGACCCAGGAAATCATCCACTATCACTAAGCAATATTGACTTTTTCCAATGCTCATCATATTGGTTGGACCAAAAAGGTCCATGTGAAGTAATTTGAGTGGTGTAGTGTTAGTATTGATTAATTTGGATTTATGAGACACTCTATGTTGTTTTCCTTTATAACATGAAGAACAATGATTTGAACAATGAAACTCTTTCTTTGGTAGGCCAATGACCAAGTCATTTTTTACCAATTTATTCATATTCTTCATGTTGAAATGAACAAGCCTTCTATGCCATAATTGTGATTCATCTTCTGAGGACTTAGATAACAGGCATGTCTCATGGCTTGTGAGTGTTGTGTTGTTCATATCCAAAACATATGTGTTTCCTTTTCTTGATGCTTTAAGAAGGATCCATTCTGCTGGAACTGAAAAACCCGGCTTAAGAATGTAACAATTAGTGTTATCAAATAATGTTGTATAGTTTTGATCACAAATTTGAGACACACTAAGTAAATTGTACTGTAAATTTTCACAGTAATTCACTTTTTCAAATGTGAGCACACCATTCGTTACCATTCCTTCACCAACTATTTTACCTCCATTCTTATCCCCACCAAATGCCACATATGATGCATGTTTATGTTTGAAGTCATGAAGAAGAGAACAGTTTCCTGTCATATGTCTGGAATAACCACCGTCAACATACCACTTGTTGTCAGCTCTCCATGATTGTTCTTGCACAAAATAAGAGATCAATTAGAATTGACAACCCAAGCCTTAATTGTCTTGGGTTTGCCAGATGTGTCTACAATAGTTACTCCTTCATGAATTAATCTTGAAGTTTCAGTATTAATTGATTCTTTGTGATTTGATGGTGGTGAGGATGATTCTGTTGAAGATGAGTCAGATTTTGGATGTTTTCTTTCTTGTCTGATTCTATCTTCATCTTGTCTTTCTTTGGTTGATATTTTGATTTTGAGGTTGATCCTGAATTTCTGAAAGTTATATCATCTTTCAATTTTGATTGAGGCACAGGAGTTCCTTTTTCAAAATTATCAAAGAAATCATCATTCACTTCAGTCTTCTTATCTGACAGATCTACCTTTTTGTGAGGTGTTTTAGACTGAGTTGATATTCTTTTCTTCAAAGACTTATCCGTAGCAGAAGATTTTTGCTTTGATTTTTGTTGGTCTTTCTTGAACTTTGATTCTTTGTCACTTTCAGATGATTGAGAATCTGATTCAGACATTTCAGCATTTGACTTCTTTGTGCTCTTTGTCTTGTTCTTCTTGTTGAAATAATATTCCTGAGTTGAATGATTATTTTTGTTGCAAATTGCACAATGTTTATTGAAGTAGCAATCAGAAGTCATGTGATTGTTTATATTACATATGGAACAGTAGCTGCTAAAATAGCAGTCATCTGTATTGTGATTTTTCATATCACACCATTTGAAGTATTTTTCTTCTGAATTGTCTTCAGATTCAGATTTTTTTTTCTTGTTCAGCTTGTGGGGCTTCAACTCCTTTCCCAATGGATCACTTGATTTTTTCTTGATTTTGCTAGGAACACCATCAACTGATTCTTGTTTAACTTTAGCTGACCTTTGTTGCTTGAGATCTAACATTTTCTGAGCATGTTTGTTGGCAGTCCTTTTTTATACCTCATCCGAAGATTCGGCTTTAGTCTTCCGCAGCTGTTCTACGGATTCAGCAGATTTTGCCTGCCGCAGATCTTCAACTGAAGAAATTTTCTTATGTTTAATTGATGCTTGTTTCTTCTTACCTTTATCTGAATGGCATAAAGGTACCACCTTACTTGATCCGCAGCTAGCTACTTCCTTTGATGATGAATTTTCGTGAAGATTCAGTTCTTGAAGTCCTTCATTTAGTTCAGCAATCCTCTTACAAATAGTCTTCAGCATGTTTCTTTGCTTTGGAGGATATTGCAACTTTGATTCTTCAAGTACTTTTGGAAGTCCAGTTTCAACATGAACATTCTTACCAATGTTCAGTTGATCAACATCATGTTTATCAGAATCATCCAAGTCATCACATTTATCATAATCGAATTCTGAGTCATTGTGTTTTAAAAATTCTGATTCAGAAGACTCAGTTTCACTCACCTCAGTTTCATTGTTAATATTTATTCGATTTGTTTTTATATCAATCTTGGTGCTGGGCACAAAATGTTTTGACAATGTGTTTGTCATTGTTTCAGGTAGAGTTGTGTAATTATCATTTATAGATGGTGCAACAGCATTATAACCCAACCCATACTTATTCTTTGATTCAATATGAGAGTTTAACATCTTCTCATATTGCTGAGATGAAAGTTGAAACTTCTGAAGTTTCACTTCAGTTGATGCATGATCAGCCATGGATTTGGTTAAGGAAGTGGTCAGATGCTCAACTTGGGCTTTAAGACTGTAGTTTTCAGAAACAAATTTTTCTAAATCCTTTTGCAAAGAATTAATTTTGATTTGACATAATTTATGTTCTCTTACATGTGATTCATTTAAAATCATAGTTTCTTTTACTTTGTCAGCCAACTGTTGAGCATGAACTCTATACCGTTCGACTTCCTCAACACATGATGATGAACACAATCTTTCTCTTACCTCTCTGGCTATTGGAGGAACTTTGTTTTCCATGTGAGCCATCAAAGCTTGATTATCTTCTAAGACTTCATTTTCATACATACTCCAGTGTAACGACCCGAATTTCGTATTATGTAATTTAAAATACAATTAATGTATCATGTGTTAAAACCCAATATTGTAAAATATGTTAAGGGTTAAATATTTAAGACTTAACTAGAAAATTTGCTAGTTAGTTAATAGTGGTGGAAAAATGAAAAATGTTACTAGAGGGGTGGATCTTGCCAATTGATGAAACCTAAAGATGGATATGTATGACTTGCCATACATTTGGTGAGCATTTTTGCTCATTCACGTTCACACACACAAGAGAAGAAGAAGAAAAGGGTTTTGGTCATCTCTTTGCCCAAATTGTTGGTGATTCAAGTGCAAGATCCGAAATTGACCCTTAGAAATCATTCTTCACCTCATCAAGAGCTACAAGTAAGTGTTATTTGATGTTCTTGAGGTGGTAAAATCGTCACCCACATGATGGGTGTAGAAATCGGTGGTTTAAACATGAAATCCTAGTGTTATAGTGCTAGATGATCATGTGCATGTGTGTATTATGGTAACTAGATGTGTAATTTCTCCTTAATCGAAGATTTACATGAACCATGGAAATGGGTTTAGTTACTAGAAGGTTAAACTAAGGATTCTTCATGTAAACTAGTTGCTAGTTGTAGAATCCATGTTCATTCTTGTAGAAATGTGATTATGTGCATAACATTTGGTTGAAATTGATGAATAACATGTGTGTTATGTGATTTGGGTGTAAAACTAGCTTGATGATGTTTAAAAGCTAGTAAATAACCAATATGTTAAGTTATGCACATAAGGTGTTTGATGAAATGCCTAAATTAGATGAAAAACATGAATGAACTACTTAATTGCAAGAAATGTGCAATGTGAAAGCCTAGATTGTAGGTTAAAGGTGATAAATGGTCAAATAGACCATATGTGTGATTAAATGAATGTTATGCGTTAAATGGGTCCTTAAAATGGTAATAGGAAGTGGTGTGGCAAGCGGATCCAAGGGAACCGGCAAGGAACACGTTTGATTGACCACTTAAACCTTCCGGACTCAAGGTAAGACATTCTTTAAATTGAGCATAACAAAGCAAAGGCATGAGTCACAATGTGTGTGACCATGTGCTCATAAGCTCAAACAAAATGAAAACCACGTTTAAAAAGGATAAATAGTTGACTTGCACCGTATGTGAGCTTCTATGACAAATGATTCACGACGTGCGTGAACATAAAGGAAAATAACACTTTAGTGTTATACCACATGGTTGTGGAACAGAACGAGTCACGACGTGCGTGACCGTCCCATGGAAATGGGAAGAAAGGACAAACCTGGATTAAAGTGATTCACATCGTGTGTGAACACTAGGGTAAAGGGTTATCCCTACGATTTGCAATGTGTGTGAACGTTGGGTAACGCCAAGGAAAGCGGTCGTTCGTGAAAGAATGGCAAACCGCTCATTAAAATGGGATTTGACCCTATAAGGGTCAAATTCGGTATAAAAAGGAAATTTGCGTTTTGATAAGCAAATGGATGGGTTGGGTCTAAGAACTCACCAAACATATGTAATATGCTATAATAGATCGGTTCCATGGTTGTCGGGACGGTCGGGAACTCTAAAGAACAAACGAACCATAAATGGGTTAATTAAGGCATTAAATACCAAATAAATAGAAAAATTTTGGTATGTTGCCAAGAGTCGGGTTAGACTCGTTGAAACTCCGTGGGAATCACGTATAGGTTAAAATATGTTATTTCCAGGTGTTTGGAACAATCGGGATCAAAAGGGGTGGCTCGGAAACGCGAAACGACCTTTAACGGGTCAAAAATATTGGTTTGGCTGCAGGTGCCACCGTAGCTTACGGTGGTACCGTAAGTTACGGTAGGCCCTGGGCGGTTTACAGCTACCGTAAGCCAGAAAGATACCACCGTAGCAAAATGGAGGCTACCGTAACTTACGGTGGCTACCGTAAGTTACGGTAGGCCCCATTTCCAGACTTTTGTCGGTTGTCGTTTTAACGCGTTCCGAGTCCGTTTAAACCCCCGTAAAGACCCGAAATGAATGTTAGAATGTACTTACTTAGTTCTTATGAACTAATGGATGTCTAAACGTGTGTTTTCAGGTGTTACGGGACCGGAAGGCTAAAGTGATCGATAGTGTAAACAAGGATCGAACGGGAATTGCATACACGTTTCTTTTGTAGAAACTAACGTGTTAACATTATTTGAAACTTCCTATCACGTGTGTATGTATATGGATTGTTAAACTTCATTTTTGAAGTGTCGGTTGACACGAAACACATATTTTGGGAGTTTAATGTTAATGAAATTTTCTGGGTCCAAATTCCGCATGTTTATTTAACTTAAACGGACTCTTTGGAGGTCCGGGTGTTACAAGTTGGTATCAGAGCTAGGGCCGGGCCGAGTGTGACAGCGAGGACGCTGTGCTCCTTAGAGGGGGCGGGTGGGTAACCCATCCCACATCGGTTGGGAAGGGGAACGAAAGTCTCTTTATAAGGGGCTGGATACCTTCCCCTGATGGACGCGTTTTAAAACCTTGAGCTTGCGGGCAAAGAGGACAATATCCACAGCGGTTTGCCTGGGCTGTTACATCCAGTCACAAGTTTCATCTTGAAGTATGATCAGCCCCGACTCCTTTGAGTTACTAGGTCCTCTGTGTAACATCACGTATTTCACGTTAAATGAAAATTAACGTCGTTAATTCTTGTAAGGACTTATAATGCCGTTTGTGAGCTTTTAGGGTTTGTTATGTTTGTTTAGTTAAATTAAAATTTAATAAGTTAATTTATTTAAAAAGGTAATAATAATAACAATAATAAATAATAATAATAATTTATAAAAGTTAACCAATTAATAAGTTATAAAAAAAATAATTAGAACTTAAAGTTTAATTAAGTTGAGGGGGGGTTTATGACAAATTTAAAACCTTAAATAAAAGGTTTTCTACATAAAATGATAACCTACAAAACCACAGGGACTAATGGTGTAAATTCGAAATAAACCCAAACCAGATCCCCCCTACCCCGCAAATCCGGCGACTTTTTCCGGCCACCTCCGACCGGCTCCGGCCACTTCCAAAACCGTCCCTTTTCCCTGATTTTCAACCCAAAAACTATCCCGATTACTTCGTAAGGGTGATGCGAACTGGAACCCATGATTAATTGGGTCATTACACTACGTATTAAAGAGATTTAAATCGATATCAATGACACGATCGGTTCATAACCGTTCATCCTATGCAATGGGTTAATTAATCAAATTAAACGATCTGAAACGTTCTAATAATCATTTCTAAACTTAATACATCGTTTAATTATAGTTAAACAATCGATTAAACAATCGATTGTAATCGTTATAGCCGAATGAAAACTGAAACTCGTTCGACCCTCTATCGTACAAATCGAACATATATAACAGAGGGCAAATGTCCCCATTAACCCCTTTCAACTCTCTCCAATCTCAATTCCTCTAAATCATCACTCCAACATCGATTTCAAAATCTGTGTTCTTCGCGAGAGAACCGAGGCAAAACCGAGCACAAACACATCAATTAGATCGTAATCAGGTAAGTTTTATACATCATTGGACTCGGTTTAACATTAGGAATCAAAGCCCTATGGTTAATTCGAGTGATAACATCGAATCGATCTTCAATTTGGGGCTAAACGATTCTAGGGTTTATAAGAATTGGGGATTATTGTTGATTGTTTTTAAAAATTTTAAAAACCAAATAAAACCACGGCCACGGCCCTTGGTTCACCGGTTCCCACACCACATTTTAACTTGGAGGTCCCGGGTTCGAACCCGGGCACCCCCAAACAATTCTTTTTGTTTTCTTTTGGCCTTCAACATTAATTATATATATATATATATATATATATATATATATATATATATATATATATATATATATATATATATATATTAAATAAAACCATTTTTATAAAATCTAATAATTCTAAAATATTTTTAATTACTTTCTATAAAGTAATTTCTTAAAAAGAGATACTTTATAATTTCTTTATCACAAATACTTTTATACTTTCTTTTCCACAAATTTTATATCTTTAAAATATAAATTAATTTTATATTTAAAACACTTTTAATTATATCTTTTATACTTACTTTTATAAAAAGAAACTATACTTTAACCAAATCTTTGTTCCACAAATGTGATTATTTCAGACGTTAAAACTATTGTTAAGATTATGTTTATTAGACTTCCTTTAACCTTTAGGAGATTAGCATAAGTGTTATAATTTTTATATAAAACTTTATATAAAATATAATAATGTTCGTTGATATTAATAAATATAAATGGTTCCATTTATTAAACATAATTTGACAATCCCTAATACCACATTGAACCCTAGTTCTCATTGATTCGTTAAACTCATTACAATAAGACTTAAATCTTGTAAAATATATATTTAGGTATCTTGCGAAGGACTACGTTGAAGAGTTGCTTATTATTCTTTTTAACCCTCATTTATACCAATATACATTATGTGAGTATTTCTATACCCTTTTTTCATATTTTCACACTTTGGGGTGAAACATGTCACGTTATAATCATTGCACTTGTAAACGTTTAATTCTTGTAAACTTATGACAATTTACTTGTGTGATGTGATTAGTTGAACCTTGTAGCTACCATGTAATGTCGAATATATGTATAATCATTAACTATTGCTAGCCTGGCGACGTCATAGATCTATGGGCCTGACAAGCCTGCTTGGTTGATCCAAGTACACTTAGATAATCGTATATACTTGTAAATGTTTGAGACTTGTAAAACTTTGTCAAGGTTTGATTGTGCATTTTGTCTTACATCCCTAGTTACTTTGTTCTCTAATTTACAACATGAATTGTCATCTTTTATATACTTATGTATTGAAAACTATGGAAATCTCACCAACATTATTGTTAACCCATTATTTTTAACATGTTTCAGGAAAAACTCAAGTATGATTACTACCTTGAAGCTTATCACATCTAGGATTGGACCTAGAGAAATAAAAGGATGAACTTGACACATTTAACTTTTATATCATGATGTTATCATGTTTGAGACTTATGTTTGTAATATTACTTATGAATAATATATTTGGATTTAATAATAGCGTTATGTGGCTGTGAACGATCTTAACTCTCACATCTCGACGTTTCCGCCGTCAAGGTTGGGGTTGTGACATGTTGAATCATTTGTGGCTGGTGGGGAGGTATTGGTCAACTGAGGTTGTCTGTGCAGAGATCGTTGAGAGTTTGATTGTTGATGAGATTGAGTCTGATGTTGCTGATGCTGCTGATGTGGTCTTATCTCCGGAGGTGATTGTTGATTGCATTCTCTAAAAAAATGTCCATAGAGATTGCACTTGAAGCATCTTACCTTTGACTTGTCAACACCAATCTTTGATGTTTTGCTTGCTGTAGCCATGTTCTTGTTTCTCTTAAGATATTGCTTAGCTCTGTAAGCAATCATTGCCATCTACCATTATAAATCCATCTCTTCCACTACATCAGGATGTAGTTCTTCCAAGTCTTGCTGGCAGATATTTGCTGAAGTTAGAGAGCTTCCCAGGTATGCTTGAAAACTAGAACTAAAAGCTGCAAATGCTGCTTTTTGTTCTTCAGAATCCAATATCACAGTGATTGGTTCTGACTGATTGTTTTGTTGTGAAGATTTTGTTGTTACTGTAGTTGTATCTCTTCTGTCAGCAGGTCTTCCTTTATCCTTTTGATTTTTACTTTGAGTTGATTTTTTTGAAGGTTTAGAAGCATAGAAACTGACTTCCTCTTCATCATCACTCAAAGCACAAGAGTTATCACTATCATTGTTTGAAATAAATGCACTTCCAGCATTTTTTGTTTCTTTGAAGTGATAAGGTGAGACATGAGTTCTCATACTCTTGTTTCTTGATTGTTCATCCATTTCAAGAGCCTCTACTTTAGCAACCAGTGTGTCTAGACCAGTTGTCTTAAGATCTATGGTGTTCTTAAACATGGACACAGTCTGCTTCCAACTTTCAGGCAAAGTATGGAGCATCTTCTTGTTTAGTTCCTCAGTAGTATACTTCAACTCTAAGATATTCATCTCAGTAACAAGTTGCATGAATCTGTGGAGTTGTTGAGGAATTGATTCACCCTAAATATGATGAAAGGTTTCATATTGTGATCTAAGGGTGTCTTTCCTGATGCTTCTGATCTCATTACTCCCTTCACAGAGAGTATGAAGTATCTTCCACAAGGAATTTGCTGTTTTGTAATTCTCATACCTGATCAATATCTCTTTAGGCAAAGCCATACTAAGCAAACTGTATGCTTTAATATCAACTTTAACCTTTTTGACATCATCAGGTGACAGGTCTTTTGTGCTGATTGGTTGATTCTTATCATTATAATCCGGCCCAAGAGTGGGTGGAATATAAGGATCTTCAGTGATGGACTCCCAATAGTCAGAATCAGTGTAGTTCACATGCTTCCTGAACTTGATTTTCTAGGATTTAAAATCAGCTTTTGTTTCTAACTTTGGTGGTTGATATGATCCACCAAAAGTACTCATAATTTTTTTTTGTTAAAAAAAATTAAATGTTATGAATTTAACTCTGAATGTTAACGTAGACAAATCTATCAAAGACTCAGATCTAGTATTCAATTGATGTGAATATAGATCTAAATCAATCAAGCAATGAGATAATGCTTGCTGAATGATAAGTCACAGAATTAATTGTTTAAAAGACAATTAAACAATTTTAATACTGATAGATCAATTGATCTAAATCAATGAGCACTTGGCTCTGATACCACCTGTGAATCCAAGGATCTCAATTCAGGAATTATCAGTATTAAAATAAAAACAAGTTAATGATCGCGGAATAATCACTAATTGATGTTTAATTGTGTTAATTGTTAATTGAAGAACACAAACACGATGTCACAGTAAATACGAACACAATAATTGATTCAAAAGTATTTCATTAATTATTGAGTAATGATTACAAAGAATAATTTTAAATACTATGAACATTGATTTCTCCAATCGATTGAATGTTGTTGTTGATGTGACGGCGGCTAGGGTTGCACAATGATGTGATGGTTGACAGCCGTAATATTGCTTAATTGTGTTCACCGAGATGTGAAACCTAAGACTCATATTTATAGGTACTTTGAGTCAGTTAAGGAAACACCGAATCTCTTAGGATTCGAAATTGACTTGTTGACTTGTAACACTTGTATATTGCAAGTCCAAGTGTTTGTCTTCAGCAGGAACTTTGTAATTAAAATATTAAATTTGTTACAAGAATTTAATATTTTAAAATTGTTTCGAATTCGGGGAGCCTCACATATCTAAAGTTGATAATCAGTTACAATCATTTATTACAAGAATTGATTAAAGTTCTAAGCCTATACAAACAGATCTAGACCTATTATTCCTAGATCTAACACTTACCCATGTTTATTTCTTAGTTATCATTTAAATTATGAAAGTTATTAATTAAATATTAAATTATACAATAATAATAACAATAACAATAATAATAATAATAATAATAAAGATAAAAACAATAATCATATTAAGGGTAATCTTATGAATAAATAAAAATAATATAAGTTTTATTATTTTAAAACTTGTAAATAATAAGTTTTTAACATAAAATGTTGACATTTTAAAACTCCAAGGACCAAACTGTAATTTAAATTAAACAAAAACTGAAGTTGTGGAAACAATTAAACAAAACCTAAACCACAGGGACTAAAGTTGTAATTTTTTTAAAAACCCAACCCCACCCGCTTTCTTCTCTCTCCCCTCTCACGATTTTCCGGCCGCCGACCGGCAGAGCTCCGGCGCGGCGCCGGCGATACCCCAAAAACTTATTTTTGCTTCGGTTTTCAATCCAAAACACATCAAAATGCTCGGGAACTCGTTTCTAACACAAATAAATGTATTAATTGAACTTTAACCCGGTTTTTAACACACTCTAACTCAAAACAGAAATACATCAAACCTCTAAGTTTTATACGTATAAACCATAATGAAAACTCAATTAAACGGCTGTAAAACGTTCGGGTAATCGTTTAAAAGTTATTGGAAACATCAATTACACCTGAAACAACTTTATAAATTGTTTAATCCATCCGAAACGGTCGACTTTAAGCCTATAGCCGTTGGACATCAATTCGAACAAATTGGAACTATAAAACAAAGGGGTTTTACTCGAATTGGGTTTCCTAAAGTCTCTGGACTCTTAATTTCATCAAAAACACACACACGTCAAAATCAAACCAAGAACAACCACGATTTTGGTTGAATTCGTACCCATCAAATCTCAAACAATTCCAGGTAACTACATTAGGGTTATTACTCGATTTTACATGGGGGAACAAAAGCCCCATGGTTAATTGGATTATTAACAATGTTTTGAGGTTCAATTTGATCCAAATTGAAACTAGGGTTTTTAGGTGAAATTAGGGATTTCATCTGGGTTATATTTTTAAAATTTAAAAACCAACTACTAACACGGCTAAGGCCTTGGTTTACTGGTTATCCACTCACCCTCTCATACAGGAGGTCTCGGGTTCGAATCCGGGGAGTCTCACATATTTTTTTAGGCATTTTTGGCCTTCAAGTTAAATATTAAAATTTCTAAAAATTATGATAGATAATTTTATAAACTTTGTTTATTTTAAAAACACTGGATTATTTTCTGTAATTTATTTATAAAAATATCCTTGTATTTCTATTCTAAAGTTAATATTAAAGACAGTTTATTTTTTAGAAAAAATAGACTTTAATTACTAATTTAATTTACAACATTGCATTTAAATTATTGTTTGAATTGTGTTTATTTTATTTATAATACTTTGTTTAAACTTTATAAACCTTACAAATTATCATAAATGTTGTTCTAAATTCATATTTTTATATATTTCTTTCAAGTTATTATAAGTGTTCTTTTTCACATCTTGGTATAAAATATAAATATATTTTTTTCAAGAAAACATAAACGATTTTCATTTGTTAAAGATAATTATTTGACAAGCCCCAAAATTCACTTAAAACCCTAGTCCTCGTTAGTTTGTTAAACTTATTATTGAACTTAAACATTGTAAATATATGTATTCTTAGGTACCTTGTGAAGGATTGCGTTGGAACGTTTATTTATATTCTTAATAATCATCATTTCCTATACCTAATTGGCATGTGAGTATTTCTATACCCCTTTTGCTTATTTTTGCACTTTGAGGTGAAACATGTTATCGTATAACCATTGCACTTGTAAACTCGTTTGATTCTTGTAAACACTTGACAATTCACTCGTATGTTGTGGTTAGTTGATATTAGTAATTACCATGTATTGACTATTATATGTACAATCATTAACTATTGCTAGCCTGATGACGTCATAGATCTATGGGCCTGACAAGCCTGATTGATTAATCCAAGTACACTTAGCTAATCGTATAATCTTGTAAACGTGGAATCTTATAAACTGTCAAGGTTTGATTGTTGCATCTATCATACATCCCTAGTTACTGTGTTCACTAACTTATAACAAGAATTGCCATCGTTTATATATTTATGTATGAAAACTATAGAAATCTTACCAACATTATGTTGATCTTTATTTTTAACATATTTCAGGAAACGCCCAAATTTGTTGCTATCTTTGAAGCTTATTCACATCTAGGAATGGACCTAGATTAATAAATGAAATGTCTTGGATTATTTCATCTTACGTTATGTCTGTTTTCATGTTTGAGACTTATGTTTGTAATTTGCTTTTGAAACTTATGATTAAAATATTTGGATTTAAATAATAGCGTTATGTGATTGTGATCAATCTTAACCCTCACATCTCGACGATTCCGCCATCAAGGTTGGGGTGTGACAGATTGGTATTAGAGCCCATAACTATAGGGATTTAGGTTATTAGAAATGGTGACCTAGACTATAGTTTATGCATGAATCTTATAGAATAATATTTCTATTCTTGTAAAAATATATGGTTTGCATGCTACATAATGCTATGCCTTCTTATGTGCAACTTGATGCCTTAGCATAGGATTGCCTTATGAATGCTTAAACTTTGTTACTTGTATCCCCTAAACTTATCTTTAACTCTTTGATTCTCCCCGACAAATGAAGCTTCTTAATCTTATTCTCGACGACACGTGGGATCGTATACTTTATGTTTATGGCTTAAATATTTAGACTTCATGTCTAATCTATACAAATCTATTAAGGTTTTGATTCCATGAACCTAAGAAATATTGTGTGACACATAGACACCTGTATTCTAGATTTCCTGGCAAAAGGCCTTCGGGCTAAGGTAAGCATTTTGCATAAATCCTACGAGACCAGTTATGCTTACCTGGAGATTTCTGGGATGAGTGATAAACTATGGTCAACATACACAAGCTTTTAAGGCGAATGGGTCAATTTACCTTGACCTGTCAATGTTTCCAAATGGTAATGCGTTACCAAATGGAACCATTCTGTGTGCCTTACAACTCTTGACTTATTCTTATTTAAATTGCTACCTTTTGTCATCATTATTCTTATGTCTAACTCATTTTGTATATCCACCATGTCTCGTCACCATGAAAAGCGTGGAAGTTCCGATCGTAAACTCGCTGCAATGATGGCCCGGCAAATGGCTGTTGTGCTCCCGTCAATGGTTGCTGAACTTAGCAGCACTTTAATGGCCAATACAACAACACCAATGGAAACAATAGTGGTGCTGACAACAATGCCCATGGGGAGAATAACAACAACCAAAACAGGAACAATCGCACCTGCACCTTTAAGCATTTCAACTCGTGTAAACCCACTAGCTTTAGTGGAAAAGAAGGAGCTACTAGACTTCTCGAGTGGTTTGAGAGTATGGAGAACACGTTCATCATGAGCGAGTGTCCCGATGAATTCAAGGTCCGCTATGCTACGAGCGTTCTTCAACAATGGGCGCTCACGTGGTGGAACAGTGAGAAAAGGAACCGAGGGACTGAAGATGCCTTGGCATTACCTTGAGAAGAATTTAAGGATATAATGATCCAAATTTCTGCCCGAGGAGTGAGTTGCAGAAGTTGGAGGAAGAATTCTGGAACCTTAAGCAAGATGATGGGAATCATTTGGCTTATTCCACCCGGCATCATGAGTTGAGCATGCTCTTACCACACATGGTGGATACCGTGCCCCGTAACATTGAGAAATTTATCAAGGGGGTACCGCCTCAAATACAAGATGTTGTGGTGGGTAGTAGGACCACTTCGTTGGAAGAGGCGATTACTATCACCGCACAGCTCACTGAGAATCATATTGCACGATATCGGCGAAAGGTGCCAAGACTGCTGCAAAGGTGACACCCGAGGCTACAAAGGAGGTGAAAACCGAGTCCTCCTTCCAAAACAAGAAGCGCAAGTTCACCCCGACTCACAATTATGCGGTGAAAACACCAAACGCTCCTCAAAGGCAAGTTGTTGTTACAAATCAAGCTCCCGTGGTGAGAGCTTATACTGGGCCGCATCCGATGTGCAATACATGCAAGTACCATCACGCGAGTAACACTCCATGCCGAGTTTGCTCGTTGTGTGGCATCTGGTGGCTACTTGCCTTCGTGCCTGAACAATACTGTGATGCTTGCTAATCGAGCCTGCTACAACTGTGGTGAACCTGGGCATATTCGTCCACAATGTCCCCGTAATGTGGGAACTGTGCCACCGGCTCATGGAAGAGCTTTCAACATCAACGCCAACCAAGCACAGCCAACAACGACGTGGTGAATGGTACGTCGTTAAGTTTCGTTTAATTGTTCCTTGTCTTGTAAGAATCCCTATTTGCGTTCATCATACCAATAATAGGTCATTACTGAACAGGTATATTGTCTGGCCCCACCGCCTTAGCCCTTCCCATTTTCTTCAGCGCTCTAGTAACTTCATCGACTATGATGTTTCTACAATAACACTTGTTTTGTTGCTTTGTTTGAGTTGTTTTATCGATCACAGTTTTTTGATTAGGGTTTCTTATGTTGAAAAGGTTATCGAAGTAAGTTTTCCATCTCACCTTGATGTCGTTCTCCTTCACCAAGACCTTTCCATCCTCAAGTCTTGTCTTCTACTTTCTCTTGCCCTGGCAATCTTAAACATGTCATATTCTCCTTATTTCGTCTCTAATCACTTATACATTCTCTCATACGCTATGTTCTTTGCCTCTGACACAGACGTTTTCACCTCTTATTTAGCCTCCTTGTATTTATCTTTTAGTTCTGCTCGTTCTTCCTCATTATTACAACATAAAAGCTAAAACTTTGTTGTTTAATTCTTATCTTCTCCTGTACATTTTCGTTCCAACACCAGGATTTCTTATGACCAATTATCCTATTTGTTGTAAGTCCAAGAGTTTCTTTAGCTGCTTGCATGACTCTAGTTTCCATGGCCTCCCATATTTGGTTTGCGTCTTCCAGTGGCTCAGTTTGGCTCATTAGTATGACCTTATCCCTAAAGATGGTAATCTTTTTGTCTTTGAGCTGGCCCCATCTGATCATAGGTCTAATTCTCTTAGTTGGTTAGGCAATTGCTCTCTTCACGCATAGACCTTCCACCAAACTATGATGTTGAGTCACTACTGTCTCTCCCGGGATTGCCTTACATTCCTTCCACGAGTTACGGTCTTCTCCCCTCATCAGCAAATAGTATATCTGCATGTGTCTCCCGCCGTTGCTAAACGTGATTAGATGCGAGTCCCTTTTCTTAAAAAATGAATTTATGATGCCTAGGTCATGCGTTAATGCAAAGTCAAGAAGCTCCCTCCCGCCATCATTCCTCAGACTATACCCAAAGCCTCCATGCACCAACGGGAAGTGATCATTATCCTTACTGATATGCCCATTAAAATCTCTTCCTATGCATATTTTTTCTTCTCTAGATATGTCTCCCATAACTTGATATAAACTCTCCCAGAACTTCTTTCTTTCCATTTCCCCTAATCCAACTTATGATGCATACACACTAACTACTGCCACTACTTCATCCCCTATTACTATTCTTAACAGGATAAGTCTATCATCATATCTTCTCACCTCCACTACATTATCCTGAAGTTCTTTAGTAACTAGAAAACCTACTCAAATTTTTGTTTCATCTGACCCTGAATACCACAGTTTATAACCATTGCACTCTCCCACCCCGCCATCTAGTCTTCTGAAGGCAAGCTATCTGAACCCTACGTCTCTTCAGCACATCTATTAACTCTAATAACTTACTAGTAAGGGTTCCTACATTTCATGATGCCACTCGCAATCTATAACCCTTTTTCCCTGTAGTTGCACCTCTCGTCATCGAACATGATCTTGTGTCAGCATAATGGCTCCTGTTATCTATTATACCTCATTAACCCTCCGTAACAAAAAAAAAATACCAGCCCAAGTCCACGAATACAACCACTAATCACGGAAAACACCTTAAAATAAAAGTGTAACACTAGTAATGCACAAACAAATGCAGTCACTCACACGGTGTCAGCAATACACAAGCGACGCATAAATAAATCAGGAAGAAGAAATATATCAGATAACAAGAAAGTAGAAATAGCACAAGAATAGGGGATGAATCTTCCTATTTAAAACCAGAATGCTGGTACCCCTAACCCAGCCAACCAATCTAAACGAAAAGATATAAGTAAAGAAGACTAAACGCAGATATGAAACCCGAGATGAAATGATCTCACCAAATGTTTGACGATGGCTTCGTGATAGCAGGTCGATGCTGGCTGGGGTCTACTGGTCTACAGGCTGCGATGGGAGTGGTAATGGTTGGTGGTGACAGGTCGGCAGGTGGAGTTGGGTTGACGGTGGCAGGATGGGTGGTGCAACGGTAGCTGCGGTAGGTGGTCGTGATGGGTGGAACGATCTCACGGTTGGAACAATTTCACTAAATAGGGGGTGGTCGGCTGTAGTGGGTGGGTGGGTGGGTGGGTGGTGCGATGGGGTGGCTGCGGTAGGCGATCGTGGTGGTTGTTTGTGGCTGGCTGTGGAGGGATGGGGGTGGGGAGGCGGTGAAGTGGCAGGGGCAGGGAGGTGATGAAATGGTAGGTGTGGGGATGCGGTGAGGGTGGAAGTGGAGATGGTGTAGAAGGTGGAGATGACAGAAGTGGCTCAGGTGTAAAAAGTGGTCGGCGTAGCAGGTGGGGCAGGCGGGGTGGGGTGGGACGGTGAAGGTGCTCCGGCGAAGGTGGAGAAGGTGGTCGACGTCAGTGTAGATGGGGTGCTCCAACATCAGCGGAGATTGGGTGCTCTGGCGTCGGGTGGAGATGGGTTGTTGTGTCGGCGGGTGTAGATGGGTTGCTGTGACGGCAGGTGGGACGGTGAAGACTGGTGCTCTGGCTCCGACGACTGGTGATGGTGGTGATGGTGACCGGTGGCCGGTGAGGCATCAGCCTTTGACCGGTGGTGACCGGTGATTGTGATGGGCAACAGTACCAAAAGTACTGATAGAGAGAGAAAATGTAGAGAGAAGAAGAAAGTATAGAGAGAGGGAGAAAGTTCTCTCATACACACACTATTACTTTATCTCTTCTGTATCTCTTCCTTACATCAACCACCAACCCCCACACCACCACCACATACCACCCTCCGCCACACCACCACCACATAGCCACCCTCCGCCACACCACCACCATACCACCACTATACAACCACCCTCCACCACACCACACCACCACAACACAGATGCGACAACAATACAACCACCACCACCAATACACCCTCCTCGTTTCTACTTTCTACCATTCCATCCGCCACACAGCCACTACCACTGTCGCCCCCTTGAACCACGACATTGTTGCCTCTACGGCGGTGGTGGTGGTGTTAGTGGTGGCAGTGGTGGTGTTAGTGGCGATTTGGGTTACTGTGGCTTTGGGTGTTGCTGCTGGTGATGCTGGGTGTTATTGGTGGTGGTGTGTGATGATGAAGAAGAAACGTGGTGGTGTAGGATGACCAGAAAGGGTTTTGCTGGAAGAAGTGATGGTGGTGGTCAGTTGGTGCATATTTGGGGAAGAAGATGTTTAAATTAATTCAACAAAATTACAAAATAGTCTCTTAATGTGACAATATTATATATTTAGTCCCTAAGTTCAAAAAGTCAAAAAATGCCATTATATTTAACGAAATCATTTAACAGTGTTAGTGTTTTGGAGTTAATTGAGACAAATCGCAAACCACAAGGAGTATAATTAAGATTTTGAAACTTTTGGATGAAAACCATTATTTTAACCAAACCACAAGGAGCAAAAGTGAAGTTTACTTTTTATTTTATATATATTACTATAAATTGACATTTAAATTTATATTTACTAATTATATTTTTATAACTAAATACTATTTAAATTAAGTATTATTATATTTAAATATTTTAGTATATAACTTATATATATTTTTTTATATTTATAATGACTATAACACTAATATTTTTAGGGTCATATTGTGACTTTAATAATTTTAATATTTATCTATATCTTTTATAATAAAAGTGAACGTAGGATAGAATGATAGTTTTACATATAGATTAAGACATTCATATAAAAGTTATGCTTAAATTTCAGATAATTAATCATTTTTATTTTATTTATGTCCTTACAATAAAGTATAACATATGATACTTATAATACAAATGCTAAAACATATACACGTGACCAAACAAAAACGACATTTACTTTTAATGTCGTTCATTCATTGCGATTGCACACTAATTCCTCTTCACATTTCAATTGCCCGTTGTTAACAGCTTAATAACAATCAAGATGATAATTTATTGTGATATTTCTCCATTAACTTTCTTTGATCTATGTAAATCACCACCAAAAGTTGACTCTGATGATTATAAAACTCTAATATGCATTTATAAACGAAACCTCTCCCCCCTAAAAGTCTTGGGAATAAATGTATAAAAAATATAAAATGTTGGTCGTTTATATAAAAGAAAAGAGATGTTAGAATTATGTGGTGGTATGGGCGAGTTCTCATTTTGATTTGACACATCAAGACACTAACGAAATTAATTTTTGCTTTTTGAGAACTCGCTCATGACAAGGGCGAGTTCTAAGTTTGACTTGACATATGCACATTCACATGCATTCCCTGTGACCCACGTCGATCGAGACAGAAAACTCGCCTATAGCAGGGGGTACCACTAATGTCGAATCCCAACAAGAGAAACCATTATTGTCAACATCATCCATTTAAAAACCCCCATTTTTAAAAAAAAAATTCAAGTCTCCTCACTCTTTAGGGTACATCTTAGTATAAGATTTATTAACAATTTCACACAGAAAAATTATCCTGTTATTCTTTAAACATGCTCTAATTCTCATGTTTATCTATTTCATCACGATTAAAAAATAAAGTATTCATAGCAATTTGTATCATTACATACAAGAAAAGAATGCTATATTTGTGAATCATATTGGCACTGTATTTCTTTCTTTTTTTTTATTAATTTAGTCAAAGAAAATGTAATGAGGACTTTTATTTACTATGAAATACGAAAGTGCAGTAGTTTATTCACAAAACTTTAAGGACAATATATATAATATATATTTTTAAAGGTAATGTGTATAAAGTTGATAAAGATTAATTTCATGTTACATTTTATATTACCAAATCCAAAAGGGTTTCAACTCTAAGAATTTTCATGCAAGAGAAAGAATAGATAAGTCTATTCCATTTCTTTTGTATGAAAGATGTAAGCATTCAAATTTTGGGGGTCGTTATAATAAATGGCAATGGTTCGATTTGACCATATCAATATTACAATACGTATACATGATAACATGAATCAAAGGAACCAAATATTTTGAAAGCTCACCAAATTGATTTCCACATAAATTACATTCATGAACACACCTACATTATAAAATGATACCTTTTACACGTCTCTATAACAATCATAATCTAGAGAAAAAATAAACTTACAATTACAGCAACTCCAGATATGATAGTTGCCTTTAACGTATCAGCAGAATCTTCATACTCTGCTTCTAAATCATCAGATGCAGGTGCATCAGCATCAGCGTCGGCATCGGCATCGGCATCAGTGTCATCCTCAGAATCCGGTGCCTCAGAGGATTCTGGTGCCTCTGAGGATTGTGGTGGTGCTGGTGGGCTAGCGGTTGATTCATCGGCAGATGAGCTAGGTGACGAACCGCGTGATGATGAAGATGGGGTTGGAGAAGTAGGCGATGAACCACGTGATGGAGATGGGGCATTAGATGGTTTAGGGCGTGCAGATGGCGATGGTGTTGAGCCCTTTCCAGGACCTATTGGTGGTGACGCTTTGGGGGAGCTTGCAGGTGTGTCGGCAGCTATGACGAGACCAACAACAGCGATGAAAACGAGAGCAAGAAGGACCAATTTACGTGCCATGGCGCACAAAAGTAAGATTGTTTGAAAGAGGGAAGTTTAATTTGAATTTTGAGAATTGTATTACTTTCTCCAAGTTTTAAATATTGAGAAAGAGTGATTATTCATGTGATGTAATTTGGAGGAAATTGATTTGAAGTTATTACAAAATGGATGAAGGGAAATAAGAGAATTGGGTGTGAGGTGTAGATATAAATTAGGGAGATAATTATGGGATCTATTTTATCCATTCAAACTAATTTTGAAAAATAGACTAACAGAAATTTGGTTCAACACACTTCAACATAAGCAAGTTGATAATAAGACCACCCATGGCATGTATCTATGTAGTTTTATCTAAATCAGTAAATTGCTACATGTTGCAAGTTATAGTATTTCCTTATGTACATAGGGTGATCAATTAGAGAAGTATCTAGATTTGGGATAGATTAAAAATATTGTATTCGACTGATAAAACTTGAATTTAAAACATTAGGATAGGTACTCAAGTAGTCAAGTATGATATTAGTTTTAGAATTACTATGGGTTTGAGACGGGTATGAGTTAGATGACACTCATCCAATTACCCGAACCGGTATGCCAGAATATTTATGTAATATTAAAATCATAGAATCGTTAAAGTGTTAAGTATTTAATATTTCAACACGGTTTTGAGGTGCGTTTATGATCATGTCTCGGGTAAGGGCACCTTAACAAGTAATTTATAACCACGAACTCGATGGGTATTGTGTAACGGTTACCAGACAGGTATGAGGCATGTTTTACAACGACTGTCATGACAGAGATTACCAAACTCATCCAATAGTCAACCATTGTCGTCCCTAATTGGAGTTGATGAAGAATACAACTTTGAAATTGAGAGATTAATGCATACTGTTTCTCAATCATTTTATTCCCATAATTATAATTAATGCAATAGCAATTCTAGAAGTATTCTAAAGACAGTAATCAAAATGTATCTTAGTTTATTCAAACTGTACTAAAAATAATCGTTTACCCAAACTGCCTAACTCGCTCGTGCGCTACCTGTAATGTGCACCTTTGCAGCTTAACAGTCGCAACATTGCATAAAGTCATCATTCATCGGCCTTAAAATTGAACTCTTTAACCTGTTGTTCAACCAAACCAACCCACTGGGATAAAAAAAAGTCAGAATTCTATTATTCGGCAGAGTGTAACCTTGATGTTAACTTTGTGGCAACTATGCTAATGGTCATGAACTATGGCATTGGAAGAATCATTTGAAAAATGGCAATCTATGAGTCAAGATATATGACGAATAAAGACACTATACTACAAGAAGCCTAAAGTCTCTTCTACACTATTGCCTGGTAATTTTCAAGGTAATTCTACTGCAACCCATTTCCTATAAGCTAAAATCTATCATCACTAGTCACAAAGAAAAAGAGACGGTTCCACTTTCAGAAGATATGGAATCAAATAGCCATGAAATTCAGAACATATACTTCTAAAAGCATGTCGAACAACAAGTCCAGCAATTATACTGTCTTTGTCATAGTCGATGCACTATTGCAGATATGAGCTCTGTTTAAACTTCCTTTGCAATTAACAGGAACTACGAAATTCTCTATTTGAACAAGAGTCCTACAATCAATCAGCTAAGTAGGAACAAGGGATCATCCAGAAATGATAATATGTCAACTCATAACAAAATACTTATACTAACTCCAAACAGCATGTCAAAAAGACACCACATTTAAATCATCGGCCCGATGCAATGGACACTAAGATTTGTCTTGAAAGTTAATTTTTTTGGGGGGCTAAGGACAACGAGTATTACACGAATCAGATCATATGCTTCCCCAAAACATGTTAACCACCATGATCAAGAACAACTTGGTTTTTCCATTGCATATGCACATAAGTAAGAAACATTTTATCGAACAAGACCCCGTGAATTCTATCATCACTAGACACAAAGTAAACGAGACAGTTCAGTTTTCAGAAGATATGGAATCAAATGACCATGAAATTTAGAACATATACTTCCAATAGCACGTCAAACAACAAGTTCCAGCAACTATACTGTATTTATCAAACATCAGACCACGAAATCAACCTGCATAATTTGGCTTTAAACGGAAATTAAGCTCATAAGATGGATGGCATGTTCAATCCACATCAAATTACTCCCAAAACCTCCAAAAACAAAATAAAGAAGATACCAATTTAGTTGATTTCGATGTTTCAACTCACAATGAAAGTGTTCTACAGATGCTAATGGGTCAAAGTAGATGTCAGTTAACTTATTGAAACCATTCGATTCGAGCAATGAACACAAGAAAAGACCCTGATGGTGAAATCAAAAGTGGAGATATTACGTAAATCAAACTAAATTCTCATAGATTCAATAAGCAATCCATTAAAACCCAAAAACCCTAGAATTCTCACCAGATTGAAATCAAGAACAACTATGTCTTCCTTCGCAGACGCTTTCTGAGCTTCTTTAACTTATGTTTGTTCATCTTCTTCTTCCTCTTCTTCTTCACACTATCAGCCGAAATCCCTCGTTCTTCATCACTTGAATCAACATCTTCTTCAGGTAAAACAGATCGAAAATCCCCAATTTGAGCAACCGGAAATATCAACTCCTGAAACGCAAAACTAGGGTAAACAGCTGACGAAAGAGGATTAGGGTTCAATTCATCAGTCGTTTTCGGTAGATTGTTGAAGAAGGGTATCGGATCGATGGGTGGGTCGGGTTTCGGATCGAGTAAACGGGTCGGTGAAGAGAGAATTCGTGTGTTGAGATCTGCAATTAGGTTCTGCTGAGGGGTTGATTTCTAACAAGCTTTGGGATCAAGGAAGCCATTGATGAGAGCTTCAAGAAGAAAAAAACATAAGAATGGATCTGCAATCAAGATTGTAATTTGATGATTAGGGGTTTTAGGGAGCTCAAGATCTATAATACCAGAAAACGAGAAATGAAAACTGGATTAAAAGGTGATGAATTGCCCCCATGCAGGATCGAACTACAGACCTCCAGTTTACAAGACTGGCGCTCTACCACTGAGCTATAGGGGCCTTGATGTTGAACATGACTAATAATAATATTATTTACTGGGAAGATCGTGAAATAATTTCTCTCCGTTGGATGATCATATAAAGATTATGTAATAATAAATTATAAATGGTGCAATCGCATAGTGAGGGCCCCTATTTTTTTCGTCGGTGGTGTTAAATTTTAGTCCGTTAGTGTAAATTTTGGTCTGGTAGTGTAAATTTTTATATAAATATCGAGTTCGCCCCCCTAAAAAATTAGTTTCGTTCCCGCCCCCCACAAAGACGTTCAAGCTCTGCCACTGAAATGGTGTAACTAATTGTTGTGGGGGCAGAGTAAAGATATATATAAGGAAAATAAATGGCATCTTCCAAGTGTAATCATGTTGTTTATTATCTCTTCATACAACTAATATGATATAGCACTAAACATGCAAATCATCAATTTGAAGGCTAACTTAAGTAAGTTGTTTTCATTTCTATTAAAATTATATGCCACTAAAACCGTAACCAAAGTAAAAGATATATTATCATCTTGATTATTCTTCAAGATTTGACCATGTGATCATCAAAATACGTTTGCAATAATCGTATCTCGTGTTTGTTTCATCGCGTGGTTTACAACTTTAAAGTTAGTCATCAAAGAACATTGGATATACACTTTTTTTTTAAATGACCAGTTGGGTTTTACAAATGCTCACCCTCCCCTCATTGATGTTGTGAGGCATCTTTCTTATGTGGAATACTTGAATATATCTAAGAAACGTTTACCAACGTGATCGTTACTTGTAGTGTTTACGGGGCCATAGAGGCTTCAACCTAATACATGATGTTTACAACCGGTAATGGTTATGACTGAGCACTTTAAAACGATCTGGCTTGGTTAAACGATCGAAGTGCCATTCTACATAAAGGGTAAAGTAACGTTCATGTGAAAAATGTTAGGCAAAACTGTGTATATCGATCTAGCGCCTTCCTAAACCCTAAGTTTAGCAAAAGCTAAGTGAAACAATGTACTACACCTTTTCTAAATGATGGAAATGCGGCTACGACTCTTTTCTTCACGGTGTCTAGAACTGTCTTTAATGCCGAGGTGAGCCTTCATGAGACGCGATGTATAATCATTTGTAATGATTTTGTATGAGTATGTATTGTCTAGTTGTTACTTGTTCCGTTAACGGACATAGTCAATGCATGGTGGCCATTCAACTACAATGCAACATAACTTAAATCCAATTTCTCTTATCAACAATATATAAGGTAAAATTTTAGGGCATTGTGAAATTTCAAAATTTGAAATCCATTAATCTTTACTTGAATTCTCACCGGAGAAATGTCACAAAACCATCAACCAGCAAACGACGGCAGCACCTTTCTCTTCAAGCTAGTATATTTTCTCTATTCCCATTTTCTGAAACTATGATTTGCAAATTCGATCATCATTCAATCGTATTTGTAACGCACAATAACATTTTATAAACTAGGTATTCTTTCAGTAATACATAAGTTTTGTTTATAAAGTTAAATTAACCATATCCGACAAAGATTTTAATCCACATGGTGGTTGATTTCTATCTAATTATTTTTTTGCACTGATATTTGTTACAACTAGATTGTAAATTTGTTGAATTCAGTCTTATATTACTTACATGATTATCAAATGTTAGAATAGTAAAAATGATCAAATTGTTGATGTGTTTACAAAGTTGTTGGTAACTTAGCTAGTTATGTGTTTATCAGGTGATATTAAAATGTAATAATAACAATATTTTTATTATTAAATATAGAGCCCCTATGTTGCGCTATAATACATATGATCCATATACGGTTACTCTTCTTGGTTTAACTTTGGATCTAACCATTGCAATTTGGAAACACACACTGTAGCACTATAGCAAATACATGATACATGTTACACGATTGTGTTGCTTGAATTATGATATAACTTTTAGGTTCATATTCATCTCCTGCATCCAACAGGAGTATGCTAGCTTTTATTTAAGATTCATAAATTATTTTATTACATCAAAAGAAGGTCCAACTCATACATAAGTTTAGACTTTAGATCCATCAGATTACACTTAGGTAAAAAAGGATTGACTCTTGACATTTCTTATTTTGGTGCACGAGTAACACAACAATCATGCATCTGCTGCATGCTGTTTATTTGCTTACTTATAATAACTTGCATTAATTATATGTTACCAGATTGGTATATTTGCATGACTTGATCAATAGGGTTCTAGAAGGCCAGTTTGGTCATGACAGCAAAGGAAAGCAATGTATTTCTCCATCAAACGATGACACTCAGGGCACCGCATACCTTCAGGGATTCTACCTGCTGCAATAGGGAACTCAAATCGACAACAATTATTTGCTGCAACGTGAAGCTTATCATGGTAATCTTTAATGATAAATCGAAACCCCTTGAGGGGATGTGTTCACTCCATAGATCAAAGTCGGCGGGGGTTTGCCACATGGTGGATCCATGACCACTGGTCAGAATATGTGATCCTTTGCAAAGCATAGCCCATGATCCATCCTTATCATAGCTGAGTAGTTTCTTGATTTGTAGCATGATGAGGTCTTTATCATCAGCGCGCTTGAGTTGGATCTTGGAGAACAACATGCTTTCTATTCGGGTCCAAAAGAACCATATCAGGGTGGTATCTTCCCAACAGTAACTAAGCTTTTCAACGCTAATGGTGGAAATCACCCTACGAACATTTTCTCTTTTCTTGCTTTTTCCAACATAAGCCATCTCTAATGGGATGCGTGCAGCTTTCGCCATGGCCTTTGCACTGTTTGTGAACTTGCGAATCCACTCGATGTCATCCCTCCATACAAGAAGATGTATTTGTCTTCTCTTGCCTAAAACATAAATAAATAAATCTGCTTAATACTTGGAAAATGATGAGTAACGTACACTAAGCCCCAGCCTAATTGGACTTAGACATAGGATAAATAGCATGGTTCTAAACGGTTAAGAAAAAGCCCGAGTCTTAAAGTCCCGGTCCTGTACCAAAAATACAGGCATGGTCCGTCTTAACGGAGCATGGACCTTATGCTTTTCAAGTTTTTATAGTTTTTATTTGTAAATAACATATTATGTTACTTTGATGTAATGATTTATCATTTTGCTAAACAAAATTTTAAATTGGGTTTGAATGATAACATCAACTACAAAAAAAAGGTAAAAAAAATATAACTTAAGTATAACATCAGTTTAATGAAGTTCTATGAACCCAAAACAGTGACTCAAAATATTTTTAATACCTAGGCCCATCTGTGCGCCTCTAGTGTCTCTCGTAGAAGGATAAAAAGTAAAAGGAGAACTAACCCAGTTGAGTATGGTTGGGTCCATGCCACTCATTAGCAACTCTAGCCTCCATGCTTCATCCCTCCATAATGCTTCCTCTCTAGCTGTGGTGAATGGGAAAGCAGTGCTTCCCCAAATCCACATCATATGTAGTGCATTTGGGCTCAACTCCCTTCCTTGTGGGTCCAACACAACAAGAATAGGCTTGTTCCTAAAGTGCCACCTATCGCTAATCGACTTCTTCACCGCCTTGTCAATATTTGATGGGTGGTTAACCGAGTACCACGGCATATTGTTCTTCATCTCATCAAACTGTGCATCCATTCCATTAGTGTACTCGACATACGGGTCCACAATAGGGACCCACACCAGATCATACAAAGCATCCATCCTCGAGCCTTGAACACGTGACTCGTTGTAAATTTGCTCAAGAATTGACAGCTCTTCACGCGATATATCTAGCCCTGATATCAGCAGCAACACATTCCTTTTCCTCAAAACATCCAGCCTGACCTGTTAGAAGTCAAAGTTCAACAAGAAGTTAGTTGAAGACAGTTACTAAAAAAATTATATATGAAGTTGTAATATTCCTCCAACCCTTTGTTTAGTAGCCCCATCAAAAAGTGGCAGTGGGTCATCCCTCGGGTTCAGCAAGATCTTGAGGATTTTCATGTTGTCCATATGAACCGTATCAAAAGCTCATTAAAGGTTTTTCTGAAATCCAACTCCTTCCTCTCTCCTGCATTAATCAAATAGAAACATAGTCATCTGTATTTTTATTAAATTTTTGTATAAAACGTCGATAGCATACCTATAAGACGCTCACATTCTTCCAGTTGTTTCCTGAGAAACTCGATCAGCTGGTTGATCTTGAGGACCAAGGAAGATAGTTCCCATGAATGCACCTCACTGGATGATATCCCATACCTGAAGTCAATAAACCATGTTTAGTTGTTAATCTTTATTAGTTAATGTGGATTTTATGATATTAAAGTATTACTTACTCGTGACCCATGCTGCTGAGGCTAGTTATCTGTGCAACACAAGCAATAATCCCTCTAACATTCCAATAAACAGCAGTTGGAACTGTGTTCATAGCTCTGGCCATTGCTGGTACTTCGGAAGTAACATACATTGATGGGAGCTCCTTAAATTGCATAATGCACCGAGTTAATTCGAGGACCGAGTGAATGAGTTTATTGAGTGCATCAAATCTTGGTTTCAATGGTGCTGAATGCTCCATGATCATAGGCACTTGTCGAAGAATAGCCATCGATTTTGCAAGTTGATTTGACGAATAGATTTGAGCTAGAAGCCAGAATTCACCATAGTTTAGAGCAAAAGCTGCAAGGATCAGTGCTAGCTTAGCATCCCAGTGGAAGTTTCCAACATTATGGAATAATGAAAGCGCGATCGTGTGTCCATCCCACCAGTTAAGCACTTGAATGACATCTGTAAAGTATTAATCAAATTCAATCTTTTTGATCGTGTGTTGTCTTTAAAGAAGATGAGAATACTGATATAGGTGTATAATTTTAAGATCAAACCTCACAAGCAAGCTTGTCGATTATATGTGACAACAAATTAAGTGTTAAAGCTACATTGGTTTGGTGAGATCTGGCCTCCGGTTTGCTCACATCAGAATGTGCAACCTAAAAATAATTCAAGAACGACAAAAACTGTTAGCATAGTAACAAATTGTTGAAAATAATAATAGTAGTAGTGATAATAGTAATAGTACCGATGAAGTAGTATCTGTACTAATGTTAGCATTAATGGTGGCATGTCGTAGGATTTCCTCCACAATGTGGATAAGTGGTTTGACATCAACATCAGTGCCATCAGGGAGATGGGTATTAAGCACTTGTTTCATTATAACATTATCATCCGAAGTACTAAAAACCGAGTTACCTTCACCTCGGTTCAGTTGTTGCATCATTGGATTATTCACGTGACCCATCACCTCGCGCTGCCTTGGCTTATGCATTGGGTTCATCATTGAATTTAGCAATGAGTTGTTTTTGGGACCCATTAGTTGTTGCTGGTGCATCGGGCCCAGCAACTGTTGTGCCGTTGGGTTAGTCATGGGACCCATAAGCGGCTGCTGGTGGTGTTGCTCATGCATTGGGTTAGCTGACATACCCAGCAACTGTTGTGCTGTTGGGTTAGTCATAGGACCCACAAGTGGCTGTTGTTGGTGTGTTAGTTGCTGCAATGGGTTCACTGTTGAATTGACCGCCCCTGTAAAGGGGTTCGTGGTGGTGGTCGTTAAGGGGTTGGTTGCGGTTAAGAGACGTTTGTCGGGGTTAGAGGATTGTGAGGGTGTGCTGGTGTAGTTGGAGAGTGATTGTTCCATTTTAATGTAACTCAGGCTACTTAGGTAGTTTGGTTGTGGTGATCCTTAGTACTTGGTAGGCCTTAAATACTTGCTATATTTGGAATAAAGTTGTACTCCGAAGTGAATCAACTTCCTTGCTTCAAATGGGTCAAGAAAACTTATTGTTAATTTCAAGATTGTCACTTTTGTGGTGTATACTCTATTTTTTTACACTTTTTATCATTTGGAGTCCAAGAATCTGCAAGCAAGCAGGAAACAATGGAATAGTGTGTTTCAATAGCTACTTTGTCAGTTGTATCTTGTGCATAAGAATGTGTACTCTTTTTAAAATGTGTATTTTTTTTCCGTAGATAGCCTTTTTCATGGTATAATATTTATGTGTAGAGGTCTAAGTTTTTCATTTTATATTAGTGCTAATAGTAAGGGGTTAGCTTTTAGTGATTCAACACAGGAGAAAGGGAAACATGCTTCTTGTTAATTAATGTACTTGTTAATCCTTTTGTCTTGGAATATAATAAGAAAAATGATAATTATTTTATACTTCATTAAAATTAAAATATCTTACTAACTCTAAACTAATATATATGTGAAAAGATTATGGGGAGTTGTTTAATACTTGCATATAATGGAATCACAAAAGCATTGATATTTTTAGCTATATCTTATTATAATATATACGATCTTATTATAATACTAGCTATAGTAACCAGTATGTTACACGGGTTGAATAAAAAAAAATTAATATAACAAATTTTTTAATTATAAAATAATATTTTAAGATATAATATCACTGAAATTATGTATAAGAAATGACTGTAAGTTATAAAATAGTGATATCAACTTTTTAAAACTTTATTTTTTTTCAAAAAAATAAATAAACGTTTTGTTCTAAAATAAACCGTATAAAAATGTCATTTTTAAAAATTTTCTTATTATAATTCTTAAATTTAATTATTTTTGGTTTTAAAAAAATAACTTTTTAAAATACCAATTTTAAATATTTCGTATTTTTAAAAAAGTCTTATGCTTTAAATAAATTTATTATTTTATAAAAAATTGTTTATTTAGAAATAACATTAATAAATAGATTAAATCTAAAAAAGTGTTAAATAGTATTATTAGTAATTAAGGTAATTATTTAATAGGAGAGAGGCGGGAAAATTTTGGTGAGATTGATTGTGGTGTTGACACGTGTCATCCCAGATACCTTTTTATTAGAATAGCAAGATATACGATCTTATTATAATATATACGATCTTATTATAATATATACGATCTTATTATAATATATACGTTGTGTAAAACAAATATAAAAAGATCATTTAGAATATAGGAAGAAAATCTGCTCACTGGTTGGAATTAACTAATGGTTAAATACACTTATGTTTTTAATTATACCATAAAATTCAATTTGTATTATTCCTTATTTGATATGGGTTTTATTATATAAATATTAAAAACGATTTTTTTAAACGATCAATTTTCATCAATATACATCATGTATGGGTTTGACAAGAATCTTTACCAAGTGACAAATATCTTTAAAAGATTTGTGCATTGTTGGTAATAGTGATGCATTTACTTTTCACTTCTAATGTTATTACACCAGGTGATATGATAAATTTTGATTACACAACTACTCTTTCTTCGTTACAATAATACTTTCTCCTAAAATTTGTAATATATTAATTATCAATTTGTTTATGCATCATGGGTTGTATCATATGTTTGGTGGGTTATACCGTCTTTTGTTTTTCTTTTTCTTTTAACCTTTAACTTTTATATTTTAAACCAATACTTTTAAATCTTTTACAGTTTAACCCCCAACAATTTCTTACTTTAAACTTTGATCCCTTTATACTTTTCTTCTTTTACAAATTTTTCATTCCGATTTTTTTTACGAATTAACACGTTGTGACTTGCACGTGTGGTTCAACGTTTTTATATCTATTTTTTACCGTTTAACGGCCCCGTCACAACACACGGGTTCTAGAATCTAGATTGACGTAATTATTGTTTTTAATGTTTTACGTCTCATGTGCGTGGTTTAATGTTTTAGGTATACTTTTCGTTTGGTTTGTTATTTTTGTTTTTTATTTATTTTTTAATACGAGTTTTACCAGTGTAGGTAGTCGTTGATACTAATATAACATTATTGCTACTTGTCATGATTTTACGCCGTCGCTACAACTCCGGGGGCTTAATTACTGGTTCAAACATAATTTCCAAGTCTTCCTACCCTTCCTAATATATCTTCTTTTCTTCACTAACTACATATAGCTTTGTTTGTAGGCCTACGTATATGGCATTTACACGTGATTCTCATAATTTATTCCACCCTTTATATTTAAGTATTCTTCCTTTACATTTCTAAATATTCTTTCTTTGCAAGCCAATATGTTTTTTGATCATTTAACTTTATTTAATATAATAAAATATCTGGAGGACTTGACCCGTGCTACTTCCTTTGCAGTGTCCGTACGGTAGCTCCACCGCCTCCACGCCATTTACGATGCCATGGATTTGTTTCGCGGCAGAGTGAACGGCCTTGATAAAGCTAGTGTCGGGTATTTTGTAAAAACTGATGTGTATTAAAATGCAAGTAAAATTGTTAAGTGTGTAAATCCGCAACAAATAGATTGAAGTTTGTTAAATATACAAACTTATAAAATAATTTTTTTAATCATTCATTTTAATATATCAAAATCATAAAGCTTGTTAAAATACACAAACTTATAAAATAAATGATAAATGGCACAAATATCACATGAGTAAAGCTATATATGGTTTTTTTAAAGCAAGGGAAATTTTATATAATGAATCTAACAAGATGCTAGAAACAATTTAGTACAATTCGATGATCTAGCGAACAATTGGAACTTAAAGAAACCAAACTTACACATATCGCAACCTATCTAATGAATGATTTTTCTTTAGATTCATTTTCTAAAGATAAATGTTTGTGATCTCTTCCATCACCTTCATAAAACATTTAGGTTTTGTTGTTAATAATCCATACTGAGGAGGTAACACCCCTCCACAACATTAACAACCGCGACAATAGACCCGAGCCGCGACACAGGACCCGAACCGCGGCACAGACCTCAGCCGTGGCACACCCCTTGGAGGCAAGTCCAAGCCGCGGCCTGGAAGGGGTGCCAAATCCCAGCCGCGGCCCTAGAAGGCCCGTCAAAATCCAGCCGCGGTAAAACCAGTTCCAGGAGTGTAAATAACGTAAGGACAATAAACACCCAACACTTAGAAAATTAAGACAAAACAAACGCCTATTGGTTTCTCAACGAATGTTGTCAGGACGGAAGATAACAAGCAGACAAGACAAAACTCTGACTGAGCTAAGAAAGTCAGAAACCTGGAGTCAACTATGAGGACAAAGGCATTAATGTTAAGTAAGAAAACCCTTACACCCAAATGTATAGAATCTCATGCCCAGAGGAATATAGGACCAGATCTTAGAGTTTGACATTCCCTGAATAGCAGCCAAGTGGAAAACAACAAAAATCCAACAAACACTATAAATAGAAGTTCTCAACAGAAGTTTGCCTATAATCTTTAAACTCAACAGAAACCCGTTTCGTTGCAGCAGCCTAAATGCGAAGCTCCTCCCGAGCACCATCAACCTCGCAAGCATATCTTTCCTTATCTTTCTCGACTAACTCACAGCAAGACTCAAGGGCAGTTTGTTGAGTTTTCAGCTCAGAAACTTTTTTTTCAGATCACGAATTTCCTTGAGACCTACAATCAGTAAAATTTAAATTAAGACAAAGCGGGAGGTATAAAAAATGAACACCAAATGACAAAAAAAAAGACGTCAAATACCTTCAGCCCAACGGCCGTGAATCTCAAAAGAAAAGAAGCCATTCACAATAGCAGCACAACCTTTATTAGACAAATCTTTATTTCTCAAACCCTCGGCACGATAAAGTTCCGACGGGGTACGTGAGGCAAACATAAACTCCTTGCACGGATCAGGAGTCTCGAAAGTAGTACCATTAGAGAGATCCCAGTCAGGCACGAACTTCTCTTGCGAATTAATAGGTGGACTATCAGAACCAGACCCATTCTTGTTCGAACCACCTGACGATTCATCCAAACCATTATCAGAACTAGAAGATGTGGGCGGGTCATCAGGTTCATCGGGTATATGTTGACAGCGGAAGTAGTTCCGAAATTATGTATGAGCATTGTTTTTTGCAGTTAGACGAGGAAGTCAGGAAAAAGCTGGACGCCAAGACCCACTTGTTGACAGGATTCACAGGGGAAGTGGTTCAGCCGTTGGGGCAGCTCCAACTCCCTGTGGTCATTGGAAATCAGACAGGATGGCGGGAAGTAACAATGACCTTCTTGGTGGTACGTTCGGAATCCGCGCACAACGTGATCCTGGGGCGACCCGGGTTATGCACTCTGGGTGCAGTTATATCTACGGTACACGCCGCGATCAAATTCCCCACGCCAACGGGAGTTGTCACCATGTACTCCAGTAGAGAATGCAAGAATATAAGAATGCTGGCACCCGCGGCCTCGCTCTCCGAAGAAGATTCCATCCAACCGACAAGTGAAAAGTGGGTGATAAACCAGCATTTTCCAGAACAGAAAATCACGATAGGAGGCCAACTGATGGACTCCACGAAGGATCGGCTCAGATGTTTGTTACAAAGCAACCTTGACGTTTTTGCTTGGGAACCTGCAGACCTGGTAGGGGTCCCCCGAAATATCACGGAACACAAGTTGAAAACGTACCAGTCTAAGGAGCCGGTGGTACAAAAACGCAGATACATGGGCGAGGAAAGGAGTCGAGCCGTCGTAGAGGAAGTAAAGAAGCTATTGCAGGCCGGGATCGTCAGGGAAGTGTATTATCAAACCTGGGTTGCCAACCCGGTCATGGTTAAGAAGGGGGATGGCACGTGGAGAATGTGTATCGACTTCAAAGATTTGAACAACGCCTGCCGAAGGACTCTTACCCGTTGCCAGAAGTCGACCTAAAGGTAGACTCCCTAGCTCCTTTTCCTTTGAAATGTTTTTTAGATGCATACAAAGGTTACCACCAAGTGGAGATGGCTCGGGATGACGAAGATAAAACCGCGTTCTTTACGGACGACGGCATCTTTTGTTTCACAAAAATGCCGTTTGGATTAAAAAATGCAGGAGCCACCTACCAGCGTTTAATGGATAAAGCCTTCAGCTCACAGATCGGGAGAAATATAGAAGTTTACATTGACGATGTGGTGATCAAAAGCCGCAGTGAAGAGGCTCTGCTAGACGACATAGCCGAGACTTTCGAAACACTACGAGGAATGAGCATGAGGCTGAATCCGCAGAAGTGTTCCTTCGGCGTTGAAGAAGGAAAGTTTCTAGGGGTAATGGTAACAAAAGAAGGTTTTCAGGCAAATCCTGAAAAAATCGCAGCCGTGATCCGAATGCCCTCCCCAAAATCAGTCAAAGATGTTCAGACCCTCAATGGGCGTCTTGTGGCTCTAAACAGGTTTCTATCAAAACATGCCGAGCGAACCTTACCATTCATGTCCACATTGAAGAACTGTTTAGATAAAAAGAAATTTGTATGGACTCAAGAAGCGGAGGAAGCATTTCAGCAAATGAAGGCATACTTGGGAAATTTACCGACACTTGTAGCTCCGTTCCCAAAAGAGAGACTAGTCATGTATCTCTCTGCCGGGAAAGAAGCTGTAAGCGCCGTGTTGATGACAGATAGGGAGGGGAAGCAAACGCCAGTATACTTCATTAGCAGAGTCCTAAAGGAACCAGAGACCGATATTCACCCATGGAAAAGCTTGTCCTGTCGTTAGTACATGCATCTAGAAGGCTACGTCGTTACTTCCAAGCTCATGAAGTTGAAGTAAGAACGGGCCACCCAATACAGCAGGTATTAAGGAAACCAGAGATTTCAGGAAGGTTGGCAAAATGGGCCATCGAGTTGGGTGTTTTCGGAATACAATACAAGCCTAGGACGGCAATGAAGGGCCAAGTAGTCGCCGACTTCCTAGCAGAAACACCTCATGATGAAGACCCAACCCTTGGCATGAATCAAGCTAAACACGTGCCGGAAGAAGAATGGTCTCTACACACTGATGGAGCCTCCAACGACGAAGGATCCGGTGCAGGGCTGATTTTGGAAGGGCCTGAGGGGGAAGAAATAACATATGCCCTTAGGCTGGCTTTCAAAAGCTCCAACAACGAAGCGGAGTACGAGGCACTACTGGCGGGGCTCAGATTGGCAAAACAAATGAACATCCAGAAACTACACGCACATGTCGACTCGTTACTAGTCGCCAATCAAATCAATGGATCTTACGACGCGAAAGAAAACACAATGAAGCAATACCTGGATAAAGCAAAGAAGATGATAAGCGAATTCAGTAAATGCAAGGTCTCACATGTACCTCGCAGCAAAAACAAAAAGGTGGACACCCTGAGTAAACTGGCTTCAGTTACGTTCAGCCATCTGGCCAAGAAAGTAAGGGTAGAGGTTCTGCAATCCCCATCCATAGAAAGAAACGAAGTGGCGACAATCAGAGTAGAAGAAGGAAAAAGCTGGATGGATCCGATTATGGATTACTTGAAGAATGGAAACCTACCAGAAGACAGAGCAGAAGCCAGGGCATTGCAAGCGAAAGCACTACATTACGAGTTACAGCAGGGAGTCTTGTACAGAAGATCATTCATGGGTCAACTACTGAGATGCTTAACACCGGAAGAAGCCAACTACGTTATCCGAGAAATACATGAAGGAATCTATGGCATACACGCTGGACCGCGGATGGTGGTAGCCAAGGCGATGGGGGCTGGATATTACTGGCCCGGTATGCATAAGAGTGCGGTAAGTGAGATCCAGAAATGTGAAAGTTGCCAAAGACACGCTCCCATGTGCCACCGACCCAAGAACGACATGATCCCGGTCACATCGGCTTGGCCATTCCAGAAGTGGGCAATGGATATTGTAGGACCTTTTCCAGTCTCAGTAGGGAAAGCAAATTCCTTTTAGTGGCCGTGGATTACTTTACAAAGTGGGTGGAGGCGAAGGCTTTAAGAACCATCACAGGGCAGCAGGTAAAAAAATTCGTGTGGGAGCATATAGTATGCCGGTTCGGTCTGCCATTGTTCATCGTGACGGACAACGATAAACAGTTCGCAGACAACCCATTCAAGTCATGGTGTCAAGAGCTGATGATCACACAGATTTTCACCTCCGTCGCCCATCCTCAAGGCAACGGTCAAGTGGAAAGGGTCAATCGAAGCATCGTGGAAGGGATCAAGACAAGGCTAGGGTTGGAGGGAAAATGTTGGGTGGAAGAACTACCTAGCGTCCTCTGGGCACACCGAACCATGCCTAAAACGAGCCATGGGGAAACGCCATTTAGTTTGACATACGGCTCGGAAGCCATGATCCCAGCGGAAGTAGGAATGCAAACCGCTCGAGTTGCGCAGGTTAGCCAGGTCGATAACGATATGGAGCTAAGGTTAAATCTGGAACTGCTGGAAGAGCAGAGAATGATGGTTGCGATTAAAGAAGCTAGACACAAGAAGGAAGTCGAAAAGTATTACAACTCTCGGGTCAAAAAACAGATTTTCAAAGAAGGGGACTACGTCCTACGCAGCAACGAGGCAAGCCAGGTAGAAGAACAAGGTAAGTTGGGCCCCAGATGGGAAGGACCATACATAGTTACGGAAGCAGGAGAAAATGGAGCTTACAAGCACAGTCACTTGGACGGGAAAACGGTTCCACGCACGTGGAGCGGTGCTCAGCTCCGAAAATGCTATATGTAATAGATGTATCTTCTTGATGTAATTCAATTTTCCGTTATAAGAAGGCATGCCAATATGCCAGAATTTACATCAAATCACTTAGCGTCCGTGTTAACATGTGTCCAAAAACGAGCAAGTCACCAAGCTCGTATAAACGAGCAAGTCGCCAAGCTCCTGTGTTTAAGTTAAACGAGCAAGCCACCAAGCTCATATGTTTAAGTTAAATGAGCAAGTCACCAAGCTCATGTGTTTAAGTAAAACGAGCAAGTCACCAAGCTCGTATAAACGAGCAAGTCGTCAAGCTCCTGTGTTTAAGTTAAACGAGCAAGCCACCAAGCTCATATGTTTAAGTTAAATGAGCAAGTCACCAAGCTCATGTGTTTAAGTAAAACGAGCAAGTCACCAAGCTCGTATAAACGAGCAAGTCACCAAGCTCGTATAAACGAGCAAGTCGCCAGGCTCATATGTTTAAGAAAAACGAGCAAGTCACAAAGCTCATATGTTTAAGAAAAACGAGCAGGTCCCCAAGCTCATATGTCCAAAATCGAGCAAGTCACTAAGCTCACGCGTTTAAAAAACGAGCAAATTGCCAAGCTAACATGTTTAAAAACAAACAAGCAACCAAGTTTACATGTGAAAAAGTGAAACCAAGAAAAGCAGATTCAACTGGTCAAGTCAGAACCCTCAGTACCATGGCTGGGGGAAATAACGGCTGTGGCCAAGACAAAACCAGTCTCCCCACCGTCTATAAGCCGCGGCTGGGGGTGACAATGATGCGGACGAGATAAAACCAACCCCGCACCGGCTATAAGCCGCGGCTGGGGGTGGAAAGTGATATGGACAAGATAAAAAAAAACCCTCCCCGGCTATAAGCCGCGGCTGGAGGTGGAAATAATAAAGCCAAGACAAAAACGACCTCCCCCCTAGACAAGCCGCGGCTTGTAGGTGTGGCTGCGTGGTGAGTCGATTTGAGTTGTTGGCATTAGTAATAAACAAGCAGAAGCTTGAATTTGTTGCTACATTTGAATTCTTGTGGTTTGATCAGTGGGATCATTTGGATCACTGTTGTTCATATCAATACAAAAACTTGATTAAAATCATATACCACATCTTTCAGACATTTTAAGAAACAGTTGGTATGCACGATAATATAATATGATGTTGATGATGATGATTTAGATGATTCGTCTGTAACCCCACTCAGACGTGAAAAAACAAAACCGCACATATAATAAGAGTTTAAACTAATAAGAGGCAAAAGAGATACATAGGATAGTTGCCAAATACAGTACTTCAAACAAAAGTTGGCAAACGACAAGGTCCACGCAAACAAGCATAATAACATAAATAACAAACACCAACTACGCCTTGTTCTGAGGAACAGGAGGGTCTTTTGGCTTCAGGAAAGACTTGATCTCGGCAATATCTCGGTCACACATGGCCGCAATAGTGTCAACCATGGGAAAAGTAGCCTCGTCAAAACGATTGGACTCAACACGAAGGTTCTCCAAAGCTTCACTATCAAAGTTACTAGTCTCCTCAGGCTTTTTGCCCCTCAAAGCCCAGTAAGCACCATCTTTAAGACCGGCGTTATACCCAACTTTGTCAGCAAACCCATTAATCCTCGCCAACAGATCAAGACACTCATCACTATCACGTATCTTGTTGAAAGCTAATCCAATTCCATCAGTAATAAGCCATTTTCTCTCGGACGTAAGATCAGCTACCCTTTGCTCGACTCCCGAAAGGCGGTCTTCAGAAGTTTGCCTATAATCTTTAAACTCAACAGAAACCCGTTTCGTTGCAGCAGCCTGAATGCGAAGCAACTCCCGAGCACCATCAACCTCGCGAGCATATCTTTCCTTATCTTTCTCGGCTAACTCACAGGGAGACTCAAGGGCAGTTTGTTGAGTTTTCAGCTCAGAAACTTGTTTTTCAGATCACGAATTTCCTTGAGACCTACAATCAGTAAAATTTAAATTAAGACAAAGCGGGAGGTATAAAAAATGAACACCAAATGACAAAAAAAAAAACAAAGACATCAAATACCTTCAGCCCAACGGCCGTGAATCTCATTCACAATAGCAGCACAACCTTCATTAGTTCTCAAACCCTCGGCACGATAAAGTTCCGACGGGGTACGTGAGGCAAACATAAACTCCTTGCACGGATCAGGAGTCTCGAAAGTAGTACCATTAGAGAGATCCCAGTCAGGCACGAACTTCTCTTGCGAATTAATAGGTAGACTATCAGAACCAGACCCCTTCTTGTTCGAACCACCTGACGATTCATCCAAACCATTATCAGAACTAGAAGATGTGTCATGAGAAGAGCTGCCAGAAGAAGACCCAGAAACCAAGGTTTTCTTAGTACACGCGATTTTCTTTCCCCCGAGAGTCGCGGCCACTCCCTTTCCCTTAGGAGACGCGGCCGAAGCTCAGGCCTTCACAGCCGCGGCAAGGCCCATTGTTGCCTTGGGAGCCGCGGCTTCCACCCCTTTTCCCTTAGACACCGCGGGAGAAGCCGGGGGCTTTAGTCCAACCGCCCCTAGCCCCTTTCGTGTCATTTTGACACGTTTTGACGACGAAGGTACCCCCGCTGCACCTTGGCTACCTCGTTTGCCAGACGACATCGATACGGAATCTCCAGGTTGCACCACAAAATTGGGTGTCGTCTCTAGAATGGGCAAACTCCCGACAGGCAAAGGTTCAGAATGTTCGGTAACATCCTTCGAAGCGGATAGCTTCATTCTCTCAAAAAGGCCCATCCCTGTAAAAAGACAAAATCAAAAACACGTCAAGCGTCAGTAAAATAAAAGGAACAAAGCAACAGAAAACAAGAAGAACTTACTTTCCCCCCGATAAGTCATGAACGGGAACATAGTTGGGTCAGCCCAGTTGCGGCTAACACCCGCCATCACGAGAAAATGTTCGGAGTAGGTCCGAAGCATAGTCGGCTCAGCTCTCAGTAGATCACAAGCCGAGGAATCGTATTCACCGGTTTTGGGTGTAAAATCCTTTATAACAGTCTCAGGTGATAACCAATTCATTTTAAAAGGAATGACATGGTCGGAAATAAAAAAGAAATGATCTTTCCAATGCTTTAAACTAGTAAAGGTTCGCGAAACTAGCGGAGGAGTTGGGGATTTTCTCTTTTCAAAGGTTAACCAATGCCCTACCCGATTAAGCTTATAAAAAGCTCTGAAAAGAGTCACCCGGGATCAACTTTGAAAGCACGACATGATATCTCAAAGTGGTAAACCTTAATCAACCCTAGTGGAACAAGCTGGGTCAAATGCATATCATAGTACCTAAGCAAGCTACACAAGAAACGACTAACGGGAATCTGGAAATTACTAAAACTAAAAAAAGATGTATACAAAGCAATCATCCCATCAGGAACATCCTTCACACTAGACCCGGGAGGAGGAAGAAGAGGATTCAACTCACTATTTATACCATATCTAATAACAAAGTTATTCAAGTAATCTTGAGTAATAATAGACCTTTGATCATTCATATCACTCCTACACTCCATATAACAAAATAAGAGCAAGACAAAGAAACTTAGTAGAGGAGAAAGAGGCCTTGAGTAGAGAAGAAATATTTGAAGGTGAAAAAATTTGAAGGTGGAAGAAGAAATGAAAAGGAGGAGGTATTTAAAGGGGAAAGAGGGAGAATATCAAGGGACTCACGGTCCCCAAGATGGTCAAATCGGCCACCCTAGGGCCGGCCTAGGGGAGGGCTGTCAAATCAACGGGTACTTTCAACAAAAAAAAATTGTGCTCTGAAAAGAGTCACCCCGGGATCAACTTTGAAAGCACGACATGATATCTCAAAGTGGTAAACTTAATCAACCCTAGTAGAACAAGCTGGGTCAAATGCATATCATAGTACCTAAGCAAGCTACACAAGAAACGACTAACGGAATCCGGAAATTACTAAAACTAAAAAAAGATGTATACAAAGCAATAATCCCATCAGGAACATCCTTCACACTAGACCCGGGAGGAGGAAGAAGAGGATTCAACTCACTATTTATACCACATCTAATAACAAAGTTATTCAAGTAATCTTGAGTAATAATAGAACTTTGATCATTCATATCACTCCTACACTCCATATAAACAAAATAAGAGCAAGACAAAGAAACTTACTAGAGGAGCAAGTCACCAAGCTCATGTTTTAAGTAAAACGAGCAAGTCACCAAGCTCGTATAAACGAGCAAGTCGTCAAGCTCCTGTGTTTAAGTTAAACGAGCAAGCCACCAAGCTCATATGTTTAAGTTAAATGAGCAAGTCACCAAGCTCATGTGTTTAAGTAAAACGAGCAAGTCACCAAGCTCGTATAAACGAGCAAGTCACTAAGCTCGTATAAACGAGCAAGTCGCCAGGCTCATATGTTAAGAAAAACGAGCAAGTCACAAAGCTCATATGTTTAAGAAAAACGAGCAGGTCCCCAAGCTCATATGTCCAAAATCGAGCAAGTCACTAAGCTCACGCGTTTAAAAAACGAGCAAATTGCCAAGCTAACATGTTTAAAAACAAACAAGCAACCAAGTTTACATGTGAAAAAGTGAAACCAAGAAAAGCAGATTCAACTGGTCAAGTCAGAACCCTCAGTACCACGGCTGGGGGAAATAACGGCTGTGGCCAAGACAAAACCAGTCTCCCCACCGTCTATAAGCCGCGGCTGGGGGTGACAATGATGCGGACGAGATAAAACCAACCCCGCACCGGCTATAAGCCGCGGCTGGGGGTGGAAAGTGATGTGGACAAGACAAAAAAAAACCCTCCCCCGGCTATAAGCCGCGGCTGGAGGTGGAAATAATAAAGCCAAGACAAAAACGACCTCCCCCCTAGACAAGCCGCGGCTTGTAGGTTGTGGCTGCGTGGTGAGTCGATTTGAGTTGTTGGCATTAGTAATAAACAAGCAGAAGCTTGAATTTGTTGCTACATTTGAATTCTTGTGGTTTGATCAGTGGGATCATTTGGATCACTGCTGTTCATATCAATACAAAAACTTGATTAAAATCATATACCACATCTTTCAGACATTTTAAGAAACAGTTGGTATGAACGATAATATAATATGATGTTGATGATGATGATTTAGATGATTCGTCTGTAACCCCACTCAGACGTGAAAAAACAAAACCGCACATATAATAGAGTTTAAACTAATAAGAGGCAAAAGAGATACATAGGATAGTTGCCAAATACAGTACTTCAAACAAAAGTTGGCAAACGACAAGGTCCACGCAAACAAGCATAATAACATAAATAACAAACACCAACTACGCCTTGTTCTGAGGAGCAGGAGGGTCTTTTGGCTTCAGGAAAGACTTGATCTCGGCAATATCTCGGTCACACATGGCCGCAATAGTGTCAACCATGGAAAAGTAGCCTCGTCAAAACGATTGGACTCAACACGAAGGTTCTCCAAAGCTTCACTATCAAAGTTACTAGTCTCCTCAGGCTTTTTGCCCCTCAAAGCCCAGTAAGCACCATCTTTAAGACCGGCGTTATACCCAACTTTGTCAGCAAACCCATTAATCCTCACCAACAGATCAAGACACTCATCACTATCACGTATCTTGTTGAAAGCTAATCCAATTCCATCAGTAATAAGCCATTTTCTCTCGGACGTAAGATCAGCTACCCTTTGCTCGACTCCCGAAAGGCGGTCTTCAGAAGTTTGCCTATAATCTTTAAACTCAACAGAAACCCGTTTCGTTGCAGCAGCCCGAATGCGAAGCTCCTCCCGAGCACCATCAACCTCGCGAGCATATCTTTCCTTATCTTTCTCGGCTAACTCATAGCGAGACTCAAGGGCAGTTTGGTGAGTTTTCAGCTCAGAAACTTGTTTTTTCAGATCAAGAATTTCCTTGAGACCTACGATCAGTAAAATTTAAATTAAGACAAAGCGGAGAGGTATAAAAAATGAACACCAAATGACAAAAAAAAAGACGTCAAATACCTTCAGCCCAACGGCGTGAATCTCAACAAAAGAAAAGAAGCCATTCACAATAGCAGCACAACCTTCATTAGACAAATCTTTATTTCTCAAACCCTCGGCACGATAAAGTTCCGACGGGGTACGTGAGGCAAACATAAACTCCTTGCACGGATCATGAGTCTGAAAGTAGTACCATTAGAGAGATCCCAGTCAGGCACGAACTTCTCTTGCGAATTAATAGGTAGACTATCAGAACCAGACCCCTTCTTGTTCGAACCACCTGACGATTCATCCAAACCATTATCAGAACTAGAAGATGTGTCATGAGAAGAGCTGCCAGAAGAAGACCCAGAAACCAAGGTTTTCTTAGTACACGCGATTTTCTTTCCCCCGAGAGTCGCGGCCACTCCCTTTCCCTTAGGAGACGCGGCCGAAGCTCCGGCCTTCACAGCCGCGGCAAGGCCCATTGTTGCCTTGGGAGCCGCGGCTTCCACCCCTTTTCCCTTAGACACCGCGGGAGAAGCAGGGGGCTTTAGTCCAACCGCCCCTAAGCCCTTTCGTGTCATTTTGACACGTTTTGACGACGAAGGTACCCCCGCTGCACCATGGCTACCTCGTTTCCAGACGACATCGATACGGAATCTCCAGGTTGCACCACAAAATTGGCTGTCGTCTCTAGAATGGGCAAACTCCCGACAGGCAAAGGTTCAGAATGTTCGGTAACATCCTCCGAAGCGGATAGCTTCATTCGCTCAAAAAGGCCCATCCCTGTAAAAAGACAAAATCAAAAAAACACGTCAAGCGTCAGTAAAATAAGAGGAACAAAGCAACAGAAAACAAGAAGAACTTACTTTCCACCCGATAAGTCATGAACGGGAACATAGTTGGGTCAGCCCAGTTGCGGCTAACACCCGCCATCACGAGAAAATGTTCGGAGTAGGTCCGAAGCATAGTCGGCTCAGCTCTCAGTAGATCATAAGCCGAGGAATCGTATTCACCGGTTTTAGGTGTAAAATCCTTTATAACAGTCTCAGGTGATAACCAATTCATTTTAAAAGGAATGACATGGTCGGAAATAAAAAAGAAATGATCTTTCCAATGCTTTAAACTAGTAAAGGTTCGCGAAACTAGCGGAGGAGTTGGGGATTTTCTCTTTTCAAAGGTTAACCAATCCCTACCCGATTAAGCTTATAAAAAGCTCTGAAAAGAGTCACCCCGGGATCAACTTTGAAAGCACGACATGATATCTCAAAGTGGTAAACCTTAATCAACCCTAGTGGAACAAGCTGGGTCAAATGCATATCATAGTACCTAAGCAAGCTACACAAGAAACGACTAACGGGAATCCGGAAATTACTAAAACTAAAAAAAGATGTATACAAAGCAATCTCCCATCAGGAACATCCTTCACACTAGACCCGGGAGGAGGAAGAAGACGATTCAACTCACTATTTATACCATATCTAATAACAAAGTTATTCAAGTAATCTTGAGTAATAATAGACCTTTGATCATTCATATCACTCCTACACTCCATATAAACAAAATAAGAGCAAGACAAAGAAACTTACTAGAGGAGAAAGAGGCCTTGAGTAGAGAAGAAATATTTGAAGGTGAAAAAATTTGAAGGTGGAAGAAGAAATGAAAAGGAGGAGGTATTTAAAGGGGAAAGATGGAGAATATCAAGGGACTCACGGTCCCCAAGATGGTCAAATCGGCCACCCTAGGGCCGGCCTAGGGGAGGGCTGTCAAATCAACGGGTACTTTCAACAAAAAAAAAAATTGACGTGACTTTTTATTCCAATACGTGGCAAAAAACCACCGTATTGGACTGGGGGGACATGAGGAGGTAACACCCCTCCACAACATTAACAACCGCGACAATAGACCCGAGCCGCGACACAGGACCCTAACCGCGGCACAGACCTCAGCCGCGGCACACCCCTTGGAGGCAAGTCCAAGCCGCGGCCTGGAAGGGGTGCCAAATCCCAGCCGCGGCCCTAGAAGGCCCTTCAAAATCCAGCCGCGGTAAAACCAGTTCCAGGAGTGTAAATAACGTAAGGACAATAAACACCCAACACTTAGAAAATTAAGACAAAACAAACGCCTATTGGTTGCTAACGAATGTTGTCAGGACGGAAGATAACAAGCAGACAAGACAAAACTCTGACTGAGCTAAGAAATCAGAAACCTGGAGTCAACTATGAGGACAAAGGCGTTAATGTTAAGTAAAAAAACCCTTTACACCCAAATGTATAGAATCTCATGCCCAGAGGAATATAGGACCAGATCTTAGAGTTTGACATTCCCTGAATAGCAGCCAAGTGGAAAACAACAAAAAACCAACAAACACTATAAATAGAGGTTCTCAACCACAGGAAAAGGACACAAGACAGAAAACCAACAACCTTCTCTTAACCTACCAAAAAACCATAATCCTGGTGGCAATTGAGCACTGCTCCTCAAATCTTGATCTCTTGATTAGGATTCGTGTAGCAACACATACTATTGATTTGGCTGGTAACAATCCCAACTTTATTTGTATTAACAACAACAATCTCAACTTTCAGTTTTATTACTAACAACAATCCCAATAACATAATTATTAAAAATTTACGTTTCATTTCGACTTGATTTCATTCACAATAATGAATATGAAAGAAATAAAAAAACATACAAGTTAAATCAAGTCTAAAATAAGTACAAATCGAGTGTGAATGTATGATAATTATACTATTATGACGGTTGTTGGTAATAAAAATAAAAGTTGAGATTATTACCGGCCAAATAATAGATGGATTATTATCAGTCAATGAGTAATTGTTTGGATTATAAAATTCAATTTGCCTTCTTTTCTTAATAATTATAATGAGGTTCTGTTATCTTTACCAATTATAAAACAACATTTTTGAAAGTAAATTGCATTACAACCTTCGTGTGTGTCTTCGGCCATACCATAATTTGGGCGTTTCAATAATATCCTTGACTAATGTAGAAGTTGTAGGTTGAATGTGGCACCATGTATTAACTTCAAGCAAGTAGGGCCGTAGACGAAGCGAACGTTCAGCGAACAGTTCGTAAACCGTTCGACGGGAAGTTTGTTTATGTTCATTCGTTTAAAAAGGAATGAACACAAAAGAAAACTCAGTTCGTTTTGTTAAACGAACGAACATTAACAGAGGATGTGTTCGTTTCATTTATGTTTGTGAACGTAATGTGTTCGTTAACTTTCGTTTGTGTTTTTGTGGATATTACATCATGTTTGTGATTTTAATTAAAAAAATCAATATATGAATTACGACGGTTTTTATTTGTTTGTTTTAAGAATTTTTGTTTGTGTTCGTTAATGTTGATGAACATTTGTGTGCGTTCACTTGCCTTCGTTTGCATTCGTCTATGTTCTTGAATAGTTCATGAACTGATTCATTTCCATAATAAATGAACACGAACAAAAAATATCATTCTGTAAGCGTTTGTGAATGGTTCATGAACAAGTTATTTTCTTAAGAGTAAATTACCGATTGCATCCCTAAGGTTTGGTGATTTTAACCATTTGTATCCCTGCAGTTTAAAAATCCCCATATACCCCTTAACGTTTTATTTTTGTTCTCATTTGCATCCAAATGACTAACGACGTGTAACACCCGGGAAAATTTTTTAAACAAGTCAAATAATAATAATGGGCTTAGATGAGACCATTTAATAAAATGGGATGGTTGTGGGTGTTAGACCGAGTTAACCTTTCGGGTCACGAGTTTAACGAGTTTAAAGTTCCGGGAACGCCTGATACATATATATAGACGGATCAGCTGAGCAACTCTCATTTGCACCCAACACTCAACTTCTAGAGAGAGAAAGTGTAGAGAGAGAAAGTGTCGGATCGAGTCTCGGTTGGTCAAGGATCGAAGGCTGGTGTTCGTGGGCTCCCAAACAACAAGAATCAAGGTAAGAAACGTAGTCTAATTGCTCCTTTTTGTGAGAAACCCGGATTTAAGTTTTTGAAGTTTTAAAAGTGGCAAGAATCGCCCAAAAACGCACGTTTTTAGGTAAGAAAACATGTAAAAAGCTTAGATATAGCTTCCTGGATGATAACCCAAGGGTTTGGGTGTAAAAGATTGAAGTTTTGGGTTAAAATGGGCTGATTCGTAATGTTCAGCTCGTTCTGCGAATTTAAGCACTCATCCAGCAAAACTATAAGTTCGTCCAGCGAAACTAACAGAAGTTCCAGCGAGACTAGTTTCGCTCTGGCGAAACTACAACTTCGTCGATAAGTTCGCCGACAATACTATCCAACGAAAGTTGGGCGAAACTGGCAGCAAAACTGCTGGCGAATCTAGCAGCGAAACTGCCAGTGAGTTTAGCAGGGAAACTGCTGATAAGTCCAGCGAAACTGCTGGCAAACTTAGCAGCGAATTTAGACAGAAATTGACTCTTTTGAGTGTTAACCTATCTACAGGCGGTGTAGTGTGACACTCTTCTTTGAAGCTTGATTGATAAGCTACTTAGCAAGCACAGGTGAGTTCTAGGACCCCTCATTTACTTGTTTAAAATGTTTTTAGGGCTGGAACACATATAAACCTGTTTGTTGAAATGTGTATGTTTGACCCATTTGGGTATAATAACGTGTAGTAAGTTTAAGGTATGATGGTGGACTTGGGTATGTTGTATGAGGTCCTAGTACGAGTCCCCAAAGTATAGGAGGGACAATTAGGGCTGTTGCACTCGAGTAGATGCATAGTCAAGTCCCGGCTTTCGGGAAAAACATGGGAGTAGGTGCTTACATGGAAGTTTCTGTAAGTGCCTGTAGATGTCTGTTGATGTAGGCTATGTATGTATGATGCTATGTATGATGATGTATGACTGATATATGCATGTTCCTTATGATTATGTATGTTTATCTTTCCGAAAACTTTACGTATTATGACAACGAATGAACGAAGTATTATGTAACGTAAAGTGAAAGATAAAAGAAGAGGAACATGAAAATGAATGCATGTATTAATGAATGAATGAATGAGTAATATGATGATGAATACATGCATTAACGAACAAATGAAAGAAGTATTGCAACCATTGAATAAGTCGATTGGTCTTTCTTGGTGATTGACCATGGTCATGGTACCTCTACCGCTTACCTACTAGTACTGTGGCATACGCTTAGATTCACGGCCCAGTAGCTGAAACTACTGCGGCATACGCTCTATTGATTCACGACCCAGTAGCTAAGACTGATCGGGGTATAGCATATGGTATTGGTATAACAGAATTCAATGTGCAAGTAAGGATGAAACGGGATCCTTGTCATTCGACCAGAGTAATCATAGCCGAGTGCTATGAAGTGGGTAAAGCCTGACAGGATCCATATGAGAAGTTAAAGATAATGATGTATAACGGATGATGAAGATAATAAAGAATATTACCTATGTGTACGTACGACGTATGGTCATGTGAAAGAAAGGAATGGTTTATGATGTAAATAAAGTATGTTTATTACAAAACTAGAACTCACTCAGTAACGCTGACTTTTATGTGTTTCCAGTTGGCAGGTAGTGTTGCTGGGGATGGCACGAGGCGGCTACTCAGCTCTTTTGGGATGGCATTCTCCTTTTGATAATGCTGCCACGCAATGTGTTGTGGGCACATAAAGCACGCAACACATTATGTTGCATGCAAGTGTAAGATTCCTTAGGGTTCCGATGTACGGAATTATTTAAAGAATCTTCTTTATGATGAAAAATTTTATGTTTTTATACTAGAGGTCACTGTATATGACCCTTTTGTAAATAGAAAAGATGAAGTCTTTTGTATAATGCTTTGTGATGTAATGCAACATTAGATGTTTTGTAATTGACGTACGTTGTATTAAATGGTAAAAGTATTTATAGTAAAAGAAAAGTTTAACTTAGAAATTCCACTGCAATGTATGTTTAAGATGCTGATAAATATATATATATATATATATCAAATGTATGTTTTATGTGCGATGAATGACCAACTGTGGGGTGCCCAGGAGCGGGGCCTTACAAGTTGGTATCAGAGCCAAACTTTAAGTGAAATGGGTAAATTTTCCAAATAAACCTAAACTGAAACTGAAAATGGGACAGAAAGGAAGGGAATGCCATCTGAGTAGCTGCGTGCCATCAGGTATTTTTTAAAGATTAACTGGTATTAAGTGCGCACGTATGTGGTATACGTGTACTGTTAGATTTAGATGCTAATGTAGTCAGGACGGGTGAGGCTCAGGGTGCGAAGAGTAAAGTAAGTGGCTAATCACAACTGCCACTGTAATTAGGGACTTACTATGCTTGACATAAACTGAGCTATTTCCTTGAATGACCGTGTTAGTATTTGAACCTTTCAGTGTGAGGTAGAAAATGGCTGGTGGTAGATCTTCCAAAGCTTCCCGGGGTGGAGGCGGTGGCGGGCGTGGTGCTGAACCACGAGCCACAAGAGGAAGACCTAGGGTGGAGAAAGTGGTTCATGAAAAACCCGATACTCCTCATCGGGAGGGTGTAGACGAGATCGCCAACTTGAGAGCCTCGGTAAAAGAAGCAGTGGTTGAAGAAGTACATCAGGTCATGCAGACGATTTTACCGTCTGTAGTGACCGAAGTAATAAAGGCGGTACGCGAAGATGAAAGGCAAGGGAGGAACCGGTCCTCGGGGAGACCGCATCGACAAGAGCCGGAAACGGTTCTATCTGATAATGAAGAGGAAGAGGAGGAGGAGCGGTACGATAGACAACACGGGGTTGTAATTACGGGGCATTCATGATGTGCAAGCCCCCTACTTTTGACGGTTCGGGCACTGCTGCAGACGCTCACCAATGGGTGAGAGAAATGGAGGTTGTCCTCGATATTAGTGATTGCCAGGAGGACAAGAAGGTGAAGTTTGCTACCCATTCTTTTATGGGTTCGGCCTTATGCTGGTGGGACAACATAGTCCAGGACGAGGGTAGCAGGGCCATCGGAAGAATGAAGTGGTCCGAGCTAAAAAGGATGGTGATCGAGGAGTTCAGTCCTCGTCGGGAATGGACAAAGTTGAGAGAGAGTTCCTGCAGTTGGAGGCGGGGATGATGACCCACCAACAGTACACCACCAAATTCAATGAGATGGCGAGAATGGTGCCGGATCAGGTGACGCCGGTGTCTCGAAAGATCAACCGGTATATCCAGGGGCTGTCGGCCGACATCCGCAGGCATTTGATTACTGCTCGGCCTAGCACCTTTAGGTCGGCAGTGGATTTGGATGGGAGATTATATGATGAACGGGCTGTGGTGGTGAAGGCTGAGATTAGTAAGAAGGGAGGTGGTGAGAGAAACTGGCAGGGGAAGAGGTTTGGTCGAGGTGATACCTCGACGAGTAACAAGAAGGCAAGGGTGGATGACCGCCGCGTGGTCATGTCAGGAGCAGGGTTGAGGAAGTGTGGCCAGTGTGGAAGGGAGCACTCGGGGGAGTGCAAGTGGGGATCAAATATCTGTTTCAGAAGCGGGAAAGCAGGGCATATGTCAAAGGATTGTCGGGCAGGCAAATGTTTTAACTGTGGGGAAAGTGGTCATATGAGCAGGGACTGCAAGAAGCCGAGGGCTGAGGGCTCAGGAGTGAAGAAGACGGGAGGGGAAGAACCGAGGGCAAAGGCCAGGGCATTCACGATGACGCAAGAAGAGGCTAGGACGGACCCTGACGTTGTGTCCGGTACGTTCCTGATAAACCAAACTTTAGCCTCTGTATTATTTGATTCGGGTGCCAGTAGGAGTTTAATTTCTACTACTTTCTGTGCTAAACTGCCTGTTAGAAGTAAATGCCTCGATGAGACCTTTGACGTAGAAACTGCTATTGGTAGGTCCACTAGGGTTATGGATGTGATAGAGGACTGTACCGTAGAATTAGAAGGTCATAGGTTTGCTGCCAAGTTACATGTGATGCCCCTAGGAGGATTTGATGTAGTATTAGGGATGGATTGGTTAGCAACCTACGAAGCGAATATTGTGTGCCGAAAGAAGATGATTAGACTGACGGCGGCTGACGGGAGTCCGGTGACAATATACGGCGATCGGGTTACGACGATTCCGAAAGTGATCTCGATGGCGGTGGCGGGAAAGTGTATGAGGCGCGGATGTAGTGCCTACTTATGTTATGTAAAGAATGTGGAGGAGTCAACACCACAACTATCCGATGTACCGGTAGTGTGTGAATTTCCAGACGTATTCCCGGAAGACTTATCGGGATTGCCCCCTGACCGAGAGATCGAGTTCCAGATCGACCTGATACCGGGTGCTCAACCTGTCACCAAAGCACCGTATCGCTTGGCTCCGACGGAAATGAAAGAGTTGATGGAGCAGTTGCAAGAACTGCTAGATAAGGGGTTCATTAGGCCGAGTATCTTACCTTGGGGTGCTCCGGTTCTGTTCGTAAAGAAGAAAGATGGTAGTATGAGGATGTGCATCGACTACCGCAAGCTGAATAAGTTGACGGTGAAGAACAGATACCCCTTGCCGAGAATCGATGATCTGTTCGATCAGCTTCAAGGCGCCAGTTGGTTTTCGCGAATAGATCTTCGATCGGGCTATCATCAGCTAAAAGTAAAGGAACAGGATATCCCTAAAACAGCTTTTCATACGCGCTACGGTCACTACGAATTCCTCGTTATGTCTTTTGGTTTGACCAACGCGCCGGCTGCTTTTATGGATTTGATGAATCGAGTGTGTCGGCCAATGTTGGATAAATCAGTAATTGTGTTTATCGATGATATACTGATTTATTCCAGTAGCAAAGAAGAGCATGCCGGCCATATTCGGGAGGTGTTGGAGACCTTGAGGAGGAGAAACTGTACGCTAAGTTCTCCAAGTGTGCATTTTGGTTACGCGAGGTGCAATTTCTGGGTCACGTGGTAAATGCAAAGGGAATAATGGTGGACCCAGCAAAGGTTGAGGCTGTGATGCAATGGAAGTCACCAAAGACGCCATCCGAGATTCGCAGCTTCTTGGGATTGGCAGGCTACTATAGAAGATTTATTCAAGACTTTTCCAAGATAGCCTCGCCTTTGACAAAATTGACTCGCAAGGACGTAAAGTTCGTGTGGGGTCGAGAACAGGAGGATGCCTTTGAGGAGTTGAAGACGAGACTGACACGAGCTCCTGTCTTGACATTGCCCGAGGGAAATGAAGACTTGGTGGTCTATTCGGATGCATCTTATTCTGGGCTAGGTTGCGTATTAATGCAACGCGGAAGAGTAATAGCCTACGCGTCTCGACAACTGAAGACCCACGAAGTCAACTATCCCACGCACGATCTAGAACTAGCTGCGGTGGTTTTCGCGTTGAAGATTTAGCGGCACTATCTATACGGGACGAAGTGCACCATCTTCACGGACCACAAAAGCTTGAAGTACTTCTTCGAACAGAAAGATCTAAACATAAGGCAAAGGCGATGGTTAGAGCTGATAAAAGACTATGATTGTGAGATCCACTACCATCCGGGCAAAGCCAACATGGTGGCGGATGCCCTTAGCCGAAAGGAAAGGCCCGAGCCGATTCGGGTGAAGGCTTATCAGCTAATTATGACCTCTGATGTGATGACACAGGTTAAGGAGTTCCAAGACGAGGCCTTGAAAGAAGATCGTCTTAACTCCGAAAGGATGAGAGGTCTAGTTACAGAACTGGGTGAGAACACTCTTGGTGTTAAGACCCGATTTGGGCGAATGTGGACTCCTTGGTACGGGGATCTACGTGAAAAGATCATGGATGAGGCCCATAGGACTCGATACTCCATTCACCCCGGAGCTACCAAGATGTACCAAGACATGAAGAAGGATTATTGGTGGCCGGGTATGAAGCGTGATGTGGTGGAGTACGTGAGTAAGTGCCTGACTTGTTTACAAGTAAAGGCAGAGCACCAGAAACCTTACGGGAAGATCCAACCGTTGGATATACCCGAGTGGAAGTGGGAGCACATCACCATGGATTTCATCACGAAGCTACCACGTATCCCGAGAGGGTATGATGCTATATGGGTGATAGTTGATCGTTTGACGAAAAGCGCCCACTTCCTACCGATCCGCGATACGTATTCATCCGAAAGATTGGCGGATCTGTTCATCAAAGAAATCATAGCTCGTCATGGCGTGCCGGTGTCCATCGTGTCGGATCGTGACACCCGTTTTAAATCGAAATTCTGGAAGAGATTTCATGATGCGATGGGGACGAGACTACATATCAGCACAGCTTACCACCCTCAGACGGACAGTCAGTCTGAGAGAACGATCCAGACACTCGAAGACATGCTTCGGGCGTGTGTGATTGATTTTGGAGGAAGTTGGGACGACCACCTGCCATTAGCTGAATTCTCATACAATAACAGCTATCATGCCAGTATTGGCATGCCACCTTATGAGATGCTATAGGAATTAGGAAGCGTCAAAGTGATCGAGGCTACGACTGAAAAGCTTGAAAGGATCAAAGCCTATATGAAGGCAGCCAAAAACAGACAAAAGTCGTATGCCGACAAACGACGCAGGCCGATCGAATTCCAGGTGGGTGACCGGGTTATGTTGAAGGTCTCACCTTGGAAAGGAATTATTCGGTTCTGAAAGCGGGGCAAACTGAGCCCGCGGTATATAGGCCCTTTCCGAATCGTTGCCCGTGTGGGAGAGGTGGCCTATAGGTTGGATTTGCCAAATAAGTTGAGTGGAATTCACCCGACCTTCCACGTATCTCATCTGAGAAAATGTTTAGCCGATGAAGATATGATTGTTCCACTAGAGGATATCGAAGTAGATGAACGGCTCAATTATGTGGAGCAACAAGTGGCAATCATTGACAGAAAAGAGAAGCGGCTGCGAAATAAAGTGGTTACTATTGTGCGTGTACAGTGGAGGCACCGGAAGGGATCCGAATCAACGTGGGAGACGGAAGATGAAATGAGGCAGCATTACCCACGCTTGTTCGAGGAATAACAGGTTTCGGGGACGAAACCTAAATAAGGGAGGTGAACTTGTAACACCCGGGAAAATTTTCTAAACAAGTCAAATAATAATAATGGGCTTAGATAAGACCATTTAATAAAATGGGATGGTTGTGGGTGTTAGACCGAGTTAACCTTTCGGGTCACGAGTTTAACGAGTTTAAAGTTTCGGGAACGCCTGATACATATATATAGACGGATCAGCTGAGCAATTCTCATTTGCAGCAAACACTCAACTTCTAGAGAGAGAAAGTGTAGAGAGAGAAAGTGTCGGATCGAGGCTCGGTTGGTCAAGGATCGAAGGCTGGTGTTCGTGGGCTCCCAAACAACAAGAATCAAGGTAAGAAACGTAGTCTAATTGCTCCTTTTTGTGAGAAACCCGGATTTAAGTTTTTGGGGTTTTAAAAGTGGCAAGAATCGCCCAAAAACGCACGTTTTTAGGTAAGAAAACATGTAAAAAACTTAGATATAGCTTCCTGGATGATAACCCAAGGGTTTGGGTGTAAAAGATTGAAGTTTTGGGTTAAAATGGGCTGATTCGTAATTTTCAGCTCGTTCTGCGAATTTAAGCACTCATCCAGCGAAACTATAAGTTCGTCCAGCGAAACTAACAGAAGTTCCAGCGAGACTATATTTTCGCTCTGGCGAAACTACAACTTCATCGATAAGTTCGCCGACAATACTATCCAACGAAAGTTGGGCGAAACTGGCAGCGAAACTGCTGGCGAATCTAGCAGTGAAACTGCCAGTGAGTTTAGCAGCGAAACTGTTGATAAGTCCAGCGAAACTGCTGGCGAACTTAGCAGCGAATTTAGACAGAAAGTGACTCTTTGAGTGTTAACCTATCTGCAAGCGGTGTAGTGTGACACTCTTCTTTGAAGCTTGATTGATAAGCTACTTAGCAAGCACAGGTGAGTTCTAGGACCCCTCATTTACTTGTTTAAAATGTTTTGGGGCTGGAACACATATAAACCTGTTTGTTGAAATGTGTATGTTTGACCCATTTGGGTATAATAACGTGTAGTAAGTTTAAGGTATGATGGTGGACTTGGGTATGTTGTATGAGGTCCTAGTACGAGTCCCCAAAGTATAGGAGGGACAATTAGGGCTGTTGCACTCGAGTAGATGCATAGTCGAGTCCCGGCTTTCGGGAAAAATGTGGGAGTAGGTCCTTACATGGAAGTTTCTGTAAGTGTCTGTAGATGTCTGTTGATGTAGGCTATGTATGTATGATGCTATGTATGATGATGTATGACTGATATATGCATGTTCCTTATGATTATGTATGTTTATCTTTCCGAAAACTTTACGTATTATGACAACGAATGAACGAAGTATTATGTAACGTAAAGTGAAAGATAAAAGAAGAGGAACATGAAAATGAATGCATGTATTAATGAATGAATGAATGAGTAATATGATGATGAATACATGCATTAACGAACGAACGAAAGAAGTCTTGCAACCATTGAATAAGTCGATTGGTCTTTCTTGGTGATTGACCATGGTCATGGTACCTCTACCGCTTACCTACTAGTACTGTGGCATACGCTTAGATTCACGGCCCAGTAGCTGAGACTACTGCGGCATACGCTCTATTGATTCACTGCCCAGTAGCTAAGACTGATTGGGGTATAGCATATGGTATTGGTACAACAGAATTCAATGTGCAAGTAAGGATGAAACGGGATACTTGTCATTCGACCACAGTAATCATAGCCGAGTGCTATGAAGTGACTAAAGCCTGACGGGATCCATATGAGAAGTTAAAGATAATGATGTATAACGGATGATGAAGATAATAAAGAATATTACCTATGTGTACGTACGACGTATGGTCATGTGAAAGAAAGGAATGGTTTATGATGTAAATAAAGTATGTTTATTACAAAACTAGAACTCACTCAGCAACGCTGACTTTTATGTGTTTCCAGTTGGCAGGTAGTGTTGCTGGGTTGAAGAAGTACATCAGGTCATGCAGACGATTTTACCGTCTGTAGTGACCGAAGTAATAAAGGCGGTACGCGAAGATGAAAGGCAAGGGAGGAACCGGTCCTCGGGGAGACCGCATCGACAAGAGCCGGAAACGGTTCTATCTGATAATGAAGAGGAAGAGGAGGAGGAGCCGGTACGGGAGACAACACGGGGTTGTAATTACGGGGCATTCATGATGTGCAAGCCCCCTACTTTTGACGGTTCGGGCACTGCTGCAGATGCTCACCAATGGGTGAGAGAAATGGAGGTTGTCCTCGATATTAGTGATTGCCAGGAGGACAAGAAGGTGAAGTTTGCTACCCATTCTTTTACGGGTTCGGCCTTATGCTGGTGGGACAACATAGTCCAGGCCGAGGGTAGCAGGGCCATCGGAAGAATGAAGTGGTCCGAGCTAAAAAGGATGGTGATCGAGGAGTTCAGTCCTCGTCGGGAATGGACAAAGTTGAGAGAGAGTTCCTGCAGTTGGAGGCGGGGATGATGACCCACCAACAGTACACCACCAAATTCAATGAGATGGCGAGAATGGTGCCGGATCAGGTGACGCCGGTGTCTCGAAAGATCAACCGGTATATCCAGGGGTTGTCGGCCGACATCCGCAGGCATTTGATTACTGCTCGGCCTAGCACCTTTAGGTCGGCAGTGGATTTGGCTGGGAGATTATATGATGAACGGGCTGTGGTGGTGAAGACTGAGATTAGTAAGAAGGGAGGTGGTGAGAGAAACTGGCAGGGGAAGAGGTTTGGTCGAGGTGATACCTCGACGAGTAACAAGAAGGCAAGGGTGGATGACCGCCGCGTGGTCATGTCAGGAGCAGGGTTGAGGAAGTGTGGCCAGTGTGGAAGGGAGCACTCGGGGGAGTGCAAGTGGGGATCAAATATCTGTTTCAGAAGCGGGAAAGCAGGGCATATGTCAAAGGATTGTCGGGCAGGCAAATGTTTTAACTGTGGGGAAAGTGGTCATATGAGCAGGGACTGCAAGAAGCCGAGGGCTGAGGGCTCAGGAGTGAAGAAGACGAGAGGAGAAGAACCGAGGGCAAAGGCCAGGGCATTCACGATGACGCAAGAAGAGGCTAGGACGGACCCTGACGTTGTGTCCGGTACGTTCCTGATAAACCAAACTTTATCCTCTGTATTATTTGATTCGGGTGCCAGTAGGAGTTTAATTTCTACTACTTTCTGTGCTAAACTGCCTGTTAGAAGTAAATGCCTCGATGAGACCTTTGACGTAGAAACTGCTATTGGTAGGTCCACTAGGGTTATGGATGTGATAGAGGACTGTACCGTAGAATTAGAAGGTCATAGGTTTGCTGCCAAGTTACATGTGATGCCCCTAGGAGGATTTGATGTAGTATTAGGGATGGATTGGTTAGCAACCTACGAAGCGAATATTGTGTGCCGAAAGAAGATGATTAGACTGACGGCGGCTGACGGGAGTCCGGTGACAATATACGGCGATCGGGTTACGACGATTCCGAAAGTGATCTCGATGGCGGTGGCGGGAAAGTGTATGAGGCGCGGATGTAGTGCCTACTTATGTTATGTAAAGAATGTGGAGGAGTCAACACCACAACTATTCGATGTACAGGTAGTGTGTGAATTTCCAGACGTATTCCCGGAAGACTTATCGGGATTGCCCCCTGACCGAGAGATCGAGTTCCAGATCGACCTGATACCGGGTGCTCAACCTGTCACCAAAGCACCGTATCGCTTGGCTCCGACGGAAATGAAAGAGTTGATGGAGCAGTTGCAAGAACTGCTAGATAAGGGGTTCATTAGGCCGAGTATCTCACCTTGGGGTGCTCCGGTTCTGTTCGTAAAGAAGAAAGATGGTAGTATGAGGATGTGCATCGACTACCGCAAGCTGAATAAGTTGACGGTGAAGAACAGATACCCCTTGCCGAGAATCGATGATCTGTTCGATCAGCTTCAAGGCGCCAGTTGGTTTTCGCGAATAGATCTTCGATCGGGCTATCATCAGCTAAAAGTAAAGGAACAGGATATCCCTAAAACAGCTTTTCATACGCGCTACGGTCACTACGAATTCCTCGTTATGTCTTTTGGTTTGACCAACGCGCCGGCTGCTTTTATGGATTTGATGAATCGAGTGTGTCGGCCAATGTTGGATAAATCAGTAATTGTGTTTATCGATGATATACTGATTTATTCCAGTAGCAAAGAAGAGCATGCCGGCCATATTCGGGAGGTGTTGGAGACCTTGAGGAGGAGAAACTGTACGCTAAGTTCTCCAAGTGTGCATTTTGGTTACGCGAGGTGCAATTTCTGGGTCACGTGGTAAATGCAAAGGGAATAATGGTGGACCCAGCAAAGGTTGAGGCTGTGATGCAATGGAAGTCACCAAAGACGCCATCCGAGATTCGCAGCTTCTTGGGATTGGCAGGCTACTATAGAAGATTTATTCAAGACTTTTCCAAGATAGCCTCGCCTTTGACAAAATTGACTCGCAAGGACGTAAAGTTCGTGTGGGGTCGAGAACAGGAGGATTCCTTTGAGGAGTTGAAGACAAGACTGACACGAGCTCCTGTCTTGACATTGCCCGAGGGAAATGAAGACTTGGTGGTCTATTCGGATGCATCTTATTCTGGGCTAGGTTGCGTATTAATGCAACGCGGAAGAGTAATAGCCTACGCGTCTCGACAACTGAAGACCCACGAAGTCAACTATCCCACGCACGATCTAGAACTAGCTGCGGTGGTTTTCGCGTTGAAGATTTAGCGGCACTATCTATACGGGACGAAGTGCACCATCTTCACGGACCATAAAAGCTTGAAGTACTTCTTCGAACAGAAAGATCTAAACATGAGGCAAAGGCGATGGTTAGAGCTGATAAAAGACTATGATTGTGAGATCCACTACCATCCGGGCAAAGCCAACATGGTGGCGGATGCCCTTAGCCGAAAGGAAAGGCCCGAGCCGATTCGGGTGAAGGCTTATCAGCTAATTATGACCTCTGATGTGATGACACAGGTTAAGGAGTTCCAAGACGAGGCCTTGAAAGAAGATCGTCTTAACTCCGAAAGGATGAGAGGTCTAGTTACAGAACTGGGTGAGAACACTCTTGGTGTTAAGACCCGATTTGGGCGAATGTGGATTCCTTGGTACGGGGATCTACGTGAAAAGATCATGGATTAGGCCCATAGGACTCGATACTCCATTCACCCCGGAGCTACCAAGATGTACCAAGATATGAAGAAGGATTATTGGTGGCCGGGTATGAAGCGTGATGTGGTGGAGTACGTGAGTAAGTGCCTGACTTGTTTACAAGTAAAGGCAGAGCACCAGAAACCTTACGGGAAGATCCAACCGTTGGATATACCCGAGTGGAAGTGGGAGCACATCACCATGGATTTCATCACGAAGCTACCACGTATCCCGAGAGGGTATGATGCTATATGGGTGATAGTTGATCGTTTGACGAAAAGCACCCACTTCCTACCGATCCGCGATACGTATTCATCCGAAAGATTGGCGGATCTGTTCATCAAAGAAATCATAGCTCGTCATGGCGTGCCGGTGTCCATCGTGTCGGATCGTGACACCCGTTTTACATCGAAATTCTGGAAGAGATTTCATGATGCGATGGGGACGAGACTACATATCAGCACAGCTTACCACCCTCAGACGGACAGTCAGTCTGAGAGAACGATCCAGACACTCGAAGACATGCTTCGGGCGTGTGTGATTGATTTTGGAGGAAGTTGGGACGACCACCTGCCATTAGCTGAATTCTCATACAATAACAGCTATCATGCCAGTATTGGCATGCCACCTTATGAGATGCTATAGGAATTAGGAAGCGTCAAAGTGATCGAGGCTACGACTGAAAAGCTTGAAAGGATCAAAGCCTATATGAAGGCAGGCAAAGACAGACAAAAGTCGTATGCCGACAAACGACGCAGGCCGATCGAATTCCAGGTGGGTGACGGGTTATGTTGAAGGTCTCACCTTGGAAAGGAATTATTCGGTTCTGAAAGCGGGGCAAACTGAGCCCGCGGTATATAGGCCCTTTCCGAATCGTTGCCCGTGTGGGAGAGGTGGCCTATAGGTTGGATTTGCCAAATAAGTTGAGTGGAATTCACCCGACCTTCCACGTATCTCATCTGAGAAAATGTTTAGCCGATGAAGATATGATTGTTCCACTAGAGGATATCGAAGTAGATGAACGGCTTAATTATGTGGAGCAACCAGTGGCAATCACTGACAGAAAAGAGAAGCGGCTGCGAAATAAAGTGGTTACTATTGTGCGTGTACAGTGGAGGCACCGGAAGGGATCCGAATCAACGTGGGAGACGGAAGATGAAATGAGGCAGCATTACCCACGATTGTTCGAGGAATAACAGGTTTCGGGGACGAAATCTAAATAAGGGAGGCGAACTTGTAACACCCGGGAAAATTTTCTAAACAAGTCAAATAATAATAATGGGCTTAGATAAGACCATTTAATAAAATGGGATGGTTGTGGGTGTTAGACCGAGTTAACCTTTCGGGTCACGAGTTTAACGAGTTTAAAGTTCCGGGAACGCCTGATACATATATACAGACGGATCAGCTGAGCAATTCTCATTTGCAGCAAACACTCAACTTCTAGAGAGAGAAAGTGTAGAGAGAGAAAGTGTCGGATCGAGGCTCGGTTGGTCAAGGATCGAAGGCTGGTGTTCGTGGGCTCCCAAACAACAAGAATCAAGGTAAGAAACGTAGTCTAATTGCTCCTTTTTGTGAGAAACCCGGATTTAAGTTTTTGGGGTTTTAAAAGTGGCAAGAATCGCCCAAAAACGCACGTTTTTAGGTAAGAAAACATGTAAAAAACTTAGATATAGCTTCCTGGATGATAACCCAAGGGTTTGGGTGTAAAAGATTGAAGTTTTGGGTTAAAATGGGCTGATTCGTAATTTTCAGCTCGTTCTGCGAATTTAAGCACTCATCCAGCGAAACTATAAGTTCGTCCAGCGAAACTAACAGAAGTTCCAGCGAGACTATAGTTTCGCTCTGGCGAAACTACAACTTCATCGATAAGTTCGCCGACAATACTATCCAACGAAAGTTGGGCGAAACTGGCAGCGAAACTGCTGGCGAATCTAGCAGTGAAACTGCCAGTGAGTTTAGCAGCGAAACTGCTGATAAGTCCAGCGAAACTGTTGGCGAACTTAGCAGCGAATTTAGACAGAAATTGACTCTTTTGAGTGTTAACCTATCTGCAAGCGGTGTAGTGTGACACTCTTCTTTGAAGCTTGATTGATAAGCTACTTAGCAAGCATAGGTGAGTTCTAGGACCCCTCATTTACTTGTTTAAAACGTTTTTGGGGCTGGAACACATATAAACCTGTTTGTTGAAATGTGTATGTTTGACCCATTTAGGTATAATAACGTGTAATAAGTTTAAGGTATGATGGTGGACTTGGGTATGTTGTATGAGGTCCTAGTACGAGTCCCCAAAGTATAGGAGGGACAATTAGGGCTGTTGCACTCGAGTAGATGCATAGTCGAGTCCCGGCTTTCGGGAAAAACGTGGGAGTAGGTCCTTACATGGAAGTTTCTGTAAGTGTCTGTAGATGTCTGTTGATGTAGGCTATGTATGTATGATGCTATGTATAATGATGTATGACTGATATATGCATGTTCCTTATGATTATGTATGTTTATCTTTCCGAAAACTTTACGTATTATGACAACGAATGAACGAAGTATTATGTAACGTAAAGTGAAAGATAAAAGAAGAGGAACATGAAAATGAATGCATGTATTAATGAATGAATGAATGAGTAATATCATGATGAATACATGCATTAACGAACGAACGAAAGAAGTCTTGCAACTATTGAATAAGTCGATTGGTCTTTCTTGGTGATTGACCATGGTCATGGTACCTCTACCGCTTACCTACTAGTACTGTGGCATACTCTTAGATTCACGGCCCAGTAGCTGAGACTACTGCGGCATACGCTCTATTGATTCACTGCCCAGTAGCTAAGACTGATCGGGTATAGCATATGGTATTGGTACAACAGTAATCAATGTGCAAGTAAGGATGAAACGGGATCCTTGTCATTCGACCACAGTAATCATAGCCGAGTGCTATGAAGTGAGTAAAGCCTGACGGGATCCATATAAGAAGTTAAAGATAATGATGTATAACGGATGATGAAGATAATAAAGAATATTACCTATGTGTACGTACGACGTATGGTCATGTGAAAGAAAGGAATGGTTTATGACGTAAATAAAGTATGTTTATTACAAACTAGAACTCACTTAGCAACGCTGACTTTTATGTGTTTCCAGTTGGCAGGTAGTGTTGCTGGGTTGAAGAAGTACATCAGGTCATGCAGACGATTTTACCGTCTGTAGTGACCGAAGTAATAAAGGCGGTACGCGAAGATGAAAGGCAAGGGAGGAACCGGTCCTCGGGGAGACCGCATCGACAAGAGCCGGAAACGGTTCTATCTGATAATGAAGAGGAAGAGGAGGAGGAGCCGGTACGGGAGACAACACGGGGTTGTAATTACGGGGCATTCATGATGTGCAAGCCCCCTACTTTTGACGGTTCGGGCACTGCTGCAGACGCTCACCAATGGGTGAGAGAAATGGAGGTTGTCCTCGATATTAGTGATTGCCAGGAGGACAAGAAGGTGAAGTTTGCTACCCATTCTTTTACGGGTTCGGCCTTATGCTGGTGGGACAACATAGTCCAGGCCGAGGGTAGCAGGGCCATCGGAAGAATGAAGTGGTCCGAGCTAAAAAGGATGGTGATCGAGGAGTTCAGTCCTCGTCGGGAATGGACAAAGTTGAGAGAGAGTTCCTGCAGTTGGAGGCGGGGATGATGACCCACCAACAGTACACCACCAAATTCAATGAGATGGCGAGAATGGTGCCGGATCAGGTGACACCGGTGTCTCGAAAGATCAACCGGTATATCCAGGGGCTGTCGGCCGACATCCGCAGGCATTTGATTACTGCTCGGCCTAGCACCTTTAGGTCGGCAGTGGATTTGGCTGGGAGATTATATGATGAACGGGCTGTGGTGGTGAAGGCTGAGATTAGTAAGAAGGGAGGTGGTGAGAGAAACTGGCAGGGGAAGAGGTTTGGTCGAGGTGATACCTCGACGAGTAACAAGAAGGCAAGGGTGGATGACCGCCGCGTGGTCATGTCAGGAGCAGGGTTGAGGAAGTGTGGCCAGTGTGGAAGGGAGCACTCGGGGGAGTGCAAGTGGGGATCAAATATCTGTTTCAGAAGCGGGAAAGCAGGGCATATGTCAAAGGATTGTCGGGCAGGTAAATGTTTTAACTGTGGGGAAAGTGGTCATATGAGCAGGGACTGCAAGAAGCCGAGGGCTGAGGGCTCAGGAGTGAAGAAGACGGGAGGAGAAGAACCGAGGGCAAAGGCCAGGGCATTCACGATGACGCAAGAAGAGGCTAGGACGGACCCTGACGTTGTGTCCGGTACGTTCCTGATAAACCAAACTTTAGCCTCTGTATTATTTGATTCGGGTGCCGGTAGGAGTTTAATTTCTACTACTTTCTGTGCTAAACTGCCTGTTAGAAGTAAATGCCTCGATGAGACCTTTGACGTAGAAACTGCTATTGGTAGGTCCACTAGGGTTATGGATGTGATAGAGGACTGTACCGTAGAATTAGAAGGTCATAGGTTTGCTGCCAAGTTACATGTGATGCCCCTAGGAGGATTTGATGTAGTATTAGGGATGGATTGGTTAGCAACCTACGAAGCGAATATTGTGTGCCGAAAGAAGATGATTAGACTGACGGCGGCTGACGGGAGTCCGGTGACAATATACGGCGATCGGGTTACGACGATTCCGAAAGTGATCTCGATGGCGGTGGCGGGAAAGTGTATGAGGCGCGGATGTAGTGCCTACTTATGTTATGTAAAGAATGTGGAGGAGTCAACACCACAACTATCCGATGTACCGGTAGTGTGTGAATTTCCAGACGTATTCCCGGAAGACTTATCGGGATTCCCCCTGACCGAGAGATCGAGTTCCAGATCGACCTGATACAGGGTGCTCAACCTGTCACCAAAGCACCGTATCGCTTGGCTCCGATGGAAATGAAAGAGTTGATGGAGCAGTTGCAAGAACTGCTAGATAAGGGGTTCATTAGGCCGAGTATCTCACCTTGGGGTGCTCCGGTTCTGTTCGTAAAGAAGAAAGATGGTAGTATGAGGATGTGCATCGACTACCGCAAGCTGAATAAGTTGACGGTGAAGAACAGATACCCCTTGCCGAGAATCGATGATCTGTTCGATCAGCTTCAAGGCGCCAGTTGGTTTTCGCGAATAGATCTTCGATCGGGCTATCATAAGCTAAAAGTAAAGGAACAGGATATCCCTAAAACAGCTTTTCATACGCGCTACGGTCACTACGAATTCCTCGTTATGTCTTTTGGTTTGACCAACGCGTCGGCTGCTTTTATGGATTTGATGAATCGAGTGTGTCGGCCAATGTTGGATAAATCAGTAATTGTGTTTATCGATGATATACTGATTTATTCCAGTAGCAAAGAAGAGCATGCCGGCCATATTCGGGAGGTGTTGGAGACCTTGAGGAGGAGAAACTGTACGCTAAGTTCTCCAAGTGTGCATTTTGGTTACGCGAGGTGCAATTTCTGGGTCACGTGGTAAATGCAAAGGGAATAATGGTGGACCCAGCAAAGGTTGAGGCTGTGATGCAATGGAAGTCACCAAAGACGCCATCCGAGATTCGCAGCTTCTTGGGATTGGCAGGCTACTATAGAAGATTTATTCAAGACTTTTCCAAGATAGCCTCGCCTTTGACAAAATTGACTCGCAAGGACGTAAAGTTCGTGTGGGGTCGAGAACAGGAGGATGCCTTTGAGGAGTTGAAGACAAGACTGACACGAGCTCCTGTCTTGACATTGCCCGAGGGAAATGAAGACTTAGTGGTCTATTCGGATGCATCTTATTCTGTGCTAGGTTGCGTATTAATGCAACGCGGAAGAGTAATAGCCTACGCGTCTCGACAACTGAAGACCCACGAAGTCAACTATCCCACGCACGATCTAGAACTAGCTGCGGTGGTTTTCGCGTTGAAGATTTAGCGGCACTATCTATACGGGACGAAGTGCACCATCTTCACGGACCACAAAAGCTTGAAGTACTTCTTCGAACAGAAAGATCTAAACATGAGGCAAAGGCGATGGTTAGAGCTGATAAAAGACTATGATTGTGAGATCCACTACCATCCGGGCAAAGCCAACATGGTGGCGGATGCCCTTAGCCGAAAGGAAAGGCCCGAGCCGATTCGGGTGAAGGCTTATCAGCTAATTATGACCTCTGATGTGATGACACAGGTTAAGGAGTTCCAAGACGAGGCCTTGAAAGGAGATCGTCTTAACTCCGAAAGGATGAGAGGTCTAGTTACAGAACTGGGTGAGAACACTCTTGGTGTTAAGACCCGATTTGGGCGAATGTGGATTCCTTGGTACGGGGATCTACGTGAAAAGATCATGGATGAGGCCCATAGGACTCGATACTCCATTCACCCCGGAGCTACCAAGATGTACCAAGACATGAAGAAGGATTATTGGTGGCCGGGTATGAAGCGTGATGTGGTGGAGTACGTGAGTAAGTGCCTGACTTGTTTACAAGTAAAGGCAGAGCACCAGAAACCTTACGGGAAGATCCAACCGTTGGATATACCCGAGTGGAAGTGGGAGCACATCACCATGGATTTCATCACGAAGCTACCACGTATCCCGAGAGGGTATGATGCTATATGGGTGATAGTTGATCGTTTGACGAAAAGCGCCCACTTCCTACCGATCCGCGATACGTATTCATCCGAAAGATTGGCGGATCTGTTCATCAAAGAAATCATAGCTCGTCATGGCGTGCCGGTGTCCATCGTGTCGGATCGTGACACCCGTTTTACATCGAAATTCTGGAAGAGATTTCATGATGCGATGGGGACGAGACTACATATCAGCACAGCTTACCACCCTCAGACGGACAGTCAGTCTGAGAGAACGATCCAGACACTCGAAGACATGCTTCGGGCGTGTGTGATTGATTTTGGAGGAAGTTGGGACGACCACCTGCCATTAGCTGAATTCTCATACAATAACAGCTATCATGCCAGTATTGGCATGCCACCTTATGAGATGCTATAGGAATTAGGAAGCGTCAAAGTGATCGAGGCTACGACTGAAAAGCTTGAAAGGATCAAAGCCTATATGAAGGCAGCCAAAGACAGACAAAAGTCGTATGCCGACAAACGACGCAGGCCGATCGAATTCCAGGTGGGTGACCGGGTTATGTTGAAGGTCTCACCTTGGAAAGGAATTATTCGGTTCTGAAAGCGGGGCAAACTGAGCCCGCGGTATATAGGCCCTTTCCGAATCGTTGCCCGAGTGGGAGAGGTGGCCTATAGGTTGGATTTGCCAAATAAGTTGAGTGGAATTCACCCGACCTTCCACGTATCTCATCTGAGAAAATGTTTAGCCGATGAAGATATGATTGTTCCACTAGAGGATATCGAAGTAGATGAACGGCTCAATTATGTGGAGCAACCAGTGGTAATCATTGACAGAAAAGAGAAGCGGCTGCGAAATAAAGTGGTTACTATTGTGCGTGTACAGTGGAGGCACCGGAAGGGATCCGAATCAACGTGGGAGACGGAAGATGAAATGAGGCAGCATTACCCACGCTTGTTCGAGGAATAACAGGTTTCGGGGACGAAACCTAAATAAGGGAGGTGAACTTGTAACACCCGGGAAAATTTTCTAAACAAGTCAAATAATAATAATGGGCTTAGATAAGACCATTTAATAAAATGGGATGGTTGTGGGTGTTAGACCGAGTTAACCTTTCGGGTCACGAGTTTAACGAGTTTAAAGTTCCGGGAACGCCTGATACATATATATAGACGGATCAGCTGAGCAATTCTCATTTGCACCCAACACTCAACTTCTAGAGAGAGAAAGTGTAGAGAGAGAAAGTGTCAGATCGAGGCTCGGTTGGTCAAGGATCGAAGGCTGGTGTTCGTGGGCTCCCAAACAACAAGAATCAAGGTAAGAAACGTAGTCTAATTGCTCCTTTTTGTGAGAAACCCGGATTTAAGTTTTTGGGGTTTTAAAAGTGGCAAGAATCGCCTAAAAACGCACGTTTTTAGGTAAGAAAACATGTAAAAAACTTAGATATAGCTTCCTGGATGATAACCCAAGGGTTTGGGTGTAAAAGATTGAAGTTTTGGGTTAAAATGGGCTGATTCGTAATTTTCAGCTCGTTCTGCGAATTTAAGCACTCATCCAGCGAAACTATAAGTTCGTCCAGCGAAACTAACAGAAGTTCCAGCGAGACTATAGTTTCGCTCTGGCGAAACTACAACTTCATCGATAAGTTCGCCGACAATACTATCCAACGAAAGTTGGGCGAAACTGGCAGCGAAACTGCTGGCGAATCTAGCAGTGAAACTGCCAGTGAGTTTAGCAGCGAAACTGCTGATAAGTCCAGCGAAACTGCTGGCGAACTTAGCAGCGAATTTAGACAGAAATTGACTCTTTTGAGTGTTAACCTATCTGCAATCGGTGTAGTGTGACACTCTTCTTTGAAGCTTGATTGATAAGCTACTTAGCAAGCACAGGTGAGTTCTAGGACCCCTCATTTACTTGTTTAAAACATTTTTGGGGCTGGAACACATATAAACCTGTTTGTTGAAATGTGTATGTTTGACCCATTTGGGTATAATAATGTGTAGTAAGTTAAGGTATGATGGTGGACTTGGGTATGTTGTATGAGGTCCTAGTACGAGTCCCCAAAGTATAGGAGGGACAATTCGGGCTGTTGCACTCGAGTAGATGCATAGTCGAGTCCCGGCTTTCGGGAAAAACGTGGGAGTAGGTCCTTACATGGAAGTTTCTGTAAGTGCCTGTAGATGTCTGTTGATGTAGGCTATGTATGTATGATGCTATGTATGATGATGTATGACTGATATATGCATGTTCCTTATGATTATGTATGTTTATCTTTCTGAAAACTTTACGTATTATGACAACGAATGAACGAAGTATTATGTAACGTAAAGTGAAAGATAAAAGAAGAGGAACATGAAAATGAATGCATGTATTAATGAATGAATGAATGAGTAATATGATGATGAATACATGCATTAACGAACGAACGAAAGAAGTCTTGCAACCATTGAATAAGTCGATTGGTCTTTCTTGGTGATTGACCATGGTCATGGTACCTCTACCGCTTACCTACTAGTACTGTGGCATACGCTTAGATTCACGGCCCAGTAGCTGAGACTACTGCGGCATTCGCTCTATTGATTCACTGCCCAGTAGCTAAGACTGATCGGGGTATAGCATATGGTATTGGTACAACAGAATTCAATGTGCAAGTAAGGATGAAACGGGATCCTTGTCATTCGACCACAGTAATCATAGCCGAGTGCTATGAAGTGAGTAAAGCCTGACGGGATCCATATGAGAAGTTAAAGATAATGATGTATAACGGATGATGAAGATAATAAAGAGTATTACCTATGTGTACGTACGACGTATGGTCATGTGAAAGAAAGGAATGGTTTATGATGTAAATAAAGTATGTTTATTACAAAACTAGAACTCACTCAGCAACGCTGACTTTTATGTGTTTCCAGTTGGCAGGTAGTGTTGCTGGGGATGGCACGAGGCGGCTACTCAGCTCTTTTGGGATGGCATTCTCCTTTTGATAATGCTACCACGCAATGTGTTGTGGGCACATAAAGCACGCAACACATTATGTTGCATGCAAGTGTAAGATTCCTTAGGGTTCCGATGTACGGAATTACTTAAGGAATCTTCTTTATGATGAAAAATTTTATGTTTTTATACTAGAGGTCACTGTATATGACCCTTTTGTAAATAGAAAAGATGAAGTCTTTTGTATAATGCTTTTGTGATGTAATGCAACATTAAATGTTTTGTAATTGACGTACGTTGTATTAAATGGAAAAAGTATTTATAGTAAAAGAAAAGTTTAACTTAGAAATTCTGCTGCAATGTATGTTTAAGATGCTTATAAATATATATATATCAAATGTATGTTTTATGCGCGATGAATGACCAACTGTGGGGTGCCCGGGAGCGGGGCCTTACACGACGTTAAATAATTCAGTTAACTTTTTATAAAATGACGAAATTACCCCCGAAAATCCCCAAATCATCATCTTCTTCAACCCCTCTTCACCTCTTCAACCACATCTCCAAACAATCACCACCTCACTCCTCCTTCTCACCGGCGACACCGTCACCGTCGACCCACATCCTCCGCCGCGGCGGCCGCCAGTCGGCGTAAACCGCCGGAGCCACACCACCACCCATCTCCTTGTACAAGCCATTAAAAGGGGCGATGGAGGGGTTAATTTATACAAAAAGCTCTGTGAATGGAAGGAGAAGAAACAAAAACCAATCTGGTTTGGAAGACAAATTAATGAAGAAGACTTGTGAACGCAGGATTAAAATGGAAGGAAAAGGAAGATTCGAGGCATGTGTGTATGGCGGTGAGAGGACGCGGTTGGATACTTGGGATTCGAGGCTTACTCCGCCACCACTACCGTCTTCGCCGGTCAACGCCGTCTTAGCCGGTCAACGCCGTCTTCGTCGCCGGCTTCCTCCGGCCACCAAACACCACCGACCGTTTCATCTTCTCCATATACTACACCAACATCACCCAAACTACCATAATCTGATCGGTCAACGCCGATTCTCCGGTCAATCGATCATCCTCCCTCTCAATCACCGCCTCCAGCGAGCTCCGCCTCGCCGGAGCCAGCCTCCCCGGAGCTCCTACGTCCTCCGGTAACAGTTCTCAGATCCTCCGTCTCTCCAACGATGGAAACCTGTTGTACGGTAACTGGAGTAGCTTCCAACACCCTACGAACACAATCGTTCCGAATCAGAACATCACCGGAACGATTCTCTCTGTGAAAAACGGAACATTCAGATTCACCGAAAAACAACTGATCTTCAACGGAAGTTACGATTTGGATCCAGAAGTTTGTAATGAGGATTAAGGTGCGGTGGTGGTGCGGCGACAACGACGGTGCGGCGACGGTGGCTGTGCGGCAACCGCGATGGTGCAGGGATCGTGATGGTTGCGGTGGCAGTGGTGGTGGACATAAAAAGGGAGAAGAGAGAGAGACATAGAGAGAAGATGAAAAGGGTGGGGTGTAGATAGATGAAGGGTAGTTTAGTCTTTTAACAATAGAGATAACAGATTAATTTAACGGTGTTAGTGTTTTGGATTCAAATGGGAACAAAAATGAAACGTTAGAGGGTATATGAGGATTTTTAAACTGTAAGGATGCAAATGGTCAAAATCACCAAACCTCAAGGATGCAAATGGTAATTTACTCTTTTCTTAATAAACAAACACGAACAAGAACTCGTCCGTGTTCGTTCAGTTCGTTTACAGCTCTACAAGCAAGTTTATAACTTTTAGCTCTTTTAATAATTAAAAATGCATTTTAAAACTCATTTTCTAAAATATAGCAAAAGCTAATTTAGGTCAATCATAATAAGCTAAAACAATAACAAAAAAACAAATCCCGTATAAAAAATTAAAAAGAACCGAGTATCAATCAAATGTAATATGATGAGATGAATAGACGACGAGGACGAGAACGCGAACAATGACAACGCCGATGGTGTTGAATAAGCGTTGAATAGATGATGATGATGATTGTGATGAACAACAGGAGAAGAACAAGACGTTTTTACTATGACGGAGGATGGAGTCGAGGTCGAGGCGTCAAGCAACATCCTAAAACCTACTATTGAGTATTCATGATTCGAGCTATCTAAAGGTTGTTAGAGCATTCACATCCCATTCCTTATCTTTATCCATATAATTACACTAAAAATCACTACTTCTTCTCTCTCCTTTCAATTAAATAATATATTTTTATACCTTTTTCATTACCTTTTCTCTCTCCTTCACTCACAACCACTTTCAAAAATATTAAAAAATTTATAAGGATTGTACAGTGATTCTTCAAATATACCAATCCACAATAACATTTTCTCTCTCCTTCACTCACAACCACTCAAAATCATTCCATATAATATACCAACACACTCACAGAAATATAAGGCATGGGTTGTGAATGCTCTTAGCTCATGTCCTATATACACTAATTAAGAAGTGTTAAAGCAACCAGAATTCCCAAACAATGAATAATGTCACAACGTGACAAAAGCATTAAACTAAAATAATCATCATTAGGAAAAACCCCAAAATGCTTATACAAAATGGTCTTCTGGTGATTGACAGTTTGAGACACACTTTAAATCTTTGATAACTTGCAATCTGTCTTCTACAACAAATCTTCAAACTTCAAACTCAAAACCCACAGCAAATCATCTCTACAACACTCATAGATCTCTGAATCTTCATGGAAATCAACGAAGAAGATTGGGAGCTCATCAACGACGACGGTTTCGTCTACCGGCGTCTGAAGCGACAACGCCTCCAAACCACCGTCACCGCCGCCGCCCCACCGCCGGATCCCGCAGCTGAAGCGAAAGTACGAAGAGAAAGGAAGAAGAAGGTGCTGTTAAAGCTCAAAACAAGCTATCAGCAAGAGATCGATCATTGGGGACTTTTGTCGAACACCTTGAAGGCATTGCAAGATTGTGCACAAAATCAACCACCACAGGCAGTATCGCCGGTGTCGGGTCAGATGGTGGCTATTTTGCCGGAGAATATGACGGATTTTGCTCATCGGAATCTCGCCGATACCCTAATTGCACAGGTATGAGAACACCCTTTAATAGTTGCTGTATTTTGGTGATGGTGGTTATTGTCGAATTCAAAACTTTAAGTCTCCAATGGATTTTGTTGACGAATTTCGATCGATAATGTTCAATTTCTAGCAATGGGTTTCAAAATTTTCGTTATAATTCGGAGGTTTATTCATATTTTACATGTTTTCTTGGGGTTCTTGGGGCTCTGAGTTAGAAATTCAGTGTCTTTGTTTATGGGTTTGAACTTTGAAGGTGATTTGGGGAAATTTGATTACTTTGCAGGTTGAAGCTCAATTTTATTAGAAATTCAATGTGGAATTCAACGTTTTTCTACAAATAATATTCTAATTCTAGCAATCAATTTCAAAATTTTCATTATAATTCAGAAGTTTATTTCAATTTTACATGTTTTCTTGGGGTTTTTAGGGCTTTGAATTAGAAATTTAGTGTCTTTCTTTATGGGTTTGTAGTAATATGGGGGAAATTTGATTACTTTGTAGGTTGAAGCTCAGGAAGCCACTATTTCTGATATTTCAAGATTATGTGATGTTGCTGAAGCCTTATGTGATGCAGAAGAACAACGGTTGAGGCACCCGTTGTTCGATCTACCAATTTGGGAGCCATCCCCACGAAAACTAATCGCATCATTGTTAGAAGAATGAAGCTTTCAACCATGGGCTGTAGTCTAACTTGGAGGTAGAAGGAAGGTTTCAGAGTCATATTCTATGGAAGAAACCTTGATCACTGTAGAAAGTAAGTCTCTCTTAACCAAGAATCTGTTGTGTAATATATTTTTGTTCATTGGCCATAGATAGATTCATTAAATGTCACTATATATTTTAAAGAGCACGCAACACATTGTTAGATGTAAGGAACTAGGGTAGAACAACTGTGTTAATCTTGTTTAAGGGTTTGAATGTAACTTGAGATGATGTAAAAATTTGATTTAAAGATTCTTGTTCATGGGTGAAGTTTGCATGTTGTGATGGATCTTAAGCAGTAGATGTAAGAGAAAGTAGCAAATTAGACCAATGAATTTTGCTGTAGCAACTCTTTTCCCTGGTAAACAACTTCACGGACAAAACAAACAAACAAGCAAACACACCCAACAATAGCCCACTCGTAGAGTAGGGTCCGGGAAGGGTGAAATGGGGCGAACCTTACATCTATCTTAGGAGATTAAGACAAAGAAACTAGTTAATCTTAAAAGCGGGTCAAATTAACAAGTTTAAAAGTTGGCAATGGTTCTTGTTTCCAACACCAAAGAAGGTGATGATTAGATGCTTTATTCTACAAGTTCAAAAGTTGACACAAAAGAAAGGAAATGAGGTATGATAACAGGATTCAGGCCTGCTGATAATGTTTTGATAGGTCATACGGGTGAAACTAAAAATGTTAGCTAAAAAGGAAACGCGTGAAGCGATTAGAAGTCTTCCTAAAGTTTATTTTTTCTCCATAAAACCTTCTAAAATGTTCTATTCAAAACTTGGAGTCATATTTTACATTCTAATAATTATTCTGTAAAAAAAATTGTGGAATATTGTTTTTTCCCTTACAGTCCTTAGCAGCCTCTATGCTTGTAGTGATGGATCAAGTTTTGTATTAGATACATCATCTTGCATAAGAGGGCGGGCCTTGGCGCAGCGGTAAAAGTTGTTCCTAAGGGACCGAAGGTCTCAGGTTCGATCCGTGGAAACGGCCTCCCCACAAAATGTGGGGGAAAGACCGCGTACATCTTCCCTTAAATGGGACGGACCCTCTCTGGACCCTGCGAAAACGCGGGAGCTCTTTGCAGCACCAGGTACATCATCTTGCATAAAGGAGGATTCCTCCTTTGATGATGGTTGTTACCAAATTTTGACATCTCAAATTGATATTTACTTGGTATTGATATCGGTTCGGTTCAACTCCATAAAAATATATGTTGTACTTGATGATGTTTGTAACCTTGTAGCGAGCTTCTGAAATTTATTATTTATCTTTTGATGTATCTAACTCGCTCAACTAGCTATTTTATGTATATTTAGCTGGTTGGTTGGTTGGTTGATTTGACACCGTATTTACCCTAAAAGCATCTAACGTTTAACTAAAGAGTGTGCTCGATATTTGATTTAGCTCCCACTTACGTAGGGGCTGGATCGTTTCAGATCTGTTTTACGCAACATTATCCTACATTACCACCATCGCCATCGTTGACCTCCCTCTTCCTCCCCTTCCTATTCTAATTTTATAAGTAACCCTAAACGGTAAGAAGATACCGGGTCGTTTACTTATATTGTTTGGTTTAAAAGGAGATGCAAATATTATGTTACCTGGTTGCCTTTGTAAATAATAGTGAAGAGATATGTAAGATATGTTTTTCACTTTCTAATAATGTATATTGAGGGAGATATTTTATTATAGAGTAAGGGGTTGTTTGGCAATATCTGAATGATTAATTGCTGAACCAATAAGAGGTCTGAACCATTAAGTACTGAACCATTAAGTACTGAACCATTAAGAGGTCTGAACCATTAAGAGCTAGTACATCGCTTTACTATTAAAAGACAAATGTCTGATCAATTCAGATAAGAGGTCTTAACCATTTAACATTAAACCTCTTAACCATTCAGCATTAGTATAATGCTTAACCATTCAGAGGCAAATGTCTTAACCATTCAGACATTTGCTCGCGAAACAAACAGTCTGAACCATTAAGTGCTGAACCATTAAGACTTCTGAACCATTAAGAGGCTGATTAAGAGGCTGTTAAACAGCCCCTAATTTACAAATTATGTCCTTTATTAAAACACGACATTGCATGGTGTGTCATTTAGTTTTAATAATTACATCAGTGTACTTTTTTTAAAATATGAGCACATCTATTGTCCTTTATACTAGCTTTCGGTTAAATGTACAATTAATTCAGTTATGTACATGAGGTGTATTTTTGTCATTTTCTTTTCACATCTAATATATTAAACAAATAAAAAATTAATTATTTTATATGAAAAATAAAATTAAAAGATATCGGACCGTTGGGTAAGTCAGTGAACCCGCTTTCCTCTTACGTTCAGTACCATTAAATCTATCATCCCCTCTATTTGATAGTCCAATACCGATCATCTTCACCACCTACAACATCTCACACACAATTATAACCCCTTGAACTAGAACAAACAATGATAGTAAGATTGAAATCCATAATACATTTTTTACATTTTGTTGCTTTTTAAATTTCTGACTGGCTTATATTTTCTAAATTTCTTGCTTATGTTGTGTGATTAACGAACGACTCGTAGTTCTTTTTTTTTTTTGCTTTACAATTATATAAGCAATTCAAAGAATCACAAGTAATATTCAAATTTATGTTCCTTATTAATTTTTTATTATTTGTTGGTGTGAGTAGTTTATAAATTATTTACAGTGTTGTAAAAGGCGGGCTAGGTGGCCGATTAATCGGGGATTAATCGGTAGTCGGCCCCTAGCCTTGTCGATTATGGCTAATCGGAGCCATTAGGTGCTAGGCGGAGCAAGGCGGTATTAATCGGAGCAAATCGGTCCTAGGCGGTGGTAATCGGTGTAATCGGTGGTTCCGGTCAAAGTCGGTCAACATAAAATTTTGCTTATTTAGATCTGATCCAAAGAGTGAAAGCCATTTAACCTAACCTGTGGTTGCGTGTGCTCCACCGCTGCATCACCTAAACTCAGCTCCTCCCTTGCTCCGGCTAACCCCTTTGCTCCCGCGAGCCCTTTGCTCCGACGACCGCCCCTTGAACTTTGAAGTATTAGAACTACTATGTTTTAATTTTTATGTGTTGAAATATTTGATATTTAAACTTTAAAACACTTGATTGTTATTTTTATGTTTAGTTAATTATATTTGAAGTATATTAATCTTAACTATATATATAATTTATGAAAAATACATATAAAATCTCTAAACCGATTAATCCCGATTAATTTCTAGTCCCCACCTCATCGCCTGACGAGCACTTAGCAATTTTCACAACACAGATTATTTATATGTATTTTTTTGTTGTTTATTGTTGATTTCCCGACCTTTTAAATGATTTGTGAGTTAAACTTCTTACTTTAGTAAATGTTATTGGAGATTGTTGTCATTAAAAGCTTTGACAATTAGTCGAATGAACACACACCAAGCGTGATCGGTTTCACTGACTTACCTAACGGTCCGATGTCTTTTAATTTTCTTTTTTCATTTAAAATTCATACTTTTTATAATTTTTTAATATATTAGACGTGAAAAAATAATGATAAAAATACTCTTATGTGAGGGAACACATAATTGAGTTAACTGTACATTTAGATGATAGTTAGTGCAAAGAACAGTATGTGTTTAAATCTTTTAATAAAAGGACACTGTATGTAATTATTAAAACTAAAGGACATACCATGTAATTTCATATATTAATAAAGGACACAATTATGAAAAAAAATATATTATACAATTTGTAATTTACTCTTTATTTTAAGTATATAAATAATACAAAATAAAAGGAACTGACTTTTTATACTCCAACGATGATACAATTATGCCCTTTTCTCTCTACTAACCCAAGCACCCTCGAAATAATATTAATGAGTTCGAAGAAAAGACAAATTATTAAGAAAATTATGGATCCACATGTGATTACAAGAAGAACATGAACACTTCTCATGTAATCTTATCATAGCTTGGTTTTAAAAAGCGCGCCTAGACACAAGACGACTCTTGAGGCGAGGGTTGATACGTTTTGTAACACAAGACGCATGCTGTACAAGAAACGCAAGAAAAGCGCGATTTTTGTGGGGAAAATCCCTCTGAGACGCGCGCTTATCGTACAGGGGGTGTTTTTTTTCCTTCAAAATGCTATAACTGTTGCTAAAGAAGTTATACATACATGTAATTTATACATTAAAGGATATATAAACATTAGTTATAGCTATATTTTGGGTCGGGATGCTAAAAACCTATAGGATTATGTTAAAAAATTACACAAACACTTAGCGTTTCGTGTACAAAAAGCCTTTTCGCTTTTGCGCTTCGCGCTTCGGGTTTAGACCTTGTTGCCTTGGTCACTTCTCGCTTTTTCAAACCAAGATCTATAGAAATATTTCATTTTATCACATGAACCATGCATGCATAATTGCATCATGCATTAAATATTTCCAAACGGTTTTTTTCAGTCAAATTACATTGCTAAAAAATCAACTTTCTTTATGGAAAAACAAAAAATTACCACACGAGAGTGTGTTAGCTTAATCTACATGATTCTTTATATTATGTAAAATTATAAAGATATGCTTGACTCGTAGAATGTATTTCACTCATATTTTATCAATTATCATAATCCTTATAGTTTGCAAACTTTTAGATTTCATAAGTTTCTTTCTCTGTTTATTCTAGTTTTGTATCCTATTGTATAACACGTGTTTATTCTAGTTTTGTATCCTATTGTATAACACGTAAAAACCGTTTATGCAATCATAGGGAGTGTTTGGTTGGAAGGAATGGAATGGAATTGAGAAACTAGTATAATTTTCAAGTAAAATTATGTTTGAGTGGGTAATGAAATGTAAAACCCAAGGGAATGTTTCATCTCAAATTCCCTTGGATGTGGGATTCAAAATCCTTCCACCTAGAGAGGGAATTTGAATCCTACAACCAAGGGAATTTGAGGTGAAACATTCCCTTGGGTTTTATATTTCATTACTCACTCAAACATAATTTTACATAAAAATTATACTAGTTTCTCAATTCCATTCCATTCCATTCCATTCCTTCTAACCAAACGTTCCCTATAGTCTTAATATATTTTCTTCTTCTCACCTCTCTCATTGTTATGATTGAACACATCCTAACTCGCTTCTTTTTCTAAAAGTTGTAGTTTTTTGAATTTTTTTTCGGACCTTTTTGTGCATGACACCACGACCTTCAAATCTGTTATTTTTATTGTAGTCATTCTTATAAATGATAATGTGGTTTTAAAAATAAAAACCAAGTAGCATATGTGATGTAAAATTATGATTTTTTTAATCTAATGTCTAAATTCAAATCTTATAATCATTTTTAGTTTCTTAACTAATAACTATATCTCGATTTAAACCTTATTATCCACATCTTATTTTTCGAAGCTTGCCTTCAATATTTGGAGAATCACAGGGTCCAAACCAAAAACCTTGCAAAACCAAAAGACCAAAATTAAAACCTCAAAATTTTAAAAATTTAAAAACTTCAAAATTTTCCCAAATACCAACCCCACCCACCCCTTCTTGTCCTACGTGGGATAATGAGATAAGTAGATAACGGTTTCCCTTTAATCACCGCCCTTCGTTAAAATTCAAATATCACAAATTTATTCATTATTAACAATTAATTATTTACTAATCACTAGTGCATTCATTTAACAACTAAAAATTTATTGAGAGCAGTAAGATTTACTTATAATTCTCACGTAACATAACTCATAACGTAGCTACTGACGAGGTTTGAGAAGGATGGAATGTAAGTAAATATTACTCCTATCATAAAAGATAGAGAAGCTGCTTCCAAAGAAACCCTCGTTCCCGTTGTACCCATTCAAACTCAACACAATACTGAACCTTGCAACCTATATACCTATAATCTGCACGTAATGCTTTAAATCTAATACATAAAATATTTCATGACAATTATACTTTCTCTCTTCCACTTCTATGATTAATTTTCATGCCTAATACTACAAGTGATCACACGATTTTTAATATATCATTAGTTTAGTGTCCACTAATTAGTAATCACTTCCCATTAATAATCATTTAATCAACACCAAAAAGAAGATAATCTGAGGGTATGTTTTGTATTTTATTTATTTCAATGGCCATTTATTTTAGGGAACACAGAGAGGCAGACACAGTGCATATATATATAGCAACATAATAATATCTTTCCATATATCACAAGAGCCATAGGCCTAATAATCTGCAACTTCGATCACATTAAGGAACAATCATCCCTAAAAATTTGGTCAGATTTTGGGCCAATTTCACAATCACAAACAGGGGTTTCACCAAATTGAACCATCATCTTCAAAGCTTTCATCTTTATAATCCTATGATTAAGCCCTCATGAAGGTTAATGATTATTCAACTTCCAAAAGAAACGATGAAATCTGCTGTAAGGTATGTTCTTGTATGTTATTTCGTTTGATTTTCGTTTGATTTTGTGGGTTTTTGTTAATTGATGTGATTCTGTTCATCTCTGTTCTTCAAGAATCAAGATTGTTGCTTTATACATCAAACCATCAATGGGTTTATGAAAGATTGTTGTTTTATAGATCAATTCAACAATGGGTTTATGAACAATTGTTGTTTTTATGATTTACAGGTGTCAAACAGAGTTTCAAGAATCCGATGGGTGATCAAAGGCGTTGATTTGAAGACATTCATCGTGTTATTCGTCATACTTCCGGCGATATTCGCCGGAATATTCGTTCACGGCCAGAAAGTCACCTACTTTCTCCGGCCATTATGGCAATCACCACCGAAACCCTTCATTCATCTTCCTCACTACTACCATTCAAACGTATCAATGGCGTCTTTATGCAGTCTCCATGGATGGAGCCTTCGCGATTACCCGCGAAGAGTATTCGATGCAGTGTTGTTCAGTAACGAAATCGACATGCTTACGATCAGATGGAAGGAGTTGTACCCCTACATCACTCAGTTTGTGCTTCTTGAATCGAATTCGACGTTCACTGGCATACCAAAGAGGCTAAACTTCGCGATGAATCGAGAGAAGTTTGAGTTCATTGCAGCTAGGCTGACTTATGGGACGATTGGCGGGCGGTTTAGGAAAGGGGAGAACCCGTTTGTCGAAGAGGCGTATCAGCGTGTGGGGCTTGATCATCTGTTACGAATAGCGGGGATTGAGGATGATGATCTTTTGATCATGTCGGATGTTGATGAGATCCCGAGTGGGCATACGATCGATCTGTTGAGATGGTGTGACGGTCCACCGAGGGTTGTGCATTTGAATCTGAACAATTATTTGTATTCGTTTGAGTTTAATCTGGATCACAAGAGTTGGAGGGCTTCGGTTCATCAGTATCAGAAGGGGATAACGCGATATGTGCATTATCGACAGAGTGATTATCTGTTGGCGGATTCGGGTTGGCATTGCAGTTTTTGCTTCAGGAAGATTAATGATTTTGTGTTCAAGATGAAGGCTTATAGCCATACTGATAGAGTTAGATTTTCTCACTATCTGGATCCGAAAAGGATCCAGAAAGTGATATGTAGTGGGGCCGATTTGTACGATATGCTCCCGGAGGAGTACACTTTCCGGGAGCTGATCGGGAAAATGGGCCCCATTCCTCATTCGTATTCAGCGGTCCATCTTCCTTCATATTTGCTCAAAAATGCTGATAAGTATAGATATCTTTTGCCCGGGAATTGCATTCGTGAAGACTGTTGAGTCTTATGGATTGAGGGGTGATTCAGTTGTACATTATAGTCCCCCGCCACCACATGCCGCCGTAACACCACCGCGCTGCCACCTCAGTTCTTGATATACTCTAGGGTCTGATGGTTTTTGTTGCATACATTCGGTTTACTTATAGTTTTAACTGTTGTTTTTAGGTTAGATTATCTATGAAGTTTATTGGGTTTTTGGGCATGAAATCCTCTATACTGTTTTGCACAATGGCAGCATCCATTTTGTTGGCATCATCCTAAAGAAAGATGAGTCAAAACAAGTTCGGATTGAAAAAAATAATAATTTAAGAACACTCAAACTAGTGACGGATCCAGAATTTTAATATGTGACGTTAACTTAATTGAGGTAGGTGTGGATTAAGAAAAGCTCTACAAGTGTTACGTTACTAATATCACCCAATACTTTTAAGTTTTGACTTAGCTCGATTGGATACGATGTTACTTGCGTAAAAAATTGGGCTTTAAACTCCTGATATGACCAAAATATGACGTGACACATATATGAAACTCAATTTGGATTATCGGTATTAAATGCAAAATGTTGTTATTAATGGACCAGATACTTTCGAGTAGCTCAATTAGATAAAGTTACATAAAAAGTCGAAAAATTTCTAACATGACCAAAAACACAACACATATATCAAACTCACAAATGTACTTCTCACATTAAGTTAAAATATACATACATAGTTATAAACCATACGAGTTACAAGTTACCATTACATATATGCTCAGCAAACACAGGAATTCAAAGGCCATCAAGGACATATAACAAAATTGGAGCCTCGTGACACCTGATCATCATGCTTTGCTTACTAGCATCAGTTTCAAACAAAGCTATTTCAAAAAGAGAACTCCATAGCACCATCATACCTTTATTTCTGTTCAGGATTTGAAATAAGAATAACCAAAAGAGAAGCATAAACATCCATCAATGGCCAATCATTTGCGTTCTCTACAAGCGATCTAACCAGCCAAAAATGCTGTCTTGTGAGGAAAACTGTAAGTCCTGCATGCATGTTGCAAAGAAAAAATTAATTAACTTGTGATGCTTAACGAACGTTTCAAAAGTTTAGATGCGCGCTTGAATGTGATATTGAGTAAACGGTCAGTTCGAATTTAGAAGACACACTTTCAACACTTGAGAAATTAACATATAAGATGACCAGAAAGGACATTCTTGTGAGAAATGGAGGCATGAGTAAAAATCTCAAATGATTTGAAAGTGAAACAAAATATGTTCATCCAAACATTGCACACCAACTATTACAGCTACAAGTCGTGATAATCAGATAATCAGTTTCAAAATACAAATCCAACAAGTCTTGTTTCCAGATTATTATTAGTATTGATGCCGGATGCATACAAAGGATTGGAGGCTTACAGCAAGGTTGAAATCTGGTGGAGTACCCAAGTCCAGATTCTCAAGAACATCAATTCCAGAACTTGCACCCCTACTGGTCCCCAGTGCACAGTCAGCATTGCCATTAGATCCAGATTGAGGTCCATTATTTAGCCTTGAGTCGACAACAGGGTCATTAGCATCAAGATTCTCATTGCAGAACAATGAGTCATCAAATGCATCTAAATCAACCGCCTGTGAATCATCTTCCCATGTGAGTAACTCTAAGTTTACCTTATTTTCACCATTAGAAGCCGAGGGAAGGTATTTCTGCTCAACAAACCGAGCAGATTCCTAACACAACATCAAATAAAAACAGTCAGCATTGTCACAAAGAAAACACCAATTGCTTGAAACAAGAATTAAAGCTGGTATGATGGATGGATCGAAAGGGTTAGGTGATGGGTTTGGGTTGAAACTGGCCAAAGTATGCCAGGTAGGGTTGACCATTGAACACTATTTATCCCTTTTTAAAATCATTTTTATTAAAAATATAATCTAAATACTAAGATAAAGAGAAAAAGCCCAACAAAAAATTTGGACTTTCACTCATATTAGCCCGAGAGAAAATTAAATTTTGCATATCATGTTACCTTTTTATGCAATTTGTCCTTAAACTTTCACTCTTAGATTTGTCAAAAATTAAACTTTACTCTTAAATGTGTCAAAAGTTGAACTTTCACTCCAATTAGTGAGAAAATTTCTTGATCCTTACATAGATGAACTTAGGATCTTTGGTTACTTTTCTTGGCAATTTCCTTGAAAAGTATTTAAAAGATTGTATGCGTTAAAAGTAAACTTTTGGCAACTTTCAACCTCTTTAATTCCTTTCTTTTTAAATATTTCTTTAGCATAACCCATTTAAGAAGCAACATAAATGTAATCGACCTATTCATAAGTAAATGGGTCAAAATTGGCACAAGTGTCAATATACCAACCTGTGGTGGCGATTGGCAGACATTATCAGCGGTGACATCATCCCAAAAAGTGGATTTTCCAGACCTACGTGGATCAGGAGCGACAGTATTTGGAGTTTTTGGACTGGTTAAACTCATCCATGCATCTAATTTTTCAGTTACAACATGATTATCCACCTTCTCAATCTCTTTCTGTGACTGATAGAATATCTTTGCAACCACATATTGACCCTCTTTTTCATCTGCAACGGTTCCTAAATGATATTGATGCATGACCCAGTTCAATTTATGAGGTTTTAAACAGCCACCAGCAGTCCCGTAAAGGACCATTATCTTCTTGCACCCTATCTGGACTCCATTTTGCATAACAGCTTTTGTTTTTCCAGTCTTGTGCCAACGAACATCCGTGGTCAGACTAGATTCTTGGCAGATCTTGCGACGCTTTCTCTGACCACTAGTGTAGGCGTTTATGATTCTATAGAAGAAATGAACACTGTTTCCATCTTTTCTAGCGCCTGTAGTATTTACTCAAATGCGTTAAAGTAAAAAATAAAGTTTTGTTAACTCACAAATCAATAAGAACACATCGGACAAAAATATTAAACAGTTAAAATAAAAAATATTAGCTTAATAGGAAATGGATCAAAAGGGTTGCAACAGTCAAAAGTCACCCAAAGTGTTTTAGAGTGCATAAACCTCCTAGATCAGTTTATTCAAAAATTAGATTATCATTATAATACGGTCTTTGTAATCATGTTTAGTACAGAACATCTATGGAAAATTTGAACTTTTCACGACACTAAATATCCATATAGATTTTGAACAGGTTAACCCTATCAGACCAGCAGCATAAAACTACCATAGAGCCAGACCTGTTTTGACCGATCATCCAACCCATCTGACCCACCCACATTTCCATCTGTAGTAATTTCTGAAATCACTACATCACAAGTACTCTCCTTACCAGGAAGATTTTCAGGATGCTTGTAGCATATTCCTTCATCTACATCAAGTGTAGGGATGAATTCATCAATGAACTGGTGTGGCATTTTATTCCCCACACCACATTTGGCTGCCAGATGTTCTAAGATCTCAACGTCAGTGGGTTCAAATTTCACACCAATGGGGAGCCCAGGCCACTCTACTGCCACCTACGATATGAAATGCATACAAAAAGTGATATTTATATTCGTAAAACAAAGGCACACGACTGATATGAAAAGTTGGAACCTTTCTTACATCACTATTATCAATCCTGCAGTGGCATTTGGGGCACTCCCTATTCGCACCACAGTCTTTGATTTGATGTACTAAAGGAAGACTAGACGTTTTAACCTTTCTTGCAATACCTCTACCATCAACAATCCAACTTCTACAATACTCAAAAGTAGATTTCATTAGCAGCAAAACCAACTTTTGTTCCCGCAATCCAAAAAGAAAAGCAGTTAGGCGAAGCAAATGGTCGAATAAACGGGTAGACAGTAGATATATCATCTATACGACGCTCACTAAAGATAACTTAATTTATGATATGATAATGCTGCATGATGAAAGGATAAGAAACACAGAAAGATATGATATAGAAACCATTAATGTGGTGCTCACTAAAGATGATCAAATGGCAAGTTTAATATTTTCATTTGGTTCAATAAACTATTTGGCTAGTGATCGAATCAAGCTTGGTTTTAAAAATAGCGCCTAAGCGCGCTTAAGGCGTGAGGCTCTAGAGGCAATGAGGAAAACGCCTCGGTGTTTTGAGGCAGCGCCTCATGCACATCTAGGTCAAATTTGGTCAATATTGGGGTCTGAAAAAGGATAATACGTAGAAATAACCAAAGGGATGATGAGATTATGAATAATTTACATAGTAAAAAAAGCTAAGATGTAAAAAAGTTAAGACAAATGCAATTTTTAGCTGTGCATATGTCTTATTTTGTTGTATATAGAACAACGCCTCGCATACGTGAGGCTCTTGGCTCATGCCTCACACATAGCCTCAGCTTTTTAGACATAAACGCCTTGGAGCGCCTAACGCTTTTTTAAAACAAGGAATCAAGTGCCTCTTAACATAAACAAAATTAAGTAATCGATGCATACCGAAAGAGTTAGAAAGCTGCAATTACACATTAGAAAATTTAAGAACAGAGAGTATAACTTGTGCATCACATACCACCAAAACACAGAAGATTGAGAAAGCAGGAAGTAAACAATCAAAAACTCAATTTGCGGTATACAGCAACTTAATATATCATAATCAACAAACACCCATCAAAGCCCTCAATCTAAAAACAAAACCACTTGATCCATAGAAGCTAAAAGCATGTAATACATCTGTTCTTAAAAGCCCCAACTATTGACAAACTTATCATATACAATCCATAAGCTGCATACGAAAGATCTAAAACAAGAAGCTACCTATCAATACACAATTCCCACACCATCACATACACAACCACACACCCAAATACACACACACAACCAGCTGTATGATGTTATCATATCAACAGGTAAGAATCTATCGACTAAACCCTAAACGATCACCGCAGATGACGATCGAAAAACCCATCTTCAGAAACCAAATTCCCACCTCACCCACATCAAAATCCACCAAAAAGATGAGAAATCAAAAGGTTTCAAACATTATTAACACAAAATCACTCACCTTGCCATTGTTGGAAGGTGAAATAGAAGCAAGATTGTTCGATGCTCTCCGGCGCCGTCGCCGGTGACGGAGTGACGGTGACGGTGAGGTGTTGTTGTGAGTGAATAAATATTGCAATTTTGGGTTTTCATTCTTGTTGTCTGCTGAAGGAAGTAATGTATAGTGAACGAGAGAGTGTAAGCGCGTGTTGTTTGTATGCGCGTGGGACTGGAAAAAGACGCGTTTGGGCGGGAAATTATGAGAGGTGTGTCATCCGAACCTCAGGTTTGGTTACTTACACCATCATTAGACTTTTTTTTAACAATAATTATACTTTTTTTTCTAATTTTTTTTAGAGAATTTGGATTTTAGTGGTTTAAACAGTTGTTAGTTGAGTGATAATGGTTTATACCGTTAACTATAGGGGTATGTGGACTTCAGTTTGTTCGGTGTTTATGGTCAAACGGAAACCGATGGTTCGGTTATTAGAATTTAGCAATCAAAACCGAAACCGATTATCGGTTTGGATAGGTTCGGTTTCGGTCCAGTATCGGTTATTTTTCAATTTGTTTGTTTCGAAGATTTAAGTTTGGTTATGGAGCTCGTTTTCGTTGTTTAGAGTGTTTTGAATATGTTCCCGGCATAAAAATACAAGTAAATCTGTTTCAAATACTATTTTATTCACCTATTAGTTTGGTACTGATTTATTTTGATTATGGAAGAAGAGAAAACCAAAAAAATAACCAAATGGTTTGAGTTTGGTACGATCTTAACTGTAACTTATCGGTTAGAGTAGAATGTATTTTCATCCCTGACGTTTTGTTGAATTTGTAATTTCAATCCAAAATTTTTTTACCATTTCAGTCACTGTAGTTTATCTAATGTTGCAATTTTCATCCATTCCACTAACTTCGTTAAGATATCCGTTAAATATCAGAGCATTTTAGTTTTTTTCAACACTCTAATTATCCAATTAAAACAAATTAATCAATTAATATACAATCAAAACAGAAATAAAAATATGAAGTGACTAGTGAGACCGAGCGCTTTAATTTAAAGGCTTTGATTAACGTTAATTCATGTTTGTTGGATCATGATGAGGCTGGTGCAACCAAAACCACTTCACATAGTCATTTTGGTACTACATTCAAAGGCTTCCGAAGCTGAGCAAGAGATCTTCCGAAAGTCTGAAGAACAACAGTTGAAGATATCTACTGAAGGCAAAAGCTGAAGTCAACTGCTGAAGACAACAGCTGAAGCCAACAGCTGAAGATATCTACTGAAGGCAAAAGCTGAAGTCAACTGCTGAAGACAACAGCTGAAGCCAACAGCTGAAGATATCTACTGAAGGCAAAAGCTGAAGTCAACTGCTGAAGACAACAGCTGAAGCCAACAGCTGAAGACTATCTTCCGAAGACAAAGTCTGATGAAAGAGCTGAAGACAAAGTTTGAGCTTCCGAAGACAAAGTCTGATGAAAGAGCTGAAGACAAAGTCTGCTTCCGAAGACAAATAAGACTCTAAGTCTCGGAAGAAGCAGTCTTCCGAAGTATAAGTGGCTTCGGAAGAAGTTATTCTTCCGAAGTACTTTATCCTTCGGAAGACATTGCTATGTCCAGTAGATATAAGTATGGTCCCTGACAGTCCGCTGCAGACCTCTGATACAGCATGGCATCTTCCTAAAGAACCATGTTGTTGACCATACTTTATTCTACTGTTCATCTTTTTATGATAGTACATGTTACCAACTTTAGTTGGTGACAAAAGGTAAGTCAGGGACTGTAACATTGCGTATTTTTTAATAAAGTTGATTTTGTCGATATTGAATTCAAAAAAATTCAATAATCATAATAATAAAAAAATAAAAATAAAAATAAAATAATATAATAATAATAAAATAATAATAATAATTATAATTATAATATATATATATATATATATAAGCATGTATTAAAAATTGGATTTAAAGGTTCAGGGGGTGATTATGTAATTTAAGAAACTTAAAACCAAAGTTTCAGACATAAAATATTAAGCTTAAAACCGCAGGGACTGAATGTGTAAATTTTCAAAACCCAAACCATCCCCCCCGTCGACACCTCGATTTTCCGGCGGGACTCCGGCGAGTCTCCGGCCGTTCTCCGGCGAGCCAAATTAGCCAAAACCACGAATTTTCAACCCACAAAACCGGTTCCAATGCGTTCGTGGATGAGATTCGAACCCAATGGAACCATTAAACACGTTTAAACCTCGAGATATTCGGATCCAAAGCTACCACATCGAAATCACAAAAATTCCCGACAAGAAATCAGTCAATTTACCCCATTTGAACCCCACAATCACACCGAAAGTTTCTTGGATCCAATTCTAATGGAATTCCAACAAAAACACGTGTTGAATCGGTCAAACAAACGGTTAAAATCTTCACTTTATATCTCGGATTCTATACAGCTCGATAATACACCCAAACAACAATAATAAACGAATCAAAGCTGCAAAATCAATCATCTATACACACTCAATCGAACTCAGGTTTCAATTTCACCAAAAACAACCACAAACACAGAAATCGAACACCATCTTCATCGCGGACCTGCAACTCGATTGTTAGCCAACCTCCAATCAATTTTAATCGAAATTGATAAGGGGCTTTGTTTCTCGATCATCATCCAAAGCTTCATACCAATTTAATTTGATTATCATCACGATCTGAGCAACATTCGATTGGTACCTAGTCGCGGACCTATCTCGAACTCAAACTCATCGAATACATCATCTTAACAGGTAATTAATACCTCTATGAACTCGTTTTCACTTGGGAATTAAAAGCCCCAAGGTTAATTTCATTTACACAATCGATCCGAGGTTCAATTTGGGTATAATTGTTTCTAGGGTTCTTCGGTTTGGGGAAGAACTTCGGGTTATGGTTAAAAGAATTAAAAGCCGAGAGATACCGCGGCTTAGGCCTTCGGTTCACCGGTTCCATGCTTCCATTTCATACAGAAGGTCCCGGGTTCGACCCCGGGCACCTACACTATTTTTTTGGGCCTTTTAAGCCTTTAAAATTTCAGAGAAAAATTCTAAAAATCATAAAAACATTTTTACAAACCTTAAAAATTTCTAAAACCACTTAATCATTTTCTGAAATTATTTTTATATTTTATTTATTTATTTTATTTGTTTTAAATAAATAAAATAACTAATTATGTTTCTACCAATTTATAATTAGTGTATAATACATAATTATACAATAAATAAATTGAACCCAATATATATACATAGTTATATATTATTCAATTACTGAAACAACTGTCATTTGAATAAATTATATTTTACATAATCGTATATTTATAACTCATGTATATAATTTACATACAATATATAGTTATGTTTACTTATGTATAAATGTATTATATACATATAATCATGTATATAATTATACATATAATTATATATAATTACTTGATTATATAATTATGAATATAATTATACATATACAATTTATTAATAAATTGTATAAATGTATAACTTACACGTATAAATTTTTATTAAAATTCTTGACATAATCACTTTCAACAAATTCGTTTATTTCAAGACATTTCAAACCAAATAAAATTAATCAATTTAAACTACCATGGAAATCCTAATACATTCCCAAATTCTCAAATCATTATTATTCTAACTCGAGACACCGTTCCTTAGGTTAATCATAAGGAAATCGTTGGTGTCTAATCTATCACGTCCAAATTCAAATCTCATCAATCAAGTGAGTATTCATATCCCCTTTTTATATCATTTCCTATTTGGGGGAAATCATGTGATACAATATATTCTATCATGATATTCTATTGTTATTACATTTTCAATTCAATTCAAGACAGGTTATGTTATTACTTGCAATTATGTGAACATACTGTGATAAACTGGACGACAGTAAAACCCTAATTCAATCAATCAATCCTGGTATCAATGGTAGATCTACTGGTTTGGATAACCCACCCCACATGGCTTACGAGTGGTGATTATGCCAGAGGCAATTAGTCAATCTATGGTGTTTGTGTGGAGTCTATTATATGCAAGTGTCAAGTCAAGGGGTTTATATTGTGTCGGTTTATCTATATGCTTCGCGGTTGCCATATAAGTCTTAATATTCCCTTGTGAATTGAATTACTATCGATGGATCAATCAATCAATCTATATGTATATTCAAAACCGTGATTACTCACCAGCTAACTTGTTAGCTGACTTTATTTTTCTCACATGATTTCAGGTTAAGCAAGATAGTGGACTTCTACCTGCTCATTTAAGACTCGGACCTAGTTTAAATAAAAGACAGTTACTATTTGTGGTTTAAATTGTTGTATGTGTGTATGTCAAACTTATATTATCTTGTAATCCGATTTTAATATTATTTCCACTATTAGACAACCATGTGTTATGAACAATCCATCATTCCCTCGTCCGCTCCGATGATTCCGCCGTCGGTCGGGGTGTGACAGGGACATGTCCTGACTACCAACTCTCAGGCAAAATGTCTGAAAGACCTCACCTAGAGTCTTGTAGTATAGATGTAAGGTTAGAGGTGTCCAGCTGGTATCAAAGTATACCCGGCTGTAGGTAGTATTATATATATCTTCTTCTTGTAACTCTTTAGATAAGCGATTTGAGTCCAAGAGTCTTGTAATCCTTTGAGTTGAGAAGCAATATATAAAAGTACCTTGAAAATTTACTTGCTGTGTTTATTTTCTTACTGCTTACTACTTGGTATATTGTGATCAACTCTTTATAGACTACTTGCTGAGTGTTATTCACGGTGAGTTGAGAGAAAAACCACCCATAATCGATCCTGCGATGTTGTTCGATTGATGTCTGTTGTGGGATTTTAATGGATCTTTACGTTTTATTCTAACATGAACCGTTATTCGATTGAGATATACTATTGTCACATTTTGTTTCATTGAGATCTGTTGTTGTCACGTTCGAACAAATGCGACAATAAAAGACTTCAATCAAACTAAGCGTGATAATAGTAGGACTCAATCCCACAACATAGCTCAATTGAATAAAAATACACGTCAAAACATAATGTGAAGGTTAATTAAAATCTCATAGCAGAGTTCAATCGAACAACATGAGTTAGAGTTAATCGAAACTTTTAAATCGAAGCATCCAGTCTCACTAGTCGCTTCACTTTTTCAGTTTTAATTGAATATTAATTAATTAATTTATTTAATTGGATAATTAGGGTGTTGAAAAGGCTAAAATACCCTCATATTTAACGGAGATCTTAACGGAGTCAGTAGAGTGGATGAAAATGACAACATTTAGTAAACTACAGTGACTGAAATGATAAGAAAGAGGATTTGGATTGAAATGAAAAATTCAACAAAACGTCAGGGATGAAAATAACATTTTACTCTATTGGTTATTATTCGGTTTGATTTTCTGTCCAATTTTGGTTTTCTTTTCGGTTATTAGTTTTTTATGCTCACCCCTAGTTAATTTGACAAGTATTACATATTACATACATCAAGTCAAGTTTTTTTTGTTTTTTTAACAATCTTTGCATCTGTGTGAACTGACAAACCTGATTCTCGGTTAGTAAAGGTAAAAATTAAAAGTGATTGCACTATTATCAATGAATATGTAATAGTTTAATTTATTTCCTTTTTAGTTTAAAAAATCAAGAACTATGATTTTTTTTAGAAATTACTACTTTATTCTTTTATAAAAATGGATACCTATAATAATTCTAAGAGTTAAATGTGTTTTACGTCCCTGAGGTTTCATAGAAATTTTCATTTGAATCCAAAAGTTTAAAATGTTGCCATTTGCATCCAAAGATTTTACTAAAATTGTCATTTGGATCTATCTAGCTACACCTAACTAATACAGTTAATTTTTTCTTTTAAATTTCCAATATGAGAGTTATCTTAATTAAAAAAATTATAAAATAAAAAACTAACTCACGTGAGGGGTTTTATATTTTTAGCCTCTTTTAGTAATTGTAGTTATGATTTGACTCTATAATCATATTTTTATTTTGTCATGTTAATGTAATTTGGTTTAGTAATCATGTTATTTTTGCTTGTTTTATTAATTAAACATAGTTTTTTGGTTTAAAGCTTAATTATGATTATGATGATTGATGTTTTATGATTATTATTCATGAGCAGTTAATGTTATTCTATAAATTATTTGTATACTTTTATGATAATTTGTCTTTTATAGTTATAGTTTAAATAATTTATATTATATGACTTGTTTGTTTATTTATATATATTTCTATTTTAAATGTTTTATAAAGTTAGAAATGAATCACTTTTAGTTAGTTATATTTATATTTTATTTAAATAAAAGAAATGCTTATCATTATTCCTGATAAATTAAAATCGTAATGGTGACTGTCAAATGAGATTGAACGCTTAAAACTTATCACGTAGAGCTAATTTTTCATTTTGTAACTGTTTTGACTAAAATATCTCTAATTTAGAAAACTTAACAGAAAAATTTAACGGCATTAATTAGGAGTAGTTCAGTGGATTCAAATGACAACTTTTGTGAAACTTTTGATACAAATGGTAAAATTTTTGTATTCAAATGAAATTTATATTAAACCTCAAATTCAAAAATGCATTTAAACTTTTGAATTCAAATGGAAATTTAGTATTAGTTGACAAAATATAGTTAAAACTCTAGTTAAGTTTGATTTTAAAGTACTGAAAATGAACTATAAATTTATATGAAAACAATAGATCTTTTATTCAAACTTAGAACATCTAATAATCCAAGATATACCAAGCAACACATATAACTATGTAACAACTTAAATCATTATGGAAGAAACTTAAATCATTATAACTTGAATTTACAATCATTAAATATTTAAAAATGTATTTCCTATATCTAAAAGGTGTTGGATTTGTAGATTATGTGTGGAGTAAATTAAGTACTATTGAAAAAATGAAATGAATTTAGTGTTAATTAATTATTAAGATTTTCAAATTATCATTTACTAAACATTACCAAGCCTAAGCCCGAACCTATTTAACTAGAAAGCAAAGGAAGTTGGAAACCGTGGGACCAAGAAGTCAACTTCTTCCCCAAGTAATTTACATGGAAACAACTTAACCAAAATATAGCACCCTCGAGTTTATCAATTTACACAAAAGGCCCCTAGATTGTTCTTGGATCCAATTTTGAATAACAATTTGTTTAGAAAAGAAACAAAAAACTTTCAACTTTTGGTTCTATAAAGGTAACACACAAAAGCAAAATTTAAGCTTAAAAGCTATAAACTTTGTCGGAATTATTCCAACGTGCAAGTGCAAGAGGGAAAACATAACGAATAAATAATTTGATATGGATAGTTTAAATAATTAATATAATATAATACAATACAATATTATAATATAATTATAATAGATGAAATCATTATTATTGTTAAAAGTTAACGTTTGGTATGACGTTACATCTACTAAGCAAAAGATTCGTGTAATTCTCTAGTAAAATTTAATTTAAACCGGTTAATATACAATAGATACAATACATCTAGTAAATTAAAAAAAAATTGTCAATAAACAAAGACGGGCCAGTGAGTCCTAGATCAACTGGTGTAAAATGAGACACCCTATGATTTTTCAAAATGGAAGTCACGGGTTTGGAGTCTCACTAGGTGCAATATGCTCCAAGTAGGTCAAGAGTTTTACCGCAGTGGACTTTTGGGCGGTGGGTTTTCCTTGGAATGGTGGACGAGCCGGGTCACCAGCGTTGTCTGTGTTCACGGGCGTGGGTGCCTTTCGCCAATGGGTTACCCGGGTGACCGGGCTTAAAAATAATTCGTTGACCGTTAAAAAAAAAAAACAAAGACGGGGTATATCAATGACTTGAAATTAGATGTATAAACAAGACGTCTTTAAAAAAAGATACACAAACAAGAAGAGGAACACTATTTTTTCAGACTTGACAGCTTCTTGCATCTACAAATAATCCACATAAACGAGTTGGACTTCATCTCCTCATTTATCATACGACGCGAGGACTTAATATTGCTAAACTCTAGAACATTTCTCACCTTTCACACGAATCAAAATATCATATAAAGGATAGCGTGAAAAAATTGCTCCTGACTTTTGAAGATGAGACGTATACAATAACAATCATAATCTGCAAAATTTCTCCAAAAGTCCAAACCTCTAGCCACACTAAATCTAGATACCACACTGAATCTCTTTAAGAAACATGTATAATAATAACACGAGATCAATACATTCCATGTGCATGTTGGGAACCGACAAGCAATTGAGTTAAAATACATCTTGTTTGAAAGGTTTGAGTATAAAGATATTTGATTTAAAACGAGTCTCGATGTTTTATTTAGCTTTTGTTTTAATCACACCTGAATAAACCGTTTTATGATATGATATACGCAGCTTTATTCTATATTTTGTACAATATTTTTTTAAATATCCAACTTATTCACATGAAAAGGAGGGAGCTTGTTCTTGATCTTGTTAGATTATGCAACAATTACATATCAGTGATACAATTGCACTCTCTCACCATCAAAACAGGGTTGATTCAAGATAGTTTCATTGCCACTAAATTGAGCAACAGCTATGCAAAACATACAACTCTTGAGGCCACACGCAAGGTGTTCGATGAAATGCCTCAACGAACTGTGTATATATGGAACTCTATCTTGAAATGCTACTGTAGAGAGAAACTATATTTACAAACTCTTCAACTGTTTCGTGATATGATACATCTTGAAAACCCTGATCAGGCTACAATATCGATTGCTTTGAGCGCGTGTTCTGGATTGAGGGAGCTTAGTTATGGAAGAATGATTCATGGGTTTGTTAAAAAGATTCATGAGATGGATTCTGATTTGTATGTAGGGTCTGCTTTGATTGACATGTATTCAAAATGTGGAATGATCGACGAACCGTTAAGAGTTTTTGAGGAATACCCGAAACCAGATGTTGTTATGTGGACTCATATTATTACTGGGTACCAGCAGAATGGTGATTTCAATTTAGCAATTGGGTTCTTCTCACGAATGTTAATGGATGGACGTGTAAGTCCGGATTCAGTAACACTTGTTAGCGTTCTTTCGGCCTCAGCTCAGTTGCCACATGTGATGTCTGGATGTTGTGTTCATGGATTTGTGATTAAAAAAGGATTTGATGATGATCTGTCGGTGTGTAATGCTTTACTAAATGTTTATTCAAAATATGGTTCTGTTGATGCTGCTGATATGATATTTAGGACAATGGAACGAAAGGATGTCATTTCATGGGCTTCTATGATTTCTTGCTATGCTCATAATGGTGCTGCTGATGATGCGATTAAGCTTTTCAATGAGATGATGCGTAAACTGGTTGAACTTAATTTAGTGTCGATTGTAAGTGCTCTTCAAGCATGTGAATCCACCTGTAACTTAAAAGAAGGCGAGAATATTCATGAGATTGCTGCAAGAACAGGGTTTGAGCTAGATGTCTTTGTTTCCACAGCTCTAATTGATATGTACATGAGTTGTTCTTCGCCTCATGAAGCCATTAAACTCTTTGAGAAAATGCCCAAAAAAGATGCGGTTACTTGGGTGGCTTTGATAACTGGATGTGTACAAAATGGTATGGCATACAAGTCAATGGAGCTTTTTGTAAACATGCTGTCCAATGAGATCCAGCCAGATGTCAATCTTATGGTGAAAATCCTCACAGCATGTTCCGCTTTAGGTGTTCTTAAACATGTTATATGCCTTCATGGTTTTGTAACCAAATCTGGATTTGAAGATAATAATTTCATCAGGGCTTCACTCATTGAATCTTACTCCAAATGCGGTAGCTTGCATAACGCCATTGAAGTATTTAAAGTCACGGAAAATAAAGATGTTGTCATTTGGAGCTCAATGATTGCAGGTTATGGTATTCATGGGCAGGGGAAGGAAGCTCTTCTATTATTTAACTACATGGTCAAGATTTCAGATATAAAACCGAACAATGTGACATTTCTTTCAATTTTATCAGCATGCAGTCATGCAGGCATGATCAAAGAAGGTATGGAAATCTTCAACATCATGCTAAATGAATATCAATTAACACCTGAATCAAATCATTATGCAATAATGGTTGATCTATTTGGGCGTATGGGGGAACTGGATCACGCGATTGGCGTTATTAATGATATGACGATACCAGCCGGGCCCCATGTTTGGGGGGCGTTATTAGGTGCATGTAGGATTCATCATAACACAAAATTGGCGGAGATTGCAGCAACTAATTTGTTTTTGTCTGATTCCAGTAATGCTGGGTACTTCATACTGTTATCAAACATGCATGCTGTGAATAAAGATTGGGATAATGTAGAGAAACTAAGAAGTGTAATTAAAAATAATAATTTGACCAAGGTGCATGGTCAAAGTACAGTTGAGGTTAACAGTGAGGTTCATAGTTTTACCGCAAATGACAGATTTCACCCTCAGGCTGAGACTGTTCGTGGGTTGCTTCGGTCATTGGAAGTGATGACAAGGGAAGAGGGTAATGTTCTTGATGTCGGATTCTCTGGTTGAAGATTCTTTTAAAGTTATGCAGTTTTTGAAAGCCAGATTCTTGGAGTCATGGAAGGGATAGCAGAGTAGCAGGTAGGTTATTTCACTTATTTTTTATAGTTGATAGAAGTGATTATAAGCCCGCAAATCAAGATTGTAATTAAGTTGTAAATTTTGTGTTTATTTGTAGCTTCTTTGTCCTTACTGAACATGTTGCTCATGGCCTTTGCCTCGTAGCAAAGCAACAATATTTTCAAATAATGTGCTGTCTATTGTGTCCCTTCGTAGTTTTTTTCTAATGGATTGACATTTGATATTTGTAAAATAGGTTTGGTCTCCCATTCTCATTGACTTACGGACTCTTAAGATCTGAAGGCGCTAAAGCTCCATCTACTCTTTCAGAAAGCCAAATTCGTGACTTTTCTTCAAATTTCATATATGAAGGGTACTTCAAGGTGTGTTATTCTGGTTTTTACTGTATTGTGTTTATGGCCTGCGATTTTAAATGTTTAACCATTGTTTATATGGTTTCATCATCAATATCATTGGTTTTGATATGTGAAAATTTCTAGCTTTTGTAGTTTCTTTTCCCGCATGAAGATTTTTTATTCTAAACACATCATCACCTAGAGGTGAATGGTGTATTTAGTTTTATGTAGTTTCAGAGTTATGTAGTTGTACTAACGGATTACCATTTGAAGAATATGATGCATATGCCTGAAGAACTAAGAAGAAGGAACGTTGGGTCATCAAGCGATCTGGGTAGTTCACCAATATAAGTGTTAGATGGTGATTCATGTGGTGCCGTGGGAGGTTAAGTGGTGCAATAGCAGGACGCTCAATGCAACATTAGGTTCAGGTGGTGCATCAAGAACTCCAAGAGGGGGTGCAAATGCTTTTGCTTCAAGATCTTGATGGTTCAACCTGCATAAGTCAAACACAGGTGTTGGCTCAATATTACCTTTCAGTCAGCCATCATATGCAGCAGGTACTTCAAAAGTTGAAATACCATCTTTCAGTCAACCAAAAAATGTATTAAGCAATTTCTATTCAAACACAACTTCCAGTCAACCAACAAATGCATTAGACAGTTTAGAAGTCGAAATACAAATGCATTAGGCGGTTCTGTGATAAACTTCTGTAAGACATTGCCCTCTTTTGTGTGAAGTTTTTGTAAATTTGCAATGTGATGTTCCAACTTCTATAACTGTAACTAATATAGAAGTTTGTAGTTATGAATTAGGTGGTTAACTGGTGCGTCCCGCAGTCAAAATGTTAGTGTTCACATCCTTTTGTGCACAGATTGTGATGTATTTATTCAAGATAGATCGCGTTAACATAAACTCAACCAAAACACACAGATTAACATGCATTTTCTAGCCAGAATCTTTACAAATTTCCAATCTTTCTAACCTAAAAGAAATCAACCTCCAAGTAGTTACCACCAGTAGCCTTCACATCCACATTCTCCGTCGCTGCCACTGGCACATCCGGTGGCGTTGTACACCGGATCAACGCCCAGTTCACACTCTGAAAAAACGGGTGCTGCTTAATCTCCGTCGCCCCTCTCCGGTAAGCCAGCCGGTGCTGCGGTTCCTTAACCAACAACCCCCTAATCAAATCCCTCGCTGCAAAGCTCACCGAAGGTGATTCAGGAAACCTCAACGGATGTCCAACAACGTTGAACAAAGTGGCCCGATCACTCTCCCCTTTGAACGGAGTTTTCCCGAACAACAGCTCGTAGAGAAAGATCCCAAATGTCCACCAATCAACAGCACTCCCGTGACCTTCACCCTTGATGATCTCCGGTGCTAGATACTCATGGGTTCCAACAAATGACATTGATCGGGCGTTTGTGGGTTCTGCAATGAGCTCCGGGAGAGGGATCATTTGGTTGTAGATCTCTGTTTTGGGTCTGAACCGTCTTTCTTTCTTTGGTTTGGTCGTAAACCGGGGGCCAAAACAGGAGGGTTGAATGCAGGATGGTTGGATCAAGCAAGATGGCTCAATACAAGCAGGTTGGACACATGAGCTGGAGGCTTTTGGTTCAACTTTTGGGTTCATGGATCTGACTAGTTTAGGGTTCACTACACATCTCAGTGAGAGATCGAAATCGGAGAGCATTATGTGTCCGTCTTCGCGAACTAATACGTTTTCGGGTTTGAGGTCTCTGTAAATGATCCCCAGCATATGCAGATACTCCAAAGCAAGGAGAACTTCAGCTACATAAAATCTGTACAAACAAATCAGCACAATTTAACAGCTAATTTAAAACCCGGAAGTGCAAAAATGGGTCATTGGGCCGGGCTGGGCTGAGTCGGGTCAGACTGGATTGGGTGGGTGAACTATTTTTTTCTGTATTACCAGTTTGACCCATGTAAAACATAACTAGAATCGACCCATTCGTACGTAAATGGGTCAAAATAGACACCTCTGATCCGTTTGACCATAAATGATAAAATCTGAAAATAGAGATCACCATTGACCATAAAACCTATAGAAATCACCACATTTTATCCATCAATGTAAAAACCAGAGGTGTAAACATGGACCACTGGCTAGGCGGGCCTGGGCGGGTTATGAGCCAAACGAACACTTTTCGACCCGTTTCTTTTTAACCATTCTTTTCTATATTATTAGTTTGACCAAAAATCAACTCATTCATATGTAAACGGGTCACAATTCACAACAGACACCTCCAACACAACTTGACCCGACCCGGTTCGACCCATTCAAAAAACTACCATCAACGGCACAATTGGAAGATCACTAACCTGGCTGCATGCTCGGGAAAGTACTTCCTGGGCTGTCTTTGGCGGAGAGCATGCAGATCTCCGCCATTACAATACTCCATCACCAAACAAGACAGTTTCTCGGTGTCAAAATGAGCATATAAAGTGGGCAAAAACGGGTGATCTAACGATTGCAAGATCTCCCTTTCGGTTTGTGCCCTCAAGAGCTTGTTCCTACTCGCTAAACAAGCCTTATCCATCACCTTCATAGCAAAGTAATTTCGTGTACCAATCAACTCAGAAAGATACACACTTCCAATATCTCCACACCCTAATCTCTTCAACTGTCTAAAATGCTTCATCTCTAGCGAACCCGTTTCACTTTTGGATCTCACAACTTGAATAGCTTCCCATCGCGTGTCATTCTGCTTGTGGGGCTTGTAAATCGTGCTGTTGTAACTACTCGAGCTGCTGTCATCACTTAGATCACTCCCAGTGCTTCCCCTATATATACTGCTTGTTTTGTTGCTGTCATTACACTCATAAGATGCACTACTTTGACCATTTTCAACACTCTTCTCTCCTGTACTTGAAAATTCACTAACTTCTGTGCTGGTGAAGCTTTCTTTAGCTTCTGTAAAATGTGTATTTGAATACAAACTGTTTTGTGGGCTCAAGTTCAACCTAACCTGACCCTGACCCTGACCCTGACCCTGACCATGACCATGACCATGACCATGGCCATGGCCAGGGTCCGTGGTCGAGCCAGTTGAGTCTAGAACTTGGTGATGGAAGTAGCTATTCGCGGTCTGACCACACGCCTCATTGGGTTCAAAGGGTTGTGGATTCAACTCATCTTTTGGAGTGCAATCATAAGTGGTTTTGTAGGAAATTCTTGAACTGCCAACTGAAGTCGTGGAAGTCTCGGCTATCAAACGCGATGAAGATTGTGAGTTTTCGAGTTTCGGAGGTTGGTTGAAGGCTATCATGGTGGTCATGGTTGCAGAGTTATGATTAGTTGATAAAGAACCAACACCATCAATAACGAGATCCATCTGAACCACTTCAACCACAATTGAATCAAACACAATCAACCCCTACAACAAACATCAATTTTCAATTAGGGGAAGAACACATTCATAAACCCTACACTATTCATCTGCGATTCGTTACCAAAACCGATGAAAATCAAACTACATTGAACTATTCATTAACATAATCAACATAACACAAAGCACAAATTGACAAATTCTTGAAATGGTAAGAAATTAACTCAATCAAGGGTCAAATTCGTTCTCTCAAGATCTCAAATTTGATCATGAAACTGAAATACGTACCTGATTAAAGATTCATAACTGCTTAAAGAATGTGATTACTATTGATCTTTATGCAACTGTTGCAGATCTTAATGAAACAAGAAAAAGATCAAGACCCAGAGTGAATTTGTATGGGAATTCATCGAATCATTTGGGGGAAATTGTGGGTTTTGTAATTGGAGGTATAAAGAATGTGTTCATAACTTCATAATCACTCTCACTACACAAAGAAATTTACAAATCAGTAATCATGGGTCAAGGCTAGAGGTGAAGACAAAACTGTTCATGTATTTACACATTAACTCCCTGATTCTTCTCGTTTTTTACACGTCACAGTTAATAAAGTGTATTTAGGTTACATACATCACTTTACACCACTTATAATGTAAACAATAAAACTGTCGGCACTAAGTAAATTGTAGTTTATAAGTTTTTAAGTTGTAGTTTACTTCATGTAAAATGTGTAAGTGGTATAGAATATCTGTAAGTGGTGTAGAATATCCAATCAGTGATGTATGAATACAGAATTTTTTTATATGATTTAAGTTTTAAAATTAAATTTAAGAATTTGGGATGGTTTGTAATATTCATGGGTGTGTTTATGCTTGTGTCCTTTTATTGTGCTACTTAACTTTAAGTAGTTTAACTTAGGCGCAGGACTTATAGATATGTTGTCACATGCTTATTAAGTTGGGGAGATTACATGTCTAAAAAGTTGATATAGTTGATTTTGATCAAGAAAGTTGTTTTTTGATAGAAAGAAATTGTTGTGAAGTATTTTTGTATTTTAAGTGTTTGATAAATCATTTGATATTTGTTAAGTAAAATATAAATCAAGAAGTTGGAAAGATTAGAAAAACATATGAAATTGGTATAAGGATTAAATGAAATATCAAAGATGTCCTTATAGGAACAAATTGAAAGTATATAGGAGTAAATCAAGGGCCGATCTTATATTGGTAGTGTTATAAATTGTCATTTAAGTTGAAAATAGGGGTCATAAGTTCCGTTTAAAATAAATTGTTTTAATATCCAACCCATTAATGGATGATAACTCGTCAAAACTAAGTTGTTTAAATCTAAAATCAAACGTATAAATCTTAAACTGGTTACTTGTTTCGGGTGATTAGGTTGTTTTGAAAGTCTTATAACACCTATTAATATAAAAATATAAATTAAATTAAATATCAAGGTATATATAGGAGTAAATGCAAGAATCATGAGTATAATTAAAAGAAGTCAATCCTTGAGAGTAACCAACCAGTATAAGTTGGTGCTAAGAAATAGATACACCTAATCTGTTTTGAATACAGTTAGTAGTAAATTGGTTGTATAAATTAATCGATGTACATTTGCTTAAGAATATAATTTATTTAACGGTGGGAGATTATATTCTTTTTTGAACAACCCTTCTTCACATTTGTCATGAGACTTGAACATCAATCTTACTAAACACCTTGATACTATTACACTATAAGTCTTTTAATGAGTAATTTAATTCATACACCAATCTGTTATAACTATATAATAATATAACAAATACTATTCTTAACGTTTTATAATAATTATAAAACTTTATTATTAGTAACTAAGTTAAAAAAGCGTATGTTACATGGGTTGAGTATGAACACGATATAATTCTTGAATCTCTAAATATTTATATATATATATATATTCATAAATCAATATTTATTTGGATAATGCAACCTATTAATAAAACTAAAAACATTTTGTCTCAAAACAAAACAACCCGGGATATGTAAATATGAACAAAGGTTATTTAAAATTTTTAAATGAATTATATCCCATAATAAAGGTGTATATATAACTTAAAATAATATGATTAAACAAATTGATTGATGATAAACAGCATTTTTAATTCAAAAACTTGTAGGTAATAACTAAAATTAAATTATTATTTTAGTTTTCTAAATTATTAGATTTGACTAAAATGATTGATTAATTTAGGTAGGAAAATTTTTTTTACAAAGGAACAAAGAGTGTCATATGTCATCACCAATATCTCTATTTTTATATATCTAGCTATACTAAATTCGTGTATACTATGCGTTGAATAAATAAAATATTAAATATAAAAAAAATATTAATTATAAAAAACATTCTAAGACACTATATAATTGAAATCACATAAGTAACAGTGTAGAGTTATTGTAAAAGGGGAGAAAAACTACAAAGAATGAGAATGATTATTATCCATTGTGTTATATTCGTCAGCTCATTGTGTAATATCAGGTCATTATGTAATATTAATCAAATCATTGTGTCTAATATTGATCATTTTGTTATGGATTATCTTTTTAAAAATGATGATATTCAAATAACACAATGCTAAAAATGAAATTTTTTAGGGTTTTGGTTCATTGTGTAATTCTGATCAGTTCATTGTGTAATCCTTATCAAGCAGCTCATTATGTATATTGCTAATCATCTAGTCTAGTGTTAGTTATTGTGTTACCCATTGTGTCTAATGTTAAACATTGTGTATTTTAAAATGATGATTTTTAAATAATACAATGCTGAAAATGTAATTTTTATATTTTTTTCTAGTTCACTGTGAAATCCTGATCAGGTTATTGTGTGATCCTTGTCAATCTGCTCATTGTGTCTATTGCTAATTATTGAGCCAGTGTTGGTTATTATATCGCTCATTGTGTCTGATGTTTACTATTGTGTTGTGCATTGTGTTTTTAAAAATTATGATTCATAAATAACCAATGCTAAAAATGTAATTTTTTTTACGTTTTACAGTTCGTTATGTAATCTGGTCATGTCATTTTATAATTCTCGTCAAAACAGCTCATTATGTCTATTGTTAATCATCGAGTCTAGTGCTGGTCATTGTGTTACACATTGTGTCTAAAGTTCACCATTGTGAAGCATTGTGTTTTTTAAATGATTTTCGAATAACACAATAATTAAAAATGTAAACTTTTATGTTTCAAGTTCATTGTGTATTAATCATCAAATAATTATGTAATCTTGATCAATTAGAAGATTACACAATGATCTAATGAAATTATACGACGAGTTAAAAAAACTTTGTTTTTATATCAGCACTATATGCGTTTTAAAGATTAATAAAATTTGGTTTTTATGGTGTATTTTTTTAAAAAATAACGTCGTACGTAAAAGTTACAAATGTTTTAAAAAAATGTGAAACTTGAGAAGTGAGAACATTACTAATTTTGCATCCAACCTAATTTTAATTAAAATGACACGTGTCAACATCTTAATACTTCTTACACGTTTTAAATTTAGAAGACTTTGTATTGAACATTTCTCTAAGAAGAAATATGAGTAATAAAACAATGATATCAACTTTTTAAACTTTTATTTTTAAATTTTTTTTGTATATTCCAAAATAAAGTAACAATTTTATTTCATAACAAGCGTTTTAAAAATATTTTTTTTTATTTTTTTAGTATAACTCCTAATTTTAATTAGGTTTGCTTTAGAAGAAATTACTTTAAAAACACCAATTTTGAATATTTTATTAAAAAAAAGTTTGATGTTTTAGAAAAAATATTTATTTATATAAATTTATTTCACTACATATAACACTAATAAAAAGATCTTTTTCTTAATTTATTAACAAATTATTTTTAATCTAAAAAAAGTTAAATTGTATTATTAGTAATTAATTTAATTATATAATAGAAGAAAAAAACAAGTAAAATTTAAAAGAATGAATATGATGTTGTCACGTGTGCTCTTAATTATTTTTTTATTAGAATATATATATATTTTTAACTGTAACTCTACCCTACTCTTATCATTACATGTTCATACAAATCTATCTTATGTCGGTATTTAGACATGATACCTCTCATCTTAAGTACATTTTTTAAAACGGTAAATGTGCTATCCTGCTTCGAATGACATGTGTTATTTTAATCGGATTCATTTATCCGTTTCTCAGTCGGGATCACATCCCCAATCCTCTCAAAAGAAAACTCAATTAAAACACACCGACTCAAATCTGAATAAGACTTAAACTCATAATATTATAATATTTACATATTATAAATATATGTTGTCATCTAAAATACATAGAAGAGGCGCACCAAGTATGATATTCCACATCATCACTTTATGACATTTAGGTGAAAGAGTCAATAGTCACGAGTGGAGAGCACTACTGACACGTGTCAAGATGTGGTTAGAAGTAGGATCACATGGGGGGTCTATTTTTCAGTAAACTAAAGAGAATCAATGACTCCAAGAACTATCACATGCCCGCACGTGACCCATGTGATTCGACTGAAGTTATTTTCCTTTTTATAATATTTATCTCCTTAAATCCGACTCACTTTATTGCTTTAAAAAATAAACTCTTCAACTTGACTACGAATGCCCATGGCGTTTATGAATCCGTGCTTTAAACCAAATATAAATAACTTATATATGATTTATGCAATGTTTTCAAAACCGGATCGGAAAACGAACCGGACGGCCTAGAGGTTCACTGGTCGGACCGGTCGGACCGGTCGGACCGGATTACGAACCGGATGACGTCATAAATATTTAAAAAAATATAAAAAATTCTAAATATTTATAAAACTACAAACACATATCATTCAAGTAAACATAGTCCAAATTAACACAATATATCATATACATACCAAAATTAACAATTTTAAACAATATATCATGTTTAAACGGTGTTCCTTAATTCAAAACAACATCCAAAATACATACCATTCAAGTAAATATAGTCAAATTAACGAACCGGTGTTTCTTAATCCATATCCAATAATATTTTTCTATTAAAATTAAAAAAAAAAAAAACCAAAAACCTGTTCAACCCGGTTCGCCGGTTCCGGTCGGACCGGTCGACCGCGCGAACCGGCCGGTTAACCGGAAAACGGTCCAAAAGCACCGAACCGAACCGGCTCCGGCACCGGTTCCCGGTCGAACCGGTCGGACCGGCCGGTCCGGTCCGGTTTCGAAATCATTGGATTTATGTATTTATTTTATAGTTATATATAAAACTTAACTATATTATATACATCGTAATCAAATATAAGTAATCAAATATAAGTAATTTATATATGATTTATATATTTATTTTATAGTTATATATAAAACTTAACTATATTTGTATATCTAACACACTAATTTATGGATTCACCCCGTTTTTACCCATAAAAATAAAAAAAAAACAAAAAAAAATCCGGTCCGACCACCGGTTCGGGACGAACCGGCCGGCTCGACCAGACAAAAGCGAATCATAGTAGACCGGACCGGACACCCGACCGATCCCCGGTCGAACCGGTCGGACCGGCTGGTCCGATTCGGTCGTGATAACATTGCTAAAAACAGTTATAATTGTTAAAAGTTACCATTGATAGCGTTTTAAAAAAAGTTAATATTTTTTGAAATTTAAATAAACATACATTTTGCATTTCTTTACAACTAAACTTTTTTAAATTTGCTTCTATTATTCCATAGGTGTAATTTTGGGTGATATATAAAAGAAAAAATGTTGGTTCCTACAACTACTGAAACGTGAGTGCTGATATTTGCGCCCCTATAAAAGAGAAAAATAGGGATACATGAGAGGTTAAAGAAGAAAGAAAAAAAAAGAGAAATTGTAAGAATATGAATAGAAAAAAAAATAGTGCAAAACGTTAAAAAGATATCACACGATAGTGTGTTGATCTAAGCGATACGTTTTAAAAAAGATGTACTACTGTCATTAATTAATGGAAGTTACTACGGTTAATTAAAAATAATTATGGAAAATTACTAGGGCAATGACATTCGATGAAGTAAAAATTATGAAAAAAAACATCTTAAGAAATAGTATAGGTTAAGAATAATGTAACCAATATTTGGACACTCTTTTGTTATAAACTAAACCAATTGCTTTAGAACTTCAAATTTTAAGGGTCCTAAGATTGAAACTATGTTTGACAATCCATCAATTTTTTTTTTGTTTTCTAAAAGAGAAATGATAAGAGATAACAAAATCTTTGATGATATATTAATTTATAGAATTCTTCAAATTTTTTGATAAAAGAAAGTGTTGCTAAGGAAAATAATGTGTTAGTGTTCAGATAACATGGACATATGGTAACATGTGTTAGAATCGTACTTGAGATATGTGCTTTATGGTTTTTCTATGTAACAGAAAGAAAATATATATATATATTTTTTTTGTGAAAAGAGACCTCAATTTCATAGTTTGCTTTATGCTTTATAATGTGTTAAGCCGCCCCTGTAACAATGTCATTATTGGTAGAATGCTATACATTGAGAGATTATATGAATAATGCTTGTTTGATCATTTTATGTTTATATCGAACATCAGACACTTAAAGTCTAAATTCCTAGTTGAATAATATTCTAAATTTTAGAACTTTAAGTGTTACTTTGTTAGTTGTTAAGTTTAGCTTGTATGAACAAAATATAACAAAATAAAGTTATGAACCAAATAACTACGAATCAGATAAATATATATTAAGTGACCCAACTTAATCCGGTAAAAGAATTCAATAACTTGACTGGACAATAAATTAATTCTATTGATAGACATTAGATTTTGAATACTGAAAATTCCTAACGTTCATAAAAAATTATTGGATCCGTCAGTATGAACTTAAATCTACGATTTAAATTGATCTCGTTTTACTGGAGTTATGCGAGGTTGCGTCCACTCTATGAGGTCTATACTCATGTTGAAGAGATGATTGTGAAGTTGGCTCCTTTATGAAAATTTCTCCAAAGCATGTATTGAATGACTATTGAACTTCTGTATGAAAAATACCCCAACACATGTATTGGATGATTTTTACTGTTTGTTTGTGAAGGTGATAAAAACGAACTAAACAATGATACAAACACTAACGAGCATATTATATTATTATATGTTTCATTTATTTCTCTCTAGAATGACTATTTACAATGTTTTTTTAACAACTCAGTAACTTATTTTTATAAACCACCTATACCTGCATATTGTACGATTTGAACCTTTGATCACTTTTGTAGAGACAAAACATCTTACTATCTATAAATTTCTTTGAGACTTGAGTTGATAGCTTAGTAGTAAAAGTTAAAAACTTCTTGAAAATTAATAAGGTTTAAATCTGATTACAAGTAACTTGAGAGATTCGAATATTGCTGTTAAGACAACAGTGGTTTTTTTTTATTATTAACACGAATTTCCAAAAAAAAAAAGAAAACTTTATAATCTAAGATATATTTAATTTGGATCTTGAATACCAATTTATTTTAATTTATGTTAGAGATATGCAGCCCTTTCTAAGCTACCATCCTATCAAAGTTGATGCTCTAAGAGCGTTTAACTTAGCTTTCTCATTCTAATCCTTATAGTTATAATAAAAACATTATTTTTTTCTTTCAGTTAAATAAGTTTTATATATTTATATTATTATCTTTTCTCTCTACTTCACTCACAACCACTATAATTTACTATTTTTATTCAAATATTATTAGCAAAATTTAAACAATCAATATATATATATATATATATATATAATATATATATATATATATATTCTAAAGAAATTAACTATTATAGTGTTTATTTAAGAAAAATTTTCCTTCAAAAACCCTACATGCAAAGTGTATTTCTTCTACATCATCCACATACGTGTTATCACAGTATTTCATCCTTCCTCTTTATTATCCCCTCACACCTCCATTTCTCATCATCTCTCGATCATAAACACTCATGGATACACACAATCGTGATCATCATCTCCACCAAATGCAAGTTCACACCATCCAACCACACCGGTTCGATCCCCACATCGACAATAAATCACAAGGTCCATCAAAGAGCAAAGTCCTGGCCATCCTGGCCTTGCTCCCAGTGGCTGGAGCTCTATTTGGTCTCGCCAGCATCACTCTGGCGGGCACCATGATAGGGCTCCTGGCCACCGTCCCCCTTTTCGTTATCTTGATCAGCCCGATTATAGTCCCGACCGTTCTGACCATTGGGCTGGCAATGGCTGGGGTCTTGACGGTCGGGACTTTCGGGCTGAGGCAGGTGAGAGGGATGGGGACGGTTGATTTGGTGAAGAGGCGGTTTCAAGATGTGGTGGAGTTTATGGGTCAGAAGACGAAGGATGTGTGTCACGAGATCGGACCGGAGGGTCAGGTTCATGGTGGTGCGAGGGTTTGAGTTGTGTGTTATGTTGTATTGGTGGAGTTGAGTGGTGAATTAGTGTGGCCAATGTTGAAATGTTTAATTTTATGGTGTGCTTGTGTTTTTGATATAAAGGTGATTGTGGTTTATGAATGCGGGTGATGATGATCTCAACTGATATATGGTTTTTATGTTTTTAAACCCGTTTGGTTTCGGTTTCAGTTTTTTTAGTTTTGTTATTCACTGCGGTTTTAGTTTTTTCGGCTTGGGTTTACACTTTATTTTGATTTTAAAACCAAAATTTCTTTAATCTTTGAAGATAGTTTATTATATTCTTTGAAACTAATATTTTATTAATCTTTAGAGTAAATTGAGTTAATCTATTAATTCAATAAGATAGAACATCAAAGATGTTACATGTGTCATAAGTTCGTTCTATGATACAATTTCTAATCAAGTTCCAAGATGATTTCGTATTCTTTATCTATTCAATTTTTAATCAATTTTCAAGATGACTATTCGTATTTTTCTAAATCTATTCTGCTAGTGAATCCTTGTCTAAAAAATGTAATATAACATACAATATTTTTAATACATTATTAATATAATATCATATATATAGGTACTTTTGTGGGTCTATTTTGTTTCGGTTTTGACTTGTTTTTAATATGGCTCACCTTGGTTAATTATTTTAATATTTGTTTTAGTCAAAATCAAAATAAAGATATCAACTTTTGAAAATCTTTTAATCCAAACCATTGGTTTTTGTTTGGCTTTGATTTTTTCGGCTCGGTTATTTCAGGATTATGCACACACCTATCTATAAGCGAGGAGGGGGTGGTTTCACACTCTCCTCATTCTCTCGTATTTCTTAACTTCGACGAGTAGCCTCCAATTATCCCAAATCAAATCATCTTGATTGCCTAAAGCCTGAGTTGTTTACTGGATTACGAAACGAATTCCATGTGCTCTAAGATATAAAAGAAAATTAATAAAAAAAATCATGATTTATGTTTTACATAAACGAGAGGTGTAATAAGCACTTCAATAAGATATAAGAGTTGTTTGTAATAATAGTAATGAATAATGATACTACGGCCATTTGTACTGGGGCGTGATGGTTTTGACACCACAATGCGGTACGTCTTTGGGCGTGACGTTTGTGTGAGGATGGTCATTAAAAACTACTATATTGAACAAACTAATTTTTAAACAATTAATTCAAAGTTGTAATCTTTCAAACAATTTAAACTTGTATAAATTATAAGAAAATGAGTTCTCGCTTTTAATTGGTTTGATGTGTGGAGTAATGTACATATATGTTGCTTTTAAATTAAACATCTTACTTTTCTTGTAGCATGATTCATGAGTGAGTTTATTTTGTTTTCTAGGGTATTTCTTTGTTCCATCTACTCATTCTTATTGTTTTTAGGAAAAAACGTATTCTTCATGCTTCGTGTCTTTTATTTTTTTTCGTTTAAAATGTATCAACATTTTATAGACATACTTGGAAACTGTATTCAAAGTAGAAGTTAAGCTTGCGTGCTGTAGTGTGTGATGGCGGGTGATATTAACGTGGTTAAGTACATAAATAAATGTATGAATTTACGATCACTCGGTTGCGAAGATAGAAACATAGATAAAAAACATAGTCGATACAATGTATGATAACGAAATATATCTTTTTTTAGTACGACATCATGTTTTACAAAATTCATACCTGGATACCAAAAAAAATTTAAATACAAACACAGATTAGTTTTTTTAATTAACAGAGAAAGTTACTAAAAAAATAAATTAGTAAAAAAATTAATAGATAAAAAACATCTATAGTATCTAATAAAATAAGGTTTTTTTTACCACTTGTCATGTTTTTAACACACTTTTTGCCACTAGTCAAATTTCTATACATTCACACTTTGATTTTCTCTTCAAAATCAAATTTCTATACATTTATAGTAATTTAAATACTACTACAAGTTTCTCTCTCCTATTGAAAATTAATTTTATTATTGCTATATTTCTCTCTCTTATCTAGATTTTATAAAATCAAACTATATTTTTTTAAAATATATTTTATGAAGGAAGTTAAAAATCACATCTTATCTTTTTATTAAAATCTAAATAATAAAAAACAAAAAATTATATAATATAAAATTTTCTAAAACACTAAACATTTTTTAAGCAAAATATTTTAAGTCGTTTTGTTTTAAAAAATTATAAAGGTGAAATTTTTTAAAAACAATCTTATTAAAACGACCAAAATAATTATAAACCATAGTTTAAAAAAAACAAGATTTTGATAAAAAATATATTTTAAAAAAAAAGCTTAAAACGAATGTCCAAAAATGAAACTATTGAGATAAAAGAGTTATAAATAGTATAGATGTTTTATTTCTTAAACTATTACGTATATATAATTTTAATTATAGTTAATATTAAAATATTCTAATCTAACTCTTCGTGTTTATTACTAACTATAATCCATTTGAGTAAATTACCATTTGCATCCCTGACGTTTTCCCATTTTAACCACTTACGTCCCTGCAGTTTCAAAATTGCCATCCGCCCCCTAACGTTTCGTGTTATCTTCATTTGAGCATATACGTTTCATTTTTATATCCATTTGAGTTCAAATAATTAACACCGTTATTGTTTCTGTTAAAATTATTAATAAAAAGACGAAACTACCCTTCAAATTAAATAATAACAATAAAACCCTTGTGGGTCCCATCCATCAACATCATCTCTTCAAACCACCACCACCATAACCACCCCTATCACCACCACCACAACCACCCAGTTATCACCACCAGCACCACCGCAGCCCTTATCACCACCACCGCCGCAACCCCTATCACCACCACCGCCGCCGCAGCCCCTCTCATCACCACCGCCGCCGCAGCCCCTCTCACCACCACCGCAGTCCCCTCCCCCCACTCTTTTCCCTTTATTAGAGCCACCCATCACCACCACCGTGACTCCCATTACCACCGTGACTCCCATCACCACCGCCACGACCACCATCACCACCACAACCACCCCCGTCACCATGTGCATAGAGCTCAAAATCCTAAGGTTTAGAAGCATGAAATCAAGAACTCAAGAAACTGACCTGCGACAGTTTTTAGTGTTCATGTCAGCAAAATAGAAACTTTAATTCATCACCCCTGTGTCCATTACAAAACCTGCAGCTACCATATCTGCATGATCATCTTCAATCTTCTAAAAGCCCTTGTGCTTTGTGCTTCTGCACCTCCAAAGACTGCAATTTCATTCTCATGTTACTAAAATCCCTTTCCATTATAACCAACCTCTCCTTCAACATTGAGTTCTCTTCTTCCAATTGAGCTATATGAGTATCTTGATCATCAACTCTATTCTCCAAAACACAACTGCTGTGATCATTAACACCAAAGTTAGGGTAAATCATCTCAAATCTACTTAAATCACAATCCACTCTCCTCTCTACCTCTAATTGTTCCTCCATATGGCTCTCAATTGATCCATCCTCTTCATCTTCATCGTTTTCATGAGCCCTAACCCTAATTAGCCCCTTCATCGATCCATAGCCATCAACGCCCCATTCTTCTCTCGCAACGTCAACTAAAACCTCCGGAGACGGAGAAAACACCGGTGTACGGAGTACAGCCGGAGTGACCGGAGACGGAGAAATCAGTGACGTAATTCCTCCTGATTTCTTCGCACGGATTAGGAACGAAGTAGTGTTTCTAGGAGCAAATGGAGCTGATCTACCACCATTGAAGTTGAATCTCTTCTTCGTGAAGTTACATCTAGCCTTCAATCGATTATGTTGCTGTAATTTATTTTGATTGTTGTTCTTCCTCGTATCATTCGTTTTCTTCAGCTTCCAATTTTTGTTCTGATTTTTGAACTTGAATCGATGACCACCGCCACCGTTGTTCAACGTCCCCTGCGACAGCGATTGATCCGTCATCATATTTGATAGATTGATCAAGTGGTTCATCCACAGCTGAGAGCTGTGATTATTCATCATCTGTTTGGGTAGAGATGAGAGTGAGTGAATGTGTATGTGTTTGGGTAGAGAAGATGGGTGGTCCTACAAAGTTTTTTTTAAAAAAATTATTATTAAGGGGCAATTTAGTCATTTCACAAAAGTTAACAGAAAAATCTAACGCCGTTAGTGTTTTGGACTCAAATGGAGATAAAAAGGAAACGTTAGGGGGCAAATCAAGACTCTGAAACTGCAGGGACGTAAGTGGTTAAAATGGGAAAACGTCAGGGATGCAAACGGTAATTTACTCAATCCATTTAATTAATGGGATTTTAGCCTATATATCTATCTATAAAAAAAACTAAAATAAACATGAAACAATTGTAAGCCTTATCATATTAATTTTCTCATTTCTCTATATTAGTAATGATAATATTGAATACTAATAATTTTACTCATACTATTTTTAAATTAAAAAATATATAATTTAATAAATAAAAAACCTATTTTTGAATTAAAACACACTTTTTAAAAATAAAAATTTTATAAAATACATAATACAATGAACTTTTTCTTTAAAAAATCATTTTTCTTAAAATTAAATATTTAAAAAAATTTATAAAACAAAGTTTAAGAAAAATATATTATTGCTTATTTACTTAAAATAGCTATTTATACGTAATTATAATCATATTTTATCTTCAAACATGATTTTATAATGTATAAATTTTGATTACTAATTATTTAATATTTTATTTATTCATTCCGTGTAATACATGGGAACTAACCTAGTATATTATATATACATTACTTAGGGTAAAATTGAAACTTTAAAAAGCTAAGGGTTTGCATCTTTCAAAGTTGAAGGTTAGATTTGTAGGTGGGTTGCTAATTACATACTATGAAAAACACAACGCGATGAATAGTGAAATGGTAAATCGTGGCCGTTCAGTTCGCATCTACGGCCTTCCATTTGTCTTGGGAACTGTGCTTCTTCTCATAAACTCATCATATTCATCTTAAAAAGAGACATACACAAGCTTTCTATGCTCACACCCCCGGTTGATTTATAGAGAGAAAAATGGAACCGTCTCCATCTCCATTGCCGCCGGCCGTGGCAGGAATTACCCGTGTCCGACGCTCCTTCTATCGTCGACGCGAGAGGGCTTTTGGGCTGTCGTGGAGGGAGGGGAACCGCTGCCACCTCCACCACCGTCGGCTGTTGCAGAGAGACTGCCGGTGTGCCAACCTCCGTCCGTTTGCCTGCTGTCGGTGACGGTTGTATCGTCGCCGCAGTGTATGGGCGGTGGCGATTAGGGTTTGTTTGAGGAGGGGGAACCCTACCCGCCGTCATGGAAGCAACTACGGTGTACCGGTGGTGGCCCTTTCATCACAGTGTCTGCATGGTGGTGGATGGGGTTTGTTTACCCAAATCATGGTTGGTCTTCCCCTTTTTGTGACCCCAGTTATGGCGGTGGTTGTCTGCTGTTAAGGTGACCGGAGAAACGGAGGTAGATGGCTGGACTTTCTTCCATCCATGTCGTTTAACAATAATACACCATGTTTTGGTGTTCATGAGTCGTTGATGATGACGACCCGTCATCTAAGACCCGTATAACTCTGTTTGTTTTGGTTGATTGTCTGAAATTGTTGGGGTGTTACTCTGGTGTGTTTCTGGTATGTTGATGATGGTGGCTATGGTACTTTGATGGCAGTGTCCATTCGTTGCTTCTAAAAGTTACTTAGTCGATTATGATTCCGAAACCCATTTGTTGTAACTATGCTATGATGACAGTGGTTGAGGTGGTTGATTGGCGTGGCATACATGGTGACGGCAAGTGTGGTGTTCTGCACTTGCAACCTATGTTGCAGCCATGGTAACCCAAAACCCAGATCTGAGCAAAAAAACTTTATTTTTTAAGATTCTTAGCTTTGTCTTTTAACTTGCTTTATTAACATGATGTGTGCTGACAGCTGACAGGTCTAAGATAATCTCGGTTTATTCAGTAGGCAATTACCTTATGGCTGTGATGATAGATTGTCTGAGCCTCGGTTTTCTCCGTTTTCAAGACGCGCAACGCGCGTCGGGCATCACACCTAGTTATGTTATATAGTGTAGGGTGATAGTGTGTTTGTTTATAATCAATTTAGTTTATTATTGTTGGACTTATTATCACTGGGCTGTTGGGCTGACTTTAGGCCTGATTTTTAGTACTCTAGATTGCTATTGGACTAATCACTAATGGGCTCAAGTCTATATGAAACCTTTTCTTCCTTGTAAAGTAAGATCATTTAAATAACGTGGTACTCCTTACCTTATTTTATATAAGCTCTGTGTAATTGTGGTTTGAGTTCCTATTTTTTGAACCTTTTCTTCCTTGTAAGATCATAACACTACAAAGTCAAGTGAGCACCACTGCTAGCGCGACTACGTCATTAAATCTAGTTTCCGACGATTGGAAACTGGATTTTTGTGCATTCAGTCGTTAAGTTATTGATGGTGTGAGAGCCAACCTCGATACCATACAAGCCCGGCCCAGAAGAAAACAAAAATTGGAACAGTTTTCTTATATATACTCAAATGAAATTACAACACACTTATCCAAACTTAAATTACATGGTATTTATTCGGAAGAACATGGGATTTTGGAAAGGAAAACATACACCATGCAGAAGACTAATTCTAAATTTCTAACTTTTCTAATTTACCAAACTCTGGGCCTTGGGCTGATGGTAGCTTTGGGCTTCTAAGGTGTGGATTTTCATCTAATGAATGGGCTTGAGTACAAGGGCCCATGTAGAGATGCACAAACCAGGTTGAGGTTCTAAACTAGTCGGGTTGACCCGGCTCGAGTCATGGTCAAAAATTCCAAACCGGGTTTGACCGGGTTTCGGGTCGGCTCCAACCCGGGTTCGTATTATGTGATCTATAAATAATATGATGGCTCTGTAATGGGTTGAACCGGGTCGGGTGTAGAAAACCCGAGTCGGTGAATGGATGAGGGTACCCGATTTGGAACCGCCAATTATACCAGGTCACAACTGGGTTCGGGGTCACCGAGTTGACTCCAGGTCGATTTCAGGTCGGGTTGTCGGTTAAGTCCTAATTAACCTGGTTTCATTGTGCACCTCTAGGTCCACGTACGTATCAAAATATCATGTTACTTGGTAATTTTGGCCAAATATTGAAACGTTACGCATAATATAATTCTTTGATGGTTCGATTCTTTTTAACATTATCCTCTGTTGTTGGTTTGATGGAGTAACTCCTATTCTCGTGTTTAGGGATTACAAAAGGCTAAGGGCGTGATGGTTTGAGCTCGAGATATTTTAGATTTCAAGTTCAAACCTGATTCGAGAGGTTTTCCCACAGTAGTTGGTTTCCTCCTTGATAATGTTTTTGGGTGGATCTGACCTGAAACGTTAAAATCAGTATGAATAGTTGACATGATGACATCCCGTCTCAGAAATACCCACTTAAATTCAGGGGTAGTTTTAAATACCGTTTAAAAATTATCCGAACAGCTAGTCAGCTACAGTTGGACTAACTGATTTGTGACTTCACAGCCATGTTTCACGTGCACATATTTCTAGTTTAACGTAATATTGCCAACGTTGACGGGGTCAATGAAGCAGCCTATCTGGTTTAAGATAAAGGGTAGATGTAAATATTTACCATGGAAGAAATAAATTAATATTTTGAAAGAATTATATGAGTTTTTTTTTTTAATTTAACGTAGTTTTTTCATGAAACTTATCCATATTTAGACAATACAATATCAAAATAATACAATACGTTTTTTAGATTTTTTAAATAAAAAAATAGTTCTTAAGATAATTTTCGTGTAACCTGCTATTTAGACGATACACCTACCAGCTACCACCCATAATGTGTAATTAAATGATTACATGAAATTGAACAACATTAAGATATGCACCCTACACCTACCACCATTAATTGTTGAGCAGCTTAAACTATCTATAAATTAGTTGAAAGTTTAGACAACGTACTCACAACCCAAACCAAATTCATAATCCACAACAAAATTTTGTAATATTATCAGCTCCGACATGGAAGACATCTTAAAAACACTTCCTCAACACACTTGTAGCTGGTTGAAAGGCAAGATGATCATGTACAAGTATCAAGACTTTTGGACATCCAAACAGTTGCTTGAGGGAGCACTTATGGCTCAACAAAGCTTTAAGGCTGAGCCTAATGATGTATTTCTATGTAGCGCCCCCAAAACCGGCACAACTTGGCTAAAGGCCTTGGCTTTTGCCATTGTAACCCGTGAAAAGTTTGACGAATCCACGAGCCCATTGCTCAAAAAACTGGTTCATGAATGTGTTCCTATCCTAGAGAGACATGTTGACGAAATTAAACATAACCGCAAAACTTCAAGCCTACTGCTTGTGGCAACACACTTTCCTTACACGTCGTTGCCAGAATCAGTCGTAGCTTCGAACTGCAAGATAGTTTACATCTATCGAAACATAAAAGATGTCATAGTTTCTAATTACCATTTCTTGAGAGAAGCATTTAAACTATCCATGGAAGATGCACCATTTATACTGGGATCATATTCTCGGATACTGGAAAGCAAGCCTCGAAAAACCGGAGAAAATACTTTTCTTGAAATATGAAGATATGAAAAGCGACCCTACAAGCAATGTAAAGAGGCTTGCTGAGTTCATCGGGTACCCGTTCTCCATCGATGAAGAGAAAGCAGGTGTGGTTGATAAAATCATCCATATGTGCAGTTTTAAAAATCTAAGCAACTTAGAAGTGAACAAAACTACGGTGGTATGTTAGAAAATCGACTATATTACAGGAAAGCAGAGGTCGGAGATTGGAAGAACTATTTCACTGATGAGATGATTGAAAAGATAGACAATTTAATAGATGAGAAACTGAGTGGCACTGGTTTAGTTTTAAAATGAGAGCTTCGTGATCACACCACTATATTGGTATTACTGAATTTGTGTGCTTCTTTGAATTTGTGTGCTTCTTTGAATTTGTGTGCTTCTTACTCTTTGTTTATTAAAATGTAATTGAACTTGTTTGATTTTCATTTCACAATAATCTGTTGAGAAAATATGTAAAAATGTGTTACTGTACATATATTGTACTCCCCTTAAACTCTTGAAGAGATACATTGCAAACCTTTAATTTTCTTTTTCTCATTTTCTTTCTTTTATAATAATAATAAAATAAAATTTTATACTAATGCTACATTTTTTTCTCTAATATCCTTTAATTCATTTTATGTTAAAAATCTAGAGTTGACTTTTAGTATTTTTATAGAGGAATTACATCTTCATTAACATAAATTTTTTAATCATTTTCTTAATATATTTTTCAAATTGAATCGATATGATCTAAGTTTAATAAAATAATCAAGTTTAGTAAGTTGCGATATAGTAACTTATTTTAAAACTTGTATTCAATATAATCATAAATTGATCGAGTTTCATATATTAACAAAATTTTCATATTATATTTAGTTTTTATGATTTACCTTTTAATAAATATGGATATTTATGGTTTATTGATTTTCTAACTTCACAATTACCTCTTTGCATCAATAAATATATTTTGGTGCCCTAGTAGTTTAACGTAAGATATAAAACTTGATATTGAAGTTAAAAAAACGAAATAAGAGATATGTTTTAAACCTTTAATTGTCATTTGCCCGAGATATGTTTTTGAAAAAGAACTAGTATTGAGCCCCCGCGTTGCGCGGGGGGCGTAAAACAATACCAAGTAGAATTAATGTCGCACCACAGTTAACGACCACCAACACCAGAAAATCTCGTATTGAAATAAAAACAAAAAATAAATCGAATGGAAATAGACGTAAAGATGTTAAACCGCGGACGTGAAACGTAAAATATTAAAATAGTAATCGCACGCTGTAACACGACAGTTAAACGTAATAAATATGTTGAAACTATGTAAAAATATTATGGTTAAAAACTCTAGAATGTAAAGACACCACTTTTTTTCTTTTCTAATACATGAAAATTTTAAAAAGATAATGGAATTGAACTTTTATACTCATTAAATTTAATAAAAATTTTGAAATCCTAAGAATTTGATTTTGTTTTCGTTTGCAAAATCTCAAAAACCCTGACACTTTCTCTCTCTTTTCCAACATTTAAAATGCATCAAATACTCCACATTTGCAAAATCCCAAAGCCTCTTTTGGTTACACTCATCTTCCTCTCTTTCTTTCTCTATGGCACCGCCGGTGCCACCACCGCCGGAGTCACCGCCACCGCCGGCGTCACCGCCACCGCCGGCGTCACCGCCACCGCCGGCGTCACCGCCACCGCCACCACTACCTACAAAACACATACTAACACACACTCCATGCCACTGGTAGTATGGTACCGTCACCGCCACCGTCACCGACAGCTCGGCGACCACCAACAAACCACAGGGCTCACCACAAAAGCCGTGGCTCACCAACATCGACGACGTTTACCAAACATCCGCCGGTCAACACTACAGACGCGGTGGTAAACCGTCTGTCCGCAACCGTCTTCCTCTCTCTCTCTCTCTACATCTACACCACCGCCGACCTCCGCCACGTCGATGCAGGTCCGCCGGTCAACACTACCGACGCGGTGGTAAACCGCCACCATGTTCCTCTTTCTCTCTCTCTCTCTCTCTCTAGCTACACCACCGCCGACGCCTCCGCCACGACGGTGCAGGTGGCCGGAGCAGAAGAAAAAAAAAAAATCGCCAACCAATCAACGCCTGCCACGTGTCCCGGTCAGGGTGAACTACTGTTCACACCGACATTGGGGATTTATATATATATAATAATATGTAAGTTAAGCTATTTTGGAATCAAAATTAATAAGATAGTCATCATATATAAGACTACACGTAATGATTGTTTAGTTAAAATACCATTTAAATGACACGTATATAAAAACAATTTCATTAAATACTTTTAAATCAAGTGTAGTGGTTATTGTTAACTAGTGTTCGGAGCCCCAATTGATGCAGTAACATAGGAAAATTTGTGTTTGACGCCGGAGCCCTATAGGTTTGAAACCACTTTTAACTATTTTGCAATAGTGTATGAAACCCACTTATGTCCATGTCATAATATGTGGAGCTCCACTACGTCTAGTCTAATGAAAATTAATGATTTTCAGCTACCGTTTGTCCCATCTGTCGGAGAAGGTAAGTTATCGACGTAAAGAGATGCTCCGGCGGAAATCGCGCGTGGATAATTTGATCTCCAATCGATCGCCAACAGGTTTTAGCGACATATTACCGACAAGTTTTCTACGGTCGTACTTAGAGAGTTTATCTAGCGATGACTATTTACCGACAGTCTTTTTATTAACTGCTTTTTTATTGGTAATCTTCATTTAAGAAAATTTTAAAATAAATATATTTAATTTCCCTATAGTTAAAAATAAATTATATATACTGGGAAATTTAAATTAAATTACAAAACTACAATAATTGAGAATAAATTATCGTAGCGAACTTGCATTGGGTTTGATTTTAGCACGTATGATGTTATTATTCAATTTAATCCTACACTTTGGAGGAAAGAATAAAATTAACTCGTTTATAGAAGTTTTGTCAACATAACAACTAGAAATCAAACATTTCAATATACGTGTAAAAGTTATAGTTTCATTAATATTACAATCTAATTCAAAATGTCAACCCATCTAGTAGTTACAAAATTAATAGGTATTATCATGTGTTACTGAATTAGTTTAGGTTACACAAAATCATATTTGATCATAACAAGTTATTTTAGTGTTAAACACATTTCTATGATGACTAGTAAACTAATGAACCATATATGTGTTGGGACTCGGTTTTGGTTACACAAAGTTACGCTTGGTCATAACAAGTCATTTGGTGTTAAAGACATGTGTATGTTGAAGAATAAACTAATGGGTGTTGTTTTGTATTAGTGAGTTGGTTTAGATTATACAAAGTCACATTAGGTGGTAATAAGTCATTTGGTTGTTAAAGGCGTGTGCATGATGGTAGTACACTAATGATCCTTAATGCCGCTTGTTGGTAGTGAGATGATTTTGGTATCACATTTGGTTATAACAAGTCATTTTGATATTAAAGATATGTGTATGGTGACTTTTACATGTGTAGTGAATAGGTTTAATTAGGTTACACAACGTCAAATTAGGTAATAAATAACAAGTCATTTTGACGTTAAAGACGTACGTATGATCGATAACCAGTAACTAATGGATCTTAATGTGCATTCAATTGTATGTGTTAGCGAGTTAGCTAGGTTGCATAAAGTAAAATTAGGTTATAACAATCCATTTTGGTGTGAGGTTGCATTTCTTAATCTTAGAAATAAATACCATGTGTCCGAACAACTTGGTCCAGTGGTTAAAAGCCTGCCCTTCCAAAGCGGAGGTGCTGGGTTCGAATCCCACTTGTGTCAGTTGGAGGGACATCTGGGTGAAGGGACGAATCTGGGCTTTATCCCGGGTTCGAACCTGACAGGGGGCGAAGGTTTACCCATTCCACGGGGTTCCTGCGCATCAGGGGGCTGGGTTTTGTAGGCGGTCAAGTAGTCGACCTTGGACATAGCCCCGAAAGGATAGGTTAACACCCTAGATTTTATCCGTTCAAAAAAAATAAAATAAAATAAACACCATGTGTACTCAATTACTTTTCTAGATACGTACACATATGTTTGGAATGAAAGTACATTACTATGCGCAATGCTGGTTTCCACATCCTCATGACAAGTGCACCATCGGTTTGTATGTCCGTCAAAGTGTAATCTAGAAATTGTGAAACCATGTGACATATATTAGGTATTATTCTCATCTTAGTTTCACCATAGAAACTTGTGAACAAATGTACCTATCTTATGAACACACAAAAACCACGTGAAATCGACCATCGACTCTTGACCATATCAAAATTGTTTTATTCCAAGACCATCAATTCTAGCATTAATCGACCATCGACTCTTGACCATATCAAAATTGGCATAAATTCATGTACATCATAGGTTTTCAAATGTGTGATCTTTCTAAAAAAATGCACTCATGCATAAACTTGTTTATTGTAACATTAACATAATTGTTGAAGTCTGGACTAGTACGGTTGGTTCGTAGATTTTAGATGTCACATGTGACATGTGAAATGGACCCTTAAATTAGAAATTTATTTATGACGAGGCTAGAGGCCAGGGGCGGACCTACCAAGGGTTGAGGGGTAGCCTCCACTACCCCTCAACTTTTTACGCGTAGTGTAAAAAAATTTACGGTTTTATGTAAAAAACTTTTTTTACGGTTTTACGTTACCCCTAAAAAATTTTTAAACTCAAAACTTTATAGAAAATTTTAAATTTTATAAATATTAGCCTAACATTTTATATAAAATATTACCTTTTATAAAAACATTATAACAAATTACCCCAATTACCCAAAATACCCAATCAAAAACCCAAATATTAATTCAGTCCAAAATTTATTTTAGCCCAATTAAATTTTAATAGTCCAAATTATTATAAAACCCATTTAACATGAAAAGAAGAAACCCCCCTCCCCCTAAAAAAATACCTTCGACCTCTTGTGCTTTGCCTGCTGCCTTCTGGAGTTTCGAGCTCTGCTGCTGCGTTCTGCTGGTCGCTGCTACAGAGTGTTGGTCGTTGGTTGGTGCTCGTTAGTCGGCAGTCGCTGCTGATGGCTTGCTGCTTGAAGATATTCTTTTTTTACTTTCTAGGTGTTTTACAAGATTTGAAGAGTAGGAGATTGATTAATGGTTATTTGATTTAATTTTTAGGTTTTATTGACAATTAGGGATTTGTATTGAAATTGAATTTGTAACGTTATTGTGAATTTGAATAACTTTTAATAAGCCCAAAATACCAAATAAGATGACCAAAATTATATTAAGTACAAAATTTAAATAACTTTAAAACCTATCAAGTGTACAAGCTCAAATACCCATTACCCAAACTAAACAACTTAAAAAAATAGCTAGTTATACCCATAACCCTCACCGCCTCATCCTGTCGCCGATAACCCAACAACCTTTGTCCATGTCGTCAACCAACCATCACCTGGCCAGAGTGACCGCCCCCGCCGTCCGCTGTTCTACTACAGTGGTGGCCTTGCCACCTGCCCACCATCGATATCTTTTTGCTTTCACCAAATCAAGAGACAAGAGTTCAAGGTAAAATTTTTAACTTATTTTCTTTATTACACTATAAAGTTAGAGATTTAGGGGTTATATTGTTCAATTTCTAATATTTAAGTGTTATTTGTTATAAAAATTAGTGATATGAAATATTTTAATATGAGGATATTAGTTAATGGTTATTAGTTCAATTTCTAATATTTAGGGTTTATGCAATTAGGTATATGAACTATGAAGTAGAGATTTGGAAGATGAATTAGAGATTTGATATTGAAATTAAGGATTTGAATTGTATTATTTCTAAGTACAATTTGTAATCTTATTGTGTTATTTGTTATAAAATTAGGGAGTTGAAAGATAAAAAAACAAATTTTAATTGATAAATTTTTTAAAAGAAAATTTCAAGAGGAGATATTAGTTCTAATGATAATAATGATATGCAACCAACTGATTCTGATATCAAGTCGACAACCCCTTCAAGTTCAATTCCTTCGGATTTGTTTTGAATGATCTTCCTTTGTACCACTTTATTATCGTGTTTTTTCTTTTATTTATATAAACGTACGGTAAATTTTTTCTTACGTTAACGCTTAACTTTTCTTCTAGATCCGTCACTACAAGAGACCAATATGCTAAATCACTATATACAAATCGATAGGGTATAACCCTAAATAAAATAGAACTTTTATTCTTCTAAACTTAAATTCGTTAACTTGGTTTATCGCACCCCTCTTGAATATTATATTGAGTTTTGAATTGTTTATAAATTTATTCGGTCCCTCAGTAACATATAATTACTAATAAGTTATAATAATTTTTAAATGTGTTATTCAACACCCGATAACTAAACTTAAAAAAATTTTAGCCCCTGAAAATCCGTCATGTGCGGTCGCTACCTAACCCACCCTCAGGGCCACCCATGAATACTAGCATATACTTGGGTTACATTAGGGAACCGATCTACCTTTCTAATGTTCTATAAGATATATTAGTAGATTTTATTTCTGATATTAATTTCAACAAAGTACTTACTACCATACAAAAAAGGTTGTGTAATGCATGTGAACAGAGTGAGGTCAGAGAGATTAAAAAGATAGGGAGTGTTTATAGGTATCAAACAAAATGTTTATGTAATAGTTTACGTAAACCATACCAAAATATTATCCGTTTTGTCCTCGATGGATTGACTATCAAAAAACTCACGGTTTTATTTTCACCTGACGAGTTGCTTGTCTAGGTAAAACACGTCCTTGTATAGATAGTTTCCACCCCCTTATAAGGAAGGTTTTGTTAACCTCCTCAACTGATGTGTGACTTACATCTCCACGCCCCTTATGAAGCCCAACGTCCTCGCTGGCACATCGGTCTGACCCTTGCTATGATACCATTTGTAAAAGCCCACGTAAAATATAACAAGATGTTGTTCGCTTTGCTCCCGATGGGTTGCTCATCTAGAAGCTCATGGTTTTATTTTCACCTGACAAGTGCACGCCCAGGCAAAAAGATGTCTTGGTAAAGAAGGTTTCTACCCTCTTATATTGATATTACGCAGTAAAAAATCACGCAAATTATACGCACATCACATAGGCGTTTTAAAAAAAATGCTGTTTTTTGTTAAAAATGTATAAAAGTACTATACTCATATTAAAGAGGATAAAATGCTCGTTTTTATTGTGCATTTTTCTTAAAAATAATATCATATGACAAAGTTATATGTGTTTAAAAAGGGGGGGGGGAGATTTTAAAAAAATCAACAATTATATGTTATTTTCAATTTTACCCCTAGATGCACATTTTTGCGTGATTATTCAATCTTAAATCTGAACCGTTCATCTATTACATCAAAATTACTCGTTACTTCGTACTATTCGCATGAATTATAGGCTTTGTACCGTAAACTTTACCTATATATACACACACATACATATATATATATATTGTATAGTTCGTTTGTTAACCTTTGTTTATTGCGATAACCCGTTAATTAATGTAGCGAACACTTACACCGATGTAACTAACTTTTACACCGCGTTACACCACTGGTGTAACGATTTTTCCTTAATTTTCAAATTTTCGCTCAATTTTCAAATTTTCCCTCCAGTTTAAAAAAAAAATTCCACCCTTTTTTAAAACATTTTTAACTTTTTTGTATAATGTTATTTTTTAAACAAATTACATCATTATATAGATTATTTTAATATCTTTAATTTGTGTATATTCTTGCTATATTTTTTTTAAAAAAATTTTAACGTTCGATTTGGACCATTAGTTTTACCACTGTGACTCTAAGTTAAAGTAGTGACGTGGCTTGCTGTGGACCACTAGTTGGGTTAATAGATTATCGTAATAAACAAGAGTTAACATTTGATCTCTATCATACATACATACATACATACACACACACACACACACACACACACATATATATATATATATATATATGTATATATATATATAGACACACACACACAGGAGCCAGTTACTATAGAAAGTTTAATTTTCGTACGAAGCGTATGAAGTCGCCAGAGCATGACACGTGTTTTTTGACGGATGTGAAGTTTCTTCCGCGATACAGTTACACATAAAAAATACATAATTACGCAAGTTATATTCATAATTACGCAAATTATATCTATTATTACACAAATTATATTTATTATTACGCAAAAAAATTTACTCACATTATAAAAAATAATGCCCCCCTCATAAGGCACGGGTCCTACATCGAATCAGTTATTGTTTTTAATGTTTTACTTCAGTTATAATAATAATAATACCCAAATATATCAACGTTTAAGAAAAGTCGTAAAAGAGTCTCGATAACACCCGCCACATCACTATATATAACAAATAGAAAAAATTCTGAAACTAACCACAACACTTTCTCACTCTTTGTTTTTTTTATTACAAATTGATACCTACGCATTTTGCATTTTATAAAAATTAATATTTAAGTATTCGAGTTATGTCAAATTTACATTTAATCACTTGAATTTTTTTTAAAGTTTATACTTAATCATTCAAGATATGTCAAATTTACATTTAATCACCTGACTTTTTTTTTTTAAGTTTTATACTTAAACCTTCGAGTTATGTCAAATTTTCTTTTAATCAATTTACAATAGAACTCGTTAATTATAGTAAAGTCACCATTTACGCATTTGTTATTTTTCTTCTCTGTTTTAAGATATTCATTTTTTATAGTATTTTATCAGCATTTTGCACGTAATACTTTTTCAAGTGGTTAGTAGTAACGTATAAATAATCATAATTAAATATTTTAACTTTTCATAGTACAGATCACACTCCCTAATATTATATAATATACCTTAGGAGGCGAGAATGGTAATTTGACTCAAAATGTAATAAGCCTAATATAAAATTTTAAACGTAAATACAAGTGTTTTATGCTATAGTTTCTGTTACCCCAATTTGATAAACTTCCTCTAAGTAATATATTATTTAACACACTTTATTCGTGCATAATTTATGATATTAATTTTCACTATTAATTTTTTTATTTATAATACTTTAAATTTACATTAAAATTTCACACTTACTAATTATATGTATATATAAACACTTTTAAAGTAAGTATTAATTTATTTTAGATACTTAAGTATAAACAAACAAACAAACAAACCCAGTATATCCCACTCAAGAGCAGGGTCTGGGGAGGGTAGGTGTAGGCGAGTCTTTCCTCTATCTTGTTAGGTAGAGAGACCGCTTCCAAAGAGACCCCCGACTCGATAGATACTTAAGTATATAAATATTAAATATTTACATATTTATAATAACAATAATAATAATATTTTCTAGGGGCATTTTGGGTATTTAATAATTTTACTATTAAAGACAAAATATCTTAGTTAATAAAATATTATTTAATATGTTTTAAAAACTAATTACAATATCATATACAATCATATTTAATACCACTACTACTAATTATATATATATTAAAAATATAACGCTTAGCTACAGTACCACCACCACCCTCTGCCTTCCCTCGCTCTCCACCGCCACACCCCCACCAGACACCACCATCACCGAACGCATCTTCATGGACTTCAGCATCTGCCTCGGTCGATGATGAAGACGATGAATCGATGATGAAGACGATGAATCGATGATGAAGACGATGAATCGATGATGAAGACGATGAATCGATGATGAAGACGATGAATCGATGAATCGATGATGAAGACGATCCAAACCGGTGCCCTCCCTTAAAAGGGGGTTTTCTGATGTTAACTTCGATGGTGGTCGAAATTGGGGGTTTAATGGCGGATCTGATGGGGTTGATGGTGGTTTAGATGGTGAAAAAACAGAGAAATTGATTACACCCATTGTTGAAGAGAAGAAGAAAGGTTCTGTTAATGGTGAAAGTTGCAGAGTTCCTCCTGCTGCTAAGTAAGTTTTCAAACATTCAAACCCCTGTTTGCATATGCAACTAAATTGTTGAAATTTAGATGTTTCTGATTTGGGTTTTTTGAATTGCTTAATAATTTGCTTATTTCTTTGTTCAATTGTTGATAGAAAGTCATAAGAGCTTATTTGGGTTAACTGCTCATAATTCTATTTAAGGGTTTGTTTATCTTGACTATTAAGAGGTGTTTGTATGTATTTTTTTACAGTGATTATTCATTTATTTGAGAGCTGCATAACACAGAAGTTCGAATCTTTAGCAAGGATTTGTTGCTTATGATGTGGATTCTAATGTTTTGTGTTGTGTTTTGATGTGTACCGTTAGCGAGAGGAATACCCTTCTTATACAAGCCATTAACGAGACAACAGTGGTGGATTCTAGCAATTTCATTAGGGTTGATACTGAAACAATTAATCATGGTATACTTTTCTTGACTTTCCAATTGATTGTCTGAAACACCCAATTTGATAATATTCTTCTGTTGCTAGGGTTGGAGGAAAACGACGATCATGTAGGATTCATGTGATTCAATTGCAGTTGATATGAAAACCTCTGTCGGTGATGAGGTATGGGTTTCTCGACGTTCTAATTCAATGTTTGTGAATGCCCTAATTGAAATCATTCTTTTCGATATCTATTGTTGATTCTTGGAATTTTGATTTGACAAAGTTTGATTGTTTCATGTTCTTATGTGATTGTAGCGGAGTTGTTAGACACCTTCGTTTTGCCTCTATTTTCTTTATTTGATTTCAAAGTTCTTTGAGTAATTGAATGTCTGCTTAGTTTGGGTTTCTTCTTAGATCAGTATGATTGTAATGTCTCTGAGTAGAGATTATATCTCTATACCTACTTTACTTCTTAGAATAATTGTTGTTGACATGTTTCTACTGTTGTTCTGGCTTCATTAGTAGTGTTATTTGATTTTGGAAGTTCTTGAGTGCTTGGTTGATTGAACGAGTAAAGAACATATCAAGTTTTTGTTGGGTTTGCTGGATATCCTCGAGTGTTATTTGTTTCTACTGTTGTTCTGGCTTCATTAGTAGTATTATTTGTTCTGGCTTCATTAGTAGTGAATAATGTCTCTCTCTCTATGCTAGTATCTGATTCTTTGTGAACATAATTTGTTTCTTTTAATAGATCATTTATTGAAGTAAAAAACCGACTCATTTTTTTAATGTATTGTAAGATTTTTTATTGTGTATTAACTGAATACCCCTTTTCATTAGTTTTGTACATTTTTCAATTTGATTTCTTAAAATTTTTAAATACACTTTTGAATATAAGATCACCTTTACATACCCAATTTGAATCACCTAAATTTCGACTAATTTCCACGACTAGCATCCGCCAAGCGGGGTTAAGAGTTCATTTTATTTTGCTGGATTACTTAACCACCCTTTTTGATTTGAGATCGTCTTTGAATACCCGGGTTGGGTTATTTAGATTTGACTCAATTTCCCGATTAGCATCCGCCAAATGGGGTGAAAAATTCATATTGTTTTGCAAGCTTCTAAATAATGGATTTCTTAAACACCCTTCTGGATCTGAGATCGTCTTTTGATGTTCCTTTTGTACATTTAAAACTTTACATATATTTAGATATAAAATATATAAAATAAGGGTAAATTTTTTTAGATATATTGGTAGCTTTTTACTTTTATATTTCTTGAATACCCCTTTTCATTAGTTTTGTACATTTTTCAATTAGATTTCTTGAATTTAGCGAATCCCCTAATCACTTTACACACCCGATTTGAATCATCAAAATTTAGACTCATTTCCACGACTAGCATCTGCCAAGCGGTGTCAAGAGTTCATTTTATTTTGCAAGCTTCACAATAGTGGATTACTCAACCACCCTTTTGGATTTGAGATCATCTTTTGATACTCGGTTTGGGTTATTTAGATTCGACTCATTTCCCCGATTAGCATCCGCCAAGTGGGGTGAAGAATTCATATTGTTTTGTAAGCTTCTAAATAATGGATTTCTTAAACGCCCCTCTGGATCTGAGATCGTCTTTTGATGTTCGTTTTTGTTTTTAAAACTTTACACATATTTATTTTAAAATATATAAAGTAAGGATAATTTTTTTTATATATTGATAGCTTTTTACTTATATATTTCTTGAATACCACTTTCTATTTATTTTCTATGTTTTTCAACTTGATTTCTTGTATTTATTGAATCCCCTAATCACTTTTACATAACCAATTTGAATCACCAAAATTTCGACTCATTTCTACGACTAGCATCCGCCGAGCGGGTCAAGAGTTCATTATATTTTGCAAGCTTCAAAGCAGTGTATTACTTAACCACCCTTATGGATTTGAGATTATCTTTTGATACTCGGTTTGGGTTATTTAGATTCAACTCATTTCCCCGATTAGCATCCGCCAAGTGGGGTGAAAAGTTTATATTGTTTTGCAAGCTTCTAAATTGTGGATTTTTTAACACCCTTTTGGATCTGAGATCGTCTTTTGATGTTCGTTTTTGCTTTTTAAAACTTTACATATATTTAGATTTAAAATATATAAAATAAGGGTAAATTTTTTTAGATATATTGATAGCTTTTTACTTATATTTCATGAATACCACTTTCCATTTCTTTTCTATGTTTTTCAACTTGATTTCTGTATTTATTGAATCCCCTAATCACCTTACATAACCAATTTGAATCACCAAAATTTCGACTCATTTCCATGACTAGCATCCGCCAAGCAGGGTCAAGAATTTATTTTATTTTGCAAGCTTCACAACAGTGGATTACTTAACCATCCTTATGGATTTGAGATCATCTTTTGATACCCGGTTTGGGTTATTTAGATTCGATTCATTTTCCCTATTAGCATCCGCCAAGTGGGGTGAAGAATTCATATTGTTTTGCAAGTTTCTAAATAATGGATTTCTTAGACACCCTTCTGGATATGAGATCGTTCTTTAATATTCATTTTGGTTTTTGAAAACTGTACACATTTTTAGAAATAATATCTATAAAGTGGGGGTTAATTTTTTTGGAATTCAACAAATACAAATGGTTTTTTCATGTTTATTTATATGGCTTGTAAATTATTTTACTATATATATATGTTTAGTCTTTTACTATATATATATGTTTAGTCTTCTAGCTAACTATTGCTGTTGGATTATGTTGCTGAACTGTTGTCATATTTTTAACCCATTTTGTTCACATTGTTTTTTTTCTATTTTTTGTCATGTTTAATTAGATCCTCACTCCTTTGGGATTCCAATTAGTACAAACCATCTCTTTCCTATTTGTTTATTTATGTATGTTCAGCTAATATATCCTGAATTGTAAGGAGGACATTTAACTAGGCAATTGATTTTGCATTTGCAATACTGCATAAGCCACTTTCTTAGATCCTACCAATTTGTACCATTACATTTTGTGTTGGTATTTTTGTCTTAAAGGATCTTTCTTATTTTATTAACCTAATTGTTAGAATTTTTGTTTGCTTTGTTCTGTTTTTCCATTTGTTTTGTTATATGGGTTAGTGGTTAGGAATTTTCAAACTTGTATAAACCTGGTGTCCAGTGATTTAGGACCAAATTATATATGTATTGGAATTTGGAAAGAGTTATGTTTAGGTATGAATTATTGATTGTCCATATAGTTTTATGTGACTTTGTTTTTAGAATTACTTTATATGCAATTGCATAGTGATGTCTACTTCTGCATTGTTTTTTTTAGTTTACTTGCTGTCATGTTGGGTTGTTTTGATACTTTACTTGTATTTGTTTTCTTAGCTTGTGTTTGTAATATGTAGCAATTCTTTCAGGATTAGTTGAATTTATTAATGGATTCGAACTAATATATAGTACTTGTGTTTTAGAAACTTTAAACTGCACATGTTTTTTTTGTAGTGATTTGTAGTTTTATTAAACCATCCTCAAACATACACTAGATTTCGTTGAATTGTTTTGGATGTTTGATTATATTAGTTTGGTATAGTCAATTATGTAGCTTAATGGGTCATAGGGTTTACTTAGAGAGGTTCCCTCCTCTATACATACATACCCTTTCTATGATGTAAATATTGACAAGGAATATAAATACAGTCTCTGTTCCTTTCTGGCTACTTCTTTACCTTCTTGATTTGATTTTGTTGCTGATCATTTGTTAATTGGTTGTACTTTTTGTTAATTTATAAGTGTATTTTGTTTGCATTGCTATTTTTGATGCTTATAACTTATAAGGAGCAATTCATTTTGGTATTGGTATTATGTAAATGTTAAATTTGATTCTCGCAAATTCTAGAGGTAAAAGGACATTTTCCAACTAAAAAGTATCAGAAATTGTTGGATTTACTTTGAAATTCATAATTATATATGGGATTGTTGTATATTTTTATGAATTTAGGAACTACCGACTGCATGGTTATTTCTTATGTTTAGTAATTGTGTTTTAGTTATGTATTACATCTCGTGTGGCCGTGTTACAAAATGGCCATATTTATATGCAAGATTGAGCTCATGTATTTATAATACTTATAATGTAATGGTGCAGGCTATTGTTGGAACAATTGCTGTGATTTTTGGTGTTATTACAGTGAATGTTGCAGGTTTGAGGTAAGATCAAAGTGATGATTCTGTATGTTCTTGTATTTTGCTCTTTACATACCATTATAAGTTTGAACTAATACAAAGAACAAATTTTGTTATCCATTAATCCCTATTCCTGTGATTAGATACAAGGAGTATCAACTCCAAGATTATGGTTCTTGGTTTATAAAAAAAGTAAGGGTAATTCCTTTAAACATGAGTCCAAAAGTTATCCACTTTATATAATAACTGTCCGCATTTGTTTCCTGTTTCTCTTTTCAGTTGAACGACACCCATAACTGGAAACACCTTCGAAGTTGTTTTGTGAAAACCGAGGTTTGCAACAGCCTGCCTAGAAGATACAGAGTATGTGTTCCAGTTCTATCTATATTCCAATTCAAATTAATATGACATGTTTTGTGAAAATCAACCATTTAATCAAATTAAAAGTTTACTATGGTGTCCTTATTGCAGACTCTCAAACAATACAAATTGTCACACTTAACTCCCATTGAAGCCGGTTGCTGCAGACCACCCTCTTAGTAAGGCTTCATAAACTCATTCATTCCCTTTGATCTCCCCGCGGCAACGCGCGGGAGAAACTCCTAGTTACTATTAAAAGATTAATAATAATGTCAACAATAATATTATAGTGTTATTATATTAGTTACAATATAATACCGTTTTTTGTCATGTTCCTATATCTAGAACAATTTAATAATAACGTAGCGTTTAGCATGATGCAATGTTCCATATTTCATAATAGTTTTTACTTGAAAACGTTTTTGGTGTTCATTTTAATTGATATCCACAACTTATCAAATATCATATGTTCGGTAATTGTATGAGACGGTATAATAAATCACTAAAATACGTGTAGCGGGAATCTGAGTACATATATCATTGAATTTACTAAAACCATGATAATCCCAAAAACTATTATTGTGACGTTATTATATACGTTCAAAATCAAATCGTGCGAAGCGCGAGCCTAACACTAGTATAGAAATGTAAGAAGGTTAAAAGTAACTATTTATAAGGAGATGATAAATTTTATATTTTGAGAAAAAATAGGTTCAATAGGTAAATGTAAAAATTATATTCAAATATTAAGGTCTTAGAAAAATAAAGGTAAGATAGTCATTTTTAAATTATTTTTAATGAAATGATTAAATATGATATTTTAACAAGTTTTTAAGTGCGTATATGATACTTTATATTTGATTGGGTATATATGATATTGTACAAGTTTATAAGGGAATATTATTTTTAAGTAAATTTAATTCAAAGTTGTAATCGTTCAAACAAATTAAACTTAACATCAATTAAACTTGTATAAACAACAATTATAAGGGAATGCTTCTTGCTTTTGATTTGTTTGACGTGCAGGGTGGTGTACATTACAACATCTTACCAACATCTCTTGTTTCCACTTCAACAACATCGCCAAATATGTGGTGGTGGTTGTCGTAACCAATAGTTGCTGGAGTTTAGGTCATCGGCTAGTTGAAGAAGATGACCAGACGGTGGGGTTAGAGTTTTTTTTTTTTTTTTTGAAAGATTTGACCAAATCATATGAGGCCTATTTATTTAATTTTAATTTTGTTTTACTTTTAATGAAAATGATCTTTATAGTTTGAGAATTGCAAGTTTAGCCCTCACATTCGTCATAAACTAACAGGCTTTAATGATGGTGATTAAACTTGCAACCATCTCGCAAATATTTGAATCAAGTTTGCACTTTTTGAAGTCTGGAAACAAAACTAGCAATGTAATCAAACAACAGAAACAGTTTATGTATAGTTTCAAAAGGTAACATGCGCTTAGTCAGGACCGGCTCAAGCTTTTTGGGGACCTGAAGCGGATTACAAAATCGGGGCCCTTTTTGCAAAACTAAAACTATTTTGCTTTCAATCCTGTGATCCTATATCATTTTTTATGCATAATTATAAGTCAAAAAAAACCATTGCTAACACGTCTACGTACACACAAAAATTATCATTGGAACAAAAACTCTTTCAGAGCATAGAATGATTTGAAAGAAAAGAAATAAATATAGTTAAAATAGTGAAAGGATGCTAACCAGTTCTATGAGCACGCAAAAGATCCAAGATATATGAGTTATGCATGACATTCTAAACATTTCAAAACAACTAATGTAAATTTAAAATAAAGTTGTCAGTTGGATCACTATTTTATTGAATATTATTAATGTGAAAATAAAGTGAAGTACTATAAGTTATAAGAACAACGTTAGAATCAAGCTTCAAATGCATGACATCATTAAGAATTAGTATATACATATAAAATGTAGTAATTTATAAACCCCTTTCATTCAGTACTTGTGTTACCATTAACATTATCTCCATTGAATAATCAAACTATAATTCAGGCTAAAGATCAGGCTCGAGCTTGCTTAGGCTTTGACTCGTTCGAGCTTTTTACTAAATCAATCTCGAGTAGCTCTCAAGCCGGCTTGACTCGTTTACACATTTATACTTCTAGAAGAAAAAAACACTGAACAATACTAAAGTATTGAACCATAAACATGAAGATATAAATGATGAACATAACATCCTATTTTATTAACAGATTTTCTAACAATGACAACATCAATCCACAATTAGCAATCAAAAAATCATTCAATATAAAAGGACTCATAAATTAACGATCCTAACAATGACAACATCAATTCATATTTAGCAATAAAAAATCATTCAACATAAAATGACTCATAAATTAACAATCAAATTTAGTTAACAGTTCAATATATTCATACCAGAATATTTGAACAATTTACGATTCAAAAATTGTCATAAAGCAATCAAGAATTAAAAGTGTGGAAGATCAAACCTAAATCAAATCTGGAGCAATAAGAAATCAAACAAGAAGCGGAAGCAGATGGATCAATGGTCATAATGACTGCCGATAATATTTCGAGGCGAACAAGCAGCAAAAGAAATCAAACAAATCAATTGTCATTTAATCTCCCGAGTTCTTCGATTGATTTCCCAAAAAGTCGTTCGCTTCCTTCCAATCATATAGAAAAAACCTAGGCTCAATATATAAAAGAATTTAGAAATTGGGGGCCTTAATGTTTTGGGGGGCCCAAGCCCTTTGTTTCACATATTCTTCTATTGGGCCGGCCCTGCGCTTAGTGATGGGGACGCGAGCACGGCTATAATTTTGTTTGTTTTTTTTAACAGCAAATGTACGACCCTGCTTTGTAGGATATGTGTTATCTTAATCGGGTCCACCTATCCGTTTTGTAGTCGAGATCTCACCCCAACCCTCTCAGAAGGAAACTCATTGCTGAGAAAACTCCCTCGCTCAACTCTGAACATTTTGCTCAGAGTGAGACTTTTGAACGACTATAATTTTGTTTGTACTTATGGTTATAAACCGTAGTTGTATGTTTTCAAATGTTAAATAACAAAAAAGAATTAAAAAGAAAACCCAAAAACAGGAAAAAGAGTCGGGAAGAAAAACGAGAAGAAGAGAAAAAATAGAAATTAAACAGAGACAATAAAAGGTTTCCGCAATCATTTTCAGGCTACAACTTTTGGTGTACAGACCCCACAAATAAGCTCATTAAGTTTGCATACACATAAAATGAGCTCGGCTCGTAAAAAAATTTTCAAAATCAAGCTCGGTTAGGGGTCAACTCGTTAATTGTTAAATTATTAAATTTTTATTTTTTAATAATTACTTTTATATTTTTTTTATAATCAAACTTTTTATATATAACATAATATATATTATTTAATTGTTTTTATCATAATAATATATATAATAATACAATTTGTGTAAACTAGTATGGTTCACCACGCGCGTTGCGCATGCAATGGATGAATTAAAACGACTTGAACCTTTATCCTTGTCATGCTTGGGCTCAGAACTGAGGTCTGGTTACGGTTGCTAACCATATATGACAACCAAGCTAAAACAACCGACACTACTTCGGCTACATCATCACTGCCCTCGGATTTCATCATAACTAAATACGAAAGCAACAACAAAGCCAACAGAACCATATGACCAACAACATGCCCAAATTACAAGGAATGTTTGTCCTAGATGAGCAATAGCTCGCCAACATCAACTGTAGCATCACCAACGGACACCAAGATGAGAACAACAAACCAAGAGAAAGTCTTAGATGAGATTGATTATAGAGTGCTTGAAACGTGGTGTTCAAAGAGCTTGTACATCTAACTTGCATAACACCTCAGTACCAAAGGCTGCATTTGTTGTAAATTACCACTGTTCATTCCACATGACAATTGATTATAGAGTAATATATAAAACAAAAAGCTCTTTTAGACTCGCGAGGTGGCTCGAGCTTGATATTAAAGCTTGGGCTCGAGCTCGTTTAGTAAACGAGTCGTAATATGAGCTTGGGCTTGAGCTCGTTTAAGCTCGGACTGATTCGAGCTTTTTTTCCGAACCGATCCCGAGTAGCTTGCGAGTCGCTTTGGCTCGTTTACACCCTAACATACAAAAATTTGAGTAGTGCTAACAATATGAAAACGATCTTACATGTTAAGCGTATTCTTTATTAGGGGTGTAAACGAGCCAAGCCGGCTCGCAAGCTACTCGGGATCGGCTCGAAAAAAGCTCGAATCGAGTTGAGCTTAAACGAGCTCGAGCTCGAGCTCAAATTATTGCTCGTTTACTAAACGAACTCGAGCTCGAGCTTCAGGATATCGAGCTCGAGCTGGCTCGCGAGCCTAAACGAGCTTTTTGTATATATGTATTTTTTACTTACATATTAAATATATATAAATACATATTTACATAAATTATATTATTAAATATATTATTGTGATAAAAAATAGTTAAATAATATATATTGTGTTATATATAAAAAGTATGCTTATAAATAATTATAAAAGTAATTATAAAAAATATAAATTTAATAATTTAACAATAAACTAGCCGAGCTCGAGCTTGAAAATTTTCTAACGAGTCGAGCTCGAGCTTTATAAATAAAACTATAAACGAGCCGAGCTCGAGCTCAAGCTTCCTAAAACCAAAACGAGCCGAGCTAGAGCCTTAGCGAGCTCGGGCTCGGCTCGGCTCGTTTACACCCCTATTCTCTATCAACATTCAATAAATAGACTTGAATTTATTTATTTTACCAACTTTCATCTGCATGAACATTATTCAAGTAACCGTTTGTGGCTTGGAGAAGATTTAAATTTGCTGCATCCATATCCATGTTCAACATATTTAATCTTGAACATATTTAATCTAAAGATGATATCTTGGAAACATATTCAACGTAGTGTAGTAAAATGTTTGGTCATATTTTATGTAATACATCTAAATGGGATTTGTGAGTTTGGTCATATGTTGTTAATTAATTATTTGTTTCATTTTGTTCAATGGAATACGTTTATAGCATACTAAGTTAATCATAGAAGTCTTTTTTAGTTCTAATGTGTGTTTATTAGTATTAATATCTTTTCTTTTGCAAACCACCCTAGGCGGGAAAATCTTTGTCGAAGGCTCTGGTGTTTATATAGTACGAGTGTTTTTGTATCTGTTTTATTAGTTTGCGGAGTATGATTGGAATGCCTACTTTAGCGTATCATTTTTGTCAGTTTGCAGGTACAATTAGAATGTCTACTCTAGCATACTGTGGTATTAGTAGTTTCAAATTGATTTGGTATAATCCAATTTGATTTTGATTCCACTTTTCATATTATTGAGGTCTATAGACATGCATATCAAGTAAGGCCCTCTTTGAAACTTGCGACAATGAAGGACACGGTCAGCAGCAAGGGAAAGCCGGACTCGGTCAGAAGCAATGGAAAGAGTTGGTCAGAAGCAATGGAAAGAGTTGGTCAGCAGCAAAGGACTTGGTCAGAAGGTGAGGAAGGGAAATCAAACAACCTGACCACTTACCCGGTCAGCAGTCAGCTCTGACTGAACCAGTAAGCTGATATCAAACAACCCCTAATTCTTTTCAGCTATTTTGGGAGCCATGGTGTGAGTAACTTTTTTAGCGAAAGTAATTGCTTTGATTAGTTTTTTTTATTATTTTAGTTGATCTAATGCATTTTGATGTGTAAATTTAGGGGCTAGGATATTTTATTATCCTTTTTGAACGTTACAACCATACGTTAATGTTAAAATTGATGTCCCGCCGCGTAACGCAGAGTAATAATAATAGTTTAAAGCAAATCAAAACTTATAATCAAACTTATTTAAAATCCTATCAAAAGTAAATGAGAAAATGATTTAAATTGTATTGGCATAAATGATTTGGGGTTTCGTTCTTTGTGATGGAGAATATGAACACATATGTAGATCACCGTTTGATATGCATATCATGTTTGTTTAGCTATGTAGAATGAGAATTCATATATGATTTCAAAATATAAACTTGATACCAAATAGAAGAGAGTAAAAAATGATGCTTCCTGGCAAATTACATAACACCATCATCATTTAAGATACATAAATACATATATTTACTCTTCTACATCTATTCCGAGCGTCATCATCATATCTCTTTTTCTTCCTATCAATTATACATGCACAACAAATATATGTGACCAAGTTACCATTATAACTAAATGGCCAAACTAATGTAGTTAAATTTATGGGTCATTTTCGAAAGTAAACAGTACCATCAAAAACCAAATCTAAAAAGAAAAAGAAAAATAAAAAATTCAAGTATAGAGACTAAATTCAAAATTTAACTCAGACCAATCATCATGTAATTAACTCTATAAAATAATTATGCCTCTAATAGACTTATATAAACTCAACCATCACTTAATTAGCACTATTTTAATTGAATTTTAATATTATTCAATCAATTTAAACTTAACCAACAAGATTTGATGACCATCTTAATTCACCTTTCTTCTATGCATTTTTTTAATAATTCATGAAAAAGTTATTTTTATTCAAAGAATTAGATTTTAATAATATCAAGAGATAATTGCATAAACGGTCCCAATGGTTTGACCAAATATGCGATAAGTACATCAAATTTTGGACTGATTTTGAGTTTTCTAAAGACGATGACCAAATTAAACATGTAATATAATTAAACCAAAGAGACCATTTATGCATTTTTTTCTTTAATATTAAACATTAATATTAACTTCAATATGTAATTTATATTCATAATCATCATTAATAGGATTTTAAAACTTTTAAGTATTACAACACTATCATTCTTCACCGGTGTAACTAGATTACTTAATATTATTTTATTTAACCCGTATAATACAAGTGTTTCCAGACTAATGTTATGTGTGTATATACATACAGATGTATATGTATGTGTACATCCATAGATAATATCTATATACATACCGGGACCAACAAACTGATTTGTGACTTCACACCCATGTTTCACGAGCTACATATTTCTAGTTTTCTACCATTGTTATTCTTTTTATTTTACATCTACCAAGACTTTCTTTTCTCCAAAAATCCAATTCAAAATCACACAATTAAAGACAATTAAAGATCCGAAGAACGAGTTTTTGTAAACAACTAATTGGATCGTTAACGGGCCACAGGCTTACTCGATCATTTTCACTACTTAAGTACAAAACCTTGAGGCATTAGGCTGACATGTATCCCGAAGAAAAGCTCGTGCAGCGGTCTATGAACGTATGTAATATCGATTTTACTCCAACGTAAGTTTGACAACTCAGACATGATCTAAGGAATCACCCATGTGGTTTCTGATAAAGGGTAGATGTATATAAAAATTTAACGCCGGAGAAAGAAATTATTATTTAGAAAGAGTTATGAGTTTTTTCAAGTGTATTTAGGCACTACAATTTATAATAAGACAGTACGTTATCAAACATTTTAAACAAAAATTAGTTCTTAATATCATTGTCGTGTAACATGCTACTTACACCTACTAAGTACTATCCAGTATCCACTAATCAAGCTGAGATAAAGTGTATTTAAAAACCACATGAACTTGACAACAATAAGATTTGCAGCCTCCACCTACCACCATTATTGAGTAGCAATTTAACAATCTATAAATTAATTGAGGGTTTAGCTAACTCAAAACCCACACTAAATCCATAATCCACAACAAAACTTGTTAATTTTATCATCTCGGTATGGAAGACATCTTAAAAACACTTCCTCAACAACTTGTAGCTGGTTGAAAGGCAAGATAATCATGTACAAGTATCAAGACTTTTGGACATCTAAACAGTTGCTTGAGGGAGCACTTATGGCTCAACAAAGCTTTAAGGCTGAGCCTAGTGATGTATTTCTATGTAGCGCCCCCAAAACCGGCACAACTTGGCTAAAGGCACTGGCTTTTGCCATTGTAACCCGTGAAAATTTTGACGAATCCACGAGCCCATTGCTCAAAAAACTGGTTCATGAATGTGTTCCTTTCCTAGAGAGACAAGTTGAGGAAATTGAACACAACCGCAAAAGCTCAAGCTTACCGCTCGTTGCAACACACCTTCCTTATGCGTCGTTGCCTGAATCAGTCATAGCTTCAAACTGTAAGATAGTTTACATGTATCGGAACATAAAAGATGTCATAGTTTCTAATTACCATTTCCGACGAGAAGCATTCAAGTTATCCATGGAAGAAGCACCATTTGAAGAGGCATTTGAAGAGTTTTGTCAAGGGATTTCAAACTATGGTCCATACTGGGATCATATCCTCGGATACTGGAAAGCAAGTCTTGAGATGCCAGAGAGAATACTTTTCATGAAATATGAAGATTTGAAAAATGAACCTACAAGCAATGTGAAGAGGCTTGCAGAGTTTATCGGGTACCCATTTTCAATTGATGAAGAGAAAGCACATGTGGTTGATAACATCGTCAATATGTGTAGCTTTGAGAATCTGAGCAGCTTAGAGGTGAATAAAATTGGAAAACCGAAGGGTGGTATGTTAGAAAATCGACTTTATTACAGGAAAGGACAAGACGGAGATTGGAAGAACTATTTTACTGATGAGATGAAAGAGAAGATAGATAAAATAATGGATGAGAAACTAAGTGGCACTGGTTTAATTTTAAAATAAAAGCATCACAACGTTATGTTGAATTTGTGTGGTTCTGATTGTTTAATAAAAGGGGCCCAGCTAATCAGACACCCTGTCAGGTGTTAAAGAAACGCCCTTTGACTTTCTTCACGGCCCGTGAAGGGCCTTACGGGCCGTGACGGGTTCGAAATTTAATTCTCTCAACTGCATTTAATCACGGCCCGTGTAGGAACAAACGGCCCGTAAACGACCGCCCACACGGCCCGTTAACTACCTACATAACGGCCCGTGAGGTCCTTCACGGGCCGTAATTGTCCTTCTGAGAATTTACTTTCCTCGTTTTGCGTGCACTTTTAAATTTTATAATTATGTGACGCCAGTGATTTTCACCATATCCCAGTGCGAGTGCTATAGCACGAAAACCACAATTGCCGTCCGCTAAAACATCATCCGCACCTGAAATATACGGGAAAAAGAATGATGGAATCCAGCGGTTAAACCGGAAAAAATTGTTTTTATCTTCGTCGCCCGGGATATATGAAAACTTGGAACTCTGTTGAGATAATCCATCTTTGGCTCTTGATTTTGAAGACATCGATTGACTGCGCTGCAAAGGCCCTTGTTTTGACTTCACCACCGAACTTGAATATGTTGGCGGACCTTTAAAATTTTCTCTCGGTTGAACATATGAACTATGTCTGGGGGCGTCTAATATTGTTTCTTTTTGCTTTTTTTTTTGGACGACCCCGTGTATTTGTTTGGACTTTAGGAGGTTTTTTATCCGTTTTTGAAGAAGTAACAAAAGATTTGAAAATATTAATCAAAGATCTTTTCACATTTTCGGGTTGGACAAGTAAATGTTTTGTCACCATCTCCATCTCTTTATGTACATCTACTTGAACCTCCCGTACAATATACGCGGGTGAAAAATCTAGCTTCCTCCAAAAAACATCAATGGCATCGAGCGGGATACATTGACCTATAAAATAATATATTAAATAAAATATAATAAAAGTTTTCATGAAAAAATAAAAAACGTAAAAGAACATTCACCTGTTTGAAAGTAATTGTTTAATTTACAAGCACACGGAAGACCAAAGCTGGTAAAAAGAAGGCAGCCACATGATTTTTTGGATATAATTAGATGATTTATCCTGTTAATCTCACCGACTAACATATCCAAAGCCGCAATAGAAACGTTACCTCACAGCAATTTAAGCACTTCATGATTATGCTGCACCATAAGCATGATTTTGCTTTTGGTAAAACTTTCTTTTATAGCAATTTCCTGGGTAGCTAAGATATTATTAATGAAAGGAATAAATCTATCCAGGGTGCTATTGGTTGCTTTCAGGTAACTTTTCAACAACGAATGTTGGCTCTCAACTCGGTTCGTTGTGTGCTGACCGAAGTTATAACTTCTATTTATCCACGCCGACACAAATCTCTCTTTGTAGGGGTCCAACCAGTTATTTTTTAGGTACATCAGCACTCCTATTAAAAAAATGCACTTATTTTTATGTAAATATACATATATTTTTAAGAATAACACTAGAAAACTTACTTGAATGATTGGAAACCAATCTGCGATAAAGCCGGTCGTAATTATAAGCGTATATGTCCTCCGTTTCAGAGTTAATAAGTACCGACCACACATGCTGAAAAGCACCCCACTCTTCATTTGAAAAGCTCGCCTTACAATGTTTAGCAATATTTTCCGAAATATGCCATCTGCAAAGTAATCGAACAACACTCGGAAAAACTTCTTCTGACGCATTCATCAGAGCGAGGTCTCGGTCGGTTAGTATAACACGGGGCTCCATACACTTATCTTCCAGCGTTGCTTTTAGTTGCTCTAACACCCATCTGAAGTTGGCTTCACGCTCATAATCAATGAATGCATGAGCAACAGAAAAAGATTTCAGGGTGGATGTCACACCAACCATTTGAACAAACGGCATTTTATACAAGTTAGTTTTGTATGTTGTGTCAATCATCAGCACGTGTGGGTACGCACGCCATAATGTGTGAGATGTGGGATGTATAAAAAAAACCCCGTCGACGGTATTTGTCGGTTCTTCTATGTGAGGGGTGTAAATATATTGATGTTGTTGTAGTATAGAAAAAAAACCTGCATTGGGGTTTCACCAATTCTGGTGGACTTTTTTATTTTTGCCCGAGCATTATATACGGTTCGTAACCCAGACACGTTATTGGGATTTTGTTCCCTCAACGTGCCTAGAATGTTTCGAGGGTCAATATTTTGCTCGGACAGTTTCTTTACAGTAGAAAGCTCATTTTCGGTGAGCCTCATTGCGTATGCATGTCCTTCCAGGTGTTCAGCAGGTTCATGGTTATGAGTATCATCCACAATAACTATAATCCACCCATCTCTCTGCATCTGGTACTTATCCTGCAATTCAAATTGACAGTTTGTTTTTTTCATGCCACTTTTTCTTAAAGTGGGTGCTCCCTTATATACACCACCCCGATCACATTTCAACCAAATTTTAACCACCAAACCATTCGAATTTCTTTTTGAACGTTTGGTGACAATAACGAACCCATTTTCTCGCCCCACGTTAGTTGCCCAATCAACTAATTCTTCACGAGATGAGAAAACCTAATCAATTTAATATTTTTAGTTAGTTATTACTAAATGAAAGTAAAATGAAAGTAAAATTAAATATGGTATATCTTATAACCTGATTCGTGTCGTATAAACCTCTTTTACCGGAACCAGAACCGTCATTATCCCCGCTGCTATCGCCACCGTTATCACCCCCGTCATCGCCGCCGTCATTCCCCCCGTAATTGGACGCGAACTGCCCTACACAGTTTGAAGCAGCCTCATCGTAATAACCGTAACCCTCCTGAGGGTAATAGTTAGATTCCGAACCGAATAAATAGTTGCTATCCCAGAAAGACATCGTAACGTTAGATATTAACGTTGATATAGTACTTGAAATTGAATATTGTGTTTATATAGTAGTTGAAATAAAATGAATTTATATCGTTGAATTATGAAATGAATTTATAAACTAACGTTTATATAGTAGTTGAAATGGAATATTGCATCTGTCACATAATTAACACGAATATCGAGGAATATTACGTCATATCAAATAATGTAATAAATACAAATTTACACGACTATCGAGGAATATTACGTCATATCAGATAACGTAATAAATACAGAATTACACGAAACACGAGGAATAATATATCTTGTCAAATTATTAAAAGTGTAACTAGGACCCGTAAGCAAGTTCACGGCCCGTAAAAAGATTTCCATACGGGCCGTGAAGAAATTCACGGGCCGTAAATACATACGACCGTGATCGTATTCACGGGCCGTTACGTTTTTGAATTACGTTTCTGAATGACCGATTTGACTTGCGACAGACCATACGGCCCGTGAAGGGCCTTACGGCCCGTAAGCAGGGCGTCTAGATATCCTGGAGGGCATCCCTTTAGCAGGCCCCTTAATAAAAATGTGATTGTACTTGTAGCACATATTCTTACGCGTTTGCCTTCTATTTCGATGTAATTTCAATAGAATTTATAAGATTGGGTTGGCACAATGTGTCGTTTTTATTTCACAGGTGACCTTTTTATAATCCGTGATGGCGTGATAGGGTCTGAGTCTGTCCATTAGGGTTCCCAATCCCCTAAAATAATTGGAATGCTCAACAATTTATAAGAAAATTATTATTAGGGGAGAAGGAGCGGCACGACAACGTTGAGTACTGTTGCGGTACAAGCAGAAACACCGCCCCCACCATCTTTTTTTTTGAACGGTAAAGAAATCCTACTTTTACATTATACCAAATTACATCATTCCTTGAGTTTGAACCCAAGACCTCCCCTCTAAGAGGCAAAGCCTTTACCAAGTGAGCTAGCCTCACATTGACACGCCCCTACCATCTTCGTACTATAATTTTCGTGGTTTAATCAGGTGGTCTAACCCGCTAAAAAAGCAATAAATGACCATTTATATTTAAACGCTGGATGGGTCCAACAACTATATAGCAGCTCGATTTAAAAGAAAATTAATTAAAAAACAACTATAAGTAAAATTCAAAGTCCAGTCCTTTTCACACTTAGGTCATGTTTGGCTTTCCATTTCAAAAGTTACTTTTGACTTTTGAAAAGTAATTTTCTAAAAGTTAAAAATTTTAACTTTTAAAACTAATTTTCTACTCACATCTTTATTTCCATCCAAATACATCTACATCCCATTTTAACTTATTTCTTCTTCAAAAGTCAAAAGTAGCTTTACATAAGCAATCCTAAACACCCAGTTAGCTCTCATATTCTATACATTTATTTCCCAATGGATTCAAGTGGTAGCAAAATGAAAACAACAACGTCCGAAGACAATCCCAACCCAACTCAATGCAACTTATCATATAATCACCACGACACCACCCCAAGTCAACACACAAACTTCCCATAACTTTCCCAGTACGCCCAACCTCCACTATTCATAGTATTCTCTCCACTATTCATAGTATTCTCATTTCCCGGCCCAAGTTGAAAACATCACTTTTGTCTCCCACACGATCCGACTTCTCTATGAGAAATCTAATCTAACGCCTACATAGAGGAGAGAGATCATTATTCATTTGAGATGGAGGGATGGGAAAATAGATTAGTTTCCAGTGGCAAAGCTAGAATTTTTTTTTGAGGGTAGAACAAAAATAGAATGATTGCATAATTATAGGGGTCACTCGAGATTTTCACATACATATAACATTAAAAAAATTGTGAGGGTTTCCCCCACCCTATAACCTAGGTCCACCCTTGCTCCTTCCCCCTTAACCACAAGTAATTAAGATGATCATAACTTATTTGTTTAGACTATTTGTGGAGCTTAGGGGGCGTTTGGTACGCGGGAATTCGAAGGAATTGAAAGGAATTGGAATTTGAATTCCATTCCCTTGAGCTGTTTGGTTGGTTAGATGAAGGAATTGGAATTGAAAAAATTCCATTCAAATCCTATCATTAGTGGAATTTAAAATCCCCACTATTTTAAAGGATTTTAATGGAATGTTTAAAAAGTACCTAAATAACCCTAGTCTCCTTTCTTCTTTCCCATATAGACCGCCGCTCTTTCTTTCTTCATTCTTCGAGACAAACCGGAGCACTTCCGTCGAACATCCACCGGCGCACTTCCGTCGAACATCCACCGGCGCACTTCCGTCGAACATCCACCGGAGCACTCCGTCGCTCATCCTCCGTCAAACAACCTCCATCGAACATCCTTCACGGTTAGTAGATCTCTCTCGATTTATGTCGCATATATTGTGTCGAAATCTGTCGATTTCTGTCGCAGAAATTACTCTCTCGATAGTCGATTGTTGTTTATTATTTATTAATCGTAATCTGCGTTTTTGTTTTGTGCTTTTTTGTAACATCCGACCCATTTTCAAACGGCAAACCCGAATCCATTTTTAGTATATTTATTTCAATGAATTAGATGTAACATGGTGTAGTTTAACCAATATTATAAATGATTTTTTTTTCATCTATTTTAGACAATTGAACAAGTTATAAAAATGTTATGATTCATAAATACTATTATTAAGTTGAAATTTTTATATATCATTCCATATTAAATAACTAAACTCAAAAGTCTCATTAAAAATTTATAAAAGTTTATAAATATTTTGTAAATAGATGGAATTATTATTTAAATCTATAAAATTTATAAGCATTTTAGTTAGGGTTAAAAGTGTCAAATATAAAACTTGAAATACAAGTTTTCATAAAAGATAACAAGAACCTTAAATTACAGGGGTCCCAATTGTAAATTCCTTAAAACACAACCCAACCCCCCCTGTTTCCCCCTCGTCGGCCGGCCACCGTCCGACCACCCTCCGGCACCCCGATTTCCACTCGATCGGCACAACTAAACCGGTTCTTCTTGATGGAGAGGCTGTTTCGAACTCATAACCAATCTTAATTGGACTTAATCGATTGTTTAACGTGTTCAAACTAAAACCGAAACACCACATTCAAATCTCAAACAGTTTCAACTCGATCATCAACACAAGAAATCAAATTGATTGACTGAAAACGATTCTGTGAGCATTACGAATTCAAATATGTCAATAATTGCTAATAACATCCTGTAATTATAATCGAATCGTGGCCCGAAACTCCCGAATCAACCTTAAACTCGGTTGGTTTGAAACAGTTATAATCGGACTATAAACGCTCAGAAACACCTTCAAATCGATCCCTCTGAACTTTCTGCAACTCAAATTACAAACGAATCAAACCCCATCATCTCTTTCGATCTCCATCTTCACGTCGAACCTGCAACTAGTCGAACCCCATATTCGAAGCAACCTCAACAGAAATCGATTGAGGGCTTTTGATCACCTGGTCCAATTGAAGCTTCCTGAACACGCAATTCGATTTCCATCAACAAAATCAACTCGAACAGATTCTTACCTGTCGCGACCTGTTCATCTTTCACCCCATCGATTCCATCATCATTCAGGTAATTAGTTACACACACACACTCGTTTTTGAATGCTAAACAAAAGCCCTAAGCTTAATTTGGCTATTGATCAAGTTTTCAAGATCAATTTAAAACGATTTGAATCTAGGGTTCTATGGAATTGGGGGATTGTTATTGTAATGTTTTTGTTAATTAAAAACCAAACAAAAATAGGTTCTGGGCTTTGGCCCGCTGGTAACAATGCATAACATACATAGGGGCGACCAGGGTTCGACCCCTGGCACCCACATGCATTTTTTTAATCGTTTTCTTATATATATTTATCAAATTAAATTTCAAAAATCATTATAACATTTGTTTTGTTAATTAATATTATCATAGAAATTATTTATTAACACTTTTATTAAAAGTTTAAATGTTATAAAAGAAACTTATTTATTAGTTTTAATTTTATATAAAGAAAATCGCGTTTAAACAAACTTAAACTATTTCAAATCATTTAAATTAATATTTTATAAAATTTAAATAGTTAACTAGTCACTTAATTATTTTGATCAAGAGTTCAAGTAATTAATTTAAAAAAATTAATTATTTAACTCTTACACTTTAAAATTCATTCAAACGTTTTTTATTAAATGCTCCAAAACACATTTAGTTACTTCATTCCAAATAATATCAATCAATATTTTCTTTATTTAAATTCATTTTTCTTATTTTATTAAATCAAATAGTGTAAACCATTTGTAAACCGTAAATCCCAAATTAGAACCCTAGCTTCTCAAATCAATCTAGTCTTCAATTATTGCGTTGTTTTAAAATTAAAGCTATTCCTTAGGTTGAATCCCGAGAAGTTTCCTTTGGTGTCACGCCTACTATTCTATTGTTTCCAAAACGTTTATAATTATCAAGTGAGTATTCATTGCCCATTTTACATGTTTTATTATTTGGGGAAATAATGTGATATCATACGCAACCATGGTTATTCATTTTTATTCTATTTCATACTAATATTCAATTCATTACGTGTTATGTTATTTACTTGCAATTATGTGTTCACATCTAGATAAACTTGATAACATGATCATTAATTCACACAACCACGGTAACAATGATAGATCTATTGGTTTGACAACCCACCCCATTTGTTTAGTCGCGTGGTGATTGAAACCGGAAACATACATTCTATAAGGCTTCGTCTGTGGACTGAGTCAATTCAGTCAATAGGTTTGATCGTGTTGTTTGTCATTTATGATACATTGTTGCATGTTAGTTATAACATTACCATGTGAATTGAATTGTTTTCAAATATTCAATCAAATTTTGTGTGTGTTTAAACCTGTGATTACTCACCGGCTAATTCTTTAGCTGACTCGTTACTTTTTCACATGATTTCAGGAAATGCTATTTAGTGGAATTCTCTCTGCTCATATAGGATTGGACCTAGTCAAAAATAAAGAAGACAATATTATATTTCATGGTTTTACTTTAATTGCGTTGTTATGTGTGACTTGAATGACATTATTCAATAAATAAATGGTTATTAAATGTTATTTCAACGTATTTATTACCTTGTGCTATGAACAATCGATTCACATTCGTCCGCCTCGATGATTCCGCCATCGGTCGGGGTGTGACATTTTTGGTGAAGAATCACTCTAGGATTCGTGTGGTGTTTAATGTTTAACAGAGATTTTGTTTAATAGAGTTTTTGTTTGATAGAATCACAGTTTCTGTTTAATAGACACATTCTGTGGACAATCTTTTGGGGCCAAACAGTATCATCTGCTAGGAATCCTAAATGCTGGAACTTTGCTTTGTTTGGTAATTCAAGATTTTCTTTTTCATGAACTTTAATGAAAGTTTTGTTTTTTTGGTGAAGAATTACTCTAGGATTCGTGAGGTTTTTGATGATTAATAGAGTTTTTGTTAATTAGAATCATAATTTCTGCTCGGTTGATTTCGCCGTTATTAATACAGAGCTAGAACCAACACATAGGAAGTTACCGTAGTTGCTCATGTTGCCCAGAAACAGATTGACTGTGACAGCTTCCTAGATGGAGAATAAGTATGGCAGTAACCGATGCATAATCTTGCTCAACTGCTCTCTTCCCAATTTTTCCACCTCCTCTGCAAAACATGAAAATTTCAAACAGAAGTCACATTACAAAATAACTGAAATTAAGTATCAGAATTTGTATATTCAATAACACACCAACATTTTCAAAACGTAAATATTTCTCAGGCACATGAACTGCAGCAGAAAGCAAAGACTGAGCTTGTCTAGCATTCACATTCACCTGCATGTTTAACACTTGTGCACAGGATTTTTGAGACTCTTGTTAGTTGTCTGATGTTTTGAGCTTGTGTTATACTCTAAAATAAAATGTGAATTTTTGATTTGGGTTCTTCTTTCCTTTCGTTTAGATTGCTTGCTAGAAGTGTTTCAATAGTAGTTAAACATGTAATAGCAGCCCAAACCATTCAGCTCAGATTATTTTTAGACGAACCCGTGTTGACCCGAATCCATCCTAACCTAAACTAAAAAGATTATTTTTTAGACGGACCCGTGTTGATCCGAATCCATCCTAACCCAAACAGAAATTTGAAATGTTTCCATACTTACTTGAAACATTTTATGTCTTTGTAATGTGTAGATTAGAAATGGCACGCCTTAGCAAATTTAACAACCAAACACATTTTGGATTTTTAAAGGAATCCTTAAAATTCCAATTCCAATTCAAATTCTAATTCTAATTCCAATTTCAATTCCAACAAATTCCGCGAACCAAACGCCCCCTTAGTATTTTATAAGAACACATAAAATGAATCCTAAACTGAATTAATTTAGAGTCAAACCTAACTGATTTGTGAGCATAATCAAAATTGTTTTACTTTGAACATAACAATTGAAAAAAAGGTTACCAAAGTGGTCGCTTAATCGCTTATTGTCTTATTGGCACCTTTTGTTTAAAAACCGAACACAAATTAGGAAAGCAATCATTAATATGCTAGTTCGATTTTGAGCATATTTTTTTAAAAGTGTTTATAAGAGGGTTATTCTGAAAATTCATTTGTTGTTTAGTGAAGATATGTTTTTATTTTTTATTTTTATTTTTATTATATTTTATTTTATTTTTTTTGCATGAAACTGGGTATGGTTTGCCTTGAACTATCGGAACTGAACCGGCTAAAAACCATTCAACTGGAGAATACCCAAACTCAACCGGAACCGATTTGTGAACATCTACACCTGTCACTGAAGCATAACCACTACAAGAAATGCCCTTAATAGCGGCACCCCTATTAGTGGTAACTTGGTCATTAGCGGCAACAGCAATAGCGGCGACACTATTAACGGCGACATGTTGCCGCTATTGCTTGGCAATCCGTTTCTAATTGTTTCAAATAGATCTGACCGTTGATCGTGCAACAGATCTAACGGTTTGAAATTGGTCATACTTAACACATGGACTTGGTAAAAATATGTTTTTGTTTTGCTTGAGATCTGAAAGATGCTTCTGATTTTTTTGTGAGCTCTGACAAATATCATCTTAAAGACTTTATTAATGAAACATGAATCATGACGCTAATCTCTCTATCTCACTAGAATTAAATATGGTTTTTGGGATAATATATTATAAGAAAAGAAAATGTCACCAACTACCAAACGTTCGATAATTGTTTATTAATGTTACGTACATTATTCTAAATTAAAACCAACCTAATTTTGATATTGTTTTGTTTTATAGTCTGATTAGGTGATATTTATCAAACTTGATTATTAGCTATTAAGTAAGTTCTAATTATATGTGTGTTAAATATAAAATATTAATCATCAAATGCTAACTCAGTTTTATGATTCGTTTGTTTAATATACTTAAAACTTAAGGGTATGTAAAACATCGAAATTTAGAGAAAGCAAGAACTACAATAAGTAAAAGTAAATTTTTGTGATGAACTTGTGTTGGGTTTAGTTTTAGCTTATGTCCAGTGACTTGACTAACTAGTTCAATCTTATAGTTTAACCCGAAAAAAAAACCCGGATAATTAACTCGTTTATAGAAATCCGGGCAACATAATAACCGGAAATCAAACAATTTCATTAACCATTTTAAACTATTATAGATTAATAAATGCAAAAAAAAAATAAAAAAAAACAATAATACAATACGACTTATAAATACACAAATGCAACACGTTTCTCTGTAACACCTCACTTCCGAAAATCCTTACAGTTGGTTTCATAGACCATAACCATGATTTTTAAACTGCAAATTTCATATTTCTTTACAATATAACATACAGATCATTCAAACAAAATAATATGGCATAGCTTTGTTAAGTACATAGATCATTACAATATAACATATAGTACATTTCAATTATTACAATATAACATATAGTACATTTCAATTGAACCTAATTCTTTCCAGTTTCCCCAAGAAGATAATTGTTTTTATCAGAGTAAATTACCATTTGCATCCCTGACATTTGCCCATTTTAACCACTTGCGTCCCTCCAGTTTCAAAATTGCCATCCGCCCCCTAACGTTTCGTGTTATCTTCATTTGAGTCTATACGTTTCATTTTTATCTCCATTTTAGTCCAGATGACTTAACACTGTTAGTTTTCCAGTTAAATTATTATTAAAAAGACGAAATTGCCCTTAAGAATACCCACATCATCCTTCTTCACTGACTCCAAAAAACACACACACACACACACACACTCTCTCTCTCTCTCTCATCTCTTCATCACCCACAACCATAAACACCACCACCATAAACACCACCACCACCCATCACCACCACAACCTCCTCCACAACGGACATCTAACCTAACATCGGTCCAAAACTCAAACAAGGACAAACAGGAATTGATTCACAGCGCATGAGCAATTTGAGTCCACAGCGGACGTCTAACCTCATCCACTGCGAACAAGCAAAGAACAAACACAGTCCTCATAGCCACTCACAGTGGACGACCACAACAGTTAACATACACAACGGACACACATAGGTCCACAACTGACAAGTAATCCATAGCGGACGAGCAATTCGAAGCCACAATGGATGAACACATGAAACATACATAATCAACACACAGCGGACACATATAGAACCCACCGCGGATGAACTGATTTGGGTATTCGATTGAAGCTACAGCGGATGAGCAAAATCGGTCCACAGTGGATGAACTGAAGAACCCGTAGCGGACACAAGTTCAAGTGATTAGATTCACACAGATTCACAACCACTACAACACAATTAACCATCTCTGTCGATCGACACCCATTGAACCTAAATCATCCCTGTCGACCCCTGCCCTTCTGCAACACCACCACTGCCCTTCTGCAACATCATCATCATCACCACTGCCCTTCATCGTCTTCAGATCCCCTTCTGCAACATCATCATCAATTTCATTTCGCCCAATTACATCAATTTCACCACCACAACCGCAACCCCCCATCACCACCACCACCGCAGCCCCCCATCACCACCACCACCGCAGCCCCCCATCACCACCACCACCGCAGCCCCCATCACCACCACCACCGCAGCCCCCATCACCACCACCACCGTAGCCCCCCATCAGCACCACCACCGCATCCCCCCATCACCACCATCGCGAACCCCACCACCACCATCGCGAACCCCATCACCACCATCGTGACCCATCACCACCACCACTGCTATCAGTGAAGAAAGAAGAGATAGAGAGAGAGAAGATAGAAGGGAGGGATGGGATAGGGGTTTTTATTTAAGAGTAAATTTACATTTTGCATCCCTGAAATTACAAGGGTATTTTTGTCATTTTATAAAAACTAACGGAAAAATCTAACGCCGTTAGTGTTTTGGACTCAAATGGAGATAAAAAGGAAACGTTAGGGGGCAAATCGAGACTCTGAAACTGCAGGGACGCAAGTGGTTAAAATGGGAAAACGTCAGGGATGCAAATGGTAATTTACTCTTTTTATCATTTTGCATACTATGTAACCACTTTATCTTAAATTACTATTTTTATTTCTGATACTCATTACGCATTTTATATAATTATTATGACCTTGATATTACTGTTTTTTATCTACACTAATGATATCTGTAAAGAAATTGTACTTTGTAAGTGTAAATGAATAAAAAAGACTTCATTTCAAGTAAGGTATATTCAACACGTATAAGTGATATGACTAACTTTAGCAGTATACTATCATGTGTATCTAACAAAGTTTGTACTTTATATACTTGTATTTTTGTTTCATATCTCGATTCAAACATCTTTACGCTTAATAAATACATCCTTTGTTTTAAAGATTGTTATAAAAGTTTAGCAAACAAAGATTCAATTGGAATACCTATTTTTTTTCTCTTCCCTCGAAACATTATAACCATCTTCATTCGAAGTTTGCAACAAATAGTTATAAACCATTTATATTTGTCTAACCGTATACGCATTTTTATTTCTTAAATTAACTTTTAAAGTAACAAGAAAAAAAACACAATTATTAGTGTGTTAAAGTTTATAGTCAACAGTTTGATTTTGGACTTCTATTATTTTAAAATTGAAAAAAAAAAACAATCCATCAATAATTTCTAACACCGGTGCTAATTCGAGACTTCGAGTTGTAAGATATCAATATCCTTTATATTATTTAAAAATATATCTTATTTATATAACAAAGTTATTATATGTCTTTATTATATAATTTTATTATTTTTATGCAGGTAACATGCCAAGAACTCTTCTATCACACACTTCAATCGGTATTTAACATATTACATTTATTATACTAACTACCTTTAGTAAACTTGTGTATTACATGGGTTGAATAAATAAAATATTAAATATAATAAAAATTATTAATTATAAAACGATATACTTATATGATATGATTCAAATTACGTATAAGTAATAAAATAATAATATGAACTTTGTAATTTTTTTGTTCTTTCCAAAGAAAAAGTACACATTGTTTCAAAATAATGCTTTATAAAATTTTTATTTTTAAAAATTTCCTTACTATAACTTTCTATTTTAATTATTTTAAATAAAAAATTTTCTTTAAAATATAACTTAAAAATAGTTAATTTTTTTAGAAAAAGTTCTTTTTTATAAAAAAATTTTCTATAGAAATAACATTAATAAAAAAGATCGCTTTCTTAATTTATTATAAAACTAATTATAATGTAAAAAACTTATCTTATCATATCTTATCTTATTTTATCTTATATTATCTTATATTATCTTACTAATCTAATAAAAGGGTAAATGAGGTGTCATGTGTTAGCCATTTCTCTCTCCTATTAAATAACTACATTAATTACTAATAATATTATTAATTCATTTTTACATTATAATTAGTTTTTTATTAAATTAAGAAAGATATCTTTTTATTAATATTATTTCTATAGAATAATTTTTTATAAAAATATTTTTTCTAAAAAATCAAACTATTTACGTAATATTTTTAAAATTGGTCTTTTAAAGTAATTTTTTTTTATAAAAAATATTTAAAATAGGGCGTTATAGTAAGACAAATTTAAAAATGAAAATTTTTTAAAACGTTATTTTAAAACAAAATATTTACTTTATCTTTGAAAAAACAAAAAATATAAAAAATTTATATTATTATTTATTACTTATAGTTATTACTCATATGTAATTCCAATCATATCATGTCTAATGGGCTGTTTGATTTGCAAGTCTCGGTCAGAAGAGGTTCACCGAGTAAGAGGGTGTTCTAAAACTGACTGGGTAAGGGAAAAAAATGCATAGGTCAGTGGTGTCGGACCGGGTCAGATGCGAAATAGTGAGAATCAAAAATGCTGACCGGTCAGCGGGTCAGACATTTTGACCATGTTAGAAGCAAATCAAATAACCCTTTAATATATCGTTTTATAATTAATAATTTTTATTATATTTAATATTTTATTTATTCAACCAATGTAATACACAAGTTTACTAAAGCTAGTAAACAAATATTATTAGTAGAAATTAATGTAGTTATTTAATAGGATAGAGAAACAGAAAAAGTCTGATGAGAATGAATATGATGCTAACATGTGGCACCCCTTTTTACCATTTTATTAAAGTAGTAATATTATATATTGGATCGCGTTGAGTGAGTACCATGTGCGCAAGCATCTAACCTTTGAGGTTAATTTTAGTAGTTAATATACCTAAAGATCTTCTAATTAATGACTCATGCGTCCTATATCATGTTTAATAGATCTTGTTTATCCATCCATTCTCCAAAAAAATTCTTTCGTAAAAGAGCTATACTTGCAAAAAAAATAAGGACGTTCACGAATTAATTATGGTTGCAATTACTGATCTTGGCTATGAAAAAGAGTTTCTTAGCACGTAGTATTTGTCAAACAGAACATTAATGTTCTATTACAAGAAACTTTATACTCACCTTGCGTTATTAATGCGCTTAAAAGACCAGGATTACCAAATCCTAGGTTAGTATAGAAAGTTATTGTTCAGGTACTGAGAAAACCCCCTGGTTCATCTTTGAGCATTTTACTCAGAGTAAGACTTGAACCCATGACATTTTTTTATTTACATATCTGGATACCTCACCTTAACCAGTTGGACTAAGGATCATTGGTACTTATTTATTTTAAATAAAATAAAAAATGTCTAGGTAGGTAACGATAATTATATGTTTTAAGTTAAAACTTAAAAGAAGTTAAATTCTATTTTTATATGGGTGAAATGGTCTTTTTATTTGAATTTAACCACAATAATAGATAGTCTCATAGAGGGCGGGCCTTAGCGCAGCGGTAAAAGTTATTCCTAAGGGACCGAAGGTCTCAGGTTCGATCCGTGGAAACGGTCTCCCACAAAATGTGGGGGAAAGACCGCGTACATCTTCCCTTAAATGGGACGGACCCTCCCTGGACCCTGCAAAAACGCGGAAGCTCTTTGCAGCACCAGGTACACCCTTTAATAGATAGTCTCATAGACTCATGGATCATCTTTAAAAGCACAAGGTGTAACTAAGGATCAAATCCGTAAAAAGTTAGGTTAATTTAAAGATTAAATCCATAATTTATCTCAAACACTATCGGTGTGATATACTCTAAATCATTTGTCTTTGAAGGATACGATATATAATAAATGTGTTTTGCTTGTGATCAGTGGTGGATCTAGAAATTTAGTTCAGGGGTAACGTAATACAAGTTAAATTTTTTTTATCGTACGGTACATTAATATAAATGAAAAAAACATGATAATAAAGATAGTTAAAAAATACCTATTTGATCTCAGAACTCTCCTCTTCGGTTTTTCATAGCTTGAAAACGAAGCATTACATCCTCATTTGTTATTTCGTCAAACGTTTTCCTTTCAACCGCACATACTAGAGCATTGTTCAAATATTCCTCCCCCATTCGATTCCGTAAATCCGTCTTGATAAGCTTCAATTTAGAAAAACATCTTTCAACGGTCGCGGTTGCAACCGGCAAAATCAATGCTAGCTTCAATATCCGATAAAACAAAGGAAAAGATAGATTTTTTCCGGTTTCCACCATTAGCCGAGCAAGATGGCACATTCCGTCCAAGTTTATAAATCTATCATCTTCTTTTACAGAGTGATAAAACACCTTAAGCTCACCCAAAATACATCCTCTTTCATTCATATTAAAATCAACCGGATACATCTCCGAAAAAGCCACTGTCTTAGATATATCAAACTTTGAAAATCCATTACAAGGATTTAAACCCGACATATTTTCGACCAACGTAGTTGATACCTCATTAAATCGATTTCCCAATTCTTGAATTTGCATATCCAAAACCGTATTAAAAATCTCAACCTCAAAATGATGTCGATTAGTAATGACATTCTTTCGGTTTCTTGGGTTACCATAACTTTCCATCATATCCAACACCTTAATATGATTTTTGTCACAAAAACAAGTTACTTTTTCCAACATAGAATCAAATCCCTTTTGCCTTAAATCATTCAATGCTTGTTTTGTTCCATTTATTAACTTAATCGCTTCCAATAAGTCTTGACTTTTTTTTGAAGATGTTTAGATAAAACATTTGTGTGTCCCAAAATATGTTTCATCAAGTGTACATAAAAAACAAACTCAAGTTTCTTAAAATAGGATAAAATACCTTTTGCACTAGTCGTTGTTGAGTGTTATCTCCTTCTTTTTTAACATAACGAAGCACGTCAACAACTTCCGGAAATAATTTAAGCACACTTATGATTGTTGCATGATGAGAACCCCATCTTGTATGTGACACCCCCCGCAGGAAGGTGTACGAGAGCTGCAACATGATATTGTCCGCTTTGGCCGCAGCCTCACGGATTTAAAACGCGTCACATTGGGGAAGGTATCCAGCCCCTTATAAAGAGACTTTCGTTCACCTGCCCAACCGATGTGGGATGAGTCATAGCCATATTTTCAGGCATGTGTCCATCCACCTACCGAAGTGAGACCAGCATCCTCGCTGGCACAACGGCCCGACCCTGGCTCTGATACCAATCTGTCACACCCCAACCTTGACGGCGGAAACGTCGAGGTGTGAGGGTTAAGATTTTTCACAGCCACATAACGCTATGTTAAAATGTAAAAATGCCATTAATCAATTTTTTCACACACCACATACATCAAAGTCTTAAAATAAATCAACGAAAACAAGAATCCAATTGTCTTTATTAAGCCTAGGTCCATGTTCTAGGTTTAAGCACTTCTTCAATCATCGCTAAGCTTGCACATTACCTGAAACATGTTGAAAATAAAGTCAACTAACTAGTTGGTGAGTTCCCATGGTTTTAAATACAATAAGTATACAAAAATGTGGCAATTCTAGTCAATGGTCACAAGATAGTAAGTATATAGAACATGCATAGTTACAATCAAGCCTCGACTGAATAATATGAATAAGCATGATTAGCTAAGTGTATTTGGTTCCCTAGTGCACAAGCATACGGCTCCTAGGAGCCGGCAATCCCTCGGCTTTAACACCAAATAGGCTTGTCAGGCCCAAAGATCTAAGACTTCGCTAGGCTAGCAATAGTTAATGATTGCACACGTATGTCACATCTCATATAATACTTAACATATTCAAACAACCACGACTATGTACATAATTGCACGTGTGTAATAAGTATCAAAGCGTGTATGTGAAAGTTTGTATAAGCAACAAGTTTCACCCCGAAAGATGTGAAATAATCGTAAAGCGGGGCATAAGAACTCACATGTTTGAATAATAGAGGACTCGTAGATGAAATAAGAGTAATCACGAATAAGATTTCCAATACAACATCACAACGCACCTAAACGAAATAAAATAGCGCGATGGACACATGCCTGAAAATATGGCTATGACTCATCCCACATCGGTTGGGCAGGTGAACGAAAGTCTCTTTATAAGGGGCTGGATACCTTCCCCAATATGACGCGTTTTAAATCCGTGAGGCTGCGGCCAAAGTGGACAATATCATGTTGCAGCTCTCGTACACCTTCCTGCGGGGGGTGTCACAGTTGGTATCAAAGCCCATAACTATAGGGATTTAGGTTATTAGAAATGGTGACCTAGACTATAGTTTATGCATGATCCTTATAGAATAGTATTCTTATGAATACATACTTATTGTTTGCATGCTGCCTAATGCTATGCCTTATTCTGTGCAATGTGATGCCTTAGCATAGGTGCCTTTCTGCATGATTACATATTGTTACCCGTCTCCCCTAGGCTTATCTTAAACATTGATTCTCCTCGACAGTTACTATTTCTTAAACTTATTCTCGTCTTCGAGTAGAATCTATTGATAGGAATTCTTTAGACTTTATGTCTAATCTTGTAATAATCCCATCAAGATTTTTGATTTCATGAACCAAAGAACTAGTGTGGTACATAGACACCTGTATTCTGGTTTTCCTGGCAAAAGGCACTCGGGCTAAGGTAAGCATTTCGCATAAATCCTACGGGACCAGTCATGCTTACTTGGGGATGTCACACCCCAACCTTGACGGCGGAATCGTCGAAGTGTGAGAGTTACGATTGTTCACAGCCACATAACGCTATTGCCTGAAACATGTTAAAAATAAAAGGTCAACATAAAAATATTAGTGAGCATTCTATAGTTTTGGATACATAAGTATATAAAAGATGACAATTCATGTTGTAAATTAGAGAAACAAAGTAACTAGGGATGTAAGACAGAATGCACAATCAAACCTTGACAAAGTTTTACAAGTTTCAAACGTGTACTTGGATCAACCAAGTTATAAGTATATACGATTAGCTAAGTGTACTTGGATCAACCAAGCAGGCTTGTCAGGCCCATAGATCTATAACGTCGCCAGGCTAGCAATAGTTAATGATTGTACATGTATTCGACATTACATGATAGCTACAAGATTCAACTAATCACAACACACAAGTAAATTGCCATAAGTTTACAAGATTCAACGTGTTTACAAGTGTAACGTTTAATAAGTAACATGTTTCACCCCAAAGTGTGAAAATATGAAAAAGGAGTATAGAAATACTCACGTGGCGATTAAGTATATGAATGACGATTAATAAGGATAATAGACGACGTTCCAATGTAAACCCTCACGAGGTACCTAAGAATATATATATATATATATTGACGAGATTTAAGTTTAAATATTAAAATTAACGTTTTAGCGTGAACTAGGGTTTTTGGATTTTTTAGGGTTTTGTAAATTATATTTAATAAGTGATTATCCATTAAATGTTATCGGTAACAATATTCTTGTGTTTTATATAAAGATGCGAAATATTTATAATAATAACGTTTAATAATTAAATAAAATACGCACGTTTTAACAATAATTTATACTTATTATTCGAACAAATAATGAATTAATAAGTTAAACAATATTTAACATCAATTTTATAAAAAAATAAACTAATTACATTATTTGTTTAAAACAATATAATAAAATAAATAAATAAAAGGTTAAGATAGATTTCAGAAATTAAGTAGATGGTTTCAAAAATTTTTAATGTCAGGAAAAATATTTTTATAATTTTTAGAATTTTTTCTGAAATTTTTAAAGGCTTAAAAAGCATTAAAAAAAATAAGTGTGGGTGCCCGGGTTCGAACCCGGGACCTCAAGGTGAGTGTGGGTGCCCGGGTTCGAACCCGGGACCTCATGGTGAGTCTGTGTGCTTGTAACCAGTGAACCAATGGCCTCAGCCGCGTTATGTTTTGGTTTCAATTTCTTTTAAACATAATCCCAGCAGTCCCCCCCATTCAAGAACCCTAGAATAGATTTGATTCGAATTGAACATGAATTCGACCATATTAACAAAATTAATCTTGGGGCTTTTGATCCCCAAGTAGAAACGAGTATAACATTGTGTGTAATTACCCTTATATGTTTCGAATTGAGGTCTGTCCTAACGAAGAACAAGCCGCGGTTGTCTCGAATCAAGCGATGAACAATCCTTGATGAAAATCAAATTAAGTGCACAGATAGCTTCAACTGGTGTTGATAATCGAAAGCCCTCTGTTAATTCGGTATTATGATGCCTCTAAGACCAATGTCGACTGTGTTGCAGGTCCGATGAAGACGATGAATGATTTCTGTTTGTTTGTGTGTGTTCGATTAGAATTGCAGGTTGCATTCCATTTATAGGCTGATAAAATTCAATTTGATTGAATCAATTTGTTTAAAGTGGTGTTTGAGTGGGTTAATTAAACGTTGAACGGTCGGGAATAAAGTTGGATCCAATGTTGTGCTGTAATTCGATGATTAACGCGTGTTTAGTGGTGCATTGGATTCGAATCTCACTGACGAATGCATTGGAAACGGTTTCGGGGTTTAAAATCTTGTATTTTAAGCGATTTGGCCTCGCCGGAGGACGGCCGAAGGACGGCCGGAAAACTTGCCGGAAAATCGAGAGAGAGGAGAGAGAAGGCAATTGGATTTTAAATATTGACACAACCGGTCCCTGCGGTTTCAAGGAGTTTTCATTTGAGATTTAAAGTTGTATTTTAGTTTTATTTAATTTTCAGTTTTAGTCCCTGAAGTTTAAAAGGTTGTTATTTTATGTAAAAAATTTATTATCATTATTATTATTGTTATTATTATTATTATTATTATTATTATTATTATTATTATTATTATTATTATTATTATTATTATTATTATTATTGTTATTATTATTATTATTATTATTATAAAAGATTAAACGTCATGAAAATACGAGATGTTACAGTCTCCCCTACTTTAGGAAATTTCGTCCCGAAATTTGTTTACGAGGAGGCTGAGACGAAAAGATGAGAACGTTTGGATTTTATTTGGTCCTCACGTTCCCAGGTGAATCAGAAGATGAGTATGAAGCCACAGAGATTATAGTGATTCTCTTTTTCTTTCTTGATGCAGTTTGTGTTTTCATTTTCTGAGGTACACTTTGAGGAACTTTCGGGTTTTGATAAGGTATCAAAAGAAGAAAATTCATCATCGATTAAGCTGACCGTTTTAGTGTTTACTTTAGGTGTAATGACAGAGCCATTAGAGGTAAAAAGAGAGTCTAAAGTGTGTGACTTCTAGTTAACATTATAAGCTCTCTCGTTGATTAAGAATGAATGTTGATACAAGATGCTACCGTCTCCCCTACTTTAAAGAATTTTGTTTCGAAATGAACTAAGCGAACAAAAAGTTTTAAATGGATAAGTGTACGAACGGACAGTGATAGACGTTTGATTACAGATGGGATGTTTCACTTTAGGGAATCCTTCAAGTCTCTTGACATAATATATGCCAACTTGACTCTTTCAGTGAAATACGAGACGTTTTGAGAGGAACAGTGAAAATAAGGACGAGTTACCATGGTATGTTAGACTTATAAATCACAACTTCCAGAATTTAATTTCGTGGTAAGGTGATGTCTAGAATTCAATAAAAGACCAACAATGATAAGAAATGTTAACCGTCAGAATTTTAAGAATCCCAAATGTCACCATATGAAACGATCTTAACGCATATCTTGTGACTATGTATTTCTCCTTTGACCAACCATCGGTCTAAGAATAACACGCTATGCGAAGATCTTGGAATAAGTTCATAACGATGGTTAAGAATATTATTAAGAACCGAGAATGAATCAATCGTTCATAATAACGATCGATGTTTTAACGCCATACCACGGTATACGAATATTTGGAACAGATACAGGTAAGTTTCTTGACCCATCATTCCTCATAAATCAAGTCGAATTTTTAGAAAATCATCATGCCATTTAAAATAAGAAGCATTTAGTGAATGAAAAGTTAAACAGAAGATTCTCGGGAACACGAAGATTAGATTTTGTCATATGTAAAGATAAGACACTTGGACACATGCCAAGTTATGTCTTTTCTTTGATGCCAAACCAATGACTACAGATTATGAAATTTTATGAATCATTATATCCATATTGTAATGAGGATAATAACGAGTCTTGTTGTTCGAATTCAAGATAAATATTTCCAAGGTTAAGGATTCAAAATCGATTCAAGAAGTGATACAAACAATAAGAAAGGCATCTGTAACCATGTTTTGCAAGGTAACAAATTTCCAAATGCAGATTTGCATACGTAATTCATCAAACAATAAGAGAGGTATTCGAGAATATCTTTATTTGATAAAGGATTGTTTAGGAAGACTATACTTATGGGTTTGATGATATCTTAAAATGAAAGTTGATAAGTAAGGAATAAATGGTTCGATGTAGCTAGATCGAGTTAAAACGTGAAGATAAAGGGAAAGAAATCGATTTAAGAATTTACATACTCTGAGCTTGGAATCAAAATCAACTTAAAGCGATCAGGTCTTCTTTCAAGTTCAGAGATCATACTTTGGCTTGATAGGTCGAATCACCAACATTGATTCACCCTTCAAGTTACTACATGCTTCTCATTACTTGATTACAACCTTGGTAAGTTGAAGATCAAGAAACGAGAATAGTCATTAAGGTGTGGTTCTCACTCCTAACTTGATGGTGTATTCCCAAGATATGACCAATAACTTACCAATCAAAAAGTTCGATCCCAACTCATTGCTGAGGATCCACATAAATAAGACGAGGTAACTCACCATTAAGGTAAGGGAAATCACTCCTATCTTAACGATGAAGTTTTACAAAAACAAAATATAACAGGATGAACTTCTTCATCAAAATCCAGAATTCACTCCTACTTTGACGAGGAAGTTTCATTTGAAAAAATACAATTCATAAAAATGATATTATCATCAAGATATGAAATTTACATCTATCTTGATGATTGAGCTTCATAATAACAAGAACACAATCAAAGATTAACATTTGTTACCAAAGTACGGGTTTCAATCCTATTTTGGTGAGATCATGTCATTTGTGAAGTGCAAGTTCCAATGAGAATAATTGAAGTCAATCCTCAGGATGAGGAATTTGCCCTAATCCAGAGGATGAAATTTCATAAAACACACAATTGGAAACCATTTATCGAAACGAATAGAGAATCATCAAAGTAAGGGAATCACCCCTGTTTTGATGAGTTAGAATTGTTTAGCAGGTACGAGTGTTCTTAGTCTAGATTGACTTACAAACCCTTGTATCTCCCATGGTGCAGACGGTTCAAGGTTCAACTTAACAACGAAAGGAAAAGAATATCACTTAGAAATTTAGAAAATTTCAAGTTACATCAATGTAACTAAAAGGAAAATCATGCTTATAAAATTTAAGATCAAAGTTCGAGGTAACAGGATTTGTTATGATGGTGTTCAAATCTTGGATGGTTCAAGTCGGGAAGACGAAATCAAGGACAGTAATTATTCAACACCACAATGAGATGTGAACATTCGATCGAAAGGAAATACATGGACTTCTCAGGATATGAGCTCAACCATAGTTTAATTGAAGACACGCGTATTTTTAAGTGGTAACATAGTTATAATTAGTTTATTCGATCATTGAAGTGAGTGACCACTTATAATATTTAAATTAACAAAGTTAACATTCAATTAGCAAAGTATTCCGAGATGTAGGAATTCCACCTACAGCATTGCATGTTCTTAGTTGTGGGACACATCCTTAAGAAGATTTGAGAACCATAAGTAACGGTTTAAAGTTTTAAAGACCATACGGTTTAGATTCCCACTATCTTTAGGTATATTAAGATCCATGTTCACGTTGGTCAATGTATAGAAATAGTTACATGAAACGCTGAGTTCAATACCGTTACACGTTACACGTTGAGCGTAAGAGTTGAAATGTAGGATGAGTTAAATATTAACAGGAACATTTTTTAGGTTAAGAATGAGAAGATATTAAAACTTTGGTGATAAACCCGTTCAAGGATTCAAGGATTTTTTTAGAATGCAAAAAGGATGGTTCCATTTGGTAACGCATTACCATTTGGAATCGTTGACACGTCAAGGTAATTTGACCCACTTGCCTTAGAGACGTGAGTTGACCATAGTTTATCACTCATCCCAGAAATCCCCAGGTAAGCATAACTGGTTTCGCAATGAGATTTATACGATATGCTTACCTTAGCCCGAAGGCCTTTTGCCAGGAAATCCAGAATACGGGTGTCTATATGTCAAGTCTCTTTGGTTCGTAGAATCAAACCTTGATTCAGATGAGTTAGGAGAGTTGGTATGACTGCAGCAACCTCCCGGGCTACAAGAGTAGAAATCTTACAGCCAGAGTTTCTAGACCGTGAACGGATTTGACAAGAAGACATTCTGGAATATCATTAAGATATTTTATGAGAATTGGATAATAGGAGTTATACCACATGAAAACAACAATCGGGAATTTGGCATAATAACAATGAGATGTTCCGAGTGTAATCGTTTGATTCGTAAATCAAAACGAGTACGTTGACTAATTAAAGTATTATGTCAACCACAACTTTGTTGAAAACATGCGTACCTATAAGCAGATACTCATCCCAAGGGTTCCCAGGTAAGGTAGACAGATCCATCGGCTGATTTGGATTTATACGAATACCTTGCCTAGACAGAACACCTCAAGATACAGGCATCTTACTCTTCCAGTATTGCATGTATTTAGTGGTGGGGCACAGACTTTGACGAGATTTTCATAAATTAGACATAGAGTCTAAGGAATTGACCCCACGACGATAAGTGTAGTCTCCACATGTCATTGAGAATAAGTTTAGGAAGTTCATTTATCGGGGAGAGTCAAAGAATCGAAGTTAAGTTTAGGGAGTCTAAGTTTTAAGCATACATAAGGCAATCCTATGCTAAGGCATCAAATTGCACAAAAGGCATAGCATTATGTAGCATTTAAATAATATGTAAGCACAAAAGTATAAGGATCTTTCTATGAGGTTCATGCAACTATAGTCTAGGTCACCATTTCTAATAACCTAAATCCCTATAGTTATGGGCTCTGATACCAATCTGTCACACCCCAACCTTGACGGTGGAATCGTCGAAGTGTGAGAGTTACGATTGTTCACAGCCACATAACGCTATTGCCTGAAACATGTTAAAAATAAAAGGTCAACATAAAAATATTGGTGAGCATTCTATAGTTTTGGATACATAAGTATATAAAAGATGACAATTCATGTTGTAAATTAGAGAAACAAAGTAACTAGGGATGTAAGACAGAATGCACAATCAAACCTTGACAAAGTTTTACAAGTTTCAAACGTGTACTTGGATCAACCAAGTTATAAGTATATACGATTAGCTAAGTGTACTTGGATCAACCAAGCATGCTTGTCAGGCCCATAGATCTATGACGTCGCCAGGCTAGCAATAGTTAATGATTGTACATGTATTCGACATTACATGATAGCTACAAGATTCAACTAATCACAACACACAAGTAAATTGCCATAAGTTTACAAGATTCAACGTGTTTACAAGTGTAACGTTTAATAAGTAACATGTTTCACCCAAAAGTGTGAAAATATGAAAAAGGGTTATAGAAATACTCACGTGGCGATTAAGTATATGAATGACGATTAATAAGGATAATAGACGACGTTCCAATGTAAACCCTCACGAGGTACCTAAGAATATATATATTGACGAGATTTAAGTTTAAATATTAAAATTAACGTTTTAGCGTGAACTAGGGCTTTTGGATTTTTTAGGGTTTTGTAAATTATATTTAATAAGTGATTATCCATTAAATGTTATCGGTAACAATATTCTTGTGTTTTATATAAAGATGCGAAATATTTATAATAATAACGTTTAATAATTAAATAAAATACGCACGTTTTAACAATAATTTATACTTATTATTCGAACAAATAATGAATTAATAAGTTAAACAATATTTAACATCAATTTTATAAAAAAATGAACTAATTACATTATTTGTTTAAAACAATATAATAAAATAAATAAATAAAAGGTTAAGATAGATTTCAGAAATTAAGTAGATGGTTTCAAAAAATTTTAATGCCAGGAAAAATATTTTTATAATTTTTAGAATTTTTTCTGAAATTTTTAAAGGCTTAAAAAGCATTAAAAAAAATAAGTGTGGGTGCCCGGGTTCGAACCCGGGACCTCAAGGTGAGTCTGTGTGCTTGTAACCAGTGAACCAATGGCCTCAGCCGCGTTATGTTTTGGTTTCAATTTCTTTTAAACATAATCCCAGCAGTCCCCCCCATTCAAGAACCCTAGAATAGATTTGATTCGAATTGAACATGAATTCGACCATATTAACAAAATTAATCTTGGGGCTTTTGATCCCCAAGTAGAAACGAGTATAACATTGTGTGTAATTACCCTTATATGTTTCGAATTGAGGTCTGTCCCAACGAAGAACAAGCCGCGGTTGTCTCGAATCAAGCGATGAACAATCCTTGATGAAAATCAAATTAAGTGCACAGATAGCTTCAACTGGTGTTGATAATCGAAAGCCCTCTGTTAATTCGGTATTATGATGCCTCTAAGACCAATGTCGACTGTGTTGCAGGTCCGATGAAGACGATGAATGATTTCTGTTTGTTTGTGTGTGTTCGATTGGAATTGCAGGTTGCATTCCATTTATAGGCTGATAAAATTCAATTTGATTGAATCAATTTGTTTAAAGTGGTGTTTGAGTGGGTTAATTAAACGTTGAACGGTCGGGAATAAAGTTGGATCCAATGTTGTGCTGTAATTCGATGATTAACGCGTGTTTAGTGGTGCATTGGATTCGAATCTCACCGACGAATGCATTGGAAATGGTTTCGGGGTTTAAAATCGTGTATTTTAAGCGATTTGGCCTCGCCGGAGGACGGCCGAAGGACGGCCGGAAAACTTGCCGGAAAATCAAGAGAGAGGAGAGAGAAGGCAATTGGATTTTAAATATTGACACAACCGGTCCCTGCGGTTTCAAGGAGTTTTCATTTGAGATTTAAAGTTGTATTTTAGTTTTATTTAATTTTCAGTTTTAGTCCCTGAAGTTTAAAAGGTTGTTATTTTATGTAAAAAAAATTATTATCATTATTATTATTGTTATTATTATTATTATTATTATTATTATTATTATTATTATTGTTATTATTATTATTATTATTATTATTATTATTATTATTATTATAAAAGATTAAACGTCATGAAAATACGAGATGTTACAGGGGATTTCCGGGATGAGTGATAAACTATGACCAACATACACAAGTTTCTGCAGCGAATGGGTCAATTCATCTTGACGTGTCAACGTTTCCAAATGGTGATGCGTCACCAAATGGAATCATTCTGTATAATTCATGATTCTTACCTTAATTGCCCATCCTTATTATCCTTTTAACCGATCCTAACCCAACTTGTATTTTTCCAGCATGTCTTGTTACCACGGAAACCGAGGAAGATCCGGCCGTAAGCTTGCTGCCATGATTGCCCGGCAAATGGCTGCGGTCATCCCGACCATGGTGGCTGAACTCAGCAGCACTATGATCGCAAACGTCACGAACAACAGCAACGGACAAGGGGAAAATAGTGCGAACCAACGGCGTAACAACTAGTCTTGCACCTTCAAGCACTTTAGTTCATGCAAGCCTCCGAGTTATAGTGGCAAGGAAGGTGCCACCGGTCTGCTAGAATGGTTTGAGGGGATGGAGAATACCTTCGTCAACTGTGAGTGCCCCGAAGCACTCAAAGTAAGGTATGCCACCAGTATGCTGCAGCAACGGGCCTTAACATGGTGGAACAGTGAAAAGAGAAACCGAGGCCCCGACGCAATCCTGGCCTTAACTTGGGAGGAATTCAAAAACATAGCCATCGCCAAGTTTTGCCCGAGAAGTGAAATCCAAAAACTGGAGGAGGAATTCTGGAACCTGAAACAGGATGGCGGGAACCATCTGGCTTATTCTACACGTCATCATGAACTGAGTATACTTCTACCACACATGGTGGATACTGTTTCCCGAAACGTGGAAAAATTTATTAAGGGAGTACCGCCTCAGATTCAAGATGCCGTTGTGGGTAGCCGACCCGCAACTCTGGAAGAAGCCATCACTATCACTGCACAGCTGACGGAGAACCACATCTGAGCGGGCACTATGTCTGCAAAGGGTGCCAAGAAGACTGAGAAGACGACCCCCGAGGAGGTTATGGAGGTCAAGCCTGATAACAAGAAACGGAAGTTTGTACCGGCACGAAACTACGCTGTGGCTGCTCCGAAGCCGCCCTAAAGACAGTGTACTCCCGGGGCTACACCGGCAGCACAAGTGCCCGTGGCAAGGGCTTATGCGGGCCCTCTACCTATGTGTAACACGTGTAGGTATCATCACCCGGGCATCCTTCCATGTCGCATCTGCACACTATGTGGCAAGTACGGGCACCTCGTGGCAACATGCCGCCGAGCAATGGGAAACGCAGTGACGGAACCAAATCGGGTCTGCTACAATTGTGGAGAACCAGGTCACTACCGTCCCCAATGCCCTCGTCTTGTGGGCAATGTTCCACAAGCTCGTGGACGTGCCTTCAACATCAACGCGAACCAAGCTCAGGCGAACAACGAGGTGGTGAACGGTACGTAAAATTTCAACCCTATCCCCATAGAATTTCTCTTAAAATTCCATACTTATGTCCTTAAGTGCCTTTAAAACCTATACAGGTATGTTTCTTATTAATGACACCTATGCATACGTATTATTTGATTCGGGCGCCGATAGAAGTTTCGTTTCCTTAGAGTTCGAGCCGACACTTTCTAAACCTCGCTCAAATCTAGAGAGACCTCTCACCGTCGAAGTTGCTGATGGAGAACCCATCACCGTCGACGTGGTTATCCGTGATTGTCTATTGTGCCTCGACAACCATAAATTTCTTATCGACCTCATTCCAATGAAGCTTGGAAGCTTCGACGTTATTATTGGCATGGATTGGTTATCCAAGAACCATGCCGAGATCATCTGCTTCGAGAAGTGTATTCGCATGCCCTTACCCTCCGGTGACACGATGAAGGTGTTCGGTGAACGGTCCTCCAAAGAACTCAAGCTTATGTCATGTACTAAGGCTCAGAAATGCCTAAGTAAGAGTTATCCGGCATTCTTGGCCTATGTAGTCAACACCAAAGCCAAAGAGAAGGAACTCAAAGATGTTCCAGTTGTACGAGAATTCCCTGAGGTCTTTCCCGATGATCTTAGCGGGTTACCTCCCGTACGCGAAGTAGAATTTAAAATCGACTTGATTCCGGGAGCAAGCCCCGCGGCTAAATCACCTTACCGACTCGCACCATCGGAAATGCAAGAACTCTCTAGCCAACTCCAGGAATTATCCGAGAAGGGGTTTATCCGCCCTAGTTCTTCTCCTTGGGGTGCACCTGTCTTATTTGTGAAGAAGAAAGATGGGTCTTTCCGCACGTGTATCGATTACCGTGAACTCAACAAGTTGACCATCAAAAATCGATATCCTTTTCCTCGTATCGACGACCTCTTCGATCAACTTCAAGGAGCTGCAATCTTTTCAAAAATCGACTTGCATTCGGGTTATCACCAACTGCGAGTCCACGACGACGATATCCCAAAGACTGCATTCCGCACTCGGTATGGGCACTACGAGTTCATGGTTATGCCTTTCGGCTTAACCAATGCTCCAGCAGTCTTCATGGATCTTATGAATCGGGTGTGCAAGACATACCTAGACAAGTTTGTCATCGTTTTCATTGACGACATTCTTATTTATTCCAAGTCTCGCACCGATCATGAACTTCATCTCCGTCAAATCCTCGAGCTGTTGAAGAAGGAATAACTGTACGCGAAATTCTCGAAATGTGAGTTTTGGCTTGAAGAAGTACAATTCTTAGGGCACGTTGTGAATAGTCAAGGAATTCACGTCGACCCTGCGAAGGTCAAAGCCGTAAAGAATTGGAGTGCTCCCACAACTCCGACGGAAGTTCGATCGTTTCTTGGTCTAGCCGGGTATTACCGGCGATTTATTGCCAACTTCTCGAAAATCGCAAAGCCACTCATGTCCTTGACTCAGAATAACAAGCCTTTCGAGTGGAAAGCGGAGCAAGAAGAGGCGTTTGAGACATTGAAGCACAAGTTGTGCAATGCTCCTATTCTGACGCTACCGGATGGGAATGACGACTTCACGGTATACTGCGACGCGTCGAAACAAGGCCTTGGTTGTGTTCTCATGCAACGGGGAAAGGTCATCGCGTATGCCTCGAGACAATTGAAGGTTCACGAGGTAAATTATACGACGCACGATCTCAAGCTCGGAGCGGTGGTCTTTGCTTTGAAAATCTGGAGACACTATCTATACGGCACGCAATGTATAGTCTACACGGACCACAAGAGCCTCCAACACGTTTTTAATCAGAAGGACCTCAATATGAGGCAACGTCATTGGGTGGAACTAATTAGCGACTACGATTATGATATCTGATACCATCCCGGTAAGGCAAATGTCGTAGCCGATGCGTTGAGTCGAAAGACGCACCAGAAGACGATCTCCGTTCAAAAGATTCGCGACCGACGCCAATGGTTCGATACATTGGGAGAGTTTGACACTGAAGTCCGACTCGATGTCAACAATGCTACGATGTTATTGCAAAATTTAAAGATCGATTATGACATCGAGGCGAGTATTCGAGAAGCACAGCAAGCGGTGCAAACCGAAGGGAGTATGAAGGAAGAGCTCGAGCCAAATCTCTTAGCCCAATTGGAAACAAGAGCCAATGGCTTAATGTATTTCGCAAACCGAATCTGGATTCCCAAACGCAATAACCTTCGGGCTTCTATCATGAACGAAGCACATCGGACTCGTTATTCTATCCACCCGGGCTCCGATAAGATGTACATGGACTTACGGTGTCAATATTGGTGGCCCGGAATGAAACGAGACATAGCAACCTATGTTGCTAAGTGCCTTACGTGCACGAAGGTTAAAGCGGGCATCAACGTCCAAGTGGATTACTCGAACAACCCGAAATTCCCATGTGGAAGTGGGAACATATATCCATGGACTTCATAACCAAGTTACCTCGGACATCTCGCGGGCACGATAGCATATGGGTAATCGTCGACCGATTGACCAAGTCGGCACATTTCATACCCATACGCGACACGTATAAGACATCAAGGTTAGCCCGGATTTACATCGACGAGATCGTAAGCCGTCATGGTGTGCCTCTTCACATTATATCCGACCGAGACGCTCGATTCACTTCTCACTTCTGGTCTACTATGCAAGAACTTCTGGGTACGCAATTGGATTTAAGCACGGCTTACCATCCCCAAACCGATGGCCAAACCGAGCGGACAATCCAAACCCTGGAAACCTGTTACGTCTCTGTGTCCTTGATTTTAGGGGCGACTGGGATACACACCTGCCGCTCGCAGAATTCTCCTACAACAACAGTTACCACTCAAGCATCCAAATGGCACCGTTTGAAGCACTTTACGGTCGTAAGTGTCGTTCACCAATCTGCTGGACCGATATTGGTGAGAATCTTATTACCGGTCCCGAGCTCATACAAGAGACGACCGACAAAGTCGCTACCATCCGCAAGAACCTGGAAGTGGCAAGGAGTCGACAGAAGAGCTACGTTGATAAACGTCGCAAGCCACTGGAATTCCAAGTTGGGGAGATGGTCCTTCTCAAGGTCTCACCGTGGAAAGGTGTGGTTCGCTTTGGAAGGAAAGGAAAATTAGCTCCGAGGTTTGTAGGGCCTTTCAAGGTTCTGAAAAAGAATCGGGAAAGTGGCCTACAAACTAGAACTACCCCCCGACCTTAGTGGAATTCACCCTGTCTTCCACGTCTCAAATCTGAGGAAGTGTCTGGCCGACGATAATTTACATGTGCCATTGGAAGACATTCAGATCGACGAGTCACTACACTTCGTTGAGAAACCCGTCGAAATCATGTATCGCATTATGAAGAAAACTAGGACCTCTACGACCCCAATTGTAAAGGTTCGATGGGAGAACAAACGAGGAGCGGAATTCACTTGGGAGCGTGAAGAACATATGAAGAAGACATACCCTTCCTTATTCTTGTAACCCCTTTTTGATTTTAAATTTCGGGACGAAATTCTTTTAAGTTGTGGAGACTGTAACATCCTGTATTTCTACGTTAATTAAAGGCGTTTAATCTTATAAGGACCATTATGGTCATTTATGAAACTCATGGGTGATTTGCGTGTTAATGCTTTTAATCATTTAATCAAGCTTAAAAATGTTAAATAACCAATAATAATAATAATAATAATAATAATAATAATAATAATAATAATAATGATGATAATGATAATAATAATAAAATAATAATAATAATAACAAATAATAATAATAACAATAATAACAATAATAATAATAATAATAATAAACAATAATAATAATAATAATAATAATAATAATAATAATAATAATAATAATAATAATAATAATAATAATAATAATAACCTAGAGTTAAAGTGCAGGGGGTTGTTTGTCATTTTGAAAACTTTAAAGGAAAGTTTAAAACATAAAATAATAACATTTAAAAGTACAGGGGCCATTTATGTAAATACCCAAACCGCCCCCCCCCCCTTTACCCCGTTTTCCCGGCTGCCGGCTCCGGCGAGCTTCGACCGAGCTCCGGCGAGCTTCAAAACCCCATTTTAAAACCGATTTGACCCCAAATTAAATCCCCAACCCTCTCGGCCATGCGATTCGAATCCAAGCCACAATTTAATTTCAGTTTCCCGTGCGTCAACCTTCCTAAATCGAGCCGAGGAGTAACCGGGCAAAAATCTGAAACCAATCTCATCCAAATTCACAAATTAAACCAAATTAATCACTTCTAAACTTAATACGCGGTCGAATCAATCAATTAATTTCGCAAACTTACAGCTCGAATCTCCTAAAATTGGTAAACACGAACGCGGTTTCAAAATTCAAACGGGTGTTGCTCGAAACCAAGAAATCAAACTTATAAATTGTGGTCTTTCGGTTCATTGTGAAGTTCCTGAACTTACTTAACTCTCAATTCACCAAAATCCTCTCGAATCAAAAAGCCCCAACCCAAGAACACCCGAAACAAAACCGAACTCGAAACCCCCTTTAATCTCATCCAAACAGGTAATCAAAACCTGTTAACTACTTGTTTTGGTCCAAGGATCAAAAGCCCAATGATGATTTGGGTGTCTAGCACCGAATCGAGGGTCAATTGAGGATCTGTGAAACTAGGGTTCATCTCATTCGAATTGGGGAAACCGGGGAGACAGAGTTTAAAATCAAAAGAAACCAAAGTGAAACCAAGCCCTTGGCCCTGGTTCACTGGTTCCTGCGCTCCATGTTACAAGGGAGCCCCGGTTCGACCCTGGGCAGCCCCCTTTTCCCCTTTTTCTTTTCTTTTCAGATTTTTTTTTCTTTTCTTTATTTCTTTTTAATTATTTAACCTTTTTAAATTCTGAAAATTTCTAAAATTAATTTTATAAAATGCAGATTAATTTTTTTTTCTTTTGATTAATTAATTTGGGACTAAATTAATTTTTATAAAATAATTTTGTATTTATAAATACATTATTTTATTTCAAAAAAAAATACAAAAGAAATGTGTAAATAAAATACATGTGTATATATTTATATATATATTCAAACAATTTAATTATTTAGTTACTTATATATATATATATATTTATACATAGTTCTTTTAATAGCTAAATCACTTATTATGATTATTATACATAATATTATAATTGTTTAGTATATATATTTATATATATATTCAAACAATTAAATTGTTTAATTACTTATACCTATATATATATATATATTTATATATAGTTCCTTATAATAGCTAAATCACTTATTATAATTATTATATACAATCTTTATAAATCGGTTCAACGTACAATTAAATCAAGTTTTATTTATTCTTTCTCTTACGCGCAAACAATTGATATACCAAGTATAAAAATCCATTCGTTTCATTCAACCGATCACGTTATTAACATGTAATAAATACGAATAATTATTAAATCCTATTAGACCTACAATTAATCATCAAACAAATTATAACGCGCTATTTTATTTCGTTTAGGTGCGTTGTGACGTTGTGTTGGAAATCTTATTCGTGATTACTCTTATTTCATCTACGAGTCCTCTATTATTCAAACATGTGAGTTCTTATGCCCCGCTTTACGATTATTTCACATCTTTCGGGGTGAAACTTGTTGCTTATACAAACTTTCACATACACGCTTTGATACTTATTACACACGTGCAATTCTTTATAGTCGTGGTTGTTTGAATATGTTAAGTATTATATGAGATGTGACATACGTGTGCAATCATTAACTATTGCTAGCCTAGCGAAGTCTTAGATCTTTGGGCCTGACAAGCCTATTTGGTGCTAAAGCCGAGGGATTGCCGGCTCCTAGGAGCCGTATGCTTGTGCACTAGGGAACCAAATACACTTAGCTAATCATGCTTATTCATATTATTCAGTCGAGGCTTGATTGTAACTATGCATGTTCTATATACTTACTATCTTGTGACCATTGACTAGAATTGCCACATTTTTGTATACTTATTGTATTTAAAACCATGGGAACTCACCAACTAGTTAGTTGACTTTATTTTCAACATGTTTCAGGTAATGTGCAAGCTTAGCGATGATTGAAGAAGTGCTTAAACCTAGAACATGGACCTAGGCTTAATAAAGACAATTGGATTCTTGTTTTCCTTGATTTATTTTGAGATTTTGATGTATGTGGTGTGTGAAAAAATTGATTAATGGCATTTTTTACATTTTAACATAGCGTTATGTGGCTGTGAACAATCTTAACCCTCACACCTCGACGTTTCCGCCGTCAAGGTTGGGGTGTGACATTGTATCTCCGCTTCTTACTATGGAAGTCTCTTGATTTAATCCTTTTCCGGACTTAATTTCACCTGAAAGAATTCCTTCGTCCACACTCTTTCTTTTTGCCTCCCGTAACATATCTTTTCGTTTGCAAGAAGCAGAAACCGTAGTAACAACCATGTTAAGATAATCATAAAACTCTTTAACACCATCATGCTTTTTTGCAACCGCCACAATCACTAGTTGCAACCGCCATATCTTTTCGATCACTTATCGTATTTAACTTAACATCAATAGATTGTTTTTGTTTCAAAAGATCATCACATTTTTGCATCGCCTTGTTATGATAACTGTTAACTAATCTAACATGGTCTTTTAAGGCACCCGGTTTACTCCAATTACAAAACCCTTCACTTGAACTTGAAAAAATATCTCTTCCACCTTGATTGCCAACATTTTCTTTAAACAAATAACAATATAAGCAATACGCTTTGTCCACTTTAGTACTATACTCTAACCACGGATATGTATCAAACCATTTTACATTAAAACGTCTTTGCCCACTAGAATACTCTTTGAATGGAAATTTATGATTTCGTGGTTGAAAAGCCTTTTTAACAAGATAATGTCTTCTTATGTCATCCATTTGATTAGGATGATAACTAGCAATAGGAGGCCTATCAAAGGGGTCCGAAGGAAGATCATTTAAGTCAAATCCATTTGGGATCGAAGGAATTGAACCCGAAGGAATTGAACCCGAAGGTATTGAAACCGAAAGAATTGAACTCAAAGGAGTTGTAAATCTAATATTATCATCATTTCTAGACCCAATATCTTCCTCTGGTAATTTTCTTTTAAAAAAATTGCCTATTGGAACTTGTTTCTTCATTTTCCAAATCCCTAGTTCAATTTCAAATAACAAACTAAGATTAAACAATTCATATAACAAATTAACACAATTCAAATAACAAAATTCAATTTCATTAACCTAATTTCAAATCCCTAATTTCAAATCCCCAATTTCAAGTTCATAAACCTAATTTCAAATCCCCAATTTCAAATCCCCAATTTCAAATCCCCAATTTCAAATCCCCAATTTCAAGATCATAAACCTAAATTACCACAATAACTCCACAATCATAAATTACCAACTCAAACCAATTTCAAGTTACCAATTTCAAGTTCATATAACTCCAATTTTTCAACAACAACACCACAATAACTCCACAATCATAAAACTCAAACCAATTTCAAGTTACCTGTTCCGCTGTTCGGCTGTTCGGAACCGAGGGCAGAGCTCAGGAACCGAGCAGGAATCGAGGGCAGAGAGCAGAGGGCTGCTCGAGCTTTGAGGGCAGCAGGAATCAGCAGCAGGAATCGAGGGCAGCAGCTTGCGATTCAGCGAACGGAGGGAGATCGAGCAGCTTGCGAACGGGAGGGAGAGGGAGCAGTAGCGAACGAGAGGGAGAGGGAGCAGCAGGGTTGGGTTTTGGGTTTTAAGTGAGTTGGGTTTTTTAATTGGGTTGGGTTTTTAAGTGGGTGAATGAGTTAATAGGTTGAATTTAATTGGGTTGGGTTTTTTTAAGTGGGTTAAATTAATAAATTGAATTGGGTTTTTTAATATTTTTATAAAAGGTAATATTTTTATTAAATATTACATTAATTTTTATAAAATTTAAAATTTCCTATAAAGTTTTTAGTATAAATTTTTTTTAGGGGTAACGTAAAATTTTCTCAGGGGTAACGTAAAACCATAAAAAAAATTCTGTATAATTTTTTTTTTTTACACTACGCGTTAAAAATTGAGGGGTAGCGAAGGCTACCCCTCCCATCCAAATAGGTCCGCCCCTGCTTGTGATGCTAGATGAAAGACGCTTTGGTTTGAAACTTGAATCTGATATTGATCAAACTATATGTTTTGGATCTGCTATATATAACCTTGTGGCTACCATTAAACCATGTACACGTGAAGAGCATAATAATGTAACGATGAATACCATAAAAGTCCACCTCTAAGACGTTATCAATCGATCATAATAATTAAACCCTCTATTTGAACCACATATACACTACTATTGATATAGTAAAATTCTAACTTTAATTTAATTTCTATTTGACCTTGCCTGCTTGTAATAGTCATTTAGATTAAAGAACTCAAATTAATAATATCCATAATTGAGAAGTTTCTTCATCTCGTCTACTCGACCTTTTGATCTTCATATAGACTGATTAACATTTTTCCATCTATACCTACCTATAAAGTTATACATATACCTTGAGTGATACAAAATGGTATTTGTTATAAGCATACGAAGAATTATCAACCGTTGATCTAATAAATGAATTGTTCAGATTAAAGATAAAATAATCACGCATTGAAGGGATCTAGAGGGTAGATTTAGAAATTGCGTATAACTGTTGATTTTTAAAATTCCTCTAATTTTTTTTACACGCATATAACTTTTTTGCATATGATTTTTTTTTAAATTGCACCATAAATCGAGCATTTTCTTCTCTTTAATTTGAGTATAATATTGCTATACTTTTTTCTGTACCTTCTATAAAAAATCAACATTTTTCTAAAAATGTCTATGTGTTGTGCGTATAACTTGCGTGATTACCAACTGCATAATTATGAAAATAACTTGTGTAATTATCATATAAGTTGAGTAATTATAAATATAACTTACGTAATTATTATTTATAACTTGAGTAATTTTTACTTGCATAATTATGAATATAACTTGTGTAATAATGAATATAGCTTGTGTAATTATGCATCTTATATTGGTAATAGTGGCGCGGACGAAATTACCCTTCTACCAAAGACACGTGTCACACCCTGGCCACTTTGTACACTTCTCACGTATTTTTGCACTTTATATAGTAATATTCACTTTAAAATATATGTGTGAAATATATTTAATTACTAAAATGTTCACGTATTTGCCAATGATTTAAGGACGAATAAATATCAATAAGGAAGATTATCGCACCGCAAATAATGTATATGCCAGCACCAAAAACAAAGAAAACATGTGTTTTAGTGATCAATTATTTTTAACCGAAAAACACACACTTTCTATTTTATTATTGCGCTCTATAGGATTTAAATACACGACCTTTAATTAAAGCTTATGTTACTTACCACATGATGCATGCGCTTTGTACGTGGGACATTTCAGTGACCACCTAAACATTTGAAGTTGTACCTAACACCCATAATTGCAGCAATCAAATATAGTTTACATATTAAGGTTTGACATTTTAAACTTATAATCCTCACCAAAACCTAAACCTGTTAATCATATCTAAGAATGGAAGAAATCTTGAAAGCACTTCCTCAACACACTTGTAGCTGGTTAAAAGATAAGGTAACCTTATACCAGTATCAAGACTTTTGGTCACCCAAACAGTTACTTGAGGGAGCAATTCTGGCTCAACAAAGCTTTAGGGCTGAGCCGACCGACGTATTTCTTTGTAGTTTTCCTAAAACCGGCACAACTTGGCTAAAGTCGTTGGCGTTCGCCATTGTAAGCCGAGAGAAGTTCGACAAATCCTCGAGCCCGTTGCTCACAAAATTGGTTCATGAATGTGTACCTTTCCTAGAGAGAGACATTGAGAAAATTGAAGAGAATCACAAAACTTAAACTTCCCTCTTGTGGCCACACACCTTCCTTATGCTTTGTTACCCGAGTCGGTCATAGCTTCAAACTGTAAGATAGTTTACATCTATCGGAACACGAAAGACGTCATAGTTTCTCTTTACCATTTCCTGAGAGAAGCGTTAAACCTATCGATTGACGATGCGCCATTTGAGGAGGCATTTGAGGAGTTTTATCAAGGTGTGTGTTCTAGCGGCCCATACTGGGATCATATCTTGGGATACTGGAAAGCGAGCCTTGAAAGGCCGGAGAGAATACTTTTTCTGAAATATGAAGATTTGAAAAGCGAACCTACAAGGAATGTGAAGAGGCTTGCGGAGTTCATTGGGTACCCTTTTTCGCTTGATGAAGAGAAAGCAGGTGTGGTTGATAACATTATTAGTTTGTGCAGTTTCGATAATCTGAGCAACTTAGAAGTGAATAAAACCGGTAAGCGTAAACCTGGATCGTTAGAAAACCGACTTTACTTTAGGAAAGCTAAGGATGGAGATTGGAAGAACTACTTTACTGATGAGATGAAAGAAAAGATAGACAGTATGATGGATGAGAAGCTAAGTGGCACTGGTTTAGTTTTGAAATGAAAGCTCGCTAGCTTCAAGATATTGACTAGAATTCACGAGTGTTCTTTGCAAGTTCGTTAATATATATTATCGACCGTTGGTAATTACCTGTCTGTGATACTCATTTCTTCACGAGTGTTATTTCAGTCTTTCTTTGAAATTTTATGCGTGTATTTGGATTGATACTTTCCATCTATTCTTGTTATTTCTTGGTCTTTATTTCTGTTTGAAGTGAGTTTCTTTTCTTTATGTTATAATTATCTGTCTCTTGTTTCTATCAAGTGTTTTGTTTAATACTACAGAAGTTGACTACCGAAACACGTGATTCAACTGAAACAAGTAAGTAAACAAAAGATTAACATATCGAAAAATAAATATAATAATGGGGACACGTGTCCCTTCTTAAGCCATCTAAAGTTGATTTAATTCATTTGTCTCGCACACTGGTAAATGATGTATTGTTGAATCATGCAGCAGTGTTTAGGTTTAATGGTGTTAGTGATAATTAAAAAAACTATTCAACGATGAATATATTTCTCATTTTCGCTACAAAACAAAGGATTATGGATATTCAACGAGGAATATAGATATATCGGTGTATCACGTTCAGCGACGGATATCACCGAAAGATCTATACAAAACCAAAAAGATTTGTCAATTAAAAATTACCCTTTTAACCTACAGAATACATAAAGAACTACATTTTTGAAAACGAGTCCAAGTTTCGTTAGGTTCCTATAAATAAATATACAAATAAAAAAGAAATGCATAAGTTCAATATATATCTTTCTACTCTCATAAAAGTGTATCTGGGATGACACGTGTCAACACCACAACTATTCTCACCAAAATTTTCCCGCCTCTCTCTCCTATTAAATAATTACCTTAATTACTAATAATACTATTTAACACTTTTTTAGATTTAATAAATAATAAAGAGATCTATTTATTAATGTTATTTCTAAATAAACAATTTTTTTATAAAATAATAAATTTGTTTAAAGCATAAGACTTCTTTTAAAAATACGAAATATTTAAAATTAGTATTTTAAAAAGTTATTTTTTTAAAACAAAAAATAATTAAATTTAAGAGTTTAATAAGAAAATTTTTAAAAATGACATTTTTATACGGTTTGTTTTAGAACAAAACGTTTTTTTTTTAAAATAAAGTTTTAAAGAGTTGATATCATTATTTTATAACTTACAGTCATTTCTAATACATAATTTCAATGATATTATAAAATATTATTTTATAATTAATAAATTTTATTATATTATTTTTTTATTTATTCAACCCGTGTAACACACGGGTTACTATAACTAGTATAAATATATAGGGTTAGGACTACTAAAGATCGTGAGAATCCGAGAACCAATCTTAACCATTGATTAATATAATTTATATTATTTATTTATTGTCCAATAAAGGGTATTATTGTAAATTTAAAATTATTCCATTTATATCTCCCTTATTTACCTCCTTCTATTTTGAAAATTTTAATTTCTATATTTGAGGAGAAATTTTCATAAATTACATGCACTCTCCTGATCATTTCAAACTCAAAATCAAATCGAAACCCTTCAAATCGAAACCATCTTCAATCGATTGAAGCCTTTGATATCCGTATAGTATACAATATATTGTATCTTGAAATCCTGAAATCCTAGAAGAATATGACAAAAGATGAAGAAGAGTCGAAGATGAAGATGATGCTACGATGAAGATGATATTGTTGATGTCGATGATTGTAACATCTCGTATTTTCGTTATATTAAAGGTTAACTTTGTTAAATCTTAAAAGGGCTTTTTATGCTATTTTGAAACTTTGAGGTTTGTTATACTTAATAATTAATTTGATGGTTAACAAATTTATTTAAATGAATAATAATAATATATAAGTGTTATAATGTTTACTTAATATTACAAAACTTAAGGTGATAATAATCTTAGAAACATAATAATAATAATAATAAAATAATAATAATAATATAATAATAATAATATAATAATAATAATAATAATAATAATAATAATAGTAGTAGTAGTAGTAGTAGTAATAATAATAATAATAATAATCTTGTAATAATATAAGTTTATTATGTTAAAACTTATAAATAATAAGATTTGTACATGAAATAATAACAATTCTAAACTTCAGGGACTAAGTTGTAATTTAACTAAAACTAAAACAAAACTTTAAATATCTGGTGTTAACTCTTGAAAACCTCAGGGACCATTCGTGTAACTTTGAACACCCAACCCCACCCCCCATTTTCTTCCCCAAATTCGGCCGATTCCTCCGGCCACTTGATCGAGCACTAAACCGTTATAATAATCGAATTAAACATGCATAAACGATCGTATAACTATCTATAACCTATTCCTAGTTTCAATTTCATCTGAAACATACACGCACATCATATACGATCATCTTCCTCGGTCGCGACTTGCATCTTAATCGAGATCCATATTCGGAGCTAAATTAATCACAATTGATAGAGGGCTTTTTCTTATTATTGACCCTATAATCTATCCGCAAGGTTAATTTGATTAACAACAACGTTTGCACTTTGAATCATCATCCACATCGTCGCGACTGTTCTTCCCATCATGTCCATCAATATGAACTCAATCACGTAAGTATCATACATCAATATACTCGGTTTTAATCAAGGAATGAAATTAAGCTCTAAGTTTAATTCCTTTAACAACATCAAACTGATGTTCAATTTGGCAGATTTTCGTTTTAGGGTTCTTGGGGATTAGGGGAAGTTTCTTAAATGTGTTTAAGTAAATTTGAAACCTGTTAGGTCTAGTGTCTATAGGGCTAGATCAATTTTGTATAGGCTTAGTACTTGAAAATCAAGTCTTGTAATTATTATTTGTAACAGTCAAAGTATATATATATGTGATTTGAATCTATAGGATAACCCCATATATATATGTGTGTTGATTTGTGACTTGACAGGAGAAACAATATACTTGGATGGATTTCCTGAAATTGACCAAGTGTAGGAAACATCTACGGATAAACAATTTTGTTAATCCGTAGATATGTTTCTTACAAGACCAAATGACCAAGTACATGTTCCTGCGGATGATCAAATACCATGAAGTGAAGACTCCTACGGAAGAAGAATTTCCTACGGAAGAACAACTTTGCTACGGAAGACTAAGTCATCTACGGAAGAACAAATGTTCTGCGGACGAGAAGATTGCTGCGGAAGAACATTATACTTGTGCGATTACAACTCCAAGAAGTCAAACAAGTCAACACAATCAATAACAAATCCCGAGAGATCCGGTGTTTCCTTAACCGACTCAAATCATCTATAAATATGAGTCCTAGGTTTCACATCTCGGCGAACACAATCAATCAATATTACGGCGATCAAGAGTTCATTGTGCAACCCTAGCTGCCGTCACATCAACATCAAACATCATTCGATTCACAGAAATTCGATTGTTCATAGTTATTCATTATTCTTTTGTAATCATTACATTATAGTTAATGAAATACATTTGAATTATTATAGATTTCGTCTTTATTGTGTTTCTGTGGTTGTGTTCATCATTGATCATTATCAACAATTAAACGTCAATTAGTGATAATTCCGCGATCATTAAATTGATTTATTTTAATACTGGTAATTCCTGAATTGCGATCCTTGGATTCACAAGTGGTATCAGAGCCATTGGTGCTCATTGATTTAGATCAATTGATCTATCGGTATTAAAATTGTTTAATTGATTTTCAAACAATTAAATCAACGACTAATTTCTTAGCAAGCACTCTCTCATTGCTTGTTTGATTTAGATCTATATTCAAATCAATTGAATACTAGATCTGGGTTTTTGATAGATCTGTCAATTTTCGTCTTTAAGTTTTTATTCATTCGTTTACTTTAAACATGAGTACTTTTGGAGGAGGATCTTATCAACCACCAAAGTTAGAAACAAAAGCTGATTTTAAATCCTGGAAGATCAAGTTCAGGAATCATGTGAACTACACAGATTCTGACTTGTGGGAGTCCATCACACAAGGTCCTTATATTCCACCCACTCTTGGGCCGGATTATAATGACAAAAATCAGCCTATCAGCACTAAGGACTTGCCACCTGATGATGTCAAGAAGGTCAAGGTCGATATTAAAGCATACAACTTGCTTAGTATGGCTTTGCCTGAAGAAATCTTAATCAGGTGCGAGAACTATAAAACAGCCAATTCCCTGTGGAAGATACTTCACACTCTCTGTGAAGGGAGTGACGAGATCAGAAGCATAAGGAAAGACACCCTTAGATCACAATATGAAACTTTTCATCATATTGAGGGTGAGTCAATTCCTCAGCAACTCCATAGATTCATGCAACTTGTTACTGAGATGAACATCTTGGAGTTAAAATATACAACTGAGGAATTGAACAAGAAGATGCTCCACACTTTACCTGAAAGTTGAAAGCAAACAGTCTCCATGTTCAAGAACACCATAGATCTCAAGACAACTGGTCTAGATACTTTGGTTGCCAAGGTTGAAGCACTTGAACTGGATGAACAAACAAGAAACAAGAGTGTGAGAACTCATGTCTCACCTTATCACTTCAAGGAAACCAAGAATGCTGGAAGTGCATTTATTTCTAATAATGAAGGTGATAACTCTTGTGCTTTGAGTGATGATGAAGAGGAAGTAAGCTTTTATACGTCCAAACCCAGTAAGAAATCATCTCAAAGTAAAAATCAAAAGGAAAAGGCTAAATCTACAGAGAAAAGAGAGACATCACAACAGCAAACTCAGAACCAATAACTGTGATATTGGATTCTGAAGAACAAAAAGCAGCCTTTGCAGCTTTCAGTTCTAGCTTTCAAGCATATCTTGGAAGTTCCCTTACAACAGCAAACATCTGTCAGCAAGATTTGGAGGAACTCCCTCCTGATGTAGTAGAAGAGATGGATCTATAATGGCAGATGGCGATGATTGCTTACAGAGCCAAGCAATATCTTCGAAGAAATAAAAATCTGGCAGCAGCAAGCAAAACATCGAAGATTGGAGTTGATAAGTCTAAAGTCAGATGTTACAAGTGCAATCTCTATGGTCACTTTTCTAGAGAATGCAACCAACAATCAACTCCACAGTATCAGCAGCAGCAACAAAATCAGCAGCAACAACACTATCAGAATCAGCAGCCGACCTCTCAAAGATCTCTGCATAGACAACCTCAGCTCACATCCCCACCAGCCATAAATACATCAGCAGGACCAAGCAACTCTAAGGAGACAGGGCTGATCATACTTCAGGATGGAACATGTGACTGGAGCCTGTATGAGAAGGAAGTGATAGAGGAGAATCAAGCACTGATGGCACATATGGAAAACAAAGTCCCTCCTATGGCCAGAGAGGTAAAAGACAGGTTATGTTCATCAACATGTGTTGAGGAAGTTGAGAGATATAGAGTCCATGCTCAACAATTGGCTGATAAAGTAAAAGAAACTATGGTTTTAAATGAATCACACTTAAGAGAACAAAAACTATATCAAATCAAAATAAGTTCTTTGCAAAAGGATTTAGAAAAATATGTTTCTGAAAACTACAGTCTAAAAGCCCAAGTTGAGCATCTGACCACTTCCTTAACAAAATCCATGGCTGATCATGCATCCACTAAAGTAAAACTTCAGAAGTTACAACTATCATCTCAGCAATATGAGAAGTTGCTAAATTCTCATATTGAATCAAAGAACAGGTCCGGGTTGGGTTATAATGCTGTTGCACCACCTATTAATGATAACTACACACCTTTACCTGAAACAGTGACTAACAATTTGTCAAATCATTTTGTGCAAAGCACCAAAATTGACATCAAAGACAGTCAAATAAACAACAATAAAACTGAGATGAGTGAAACTGAATCTACTGAATCAGAATCACTTAAACATAATGAATCAGATTTTGATAACTATGATGACCTGGATGATTCTGATGAACATGATACTGATCAACTGAACATTGGTAAGAATGTTCAAGTTGAAACTGGTCTTCCGCGAGTCCTTGAAGAATCTAAGTTGCAGTACCCGCCAAAGCAACGGAACATGCTGAAGACTATATGCAAGAGGATTGCTGAACTTAATGAAGGATTACAAGAACTGAATCTTCACAAGACTGATAGCTGCGGATCAAGCACAAAAGCACCTTTGTCATCTTCTGATAAAGGTAAGAAACAATCAAACAAAAATCCTCAGAAAGCACCAACTGAAGAATCCGTAGAACACCTGCGGAAAAAGAATGAGGAATCCGTAGAACATCTGCGGAAAGCAAAACCTGCCAAGTCCGTAGATCATCTGCGGAAGACAAAAATCACTGAATCCGCAGAAAAACAAAGGAAAAGAGAAGCTGATCCTGCGGACGAGGTAAAAAGAGAGCCTCACACACATGCAAAGAAAAGGGAAAATATGAAGCAACAAATGGCAGCCAAAGGCAAACAAGCAACAGCTGATGATGCTCCAAACAAAAACAAGAAGAAATCAACTGAAGCTTCAGCGAATGAGAAAAAGAACAATAAGAAGAAGGCTGAATCTGAAGAAAATTCAGAAAAATATTGCAAATGGTGTGATATGAAGAATCACAATACTGATGAATGCTATTTCAGCAGCTATTGTTCCATTTGCAATATGAACAATCACATGACTGATGACTGTTTCTTCAATAAACACTGTGCCATATGTGACAAAAATAACCATTCCACTCAGGAATGCTATTTTAATAAGAAGAACAAGAAAAAGAGCAAAAAGAAGTTACATGATACATCATCTGAATCAGATTCTCAAGCCTCAGAAAGTGACAAAGAGACAAAGATTCAGAAAGAACAACAAAAGTCAAAGAAAAGACCCTCTGCTGCGGACAAGACTTTGAAGAAGAAAGCACCAATACAGTCTAAGACACCTCACAAAAAGGTGGATTTGACAGATAAACAAAGTGAAGCAGCTGATGGTTTCTTTGATAACTTTGCTAAAGGAACTCCTGTGTCTCAATCAAAGCTGAAAGATGAAGAAACTTTCAAGTCTACAGGATCCTCTTCAAAGTTAAAATACCAACCAAAACAAACCAAGTTGAAGAATGACTCGGATAAGCATAAAGATACTCAGAAACCTGAATCATCTTCAACAGAATCATCCTCACTACCATCAGATCAAAAAGAAACAACAAATTCTGAAACTTCAAGATTAATTCATGAAGGAGTAACAATTGTTGACACAACTGGCAAACCCAAGACAATTAAGCCTTGGGTTGTCAAGACTAACTAATTTCTTTTTGTGTGCAGGAACAATCAAGGAGAGCTGACAACAAGTGGTATGTTGACAGTGGTTGTTCCAGACATATGACAGGCAACTGTGCACTTCTCCATGACTTCAAGCATAAACATGCCTCTTATGTGGCATTTGGTGGGGATAAGAAGGGAGGTAAAATTGTTGGTGAGGGAATGGTAACTAACGGTGTTTTAACATTTGAAAAAGTAAATTACTGTGAAAATTTGCAGTATAATTTACTTAGTGTTTCCCAAATTTGTGATCAAAATTATTTAACACTCTTTGATAACACTAACTGTTACATTCTTAAGCCAGGGTTTATAGTTCCAGCAGACTGGATACTTCTTACAGCATCAAGAAAAGGCAACACATATATATTAGATATGAATAACACAACACTCACAAATCATGAGACATGCCTGCTGTCCAAATCTTCCGACGATGAATCTCAATTGTGGCATAGAAGGCTTGTCCATTCCAACATGAAGAACATGAATAAATTAGTGAAAAATGACTTAGTCATTGGATTACCAAAGAAAGAATTTCATTGTTCTAATCACTGTTCTTCATGTTATAAAGGAAAACAACACAGAGTGTCTCATAAATCCAAAACAATCAACACAAACACTACACCACTCAATTGCTTCACATGGATCTCTTTGGTCCAACCAATGTGCTGAGCATTGGAAAAAGGCAATATTGTTTGGTGATAGTTGATGATTTCACTAGATTTACATGGGTCTTTTTCTTAAAACATAAAAGTGAAACATCTGAAACATTAATGGACTTTGTGATCAAGATTGAGAATCAACTTGATTTAAAAGTTAAAATTTTTAGGAGTGACAATGGAACTGAATTTGTTAATGCTGATTTGGATTCTTTTTGCAGGACTAAAGGAATAGCTAGACAATTCAGTGCCCCAAGAACTCCACAACAAAATGGAGTGGCTGAAAGGAGAAATAGAACACTGATAGAAACAGCCCGAACAATGCTAGCTGATTCTCAGTTGCCCATTACATTCTGGGCAGAAGCTGTGAATACAGCTTGCAATGTTCAAAATAGAACTTTGATAGTCAAAGAACATAATAAAACACCTTATGAACTCTTATTTAAAAGAAAACCTTTTATAGGATATCTTAGAGCTTTTGGGTGTCATGTGTCTGTTTTAAATACTAAAGAACAATTGGGAAAATTTTCTGAAAAAGCCTATGATGGTTTCTTTGTTGGATATTCATCCACTTCTAAATCATATAGGGTGTACATTCCAGAACATAACATAGTCGAAGAGACTCCCAATGTGTCTTTTGATGAATCCATGTTTACTACTAATGTAAAAGGATCATCTTGGTTATTTGATATAGATGCCTTAACTGAATCATTTAACTCTGGTTATTTGATCAATGCAAGTGCTGCGGATACATGTTATCCCTTTGTGCCCCCAAGTGTGAATGAAGTGCCTTTAACAGCTGACCCACCAAGAGCACAAGTGTCACCTGAACCACAGCATAGATCAAGTCAGCAGCATGCAGCTACCTCCGGAGAAGCAAACTCTTCATCCCCAGCACATGGAAATTCATCAGCAGATGTACTCTCATCCGTAGATATAAATTCTGGTGCAACTACTGATGCTAGAGATGGACAGGAGGTAGTCATTCAACAACCATTGCCAGCTGACCAACATTGTTCATCCATGGATGGAGATATATCTCCTACGGAAGAACAAAATATTGCTTCCGTAGAACCTCCTGCGGAAGAACAAAATACTACTTCCGTAGAACCCCCTGCGGAAGAACAAAATATTGCTTCCGTAGAACTTCCTGCGGAAGAAGACAAAGCAGCCAATCAAACACAAGCTGATCCGAACGACCATGAGCCTTTGGATTATTTCATTGACTCAACTTCTCAGCTGACACCATCTGCTTCAATGGGTTTCACTAACTTAGACTCCACAGTTCAAGTTGATGCTGTCTCAACAAGCAGAGTACACAAGTCTCATCCAACAGACAATATCATTGGGGACTTGCATGCTAGAACCATAAGGAGCAAAGGAGGTGTGGCAAACATTTGTTTGTTCACCTGCTTTTTGTCCCAAACAGTTCCTGCAAACATTACAGCTGCACTTAAAGACAACAGCTGGATTGAGGCTATGCAAGAAGAGTTACAACAATTCAGAAAGCAGAAAGTGTGGACTCTTGTAGATTTGCCTACGGGTCAACATCCAATTGGCACAAGATGGCTTTTCAAGAACAAGCTCGATGACAGAGGTATCATAGTGAGAAACAAGGCCAGACTTATTGCTCAAGGATACACTCAGGAAGAAGGAATAGACTATGATGAAGTCTTTGCCCCAGTTGCAAGGATTGAAGCTATACGAGTCTTCCTCGCTTATGCAGCATGCAAGAGGTTCACAGTCTATCAGATGGATGTGAAGTGTGCTTTCCTTTATGGGAAAATTGATGAAGAAGTCTATGTGGCTCAACCCCCTGGTTTTGAAGACCCTGATTATCCACATAGAGTATACAAGCTTGATAAAGCTTTGTATGGTCTTCATCAAGCACCCAGAAAGTGGTATGATACACTATCATCCTTCCTGCTGAAGAATGGGTACAAGAGAGGAACTATTGATCAGACACTCTTCCTCAAACAAGAACATCAAGATCTTTTGGTGGTTCAAATATATGTTGATGACATCATATTTGGGTCAACCAACAGAAGCTGTGTCAAAGCTTTGAAGACTTAATGAAATCTGAATTTCAGATGAGCTCCATGGGAGAATTGACTTTCTTCCTTGGCTTACAAGTTCATCAGAAATCAGATGGCATTTTCATCAATCAAGAGAAGTACATTCATCAAATCTTGAAGAAGTACAATCTTGCTGATTCCACTTCATGCAAGACACCAGTATCAACAATAGACAAGATTGTGCCTGACCCTGCTGGCAAATCCGTAGATCAAAGATTGTACAGATCAATGATCGGTTCTTTAATTTATTTAACTGCCAGTAGACCTGACATAATGTTTGCTGTTTGTGTGTGTGCCAGGTATCAATCAGACCCAAAGGAGTCACATCTGAATACTGTAAAGAGAATTTTCAGATACCTGAAAGGCAAACCTGCATTGGGACTTTGGTATCCCAAAGATGGAGACTTTAACCTATACTCCTATTCAGATAGTGACTATGGAGGGTGCAACAACAACAGAAAATCCATAACTGGTGGATGTCAATTTTTAGGACCAAGACTTGTTTCATGGCAGTGCAAGAAGCAAACAAATGTATCTGTATCCACCGCTGAAGCAGAGTACATAGCTGCTTCAGCAGGTTGCTCTCAAGTACTTTGGTTGTAAAACCAATTACTTGATTATGGCTACAATTTCCTTCACACACCAATTCATATCGATAATTCAGCTGCTATGTTTATAACTGCTAACCCAGTTCAACATAGTAAAACTAAACACATTAAAATTAGATACCATTTTCTGAGAGATTGCTCTGAAAGGGTCTAATCAAGTTAGTCAAAGTAGACACAACCAATCAGCTTGCTGATTTGTTTACTAAAGCATTTGATTCTGTTAGATTTAATTTTCTGATAGAATCTTTAGGGATGATTAACTTAGAATAAAACAACAACAGCATATGATTGACTTTGTGTAGAGTAAGCGTTAAGGATAACTTAAGTGTCTGATAGAACATCTATACATGCATATATAAGGGAAATGATAGTAGACTATACTTGGATATTCAACAAAACCCCAATCTGACTTATATCATACTGATATGTGAGTAGGTTCAACTTGAGTGGAAACAAAGCTAAGAGCATGCCAAACTAAAAACATGAGGTAACTGTCTGTGAGGATTCCATTTGAGAATCAAGAAGGTATGTTCTCTCCTGATGTGATCAAATCACTTACACAAGCACACTATGTAAAATACTTTATAATATTCTATCTTTACAAAGTCATATTCCCTCTGTTTTGTGTGAACAAAGACCTGGGAATGTGATTAATAAGTGTGATCTTCATTCTCCCTCTGTTTTGTGTAAACAAAGACCTGGGTTAAAGTTCACCTCTGTTTTACGAAAGTAAAGACCTGGTGACTATGAAGATCATATTTGTCACACCCCCGCTTGTAGCGGAAACACGAGGATGCGACGGACGGGATCGTCATAACACTTGTTATAATTACAGGGACATATTATATGCAAAATCCTCGTGTCATGACGTCGCCCGACACAATGGTGACTTGTGTCGTGGTTAGTCAGTTCCACGACTATCATAGTCTTATTAATTCCAAATCTAAATTACACACAGTTCACAAATGAAACAAATGATATACATGACTAATGCAAAGCTTATTGAAATCCTGAGGGTCTCGGCTAAGGCATCAACTCTAGCTATCCTCTGTGATTATGTTCACCTGAAAAGATATGCTCAAAAAAACGTCAACACATAATGTTGGTGAGTTCCGCAGGTTTAAATTGAAAACATGTTGTTTATGCTGTATAGAATTTGATATGGAATCATACTGTAAGCAAAAACCACATAACATGTGTTTAAGACAACCAAACCTAATGACGTTTATGCATATAAGTTTGTCGGAATATATTCACCCTTGGCCTGATTGCTGGCAGCTGTGTTGGTAACTCACAAGTTAACCAATCGTCGAAGGGGGGGGGTGTCAACCCAGTAGTACTACCAATACCTATCCGTTGGTTCCCAAACCCGGGAATAATGGTTGTAAGAATCATAGAATAACACCATGTATGTATTAGAATATAAGAATAGTATCACATTGATTCCAAATATGAAACCCTTTTAATGGAATCAAAATATAAATAACTAAGTTTAATACTTATTGATAATTATTATTAATACAAATAGAAATCTATAAAAACATTGTAACATATTGCGTGTGTTGATAATTATTGTTAATACCAAATCTATAAAAACATTGTAACATATTGCGTGTGTGACACGTGTTAACCAAATCAACTCAAACCTTACAAAATATTCATTCGTATTAAGACTAAATTACAATCAATAATAGGTATTGAACGTGTTTGATCGTGCTTTGCCTAATTCTTTGAAGTTCTTATTCATATACATTACATCAATCCAAGGTGAGTTCCGTGGCCCCTTTTTATGCTTTTATAATTGTTTCAATGTTTTTCAAATAGGTTTTGGATTTGTATCTGTTTGCTCACCCCTCCGTGATAGATTCCAGACCCGGAATTTGAGGGTGTGACAATATTTCAGCTCCAAAAAGGAATCACTTGTGATCCATTGAACATCAAGTCCAAGAGCTATAACATCAAAGCATTCATGAGACTGAAAATTGTCTCAAGATAGAACTTATAACTTAATGTACATAGTCATTAAGTGTGGAATGTAGTGATTTGCATCACCTACGGAAGACATACTCTAATGATAATTGAATGTGGGACTCATGATTGCTACTGATTAACAAACTTCACAACATGATAATCGCATGCCTAGTTGATACAACACTCATGTTTGGATTTAAGTGGATCTATATACTTGCAATCAGATATGTATTGAATCAACTAATCAACATCAGCAGAAGCCAATTTATAGTATGATCCCTCTAAATATATATGCTTGCATGTAACTGTTTGTCAGATGTTTAATTGTTCTCTCAACTGACTTTCTCTCATTTAGGATGTCATATGCCTGTCATGCCTGTTCACAACTTAAATTTATGATGAATGCAACAGTTTCACATTAATCACAAATTTAGGGGGAGTAGTTCATGCATGAAAACAATACAAAGCCGATAATTGATTTAAATTACTTTGAAGGAATTGGAACTTGAGCACTAACTTGAATGCAGGATACAGGAACTTGCTTCCCTGTACTTAATTGCCATGCAAATAAAGTCAACAATGTCCAACATCAACATTTGATTCTACTATGTAGTATCATACATTTAAAGTTTTCAAACTTTAAGTTCCGCAGAAGTTTCAGTAATATTTCTCATCCGTAGAAGTAACAGTGAAATTTCTGCATCCGCAGAAGTCACAGTAATACCTCTCATCCGTAGAAGTATTATGTGATTTCTGATTCAGCAGCAAAACAAAACATGCATTATTTGAACTTTACATCAGATGTAAGGTTCCGCAGATGTTGACATCCGCAGAAGTTAAGGTTCCGCAGATGTTGACATCCGCAGATGTCAAGGTTCCGCAGATGTTCTGCGGAAGGGATAATGCATTCTAAACACTTAGGATACGGAAAGGAATAAATGGAAGTGGGCCCAACATAGGAATAAATGAAAGTGGGCCAACATAATGTGAGCCCAACATAATTAATAAAAGATGTTAATTATGTTCGACTATAAATAAGGTTTCTGACTCTTGAAATTCATTTATAACTTTTACAGAGCATTTTTCAGATTAACCTAGAAATTTGCCCATTTTCCCTCTTTTTCAAATTTCAAAAAATCAACATTATCCAGTAACCGATTACTGATACTGCAAAGGTAAATCATGTCTTAAACATCAATACGGAACTGTTTAATCGGTTATTGACATTCAAACGATTCAAATGCATGGTTTCTAACTTGATTTTCTTTGCAGATGGCAAATAGATTTGCTAAAGAGCACAATGTGTGCGCGTTCTTGAACGCTGATGATCCAGCAGCGGAAGGATGTCGAGATATTATCAGATATCTCCGACGATCCAGGCTCTTCTACGCCTTGACGGCTGAGCCTGTGATCCATCAGGCGCACATTATCGGATTCTGGAACTCAGCACGAGTGGAAGAACAAGACGATGAGGAGGTGATAGTGTCTGAGATTCTGAATCGGCGTCTTCGAATCACTGAAAGCACCATAAGAAGATGTCTGGAACTGGGAGATAGAAATAGGGCACCCAGATGTATTCGAGAATGAATACATAGAAAAGGTATTCAATCTCATAGGGTACGATGGTGATTATGAGAAAGGAGAAATCAAGAAGGGTAGGCTGTGCAAACCGTACAGATTCTTGTGTCACACCTACCTGAAATGCATGTCGAACAGGAAGTCGGGGCTAGACAGATTTTCTCGGCATATATCATCCGGAATCATTGGGGTATTCGAAGGGAGAACCTACAACTACGCCAAATACATCTTCAACTGTATGAGTGAACAAGTCAAAGTGCAGAAGAATGATAAGATGTATATGTTCCCGAGATTCCTACAACTGATAATCAACTCAGAACTTCCACGGTTGAACAGAGTTGGCGATGTGTTTGTTCAAGCACACCTGAGCAAATCGGTGTTGAACAAACTTAGTGGAAAGTATGAGGGTCCGGAGATGCCAATGTTCGCACATGTTCTAGATCCTCAAGCTGACCTGCCACAAGAGTTGGCATGGGCAGATGAAGCAGAATCATCTGCTGATTCTGCACAATCTTCTCACTCTCCGCACCAAACACCACAACACCAACAACAATCACCACTCCAAACATCACCATTACAACATGAATCATCCAGCCAATCACCCTTTCAACAACCACAATCACCAGCAAGCCTAAACACCCAACCAATCTCCCCAATTCACCACCATCAATCACCTGTACCAATATCATCATCATCCACCAAAGATACTCAGCCAGCATCTCCTACACAACACAATCATCATCATCATCTCAGTCTTCATCTCATCACACTCAACCATACTCTCCACAACAAATTCAATCCCCCGTACAACCACCACCAGAATCTCCTAAACATCAATCACCGGAAAGTGCTGGGACTGAACCTTTTGAGGTAACTGAGTCTGTACACTCTGTACACTCAGGAGACACTGAATATTGTCTGAAGCCAGCACTGTTCCTTTCTCACCAACCCACACAGAAGAACATCCTTCATCAGCACATACCGAGCCAATACCTTCATTGGAAGATGAACAACATGCTGATGAACATGGGGAAGTTCAAGAATCTGCTCAGGATATCACTGCTTACCATGAAATGACTTAAGTGACAGTGACATTCCTGTGAGCAAAAGCTTTCTGGTTGCTAAGTACAACAAGTTGGTACTTAAATCCAATAAGCGAAAACAAAGAATTCTGGAGCTGTATGGTGTGATTCAAGAAAGGATGAAGAACTGATGAAGAAGGAGGCAAGTCTAAAAAGACTGAGAGAAGATGCACAATGCAACAATGAATTATAGATGCATTGTTCCACACAAAACGGGAGTTGGAGGCTACTTTAAAACAAGAGCAAAATGAAAAGGCTGAGCAAATAAAGCAAAAGGATCTGGAGATAGAAAGCCTGAAAAAAAACTCTCAGATCTGAAAACAAAAGTGGACTCAAGTGCTGAACCATCAAAACAGTCGGGTAGAGCTACTAAGCCACTGATTTCATACACCTGAAAAAGAAAATATTTTGGAGCCACACAAAAGAAACAAGAAGATGAAAGCTCTCCAAAGAAATCAAAACTCCCATCTCCTGCACCTACACCTTCAGTAGAAGTGTCTGCTGTGAAGGTATCCTCCGGAGAAGAAGAAAGTGATAAAGAGTGGGAGGAGCTAACAAGGATGGAGTCCCCCACTGATGATAAGGGTGGAAAGGCCGATGACCTTCTGACAACCGCTGATATCATGGAAGAGAGGCCTGATTCAAGCATGTTCATGACCCTCATCAACCATGGTTTTCCGTATGACATGGTTGAGAGGATGAATACATCAAAATGACCAATGCATTGAAAGAATTTGAGCTTGCAAGGTTCATAATCCCTAATTGTGATTATGAGCCTTTACAACTTTTCATCATTGGAGAAGATAAGGAAGGACCTGGGCCACTGTGACACAGCAAAACTTTCAAAGTACAATATGACTTGCTGGTTACAGGGTCACAATTACAAGCCGCATGAACTTAAGGGTAGAACTACTGGTGAGCTGCGGAGGATGATGGAGCATGTGATGAAAGTGGAACTGGAAACGGGAGTTAAGTTCAGAACCACTGCTCCACATCCAAAAGAACAAAGCAAACTTGCTGCTGATCCAGTAACTGTTGAATCAAAAGATCAGCACAAGGAAAAGGAAAAACTCATCAGAGAGCCAAGGGCAGTGATCCCCGGAAAAGTATGGCCTCTGGAACAACTGTTCGAGAGATCACCGAGAAGAAATCAACTCTCGTACAGTTGTATGATCATATCACAACTCCCAGTTCTGTGGAGGACAACAGGATTATGGCCTGGAAATATGATCCAGACTGGGATTGTGCAATAATCAAGAGGTCATCTGGAAGGATTCAATACTTCCATGATGTGGAAGACATGCTCAGTCTTCCGGAGCAAGATATGAGGGATCTACAGAGCATCCCAATGTTCAACTACCCAATCCATCTCAGGGGGAGAGACTTCTCAGCAGCTGTAAATGGTATGAAGACCAGTTTTACTGATGATGTTCTCATGCAAGCAAAGAGAAATGATAAGGAGCACAAAAGAATGATACAAAATCAGAAAAGAAAAACAGCTGAAGTCTCATCCCTTGTAGATGATGATCTGCTAAAGAGAGTGGGATGTACCAGAAGCTCACACACCATCAAAAGCATCACTGGAAATCAATTCACTTGTCCTATCTCAGAATGGGGATATGTTGAAAGAATAAAGAGATGGTGTTGCTGAGAAATGTTGAAGGGAAGAAGGGAGACAAAATAAGAATTTTTGATCCAATGGAGCTAAAGATGTTGCATCCCAGCTACACTTCATATCTTCATGATAAATTCTTCCCAAAACTAACAGATGAAAAAGCCCAGAATGATCTCTGCCTGTACGTGCACATGATACAAGTTATTGATAACTGCATGCAAAGGCACACAAGAGAAGAAGACATGAGGCTGGGCTACTGAAGGGGACAACCATAGCTGAAGTGTCTGAGCTCAGAATCTCAGAAGAAGATGAATTAAAGATTGTACATAATGATAGTGTAGTGGAAACACTCACTACGGAAGAAGATGTTTTGGGTCTGAGCTATGACACATTGAAGAAGATCAGCAGGATGCAGATCAGTGCAAGTACGATGATCAGAAAACTGCTGTATCTTACTTCTACAACAAAATGATAGCAAGAGTTAAGGAGCTTGCTGTTTTGAAGGACTGATTACAAGGAGCTAAGCCTAAGGGGGAGTATTGTTAGGTCTAGTGTCTATAGGGCTAGATCAATTTTGTATAGGCTTAGTACTTGAAAATCAAGTCTTGTAATTATTATTTGTAACAGTCAAAGTATATATATATGTGATTTGAATCTATAGGATAACCCCATATATATATGTGTGTTGATTTGTGACTTGACAGGAGAAACAATATACTTGGATGGATTTCTGAAATTGACCAAGTGTAGGAAACATCTACGGATGAACAATTTTGTTAATCCGTAGATATGTTTCTTACAAGACCAAATGACCAAGTACATGTTCCTGCGGATGATCAAATACCATGAAGTGAAGACTCCTACGGAAGAAGATTTCCTACGAAAGAACAACTTTGCTACGGAAGACTAAGTCATCTACGGAAGAACAAATGTTCTGCGGACGAGAAGATTGCTGCGGAAGAACATTATACTTGTGCGATTACAACTCCAAGAAGTCAAACAAGTCACACAATCAATAACAAATCCCGAGAGATCCGGTGTTTCCTTAACCGACTCAAATCATCTATAAATATGAGTCCTAGGTTTCACATCTCGGCGAACACAATCAATCAATATTACGGCGATCAAGAGTTCATTGTGCAACCCTAGCTGCCGTCACATCAACATCAAACATCATTCGATTCACAGAAATTCGATTGTTCATAGTTATTCATTATTCTTTTGTAATCATTACATTATAGTTAATGAAATACATTTGAATTATTATAGATTTCGTCTTTATTGTGTTTCTGTGGTTGTCTTCATCATTGATCATTATCAACAATTAAACGTCAATTAGTGATAATTCCGCGATCATTAAATTGATTTATTTTAATACTGTAATTCCTGAATTGCGATCCTTGGATTCACAAAACCAATGAAAACCGCGGCCGAGGCCTTGGTTCACTGGTTCCCCACCCATGTTTAGATCTTGAGGTCCCGGGTTCAAACCCGGGCACCCTCATTATTTTTAAAATAGCTTTTTCAGCTTTAAATTAATTATATAAATTTTTAAAAATTATAAAATCATTTTTGTAAACTTTGTTTATTTTTAAAATCATCACATAATTTTCTGCAATTTTTCTTTAAATTTTAATATTTATAAAATAATATAACAAAGGTTATTTTTGGTTATTTCATGTAAAATGGACTTTAAATTATGATTTAATTAATAAATTATATTGGTCCAAACGTTACTTTTAATTATAGTTTAATCTTGTTATTTAAAATAATTATAGAAATTATTTACACTTTATATTAAGTTTACCCGTTCTTATAAATACTTCAATTACGTGAAATTATTTAAATGAAATAATATTTTTCATGGAATTAAAATATAAGAGATTCTATTATTAAAATTTTACTTATATATTAAAACCCCAAATCCTTATTGAAACCCTAGTTCGCGTTTAATCGTTAAACCTTATTATTAACCTAAATCTTAAATATATATATATATTTAGGTATCTCGTGAAGGTTTACGTTGGAACGTTGCTTATTATTCTTATTAGTCGTCATACTTATACTTATTTGCCATGTGAGTTTTCCTTGCCCCCTTTTACTTTATTTCACACTATTTGGGGTGAAACATGATACTTATGCATCATACACTTATAAACGTTTGAGACTTGTAAAGCACTTGCAATTCATCTTTATATTTTGTCATGGTTATTTGTGTATTGTAAGTGATTATATGAAATACATAGTTTGTTTATAATCATTAACTATTGCTAGCCTGGCGACGTCTTAGATCTTTGGGCCTGACAAGCCTATTTGTGCTAAAGTCGAGGTATTGCCGACTCCTAGGAGCCGTATGCTTGTGCACTAGGGAACCAAATATACTTAGCCAATCTTATATACTTGTAATCAAGTCGAGGTTTGGTTGTAACGATATGTGTTCTATAACCTTACTAGCTTATAACCTATGACATAGATTGCTACTTGTTACCTTTTCATATTATGTATGAAAACCTTGGAACTCACCAACTATTTATAGTTGACCTTTTATTTTATCATGTTTCAGGAAAATCCCAAGTTTGAAGTGAACTTATGTTGCTGGCATAATCTAAGACTTGGACCTAGTTAATAAAATCAATTGACTATTCTATGTTATGTCATGTTGAAACTTATTTCATTAGTGAGACTTATGCTTGTAATGTATCTTTCAAACTTATGAATAATATATATTTGGATTTAATAATAGCGTTATGTGGCTGTGAACAATCGTTATCCTCACATCTCGACGTTTCCGCCGTCAAGGTTGGGGTGTGACAATGATGATAACAACGGAAAGGGTTTGGGGCTTTAAAAATTTTGAAAACAAGAACAACGATGAAGATGATATTATTGATAAAGTTTTCTGCTTGATAATTTTACTTAGGTTTGTTTTGGATGTATTGTTTTATTGGTTTTACCTTTGAAACTTTTAACAATTATGAAGTAGTGTCGCTTACATAAATGTATACAAACTTACGTATAAGTAAACCTTATGTAAACTTCATCAGATATACGTAAAGCTATATGTAAACTTGGTTACATATACGTAAACATATGATTAAATTTGTCCTGATATACATAAATGGAATGTTTAGTCTTTTGATTATGCATATATAATCACACTTATATGATTAGTTATTGTTTTTAGTTTGAATTTGTAAATTTGATTACATATATGTAAACTTGATACACTAACTTACATATATTTAACTTGCATACTACTGAAAAATATCTTTCAATATACACTAACTTACATCTATGTAAATTACTTAAGTTTGTACAATATTTTCGTAACTAAAGTGTATGTAACATGTTATCATATATGTAAGTTGATCTAAATTATTTGTTGTTGATTTATTACATACATCAAGTTTTAAGCTTCTCTTAATTTGTTAAGCTTTCAATCTAGTATTTTTCTATCATATCTTTTTTTAGAACTATGGTTCTAAATCAGTTTACCTAATCATTAAACATGTACAATAATCATAAACAATTGTTTGTACAATTGAACTTTATGTTGTTTTAGCATCTGTTTTCTATAGATTTTATTTAGATGTTTTATTGTATTTTTCTACTATTTTAGTGTAGATTTTTTCCTAAATTAGTGTTGTTTAAGCATGTTTTTATGCTGAATTGGGTGCTATTTTAGTAGATGCTATTGTTTCTGTAGATTTTTATAATTTAGGTGCTACATCAAGCGTTTTTTACTTCAGTTCCCCACTTTTATGCTACTAGATTGGGTGTTATTTTACATATATGTAATTTATAAATTATACAATCTGATGATTAGTCTGAACAATAATCTAATGAATTTTTTGAATCACATAATTTGATGATCAGATGCGTACGAATTTTAGAAATAAAGGTGAGAGAATGAGTAAATATGGGATGTTCTATATCTTTAGAGGGTTTCAAAAAAAAACTAAATGGTTTCAATTTACTAACATACCCTTTATGCTTTAATTACACAAATTAATTGATATACTAATTTACGTTATTACCCTTTTTCTCAACCATTGATTAAATAATCAATGGTTTATAAGAGTTTTGCAAGTTCTTATTTTAGGGGAAGTACTGAAAAGAACCTAACCCTATATATACATATATATATAGAATGACATTCAATTGAGAACCATAAATCTGTAAAGAACCACTTTAACTCTTATACTATTTATTAAATAAATATATCAAAATGTTTGTAATTTTACTACTTTTAAGATAAATTTTTAAAAATCACGATATCTATAGTCTTTTGATAGTGTGCATCAATACACACACATTGTATTGCATATATGAACATTTTAAATTTTTTCTAAAAAATTAAGGAGAGATGTGTTAAAATGAAAGAAAAGATTAAAAAATAGAATCAAACCATCATATTTTAGTATTACCAATTTTATCGAGGTGTTATTTCCATTGCTTATGTGGTCATATTTATGGTTCTCAATAGAATGCTTCCCTCTCTCTCTCTCTATATATATATATATATATATATATATATATATATATATATATATATATATATGTTAGGATCATTACAGAACCATTTTTTATTTTCAGAACAAAAGAACCATTGATTTACATAAATGTAAATTAAGTCTAGTGAAACTTGAACAGTTTACGTACGTGTATATTAGACATGAATAAAAATTATGTAAAACAACTAAATATCATCAACCTTAACTTACGTTTATGTAAATCAATGATTCATAATATACATATATGTAAATCAATGGTTTTTTTATTTTGAAAATAAAAGGTGGTTCTGTAATGATCCTAACCATATATATATATATATATATATATATATATATATATATATATATATATATATATATATATATATATATATATATATATATATATATATATATATATATACACACACACATATATATATATATAATCACGTAAATATATAAACAACAAATCAAACCAAAATTCTACAAATTCATAAATTGAGAAATTTTCAGAAGCCTTGTATCTTACCCAATTAAATATAATCTAATTTAAACACTATTTAAATAATCAAATAAATAATTAACCCAATCATACTCTAATACAAACTCAATAAAATAGTATAAACTAACATTAACAATATTATTTTAATTAAGTCAAGATTAAATATTCATTCTCCCACTTAATCTTGATATGTTCCACCCGGATCTTGAATACTATGTGACGCTTGTAATTATTCAACCTTAATCCTTGGTTTCTTGCTTTCAGCCCACAACAAGACCGCAATTCAACAATCATAAAGACACACCCCTTATGATTGGTCATTTTTAAGTTCTTTGAAGTATACACGTCTAAAATATGTACAAACACTTGAATAAAAACACAAAAATTAATCATCACTAAATCTATCAATTTTGTGCTTCATTTTGCCACGAATCAACAACAAAAGTTCATTTTTCTATTTTCCATCACCTCCTTGATCAGATCTGCTCAACTTCGTTTTCTTCCCGACTCCTAAAACTACACCGTTTTTAACAACCGATCAAAGATAAAATAAAAAAACCAAGCATGTGACCCTGTTACTTCTACCGCTTATTTTTCTTTACCTGCTAGGCAAGACTTGTTGACGATCTTGTTGACGAAACCGATCTCACCTTGATTGACTTAACAAGAATACACATGAACTTCTTTCATTTTGTTTGATTGTTCCCTCAGATATAATCGGTGGTTTGTTTTTACAATCTCCTATTCCTTGTCTTTAATATTTGATTGTCGATCTTAACTACGATCAAGTCTTTGATTTTTTGCCTTCATTTCCGGGTAGAAGCTACAACTTAGCTTTGATACCATTTGTTGATCAAGAATCAATAATATCAAAACAAGAACATACCGAGAATATGAATACATCCCGTCTCAACTCTAAAAATATCATTATGAATAAAGCCACACCAAATATAATGATTATAACTCTCTATTTAGATCACACTTATGCTTATCATAATCTAATTTAAACACTATTTAAAAAATCAATAAATGAACTAATCCAATCATAATCTAATACACACTTCATAAAATATCATAAACTATATTAATGATTATTCTTTTAATTTAAATTAAGATTAAACCTTTAGTTATGGGTAATTAGGTAGCATTTTATATAAGTTGAATAAACAAGTTTGATATGTTTATGTAATAAATTCTTTCTTGTATATAATAAAATAGATGTATGATGACCTTTGTCAACTAATGCGAAAAGGTTAATAATTTATATAGCTAGAGTGAGTAGAGTATCGTATCAACAAATAGCATTTGGTAAGTATTAAACATATTGTTTGATTACAAATATAAAATAAGAAAAAATAAATGCAAATGTTTTAGTTGGAGATTAGATTAAAGTAAAGTTAAACTAATTAGCAATAAAACTAAGAAGCGAGTAAAGATACTAAAAACACAAGAGAGCGGTTATGAAAATGAGAACATGTAATAATTTCATATTTCATGTTTGATACATAGATGTAAGACTTAACTGGTGATAAAATGTTTTTTCATATCCAACCATAGAGACATATTTATATTGATCCTACCACTCACCTACAACATAATTTATGTATATACACATCAACTGTCTGATCCTTAACTCAGCTAACTAAACCAAACAATGTGCATTTTAGTTCTACTTCGACCTCTAACTTTCTTCTAATTCTATCCATCAAACTTATTAGTTTCATATATAATTAAGTACTACCAAACATGACTCCATATTTACATTTTCCAATCTCTCATTTGTCATTACATTTAAAAAGGTTGAAACTAAAAACTAATATTCATAAAAACAGTTTAAAGTTTGACTCCTCTATAATCTACAAAAAAAAAAAAACAAATGAAAGTAGTATATTTTATAACGATATTGATGCATTTGTAACATAATTATCATCCAGAAACGAGTAACGTGTCTATTAAAAGCACTGATCGATACAAAGATACATAATGAAAACATAAGTATACATCAATCACAACTAGTTATATTGTTCAAGCATGACGAGCTTTTAGCACCGATCCTATAGATGACGGTAAAAGTTAAGGCATAAGTTGTCGGACTGGTCTTCAAGATCAAGTTGAATTGTTACAATGTTCCTCACTTACTCATCATCGTTCAAGCTTCGATTAAGTTACAATGTTACTCACTGATCCTATACATGCCATAAAAGCATTATTGTTTTTTTTAACGGTTAACGAATAATTTTTAAGCCCGGTCACCCGGGTAAACCCGTCGGCGAAAGGCCACCAACGCCCGCGAACACAGACAACGCTGGTGACCCGGCTCACCCACCATTCCAAGGGAAACCCATCACCCAAAGATCCATTGTGGTAAAATCTTTGACCCACTTGGGGCATATTGCACCTAGTGAGATTCCAAACCATGACCTCCACTTTAAAAGGTCATAAGATGCATTCTCTTAAACCAGTTGATCTAGAACTCATTAGCAAAAACATTATTGTTTTAACCGGAAGTGTTTAATTGACCTACTACCAAAGGGCTGGGCCAGGAAAATGCCATATTGGGCTTAAAAGTGGGCCGTTTGATCTGTAGCCAGCTCACCTTTGCAGCATCTAATAAGACTGGTAATGCACATGGGCCTGTGGATCTAGGAGTCTAGGGCTGGAAATAGGTTGTATGGTATCCCTAATTTAAGTCTCACATCTGATTATACAATTGTATCTCGTATCCGATCTTACACGCATCAAGTATTTGTCACTCAATATCTATCAGACATATCTGTATACCCGTAGGTATCAGGTATACTCATTTATGATCTTTTATGGTAAAAATTATCCATTTATGATCTTTTATGGTAAAAATTACCCATTTATGATCTTTTATGATAAATATTACCTTTGGAATGTAAGGTGCTGTTTGTTTTTTCTGCAGGAAAACGTCTGCAGTCTGCGGATCACATCTGCAGACATCTGCAGCAGAAGATGTGGACCAAACGTCTGCAGTCTGCAAGAAAAAGACTGTTTGATTTTTTAAAACCTGCAGACTGCTAAAATACGCTGTAATTAATTTTCATAAAACACAATTCATGCTTGAAAGGTATTTTGTTCTTAATTTTCAAACAGTTGCAGTTTTAAAACATTGTTCATAAAACACAATTCAACATTCAAATTTTCAACAAGTTTCAGTGGCTGTTCATAAACAATATTTATTAGTACAAACATATAAACCACAAATGAAAATCATCTCATAAACCCCAATCAGATACACAATCCACAAGAACCACCAAATTCAAACCCTGGAACACAAAATCACCAATCAAACCAACTCATAAACCACAAATCAATATACAATTCACGATCACCAAACAAAACACACATTTTGATTCACACACCCATTGCGAATTCAACTTCAAGAACTAAAGAAACGCACCTATTTTATGAATGAACTTGGGAGGTGGGTGGAAGAGACCCGGACTGGAGAGGCGGCCGGAGGGTGGTGGAGGAGAGGCGGCCGCATGGAGGACGGCGCGGACTGGAGAGGCCGGCTCGAAGGCCAAGAACTGGAGGAGAGCCCGGCTGGAAGGCGGCGCTGGAGGAGAATCGAGCGCTGGAGGGCGGCGGCGCTAGAAGGGCAGGAGGTTTTGCGTGGCAGGAGGGGTGGCAGGAGGGCGGCGGCGATGGATGGTGGAGAGAACGACGGGAACAGTGAAGAGAGGAGAGGCGTTGGTTGTGTCATGTGAAGAGAGGAGAAGAGGTTCATAAAATGTCTTCCATCTGAAGACTAGTGTCCATGTCTGCCCCATGAAGAGCTCAGGAAGACATTTTTAAATGAAATGTCTTCTGGAAATCAAACAGTCTGTGCTATTAAAATCTCTTCCCGCGTCTGTGTGTGCGCAGATGAAGAGGTGGGGAAGATCTTTTTATAAAAAACAAACACCCCCTAAGTCATCCGAACCCGGAACTTTAATTCATATCAACAACCGACTAGAAATAATGATTCCATAATCTTAATAATTTCAAGTTTCTAAAAACCTTAACATATTATCTATTACCGAATTAAATAAATTATTATCCTATTCAGATGAATGGGTTGTTTGATTCAAGCATATACCACCTTTTTTAATCCCCCATTAAAAAAGCGTGAACATTTCAAAACTAACTTCACCCTTTGTTTCACACCCTAACACCGCCTCATTATCCTTTCTGCATGTTTTGGGTTTCGGGTTTATCGTTGTTTTCTGTTATTTTTCTTGCCATCCGTACCCTCAAGTAAAAGAAAAACAAATGTAAAATACGAGGGGTTGATGTGAAGTTTACCAAAGTTCAAGCCAGAATCGTGCATGCTTAAAAACACAAGGACTTAAATTGTTAATTTTCACCATAGCCTTTTCTTCATCACCTATCTGTAAAACCTTCTATGCTTGCTAGAGAGAGAAACTGCAAATTTTAGAGAGAGAAAGAGACGAAGATAGAAGACGATATATATACACACATACATACAACATACATACACCTATACATACACAACTGAGACATAAGCTCCTCCATATTTGACACAATTCGGAGCTCCGAAAATCGCACACGAAATCGTAACCCTAATCAGATAAATTGTTAGACCGAGGTTAGTTTCTTCATTTTTTTTTAATTTGTTGTTGTATATGATTGTATATTGATTTAGAACTCTATGCGATCTGTTGATTTGATCGTTTTGATTGAAATTGCTGCATATGATCCTCTGTAGTTCGTTTTTCGGTCGGGATTGATTGCGGAACATGTGTTGAATTGCAAATTTTGAATGTAAATTGAGCTACGAGTTATCGTGTAGATAGATTATTGATAGATGATGGCTATAGAGTGTTAGTGACAGAGAGTTGTGCGTGCTTGTGCAGTTTAATCTCTGTGAGAACCAATTTTGGCTTCTAGTTCATAAGTAACGTTGGGAAAGTATATTAGTTGATGATTGGTGAAGAATACGCTGAATGACTGAAAGTTCTCATATCGCGGTTAATGTTCATTATTTGTTTGTAATCTTTGAGTGTTGTTGTATATATCTCTCCTTCTAGAGATTTTAGAATCTTCACTTGATGGAAATTCTATTCTCAATATTGAAAGAAAGCATCTGGTGATGTAGGGCAAGATCCTACTTGTTACTCCTATTTCTTACCCAAGTTAGCAACAACAATCCTTATTGCTCAACAGTTAAGTCAGACTGAAAATTTGTACCGGAAATAGATAGAATGATGATGCAATCAAGGATTTAAAGTTATCGCATACGAACATCTGCTGAAGTTCTCCTGACCAAAGCAATTGTTGAAATAAATTCTTTTTATCTTTCCTCAAGTAGCACAATTTTGCGACAATGTTACATTCTAGTTCCGCCTGGGGCTCTATTTTTAGAAGGTGTCACCATAGTTCTACAGAAGAAATTCTTGCATGTTATTGGGATTCTGTAATCTCATGCTCGTCATGTTCACATCCTCTCTAGCACGTACTACATTTTAGTCAAGCTGAGTTTTGTTCCTTTCATTTTTCATTGTATCTACATCTAGCATAGTATCATTAATCAATGTTATGTCGTTGGCACAGGGCAAATAACATTTCATTTTGGATTGTATTCTATTTTAGCATATTAATGAAAGTAAAACGAAAAGGTAGCCGCTTAATGCTTAATAAAGTAATAAACAAAATATTATCTCATTGTTGAATGCTTCTATTCTAGTTATTGGTTCATGTGCATATCGTAATCAAATCAACATGCTTCATATGAAATCTTTTAATTTCAAGGGCCCGCCAGGCATATCTGTAATATGATTTCGCCACTTCTTAAGTTAACAAACAATCACGCTGTCCCTTCAAATATGTCAGGTTCCTGTAGAAACTATTAGAACTTGTCAGCCATCAAATATTATAGGCCGTCCTTTATCATAATGGAGCTTAAAGCTTCAGCTCAAGAACGAGGGCACTCACCTTCCATATCCGAAAGCAATCCCGTTGAGATAGAAATCAGTGATGATGATGACGATGATCGCAACCATAAACATCGTAGAAGAGATGATGCAAGATCTCAATCACAAGAGAGAGAAGCTGTTGAACAAGTATTTACTAAACCATATAAAAGGGGAAACAAACCTCCAGAAAATGGGCATACTTACAGGGAATCAGGCTCTCAATCAAGTGAATCATGGAAAAACCACAGGTTTAACCCTATGGATTCCAAGTTTGACAAAAGAAGACCTTCAGATTTGAACCAGAGAAATAGGGGGGATTCTAGGGGTAGAGGAAGGGACCCTGGTATGTGGACCCATCGTGATATTGCTTCTCAGATGGGTCCTGGTCTGTTTGGAGGCAGGGGTTTACCAACTGTCCCAAATGCATATGGTACATCCTGGGGTGCATTTGGGTTGGTTCCAGGGTTACCAAATGGTGGTCTGGATCCACTGCATCCTCTTGGTTTACAAGGAGCTTATAGATCTATTAATCCTTCTATGAACATGGGTTTGGGGCATACACGTCAAAGGTGTAGAGATTTTGAGGAACAAGGTTTTTGTTTAAGAGGTGACATGTGTCCGATGGAGCATGGTGTCAACCGTATTGTTGTTGAAGATGTTCAGGTATGATATGTTCTTTATAATTTTCTGAAAAATTAGATTGATAACTATGAAATTTTAGCTTGAGAGTAGAATCATGTTGATGCTTATGCTGTGAAATTCAGTATATCATCTTTATCAAAGTGCATATCTGAAATTGTAGTTTCTTTCTTTGGACAATTTGCAATTTACAGAGCCTTTCTCAGTTTAATCTACCTGTATCACTTCAAAATGCAAATATCCCTGGAGCACCAGGAAGCCTGGTGCCTTTACCTGCTGCCTCTGGCACCCAAATAAATAAATCCAAACCATCACATGGAAAAAGTAGCATGCTTGGAGTGGGTCCCAATGGATCAAGTTTAAATGATACATCCATTGATTCTGCTGGTGGTGTTGGAACTGACTTTTATGATCCTGATCAACCTCTATGGAGTAATGATTCTCAATCATCACCTGCATTGCAGTCGATAAATCAATCTCAGGTGAAGGAAAGTGGGCTTTTGTTGGATCCAGGGCCATCTGTTGATGGTGTTGGCCTGCTTGATGTCTCTGATGAACATGCAGTTAAGAGTGGCGGAACAGCTATGGGAAGAATTAACAGTATAAGAAACAAAACAGAAATTAAGGAAAATGTGGATTCTAAAGCAAATCCTTCAATTGAAAAACAGAGGCAGTTAAATAATAACCGCAATGATGCAAATTCATCTCTGATAATGCCAAGTGGAAGTGGAAAAAATGTCCGCAAGCCTTCTCAAAAGGCGCAATGCACAATATTTGTGAACAGTATTCCCCTCCAACAGAACAAACGAGAAACCCTACTTTCACATTTTCGTAAATTTGGTGAAGTTATTGATATTCATATTCCTTTAAATGGTGAACGAGCTTTTGTCCAATTTTCCAGAAGAGAAGAAGCAGAAGCTGCCCTCATGGCACCTGATGCTGTGATGGGTAATCGCTTTATTAAATTATACTGGGCCAATCGTGATAACATTCCAGTTAATGGAACAATCAGTGGCTACACTGTGCCACCTGTACCTCCACGTGGCACACCAGTTTCATCAGCATCACATAGTGACACAATTGTCCCTGCTTCTGATCACCCAAAGCCTGTTATCAACACCCCAAAACCACCTCCACCTTCACAAAAGAAGCTTGAAAATTTAGAGGTTCTGAAGGAGGAGCTTCGCAAAAAGCAAGAAATGCTTGAACAGAAGAGAAATGAGTTTCGTCGCAAGTTAGACAAACTTGAGAAACAAGTAAAAACCATATCCTCTCTTTCATATGAATTACTTTATGGAATATTTTGTAATTGCTTTTTGTCTACAGGCTACAGCTCCAAAAGGAGAGATGGAACCTGAACAGGTGGCAAAGAAACAGAAACTAGGAATTGTAGCTGATTCTACAAAAGCTGAAACCAGTTTACCTTCACCAGGAGCTGAACTGATAGGTAATGGAAACAAATCTTCGGAATCTATTGTGCCACAAAGATCCAAATCGGCTGCAGTTGCACTACAGGAACCGCCAGTGTTGAAACCAGCACTACGTCCATTTCCACCTGTTGGTCCATCAGTTGGCGCCAATCGGTTCAAACTGGACAACCGTCCCACTGCATTTAAGTTCATTTCAAGTCTGCCAAATGATCTTGCCAATGTAAAACCCCGTCTCCTCATTTTCTTGATTTTATCTTCCATACATACAAAAACACGCAAAGAACTAAATTAAATTTTATGTATTCAGGTTGCAGTTTTGGAGGAACACTTTTCACAATTCGGGGATCTATCTAAGGTGGAATTAGATGATCTGGAGCCAGCTGATGGAAATAACGATCCTGGAACTGGCAAATATTCAGCTTGTGTATATTTCAGAACCCGACATTCGGCTGAAAAAGCATTTTCAAACGGTAAATGCTGGAACGGTCACAACTTACAGTTTTCATGGTTAAAATCTAGTAACATCAGTAAAGACAGTGAAGGTCATTTATCCACTCCAAAAGGGAATTCTGATGCTTCTGTTGGGTCTGTGGTAATTCCAAAAACCGGAGATGTAGAATCTGAAAAGATTGAAAGTAAGGACATTAACAAAGAACAAGCCGGACCTAGTGAAATTAATAACACGAGTTAAACTGCAATTTGTCATGAGTAAACCTTGTTCTGATCCTGTTGAGAGGATGGCTTGATTGACAGAGCTGTACAGCGAGTACCATTCGAGATTAATGGTACGTCAAGTCTGCCTTTAACATATAACTCGAGGTGATTTAGCAATTGCTCGATCTTATTTATCTCATGCTTTCAGTTTGCAAAGACAGTATGTTATGTCTCATTTGGTTTTTATATTGAAACTTTGTACATTCATTGCTCATAGTTCCAAAATGGCACTGTTGGTCAATATACCTGAAAATGTGGTTTTGGTCACCGTGTTGACATTTTCACGTTTTCAGTTGAATGGTGGTTGCTGCAAGCTGCAGCCGTGTAGAAGCCACTTGGATCTCAGCGCCTCGGCTATTCTTTTGTTGCTGAAACCATGATATGGTAAGTGGACATTTTTTTACTGGTTTGTACTCTGGGAACTTTTAGAGTCTTTGTTCTTTTTTTATGGACTAGAAAGAAACCCTGGTTAGTACCACACGTCATTTATTTTTCTTTTTTTTCCCAATACTAGCTATGGAACGTGTAATGATGCACTTTAACGGTTTTGAGGGATGTTCAGAGTCAGATATCTAGAAATTCGGATATCCGGGTTTGAAATTTGGAATTTTCTTTCGGGTATCTGGATTCGAATATATTTGCACACCCTTGGGTCTTGTTACCTCTATACGCTTATTTGAGGCGTGTGAGTTGACCTGACCTTTTTTGCTAGCTATACCAGAATTTGATGTATGTACATATGATATTATGCTTGTAGTACTCTTACTTTTCATTGAATTTTTTATAGGATTGAAATTCGCCAAAGGTGTTTGGGTTTTGAATGAATTGGATTTGGGATTGAAATTTGTCAAACAAACTAGAATTTGAAGATGTTGGAATTAGTTTAAGGATTAGTATTTGTAAGGCATTTGATTGACTAAAATAATCATGTTTGGTTCTTTAATTTGTTAAAGAAGTTGCATTGTCATAGGAAAAGAGAGAGAATAATAGAGAAATATTCCTCAACTTTTGTCTAGTTTTCTCATTAACCACCATCAGTTAGTTAGTATAAGCTTAACAACCAACTAACAACTAATCAATTCACAATTTGCACACTAAACTTCTATTTATTACATATTTCTTTCTTGTTCTTATTATGTCATAACAATGCCCCACCCTTAGAATGATGATTGACCCCAGGATAATCACAATTGAAAATCTGGGAAGTGATATTGATATTCATCACGAAACTCCCACGTAGCATCGTTAACGAGCATGTCCTTCCAATGCATAAGCAGTTGCCTAGCAGCCCTATTCCTTTGTCCGACAACTCTACCATCCACGACCTTTAGAGGTTACAAATGGAATCTGGGAAGAGTAGGGATAATAATAGGGTGAGTAGATGGTCCAAGAGCCTTCTCAAGCAAAGACACATGGAACATAATACTTGGGTTACAAACTAGAATAAGCCATCGACCTCAGTTGTTTGCAGATAGGGTTGTAGATTCAAATAGACCCAAGAGGTAGGTTCAAAATCTCTTTCGGTCCTATGGGCATCTACAAACTGTTCCATTTGATTCTAAGCTTTGTGTCGTGAGGCCTTTAATAGTTTAGTAGTTTCTTCATTCCCTCATCCACTTCTGCAACATTGGAGTCCCGAGGAATGCAAGGAACATGTAATGGTGGAGCATACCCATATAATGCATTAATCGAGTTGTCTCAATGGTTGTGTGAAAGTTGGTAAACGTTATCTATGAACCCTTTAGCTATTTGACAAGCGAAAATTAGGTGACCTAAAGACGGAAAAATGGGCATACTTGGTGAGTTTGGCTACTACCACAAAAAAATGACCTATTTATCCTTGGATTTAGGTAATCCAGTAATAAAGTACATGCTAATATCGCCAAAGACATAAGTCATAAGTGGGAATGGGTAGAGGTTCCAATAAACCGGAGGAAGTTATTGTTTCAGTCTTGACATCCGGTTGACTGACAGATACAACAATCTCAGAATCCAGATCATACCTCCAACTCAAATCCAAGCCAACAACCAATAATGGTATTGAACTGAACATATCATCCTAAACAATGGTTGAAAGGCTAATAGAGTTACCTTGCAAAAAGTTACACCTTGAACCTTTGAAAAGGTATCTGTAGCCACATTGTCACACCTCTTCTTTTATTGTATCTCAAAGTCATGACCTATAAGTTTCACCAACCACGAATGTTGTCAGGATGTCGTTACTTCTATGCTAATAAGTGTTTCAAGCTTTTCTGATCTGTCTTGATCAATGGCCGGAAAATATATAAGAATGTCGTTGTTTAGTGTTTAAGATAGTAGCTAGTAACTTCTCATAAACAGACAGTATGTTGTTTAGGAGAAAGTACTTGCTAATGAAAGCCAAAGGATGTTTATCCCATATCAAAACAGCCAATGCTCCTATTACAAGCTCTGTCTCACTATGAAAGTTTCGCTTAGATATGACAGTGTTAAGACTGGAGCACAAATAAATAAAATAAATTATAAACAAGTTTTATAACTATTAATCAATGCATCACTTAGCTACGGTAATTTTTTTGCCATTTAGTGAATAGATGTCATATGACATCACTATAAAAAAAACAATATTACTTCTTTACTTTATTAATATAACAATATCACTTTTTCAAAACAACTATCTTTAATTACGCACAATATTACTTTCTTCATGTTTGACATTTGGGAAGATTGGAAGAATATATATGTATGTATATCTATTCTCTTGTTATTGGAATCCATGTATTTACATACGCATTTTCGGGAACACATAGGTCTTTTGTATACGTTAATCACTTGAGACCGTGCTTTTGATCTATATATATAAATGACATACATTTGATAGATTGATCATATTACCTTACATTGTAGAAAAACACATTGTTACTGATTTTGATAATATACTCCGATGCAACATAGATTTTAAAAGTAATAATAGAGTTACATGACACTAGGATGGTAAAAAGATAAAAAAATAGTTAACGGGTTTTTATATTACAATTATTAGACTACAAACTCATTTATAAATATTTACAAAAAAGTTAGATCCAAGTGGCACCATATAGATCCAAGTGGCGATATGGTGGACAAACAAAAAGAATGGACATCAAAAATCATTGTAAAATGCAAATATATGATTTCGTGTTTCTTTATTCAAAAAGTTTAACATTTGCAGTCAAACCACACGATAGTATCGTTAAATGCATTTATTTATCTAAGACAATACAAAATTCCGTTGTAGTCTAGTTGGTTAGGATACTCGGCTCTCACCCGAGAGACCCGGGTTCAAGTCCCGGCAATGGAAACTTTTTTTTTTATTTGCGCTTAAAAGCGGATCAGCTTATATTATTTTCTGATCCCAACGTTATGTATGATGAGGACTTGCAAGTTGCTCACCATCCGAATCGCACTTAACATTTACATGCGGACTCGGGTTTAGAGTTTTGAATATTTAATACAGGTCCTTATTTGAACCGAATTCGGTTGAAGATCCAACACGAATCTACGAATATCAAACAAATCTACCCGATTATTTAAATTCGAATAACTCATATATTAGGCCTGTAAATGAACCGAACGTTCATGAACTGTTCATGAACTGTTCGGCGGTAAGTTCGTTTATGTTCGTTTATTTAGGAAATGAACGAACATGAACAAAAAAGTCGTGTTCGTTTAATTAAACGAAAAAACATGAACACATGCTTTGTTCGTTCATTTACGTTCGTTTATGTTTTTTTATTTATGTTCATTTATTTATATATATTAACATATTAATAAAAGGGTATAATGTGTTAATATTTGAAACATAAGTATATTAAGTTATACTAGAAACCTATAAGTTTAGTAAGATTTTAATTTCCATTAATACACCTAAAAATTCCAAAATGATCATTTAAGTTTTTTTTGTTCAGTTTTGTTTGTTTATTATGGTTCATTTATGTTCATTTATTATTGTCATTTGTGTTCGTTTATGTTCGGGAATTGTTCATTTAGCTTCTTAACGAACAAACATGAACGAACACGAACATTTTTATTTTCTTAATGAACGAACATGAACAAAAAAACGTGTTCGATAATATGTTCGTGTTCGTGTTCGGTAAAAGTTAAATGAACGAACACGAACATACTGATGTTCGTGTTCGTTCGGTTCATTTACAGGCCTAGCAGAAATTCATCCGGTAAACACCTCAAAACTCTTTAGTATCAAAATAAGACAGATATGCATTGCGAAATCCAAAATTTATTACTAAGTTAAGTTTTATGCATAAATGTAAATGATGGTTCTTACCAAACTACTTGCATAGTGCTCAAACATACTCCACATAAAGAACCTTTGCAATAAAACATATGAAGGTAAAGATCTCAAGTTGGTGAAGACTGAAGATCAATGATTTCGATTGAACCTTAGCAAAAGTAAGTTCTCAAGCCGCTTAGAACATCAACGCCTACGGTTCAGCTCTCGAGAAACCAAGTTCAACTGTATCCCCAATGCATACAACGATCCACACAACGTATGATAAGATTCAAGGTTATGTGAACATTATAACATTTTGTATGACTTCAGAACACATCACAAGTGATACAAAGTATTCTTGTGTTCACATAATATTGTATTCTCTATAAACCACAACTGAATACAAAGAGCCATAAAAACAAGATATAATTAGAATTACTATGATGAGCTATAAAACCAACATAGAAAAGTAGTTTGAACAGTTCATTTTTGTCAACACATCTTTGCAGACGAATTGAAGGACAATTGTTAGCATTTTGTTCAGCGAACGATGACAGTTGAGCAATCATAAGTTGTGTCATCTTAGACACTGGTAAGAGTCCGGGAACCACCAAGACAATACAAAATACTTTGTTTTAACCAAGAGTGCAAACATGGTGTAGCACGGAACATGCAAAACCGCGACCACCCAGTACCTGTGCAACATTTGACAGAGGTCAAACAACCATATATAAAAAGCTAAATTTAGGAATAAACGAAAACGAAAATGCCCAAGTAAAACGGCGAAAAGAATCAGATGCTACGTTGATACTTTGTATGGGTTGTACTTTCTCTGAATGATTTTTGTGTGGATGATATAGATGGCAAAATGGAGAGCTCATACGAGTCGGGTCACACTCAAGGTGTGAACTGTGAAGGATTCACATGTCGTCGGAGACTTCAGACTAGAAACGCGTAATAATAAAAGTTTAATAATTTAATACTATTATACTAATATAACAAAAATATAGATTATAGTTTTCTTCTAGTTTTAAAGTCTAAGAAATTAAAAAAAAAATTGTTTCTTTTTTCAATTTGGTTTTCATCTCACATTGCTTCATGTAAAGAAATTTGGTAAGGGTGATGGCAATAAACAAAGCTAACTAACCAAGTCGAACGAAGGAACCATAAGGCTTTAAGGCGCCTAGTCTATGCCGAGACGTGTGCCTCGTGTGCTAGACTACATACGGTTAGGGGTAATATGAGTTAACCTTTTGTACGGTCAACTTGTCCATAACTACTAAGTTTGTATTGATAAATAATGTGTTAGATAAAAACACAAAACTTATATTGGTCAAATAATAGCTTAAGTTTGAACAAAATGATTAATGTAACTTTATGTATCAATAATACACTTTTGGTGAGTTTAAACCCATTTGACCTACTTCTTTTTGAACTATTTTTGGGTTTTACGGACACGTTAGAGACAGAACATAACTGTCCGATACGTTAAATTTGATACCAATTTTTGATGCCATATACTAAGGTTTAGATGTTTGAGATAACATACCACATTGGAGCATATAGCTCTGATACATTGAGAAATGGGTATGGCCACCTGCAAAAAAGAGAAGTAAAACATAAACTAGCAACACATATAGATGCTTAAAAGGAAGATTAAGTTGAAAACAACACATATAGATTGAGAATGTGCGGAACAGTTAAAAGGTAAAAAAAAGTTTAGGGGTCACAATAGGTAATATTTTAGTACGGGTCAAAACTGATTGGGTGTGCCGTCTGCTTTTTATTATAATTAATGTGTTAATATGATTACAGAAAATTAAGAAACTAGAATGATGATTATTAATAGGATGTACACATTGAAATTGAAAATAAATTGGTGACTTCGACCGTTTGAACCTTTTAGCTAGTCTTTTTATTTTGCCTATTGGTGGTAAAAACATACCCCACATCAAAACATTCATTATCAAGTCGATTAAAATTGCCACTTCTAACAAAAAACATACCATGTGGCCACAAAGGCATGAACAATCCACTCAAAGATCACATAAAGCGCGGTGAACAAGATGAAATACGAAATGCGAAACCACGGGAACCCCTGAAACAAGGGTTTCATGTCATTTTTAAAATTTTAAAGTGACAAAAAATTCACTATTGAGAAGGTTTTTGTACATAGAATACCAATGTACTTTCTCATTTGTCTCAATTAACTATTTATTGTGCTTGGGATCATTAAAAGATGCAATTTAGTCCTTTTTAGATCATTATGAAACTTGTTAGGTCATCAAACAAACAAACAAACAAACAAACCCATTGTTAGGTCATCATGTAACTTAAACCACTTTTCATTGATATATAAATAACATCAATAAATGATTATTTTCTTTGGAATTGAGGGTATTTATTTATCAAGGTTATATTGTACATTGGTATTCAATGTAAACAACCTATTGAACAATAAAAACTGTTGATGGAGAAGGTTACCAAGCTATTCATGGATGTGTCTCCTAGCAGCAATACAATGTTAAGTGAATGTACAATGACTGTCAACTAGTATGATTAAGAATAATAGGAAACTCTAATAAGTTAGCAAAGTGATTATTCCCATAGTATGAGTTCATAAATCCGAGTGGTGTAATGTATACTTACAAAACTCATTTCATAATCTACAATGGTAAGAAATGGGAAGATAAGAAGCCAGTAAACAGCATCTGTCAGCATCACTGCCCCAGCAGTCATCTGCGTACGACAAACAAGGATACGCTACGTAAACCTTCAGTTTTAGTCCAGTTTTACGATGAAACATAAATTGTAATGTTAGTGAATTATATGTGGTTTTGAGATACCTGAAAAATAATTTGAAATATGTAACCCCAAAAGGCAGCTGTGTGTGAGAAATAGCATTCCCCCAACTCATTAACTGCCTCATCTGTTCCTGCTTTAGCGAGAGGCGCATACATTCCTTTTTCTGCATTCGTATGTTCGCTATGAGCATTATGTATCCTGTGTTTCCTCATACATCCACAAGTGGATAGCAGTGATCCATACTGAATTAAATGGAATAAAATTCATGTGAAAGGACATTAATGATTAAATGACCGAAAGTAACAAGTAGACAGTTTTGAGTTTTAACCAGTTAATTAGAGAATCGGTCATTTCTATATCATCTCAAACGGGTCAAACGGGTCAGAAAGAAATAGTGAGGTAATAGGGGGACATGTCAAACGGATTGAGAGCTGTTCTGCTAAATTGGTTTATTCAAAGTTTTAGATTATTATCATGATAATATTGTTCTCTTAATCATAATTAATGCATTAATTTATTTATATATAATACTTGAATGGAGAGAAGAGAAGTTTTTGCAAGTCAACCCCATATTGACCCGTACATAAAAACGACAAGTTTCAACCTAAACCTGTTTTGGTTTGGTCTATTACCCAACCCACTCATCTTGTCATCTATAGTAAAATGGTGTTCGTGAATGTCGCATAATTGATGAAAATGTGACAAGAAACAAGAATTAGAAAAACGAAACGAAAAATACCACAAAATAGAGGATCGTCAAAATCAAAGTCCACCTACCCAAAAGACAAAACACATCAAAACTTTCAATTAGTGAAACAAAAGCAAATAACACATGAAACCAGCATATAAAATTAAAGATTATAACCGTGACGATAAAAGATTGTCTTAACTGAGTATAGTAGTAAAATAGGTTGGCCCCATGACTAGCAACATCAGCAATGGAAGCCGCTAAAAGCAAACAAGATGCAATGATTCTGAAAGCCAATAACCAAACAGGGCTTAATCCCTTCACACAAGGCATCCATGCTTCACCATCATACAAAGAATAAGCTCTCTCTGTGTTGCATGAACCTTCATATTTCCATATCAGGATTGAAGCTATAATAATGGAGGTCAAGACTGAAAGTAAACACAAAACAAATTCCCAGCTCAACCAGTAACTTAAACTAGTACTGTCACTAGCCAATGTAAGCTCCATCTGCAAATGCACATGATGCTTCAAAACTTTGAAGAAAACTTCTCACATTTAAAAGCAACATTCATAAATTAGGACCCCAAGGCATACAAATGAACATCTTTTATGACAATTATCAATTGAAAGACAATCAAGATAAGATCAACCCACATTGGAAATTGAAAAAGAACAACCAAACTGCATAACAATATGTCATTCAACATTTCAATTGCAAGATTGAGAGGTAATTTGATCAATTTTACACATGAATAAGCATAATAACAAATCCCTAACAATCCCATTGCATGCAAAACATAAGGGCATAGATAGATAATCCACATGAATTGCAAATTGAAAGTTGTACCTCACAGAGGAATTACAACAAACAGTTGGTGGGCACCATAAAAAGATTCTTGATTTCGATTGTGGGTGCTAAACGTCGATTGAATCTTGAAATCTTTTCTTCTCGTACGACAAGAACAGAGGCCCAAACGTCAATTAGATTTAAGAAATCCGAAGGTGTGATGTGGGTCGATTCGCGCGACATTGGGATAGTCTGACAACAATGTGCACGTGTAAAGCAATGAATAATGATGACTCATTGCATGATAAGTTTAATCAGAATTCGAAGGTTCATGATAGAATCCGAACAACAGCAATGGATCATATATATTCATATCCGTATCTAACTGTGATTTTGTGAAATTTAATCCATGACGTTGGGGGTATGAACTTCATTGTAAACAAAAAAAAAATTGTTGAATTTTTTTTGTGGTTTTATTTTTTGTTTTACGTGTGTTCCACTTAAAAAAAGAAATGAAAAGTTTTTTATTCTTTTTCTTTTTATATATTTTTTTTCTCTTCATTTTCTTTCAATTAAAATTTTTTATTTTAACTTTTATTTCTCTTTCATTTTCTTTTTTTTCCTACTTGAAAACATAGCTTTCTTACTTTCCTTTTTAACGAGAAAAAAATCAGAAACATAACTGTTTTTTTCTTTCTTTTCAATTCTCTTCTTTCATATCCTTAAATAAACTCAGGAACATACGTTAGTGAGTAAATTAAGGTTTTCGTTCTTTGGATTTTAGTTTAGTAGTTTAATCTTTCTTTAATTCAATTAAGAACTAGCATGTGACATCCTAATTTTTATGTTAACTTTTCTACAAATTGAATAAAATACCTTTTTTGTTAAAAAAATTTAAAAATATATATAAGAGCACCCGTTTTCAGCGCCACACAAACAAAAAGACATAATCTCTCCATCTATACGCACTCTCTCCTGTTATGCCCTTTTTTTTTCTTACAACACTGCCACCACATCGAATCTTCCCTGACTGGTTAGCGTCAAAATTAACCCTATAACTTTAAGGGCGTTGGAGAGAGATGGTTTTAAGACAAGGATGTTTTCAATGAGTAAGCAGTGGCGGAGCTTGACCACTCCGGGCGAGGGCGAAATTAATTTTTATTAGGGGGCGAACTCGAGTTTTATATGAAAATTTACACTACCGAGTCAAAAATTTACACTATCGAACCAAATTTTAACACTACTCGCCCCCCCCCCCCCCCCCGGTCCTAACTATGCTCCGCCCTTGGGAGTAAGCATGTGGAGATATTATGAACGTGGTTTGAAGTTGGCTACGTGTGGTGGTGGGGATTAAAGACTGTCTTTACTTTCAAGCCATGACAGTCAGACAATCGGGGTGCTGATGTGGAAGGGCACATGGCAACACCGCCACTCTTGTGTTTGGCGTCGTGGCAAAAGGGGTGTCATAGTGAAAACTCGTCATGATTCACCACCCACACATGCACACACAAACATAAATTAATTATTTTATTTGTATTTAATATGAAAAATGGTCTGACGTGGTGTGATGAAACCATTAAAATGAGTCAAAGGAGAAATATGTTTTCCAAATGTGACATTGAGATAAATTGAAAAGTGGTGCGGAGTAGTGAAACCATGAAAGATGATTTAAGTCAAGAGAGAGTGTGAGAGAGAGAAATAGGATAGTGAAGAGAAAAAGTAGATGGGTTTTTAATTTACATATATATCTTTTATTAATTTTATTTTAAAAGGATCTTAAAATCAATTAAAGGATTTTAACAAAAAAAGGGTAAGAAAGAAAGAAACGAAGTCCATAGGCTCTATTTTAAGCTTCATGTGGGTGATGTCATGAAAACATTATACATTTATACATATATACATATGCGGGTGATGTCCTGAAAACATTATACATATATACATATATTAAAAAGCAACCTATGTTGCTACATGAAACTTTTTGTATTTTAAAATTGACCACTTAATTTTTTCAGTTTAAGTTTTCACCTAGACAATTATTAGGATTTCTAAATTATATATTTTTACACAATCAAAAAATATTATATCAGATTTTGTTTATACATGTATTCAATATCGAATAAATTTTTGGTATCGTACGCTAGAGAGGGTGATGATATTGTTGAAGTATATCATGACGAACCCAATCTCTTATGATTACGTTATTGTTGAGGTATCACTTTTGATGTTATAGTTAAGGTTTCGTATGCTAGACCCGAGTGACGTTAATTTTAGTATTATCGGAACCGTCATCAGTGTTTGGATTTATGATTTTTGACGAGCCAAACCGATAACGGTCAAACTTCCACTTCGTTGCACGGGAAAAACCCGACTTCAATTTACTCGCCGTGAAGCGCAAGGAGTAAAACTAGTTTGCATTAACCCTTAAAATTTGTTATGTGATGTATTTGTTTGATATAAATGGAGATTGACTATGTTTTAAGTACTTTGAGTACGTGTGATGATTTTTCTGAGTTTAATATAACAAATATGCTAAAGTCAGTTAAGTACACAACTTAATCTTTCTCTTTTTGTTTCTGGTTGATATGTTCCTTCATGAGACCCATTGTTTGTTCTATATGTTGTTATTTATCGTCAAATTGATATTTCTTGGTATGATTCAATTCGGCTAGGTTTTAGTAGTGGTTCATTGCACTATGGTTGTGAGGTAATTCCTCCCTCCTTTATTACGGTCTTTTCGGCTCTTCAAAATTAAACCCTCTTCTTGGTTCGGTCATTGTGCATCCGTTGAATTGAAGTTGTGCGAGCACTTTGGTAGCCTCTTAATGATCATTAAGAAGCTACCTCTTAATGGTTCATAACTTGAATGGTTAAGAGGTAACCCTAACGTTGAATGATTAAGAGGTTAAATCTTAATGATCGATACATCTTAACCATTGAGCATTAGGGTTACCTCTTAACCATTAAGAGACTATGAATCATTAAGAGGCTATTAATCATTAAGATGTAGCCTCTAATGATCATTAAGTGGCTACCAAACAACCCCTAAACTTCCTTGATTTTCTAGTCGGTTGGCTTTTGCGTCATTGGTGGGGCATGGTATTTAGGTTATGGGTTTCCGGAAGAAACGATTGTGATAATGAGAAGTCATTGAACGATTGGGGGTGATAGTAAAAATGTAGACACCAAAATATGAGCGTTTGAGATTGGTAGTCAAGTTATAGTGGCTAAACATCTACTAGTTATTGCTCTTATTTTTCTGGCATCTAGGCTCGTTAGAGTATCTTGTAAGCCATTTCTAGCAATTGAGGGGGGTAGAATGGAAAATACATTAAGAGAAATTGTCTTGATTATTAAGTATTTATAGGTTTTGGGTTTTTTGACAAAAAAATGTGAAAGATCAGTTAGGGCGGCCACCATTTGACCTTTCATAAATGGTAGCTAAGGCGGTGGGTTATCGTTGGTATCTCTCGTCAACGTCCCCTATCAGCAGTCACGTAGCTTGGATATTTTCATGGGGGGCAGGGGGCGAAATTAATTTCTTTTAGGGTTGACGAACTCGTTATATATAAAAAATTTACACTATCGGATAAAAAATTTACACTGCCGACGAAAAAAGAGGGGGGCGGGGGGCCCTCCCGACCCTTTAATGCTTCGCCCATGCCCATCAGCGACCAAGGGGTGACGTCCTCTCCTTCTCGATGCCATGGCCACAACCTTCCCTAACGTGAAAAACTAAAATAGTAAAGTAACATGTGTATATTATCTAACTAATAAGTACTAAGATATTTTGCGTCTAGTTTTTTTTATTGACCCATGTCTTCGTATATTGTACATTATAGTGTACACTTTTCTTTGTTAATAAAACATGTGTAACTTTTTATAACATTCTATATATTTAAATTATATTTATCCAAATTTACCTACTCTAATAAAAAGGTATTTTGGGATGACACGTGGCAACACCACAATCATTCTCACCAAAATTTTCCCGTCTCTCTCTCCTATTAAATAATTACCTTAATTAGTAATAATATTTCTTTAACACCTTTTTAGATTTAATAAATTAAGAAAGAAATCTATTTATTAATTTTATTTCTAAATAAATTTTTTTATAAAACAATAAATTTTTCTAAAGCATAAAACTTTTATAAAAATATAAAATATTTTAAAATTCTTATTTTTAAAAATTCATTTTTGAAAACAAAATATAATCCAAATTGAGAGTTATAATAGGAAAATTTTTAGAAATGACATTTTTACACGATTTTTTTAGAACAAAATATTTATTTTTTAAAAAAAGTTTATAAATAAAATTTTAAAAAATTGATATTACTATTTTATTATTAGAGTATCATTTTATAATTATTAAATTTTATTATATTAATATTTTATTTACTTAACCCGTGTAATATACGGATTTACTAAAACTAGTATAATCTAAAACTACAAAAGGAAGGTTGTCCACAAGCTATTCATCCGGAATCAAAGGCTCAACTTAATGGAGAATTATGGACCACAAACATACCAAGGACCAAACAATTTGCTTCACACTTATTGGTCAATAGGCTCACTCACGTGCATTGCACGTGACTTTGGTTACTCCACATGGAACTAGCATGCCTCTAGAAGGGTGCATCCTATTAAATCTTTTACCCAAACACCTTTTAAGATGCAAAAGTTGTGTTATCGGTATAAATTGTTAAGGAAAATATCACATAATAGTAATCAAGTTTTAAAAATGTTTTAATTTAGTCCGGTATGCATATATTTCTCAAATTGGACCACTCAACGATTAAATCGAGTCATCATCGAATTTTCTTATGTCAAGAAAGTAACGGTGGAGAATACGTAGGGGTCAGAACTTTCAATATATAAAATTATATTAAAAAATATAAAAAAACAAGTTAATTATGAAAAAATAAAAAAAGATAGAAAAAATATTTTCTAATTGAAACAAAAATATAACATGCTAAAAAACATGTTAAGACTTCTAATTTATATAAAATATAAAAACTGAGTGACCTAATTGAAATAATTTTAAAAAACTTAAGTTACATAATTGGAACATGTTTAAAAGTTGGTTACTAGTTTATAAAATTACCCCTAAATTGTTGTTGAAAAAATTTAAGAAATATGTTTAAGGAGATAAAGAACTAATCTTTATAAAATTCCAAAATCGTATTTTAAACAATGATAATTGAATATAACAAATTATAATTAACTATTTATGTTTTTTTTTATTGTATGTGATTATAAATAAACTAAAATGAAAAAGATGCAAGAAAAGGTAAAAAGTGTTGAGAGCAAGGTAAAAAGCATCAGGGACCTCCATGTCAGCTTTCCCATTGGCTCTATCCTCTCTCTCTTAGGGTCCTTTATATTTTTTCCACATATTAATACTTTATAATTACAATAATTATAATTTTATATAAATAATTATTTTTTAATTACAAAATCTTATGTTAATTTCTCTATTTAGTTTAAAGTTTAGAATCACACCTAACCAATTTAATTTATGACACAAAACGTATTAAAAATAAAAACTAAATGTGTTAAACATGTCAACTTTCAAATCCGGCCGGGTTAATATGAACACAACCCGTTTAGTTAAATGGGTTCACGGGCTCGATTCAAAACCTTATCGTAATAAGAAAAGGAAACAATATTTAGATTTAAATATAAAAATTAAAAAATTTGAGATAAAGGGTCATGTTCGTGTTAACTTGTGAATTTTTATGTTGTGTTCAGGTTCATACGTCTAACACGTTTTTCATGTCCAGGTCGTGTCCGGATTCGTGTCAGGTTAGACCCGTCAGTCCACAAACACCATCCGTTTAGTGCCAGTTAAAATGAGTTTCCTCTTCATTTTTAGCAGTATTATCTATCACTCTTTAACTATTTATTTTCACCGTTCCATTCTACAATCTTTTCTATCCGCTCCTCTAATATCAAGCTATATATAAAACCCAAACTTTTTAATTGAGATTTAATGCTTGAGTCATTGGTTATTTAAATTGTTACCAAACCATCAACTATTACTCATATCCACACTAAACTTTAAAAAGGCAACCAAAACATAAATCAAAGAATCATACACAACACTTGAGTTTAAATGTTTAAATATACTCTAGTCAAAGTTGATATCTTTAACAGAAATAAACATAATAATCGTCGTTGAGTTCACACCGGTTCAACACCGTAACATTTGAAGAGGACAATTTTTTTTGTCTCATACCCAAGGATCCAAATGTGGAAACTAAAGAAAAAAAACATAAAATACTAGTCACGTTTTGTTCTGAAAAAACATTTATGGGGACTAAATGACAGCCATAAATGTATGTAGTACACTTACATTCACAGTCACTCTTGATATATATATTTTGGATTTATACTCCATGCAAACTATGCCACAATAAAGATCTTCCTCTCTAGGCCACATATACACAAGCAAAATCTCCTTTGATCTTCCACAAACCATCAATGGAGAGTTGTGCATTAACGATCTCGAGCTCGAGCTCAAGTCCAAATCCGAAGGCTCAAAACCGTATAATTAACCGATATACGACACCCAAGATCCTGCCGGTTTATCATTCTTGCTATTCATCGTCTTCACCGGTTCATTCGTTATGCAACATCAACTGCAAAGCTACAAACTTGGATAACTCGGTTCTTGGTTTTTCATCTTACGTGGTGTTTAATAATTCTTCTTTATTTTTACGGAGGCGGGTTTGCTATGATTTAGTGGTTTCAGGAGCTGCTGCTTCAGCTCCTGAAACCTCCGACGAGTCTGCAAATCCGGCTGAAATCAGCCGGATTTTACAGCTTGCCGCCATGTTTGGAGTGTGGTACTTGTTGAATATCTACTTCAACATCTTCAATAAGCAGGTTGGTTTTCCTTTCTCACTGTTACAAAAATGTAATTTGGATATGTATTGTTGTTACAAGTGTTTTTGTGTGCAAATAATTTATGATACTTGTATTTTAAAATAAAAATAAAAAAGGTTTTGAGCCGAATGTCTCATTGGAGCTGTTTTTCTATCCTTCTAAGGTAAAAATAAGGTTTGTCTTTATCTTATCATCACCAATCCCTGCTTTATAAGCAGAATATTACGGCTATATGTGTTTGTATGATAAAACATCAAAAAGATATAAAGGTTGTAGTGCCTATAAACCCCTTTAAAATCTACTTTAATATGCATCAAGTATTTGTTAATTTTCTTATGGGCTGCTTAGAAGATGTAAAGTTTTTGCTTTTAATGAACAATTGGACAGATAAAGTGCATATAAAGTAATCAAATAACTTTAATAAAAGATATCATAAGTTAGATTTCCTGCAGGTGCTAAAGGTCTTCCCCTACCCGACAACGGTTACAACGTTTCAGTTCGGGTGTGGTGCACTCATGGTCTTGATCATGTGGATACTTAGACTTCATCCAATACCAAAGTTTTATAAATCACAGGTAGTTATGGACTTATGTCAGTCATCGTGCTACGAGTGTTTGATGTTTAATGATTCCATCAGTGCCTAACGTTCTAATCGTTTTATATCAGATGGTACCTGTGTTGATGTTGGCAGTAGCACATACAATGGGTAACCTTTTGACCAATGTAAGTTTGGGGAAAGTTGCAGTTTCTTTCACTCACACAATCAAAGCAATGGAGCCTTTTTTCACTGTTGTATTCTCTGTTCTGCTGCTTTCTGAGGTCAGTAATTCGCGTGGAGTCATGTTATTCATATCGCGAATGCTAAAAAGATTGTTTTTGATCTGTAAATCTTACTTGTTGTATGTGTATATACGCATAGAGACCGACGTTATGGGTTTTTTCATCTCTTGTGCCTATTGTGGCTGGTGTGGCATTAGCATCCTTCACTGAGGCTTCATTTAACTGGTTTGAGAATTGAAACTGAGTTGACTTTTAAGTCAAATTGACTAAATAACAGTTACAGTTGACCATCTTGAACAAATGCAGGATTGGTTTTGGGAGTGCAATGGCTGCGAATGTCACGAATCAGACGCGTAATGTGCTTAGCAAAAAGTTTATGATCCGGAAAGAGGTAAATATTCATCAACCAACGGGTCAAGCTTTTTAGGGACCTAAAGCAGATTCTTATATAGTAAAATCACTGTCCTTTTCGTAAAAAAATATTTTTATTCTTAGGATCCAAATACTATGATGATCCACATTTTTGGTATATGAATTCTAGATGGCATATAAATTTTTTATGTTAGTGTCGAAATGAGTTTTAGTGTAAAGAAAACTCTTTCAAGTATAGTGATTTGTCGCTCTATACCTGAAAACCTGAAAATTTAACGAGATTAAACCATAAAAACTTAGGGGCCTTAAATATGGGGCTCCAAGCTTCGGTTTATTATTTTTTTTAATATCCGACCACCCCTGGTCAAGTATCTAATAAACACGCTGACCTTGATAGGAAGCTTTGGATAATATCAATCTCTTTTCGGTTATGACGATCTTGTCTTTTCTCCTCTTGATCCCTATCGCGATCTTTTTAGAAGGCTTCAAGCTTACTCCTGAATACATGCAGTTTGCTGTGAGTATAATCATTAGAAAAGATTAGCTAAATTGCCATTAATGAACTAGTTTTTTTTGTATCTTGAGATATTTGTAACCTTTTTTCCATTAGGCAAGTCAAGGTGTGAATGTAAGAGACCTATGTGTGAGAGCTCTACTAACTGGTATTTGCTTCCATAGTTATCAACAGGTACAATTTTATCATAATTCTATATTGTTATTCAACTTTTACTAAATATACACAAGTTTCATGATTATCCATTAAAGCAAAGGGCATTAAGTAGTAAAAAAAGTTTCATACATGTTCTATCAAGGTCACTCCAAACATTTTCTACGTGTTTTAATCGCTCAAGTTTCAATTATTATGAATGTACGAAGCAAAATTGACTTGCAACATGTATTACATTGTACTCAAGTTACACATGTTGCTAGTGTAGCATGTTAATTGTGTAAGAATATTGATGAAACGATATGTGACATACCATCAATCTTATGCTAATGGCACGCCACGTAAGCTATCTACACACTCAGCATGTCATGCCAGCATATGTACGTAGTTATAGAAGTTGGAGTGACGGGTGAAATAAATGTGAAATTTGATTACTATTTAATGAACATATGATCATAACAATGTTTATTGAGAAAACAGGTCTCGTACATGATTCTACAAATGGTGTCACCAGTGACACATGCTGTGGGGAATTGCGTGAAGCGAGTGGTAGTCATTGTATCATCCGTCATCTTCTTCCAGACACCAGTGACTCCCATCAATGCACTTGGTACAAGGGTTTTACGGTTTACAATACAAATGTTTACAATTTGATACTATGTTTAACTTCTATAACGCGTTAATCTTTAATTTCAGGAACTGGTTTGGCTCTAGCTGGAGTATTTTTGTATTCGAGGGTAAAGCGGATAAAGCCAAAGGCTACTTAATTGACCTGTAGTACAAGAAAAATAAGTTATGCAATATGATTCGCATTGGAGTGAATGTGCATATAAATAGAATTGAGGGGTTCACTTTCTTTTATATGAATGTGCCTTCAAGTTATAGATAACAAGATGGAACAAATGAGTAAATCTTGAACAAAGGAAAGAGATAAAAAATAAATCATTTTCAAAACAAGAAGGAAAGGGGTGATGTGAAAAAATCATGCATGCAATGCCCTAATTTGAACTTTAGTTGAAATTAGGCATTCTAAATCCTAATACGAACATGTAAGAGCATTTACATCTGACTTCACATTAACTATATATTTGTGAGTATGTGTCGTATATTATAGAGAATGGTTATGAGTGGTTGTGAGTGAAGTAGGGAAAAAATGTTATTGTTCATATGTATATTTGAATTAAACATTATTCAACTTGGCTAGAGAGGAAGAGAGAGAAAATGTAATGATAAATATACTAAAAGGTATTATTTAATTGAAAATGTGAAAGAAAAAGTAGTGAGTTTTAGTGTAATTTAAAGATGATGAAAAATGAGATGTGAATGTTCTAATTGAAACTTTAATTCGATCAAGTGCTTAAAGCAATCACGCGATTAAAAGTAACAGTTTATCTCATGATCAAGTGAGTGATTTATGTCAAACATTCAATCACTATTATTTTCTCGACAAAGTGACTAATTTCGGTAGCCAGGTATTATCTCAAAAACAAGCATATATCATTTGTTGGTAATTTTAGCATCGTTAATATCATTTTAATATTATTGTTTATACTTAAGATCAAAGTGAAATTATAGTATACCTGGTTAGAAGTTAGAAGATATGGAATACTCACTCATCTAGAGGATAGATCCCTTGGTGTAAGTTGCTTCAGATTTACATGATTGATGGAAAATTACATAGACATTAACAATCAGAACTAATTACTAATTACTAATGATAATCGCTAATAGTGACTAGTGAATTACTATCCCGTAGTCATAACTTGGTCTACTAAAACATGATAAATAGTGATTGGTAATAAATGGTCATAAGTGGTATCGATAATTGTTTAATAGTAGTAAATTAGATATTGAATGGGTTTCTATTGTAACTGTCTGATGTCGACAATTATAGTCGTCAATCGTCAACTGAAATACTATGATTGTTCACCAACTATATAAGGAAAGTTTTTAAGTCTTATTTCATATAACGATCTCTAAAACCATTTTTTTAACAAAGTAACATATTCGTTTTTGTTTCTCTTTGAACCATCTATTTTTGTACTTTCATAAGTACCATTGAATATTTCAATATGATAATAAACAATAAACAATTAATAAGAGATCCAAGTTTTAGAAATTATATAACCTACCACGTTTTTGGTTTATAATTGCACGTCTAAACGTGAAAAATGAAAAATCAACAAAGATCACGTGCTTCCTTATATATATTTACTTCAATAAGTACCATTGAAATATTTTAATCTGATAATATATTATAATAAACGATTAATAAGAGATCCAAGTCTTGAGAAATTATATAACCTATCATGTTTTTGGTTTATAATTGCATGTCTAAACGTGAAAAATGATAAATGTAAATGATCACGTGCTTCCCAAGTAAGGGTGTTTGCCATCAAATTGTATTCAAGAAGTACATCAAAACTGACTTTTTTCTTACAAGGAATCTTGCTTAATGATTAAAAAATGTACATTTTCAAGTCAAACACTCAAACTTATCATCAATAACTAATTACGGTCCAACTACTAGTTTTCTTTTTGAAGAGGATAGAAAATTTTGGTTTAGAATTCAACAAATTATGATCTAACATCAAGACGATATGTCTATAAGTGAACAACTTGTTGGTAACGTGTCTTCTCTCTGTTTAAGAGATCAATTGTTTAAGTTCTACAAAATGTAGTATAGATGGTTAATGATAGTAGTTTAAAATTATTCTAAAGAGGCACTAATACAATAAATGAAGGGTAAGTATTATCGGCAAGGTGATCAAGCTAGGGATCTTTATTGTCGACAACTGCTAAAGTGAGTTTTCATGTGGTTGGATGCGAAAGTAAAATGTATGTAAAAATGTTTGGTTGATACTAGGATACTGAGTGATGAAATGCTTCATGAATGTGGTATGACTTCTCAAAATCTTTTTACACGCATTAGTGCACATCAATTACCTTTTATCAATAGATGTATCAGCTTGTACGTGTAGCCTATGATATATCATTTCTTGAAACCTTGTAAAAGACTAAATACAACTTTCTCGATATTGTTCACCAACAAATCTATCCGTATGAAAAATATTACCATCTTGTTGACTAAAGCAGTTTTAAAAGCTTCATTGTGAGAAAAAATTCTTATTTTACCATCTTGTTGCCTAAATCGGTGAAAGCTTTATTGTGAAAAAAAAAAATTGTGAGTAACTTAATCAATCTCGAACTGTTTCATCTTTCAAATATTCATCTTCTTTTTCCAACTTTTATTCTTATGAAAGATCTAAACTATAAAGAATAAACAGATAACCTAACAAATAACCATTCATCGTGAAAGATCTAAAGTGATGAAGATGATCAATTTGTCAATGCTGTCAATGGAGTCCCTGACGCTCGAGTCAGTGATGTGTTTTCTTGTAAACTAATACCAACACTCGGTCATTATCGTGTCACTGACCGGGGAAAAAACAACTATGATTTTGTTATTTTCACTACTCTCTTTCACTCCAACTGTTCTACATAACCACTATTTAAAGGGTCTAGAAATTTTGCCAGTTGGGGGTCCAAAGAACCACTAGACCCTCCTATAGTTCCGTTGATGCATCCCATGCGGGTCATGTCTCACCCCTGCAAGCATGCTTGGTGGTTTGATCTCCTCAGTACATCCTCTATAGGACTTAACTCCCACAATACCATCCTCTGCACGCCTTGTTCGCTATGATTCCATCATGCGCACGTCTCATCCCTTGTGGTTCAATCCCGTTTGTATTCTATATTTTCAGACTTCAGCATGGTCACTCCTGATTCTACTTTAATTGGTCTTCAGGGTCGCAACAAATAATATTATATTATCAAGTGAATGACTGCCCTGGAACGAAGGCAAGATCCCGATCTGAGGATGTGTGAGGAATATCTTTAAGGTTTGTAGCCAGAAAAACGTCTTTTTACCCATGTATGATGTATGTTGTATCCGTATGATCCAAATGATGGCTTACCAACGTATGAACTAGTGCCAGGCTTCAAAAGGCTTTGTAGTAGAAGCCCTGCATCATCTGCAATGTTATACAATGGTGTGTTTGATGTAGCTTAACCGCTTCAAGTATTATTCAGACTAAACTCCCATCAAAACATATAATGGTTACTGCAAATGACATTCAAAGCTAGTAAATCATGTACTTTAAGATTAAAACATTTGTTGTAACTTGCAACAATGAGCAGTAATTCTAAACAAGCAAAAATGTCAAGCTTGAATTAAAAATAATACACAGCACAGCAAGTAATATTAACCACTTAACAGATACAACTAATATTACATATATCATACTACATAAGATTCAATTCTTGGTGTCAAGTAAAAGATGAAAATAGGGAGGTTATAAAGTTTGAACAGTAAATAAGCATACAAGGATCACATAACATGGTACACAATAATAATTTAGTCAATAACAAATTCCGTCACCTAGAAGCCAAGGAAGGGACACTGACTGCGAGCATGTTCGGGTATCAGTTTAGCCAAAAGTTCCAAAGATGCTCCTTTCAGCTCTACCAATTTAACATCAACCAAGCGGTCAATACAAATGCAACCAATGGAAACCGTAACTATATGATAACAAAATAATGACTAACCTTGAGGCTTGAAATTAAAGAGGGGTGGCAAGGGCCGTCCATTTGGAAGACGAGTGTTTGGATCACGTAGTTCATTGAAGAAAGGGTGGATGCATGCCTCCAACTGTTCAAAATAATTTGTTATTCCATAAGTCATATAATACATAGAAACACACACATGGCCACATCCATGAAAATTAGGACACTTGATTTCTAGCTAGGGCAAACTGCACGAAACATAAACAACTTTCCATCTTTTACGGATGCAGCAACCAAGTTACATTTATAATCGCTTGTAGCAACCAACCGCTGACATGCCATTTTTGTTGATTTTAAAAAATCGCTGACATGGCATTTTAGTTGTCACTTTTATGTATGTACTACATGGCATCTGATGTTTTATTAGGTATTTTTATTTTTTAAATTTACATTTAAGGAAAAGATGACCTTTTAGAAAATTTGTAAATAAATTTACGTTTTTAATATTTTTTTCAACAAGAGCACCTTTTTATATGTGGCTGCTGGTGGCATGACATCAAGTCATCAACCAGTGTCACAACAGTAGAGCTTGATTTTTTAAGGTAAAATAAGGTTGATTGCTAAAGCCTCAAGCGGTAAAGAATAATAAGTAGGCTTCTATAGTACTGCAACTTTCATGGAACATCTAACAACATATCTACTAAATTATTACCGAGTTGATGGGCTATCAGACAAATTCATGAAGCAAGAACATGGATACACAAGGAAAAAACAGAGATATACAGGGGTAAAAAGATTGAGAAAAGGTAATGTGAACTTACAGCAGTGCATCTCAAGTTAGGAGAATATTGGAGGAGCCTTGAAACAAGATCTACAGCTTCCGGGGGAGTCCGCTTGTGAAAAATCTATGTATGAAAAGTAAATTTTGCATAAATTACAGTTAGAAAAAGAAGGTGCAAGTGGAAATGAAAATGAAAGATCCTCACTTTGTGCCAGGGGTGAGCTTTGATTTGCGGGAACTTAAATTCCGTGTAGTTCGGATTCATGCATTTGATTTCTTCACGGGTTGGTGTACCAAGGACCTAAAAGTATGATAAAGAAGCAAACATATCAAACAGGAACGAATTTCAAAAAAAATAAGCATTTTTTTGTATAAAAAGAAAAAACTTGCCTTAATGATCTCTACAAGTTGGTCAACTCCACTCTCACCTGGAAACAGAGGCTAAAGAGTACAAACAAACACAATAAAAAAATTATATTAGAATAAACAGACATCCCCATAATGTCATAACTAACAGATTAGTTAAAGAGACTATTATCATTGCAAAGAACCTGTCCTAGAAGCAGTTCAGCAAGAACACATCCGACCGACCATACATCAATTGCAGTTGTGTATTCAGTTGCCCCAAAAATGAGTTCGGGTGCACGGTAATACCGAGAACATATATATGATATATTTGGTTCGCCTTTCACCTGTTTCATGCAGACAAGATAAAATAAAATCAATAAAAAAGACAAGAACTTATTGCAAATTATAATATTGCAATTAATAACCAAACATATTACCAGAACTTTTGCGCTTCCAAAGTCACAGAGTTTGAGCTGGTGGGTATGAGGATTTACCTGCAAGAAATATTTTTTACATTGTAACATTTACCCCTATTTTTCCTGCAAATTTATTGGGAAGGAGGAGGGGGGTGAGATTTAGATGCACACCAGCAGATTTTGAGGCTTAATGTCTCGGTGGCAGACGCCAAGCGCATGAATATACGCCAGTGCTCTGAAAATCTGAAGACACCAGGGTATCACATTAGCATATATTTCGTAATCTACATAAAAGAGGCATAGCAACAAGGTGTATGAAAAAAAAACAAAGATTTTTACATGAAAGGGCAAACCTGGTAGGTGTATAGTTTGACATAAATCATTGGCATCCTTTGATTTGCCTTGCTATAGTGTCTAGCTACACGATAAGCTGTTTCTGGTACATATTCTAGAACCAAATTGAGATAAAGTTCATCTTTGTCTGTAGTTGAAAAGAAGCAGTGCTTAAGTGCAACAACATTGGGATGATCAAGAAGTCGCATCGTTTGCAATTCCCGATTTTTGTATCTTTTATCCTGCAATACTTTTTTAATGGCAACAGCTTCTCCAGTTTCTAAGCATTTAGCCTGCAGATGACACAATTCAATGGGGTAAAGCCAATCCACTACATCCTTTTAGACTTTATAGGTGCCAATCTTAACCCATTTACTTATAAGTGGGTCGATTCAACTAATATGACAGGCCAAACGATTACAATAAAAATTAGCTTAAAGGAAACAAATTAAAAATTCACCCAATGCGTATTCTTGATGCATCAAACCTCCTATAATCACTTTTTTTAAAAAAAAACACTAGATTATTACTGCAATAGCATGATTTTTGTAAACACGTCGACACGCAAATTGTTCATATATTATTACATAATTTTTTCTTTGGGTTGTTTTTAAATCAACCCGGCCTCTCATTTAAGCTCGTACAAAAATATTACGTGTTTTGACCCGTTACCAACCCGCCCATTATTCCAGCTCCATTAAAATACCAAATCTAGACAATTCAGAGTGGTAATTTAGAACATTACCTGAAACACAATTCCAAAAGAACCCTGGCCAACCACACGCTCTGCCATGTAGCTTATTGTCTGAAATAACAGTCAAACAAGTACACATTGGACCAAATACCATAAAGTACTAAAACAACAAATGGTAACATTACTAAGGTGTGATACACACACATATATAAAGTTAAATTAAGTTCCAGCTAAAGTATTACCTAGGACCACAACAAAACACTTTTACTTGGACTTTGGAAACCTTTATTAAACCAAAGAATCCATAATAAACAATTTACCTAATGAATCTTTGGCACATGTACATCATCAAGATCAGTAAACACAAACTACTGAGACTCTCAATGTTGAGGTAACTAAATTTCGTGTCTCAAAGGTACTGCTTTTAAATCAATTTATGGTATAGAAGTTCCAAGGTTTTCAAGGGCCAGCCATAAATGTTCTGTTGTATCACATAAAGTATGTGCTATTGAACTAAGCAACATATGTTACGCTGAGGGTTATGTTTAATAAGCAACACATCACCTAAAATGACCCAGGAGGCCAGGAAGACCAATTAAAACAAGAAAAAGCCACCTAATATTGAGAAACATGCCAATAAAATATACTACCTGTTACCTGTAGATTGTATATATTATCATACACTAACAAAGTGAATGCCAGTTACCTGTTTGGGCTGACCGTTTCTTCCTCCAATAGTAGTAACAATAATATGACCAGTTTCAGTGCCATTTCCATCGACCACAGTTGCCTCCATTTCCTACAAAAGGCTTTTGTATGTGAAAGTTGTAGGAGAGATGCACCCAATGACCATAAGGCAAAATATATTAAAAAAAACTATGTTGAAGACACCAGAAGCAACCTTTTCAACCTTGTCATCTCTGATTTTCATTTCATTGATTTCTTCAGGAAGTTTGTCAACAAACATCGAATCACCATCAGCTTTTTCAACTACCAGGTGAGCCATTCCACCAGAAGCCATAATTGTGGAAGACCAAATAGAAGATATGTATCGTGTATCACTTAAGCATCACTTGTGTTAATAGCATCTGTATATTAACAAAATCATAATACATCCAATAACATCTACTTCAGAGTTATAAATATATCTTTATAATCCCGAAGCATGGATCAAAATCGCATAGTGGGCATAGTGGCTATAACTAGTTATGATGAATGTAGCATCCAGAGCACCATGCAAAGAAATTGCCCAACAAAAAAATCATTTCACTAAACACTAAATAGTATTGCATAGATAAATGATTCTTCCATTTCATTGTCATCCTTGCACCTTATTGAAAGTTGTTGTCATTTTGGGAATATCAATAGCTAACACTAGGTGATGTCAAAAATATGCAACTCATGGTCTCCCATAGAATTAGACAGCTCTGCTCCTATTTCACTAACATAAGCTCATTTGAAATAATAAAAGCACAACACCGTACCAGCCGTACAAACACATTGCATTATACATGTCCTCACCAATGACTTCCAGCTGCGTAGGGGGTCCAATAACCTCACAAACATAAGCGCTGATGTGTCTGCAAAGTTCTACCACCTAGACCGATCAGGTATGAGTTCAGAATAATGCCTAGCATAGGACTAAAGGACATGTGCAGAACCCCCATGTCAACCAATTTCTACATAGCCTGGAAACAGAATACTTGATTTCAAACACCAGTACTACCTTCTTAACTCATGTCAACTTATCCAATAAGCTTCAGACTTCTCTAACTGCAAACTTTTCATCATAAATAGCTTTTTATTGCTTAATTTTCAAACCAGGAGATTTATATAGGGATATATAGTTCTAAAACATTCTCCATTTTAGCAGGTAAACCATCTACAAAATTATCCGTATTTCAATCAATGCGTGCCCTAGCTTCTTGAGCTTCACAACCTAAACTTCAACACCAACAATAAACAACTAAAACCTACCACAATAACCATACGACACAAACTGAAGGCAAAATCGATCCCATAGAGAACGAAATTCCATATTTTATAAACTCCTAGGTCAAATCACGAGCTAGAATCTCTCATAATCGTCTTACTTCCAAATCATACTCAGTTCTAAGCTTCCAATCCATCCTCAAACCCGCAAAAACAAACTAATTCCACACAAAACCAATAACTAATTCAACACAAAACCAATTAACAACACACGTACCTACAAGATGCAGCCAACAGCTGCTCAAAATCTGCAAAACGCCGATCCAATTCAACACCGGACCAAAACGACCTCAAAAAACTCAAATCGTTCGTATGGAGAAGGTGAATTCGGTGATTATGATGCTTCAGATGCTTTTGTTAGAGGTTTTCACCGTGTGATACTCGATAATCTCGCTGTAATCTGTATGTTGTCGAGATGAAGTTGAATGTTTTCCCCCTTTCGTGATTTGTTGCAGACGGACTTGAAATGGTTTTATGAAATCTGTTTTTGGAGAGATAGAAATCCGTATTTATTGGCCGGTGGGGGGTCGTATAGAGCACGTGGAAGTCGTTGAATGGTGGTATTGATATCAATGTAGTTTTTACATTTTCCAACCGGAAATAAGGTCACGACTAGAAACGTCTTTTGCCTCAACTCAAAGCATTTTTGTTTCAATCAAAACTCAAACTCAATACTTTTCTATTTTTAATTATCTTATGCAACTTATCTTAACAACCTGAGCTAAGGATTATTGATAGTAATAAGTTTGTTTACCAGGTGAATATTAAAACTGAGTTTTTAATAGATTATTCAGGTGTCGTACCGCTAGTCATCTTGCAATTATGCGGGTGATGTTGTACTCCAGGATATTATGTTGTTGTCTTGTTCTTCATCTCGTGTTGCTATCGAAGAAGATATTATCATTAACTGTCGTTTAAGCGTTTTTTATTTTGTTAAAACAATTAATCTTTACTAATTTTAACATAATTACCTAATGTATAAAAAATAAAAATTAAAAACAAAGATAAGATATCGATCTAAACACATCAAAAGATTGCTTATCGAAAGATAAAAGGGAAACATATATGTCATTCACAATTTAAAGATTGTCATAAACCATTGAATGCAATAGACTTGTTGCAAAAGGTGTGACTACATTGATGGTGTAGTAGGAAAACCCAAAAGGTCTTTAATGTTTGCAAATAGGCCATGGATATTTCATGGATGGACAATATTTTGGTGTTGTGAGAACGTATAATAATTTATAGTTACACTCGCACATGACAAGAAAGCATGTGTGTTGGTTCAATGACATCATGATGCAACTATGATGAAGTAGAAATTGTTGGTCTAATGATCATTTAGGCAAACTCTCATGTGAAGTTTGCTGCTAATCATGGTGCATATTTCTTAAGTGAACATGTTTGATATATAATCAAAGACAAGCTCAGCTGGAAGCAACAAAAAGAGACCCATCAAAGCTAAAGGTTGAATAAAACAAGCATCTACGACATGTGATTACGCTATCCTTTTGATGCTAGCATATATTTCAGCCTCGACGGTGATGATACTCATATGTCGTTGATGATTACTAAATTGATGTTGATGAACTGCCTTGTCCTATTGATAGGAAGAAGCATGGGCGAAGCTTAAGAGAGACCGGGGGGGCCGCCTGCCCCCCTTTTTTTTTCGTCGGTAGTGTTATATTTTAGACCGGTAGTTTAATTTTTGACCCGGTGGTGTAAATTTTTATATAAATATCGAGTTCGCTCCCCTTAAGGAATATTAATTACGCCCCCGCCCCCTACGATAATGTTCAAGCTCCGCCCCTGGGAAGAAGACTAAGATCAGATCATTGAAAGACCAAATTGTATAAGATGTTACTACTATACTTCATCATATGTTCTATAAGAAAATGATGATAATGGAGCAAATGAGAAATGCAATGCTAAAATTACATAAATGCTTAAATGGAAAGAAAAATATACTTGTAACGTATGAAATGGACACCATCTTAACAGCCTCCTAAACACATGCATTCGTAATTTTATAATATATAAAGCTATTTTGTAATGTCAAATAGTGCAAACAAAAAAATAACTAGTTTATTATAATAAATAAGTTGGTTATAACATGTGAATATAAAAGGTAGTGGTAATGTGAAAATGTAAGGATGTTTGTAAAGGACGAAAAACAAAAGCATACAAATGTATGTTAATGATAAATGATTAATGTGTTAGACAGGGGCGGAGTTTGAAAATTTTTGTTAGGAGGGCGGGGGCAAAATTAAATTTTTTAAAAAATTTACATTATCGGGTCAAAAATTTACACTACCGGACTAAAATTTAACACTACCGACAAAAAAAAGAGGGCCCCTTCAATCCTCCGCCATTGGTGTTAGATGACTCACATGCCTTTTAGCGTTTATAATAAATAGGTTTATTGGGCAGGTTTTATTACCCCTTGTAATGTTAAAAGTTTTGTTATAGAAAAAGAAATGAACTAAATTTGAATTCAAAATTTTAACAATACAACTTTACTATTCGAATCTTACATTTTATGATGATTGATAATTTGATATTATAGTTTTGTAATTTTATTAATTGGATGCAGCACTTATCTATGATATAAGAGTAGTGTGTTGAAGGGTTTAAGTTGATGAAAAAGAAAATTTGTCACAAGTCAGTAAGTCATGTATCTATGTCAAAAGAATCTATCTTAACCTCAAAATGATTAATAACTCGTAACTCAGAAATGACACGTGAAACATATTAATATAAACAAATTAAATTGTTTGACATGTTATTACAAGATTTTATGCTTGTAAAAATGTTGTTGGGTTGTTAATAGTGATCTAAGTTCTCATAATGTTATTTATTATATAATCATATTGATATAGTTTCATTGGTTGAAGTCAAATGACAAATAGTAGATACTTATTAGAGGTAGCAAAATAATCAGTCAAGTGACAAGTAGTGGATACTTATTAGAGGTAGCAAAATGATCAAGTCCAGTTAGATATAATATCAAAACGAGTCATTATTGAGACGAGAAGAGTCAAAAGACCCAAGTTGGACCGAATCAAGTTGACTCGTTAATTTCCTTTTAATCACACGAACTCCCAGCTTATAATTACTATACGTAATACGTGTTTGTAAAATTTAAAAGTAACATCAGATATATTATTATTTGTACTACCACTACATTATCATATCCAGTATTAGTTAAATGCAAGCACCATATTTGTTGTTTTCCTGAAAACTACAAAGTACAACCTCATTCACTGGTTTTTAAAGATAACACATGAACACCTTCATTTATTTAGAAATATGTAACACAAACAACAACTAAATTGGATGGCCATATAATTTTTGTCGTTAGATTTGTCACACATGATGGTGAACATGTCATTCTACTTTTATTTCCTCTTGGTTGCATACTTGCATATGGTTGCTTCTTTAGTTGCAGGTAGTGCTTCAATTTTTCAAATTAAAACCCATTTTCGTTTATGTGTTTAGGGTTTCACATACGTTATTAATGGTACATTGAAAGCATTTCAAAAAGAGTTTTCTTATGGGTTTGTAAAGTGCATGGTGAGTATAACCATTAGAAGCATGTCAAAAAGAGATTTAATTGTGGATTTGTAAAGTGCATAGCGAGTGAGTTTAACAGTTGCTACAACTAGTGGTATTGATAACTACCCTTATAAATACGAAACGAATTTTAATATTTACAAGTCTTGTGATATGGTTGATTGGACATGTGGTGTGAGATGGTTGGTCGGCTAGACACATGACAGTCCTCGATTGGACCATGAAATTATTATTATTTTTCCGGATCATAACATTTTTATAAAGGATTTGTTTGCAAAAACTAAATCTAGGAAGAATAATTGTCCCAGTGGGTGAGGCGTCGCACCAAAACCCATAACGACCCAGGTGCGATCCTTTTGTTTTCCGTTGGGGGGGGTCTACGCATTTTCTGTTGTCTTGTTTGTTGTTGTAGTGTCCAAATATATTTCGTTTTACTGTTTATTTTTTTTTCATTCATTGTGGGTTTTAGAACTCGTGTTATATCATTGCTTAAAAAATCATGAATTGGGATTATAATTATTGAAAAAATTTAGGGGGAGGGGGGTTCTATGCATTTTCTGTTGTCTTGTTTGTTGTTGTAGTGTCCACGTAAATTTTGCTTTACTCTTTTTTTTTTTTCATACATTGTGGGTTTTAGAACTCGTGTTATATCATTGCTTAAAAAAATCATGAATTGGGATTATAATTATTGAAAAAATTTATGGACTCTGTCGCGTATTGCCGGTGAATTTAGTTGATATTGATTAATGATAGCAAAAGAGGAGGTATTATGTGGCCGATGGAAATGGATCGTTTTCAGACTCGTAGAGTTAGAGTCGAACCATTGGTTTCCTTTTAATTTTACTACATCAACTTCTATTTTTGTTACTTATAATGAAGAAATTTAGACATTTAATGTAAAAATAATAAAGTAGCATAAACAAAGAAGTATCTATACTACCACATTTTATCGCATATTCTAGCAAGAGCAATGTTATACAAAAAATCTTTGAGCTTTCCTCAAAATTATGTTTTACGTCTTTCAGTTTCTAAAAAGTAAAAACAAGAGTATCTATCTTTTATTTGAAAACGTATAATGTAATCGATTCTTTTATTTGAAAACGTATAATGTAGTCGATAGTTCAACGGCCTCTTAATGTGGGCATTATATATACTATAATTCCCTTTTGTCGGTGTCGACAGGGAATTATAGGTGTTTTGTAATTTGACCACCTACCTTCTTCAAATTACAAACTGATCCTCTGGCCCTATTTTTATTCATCAATTGTCCCTCATCTTCTCAAAAGCTTAACACAAAAGAGGAAAAAGACGAGAAGTTTGGTCCATTGGGAGGTGTGAGAACCGTCTTGATCTTGAATTTGGGTGATTAGAGGGTGAGTGAAGAGCGAATGGGCTAAAATGGCGAATGATAGGGGAAAGATTAGGGTTAGGGTTATGAGGTAAAAGGTTTTGGGGGATTGTTTGGGGATGGCGATTAATTGCTTGAGGATATCTGATGCAGAGAGGAATTGGAGCTCATCTGGAGGTAGATCCATGGCGATTGATTGCTTGATGTGTGTGTGTTAATGGGAATGGAGATTTAGATCTGATTTGGGTGCAGATAAATTGAGGAAGAAGGTAGAAGACGGTGTGGTATGTATGTATGTATAATGTATTGTTCATCTTTTTTTGACAAATGTTTTTTGTTTTTAGAAATTCTTAGACTCTGCCACGACCACCACCATGAAATCACCATATTCACAAGAAAGTTGTGTTCTATTATGAAAAGGAAAGTCAAGATGAAGCCGATCGGGGATGCATGCTCCATTTCTGGTAGATCGCTGGGGATTGGAGGTAAGATTCTCGGATTTGTTCGAGTTATGCTACTGCATGTGGTCGAAGGCGATTAGAGCTCCTTCTGACAACGGCCGTCTCTATGATCTGTATAATCTAAATAAAAGGCTATTAAGGGTGTGATTGGAGCTGATTCCGCCAGGGGATGTCTCTATAATCTGCACAATCTAAATCTAAATACAAGGTATAAAATCAAATTTATTTGACATGTTTATGTGTCGAGCACTTAAGCTTCTTGCATTTTTATCCGTCAACCTTAAAATCACCAAAACCTTCCATTGATCAGCATCGCAAACTGTTGTGAGTTGGGTCTTTAATCATAACGCTCAAGGGATGCTTAGTAACCCCAATTTCCTATAAGATTTAAAAGTATATCAAACATTGATCTGAGAAAGTCAACTTGAAACCTGGTACTTTTGTGTAAAGAATTTCAGTTTACATTCAATATTTTTATGCTCGAAATCCCTGTCGTTAAAGTTCTTTATCCATATATTTTAATTTTATGAACGCATTATAGTCTCTATATGATTTTGGCATTATTGCATGTTTGTTTTATGGTTTTAATTTCTAGATCATATATTACCTAGACAATATGTTTCATGTTCTCAACTTTCCCCAAGTTTGATCTCCCTTTTGTTTATTTGTATCATGGCTGAAGCTATATTATGAGATTGATCGAATGGGGAGTACTCTTGATTTGATTCAATTTTGTGTTGCTCATTGTGCATTGGCTTTCTGATCGAACCTCTTATTGGAGCATGCAATGTTCATAAGATTTAATCGTCCGGATTCGTGAACTACGTCTGAATTCTACTAAGGTCTGAAGAATTGATTTGATTTTTTAACATATAGTACCAATTGCAGATAAGCTATTTGAATAAATTATGATGCTTTACAGCACAGCATTATTATTATGTATTGTGTTTTATAATGGTGCTATGAGCTTTATATTCTAAAGCTTAAAAGAAAGTTTATATTGGTGATTTCATATTTTTAAAGTTGGTATTAGATGGAACTTGCAAGTATCTTCTTTGGGCTTCAACTACAGTTGTATACATAAAATCGATAGCAAATTCTATTTCTTTTAGTATTAGTTTTCTAATCCCATAAATACATTTAATTATATTTGGCTTTGGTGTTTTTTTATTGATTTATGTGGTTTTGACATGAAATTTTGAGTATTCTGCCCATGAGGTATGTTTTAGTGGTGTATACCCTTATTTTCTTCTTTTTTTTGCTTATTTGGACATGGATACATGTCGTTTGGAGGTCTTCAAGCATAAATATTGAAACTTTAGTTACGTTTTATTATAAAATTAAAATTATATTTTGTCATCTTGCAGGTGTCAATGTCACCAAAACCGGGTGCTGTTGGCTTGAATTTGACTGCAGCCTCAAATGTATTTCTTATGGTATGTAATCTTTTTAACTTTCACATATATATTTTTTATTTTGACTATTCTATTTGATTCTATTTGTTTATTGATTTACTTACAAAATTCATGTTATAGCTTATTGTAGTGCTATTGAATACTTAGCCTGTATTGTGATTTGTTTAGGAAAATGTAGCTTGTACTTAGTATATATGTTCCCATTTTGATATTGATATATAATTTTCTACAACTGTTGAAACAAAGTATACTGTGTATATCTTTTTCTCTCAATAGCATAGATCAACCTGTTGTGCCCAATTCACTTGTAATCACATAAACTAATGATGTGATTATTATATTGGGAATAGATTGTATGATGTAATGAACATGAAGATAAACAGTTTCATTGTCAACTTTAAATTTTATTTTTTATGTTCTTTTTATGAATCAACTATGGCAGGTATAATTTTCCAACCATCACAAAGTTGGCCGCAGCAATGCGCGGCTATAACACTAGTTTTATCATATGAAGCTAATTCTATCGTTCCATTTTTCACCGCCTTCTATTATTACAAAACTAGTGGGTGAGACCAGCGTGATGCGACGGGTGTATAAATATTTTTAGTACTTTGTTTTTAGCTAACTCTTTCTTATTATGCTAACTCTTATTTTATTTTTTTATTTGATTAATATGGAATATCAAATATATCTATATTACTATACGTATAAACAAATTTGTAAATAACAAGTTGTTTATGCATAATCACTTATACCAAATGTAATAAAATTGTTTTAAGTATCTTAAAAATGGATTAAAATTACAATATTGTTCAAAAAGTTGGATTACATATTAAGACAACCTTAAATATAATAGTGATATTTTAAATTTAATTAGAAAATAATATCGTACAAGTATTTCAAGCTTAAAAGTGTATAATAGGAATAAATTTTATGACATTACATATTAAAACTTACAACTCTTCATATGTCATATTAAAAATGATGTAAAATTACAAATCTAGTCATGATTTCTCTATTATATAGTAGTATAGATATTTAGTGGTATAGATATATATAGATTAAGATAACCTTAAATATAATAGTGATACTTTAAATTTAATTAGAAAATAATGGAGTATAAGTATTTAAACCTTAAAATGGTACGTATAATAGTAATAAATCTTATGACATTACATATTAAAGCTTATAACTCTTCATGTGCCATCTTAAAAATGATATAAAATTACAAATCTAGTCATGATTTCTCTATTATATAGTAGTATGGATATATGGCCACAAAATACACGGTTCAGTAATCATGTATTTACTTTTACTCAGCATATTTGTATAATTAATACTATTTTTCTAGTAACACTTTACCACTTACTATGCACGTGATGTACGTATTAACCGAGCTTCAACGATTCACTCAGGTATCATTATCAAATGTACATTCAATAGTAGTTAGCCGACATACGTAAGAGTAAGTCATATATCATACCCTTTGCGTATTAGAGAGGCTCAAACATAACTAAATTTATATAGTTAAGGACAACTACACTAAATACTTAAACATAATTCGTGTATCATTAAAACATATGCTTACATAAGTTGATCATATATTCTGATTAAATATATGTGACAGCGTCACACATGCATTATTTTAAAGGAATTTAACGAGTAAAAGGGTGTCATACTACACAAAATATTTTATTTTAATTTTCTAACATGATCAAATCTATATTAAAATATCACGTCCATTTAAGGGAGATGAATAATTTTATGACTTCTGATTGGAAAATATAATGCAAGTTATATCTATATCATCTCATTCTAATCTCACACCACATTCAACAACCATTTGAAAACATGTAAAACGGGAACAAATGGCCCCGACTGAGAATACCATGGACCCTTCAAGTGTTTTTTTGTGCCTATGTACGGTGAGTTTCCACCAGAATCCACTGGACTACACACATCCTAAAAAAGCTAAATTGAGAAAAACAAGGAAATGAGGAAAAATGAAACTGCACAATGTAAAACGGGAAAAACTGGGGAAGATAAAAAAAAACCGATGTGCACTGATACATCACACGGGGAAATCTAGACAATTGCCGGTGACCTTACAAACTAAACAACTCTGGGCATAAGACGAAGCAACCGTCTGCAAATTAAGTCAAATTTCATAATCTCATGAATTTTAAATGATAAACGATCGTTTGAGCATAAAATAAAACAAATAAAATATCATTTGTAGGTTGTGTTAAATCTTATAATCCATCGAAATTTAAAACGACTTGGGATGACATATTTTAAAGGATCCAAAATAAAACATAAAAGATATAAACCTAGTTGGTTTGAAGCCCATTTCAATCCAGTTCATCTCATCTAAAGACTAAAATATATTTGGTATTCAATCTTCACATTCCCTAGGGTGCCATGCATCTTTATCTCTACCCTTTGACCCCACTCTTATCTTATATTGCAATCCATTTGCCCACTCATTCTTGATAAACCATTTGTCACCCAATAATGTTTTTGGGCATTATTGGAGATCAATTAAAAGGAAAGAAAGAGTCCTGTTTTATTGTTTTGTAATTATATTATAATTATTATTCTTTGATTATTTGGAATATATTGTTTGAAGTCAATAATAATGACAATTTTGAAGTCATCGATCATATTTTGCTCAATTTTTATTTTTCATGTTTTAAAGAAGTTGGGAGAGAAAATCACTCAGAAACCTTTTTCCTATTTAATATTTTTTTCCAGAAATTCTAATGATTGTTTAACTTGATTTTAAAGCATATAAAGTCGTTATTTTCCTATCCAAAGATGTTATTTTTCTACATTATTTGTTTTGCTTCACACAATTTGTTTTCAATTATATAGTTTTATTTTTTTATCTGAGACGATTTCTTATGCTTGTTATTTAAAGACTCATTTTACAAAACTAATGGCACACATGAGACATGCGTAATTTCGTATACAACAACTAAGTAATAATTGTTTACACATAAAATTATATATGTGATTGTAGTTTTAATACTGTTTATTTTCATTTCGTTACCGGGACCAAAAGAATGACAAATGAACATAGGTTTATTAAATTTATGAGCTAACTACATTTCAATAGTTGTTTACGATATGTTTGATTTTCATAAAACCATTGTCTGCGAGGGCTCACACATGCCTTCTTTCTCTTTCACGTTGACTTGTTGTCTGTTCGACCCAACTCCTCTTCTATTTATAACAAATTTAGACAGATTAATCCCCCTCCCTCCCTTCCTCCCTCTCTTCCCTCCCTCACACACCTCACTCGTGGATGCATGTTTCTATAGATCACTAGCTCACTGATGCAGACGAATTCCTCCGGTTGAAAGTGCTCTAAGAAAGTCGATGAATTACGTAACATCAGTTGCAGCGTGGGAATGTATATTAAGAGTGATACTCTCGTAAAAATGTAAAGATGATAGTATGAACAAATGGATTGCAAAGATCTATAGTAACAATTAGAATTTATGTGACCTAAAACGACAATCGTACCTATAATATTTATATGATAACAAATTACAAATGATCTTAGTTTTATTATAGTTTAACATCTCATAGTTTTTCACAAACCTATGCTACTTTCACACATGTACCTTTTTACTTTAATTTTACGATTTAGAGTTATACGCACGCTACACAACTAGATAACGGAATTTTTAGTCGTATCAAATAAGGTAACATTTTAACTAACTTTACTAGATGAGTTTACATGTGCATTCAACCAAAACATATAAATAGCAACAAACATTTAGAAGGATAAAAGTAGAAAAGCCACGAAAGTAAGAAATATAAAAACTAGAAAAAATTGTGCCCGATGATAAAAACCCATTTTGACTACAAGACTGTTTAATAGCTTTTTTAGTGATCATTAAAAGCCAACCTCTTAAGTTTTAGTGGTTCATAGACTCTTAATGGTTAGGATATAACATTAAATCTAAATGATTAAGATGTCACATCTCAATGGTTACTTTTAATAGGGCTGGCATAATAGATCAGACACGATACGATAAGACACAAACACGATAAGTGTTGACACGAACAAACATGGTAACTAATCGTGTCATTTTTTCCAGACACGAACACGAACATGTTTAGAAGCAGGTTACACGATAAAACCTGTTAAAAGACACGATAACACTCACAAGTTTAGTGAAACAAAATTTAAATGAAGTCCTAAATAATATATAATCTTTAACATGATAATCCTTGACATATTTGAAACAAAAGTCCATAAAAAGTCTATTTTAACTGATAACATGGTTTAAAGAGGTAACATGCAGAGTGCGAAGAGGCTTCAGGCGGGGGCGGGAGACTCGGGTAGTGGTATTATGGTAGTCGTATTTGATTTAAGCGGTTGGACAAAGAATAAGGTTTTTTAATTGAATGTGAACAACCATAAAACACACACACAAATATATATATATATATATATATATATATATATATATGTATGTATATATATGTATATATGTATATATATGTATATATATGTATATACATATGTGTATATATATGTATATATATGTATATACATATGTATATAGGGGAGGGTTCCAATGAAAACCACATTATAATTGAAAACTATAAAAACCATTTTTTCACCCTTGATTTGTTTGATTAATGGTTGAGATGAACTAATGCTAATTTGGTAAATTTATTTAAGTTAATGGTTATAATTAGAGAGGTTAGAGGCATAATGGGTAAACAATTTGTTTTGTTTTATAAACTCTCATATTCATTAACACTTTCCTAGAATCTTTCATTCTCTCTCCTAATTAGTTTGACTAGTACTTTTCTAACAAACATAAAAACAAAACCACAATAGTTTGTGTATTAGGAAGAAACATAATAAACAATATTTTTTATATCAAATCATGTTAATTGTTTTAGTAAAAACAAATGTCAGGCTCACATATATATAACTCCTAGTGTTACATATATGTAACCACATTAAATGACATATATGTATTTGTAACTATCAAAGTTACATATATGTACCTCACAAGGTTACATATCTATAACCTGGTACATATATGTATCATACTCGAATACATAACTTGACATCTTTCTTTAAAAAACATTTGTGAGATACATATATGTAAGAATGAGGTTACATATATATTTAATGAAAAAGATACATATTTGTAACCCAATATTTTACGTATGTAAATATGTGGGTCATGTATATGTAATCATTAGTTATATGCTAATAAGCCCGAATCTTCTCATCAAAATATTTTGAGTTGGTCAAACATTGTTACATATATGTAAACAACAATTTAAATAATTATATACATATAATCAAACACAACGAACATGATTAATCAAATGAAACAAAAACTCATAAAGATTAACTAACGTTGATTTAAGCGAATACTTGAAGAGATCGACGGAAAGTTGCAATCTTTCTTTCGGTTATTGTTGAAACAAATATAAAATTAGATGCACTGAGATTCATATCAAACAAAAATAATTTGTCAATCAAATAGAATTATCAGTTGTTGCTATTCCAACAAACTTGACCCATTATAAAAATATGTCCTTGTTTGTTTTGTTTACTATCAACATAGGTCATAGTCAAATAAAATAATATACATTCTTTGCTCCATTTTGAATTTTATTCCTCTCAATTTGTTCGCAAGATTGATCTATTTAATTTATACCTATTCTAATTGATTTTAAAGAAAAATATTGGGTTTGTTCATCTCATATGGTTGTCTAAATAAGAATGAGAAAAAAACCTAACTGATTGGCCTTTTGATTTATTCAAAATATTAAAGAGTGTAACATATGAGAGAAATGTAAGAGATAGAATAAAAGTAATAGAACTACCAAAAATAATAAGGTGCTAATTTTACATATATACCCTTTTAACAATTAATAGAAAAAATTATTTGAAATTATATGATTGGTGGAGATTAGTTTTCTTGGTTTTCTCTTAAGATAGTGGTTTTCATTTGATCCCTCCCCTATGTATATATATGTATATACATATGTATATATATGTATATACATATGTATATATATGTATATACATATGTATATATATGTATATACATATGTATATATATGTATATACATATGTATATATATATATACATATGGATATATATGTATATACATATGGATATATATGTATATACATATGTATATATATGTATATACATATGTATATATATATGTATATATATATGTATATATATGTATATATGCATATATATATGTATATATATATGTATATGTATATATATGTATATGTATATGTATATATATGTATTTATACATGTATATATACTATATACATAATATATATATATATATACTGTAACACCCTCAATCTCATAACAATATAATATAATAAGAAGGGTGCTACGAGTTGGGTTATTATAACATTTCAGAGATTATAAACACAGCGGAATTTTCATCCATTAAAACTTTAAAAACTGTTTACATCATTGCCAATTATTACAACACTTTAACCGACATTTCAAAACTTTATTAAACTTCATGTATATCTCTCCCAAAACCCAACATTTAAGCCAGTATCAGACACCAGAACCAAACTTTAACTTGGTGGGGCACCATCACGAACACCTCTATTATTACCAGGCATGCATAAGAAAATAAACACAAAATCAGATAAACTGGTGAGCTCTAATATACACCATATTTCAATAATAACAACTCATCAACTGTTACATCATTTCGCAATTCACAAACATTCACCAGTCCATTTGTTGCTTCAGTATTAATATGCATATCGAATACCCACAAGGTATTTATGGACATCTTTTTATTTATTTTAATTTGGTGGGTCAAACCTCCACCTCGCGCGTTGACGGGTCAAACCTCCGTCTATAGTTTGGTGGGTCAAACCTCCACCTCGCCATTCATCATAATTTACCACTTTCAACTCTTATTCCCATTTTCTATTTATTTATATGCATGCCAGTGCCCGATTTTGTCAAACAACATTTATCAAACGGCATTACCATATAAAAGGGCAATTAGAACTCACCTTAATGTTTTCAGCAAGTGGTTATCAATCCAAATACACTAGGGCAGCTAAAACTTCTCCTTCTCAAAGCAAATCTAAAATAACAACCCTAACTTAGTCAAATCACCCCTAGCTGACTACTTCACACGACTAAGGCTATGCGACTGGACTCATTCGTGCGACTGAACATGCGACTGAGCTTAGTCGTACGAATGGACCATACGATAGAGGTGCGAATGTGCTATAACAGGGTTTGTGCGAATGACCTCTATTCGTGCGATTGATTCATGCGACTGAACTTCAGTCGCACGATTGAACAATGCGATTGACTCAGTCGCACGAACGGGTCATGCGACTGGGCTCATTCGCCTGAAACGGATCAGCAGCTGTGTTTTTGACATATTTGATCCAAAAACTCGAGTTTTAACCGTTTGGATTATAACATATTCACAACAGAACATATACACTTCATTTACAACCGTTTCAGGTCCTTATTTCATCAAATTTCACAAAAACTAGGATCCGAACCCTCACTTTTAAGCTTAACAGAAAGATTGAACAGAAACCTCGATTTAAAACATGTTTTTGGATCAATTTCAACCACATACACAGCTTAACATTGTGACAACCCGAATTTTTCGGTTAATATTATTTAAATTAACTTTCTCCGTATATCGCGATTAAGGAATTTTACTATTATTAAATAAGAATGATAATAATAATAATAATAATAATAATAATAATAATAATAATTATAAAAATAACAATGATAATAATAATAATGTTAATAATAATGAAAATCTAGGTTTTATAACTTTAACCTATATTTTGTACATAAAATAATAACATTTCAAAACTTCAGGGGGTTAAAATGAAATTTATTTGAACTGAAACAAAACTTTAAGTTTCATTTGACAACTGCTAGAATTCACAGGGACCATTTGTGTAATTATTTAAAACCCAGCCCCCACCCTCGATTTTCCGGTCGCCGGCCGGCGATACTCCGGCGCGGCTCCGGCGAACACCAAACGACCTTAAAACTTGGCCTTTCGAACCCCACAAAGCACCAACATGATCGCGAACGCATTTCCAACAATAATGTAACCTTTAATTAGGTAAAGGCACTCGGGATTTTAGGTAATGAACCACTAAACCGAACCCACTTTCACATACCTACTCCAATCCACTTAAACGATAAAAATAATCGAATTAAGTTTATCAAAATCATCCTATAAATGTTACTAATCGGTCTATACTTGCAATTGCACCTGAAACATTCAAAATCACACAATTCGGTCCTCTCTTGGTCGCGGACCTGCAACCCATACAAACACCACACTCCGACTCATATTCACTGAAATTAACACAGAGATTTAGTTCATTAGCATCACATGAAGCTTTCTGTGCAATTAATTTGGTTATCATCAACAAAATCGACACGAACCGATTCTTCCTTTGCCGCGGCTTGTTCTTATCTGTTCTATCATCCATTCGAATCAAAACAGGTAATTAAACCTAACCACATACTCGTTTTTACATGGGGATTAAAAGCCCCATGGTTATATTCATTAACAGAATCAAATTCGAGTTCAATTTGAATCCAATCGAATTAGGGTTCTAAGGGAATTTGGGGAAACTGGGTTATACGGGTTAAAAACAAATAAACCGGGGTTCTGTCGCGGCTGGATGCTTTGGTTCACTGGTTCCATGTTTCCATCTCAACCTTGAGGTCCCGGGTTCGACTCCGGGCCACCTCATTTAATTTTTTTAGGCTTTTTAAGCCTCTGAAAAATAAATAAAAATTCTTAAAAATTATAAAAATAATTTTTATAAACTCTTCTTATTTAAAAGGTTAAATAAATATTTCTGTAAATTTATTTTATTTAAAAACCTTAATAGTTCTTTTATAAATAATATTTATAAAAATGATAAATAACTATGTTTATAAAAATAAACTCTAAATCATGGATGATTATGAAATAATTGTGAAAATCATAGAAATTTACATCTTTTAACTTCACAATTAATTACAAACGCAATTATAAATTATATTTTTATACTTTAATTAATAAATTATTATTGGATTATGTGTAATCATAATCAATGTTAAATAATATTCATTTCAAAAGATTACAAAGAATATAGATATATCTAATCATGTGCGTCAAACCCAAACCGACTCGAATCCAACCAAATATATCTATTCACGTTGCGCATATCTTAAAGACGTAATTACAATTAATATTAGGTATTGCTCGATCGTGCATTGCTTTATTCTTTGAAGTTCTTGTTGCTTTCATTACATCAATTCAAGGTGAGTTTCACGGCCCCTTTTTACTTTCTTTCCTTTTTGGGGGAGAAAACATGCAAACATATTTTATGAATGGTTGCCAGTATTATTGATATCGCCTGTTACGTTAGTGTAAACACACAAACATGTCCTGACACGCTCGAACCGTTAGTAATGGGATTAGCGAGGTAATACTGAGTAGTACTACTGGGTCTGACAAACCCCGCCCGGGCTAGTCGCGCTAGCTTGATTGGAGGTCAAACGGGTGCATTATTGACCTAACATACGATTGCCACGGTCGGTTAAGACGTGGAACACAACGATTGCCACGGTCGGTTAAGACGTGGAACACAACGATTGCCACGGTCGGTTAAGACGTGGAACACAACGATTGCCACGGTCGGTTAAGACGTGGAACACAACGATTGCCACGGTCGGTTAAGACGTGGAACACAACGATTGCCACGGTCGGTTAAGACGTGGTGGAAACACAATAGGACGTAAACAGTCAGCTTCGGTTCGAAACGCTAAGTAACATGAACAGAGGCTAGCTACCTAACGATATGCAATATATACTAAACCATTGAAACGCAAACCATGGATACGCTTACAAACACATTTCTTGATTAAACCTGTGAACTCACCAACTTTATGTTGACACATTTTAGCATGTTTTCTCAGGTCACTGAAACGCACAAGATTAAAAACTCAGCTAGGATGCATGCATGGCATACATCACCACACAACTGGTTTAATTTGTGAAACGCTATTGATTCTTATGGTTAAAACGCATGTTGAAACGATTCACTGTTGATTTCTATATTTGAAACGCTTCCGCAAGTCTGAAACACTCATGTTTGAATTAAACAACTAATTACTTAATGTTATGTTTTGTAATTACTGTGTTTGGTGTAACTGATGCTTATCTGAGATCCTGGTGTGTCACACGCCTGACGGTAAAACCCCGTTAGCGGATTTTGAGGGTGTGACAGATTGGTATCAGAGCATTAGTTATAGCGAACTAAAATGGACTTGCATTTCATTTGCATTGCATTTTAGACTATAACTGGATTTGCATTAGTTACACACACATAGATTTCTAAGCTATGTTTACTTAATCTGGATGCTTGAAAACTTTTACTTTAACATACGGGAGGGTTTGAGTGCCTAATTAAAGTGATTTCAAACTCCAAAACCTCGATTGTTATTTTTCAAAGTCTCGTCAAAGTCTGTGTCCCACTACTGAATACATGTAATGCTGGAAGAGTAAGATGCCTGTATCTTGAGGTGTTCTGTCTAGGCAAGGTATTCGCATATATCCAAATCAACCGATGGACCTGTTTACCTTACCTGGGAACCCTTGGGATGAGTATCTGCTTATAGGTACGCATGATTTCAACAAAGTTGTGGTTGACTAAATACTTTGATTTGTCAACGTACTCGCTTTGATTCACGAATCAAACGAATACACTCGGAACATCTCATTATCGTGTTGAATAATTTTTGTCCTTGATTTCGTTTCCCGAAATAAACTATCCAAGATTTGAACACCACAGCAAACTCTATCGTGCTCGTTTCTACTTCCAACATGCCCTATCATCTTCGCTAGTCTTAACAGATAGCACTCGGTACTTGACAAGGTATGTTATCACGAATGGGAGAAGCCATGAATGACCATGCAAAGCAAATTAGAATCACGGGTGCACACGTAATTGTAATTTGTCGTGCATGAGAATTCTGGCAACTCTATTAGGTGATAACGATCATAGTCAATACAAATTTTCGTTTCTATACTTGGAGACATAAGGTCTCCATCATTAAACATATAGTGCTTATATGCTTGGAGTTTATATGTTACTATATACTACTATTGGGATACTAATGGACATAAGGATATTACACGAACCGTGCTTGATGAGTGGTTGACAATACTATGATGTTAACTTGGGGTAAGTGGAGCTAGGGTGACCATGCAAGGTAAATTACCATTACGGGTGCACACGTAATCGCAATTTGCACTGTATGAGAAGCTTGGCAAATCTTACCATGAGGTAACAGTCAGGAGTATCACAAGTTCTCTATTCTATACCCTAGGGTGTGCTAGGATCATAATACTAGTAAGACCTTGTTAAGGGTAACAATACATTACTAACACTTGCTATTACTTAAGTCCTGTCCTATTTAGATCCTTCATGCTATTTCCAATCATGACATTGACCTTATCCTTTACGAGACATTCATCCACTTAGCATTTTAGTAACTAAGGAACTGATTGAATGCTTAGAATGAAAGTGGACTACAAGAAATGTATAGGAGCGATGATACTCTCCACAGTACATTACTCTTTAAGATAATGCTTATATATAGGGTTATTAGGTGAGTTTAAAGCCTAGGTAATTGAGTACTAATACTTAAGGAATGAAATGCAAAAGTTAGAATTGTAATTCTAAAAACGTGCAATGGTAGGGTTAGGTCGTGCTCTTTATACTGACAAACTCCATGAATTAACAAAGCTGATGTCATAACTTATGACATTAGACCAGATAGAATTAAGAAGGACACTGGGAAAATCTAGTGAGTAGTAGAAAGAAGTTGGAGGGTCGAACAAGCAATCTAGCGATAAGGTAGACAAGAATGCCAATATTGTAAACCTAGTTATGTTGGTTGATATGATTAAGAAGGTTGGAGTTCCGACCATTACCGTAAGTGTGCCCTAAGTCGATTAGGACCCCAGGACAAGTTAGAAACAATCAGAATTAGGAAATGGCTATAATTAGAAAGTAAGAACAAATTATGGAAATAATGGTCATATAAGTCAAAGTAATACATCACGCGGTCATGCATTTACAAGACTAAATGTTGTCACAACTCTCGTGAAACCTGACACCCTGTGTTTTGGATTCGTTTTAGAAACCCTTGGAAAGCTTACTCCGACTACGTTCCAGATAACTGATTAGTTTGCTCACTAGTCACTTGTTGACGTTCGTGTCCTAATTTTCGGGACGAAAATTCTTTCAACAAGGGGATAATGTGACAACCCGAATTTTTCGGTTAATATTATTTAAATTAACTTTCTCCGTATATCGCGATTAAGGAATTTTACTATTATTAAATAAGAATGATAATAATAATAATAATATAATAATAATAATAATAATAATAATAATAATAATTATAAAAATAACAATGATAATAATAATAATGTTAATAATAATGAAAATCTAGGTTTTATAACTTTAACCTATATTTTGTACATAAAATAATAACATTTCAAAACTTCAGGGGGTTAAAATGAAATTTATTTGAACTGAAACAAAACTTTAAGTTTCATTTGACAACTGCTAGAATTCACAGGGACCATTTGTGTAATTATTTAAAACCCAGCCCCCACCCTCGATTTTCCGGTCGCCGGCCGGCGATACTCCGGCGCGGCTCCGGCGAACACCAAACGACCTTAAAACTTGGCCTTTCGAACCCCACAAAGCACCAACATGATCGCGAACGCATTTCCAACAATAATGTAACCTTTAATTAGGTAAAGGCACTCGGGATTTTAGGTAATGAACCACTAAACCGAACCCACTTTCACATACCTACTCCAATCCACTTAAACGATAAAAATAATCGAATTAAGTTTATCAAAATCATCCTATAAATGTTACTAATCGGTCTATACTTGCAATTGCACCTGAAACATTCAAAATCACACAATTCGGTCCTCTCTTGGTCGCGGACCTGCAACCCATACAAACACCACACTCCGACTCATATTCACTGAAATTAACACAGAGATTTAGTTCATTAGCATCACATGAAGCTTTCTGTGCAATTAATTTGGTTATCATCAACAAAATCGACACGAACCGATTCTTCCTTTGCCGCGGCTTGTTCTTATCTGTTCTATCATCCATTCGAATCAAAACAGGTAATTAAACCTAACCACATACTCGTTTTTACATGGGGATTAAAAGCCCCATGGTTATATTCATTAACAGAATCAAATTCGAGTTCAATTTGAATCCAATCGAATTAGGGTTCTAAGGGAATTTGGGGAAACTGGGTTATACGGGTTAAAAACAAATAAACCGGGGTTCTGTCGCGGCTGGATGCTTTGGTTCACTGGTTCCATGTTTCCATCTCAACCTTGAGGTCCCGGGTTCGACTCCGGGCCACCTCATTTAATTTTTTTAGGCTTTTTAAGCCTCTGAAAAATAAATAAAAATTCTTAAAAATTATAAAAATAATTTTTATAAACTCTTCTTATTTAAAAGGTTAAATAAATATTTCTGTAAATTATTTTATTTAAAAACCTTAATAGTTCTTTTATAAATAATATTTATAAAAATGATAAATAACTATGTTTATAAAAATGAACTCTAAATCATGGATGATTATGAAATAATTGTGAAAATCATAGAAATTTACATCTTTTAACTTCACAATTAATTACAAACGCAATTATAAATTATATTTTTATACTTTAATTAATAAATTATTATTGGATTATGTGTAATCATAATCAATGTTAAATAATATTCATTTCAAAAGATTACAAAGAATATAGATATATCTAATCATGTGCGTCAAACCCAAACCGACTCGAATCCAACCAAATATATCTATTCACGTTGCGCATATCTTAAAGACGTAATTACAATTAATATTAGGTATTGCTCGATCGTGCATTGCTTTATTCTTTGAAGTTCTTGTTGCTTTCATTACATCAATTCAAGGTGAGTTTCACGGCCCCTTTTTACTTTCTTTCCTTTTTGGGGGAGAAAACATGCAAACATATTTTATGAATGGTTGCCAGTATTATTGATATCGCCTGTTACGTTAGTGTAAACACACAAACATGTCCTGACACGCTCGAACCGTTAGTAATGGGATTAGCGAGGTAATACTGAGTAGTACTACTGGGTCTGACAAACCCCGCCCGGGCTAGTCGCGCTAGCTTGATTGGAGGTCAAACGGGTGCATTATTGACCTAACATACGATTGCCACGGTCGGTTAAGACGTGGAACACAACGATTGCCACGGTCGGTTAAGACGTGGAACACAACGATTGCCACGGTCGGTTAAGACGTGGAACACAACGATTGCCACGGTCGGTTAAGACGTGGAACACAACGATTGCCACGGTCGGTTAAGACGTGGAACACAACGATTGCCACGGTCGGTTAAGACGTGGTGGAAACACAATAGGACGTAAACAGTCAGCTTCGGTTCGAAACGCTAAGTAACATGAACAGAGGCTAGCTACCTAACGATATGCAATATATACTAAACCATTGAAACGCAAACCATGGATACGCTTACAAACACATTTCTTGATTAAACCTGTGAACTCACCAACTTTATGTTGACACATTTTAGCATGTTTTCTCAGGTCACTGAAACGCACAAGATTAAGAACTCAGCTAGGATGCATGCATGGCATACATCACCACACAACTGGTTTAATTTGTGAAACGCTATTGATTCTTATGGTTAAAACGCATGTTGAAACGATTCACTGTTGATTTCTATATTTGAAACGCTTCCGCAAGTCTGAAACACTCATGTTTGAATTAAACAACTAATTACTTAATGTTATGTTTTGTAATTACTGTGTTTGGTGTAACTGATGCTTATCTGAGATCCTGGTGTGTCACACGCCTGACGGTAAAACCCCGTTAGCGGATTTTGAGGGTGTGACAAACATATTCAAGAATCGATCCGTACCAAGCAAAACTTACCAAAACGGAGCAAGTTTGATTAATTGGGCAAGAACAGGGTGTTTGGATTCGAAAGGAACAAGGGGATAAGATTACTGCAGATAAAATCTGCTTTTGAGCACCCTTAACCGCCCTACTTATCCTACATGCCTATTTTAGCCGCCATACTCAGTCGCACGACTGGACTCATTCGCACAGCTCAATCGTACGACTGAGCCCATACGCCCGTCATCTGTGCGATTGGGCCTCATTCATACGCATGGCGTGCGACTGAGGTTCATTCGTACGCATGTTATGCGACTGAACAATAATCCTAATAAATAAATAAATAAATATATATCAAACTTTTTGGATGTTACAAGTCTACCCACCTTATTTAGGGTTTCGTCCTCGAAACCTGGCTAAAACAACTAAGGGTAGTTTCGTCTCATCTCCTCTTCTGGTTCCCAGGTTGATTCAGATCCTTGGCGATGTGCCCACTGCACCCGGACTAAACTAATGCTCTTATTTCTAAGTTTCTTCTCCTTACGATCTATAATGGCCACAGGTTGTTCAACATAATTGAGCTTCTCATCAACCTCAATATCATCTAATGGTACATATTGAGTTTCATTAGCTAAGCATTTTCGTAACTGGGAGACGTGGAAGGTTGGATGGATAGTACTCAGTTCTTCTGGTAGATCTAATTTATATGCTACATACCCCACCTTCTCTATTATTCAGCTTTTACTTGGGCACAAGTCAAACATCTATTTACATACTGCATCACATTAAATTTCATCCCTGGCCACCAATAATTATGCTTTAAATCTTGATACATTTTAGTCATGCCTGGGTGAATGGAATACCTAGATTTGTGAGCTTCATTTAGTATCCTATCACGTAAAGCCAACGGAACCCACATTCGATCAAATCTGATTTTAACACCATGACTATTTTCTTCTAAATATCTTTCTTGACCAACCATTCTTTCTCTCTTAATGTTTTCTTCTTTTAATGCTTTCAATTGGGCTTCTTTCAGCTGTTGCATAAAATCAGGAGTAATTACAAGTTTATACGCCTTAACCTTGATTGGTTCATACTTCCCCTTTCTGCTTAATGCATCAGCAATCACATTTGCTTTCCCGGGGTGATACAGAATTTCACAATCGTAATCTTTGATTAATTCCAACCATCGCCTTTGCCTCATATTCAGATCTTTTTGCTCAAAGAAGTACTTCAGGCTCTTATGGTCAGTAAAGATGGTACACCTCACTCCATATAAGTAATGTCGCCATATCTTAAGAGCAAAAACTACAGCTGCTAGTTCTAAATCGTGGGTTGGGTAATTAACTTCATGGGTCTTCAACTGTCTAGAAGCATAAGCAATAACTTTCCCACGTTGCATTAAAACACACCCCAATCCCTGATATGATGCATCAGAATATATCACTAAATCATCTACACTTTCTGGTATGGCCAATACTGGAGCTTGTGTTAATCGGTTCTTCAGTTCCTGAAAAGCAACTTCCTGTTCTTTATTCCATTCATACTTAACGTCTTTTCGAGTTAATTTTTTCAATGGAGAAGCAATTTTAGCAAAATCCTGAATGAATCAACTATAGTATCCTGCCAGTCCTAAGAAACTACGAATTTTTGAAGGACTTTTAAGAATCTCCCAATTCATCACGGCCTCAATCTTCGCAGGATCCACCAATATTCCATCTGCATTCACCACATGGCCCAAAAATTGCACTTCTCTTAACCAAAATTCACATTTCGAGAATTTTGCATACAACTTATTCTTTCTCAAGGTTTCCAATACTTCTCGAATGTGACAAGCATGATCTCCTTTATTCTTAGAATAGATCAAAATATCATCTACAAACACAATTACCGATTTATCCAGCATCGGTCTACATACCCGGTTCATCAAATCCATGAATGCAGCAGGAGCATTCGTTAACCCAAACGACATCACCAAAAAATCATAATGCTCATATCGTGTACGAAAAGTTGTCTTTGGTATATCCTCTTCTTTCACTTTTAATTGATGGTATCCGGATCTAAGATCTATCTTTGAGAACCAATTAGCACCTTGGGGTTGATCAAACAAATCATCTATACGAGGTAATGGGTATTTATTCTTGACAGTCAGCTTGTTTAGTTCTCTGTAATCTATGCACATCCTCAAACTGCTATCCTTCTTCTTTACAAACAGAACTGGAGCACCCCACGGCGAAGTGCTTGGTCGAATAAAACCTTTGTCTAATAATTCCTGTAATTGCTTCAGAAGTTCCTTCAGCTCAGCCGGTGCAAGTCTATAAGGGGTTTAGTGACAGGTTTTGCTTCAGGTACTAAGTCAATTCTAAACTCAATTTCCCTATCAGGAGGTATACCCGGTAGATCCTCAGGAAATACGTCGGGGAAATCACAAACCACTGGAACATCTTCTAATTTCTTCGTCTTCTTAGCAGTATCAACTACATATGCCAAAAATGACTCGCAACCCCTACTCAATAATTTCTCAGCCTTAATCATAGATATGACCTTCACCACACTATCATGATCATCACCAAAAACCGTTACCAAATTACCATCTGGTGCTCGCAACACAATCATCTTTCTTTTGCATATATCTGAGCCTCAAACGTAGATAACCAGTCCATTCCCAATACTACATCAAAACCTCCTAATTTCATCATATGTAACCTAGCAGGAATTTTACACCTTCTAGTTCGACAAAACAATCATCTATTACCTCACTAACAATTATAAATTCATTAGAGGCAGTTTCTACTGAAAAGGCAACATCTAGCTTTGATGGTTTAACTTTTATTAAGGCATGAAATTTTATTGATATAAAACTTCTATTAGCCCCCGAATCAAATAAAATTCTAGCTGGTACATCATTAACAAGAAACGTACCCGACACAACATCTGGTAATGCCTTAGCCTCCTCCGTAGTTATGGTAAATGCTCTCCCCGCAGTACCGCTACTACCACTCGCACTGACTTTACTCGGTCCTCCCATTGCACGAATAGGGACCGGTCCAGATCTAAACTTGGTCACTCAGATTTCATATGTCCCATCTCCCCACATTCATAACACCGAAGTTCTGGATATCTGGAAACGAAATGTCCAGGCTTCCCACATTTACGACATGCCGGGTGATTCAATCTACATTCTCCTCTATGAAACTTCCCACATCTATTACACCGAGGAGGGGGACCTACAAAGCCTCTAGCATTAAACTTTCTCTTCTGCGGCCCACTCTGTCCATACATAGGCCTAGAACTCAGTGAAGTTTCCTGACGACTAACCACTTCTTCTTTCACCACAGGTTTCTCGGACTCAGCGACTTCCTCATACATGTCCGCAGCCACATTTACCGTGGCTTGGTATGTAGAAGGAGAATTAGACTTTACTAGCATTCTCACCTTAGGGGGAAATCCCTGAATATACCTAGTAATCCTCTTCGCCTCAGGAGTTACTAAATGAGGTACCAAACGAACCATTTCTTCAAACCTGGAAGTATACTCTTTATGACTTAAACTGCCTGCCTGAAGCTGCAAAAACTTGATCTCAATTCTGTCCATCTCGCCTTTCGGACAGAACTTTTCTATCACTAACGCTTTAAAAGTTTCCCACGTCATCTGGCTCACTGCGACCTCACCCATGGCCTGTTCCACTGTATCCCACCAGTACAAAACTTCTACTTGGAACGAATGCACTGCAAAACCCACTTTCTGGTCTTCCTTGCATCTACTAAGTTTAAACGCTGCTTCCATCTCTCGTAACCACTTATAAGTTACTACTACATCCTTCTGGCCTTCAAACTTAGGCGGGTCACATTCTTTAAAATATTTATATGACATTGGTTTCTCCACTACCGGCTCAACAACAACAGGTGGAGGAGTTGGTTGGGAAGATGATTCACCACCTTTCCTAAGGTCACTTAACATTTCAGGTAAAGTAGTACGCAACACTCGAGCGACTTCCTCACCTATAGCCGCCTTAAGTTCATCACCTGAGATCCTAGATTCAAGTCTAGGGTTGGCATTACCAGTTTCCTCCATCTACGATAAGAAATAAACCATTATCAAATAATGAATGATACCAGGATGCTGCATATAATGTAAATTGCTCATAATATTGGCCAGGTGTTATCAATTATTTACTTATTCACACCATCCTGCCCTTTCTCATTATCTTTTCACAGTTTATTTCTACTTCTATCTAAACCACAAAATCATGTATACATATAATACTATCCTTCAATCTAGACAATTGCTTTTATTTATCAATCAACTAGATTATCACTAACAATTATTTACACAATATTCCACCCCACTCCCGGTTGTAGATACTGGCACTTCCCACATTTTCAGTTAAAGTTTGAAACAATCAATTGTTCAAATCTCTTTAACTAAGGCTCTGATACCAACTTGTAACACCCTCAATCTCATAACAATATAATTTAATAAGGAGGGTGCTACGAGTTGGGTTATTATAACATTTCAGAGATTATAAACACAGCGGAATTTTCATCCATTAAAACTTTAAAAACTGTTTACATCATTACCAATTATTACAACACTCTAACCGACATTTCAAAACTTTATCAACTTCATGTATATCTCTCCCAAAACCCAACATTTAAGCCAGTATCAGACACCAGAACCAAACTTTAACTTGGTGGGGCACCATCACGAACACCTCTATTATTACCTGACATGCATAAGAAAATAAACACAAAATCAGATAAACTGGTGAGCTCTAATATACACCACATTTCAATAATAACAACTCATCAACTGTTACATCATTTCACAATTCACAAACATTCACCAGTCCATTTGTTGCTTCAGTATTAATATGCATATCGAATACCCACAAGGTATTTATGGACATCTTTTTATCTATTTTAATTTGGTGGGTCAAACCTCCACCTCACGAGTTGACGGGTCAAACCTCCGTCTATAGTTTGGTGGGTCAAACCTCCACCTCGCCATTCACCATAATTTACCACTTTCAACTCTTATTCCCGTTTTTTATTTATTTATATGCATGCCAGTGCCCGATTTTGTCAAACAACATTTATCAAACGGTATTAACACATAAAAGGGCAATTAGAACTCACCTTAATGTTTTCAGCAAGTGGTTATCAATCCAAATACACTAAGGCAGCTAAAACTTCTCCTTCTCAAAGCAAATCTAAAACAACAACCCTAACTTAGTCAAATCACCCCTAGCTGACCACTTCACACGACTAAGGCTATGCGACTGGACTCATTCGTGCGACTGAACATGCGACTGAGCTTAGTCGTACGAATGGACCATACGATAGAGGTGCGAATGAGCTATAACAGGGTTTGTGCGAATGACCTCCATTCGTGCGATTGATTCATGCGACTGAACTTCAGTCGCACGATTGAACAATGCGATTGACTCAGTCGCACGAATGGGTCATGCGACTGGGCTCATTCGCCTGAAACGGATCAACAGCTGTGTTCTTGACATATTTGATCCAAAAACTTGAGTTTTAACCATTTGGATTATACCATATTCACAACAGAACATATACACTTCATTTACAACCGTTTCGGGTCCTTATTTCATCAAATTTCACAAAAACTAGGATCCGAATCCTCACTTTTAAGCTTAACAGAAAGATTGAACAGAAACCTCGATTTAAAACATGTTTTTGGATCAATTTCAACCACATACACAACTTAACATATTCAAGAATCGATCCGTACCAAGCAAAACTTACCAAAACGGAGCTAGTTTGATCAATTGGGCAAGAACAGGTGTTTGGGTTCGAAAGGAACAAGGGGATGAGATTACCGCAGATAAAATCTGCTTTTGAGCACCCTTAACCGCCCTACTTATCCTACATGCCTATTTTAGCCGCCATACTCAGTCGCACGACTGGACTCATTCGCACAGCTCAATCGTACGACTGAGCCATACGCCCGTCATCTGTGCGATTGGGCCTCATTCATACGCATTGCGTGCGACTGAGGTTCATTCGTACGTATGTTATGCGGCTGAACACTAATTCTAATAAATAAATAAATAAATAAATATATATCAAACTTTTTGGATGTTACATATACTATATATATACTATATATATGTAGTATATATAGATATATATATATGTATATGGTATATATATGTGTGTATATATATATGTATATATATGTATATATATATATATATGTATATATATATGTATGTATGTATGTATGTATGTATGTATATATATATATATATATATATATATATATATATATATATATATATATATAAACAGATTTAAAATGTACGTTAACGGGTTAACATGTGTTTAATTTCTTAAGACACGGTTTTTATCATGTCTTTAACATGTTAATCTGTTAATAAAAATTATAGTTGATTATTTTAAACCTAATAAAAATTAAAAACAATTGTTCATTTATATTAACTTATTAGTTATTAGTTGATTATTTGTTAGATGAATTATTAAAATATCTAATAGTAGATTTCTAGATTAAATTACTTAATCAACTTCTCTTGTTTTGTGTTAAGAGAACTAAAGATTGGCCCAGGCTCTTTTGTTTATTTGTTTAATTATATCATAAATTTGTAGATATATAATAATCCTTTATGTAAATTATAAATTTTAATAGATTATATAAATAAAAAACTCGTTTAGGCTCACGAGTTGGCTCAAACGTTATACGTAAAGTTCCAGCTTAGGCTTGTTTTTGCTCAACTCGATCCAAACTTTTGGCGTATAGATCCCAAGTCGTTCTCGAGTCATCATGACTTGTTTACACCTTCATGTTAAATGTTAATACTAGTTTGAAAACTAAAAATTGTTTGTACATCTGTTCTCAAATTATTTGTTTTAATTTGTTTTTTTTCTTGTTATGTGATCTGACCGGACCTGACACAAATCAGATCGAACCATACCAAAAAAATTAACATCTAGCTATAGATAACCTACCCAAAAATTCCGACCTTCATATAAAAGTTTCTAAATCCATCATTAAACCCAGTTAACCCGTCAAACCGGCACGATCGACACCTTATTTTAAATTCATCATCTTATCTTATTTATTAAATTTACTCCACAATATTGGAGTACACTTTTCAATCACCAAATTGTAGAGAGAGAGAGATAAACGAAGCAAAGAAACAACTTGTTGTCTTCTAGAGAGAGAGAGAGAGAGAGAGAGAGTTCGAAACAGATAAATAATTTGAGGGTATACTCTGGCGGGAGAGAGAGACAACAAACAAGGGGCAAATGGGTAGAGCCTTTGTGTACGTGATTCTCGGTGGAGGAGTTGCAGCAGGTTATGCAGCTCTAGAATTCACCAAAAAAGGGGTCTCTCATGGTGAACTCTGCATCATCTCTGAAGAACCCGTGAGTTTCCCTCATCGTTTTCATCGATTTCATGGTTAAAAACCTTATAAAGTTGATCTTTTTCGTCCAATTTCATCTGGGTCAGTCGTTGATCGTTTGTTGATCATTGGGGTTTGTTGGAATTGGGTGAGTTTGATTGGGGATGTTGGGTTTGGTTTCTTGCACACCAAGTGTTTGTTGTTTTGTCTCTTGTGGTTGCTTAAGTAATTGATTGTGGAAATTCAAGTCTTTGCATCTAATTGGGGAGAAAATACTGATAGTTGATCTTTTGAATTGGTTTGGTGCTTTGGGTGTGAGTTGAATTGTTGAAATGATTATTGGGTGATTTGGGTCATTGGGGTGGAATCTTGGAACTGAACATGCTTATATCATATTTTTCTGCAATATTAACTGATGGATGGTGTGAGATTTAGCTTAACTTTAGGCAGTCTTAAGCTCATTAATCCCAGATGCACTTGGGTTTCTAAAAAGTCAGTGAATTTGAATGAAATCTATGGATTGTGTGCAATATGTTTGAGGAGTGATTCACTTTTGATCATTTTCAAGAAATCTGTTTTGTTATCGTACCATGATACAAAAGAGTTGTAATCAATATTGTTTCACATTTGCAACACTTCAAATACGACCGATTTTCTAAGCATATTTAGTTTAGTTAACTGCAATAGAAGTTTCACATGCTTTTTTCTCGGATATAGATCCAGAAGGTTGAAAAATATGTAGATTGATGAGCTTATTGACAATGGATAGAAAGCAATATCTTCCTTTTTTATGTAAATCCACATCTGTAGTTCTGATGATCAACTAGAATTGGGAATAACTTCAGTTTAAGGTTCCTAAATGGGTTATCCGTATGCAATTTAATTAAAAACAGAAGTTTTAGTAAAGTTGTAGATCTTTAGCATTCTAGCTCAATAATCTATTTATCGCTATTGGATTTTCTTGATATATCTGTTGTAATCTGCAGGTGGCTCCTTATGAGAGACCTGCTCTTAGCAAAGGCTTTTTACTTCCAGAAGGTGTTTCATGTTGAATTTTTGTCTTTTATTTGAAATTGATAACCATCTCCAGAATATAAAAATGCTCACGCGGTCACTTATGGCTATTGTTCTAGTTTTGATTCTTTATGAAATTTAAAATCATCACAAGTTGCTTTATAGTCTCATCATTGTTTTTGACTTTGTGTTTCGTGATTGTTCTACACAGCTCCTGCACGTCTTCCTGCATTTCACACTTGTGTTGGTGCCAATGAAGAAAGATTAACACCAAAGTGGTACAAGGAACATGGTAAACATTTCTTTCTGGAATGTGTTTGATCAACAAGTACCGTTACAGATATTGTCATACGTCATAGATTCACCTAATAATGGAAACATAATACATATATTATTTCAGGAATCGAACTGATTCTTGGAACCCGGGTGAAGTCTGCTGACGTGAGACGTAAAACATTACTCACTGCAGCTGGAGAAACCATCAGCTATAAGTTTCTTATCATTGCAACAGGTGCTCGGGTACTGAAACTGGCTCCAAATGATATTATGCTTCCTTTTCTTTTCATTTCTTGACATTCGATAACAACAAGGCATGAAAAGAACCGTATTTCCTGAATGATTTTTGGCTTTAATAGGCTTTGAAACTTGAAGAGTTCGGTGTAAATGGATCAGATGCTGAAAATGTATGTTATCTACGTGATTTGGCTGATGCAACCAGACTTGTGGACGTGATGCAAACCTCTACTGGCGGCAATGCGGTGGTCATTGGTGGTGGCTACATTGGAATGGAGGTCGCTGCATCCTTGGTCATAAATAAGATTAATGTTTCAATGGTGTTCCCTGAGCCACATTGCAGTAAGCACTTTCATTTTCAAAACCTAACTGTTTTTCTTTTGACTCCTATTCAGTTGTCTATTATTTCTTTTATATAGTCTATTAAGTTCTAGTGAAGTTAAAGAATTTATTTATCTTTTTCAGTGGGCCGTTTATTCACCCCCAAGATTGCAAATTATTATGAAGAATTTTATAAATCCAAGGGTGTAAACTTTGTCAAAGGCACAGTTCTGTCATCATTTGTTTTCGATGCAGATGGGAAGGTAAATCTTCAGCTCGCTTATCTCATTTTTTCTCAGACATCGGTGTTAAACGGGTCGTATTTATGGGTTTGTGGGTCCAACTTGACACGAATCCGGAAATCGTGTTAGACACATGAATCTTAACACAACACATATTTATGGGTTGACACAAAAACGACCCGTTTAACCTTATTTTTATTATGTTTATATTTTCTTTTGCATTTTAACACTTTAAAGTTGTAGGTTGTATATTTTTTTTAACATAAATGCAATGATGTATAAAGCAATTATGTTTAAATTATAAAACTTGATGTGAATTTCCCTATTAACTTTTTAATTTTGGCATAAAATACCTAATCATGACATAACAATTTAAAAAGAAAATAAAAACAATCTGGTTAAAAGGGTCAACCTGTGAACCTCTCAGGTTGAGTCACACACGACTTGTTTAACTAAGGTTGTTGTCGGGTCTGACACGAAACTGTTTAGACTAAACCCAAACACAGGAATTTAGTTTTAGGTTCATGTTGTGTCAGAAATTAGCACCCTTATACTCGGTTAAGGCGCAAACGTTGGTTGCATTGCCTGCAGCTCTATGTGTGTGTGTTGGTTACTTGGTTATGACCCATTGGAGTTGAACCTGAGTCAAGATTGGTCCACTAACCGAACTGTTTACACGCAGGTCACCGGAGTTAACCTCAAGGATGGAACCAATCTTCCTGCAGACTTGGTAGTAGTAGGAATCGGAATCCGTCCAAACACAAGTCTTTTCGAAGGCCAACTCACTTTAGAGAAAGGTGGAATCAAAGTAAATAGTCGGCTGCAAACGAGCAATAGCTCAGTGTATGCAGTTGGTGACGTGGCATCATTTCCCGTCAAGATCTTTGGTGAAAGCCGGCGACTTGAACACGTTGACGCTGCCAGAAAAACCGCTCGCCATGCTGTCACTGCAATAATGCAACCCGACACCACGCCAGATTTTGACTACTTGCCATTCTTCTACTCAAGGGTCTTCTCATTTTCATGGCAGTTTTATGGAGACAACTTAGGTGAAGCCATATACTTTGGTGACTTTTCGGGACCGAGTTTCGGGGCTTATTGGGTGCACAAAGGTCATCTTGTCGGGTCGTTTCTCGAAGGCGGGAGTAAAGAAGAGTATGAAGCTATAGCTAAAGTGACGAGGCTTAAACCAGCGGTTGATGATTTGGGTGAGCTCGAGCGGTTGGGGCTTGGGTTTGTGGTGGCGATGAGCCAGAAACTGCCTGTGGCGCCAGTGATAAACGTGGGTGGTTCAATGTCAACGGTTGTTTTGGAGAAACCAGTGTACCCTTGGCACGCGGCGGCTGGGGTGGTGGTGGCGGCATCGGTGGCGGCGTTTGCTTATTGGTATGGAAGAAGACGCCGGCGATGGTGAGGGTGATGATGGTTAGGGTGATGATGGTTAGGGGTGGTGGGGGATTTGTTTCCATTGATCACAGTATTTGATACCAGTTACCCTTGTTGTGCAATTTGATCAGATAGTATGAAGAAGAAGAAACTCATGTAAGAGACTGAAATTATATGACATGATGAATATTTTGTTTACGTATACTATATGTCCAAGTGGAAAATATTTAGGTTCTTTAAAAATTTGATATAGATATCTTATGATCTGTTAATATAGAACCTTAATTTTCACCCTAAAAGTTATGTTGTTTATGGCTATATAATCATCACGAATGCTCTAAGATTGACTTTTTTCTATGATTAGCTTATGTGGTGCTACTTATTCATTCGGATTTATTTTTTATGTGTTATCACTTAAATTTACTTTTCTATAACAAGCTTTTACGGTCTGTCTACTCACTCAAATTTACTCTCATTCATTACTGTCATCTATACATGGAGCGATATAGATAGTTTTTTACATGATATGATTACAAGTATCTAACGAGTTCAGTTATTTTTTTTTTGAACGGACGAGTTCAGTTATATATATAAGGATAATAAATGAGAGTAAATGTCGGTGAGTAGTGAGAACCATATAACTTGAGCTTATCCTTAGAAATGTGTCCTGTTATTCATACTATTTATAATATAGGTTCGAACCATCGTCACCCTAACTATGTTGATTTTATCTAACACATGCCTTGTAACAAATATAAATTCTAACAGTTTTGTTTTTTTACAGAGTATAATGTGTAAGATTATACTAAATATACAACACGATATCCTTTATTACGGGTCCGAATACACTCTTACTACATAAAATACATTTATTTTTTCAAACGTCCAGCTCACACATTGCTAAACTTACTATTAAATCATACCATTTAGTCATAGTGTGACTTAAATATTACCACTTATGAGAGACAAGGTTTAGCACCTTGATACCATAAGACCATATCGGCATTGGTATCTAGAAAGCATCTATACTAGGCTATTCAAATAGCTTAAAGTTCGGAGCTTGCTCGAAAAAAGTTTGTTAAAATGTAGTTTGTTTGCAAACCGAGCTAGCTCGGCTCGAATTATTTCAAAAACCAAGCCAACTCTGCTCGGCTCATTTAAACCAAGCCAACTCAACTTTGGTTCGAACTATTTATTTTTAATTATGTATATGTATTATATATAATTGTTTATAAGTAGTGAATGCTTTTAGTTAGTCTAGTCATCATTTTATAATAACGATAACAATAATTATATAAATTTAAGTCTATACACTAATTTTAGCCAAAATACCCAATAATATATACTACTCACTTAACAAAATCGAGTATATAAATGTTCAAGTGACTCGTGACTTGAATCTCGCTTTAATATGATAGCTCGAATTCGGCTCGTGAGCCAGCTCAACTCAGATCGTTATAAACCAAGTTAAGCTTATTTCGGCTCGTTTACCAACTGAACCATCTCGGTTCAACTCGTTTATAAACCAAGCCCGCCTTACCCTCACTCAGCTCGGCTCTACTCGCAAACAGACGCGTAAAATTTTTGAAGAGATAGATGGCTTTTATCAAACAATTCAAAGATCAGGGTGTCTACTAAAAAATTTAAACCAACTTACAGTTGTAAAAAAAAATCAACCAAATCTCTCAATCCTCTTATCCTATATTCCATCTCCCCCTTCATCTTCATCTTCTTCATCATCTTCATCATCTTCACCATCTCTCACAACCTCTGCTCCAATGGCGTCTTCTACACTCTCTACACTCACAATACGCTCATTCTCTCATCTTCCACAAGTCTCCACCACTCAATCATCATCTCCATCACCATTTCATCCACCAAACCCCAAGCACTCCGTACAATCCCCCCTCCGAACCACCAAACTCCGCCACCGATCGACATTCCTCCGCCCCGTCGCCGCCGTAGCGGAGGAGAAGGTCGTTCAACTCGGAGATGAGATCTCAACCCTAACCCTAGCACAAGCACAGTCGCTGGTGGAGTACCTGCAGGACAAGCTCGGAGTCACTGCGGCGTCGTTCGCTCCGGTGGCCGTAGTCGCGGCGCCTGGTGGCGCCGGAGCGGAGGCCGCGGCGGCGGTGGAGGAGAAGACGGAGTTCGATGTGGTGATTGATGATGTGCCGAGTAACGCGAGGATTGCGACGATTAAAGCGGTGAGAGGTTTGACGAGCCTTGCGCTTAAGGAGGCGAAGGAGCTGATTGAAGGACTTCCGAAGAAGTTTAAGGAAGGTGTGTCGAGAGATGAAGCTGAAGATGCGAAGAAGCAGCTTGAAGAAGCTGGAGCTAAGGTTTCGATTGTTTAGATCTCGAATTTGTGGTAAGCTTTTTGTTCTTAATTTTTTTGTAGTTGAATCTCATTGTGTTATAATTCATAACGTAAAGTAATCTCGATATCATGTTGATTTCGTCTGTTTAATCTGATGATTGTTAGAGCTTCTGTTGATTGATTCATTTGAAGCTTTTGCTGGTCCTATAATTCTCTGAAGCTATCCTATGAACATGATGATTTAATTAGAAGATGTTGTTTGCACTTAATTACGGTTGGTGATTTTAATCATTTGCATCCATACTGTTTAAAAATCCTCATATTATTTATGTTCCCATTTGCATCCAAATGACTAACGACGTTAAATAATTTAGTTAAAATTTTATGAAATGACAAAATTGCCCTTAACTCTAATCCACTTTAACTTTATCCCTCTCTCCCTTCACACACACTCCCCATTCTTTCTCTCTCTCTCTATATATCCCTCTCTACCAGAGATCTCGCCGGAAATGGGTTCATTGGCGTCGGAGGTGGAGGTGGAGGCGGTGTGGATTGTGATGGGCGCGGCGGTGGATGCGGTGTAGGTTTTGGTGAAGCGCGACGGTGGAGTGGTGTCAGAAATGAGTACTTACCGGTGCTCCAGCAACTCAATCGCGCCGGAAATGGGTTCACCGGCGTGGAGATCTTGAAACCCACAACAACAATCTCGCCGACAACGGCTTCACCCGCGCTTCCTCTAATTGCTCTCTTCGGTGGTGGAGTGGTGTCAACAATCTCGCCGACAAAGACGTTGAGATCTTGAAACTCACAACAACAATCTTTAAAGCTGGAACTAAGGTTCTCTTCGAAGCTGAAGAAGCCGACAACGGCTTCATCCACACTTCCTCTAATTGCTCTTTGTTTATACACCACACCCCTTGTCTATCTACATCTGTTAAAACCAAAGAATCTAACGTTTTGTGCTCAGAAATGATCGGTTGAAGCAAATAGTGTCTTGCTGATGCTGCAATCAGCGAGCTTATCGTCCATACCACCCGTAATTTTGTGTCTTTGCGTGTTTGAGAGAGAGAGAGAGGGGGAAGAGGGAGAGAGCGAGAGAGATAAAGATAGAAAGAGTGGGGAGAGAGTGTGTGTGTGTGATGGGAGAGAGAAAGAGTTAAAAGAGGATGTGAGTTAAGTGTAATTTTGTTATTTCATTAAATTTTAACTGAATTATTTAAAAGAGGATGTGAGTTATGGGGATTTTTAAACTGTAAGGATGCAAATGGTTGAGGGCGGGCCTTGGCGCAGCGGTTGAAGCTGTTCCTAAGAGACCAAAGGTCTCAGGTTCGATCCGTGGAAACGGCCTCCCCATAAAATGTGGGGGAAAGACCGCGTACATCTTCCCTTAAATGGGACGGACCCTCCCTGGACCTTGCGAACGCGGGAGCTCTTTGCAGCACCAGGTACGCCCTTAAGGATGCAAATGGTTAAAATCATCAAATCTCAGGGATGCAAACGGTAATTTACTCTTGTTTTTAATTCTAAACTTCCAATCATGTATTATGAATTCATTTCGTTAATCAATCTCGATATCTTGTTGCTTTCGTCTGTGTAATCCGATGATGTTAGAACTTCTGTTGATTGATTCATTTGAAGCTTTTGCTAGTTCTATAATTCTCTGAAGGTGTGATATGAAGTTGATGAGTTGATTAGAAGATGTTAGGAGCATCCGTAAGTTGTTTTCAATGCTAATCTTCAAATCGTGTTTTATGAATTCATTTCGTGAATCAATCTCGATATCTTATTGCTTTCGTATGTTTAATCTGATGATGTTAGAACTTCTGTTGATTGATTCATTTGAAGCTTTTGCTAGTTCTATAATTCTCTGAAGGTGTGATATGAAGTTGATGAGTTGATTAGAAGATGTTAGGAGCATCCGTAAGTTGTTTTCAATGCCAATCTTCAAATCGTGTTTTATGAATTCATTTCGTGAATCAATCTCGATATCGTATTGCTTTCGTATGTTTAATCTGATGATGTTAGAACTTCTGTTGATTGATTCATTTGAAGCTTTTGCTAGTTCTATAATCCTCTGAATGTATTATATGAACATGATGACAGTTAAAAAATGTTGTTTGCACTTTAGGAGCATATGTAAGTTGTTTTCAATGCTAATCTTTAAATCGTAAAACGACGATAATAAGATCAGCAATCACTAAGGAAGTCAAAGTCTAATCCTTTAGGTTTGTACAAAATGATTCATAGGGGAGAAGAATGCTTTATCTTTCCTGTATCTTGTAGAACAAACAATTGGTAAGATTAAGAGAGCCATTTGCAAATCTATTGTAGGTGTTTATGCCATTGATAATGAATCGAATGTTTTAGTATCGTAACAATGGCTTCTTTTAAGTTGATACTTGATAGTAGTGAATTAGTGGGATAGTCTTCTTGCAAACTCATTTGACATGCTTTTGTGTATATATGCGGTTACAAGGTGTTTATTTGATTCAAAATGTCGAATGTTGCAAAGTTAAGGATTTGATATATAAGAAAAGGGTACTAGCAAAAACTGCACTTACACCCTAAGTTTAAGTTCTGTTAGTGAAATGGAAGACAAAGACGATTGCAGCAAAAACTGAAGGTATTTGGTTAAGTAAGCAAGCAAAGATCAGTGTGTACTGTGTAAGGGAATTCTTGTTATTTTTACACAATGTTTTCTTCCTAATTTGAAAAGTTAGTGACTTTGAGAATTCATTACCACGGTATATTCAAAGACAAATCATTTAACTATAATGTTTGTGAAGTTTTTTTACTAGCTTACAAGGATTATGTTAAGAATGCTCCTAGGAAAGTAGGTAAGCCTGGCAAAACAGGTGGTCGGGTCGGGTGGGGTAATAGGACAGGTTCAGGTCAAGTGGGGTAATAGGACAGGTTCAGGTCAGAACGGGTTGTTTTAAACCATGGTCATTTTGGTTTGGGTTAGAATGGGTTATGACCAAAATATGTTCGGGTCAAGAAGAAATCATTTTAGAAAAAAGAATAAAATGACTAAGACTATCAAAAGATGGACATAAATTGTTATAAAGTTTATCCCTACTGAAAATTACTAGATAATTCATTGCAGCTTATTACAACTGTGTGTTGCAACTTTTCGAATATCAATAAAAACTAGTTGGTTTCCTAACCGCGCTTCACAGCGGTTTTCGAACCAGGGCTCAGACATCTCATCATAGAGATATACATGTTAACATGGAAGGACAGAATGTCTCAGATGAACTTAACCTTCTCATCATCATCAACGGACCAATATTCGCCTGATAATAGAAGCAACAAAGACAGAGTACATTCACGGTCAATAACATAACATCAAAGGACATTAACATGTAGTAGTACCCATGCAAAGGCTCAGAAATGATGCTCGATTGCGGCTGCAAACCGTAAACAGTTGCCTAGCCGTGGCAACCGACAAATCTTGGTGAAAAATCATAGCCTTTAAGGAACCAAATAATCGAAAGTCTCAGATGAACAATGGCTCATCGTCATCGACGTATAGAAATAACAACACACAACATGTGAAACTGAATTCAGATGACCTAATGATCATCATCATGGAGATATGTAAAACCGCAAAAGGAATCGGAGGGAAATCGCGGCCACCAGCCCCACCTCAAACATGAATGAGAGGCAGAGGGGCAACCGGAGTTTATACATCCACACAATACCAACAGATCTAAAAACCCAAAAGGGGTTTCCATCATCGTAGACCAATTGCTCATCACAATACTAAAAAGGGTTTCCATAATCTAAAAACACAAACATCAGGTAAGCCACCATCACTGACACTGCCATTGGGTTTGCAATACAAAGGCCCATCACCGTCGAACACCGGCAACCCATCAAAGGGAAGAGGCAACATGCATCAGAAGTAACCTCACCCCCACCACCTAGGATTTGTAATCAAACGCCCGGCAGCAAGGGCAAAATATGAGGACATCAAAAAGAAAACGGGCGGCGCTTAGGTGGACACAGGAGGCGGAGGAGCAGCAACCCCAGCCATCCGACCCGTCACGAAGGGTCTCTCGAAAACCCTAACCACCAGGGACCTTTGAAGCAGTAGAATAACAACATGCATCAGAGAGTTGTACACGGACACGGTGGGAACGTAGGGCGGAGTTATAGCAGGAAAGGAGATGACGATCGAGAGACCCTCACCATCGAGTTGCCCCCTCGCACCATACCAAAAACCCCTTTCCCTCACAACAAAAAAGCTGACCTAAAACCCTTTAAAAGGTGGATCTGGGGCCACAATCCATCGCCAAGAAGGACCATATTGCAAATACCACAAACTGTTGTGGTCAAAACACATCCACCAAAACCCATCTATTCATGGATTTGGTTTTTTCATATTATACAATTAACACATTTGCCAAAACCTTTAACTTGAAAATCGGTGAAAGGTTGTGTTATTTAGTGGAATTCTTAAAAATCGATCATTGAACTAACTCAATTTAAAAGTTGCATAGAAGATGAAATTGGCATGTCATTACCAGTTGCTTTAAATCTGAAAAAATGCACTTTGACCTATAAGGTCAAATTTAGATTTTGCATATCTTCACAAATTTATCACAAAACATTTCTAAAATTAGATTAAATGTTTTAAAATAACATAATTCATATTCATTATATTGAACTTAAGAGCCAATCATGACACAAACACACATGTGGATGATGGATGGACAATTTTTTGTTTCTACTTCTGTGTTAGACTTTTGAGATCAGACCTACACTTTTCTAGTTCCAAACTGAGATGCATATTACACATTTACCATAAACATGTTTCCACAGTAAAGCTATATAGAGATTTAGCATGGTTCACATAATTCATTTCCAATCTGAATCATATCGAATACATTTTTAAGCAAGGTTTACACAATTCACTAAAAATTGTGTTTATTTGACCTTAAATGTAAGAAAAAGAATTCACACATACCTAAAAAACTATAAAAAGCGTACTTAAAAAGTTTAACACTAAAAATTAATATCAAGCGTATCCTTCGTGAACACTTTTGGTTAAAAACCTCATAAGTTGAAAATGATAGAAACCTTCAAATTCATACCAAGTTCTTGAATTTCTCTCAAAATTGATCAATTCATTGGTATTCGGGCATTATCACACCCAAACATGATCTTAATGACGAGGGAGAAGAGTCAATTTTGGGTCTTTGCAATCCTGGAGAAAACCAGTCTATCTGAGATGAGTTGAAGTTCAGTAGGACAAATAACAATTCACCTAGTCTGATCTGTCCGCGTATTTTAATGGCCCATCCTGACCCGTTACTTTGTTTTCTTTTTGGCCATTTAGATTTAAAACCCCTTAAAAATAGTACCTATCTCAAAAGTCAAAAGAACCCAGAAACATACATTGAAAGTCCAAAACAACCCAACTTTAAGTAGTGTGTTGATTGCCTACATGGGAAAGATATTAGTCATGGTTACAAATGACATAATGACAATCAAGATCCATTCTTCAAGACGTGATGATTTGGTTAGAACTTAGTTTTGCAAATGTGTTGATTTGGGTTTATTATAATTGTATGGGCCAAAATGTGCAGAGTTTTATGAAATTTTATAACTTAAAACGAGCTTAAATGGGTCTGCACCACCCACAATCTCTGTCACTAACATTGTAGAGCTACACCACTTAACGTCGCTACTAGACGTTATGAAAACAAATATAGTGGGTGAATCGTTTTTCGTTCTTTAAAATTTTAAAATGACACGTTTCAACCCGAGTTTATTTTGGTGAGAACTCGTTTTGACCCAAACGAAATGTGTATTTTGTTAAAATGATTCTTTTTGACTCGTCTCATTCCACAGTCCAAGCTGGCCATTTTACCAATCTTAGTCACACTCCTAGAGTCCTAGAGTGTTCAATGTTTTCGTTGGGGGTAATGAAAATGAAGATACTCGAAAGCATGCCCATGGTCATAATCAATATATTAAATTTGACTTTTCAAGATATGAAGATTAAGATGATGAAAAGAATGCTTATGGTTATGATGAAACATATGCACAAAGTAATCATTATCCTTTAGGGTGTGGGCTTTCTTTCAAATAATTTTCTTAAAAGCGAACATATTGGCCAATGATGTAATTGAGTGCTTAATGGGTTGACCTAGTGTACTAAGTGACACAGGTTCAAATCTCACCCTTCCCATTTAATTTCTGTGGCATCCAGGTGAGGGTTTGGCTTGGGATTTCATACCGGGTTCGATCCTGATGGGGGGCGAGGGTTTGAGGTTTCAATCCGGTTCCCGCGCATCTGGGGGGTATGACTTACGACTGACGGTCAGGTCCAGGGTAACCAGTCCCAATATATCGTCAGGTTCGGAGTCCTCTGTTGTTCAAGAAAAAAAGCGAACATATTGATTTTGGCTACTGTGTAAACAAGACAAACTACTCTTGAAATACTCAATATTGACACGATAAAAGCTCGACTCGGTCCGAGCTTAAATGACGCCCGTGAGGTTTATTTAGTACACGAGCTCGAGCCTGAGTTTCACATGTCAAGCTCGGCTAGCCTTGCATGCCTAAACAAGTTAAGTATTTATATAGTTTTTATTTACTATATTAAATATATATTTACATAACAATAATAGTTAAAATAAATAAATTATGATAAAATAGTTATATACCATTTTATATATAAAAGTATAATGTTACATGTATATTAAAATAACTATAAAGGAGTATAAATAAATAATTATTGAATAACAAACTAGTTGTGCTTCAGTTTAAAAATTAAGATAAAATTACAGGAAACGTCCTTTAAATTTATATAAAATTGTAGGTATCATCCTTTATTTTAAAAAAATACTCTAAACATTATTTATTTAACATTTTGTAACAGATTTCACCTTTTAAACTAATTGTTATTAAGTTTTTCTGTTAAGTAAAGGGCAATTTGATATTTTTACCTCTAAAGAACTATTAGTATAACTGTTTTCAAACATAAAGAACGTTTTCTTCAATCTTTTCTCTTTTACTTAATTTATGTAATTTTACAATTATACATATACATATAAATTTTTTTATATAACATAATATATATTATTTAATTATTTTCATTTCTATTTATATACAATACGTGGATAAAAATAATTAAATAATTATACGTTCATGAAAATATTTAATATATATACTTATTTATATCAATTATGCTTATATGTAATACGTGGATGAAAACAATAATATATATTTGTTTTCGTCGACGTATTATATATAAATATGAATTATGTAATTTATTCAACTCTAAATATCATTGTATTGTTTGAAAATAATTAAATAATATATATTATGTTATGTAAAAATTCATATGTATCTGTATCACTACAAAAATCCACAAATTAAATAAAAAATAAAAAGCTACGGTAAAATTCTTTATGTTTGAAAAAAATTACATTAGTGGTTCTTTAGACGTAAAAAGAACAAATTACACTTGACTTAACAGATTCAGTTAATGGTAATTAGTTTGAAGGATGAAATCTATTATAAAATATTAACATAAAGGATGTTTAGAATGTTTTATAAAGATGAAGGATGATACATGTAATTATATATAAACATAAATGACGGTTTCAGTAATTTTATCAAAATTTATTTATGAATCAAGGTTATGATCAATGTTGTTGGTGCCGGATCGGATCGGCGGTCCAACTGGGGATCGGCGATCCAACCGGGGATCGGCGATCCAACCGGGGATCGGCTAGGTGGCTGGTCCGGTTCGCATCGAATCATTTTGGGCTGGTCGAACCGGCCGGTTCATCCCGAACCGGTGCTCGGACCGGGAAACTGGACCGGACCGAACCCGATTTTTTAATGGGTAAAACGGGGTGTTGAACCATAAATTAGTTTGTTGGATATATAAATATGGTTAAGTTTTATATAGAACTATAAATACATATATAAATCATATATAAATTACTTATATTTTATTATATACATAACTATATATATAATATGACGTCATTCGGTTTTTAAATCCGGTCCGACCACCAAACCAGCAAGGCGTCCGGTCCGACGTCCGATCCGGTTCTGAAAACATTGATTACGATTTAGAAATGAAATTTTAAATGTGCCGAGTTCAAGCTCGAGCTTTTTCGAATTAAACGAGCTGAGCTCGAGTTTGAAAAACTCGGCTCTTACACACATTCTTTTCCGTTAGATAGATGGCCAAACAATTTGGTGATAAGGTTGGAAATGATCTTAAATTAACTTTTAAGAGAATTAAGACATGTGATTAAGAAGTACGATCTAAAGGTAATTGACATGCAATGCAACACGACAAACACTAAGGCGTTGTATGTAACATCTTGTTCAAAGAATGATCTTGTTCAAAGAATGATCAAACCTCTAGTGTCCCCTTCATCGCCACACTTATCAACACGTCGTAAAAACATATATAACTGGTAAACCAACTGCGACCCAAAATGTTTTGATCTGAACCCATTTTAATTCTTTTTAAAGGAAATTCAATTCCGAGCCAAATTTGTTTCACAATCTACGTGTTGTCACTGATTATAGATATGAATGAATCGAACTTTGCCTAATGGAACTTCTATCTTTTCTTCGTTATTCTCCACAAACATTTCAAGACGAAGAGATTGATCGTTCTCGTGATGTTTGATGAAATGCCAAACAAAACAACTACAAAGGAAAGAAAGGCAAAAGGAGGTTTTCAAGACGAATATAGCTTTAACATACATACATCCATACATACGTATAAAGAATCTTTAAATATATTTCAAGGAGTAAATTTTATGTGGTTAAAACATACAAGTTTTAAAACAGTCATCCTGAATGATAAACATAAGGACCGTAACCGTAATTTCTTAAAAGCTAAAATTTCAATTTCAACATATATACACATGAACGATTAGCGTGAAATACTATGTTTCCGGAAAGGCAATTGGGACATAGATGGTATGACCATTGGCTAACCTTGTTTAGTGTCATTCGCTGACAACATAAAGATATAAGCACGAAATAAAATATTCAACTTAAAACACACAATTCGATCGAGAACCGTATTAACTTTTCAAATAATAATGATATATACCATGAAAAAGTACTCATCTCATCTAAAATCAACACACACATCAACCATCCGATACTCTAGACCATAATATTCGACAAACACAGGACGACATAATTTTCTTCAATCTGACTTTAACTTGTGTTATTTTAAACAAGAATAACACGTGTTAAAATCATCTAAACCGAAAAGGCGAAAATCTTAATCTTGAACTACCCAAAATGCCCCTAATTAATCTACCACTAATTACCTAGTGATTGAATACCATTAAATGAAACCCTACCAAAACCCAAATTATCAACTCTATACAACTCTAACCACACCCTCTCAGCTTCAAACCTTGCACTATACTTACTACTTTCTCCTTCATCTTCATCAATGGATATAACTTTCCAATTCTCCCCCTCATCTTTCCCCAAATTCCCCATTCTTCCCTCATCTTGCAACCTCTTTCTTTTCTTCTTCTTCTTACTCAAATGCCCCAAACACCTCCTCCCCATCATCCATGGAACCTTGAGAAATGCAAGTGTGAACAAGTTCACGACCGCGCATGGGCAGCAACACACCGCGACACAGTCAGCGATCACCCTCGCGGTGCAAGATTCACACGCCACACCCTCGTCTTCCACGTGGCTCGGACCGCGCCTTTTGCTGATCATTCGGGCAGAACCCGATGGGCAGGGCTGTGTTTCACGTCCCATTTGAAAATTCAATTCAAATATTCAATGATTCATTCAATTCAACCTGAACCAAGGACAAAGGGTTGCATTGTATTATTACTTGTTTCTTGGTGTGTTGGGATCATGTGGATGAATGTGTGGAAAGAGGGTTATATGCAACTCTTTTTTTATAGTTTTTTTTATTTGTTATTATTTATAAAGTTTATTTTATTTTTTGTTTTGTTATGCAATCGTGAGTTGGTGATTCTTGGAGTTTCCAAAGGGGTAGTGAAGTGCATGTAATTTAATGATGTGGGACTTAAAGTGTATACTAGAAATGGAAGGGGTAAGAACCCATTAGCACGCCTCCTTGGCGTACGTTAGCACCACGCGCATGTTATTAATTTAGGGGCTGTTTGATGAAAAAGTTTCGGTCAGCAGGGGCTGACCGAATAAGAAGCTTCTTCAAAACTGACCGGGTAAACAATCCGTTATTATGCTAAACAATTGGTTGAAGCATCAATTCGCGTTTTTTTTCCTTTTTTACAGCTAGTTGAATCATTGATAGATCACTGGCTCACCTGATTACTTCATTGCTTATGTATGAAACCTTAGATTACCGTCAGAAGAAAACTTACATTAGGTGAGAAAACCCTTTGGACTACATGAAACCCTCCTTTATTTTTTGTCACAGGTGAGACTTGAAACTAAGACCTCAATTTATTTTTAAGAGTTCTTGAAAAATCTTAGCTTAACCACTTGAGCTAATGACCATTGATAGTATCAATTCATGTTCGAGCTTATGATAGTTAGTAGGTTTGAATCAAATTTTGTTTAATAGTACCTTCTAAAAGATAATTAGTTGTGTTGTATGACGTCCTTTCTAAAAGATTGAGTGTTTAACTTTTGACGTAGGCAAATTATGTCAATTTAAAAGTGAATTATATGTGAGTGAGTTGATTGTTAAAAAATAGGTTTGGGTTAGGAATTTTTAATCTGATTCAGAAGTTAAGTTAATTTGTATTCAACTTATGTCAACTCATAACTCTATGGATCACATTTTGCATGTTTTTTAATGTAAGTCTTAATAATGATTTAATAACAATACTAAGTTATATAGGTTTCAAATAAAAAAAAGTATGAAACTACCAATATACAAGAAAATTAATAGATGAAATTTATTTGAGTGAGTCAACGAATGAGCTACATTCAACTCTAACTCGACTCAAATGTTTACACGAGTCAATTAGCTTTTAACATAACAGCTTGAATTTAACTACGAGTGAATTTTTAATGAGTTAATTAATCAAGATCGAGTAGTAAATTGTGAATGGTATTGCAAAAGCACAATGATAATGGTTAGAGTTATTTACTCAAACACAATTAGGTCTTTTTTTATAAGTATTTTAACAAGTAGAATGGTGATTATTTATATAAATGCTTATAAAAAGGTGGGTATTCCAATAAATATAAATGTGAGGGACTTAATAACCATGACACAAATCTTCTAAAAGGTATAATAATTTTTAGTGATATTGATGAAAATTTAACATAATTTATTTTAAAATATAGAGGGGTGAATTTATAATATGACATGAATTCTATATAAAATAAACAAGTTTTGAGTTGATTACCCACATATTCAAGAGTGGTGTTCAAATTATTCTAAATTAAACAAGTCTCAATTTAATATTACATGAACTTTTTTTTAAATAGTCCAAGAGTTATAAGTTCAATGTGATTACGATCATTTGTAACAAATCAACTCGTTTATGTTTTGTTTAACTCATTTATAATTTAATTACAAGTAATATACATATCGCTAACCTGTTTTGACTTGTTAGTCGTTTAACATATTCTAATAAACAAGATATATGACTCGTGTTATTTTTAAAATGTTATTTTTAAAATTTAGAAAACACAAGTCATGTTAATGTCTTCATTTTGAAACCATTAACCAACACAATGCCACTCGCGATTATGGGTCAAAATGAAGGCATATGAAAAGAGGCCAACATAATGTTGCCAAGGTAAGCTTTTTCTTAAACATTATGCATTTGTTTTTTACTCAAAGTAAAAAATTCTTACCATATATACACATATGTATATTTATAGACACACATATATTCACACCACATTATCATGCTATCCAATAACTTTTAACACCTTTTGAATATATGAAAAGTTACACATGTAATTTTCTCCTAACTATTCTCTTAATAATAACAACTTCGAAAATTATAACTTAATGAAAATGAAAATGAAAATGGTACCTCCATTCCACACATCAGAGAGTAAAAGTTAAAAAGAAAAGCATATAAAATAAAAAAAGATTCGCAGTAAACAAAACAAGTAAGAATTATATATTGAATCGTGGGTGAATGATAGGAATAATTATAATTAGTGGGACCTTTGCACGTGTTTGTGAAAGTGGTGTCACAAATCACAACAATTGTCCCATCTTATTCGTACCTTTGTCCTTTCTATAACTCTTCTTTTCCAATATGTGGGATGTACTTATAGTTACACCCGTTCTGATAAATTGACATCTTTTACGTATAAGTTCATATACGGCGTATAAAGTTCATATGCGACGTATAGAGTCCATATGCCGCATATAGAGTCAAATATATACTAAAAACGAGAACAATTTAAGGGGGCTGTCAGAGAGCTATACGCCCCATATAACCCTATACGCCCCTCCTATACGACACATATAGGGCTATACAACGCGTATAGAAATTTTCGACACTGACTATGATGAAAAAATCAGGGGGCTGTCAGAGGGGTTATACGTCCCATATAGGGCTATACGACCCCCTATACGACACATATGGGGCTATACGACACATATGGGGCTATACGACCCGTATAGAAATTTTAGGGTGTTAATTTATAATTTTAGAGTGTCTATGTATCTACACTCTTCTTAAATTTATGTTGCTTTAATCTAACTTATGATCTATCAATTTTATGTTCTTAGAGATATTATAGCTTCTAGTTTATCTTTTGAATGCAAACTCGATGATTGATGGGTGGTTTTAAACGCAAAGCAACCATTAATCATTGAGTGTTTATTAAAAAAACATAAATGATGCGTTGAATATGTATAATTCAACGTTTGTGTTTTAGAACCAAAGGTTGTACGGTATACTAAGATTGATAAAAACGTGGATATGGTTTTTCTACACATGATATGTAATGGGTTGGTTATGGTAGGGTGATATGTGATATGTGAAGTTTGAAGCTCGAGGTAAGTCAAGCTTGTTTTACAACAAGCATAAATTTAGATGAGCTTGGTTTAAGCTCGTTAACTTGACTCGATCAAGCTTTATGAACCCAACCTTAACTACGTCATGAGCGGTCAACTTGTTTTCAACGTAGTGTAAAATAGTGGTTATTTGTATAGACGTGTCTTGTATTAATGATAAATGCCAACTCAACATTTGTAAATCTATAGTTGTTATTATATAACATATTTTCTCAAACATAAGTTTTTAATGCACAAATATAATGCTTTTTAAGCATGATTTATAGAAATATACAATTTCGTATTTTTAGACAGGGAGGTATGCAATTACACATTGTTTTTAAAATTGTGAATGCAACAGCAATAGGCAAAGCAATTGAAATTCCAAAAAAGTAAAGGGAGTTTTTTTTGTAACAAATGAATCATAGAATTCATATTCATAGTTTTGATCAAGGAAAAAGATAATTTAATTTTGTTGCAATAAGCACTAGTACAGAACTGGTTTGTTAGGGCGGCCCTAACTGATTTGTTAGGACGGTTCATACAAAAATCGCCTAAAAAAATGGGTCTATTTTTTAGGGCGGTTTTCCTTCTAAACCGTCCTAATAAAGTCTCCACATAATCAAAATAACGTTAACTTTTCAAAATATTAGAACTTTTATCGATAAAAGTTAACTTTTCAAAAGTCTCCACGATATCGTCTTCAACCTGAAACTCTCTCTGTTATCAAACTTCTAGCTTCAATCAATTACTCAACAATTTTATATTAATCATCATCTTTACTATTCTTAAATAAGAAATATATTAAGGTATGTTACTATATTTTAATTTCTTTTTAAATTTTGATTATCGTAGATTGTGTTTATTATTAATTTCTTATATTAATCATCATTTTTATTATTCTCATGTGTTTGTTTAGTGCTTCAAGTCTTTATAATCATCATCACAATATATTTGATCAAGATCATACTAAGTTTTAACAAGAGTTTGTTCAAGAGTAGTAAGTTTCAATCTTTTAGTATAATAATTTAATTTAATGATTGAACATATATTTGATTGTCACTATACACACACAATTTAATCTTTTAGTGTTAGACTATATATATGAGATAGAAGATTGAAAAGTTTGGATCGTAAATTTAATCTTTTAGTGTTAGAGCCACCGAATTTAATCTTTTAGTGTTAGAGCCACCGAATTAATCTTAGGGCGGGACTATATACAATTTAATCTTTTAGTGTTAGACTATGTAACATCCTGTATTTTTCATTTTATTTATGCCATTTTATAGCATCATTATTAATTTTTTTTTAATAATAATAATAGATAATAATAATAATAATAATAATAATAATAATAATAATAACAATAATAATAATAAATAATAAATAATAAAAAATAATAATAATGATAATAATAATAATAATAATAATAATAATAATAATAATAATAATAATAATAATAATAACAATAATAATAACCTAGTATTAAAGTGCAGGGGTTAAATTGTCATTTTGAAAACTTTAAATAAAAGTTTAATACATAACATAATAAACTTGGAAAGAACAGGGACCAATTGTGTAATTTCCCAAACCACCCCCCCCGTTTTTCCGGTGGCTTCGGCCGGAGCTTCGGCCGAGCTCCGGCGAAGTTTCAAACCCCCATTTTACATCGATTTGACCCAAATTAACCGCCCCAATCCTCTCGACCCCCTGTTTCGAACTCGGACCCTAACCCAATTCGAGTTCCCGCGCGTTGACCTCCCTAATTCGAGCCGAGGATTAACCGGGCGAAATCCAAATTCAAATCTTGACTAATTTCACAAATTAAACCAAATTAATCACTTCCAAACTTAATACGCGGTCGAATCAATCAATCAATCAACTAATTTCGCAAAATTAACAGATCGAATCTCCTAAATTGGTAAACTTCGAACGCGGTTTCAAATCAAACGAGTTAAGCTCGAACACGTGAAATCAAAGCTATATATTGTGGCCTTTCGATCCATTTCGAAGTTCCTGAACTCTCCAAACCCCCAATTTCATAAGAAATTCTCTTGATGAGAAAACCCCAACCCAAGAACACCCGAAACCTAAACCGAACTCGATATCACTCAAAACCCAATCAAAACAGGTAATCCAAACCTGTATTCTACTCGTTTTTGATCAAGGATCAAAAGCCCTATGACGATTTAGGTGATTAACACCGAATCAAGGGTCAATTTTGATCCGGTTGAACCTAGGGTTCATAAGAAAAGGGGAAACCTGGGAGACTGGGTTTAAAATTAAAACAAACCAAGTGAAACCAAGGCCTTGGCCCTGGTTCACTGGTTCCTGCACTCCATGATTTTAGGGGAGCCCCGGGTTCGACCCCGGGCAGCCCCTTTTCCTTCTTTTCTTTTTCTTTTGTGATCTTTTTCCTTTTCTTTTCATTTCTTTTTATTCATTTAACTTTTTTAAATTCTGAAAATTTCTAAAATATATTTTATAAAATGCAGATTTATTTTCTTACTTTTGTTTAATAAATTTGTGACCAAATTAATTTTTATAAAATACTTTTGTATTTATAAATACATAATTTTAGTTTTAAAAATACAAAAGAAATGAGTAAACATAATACTTGTATATGTATATATATTTTTAAATAACTAAATTGTTTAATTACTTATACCTATATAAATATATTTATATATAGTTCTTTTAATAACTAAATCATGATATTATAATTGTTTAGTATGTATATTTATATATATATTCAAACAATTAAATTGTTTAGTTATTTATACCTATATATATATATATATTTATACATAGTTCTTTTAATAGCTAAATCATTTATATTGATTATTTTACACAACATTATAATTGTTTAGTATATATATTTAGATGTATATTCAAACAATTAAATTGTTTGATTACTTATACCTATAAATATATATATTTGTATATAGTCCCTTACAATAGCTAGATCACTTATTATAATTATTATATACAATCCTTAAAAATCGGTTCAACGTACAATTTAATCAAGTTTTATTTATTATTTCTTTTACGCGCTAACAATTGATTATACCAAGTATAATCCATTCGTTCCATTTAACCGATCACGTTATTAACATGTAATAAATACGAATAATTATTAAATCATATTAGACCTACAATTAATCATCAAACAAATTATAACGCGCTACTTTATTTCGTTTAGGTGCGTTGTGACGTTTGTGTTGGAAATCTTATTCGTGGTTATTCTTATTACATCTACAAGTCTCCTTATTAAACATGTGAGTTCTTATGCCCCGCTTTACGATTATTTTACATCTTTCGGGGTGAAACATGTTGCTTATACAAACTTACACATACACGTTTTGATACTTATTACACACGTGCAATTCCTACATAGTCGTGGATGTTTGGATATGTTTAGTAATATATGAGATGTGACATACGTGTGCAATCATTAACTATTGCTAGCCTAGCGAAGTCTTAGATCTTTGGGCCTGACAAGCCTATTTGGTGCTAAAGTCGATGTATTGCCGACTCCTAGGAGCCGTATGCTTGTGCACTAGGGAACCAAATATACTTAGCTAATCATGCTTATTCATATTATTCAGTCGAGGCTTGATTGTAACTATGCATGTTCTATATACTTGCTATCTTGTGACCATTGACTAGAATTGCCACATTTTGTATACTTATTGTATTTAAAACCATGAGAACTCACCAACTAGTTAGTTGACTTTATTTTTAACATGTTTCAGGTAATGTGCAAGCTTAGCGATGATTGAAGGAATGCATAAACCTAGATCATGGACCTAGGTTTAATAAAGACGATTGAATTCTTGTTTTTGTTTAATTTATTTTGAGACATTGATGTATGTGGTGATTGAAAACAATTGATTAATGGCATTTTATACTTTAACATAGCGTTATGTGGCTGTGAACAATCTTAACCCTCGCACCTCGACGTTTCCGCCGTCAAGGTTGGGGTGTGACAGATTGGTATCAGAGCCCATAACTATAGGGATTTAGGTTATTAGAAATGGTGACCTAGGCTATAGTTTATGCATGATCCTTATAGAATAGTATTCTTATGAATACATACTTATTGTTTGCATGCTTCCTAACGCTATGCCTTATTATGTGCAATGTGATGCCTTAGCATAGGTGCCTTTTTACATGATTACATATTGTTACCCGTCTCCCTTAGACTTATCTTAAACGTTAATTCTCCCCGACAGTTACTATTTCTTAAACTTATTCTCGTCTCCAAGTAGAATCTATTGATAGGAATTCTTTAGACCTTATGTCTAATCTTGTAAATATCCCATCAAGATTTTTGATTTCATAAACCAAAGAACTAGTGTGGTACATAGACACCTATATTCTGGATTTTCTGGCAAAAGGCCCTCGGGCTAAGGCAAGCGTATACGTATAAATCTCATTGAGGGAACCGTTACGCTACCTGGGGATTTCCGGGATGAGTGATAAACTATGACCAACATACACGAGTTTCTGAGGTGAATGGGTCAATTCATCTTGACGTGTCAACGTTTCCAAATGGTGATGCGTCACCAAATGGAATCATTCCGTATAACTCATGATTCTTACCTTAATTTCCCATCCTTATTATCCTTTTAACCGATCCTAACCCAATTTGTATTTTTCCAGCATGTTTCGTTTCCACGGAAACCGAGGAAGATCCGACCGTAAGCTTGCTGCCATGATTGCCCGGCAAATGGCTGCGGTCATCCCGGCCATGGTGGCTGAACTCAGCAGCACTATGATCGCAAACGTCACGAACAATAGCAACGGTCAAGGGGAAAATAGTGCAAACCAACGGCGTAACAACCAGTCTTGCACCTTCAAGCATTTCAGTTCATGCAAGCCTCCCAGTTATAGTGGCAAGGAAGGTGCCACCGGTCTCTTAGAGTGGTTTGAAGGGATGGAGAACACCTTCGTCAACTGTGAGTGCCCCGAAGCACTCAAAGTAAGGTATGCCACCAGTATGCTACAGCAACGGGCCTTAACATGGTGGAACAGTGAAAAGAGGAACCGAGGCCCCGATGCAATCTTGGCCTTAACTTGGGAGGAATTCAAAAACATAGCCATAGCCAAGTTTTGCCCGAGGAGCGAAATCCAGAAACTGGAGGAGGAATTCTGGAATTTGAAACAGGATGGCGGGAACCATCTGGCATATTCTACCCGTCATCATGAACTAAGCATACTGCTGCCACACATGGTGGATACTGTCTCCCGAAACGTGGAAAAATTTATTAAGGGTGTACCGCCTCAGATTCAGGATGCCGTTGTGGGTAGCCGGCCCGCAACCTTGGAAGAAGCTATCACCATCACTGCCCAATTGACGGAGAACCATATCCGAGCGGGCACTATGTCTGCAAAGGGTGCCAAAAAGACTGAGAAGGCGACCCCCGAGGAGGTTAAGGAGGTCAAGCCTGATAACAAGAAACGGAAGTTTGTACCAGCACGGAACTATGCCGTGGCTGCTCCTAAACCGCCCCAAAGACAGTGTACTACCGGGGCTACACCGGCAGCACAAGTGCCCGTGGCAAGGGCTTATGCAGGCCCTCTACCTATGTGCAACACGTGTAAGTACCATCATCCGGGAAACCTTCCGTGTCGCATCTGCACACTATGTGGCAAGTACGGGCACCTTGTGGCAACGTGTCGCCGAGCATTGGGGAACGCAGTGACGGAACCAAACCGGGTCTGCTACAACTGTGGAGAACCAGGTCACTACCGACCCCAGTGCCCTCGTCTTGTGGGCAATGTTCCACAAGCCCGTGGACGTGCCTTCAACCTCAACGCGAACCAAGCTCAGGCGAACAACGAGGTGGTGAACGGTACGTAAAAAAAATGCAACCCTATCTCTATAGAATTTCTCATAAAATTCCTTACTTGTGTCCTTAAGTGCCTTTAAAACCTATACAGGTATGTTTCTTATTAATGACACCTATGCATACGTATTATTTGATTCGGGCGCCGATAGAAGTTTCGTTTCCCTAGAGTTCGAGCCGACACTTTCTAAACCTCGCTCAAATCTAGAGAGACCTCTCACCATCGAAGTTGCTGATGGAGAACCCATCACCGTCGACGTGGTTATCCGCGATTGTCTATTGTGTCTCGACGACCATAAGTTTCTTATCGACCTTATTCCTATGAAGCTCGGGAGTTTCGACGTCATTATTGGCATGGATTGGTTATCTAAGAACCATGCCGAGATCATTTGTTTCGAGAAGTGCATTCGCATGCCCTTACCCTCCGGGGACACGTTGAAGGTGTTCGGTGAACGGTCCTCCAAAGGTCTCAAGCTTATGTCATGTACTAAGGCTCAGAAATGCCTAAGTAAGAGTTATCCGGCATTCTTGGCATATGTAGTCAACACCAAAGCCAAGGAGAAGGAACTCAAAGATGTTCCAGTTGTACGAGAATTCCCTGAGGTCTTTCCCGATGATCTTAGCGGGTTACCTCCCGTACGCGAAGTAGAATTTAAAATCGACTTGATTCCGGGAGCAAGCCCCGCGGCTAAATCACCTTACCGACTCGCACCATCGGAAATGCAAGAACTCTCTAGCCAACTCCAGGAATTATCCGAGAAGGGGTTTATCCGCCCTAGTTCTTCTCCTTGGGGTGCACTTGTCTTATTCGTGAAGAAGAAAGATGGGTCTTTCCGCATGTGTATCGATTACCGGGAGCTCAACAAGTTGAATATCAAGAACCGGTATCCTCTTCCTCGTATCGACGATCTTTTCGACCAACTTCAAGGAGCTGCAATCTTTTCAAAAATCGACTTGCGTTCGGGTTATCATCAACTGCGAGTCCACGATGACGATATCCCAAAGACTGCATTCCGCACTCGGTATGGGCATTACGAGTTCATGGTTATGCCTTTCGGCTTAACCAATGCTCCAGCGGTCTTCATTGATCTTATGAATCGGGTGTGCAAGCCATACCTAGACAAGTTCGTCATCGTTTTCATTGACGACATTCTTATTTATTCCAAGTCTCGCTCCGATCATGAACTTCATCTCCGTCAAATCCTCGAACTGTTGAAGAAGGAACAACTGTACGCGAAATTCTCGAAATGTGAGTTTTGGCTTGAAGAAGTACAGTTCTTAGGGCACGTTGTGAATAGTCAAGGAATTCATGTCGACCCTGCGAAGGTTGAAGCCGTAAAGAATTGGAGTGCTCCCACAACTCCGACGGAAGTTCGATCGTTTCTTGGTCTAGCCAGGTATTACCGGCGATTTATTGCCAACTTCTCAAAAATCGCAAAGCCACTCACGTCCTTGACTCAAAAGAACAAGCCTTTCGAGTGGAAAGCCGAGCAAGAAGAGGCGTTTGAGACATTGAAGCACAAGTTGTGCAATGCTCCTATTCTGACGCTACCGGATGGGAATGACGACTTCACGGTATACTGCGACGCGTCGAAACAAGGCCTTGGTTGTGTTCTCATGCAACGGGGAAAGGTTATCGCATATGCCTCAAGACAATTGAAGGTTCACGAGGTAAATTATACGACGCACGATCTCGAGCTCGGAGCGGTGGTCTTTGCTTTGAAAATCTGGAGACACTATCTATACGACACGCAATGTATAGTCTACACGGACCACAAGAGCCTCCAACACATTTTCAATCAGAAGGACCTCAATATGAGGCAACGTCGTTGGGTGGAACTAATTAGCGACTACGATTTTGATATCCGCTACCATCCCGGCAAGGCAAATGTCGTAGCCGATGCATTGAGTCGAAAGACGCATCAAAAGATGGTTTCCGTTCAGGAGATTCGCGACCGACGCCAATGGTTCGATACATTGGGAGAGTTTGATACTGAAGTCCGACTCGATGTCAACAATGCTACGGTGTTATTGCAGAACTTAAGGATCGATTGTGACATCGAGGCGAGTGTTCGAGAAGCACAGCAAGCGGTGCAAACCGAAGGGAGTATGAAGGAAGAGCTCGAGCCAAATCTCTTAGCCCAATTAGAAACAAGAGCCAATGGGCTAATGTATTTCGCAAACCGAATCTGGATCCCCAAACGCAATAACCTTTGGGCTTCTATCATGAACGAAGCACATCGGACTCGTTATTCTATTCACCCGGGCTCCGATAAGATGTACATGGACTTACGGAGTCAATATTGGTGGCCCGGAATGAAACGAGACATAGCAACCTATGTTGCTAAGTGCCTTACATGCACGAAGGTTAAAGCGGAGCATCAACGTCCAAGTGGATTACTAGAACAACCCGAAATTCCCATGTGGAAATGGGAACATATATCCATGGACTTCATAACCAAGTTACCTCGGACATCTCGCGGGCACGATAGCATATGGGTAATCGTCGACCGATTGACTAAGTCGGCACATTTCATACCCATACGCGACACATATAAGACATCAAGGTTAGCCCGGATTTACATCGACGAGATCGTAAGCCGTCATGGTGTGCCTCTTCACATTATATCCGACCGAGACGCTCGATTCACTTCTCACTTTTGGTCTACTATGCAAGAACTTCTGGGTACACAATTGGATTTAAGCACGGCTTACCATCCCCAAACCGATGGCCAAACCGAGCGGACGATCCAAACCCTGGAAGACCTGTTACGTCTCTGTGTCCTTGATTTTGGGGGCGATTGGGATACGCACCTACCGCTCGCAGAATTCTCCTACAACAACAGTTACCACTCAAGCATCCAAATGGCACCGTTCGAAGCACTTTACGGTCGTAAGTGTCGTTCACCAATCTGCTGGACCGACATTGGCGAGAATCTTATCACCGGTCCCGAGCTCATACAAGAGACGACCGACAAAGTCGCTATCATCCGCAAGAACCTGGAAGTGGCCAGGAGTCGACAGAAGAGCTACGCGGACAAACGTCGCAAGCCACTGGAATTCCAAGTTGGGGAGATGGTCCTTCTCAAGGTCTCACCGTGGAAGGGTGTGGTTCGCTTTGGAAGGAAAGGCAAGTTAGCTCCTAGGTTTGTAGGGCCTTTCAAGGTTCTGAAAAGGATCGGGAAAGTGGCCTACAAACTAGAACTACCCTCCGACCTTAGTGGAATTCACCCTGTCTTCCACGTCTCGAATCTGAGGAAGTGTCTGGCCGACGATAATTTGCATGTGCCATTGGAAGACATTCAGATCGACGAATCACTACACTTCGTTGAAAAACCCGTCGAAATCATAGATCGCATTATGAAGAAGACTAGGACCTCTACGACCCCAATTGTAAAGGTTCGATGGGAGAACAAACGAGGAGCGGAATTCACTTGGGAGCGTGAAGAACATATGAAGAAGACTTACCCTTACTTATTCTTGTAACCCTTTTTGATTCTTAATTTCGGGACAAAATTCTTTTAAGTTGGGGAGACTGTAACATCCTGTATTTTTCATTTTATTTATGCCATTTTATAGCATCATTATTAATTTTTTTTTTAATAATAATAATAGATAATAATAATAATAATAATAATAATAATAATAACAATAATAATAATAATAAATAATAATAATAATAATAATAAAATAATAATAATGATAATAATAATAATAATAATAATAATAATAATAATAATAATAATAATAATAATAAATAAATAATAATAATAATAATAATAATAACAATAATAATAACCTAGTATTAAAGTGCAGGGGTTAAATTGTCATTTTGAAAACTTTAAACAAAAGTTTAATACATAAGATAATAAACTTGGAAAGAACAGGGACCAATTGTGTAATTTCCCAAACCACCCCCCCCCGTTTTTCCGGTGGCTTCGGCCGGAGCTCCGGCCGAGCTCCGGCGAAGTTTCAAACCCCCATTTTACATCGATTTGACCCAAATTAACCGCCCCAATCCTCTCGACTCCCTGTTTCGAACTCGGACCCTAACCCAATTCGAGTTCCCGCGCGTTGACCTCCCTAATTCGAGCCGAGGATTAACCGGGCGAAATCCAAATTCAAATCTTGACTAATTTCACAAATTAAACCAAATTAATCACTTCCAAACTTAATACGCGGTCGAATCAATCAATCAATCAACTAATTTCGCAAAATTAACAGATCGAATCTCCTAAATTGGTAAACTTCGAACGCGGTTTCAAATCAAACGAGTTAAGCTCGAACACGTGAAATCAAAGCTATATATTGTGGCCTTTCGATCCATTTCGAAGTTCCTGAACTCTCCAAACCCCCAATTTCATAAGAAATTCTCTTGATCAGAAAACCCCAACCCAAGAACACCCGAAACCTAAACCAAACTCGATATCACTCAAAACCCAATCAAAACAGGTAATCCAAACCTGTATTCTACTCGTTTTGATCAAGGATCAAAAGCCCTATGACGATTTAGGTGACTAACACCGAATTGAGGGTCAATTTTGATCCGGTTGAACCTAGGGTTCATAAGAAAAGGGGAAACCTGGGAGACTGGGTTTAAAATTAAAACAAACCAAGTGAAACCAAGGCCTTGGCCCTGGTTCACTGGTTCCTGCGCTCCACGATTTCAGGGGAGCCCCGGGTTCGACCCCGGGCAGCCCCTTTTCCTTCTTTTCTTTTTCTTTTGTGATCTTTTTCCTTTTCTTTTCATTTCTTTTTATTCATTTAACCTTTTTAAATTCTGAAAATTTCTAAAATATATTTTATAAAATGCAGATTTATTTTCTTACTTTTGTTTAATAAATTTGTGACCAAATTAATTTTTATAAAATACTTTTGTATTTATAAATACATAATTTTAGTTTTAAAAATACAAAAGAAATGAGTAAATATAATACTTGTATATGTATATATATATTTTTAAATAATTAAATTGTTTAATTACTTATACCTATATAAATATATTTATATATAGTTCTTTTAATAACTAAATCATGATATTATAATTGTTTAGTATGTATATTTATATATATATTCAAACAATTAAATTGTTTAGTTATTTATACCTATATATATATATATTATACATAGTTCTTTTAATAGCTAAATTATTTATATTGATTATTTTACACAACATTATAATTGTTTAGTATATATATTTAGATGTATATTCAAACAATTAAATTGTTTGATTACTTATACCTATAAATATATATATTTGTATATAGTCCCTTACAATAGCTAAATCACTTATTATAATTATTATATACAATCCTTAAAAATCGGTTCAACGTACAATTTAATCAAGTTTTATTTATTATTTCTTTTACGCGCTAACAATTGATTATACCAAGTATAATCCATTCGTTCCATTTAACCGATCACGTTATTAACATGTAATAAATACGAATAATTATTAAATCATATTAGACCTACAATTAATCATCAAACAAATTATAACGCGCTACTTTATTTCGTTTAGGTGCGTTGTGACGTTTGTGTTGGAAATCTTATTCGTGGTTATTCTTATTACATCTACAAGTCTCCTTATTAAACATGTGAGTTCTTATGCCCCGCTTTACGATTATTTCACATCTTTCGGGGTGAAACATGTTGCTTATACAAACTTACACATACACGTTTTGATACTTATTACACACGTGCAATTCCTACATAGTCGTGGTTGTTTGGATATGTTTAGTAATATATGAGATGTGACATACGTGTGCAATCATTAACTATTGCTAGCCTAGCGAAGTCTTAGATCTTTGGGCCTGACAAGCCTATTTGGTGCTAAAGTCGATGTATTGCCGACTCCTAGGAGCCGTATGCTTGTGCACTAGGGAACCAAATATACTTAGCTAATCATGCTTATTCATATTATTCAGTCGAGGCTTGATTGTAACTATGCATGTTCTATATACTTGCTATCTTGTGACCATTGACTAGAATTGCCACATTTTGTATACTTATTGTATTTAAAACCATGAGAACTCACCAACTAGTTAGTTGACTTTATTTTCAACATGTTTCAGGTAATGTGCAAGCTTAGCGATGATTGAAGGAATGCATAAACCTAGATCATGGACCTAGGTTTAATAAAGACGATTGAATTCTTGTTTTTGTTTAATTTATTTTGAGACATTGATGTATGTGGTGATTGAAAACAATTGATTAATGACATTTTATACTTTAACATAGCGTTATGTGGCTGTGAACAATCTTAACCCTCGCACCTCGACGTTTCCGCCGTCAAGGTTGGGGTGTGACAGACTATATACAATTTAATCTTTTAGTGTTAGAGTCACCGAATTACATCATATACATACACTTCATATCATATTTGTTTATTTTTTATTTTTAGATGGATCGTAAAGTTTGGATGTATAAGATTGAACGTTCTAGCTCAATATATACAAAAGGAGTTCAAAGTTTTCTTATGGTGACCAAAGCTGATCGAGTGAATAAGGGAAATGAATCGATTAGTTGTCCTTGTTCACTTTGTAAAAATTTTAAAAGGTTTAAGGATATTAAAGACATAGAGTTTCATTTGTTTAAGCATGGTTTTATGCCTAGATACACTTGTTGGTCAATGCATGGTGAATCACTTATTGATCGTGGCACATCGTCGCTTAATTTACCCAATGATAATACGAAGATCAAAGATTCATACATAAATGACAACAATGACAACTTAAATGATATGGTACATGATTTAGACCCGAATATTGGGGATGATGATCAAGAAAAATTACAACATTTGTTTGATGACGCAGAGAAACCATTATATTCTGGCTGTAAAAATTTCTCGAAACTTAGTGCCGTATTAAAGTTGTTTAACTTAAAGTCAAATTACGGATGGAGTGATAAAAGTTTCACAAGTTTATTAGTGGTTTTGCATGACATGCTTTCGGAAGATAACGAGCTACCAATTTCAACGTATCAAGCTAAAAAATTGATGTGTCCAATGGGATTAGAAGTTGAAAGAATACATGCATGTCCCAATGATTGTATATTGTATAGAAATGAGTTCGAAAAGGAACATAAATGTGTTACATGTGGTGTATCGAGGTATAAACGTAAAAAAGAAACATATGAAGTTGATGATGATGTGACCAAAAACGGACCACCGGCTAAAATGTTGTGGTACTTTCCTATTATACCGAGACTAAAACGATTATTTTCAAATGAAAAAGAAGCAAAATTATTACGTTGGTATTCAGATGAGCGTACAAATGATGGAAAACTAAGGCATGTTGCAGACTCCTCTCAGTGGAGAAGAATCAATAACATATATCTAGAGTTTGGGGACGAGATCCGAAATATACGTTTTGGACTTAGTTCAGATGGAATCAATCCTTTTGGAAACATGAGTAGTCGTCATAGTACGTGGCCAGTTCTTCTATGCATATACAATCTACCACCATGGTTATGCATGAAACGAAAATACATTATGATGTCTTTGTTGATTCAAGGTCCGAGGCAACCTGGTAATGACATTGATGTTTATCTGTCTCCTTTGATCGATGACTTAAAGACTATGTGGAATTCAGGTGTAAACGTGTATGATGCTTACAAGAAAGAATATTTTAAATTGAGAGCCATGATTTTTTGTACCATAAGTGATTTTCCTGCATACGGTAATTTGTCTGGATATAGTACAAAAGGTAAATTTGCTTGTCCAATTTATGAAAATGAGACTAGTTCAATATGATTAAATAACAGTAAGAAAACTGTATACATGGGACATCAAAGATTTCTTCCAACTTGTCATAGTTATCGTAATAAAAAAAGAGTTTGGCGGAAATGTCGAGCACCGAACGATAAGGAAGCGATTTGATCCATTGACAAGAGTTGAAAAGCTAAATACTGTGTTAGGAAAAAGAACTCGTATCGATAAAGGAGCCATTTGGAAAAAAAGGTCAATCTTTTTTTGATGTGATGGTTCACTCAAAAATTATTGATCCCGAGTCATTGGATACGTTACAAAAAGAAGTTATTATCACGCTCTGTGAACTAGAGATGTATTTTCCACCATCTTTTTTTGATGTGATGGTTCACCTGGTATGTCATATCGTAGAAGAAATTAAGACATGTGGTCCTGTATTTCTTCGGTACATGTACCATTTTGAAAGATATATGGGTTTCTTAAAAAGTTACGTAAGAAACCGTAATCGGCCAGAGGGTAGTATTGTTGAAGGATATTCTTCCGAAGAGGTGATTGAGTTCTGTACAGGTTATTTAGATGGTGTTAAAAGCATTGGTGTTCCTCAATCTCGTCATTCGGGTAAACTTGAAGGGGTCGGAGGTGTTGGCATGAAAACAATAATCCCAAGTCGTGATAGTTTACAAACTGCACATTTATTAGTCTTAAAACACATGACTTGTCTTGCTCCGTATGTTGAAGAACACATGAACTTTTTACGATCAACATACCATGGTAAGGATAGTATGTGGTATTTAATGAAGCATAACAAAGACTTTTCTAGCTGGATGAAGAATAAGGTCACGACAACTAATATTGTTGATAATATTGTAAAGAGGTTGGGACATGGCCCAGATTTTAAAGTAAAATCTTACCAAGGGTACGACATCAACGGTTACACTTTTTACACCAAAGATCAAGATGAAAAAAGTACTGTACAGAATAGTGGAGTTACAATAATAGCATCAACGACTGAATTCGATAGGACGAACAAAGACAGAATGTTAAGAATTGCTAAAGATTCTTATTACGGTGTGATTCAAGAAATATGGGAATTAGACTATTATTCTTTCACTATACCTGTATTCAAATGTAAGTGGGTGAATAACCGTACGAGCGTTAAAGTCGACATATATGGTTTTACACTTGTTGACCTTACAATTGATGGCTATGCATCTGAACCATTCGTTCTCGCAAAACAAGTCACACAAGTATTCTTTATCGATGACCCGAGCCAATCGAGATACCATATAGTTTTGCAAGGTAAACGTCGAATTCTAGGAGTTGACAATGTTGTCGACGAGGAAGAATACAATCAGTTTGATGACCTACCACCATTTTCTGTTGGTATTCAACCGATTAACGATGGAATTGAAGGCAACACATACTTACGATCTGATCACAATGAAGGGATATATATTGATACGCCACATGAAACTTAATGGCCAAGGTTATATATATATATATATATATATATATATATATATATATATCTGTGTGTTATTTTAGAAGTTTTTAAATTATAATTGAATAATTAATATCATTTTTATTTTATGCAGGATATTGAATGATTGTGAAAAGAAGACGCATTCGGTTATTTGGTTAATTTATTCAAAATTTTGTTGATTTTATTTCTTAATTTATTACTTTTTGTTATTTGTTTTATTTATTTTCCATATAAATAATAATAATCAACTATAAAAAATTTAAAAATAAAAAATTAATATTAACAACTATATAAGAAACCGTAAATAAAAAATAATTAAAAAAATAATAATGAATAAATAAAAACCGTAAATAATAATAATCATATAAAAAAAATAATAATTAACTTTAATTCTTAAACATACGTAAACATATAAATATAAAAAAAAATCAATGATTTTTAGGGCGGTTTTGGCCTAACCGCCCTAAAAAACAAACCGCCCTAAAAATGCTAAACCGCCCTAAAAAGTTAAATCCCGCCCTAATATTTGCAATCCCGCCCCAAAACCTTATGATACCTGCATTTGCGTGCAACCCCTTCTTCCTCTCAACACAAACCGCGGAGCCAGTCTACCTTTCAACCGCCGTCTTCACCACAAACCCCTTCTCCGTTACGACCATTGGCCACCGCCGTCTTCACCACAAACCGGAGCCACCGTCGTCTTCTCTTTCGCAACCATTATCTCCACCATCGGCTTCCCGGAGCCACCGTCGGCTTCTCGTCGCTTTCTTCACAAACCTCTATAGAATATGCTTTATCTTTGAACTCAAATCGCTATATTAAACTATTATTGATGCATTTTGTTGATGTTGTAGGTGCTTTTGTTGATGTTGTATATCCACCATCGGAAGTAAGATTTAAACAAAATTAAAGGTGATGTTATTCAACCTACTGTCAACTATTTATATGTTATGATAATCTTTTTGAAGCGGTTGATGAAATAAGAAATTACAAGTGGTCCCGAATATGTCGTTTTGCTTGGGGATAGCGATACTAAAAAACATGGATGTTCCAATACAATATCATTGGTATTGGATTGGGGTTGCTTCTCTTATAGGATGCGTGTTATTCTTGCTTCAAACCGTGGGACCGTCATGGAACTTGGTATTACTCCTATTGTGACTTCTGGACTGGTTATGCAGTTGTTGGCTGGGTCAAAGATTATTGAAGTGGACAACAACGTTCGTGAGGACCGTGCACTATTGTGAGTTTAATAGAATTCAGTTACAAACAAAGTTTATGTTTTTAAGGGCTTTTGAATTGTTGAAACAACATTACAATTGATATATATATCTCTCTCTAAGCAAGTATCTAGTATTAGTTACATTGCAGTCTTGGTATATATTTTATCTTGAAATCTAAATCCTCTCTTACAAGGTATTCATCTTCTGCTTTTGAATTTTCTAGGAATGGTGCTCAGAAGTTGCTGGGACTCTTGATTGCTGTTGGTGAGGCTGTGGCTTATGTCCTATCAGGAATTTTGTATTATTAATTGCTATTGTTGCTGTTGGTGAGGCAGTTGGCTGTGGCTTGATTGCTGTTGGTGAGGCTGTGTTATTAATCAAATTTTGTATATTAAACACTAAGTGTTTGAGGAATTATTGTATGTTAAACTTGATCTTTTATAATATATTTCAATAGTTTGAATGGTATGTTTTTAGATTTAAATGGTGAGTTTGGGAGTAGAACAATGAAATGTATCTGGAAATTTAGAAAAATATATTCTGGAAAACATCCATTTAATAAATTTAATATTTTTATTTGAAAAGTACAAAACCGCCCTATAAAATGATCAAAACCGCCCCATAAAACACACCAAACCCCCCTATAAAAGACACCAAAACCGCCCTGTAAAATGGAAAATTCGCCCTATAAAATGCATTCAAAAACCGCCCCATAAAATAAAAAACCGCCCCAAAAAATAAAACCGCCCTATAAAATAACCGTCTCATAAAATAAAAAAACCGCCACAAAAAATAAAACCGCCTCAAAAAATAAAACCGCCCTATAAAATAACCGCCTCATAAAACAAACCATTTTCTAGAGCGAGGTTTTTAAGGGCGGTGTGAAACCGCCCTAACAATTTAAAATCACCGCCCTAACAAACCAGTTCTGTACTAGTGAAGTACATAACATCTCTTCTTATATATCAACTATAAATATCTCAACGCGCATTACGCGGGTAGTTACATCACGGACTTAAATATGAAAACGGAATATAAAAAACATCATAATGGCTATCGCTCTGTCTTAGAACTCGAAGACATCAAGCAAACGGAAATAAATAAATAATGTCAACATAACATAATAAACGTAACAATGTATTGAATTATCGCAAGTTTTCTCATATTTCAAACACCCTTCACATGCAGTAATGAGAAAAAAACTATCAAACCTCTATACAAGCATCACATTTTATTTTCATACACACTTTTTAAGGTAATTATTTGATTTATTCTATTTGTTCATATCACTTGTGAAGCAAAGAAATTACATGAAAAGAGAAAAATCGACGAAATGAAAAAAACAACTGACAACAAAAATACTCAAACCCCCACCCCTTCGTAGGAGGGACGACACGCTAACCGTGGGGCTAGCTAAATTCTTTGTTAAAGATCTACTACTTATATTCACCATTTAATTTCAGTTTATTATAAAAACAAGTGGCTATCACATGAAATCTCTTAATTGGCACTTAGCAAAAATTAAACCAATCAAAATCCTTAACTCAGTATTAAGGTAGCCATTTGATTTTTTATTTATTCATATCATTTACGAAACCAAAGATTGCAAATATATATATAGGTAGAGGTTCAACTAAGAATAATTAGTTGTCTAAGTTGCCTAAGAAGGAATAATGAGATTACATGTGACACTCTTCAAATTAGGGTTAAAGGGCATTATGGTCCTAAAACACACTCATTAGTCCCTTTTGTATTTTATCAAAATGCAGCACAACCAAACACAGCTTCCCCACCACCCCCAACTGCAGCATCTCCGCCACGATGCACGAGTAGTTTACTTGGAGATGACGGCAGTTGAGATATTAAGCGAAGGAGCAAATTCCAATTGCTTTCTTCTTTCAAATTCCTCTGCCCCAAATACAAACTCTCAAATCTCTCTCTCTCAATTCTCAAGATTGGTGATGATGATAGTCAAAGGTTGACCGAAGATTATTTAGTGTTTGTGGATCTCGATTGAGGGTGTCAATTGGAAGATGATTTGATTGGGTGTGGTTGTGGTTGATTTTGGTGGGGGTTCGATGTTGGATGTCGGTCGACAGAAGTTGATTTGGGGGTTCAATTGATGGTGTTCGAAGTTCGAGTGGTGGATTGGGTCGAAGGTTGAGGATTTGACCGAGGATGATGATGGTCGATGGTGGTTGTCGATCGACAGTTGATTTTAATGGAGCAGCGGTTGGATTGTTTGGGATCAAATCAGTCGTCCGCTGTGTGTACTCAAATCGTGCACTGTGATTCAAGTAATTCGTCCGCTGTGGATTCGAAACAACAAGTCCGCTGTGGTTTTGGTTCCTTGTCAGTTGTGGAATCAAAAGTGGACGTTCGCTGTATGTTGGTGATTCATCTGCTGTGAATGATTTAGGTCGTCCGCTGTGGCTTAAGTTTATCGTCCGCTGCGTATGAGAATTACTTGTCCGCTATGGATTGAAGCTTATCCGCTGTGTGTTTGTTCTGATCACAACACGTCCGCTGTGTGATTCTAAACTTGTGTCCGTTGTGCTGTGAAATACAGCACAGCTTTGTGCTGTTTTATGAAATACAGCACAGCTTTGTGCTGTTTTATGAAATACAGCACAGCTTTGTGCTGTTTTATGAAATACAGCACAGCTTTGTGCTGTTTTATGAAATACACCACAGCTTTGTGCTGTTTTATGAAATACACCACAGCTTTGTGCTGTTTTATGAAATACAGCACAGCTTTGTGCTGTTTTATGAAATACAGCACATCTTTGTGCTGTTTTATGAAATACAGCACAGCTTTGTGCTGTTTTATGAAATACAGCATAGCTTTGTGCTGTTTTATAAAATGCAGCACAAAAACGTTAAAAATGTAGCACAATTTCACATAATTTGATTTTTTTTTGTAAAAAAACTATAGTAATACTATACTCAAATTAAAGAGAAAAAAATACTTGATTTTATGGTGTAATTTATTTAAAAAAATAATGTCGTATGAAAAAGTTATTAGCATTTAAAAAAATAGGGGGAAATTTTAAAAAGTCAACAATTGTGGATAATATAATAAAATACCCAAATTACCCTTTTGTAAAAAAACTATAGTAATACTATACTCAAATTAAAGAGAAAAAAATACTTGATTTTATGGTGTAATTTATTTAAAAAAATAATGTCGTATGAAAAAGTTATTAGCATTTAAAAAAATAGGGGGAAATTTTAAAAGTCAACAATTGTGGATAATATAATAAAATACCCAAATTACCCTTGATTACTTATTTTTTCTACACTTTGATCTTAGCACTTAATTAGATAATTAAAAGGCTAAGATTACTTATTAGTATTCTTAGGGAAAAATTATTTTTTAGGAGAACCTATATATATATAAATCAGTGGAATAAAAATAATTGACAGCCACCAAACCTAAACTTGCACCGCTTGGAGGGGCAACGCACTAACCAATGGGTTGGCCAGCTTATTTGTTAAAGATTTGCGACAAACATACTCATATTCACTCTATAATTCTGCTTTTAAAAAGTATGAAGTGGCTATGACATGATATCCTTGGATCAACACTCAGCAAACCCTAATAACGTTTACCGTAAAGGGTCGTAAATTAATAATATGATTAATTGTTTTTAAAAAGTTGAGGGATTAAAAATTAACAAATTATTAATACGAACTTGGTGGATTAAAATTAACAAATCAGGAACTTATATTTATAAATTTAATTTATCCTTGTTTCCTCCGCTTGTCTTTTATGATTGTTTACCGTAAATGATCGTAAATTAATAATATAGTTTAATTGTTTTTAAAAACTTGATGGATTAAAAATTAACAAATTATTAATACGAACTTGGTGGATTAGGAACTTATATTTTGTAAATATTAATTTATGCTTGTTTCCTCAACTTGTCTTTTATAATGCAAAGTAATCAGATAGATATTTGAAACAAGTTTTAAGTATTAAAATCACTTTTATATAAATATAGAAATGTGTCACAAGACGTGACTAATAAAAAAAGATCAAACAGGAAACTAAAAAACTAAACACAAAAGCTAAAAATTTCTTCTAGCTAAGAGTTTCAAATTACATAGATATATAATTTCAAAAGAAATCACATAAAATCATAAATTATGTTATAACATGTGACAGCTTGCAAGACAAGACAAAGGTGCACACCAATGAAAGAGGGAGTTGATACAAACACGAGTAGGAACCACAACTCTTACGAAATCTTCTTGAAAACCTTAAATCTAGAAATCTTTATATAGAAAAGGTGAAAAAAGAAGTTAACGCACTCTTTCTCTATCTCTCAATCTTCGTCCTTTTAAAATGATTTGTATTCTCATATCGGAGGGTTATTATGAAGAAAACCCCTTTCCGTTCCTCATAATGCCCTAACACATTTGTTAGTTGTGCAAAATTCATTACCGAATTAATCTTAGTTGTTGGGATGGATTTTAAGCTATAAAGATATGAAGAAACCATTGATGAAGTTCAACGTACACATAAACAAACAAACAAACAAACATACCCAGTGTATCCCGCTAAAGAGCAGGGTCTGGGAGGGGTAGATGGTGGCAAGTCTTTCCTCTATCTTGAAAGATAGAGAGACCGCTTCCGAAGAGACCCCCGACTCGTTAACAAAGGTAATAACAATAACAATCATAATACAAAGCATACAACACAAAGGTAGATATCACATGAAGAATTAGATAATGCGCACATAAAAAACGGCATGTAACACCCAAAAAGGGTAGATGATGAAAACTACACCTAACGTGTGGGGTCCGGCCATATGTCACAGTATACCATTCCCTCCCACAAAAGCCACTAAAAGTCCTTAATTTTAATTCTACGCCTCCACTCACTCCTATCCTCGATCATGTGCTCAGAAAGATGCAAGTCTATCATATCCCTCCTAATAACCTCGTCCCAAGTCAACCTAGGTCTACCTCTACTCTCCTACCCTCTAAGCTGATGTTCTCTACTGCTCGGACAGGTGCTGCCATCGTTCTCCTCTTCACGTGCCCAAACCATCTTAATCTTCCCTCTCTTATTTTTTCTGTGATACAAGTCACCTCTAGCCTCTGGCGAAAGACGTCGTTTCTTATCCGATCCAATCTTGTGTGTCCACACATCCACCTCAGCATTCTCATTTCTGCGACCTCTATTTGTCTCTCATGCGATTTCTTTATGGCCCAACAGTCTGTGCCGTATAACATATCTGGACGTACTGCCACTCTGTATAGTTTTCCCTTTAGTTTTGCTGGGAACCTCTTATCACACAAAATCCCTGATGCTGCTCTCCACTTGCACCATCCTGATTGTACACGGTGTGCTACATCGCTGTGTATCTCTCCATCTTCCTGTACGTACGAGCCAAGGTATTTGAACCTAGACGTCCGGAGGACCGCCGATACTGATTTGGTTGTCCTCTTCGGCCTCACCACTAAAGTTACAATGCATATATTCTGTCTTAGAGCGACTTATCCCTAAGCCCTGCGTTCTAGTATTGCTCTCCACTGTTCTAATCTCTCGTGAAATGCAAAACATTATAACTTTAAGTAAAGCATTACCTTTATCCAATTATCAGCAGGATTCCTAGTACCAGCTTTACCATTCAACGTACACATAAATGACTGTAATTTACGTCAACAATTTTTAAAGTAATATCGGCAACAAATAATGGTATTAACATTTAAAAATAAGTTGGAAATTTTGACTTGATTAAATGTGAGATAAGGGTATTGTATAATCCAAGATGTATACGAGTTGAGCTGAGTTTAACCTCGATTCTTTTAAGTTCTATCTCTAATCAGGTTTATTTAAAACTCAGATTCGAGCTCGCTTATTAATTAAACAAGCCTTGGTATAATCTCGAGGTCAGACTTGAGATCATTTAAACGCCCGTCAACCGTCTTCTTTGATTGGATGGATCGAGCTTTAAAGATGCAGAAGATGATCATGTGGTTAGATTAAACTAGAGGGGAGAATTCAGTTGGAAAATGTGAATATCTGCAATTTATATGAAACTTCAAATGCAATAATGGAGGAGATGTATGAGTTTAAAAAATGTTATATACTTATGTAATAGATTTAAAAAGTGTTATTATGCCAGATGGAGATATATTGATACTTGAATAACATTATTTTATTACTTATCATCTATGGTGATTATGTCCCCTAGGTGGCTGTTAGAGTTAGTTGTTGTACCCCGTTATGAGCGTGACATAAAATCAGAATCTCAACTTTTATTAATTCAAAACAAATTGTTCGAACTCAGAAACAAAATAAGAAGAAGATAAACAAACATTAATAAGAACTTAAACAATAGAATCCGAACTTAATCAAACCAACAAATATGATAGAATCCAAAAGTTTCATATCTTGTTTTAATTTCACTCCAAAACTTTCATCATCTTGGATAAAATTGAAACAACTAATGAAACTTTTAAAATGAAATTGAAACAACTTATGAAACTTTTAAAGTTAAATTGATATTTTTATTCTTTTAAAGAAAAATAGTTATTTTTAACAAATCTTGAGGAGTACAATTAAACTTAACTCATATAACTGTTTTACCTTAAAAACATTCACTTAGGTTATAGCACAGCTTACAGTTTTGGATTGAGCATCCATGACTTTTAGATGTAACTTTTTTTTAACAACAATTTTTTCTACCACCTGACCTAACACATGTAACGCTACTTTTGTGATGAACAAACACCATACAACTAGACCAGTAGGTTATGAATCTTTAAATATAACTACTGCAAGAATATCTTGTTATTGTTTAGTAGACCCAAAGGTAATACATCTAAATCAGAAAACACAAAGCAATGCATGAAGCATTAGTGTCCATTCAAAGGTTCTTGCAGAAGCTCATCCTTATTTGAGATACTTCATGAACCAGTTCAACATTTCCGCGTGTGCTTCCATCGCGCATTTAACAGTATGTTCATCGTCATCCTTGTATCTCACCGTCCAACCGTGAACAACGCCAGGGTATATCTTCACAAAATTATCAATCTACAAAACAAAAAAATAATAATTTCAAATATCAGTTGGGATTTAATCATGGAAATTTTTGCAGGATGCAAATCAAAAGAAAAAAAAAAGTCTTACTGATTTTGCTGATAAAATTTCCTCAAAGTTTTTGATTTTTTCAGGTGGAGAATACTCATCAATTTCAGCACCTAAGATTGCTGTTGGGACTTTTATTGCTGAATAACAAAGTTGCTACATCATACATGAGAATGTGTATAATGACTGTTGCTACAAGTAGAAAATATTGTAAAATTACCTTGAATATCATCATCTAATAGCGGACCAGGGTGTAGTATAACCGCAGCCTCGATCTCACCATACGTAGCCAGTTTCGAGAGGGTCATTCCTGAATAAGATAACAATTATCTGAAAAAGTTAAGTGATAATAAAACAAGTACACGAGACAATATTCACACAGGCGAAAAGATACATGGGGTGTGTAACAGGTCAAAACATGACTATTTAAAACGGAAAGTCATGACTCATGACTTCTCATGACATTAGCCTTGTTGACAGATAACTTTTCCTAAGATGACGTTGACCCGCGTCCTATTTAGCTAAAACTTTTAGCATAACCTATTAGACATGTAAAAATAAATAAGATACAACCCAAATCGACCCATTAGTGAACTGCACCTCCCCAGCAGAAACCGGCTGCTCCAACGGCCGATGCTCCTTTGCTTTTCAAATCAGCAACTACCCTTCTCGCATCTTCACACCCTTTCCCCTAAATCAAACGCGCGTATAACGAAGATATTAGATTATGACATTGAGAATTTGAGATCAATGAGTTAGCAATTTACTGGATGATGATTAGGGAACCAAGAAGATAGTGACATTTGAGGGACATAAGGATCTCCATAGAAGAAGTCAGGCACCACCACAAAGAATCCAGCTGCTGCAACTTTGTCAGCAATTTGCCTTCAATATTAACAAAAAAAACAACATGTCTTCAACCTTCAAATCAAATTTCATCATAGAGCGCGTGCACATCAGCACACGCGCATCATGAGAAGCTTCATACCTTAGTTTTGGAGCTTCATAGCCTACAACAAAAGTTTATAGGTAAGATGTTAATGTGGATGCATACTTACACTACTGAACAAATAAGCATCATCTACTGAGAGTTAGTGATGGATTGCGTGTGTTGGGGTTCATCAACAGAACAAATAAGCATCACACTACTACTTGTTTAGTGATTAGTAGTGTGATGAAAGACTTTCTTCACACAACAAACCAACTTATTTCAAAAAAAAGTCTTCTAATTCAAGAAATCTCAATACCCACTATATTAAAACCAAAATTTAAACTGAACCAAACCGAATTCGGTTTACTGATTCAGAATTCAATTTCTGATTCTAGTTACAAACTTGTGAGGTTCAAATCCGCCCCATTCGAATTATATACAACAACAACAACAACAACATACTCAGTATATCCTACTAGAAGCAAGATCTGGGAGGGGTTGGATGGTGACAAATCTTACCTCTATCTTTTAGGATAGAGAGAGCACCCATTCGAATTATATACATTTTACATATAAATATATTCAGGTTTCTTCAAATCAACCCTAATTGAGTTACACATTTACATATTACTCCAAATCCTGTTTATTCAAATCAACCCGAATTCCAATAGGGTTTTCTAAAGGTCTGTCTAGTAGTATCTTAATGATTTCATTAAAAGACAATCCAAAAAACAATTAGATGTAAAGTTTGTTTGGTTCACTTGAAGGCACTTCTTAAAATTAATATAATCTTTCTTAATGAGTAAGTTTTAAAAACATATTCAGAAGACTACTTCTAATTAAGTCGGTCTCTTGATTACTTAGCACAAGTTTGCCAAACAGCCCCTAACACTTATTCGGATATATTCTCGGTTTATGAACCCAGTTCTCATTAAGAAATTTAAGATGCAAAAATCATTTAAAAATAGAGTATATATAACCAAAAAAAAAAAGATACCATATATGTCTGCAATGAGAACAACTGCAAGCTTAGAAGCAAATGAGCCTGCAGTGTACGACGGTAAGCCTCCGATATCTTCTATACGATCCTGCGGTCGGTCACCGGAGTCGATCTCCGGTGGGTTTTCACAGCATTGAGGGCCTGACATGATGATATATTATGCTATAAAATGGATGGTGATTGTTGATTAACTAATCATGTAGTGAAGAAGATAGAGAAGTGTGAAGATAATAATATTACAGGATCATGGATGAAGATGACGACAGAGCTTACGTACGTGAGGTGTTTTTGTTGGGTGTCTTTGATATTAACGATCCAATAGGTTAGGAATTCATTAGGTAGTTAATAAGGTAGTTAATTAAAGTAAACATTTTATATTATCCACGTTGTTTGGAAAGAAACAAAATGGAGCAAACTTTATTCTTCGGTTTAGCCGTTTAGGGTTGTTCATGAGTCGAGCTAGGGTGGGTCTGGCTGGGCTCGGTTTGTAAACGAGTCGATCTGAGCTTAACTTGGTTTATAACTATCCGAGCCGTCCTAGCTCACGAGTCAAATTCGAGCTAGTTTTTTTCGAACAAGATTGTGAAATTTGTATACTCGGTTTTGACAAGTGAGCAGCATATATTATTGGATGCTTTGGTTAAAATTATGGCATAGACTTAAATTTATTTAATTATTGTTATTACAAAATGATGAGTGGACTAACTAAAAACATTCGTCACTCATAAACAATTATATATTTACATATACTTAATTAAAATAAATAATTCGAGCCAAAATTGGATCGGCTCAAGTTTAAACGACTGAGTGAGCGTAAGGATTTTTAGTTTTGCTATGTTAATTAAGGGATTTTATTGTAGGGTTGGGTCACCGTTATTGTAAATTTTCAGCTATATCAAGTTAGCTCATGTAGTTTTTTTTTTTTTTTTTTTTGGGGGGGGGGGGGGGGGGGAAGTTGTGGGGTGTGTGTGTGGGGTGAGTGGTGTCTAAAAGGATTACAATTTACAAATTTAATGAATTTTTCAAGAGTTACGTGAAAGTTGGACCGTAAACAAGTAGAATTAGAGCGAAACCAAGTGAAAACATGGTCCGCTATTCTACAAGCAAAACCGAGTCACGAACCGTGAGGTTCTTGAACACAAAATCGTAACAGGGATTTATATACACCACTCACTTATTTGATATGAGTTATTTTACCTTTCTTTTAACTAAAAATAAGAATACCTTCCCACAAATTTAATATTCTATAAACACTAATTTACTTTTTTTTTAAATCTTAACTAGCCTTGTAACAATTTTATATTTCTTAAAAATGAAATCTCCAATTACTTTTTCATTTAAAAAAACATCTTTATTTTCATTATTTAACTCCAAGACGCCAACACCTTATACACTTTTGTCTAAATTCTAAACGGATTATGACATCGGGCATTGGGGCCTAACAGTTTTGGGCCTTCACGGCCCAATCAACAAAGGTAACCGAACCCTATCTAGCCCAGTTTAAAGCCCATCAGAAATCTATATATACATACATACCTTCACGATCTTCTTCCCCAAATTAAAACTCAAAACCCTAGAGTCTCTATTTCACGCAGCCACCGGAGCTCTGTAAATTCTTTTGACTTTTTCTATTTGATTTCTTCTTCATCATTATTAACATTAATGATATAATTTTGATTTTTGCGATTTGTAATTTTGCGAAGATGATCGTTGCTTAATATTCTGACACCTCTTGTATGAGAACAGCCTTCAAAAGCTGTTCTTTGAGCACATAAAGCAACACTCTGAGCCTTATTTGTTCTTTATCGTTAGATCTAATAAGTTTTCGATTTGGTACATTTGTGTTTAAGATTGAAATTGTTTGAGTTTTGATGAGTTTAATCGATCAGAAATTCAGGCAACCACCTTGTAAATGATTAGAGAGGTAGGTGTTGTTCTGATCGTAAATTGATTTCTTTTGCTCTTCAGATTGGTCGAGATTCATCGTCTATGAAGCTGGTCTAGTAAGCATAAGTACATTTTGATTTACGATTACATTGCAAAATATTAAATTGTGGTTTTTTAATATACTTAATAACAAGGACATAGTAAAATCAAAAGATCTGAGAGCATTCACAGTCCATTCCTTATCTTTATTCATATAACTAGTTATATTCCGGGACGCGCGTTGCGCGATTTATGTACAATTATGGTAAACTGGTTATTATGCGTTTTGATAACCTTGATAGTCTCGTCTACGTTATCAAGTTGCTTTCCTGTGTTATTTAGCATAGAAGATCAGAATACCCTAAAAATCAGTGATCTCGTGGGATAAAGTAGTAATTAACATAAACCTGATGTGTAATGTCATCGACAGATTGATTCAGCCTTAGGGAAGCATGAAATTGAGAAGAGATTTGTTGCAAATTCTGCAGTAAAATATCAATTGATTTATGAACCTCATCAACATTTGAATGTGTATCCATGAATATAAACAAAAAAAACTAACATTTATTACCAGTTCCTCCTCATTTTTGGAGAGAACACCATCCAAAAATTCAGGACGCATATTTTGTCCATTTACAGATGCTTCATTGTCATAATTGGCTTCTTGTCTCCATGAATTTTGATCATTCTGGGAAGAGTACTGTTCATGGTTTGGCATCTGCAAACTTTCTGAAAAAGCCTATTGAAGGTAAAAAATAAGATCATATAGCAACATTGTAGTGAATATCGCAATTTTAGAGACGCCAATCTCAAATCATTTACTATTGAAATAGTTGGTTTGGGTATATGATATACCTATAACAGGTCAAATGGCTAAATTCAAGATTTTTAGTATGGTAAAATCAACCATCTAAAACATATTTTAACCCATACCTTCTCCTAAATCAATTTACTTAAAAAGGTATTATTGTACTAATACAGTTAACAAAGTGAACCAACTGATTGCGGGTCAACCCAGCCAGACCCATACTACAAATTAGGTGTTTTGACCAGTAAACCCACCGATCTGCCCAATTTGTCACCTGTACACAAATTAGAAAGACCATCAAAATATATCTGACCGTACTTGTTGACTCTGCCAATGTGGCATGGATGAACTTGCAGGTATAGAATGAAACTGGCCAACATGAGACTGGACAAGATGTGAATTCACGTTTTGGGGGTGATGCAAAATAAATGGAGGCATAGTTGCCAGTTGTCCAGGTGGAAAGTAGGCTGGCATTCCATGTAATGATTGAGGAGTCATTTGAACAGCAGGGATATCGTCAGGCTGAAATAACTCAGTCAGGGTGTTATCTTACGGTGAATAAACCAAAAAATAGACTACATATAATTTACATTAACTTAAAGCCAAAGAATTGAATATAATTTGTAGTTAAATATGTAATACAAAACACCAGAATCAATACCTGAGAAGTGACAATTTCTGCATTGCCATTTTGGAGACCCCTTGAATCACCATTAGGGCTATTCCCTCTGCTGTTAGCTTCCAACTGATTTCCACTTCCACTGTTAACAAAATTAGATGTTTCCTTTACATCTAATTTATTAGTATGTGATGAGTTATTTCCATTCTTTTCTCTTACCTCAGATAGCTCTTTCTCAAGCCGTTGTAATGTGTGTAGATGAAGCTTCTCCATCTCAGAAAACTGACAAGATTTAATACCATAATTAACGTTATTACCATAGTAATTTAATAATAAGAAAGAAATATTTACTCAATATCAACTCAACATTGACATGTAACCAGCAACCATATAGTCTAATGCCACATCTGGGAAAAAGAACAGGCCAGTCAGGTTGAGTGATGTTACATTGATCATCATTAGTACGAATCAAAATGAACCAATCGGTTGGGTTGGCATGACAGCACTTTGTAACCGTTTTTTGAAATACTAATGTCAGGTTGGCTCAAGCAGAAAGCACTTCTGGATCAACTTTTTAAACAATCAAAATTATAATTACAGTTGGAACGATTATCACAATAGTAATCTAAATCCCTAAATAAAGATAATTTATAAAGTTATATGCATTAAAAACAAAATGATAGATCAACTTGTCAGACATTTGACCCGTCAACTCATAACTTAAAAAATGACACCTTTGGTGATCTTTAAAAAATAAATTGTGGATAACAGATGTGCGAATAAATAACCAAATACAATAATCAGAGCATAAACAGTAGTTATTGCTTTCATAAGTTAACAAACCTGTCTCTGGCAACCAATCCAAAGCAGATTGTATTGTTCTGTGCGTTCTCTGAGTTCAGCTTGCAATGAGTGATTTGTAGTTGACTGCAAAGCATCCATCTCTTGAGCTCATGTAATCCAAGCTTGTGCTTCCCTTGCTCATCTTTATATATGATAGTTTCTTGAGCAGTTCTATGCTAAAAAAGATAACACAAATAACAACAAAAACCATATATCAATTAGATAAGGAAGGCAGAAGCTCTGGCAATTTACTTGTACTGTTTTAAGTTACAGGAGCAAATGACATATAAAGTACCTGTTCCTGTAATTCCATGAGCTGTCTTTCCTTTTCTTGAACATGTTCTTGTAATTCATGAATTTTTGAAGATGTTGAGCCCTTTCAACTTCAGAATTATCACTTTCTCTCCTGCAGATGCATATACCGCAACTTATAACAATCATCAGACTTAATACACAGCCCAAAACGTGGGTCACATATGTAGCTCGATATATCCAAGTCTTTTCAAGAAAAAGCTAAGTTTGACAGACATGTATCAGAATTATGAGAATTAAAAGAATACATGATAGGTTTATAATAAAAAAATATACCGAAAAGTTGCCAGTTCTTTGTTTTGCTCGCGTAAAAGATCCTCTTTAGCCCACGCCTGTAACATCAAAGAATTAAGACTCCATAAAAATGACAACTTAAATAGCATAAGATGAATGTTTAGATGGATACAGCTTCATGGTCCAATCTAATTGCGTGGAGCTCTTTATCTTTAACATCCAAAGTTCTCTGCAAGTCCATAATAGTCTTTTCCCTTTCGTGTAGTTGTTCCTTTATCCACACACATTCTTGTAAGCTAGAAGTTTCCACATTTATAAACATAAATTCTCCAAAAAAATATATTCTCACACACCTGAAGCTTGACATTCGAAGTAATATGCTCTTTAATCTGAGAATCAAACCGTTCCTGAATCCCAATTATTTCCGATCTAGCAATAAGCCTAGCTTTAAGATTAACCTCCAAATGCTGAAGCTGCTCCCTTTGCTTCACAACCTCATCAAGATGCAACTCATGATCAGACACCCCATCAACAATGGTCGAAAAGAAGTCCACATTCACAGGCTCCCTCCCCTGATGCACCTTAACAATCAACAAATCTCACTCATTCCTCCCTAATCAACCCAAAAACAATTAAAAAAACACCTCAAACAGTAAGATACTAAGATGTTTCACCTCATATATCAGTCTCTCATCCCCTTGCCCTAGCTTAGCACGGTCCAAATCCTAACCACAAAAACCACCGCAATGCATAAAGCGAAATAGCTACCATCGGCGACGGTGCCAATGTTACCAGGCGGCAGGCCGCGACATCGTCACCACCATCTACCATCACCACATCGCATAATCCATCCCCTCTTCATCTCCATCGAACCACAGGTGTTGCAAGTTTTGATCTTGGGTTCAAAGCTATATCTACAAACCTTAAAATAAGAATCCCTAACTTAGTTTTTAGGGTTTTGAGAAGAAGTTTTAAGGTTGAAGACGATGGTAGTGGTACGGATGATGTGAGGGATGTAGTGATGGTGGTGATAATTCAATGATGATGGTGATGCTACGATGATGGTGATGCGCTGATAGTGATTAGGGTTAACAGGGGATAGGGAAAGGGGAGACAGTGCGACTGTGGCAATGGTGGCGGTGGCGGTGATGCTTAGTGGTTGGTGTAACAAAGATGGGTAGTGGAGATGGATGGCAGTAGTGTGAAGGTAACATAGTTATGCTTCGGTGGGCTGGAAATACCAAAATTGCCCCTTGATGAATAGTACTATTCATCATGTCACATCAAAGTTGGTTTTTTCATATTATGTAATTACACTAAAAATCACTACTTCTTCTCTCTCCTTTCAATTAAATAATATATTTTATACCTTTTTCATTACCTTTTCTCTCTCCTTCACTCACAACCACTTTCAAAAATATTAAAAAATTTATAAGGATTGTACAGTGATTCTTCAAATATACCAATCCACAATAACATTTTCTCTCTCCTTCACTCACAACCACTCAAAATCATTCCATATAATATACCAAACACACTCACATGATTATAGGGCACGGGTTGTGAATGCTCTGATACATAAGAGTATTCATAACTTATTTTTAATCTTGTGGTTGTTTAGGAGTGTTTATTTTTATCTAACTTTTAATTTTTTTAATTTTTAAAAAGTTAGAAAGTCAATTTTATAGAGTTTGGAAATGTGATTTTTATGAGAAAATAAGTTAATACGTCATTCCATACTAACTTATTAACTTATTTAAAAAATCAATAAGTTAATAAGTTGTTTTTAAAAACAATCCCAGGCCCTTCATCTGTCTAGTTACATTAAAAGTTATTATTTTTTTTTAATTTTCAATTAGATAATCATTTTTATACATTTAAAGATGAATATTTCAAGTATGATTATGTCTTCGCTTTTTAATATATTTGTTGCATTTCTGGCATGTTACTTGTATCCATCATCATTGTTCGTTGATCATATTTCGTTGATCTGATTCATTTTTTGCAAAGTTTTATTTTTTCAACAAATTAAAATAGAAATAACAAGCTAACTGTGCTATTAGTTATGATAAGTCATAAGCTTAACAGACCTCACATTAAAGCGGATAATATATAACAATTGATATAAAGGTAAGACTTAATTACACGGGTGGTCCCTGTGATGAGGCCTGATTTCGCTTTTGGTCCCTAACTTTCTGAAATTACAAGGTTGGTCCAATACTTTACACAAACGTAACAACGATAGTTCCTGAAACGGATGGACGTTAGCTATTGCTGTTAAGTGCGTATGAAATGACAAAAATACCCCATTTCTCTTTTCTTTTTCTCCATCTACACTACTCCTACCACCATTGAAGCCTCCACCTTCAACCACCACCCCCACCACCTTCAACCACTGTCACCACCACCTTCAACCACCACCACCATCTTCAACCACCACCACCATCTTCAACCACCACCACCACCACCCTTAACCTTCAATCACCACCACATTCAACCTTCAACCACCACCACCACATTCAACCTTCAACCACCACCACCGCATTCAACCTTCAACCACCACCACCGCATTCAACCTTCAACCACCACCACCACATTCAACCTTTAACCACCACCACCTGCAACCTTCAACCACCAACACCACCGTCAACTACCATCATCGGCACCACGTTCACCATCGTCACCACCAGCACCACACCACTCACGTAACACCAAGAGTAGGGTTTCACTCATCTTGACTTGGGGGTTTTTATTTCTAGGATTTCTAAATATCCTTAGATTCAAATAATGGAGGCGGCGGTGATGGTGGTGGCGGGAAGCACCCGTGGTGGTGGAGGCGGGAAGCACCCGTGGTGGTGGAGGCGGCGGTGATGGTGGTGGATGAAGGTGGTAGCGGGTGGGCTGAAAAAATGATGATTCAGGTGGGGAAGGGTATTTTAGTCATTTAAAAAAATTTAACAGTCAAAGTTAACGTCCATCCGTTTCAGGGACCATCGTTGTTACGTTTGTGCAAAGTTTTGGACTAAACTTGTAATTTCAGAAAGTTAGGGACTAAAAGTGAAATCAGACCTAACTACAGGGACCACTCGTGTAATTATGTCTAAAGGTAATATTAAAACATGAAGTTTTCATTTATAAAGTATGAATCAAGTCAAAACCATTTTGGTTTTATCCACAAAACCACATGTGTACAAACAGAAGTATTTTATGATTGAATTTTAATAGTTGGAACCTTTAACCTTCAATCTCAATTTATAAACAAAAAGATGAAGCGGATTACATGGCACCATAATAATAGTTTATACTTTCAAGTGGTTTAAACAGGTATCATCCCTAACAATAAACTTGAACAAATGCTTAAAATTTTGAAACCAAATCACATATAAAACAACACTAAAATGGCAGATCTAGGGCTTCAAATAAGATACAAAATGAAATAGAATCTTTCATCCACAAATAACATACAAACTAAAATAGATGGTAGATCTAGGGCTAATCAAAATATGCATTAAAAGATCACACTAAAGAAGAGATTGACGAAACTAAAAAGATATTCAGAAAGAGGGGACAAATATCTGAAGAAAAAAGAAAACCCCTTGTTTTTACTAGTGTTGTAAAGGAGATATGATGGTGGCAAAGAAAACAAATGAAAATTTGGTTTTGGTTTAAAGTCTTCAAAGTGATTAAGGCATGGGTAACCTCTTGGTGAGTATTGATTGATAATCAAAAACATAAATCTTAGAATTGCAGAGGGTGGGAAAAGGAAAAGGACCAATTCGCCTTACTTAAGGGGTGAAATCACTAGTAAAAACAACCATTAGAAAAAGATCTCTATGTATATAGAGTTAGTGTATAGTTGATTCTCAATATATTGAAGATGGTGAAAGCGACAACGAAGCTAACGTAATGTAAAACAGAAAATATCTTTATATAATAAAGATGGAGAAAGAGATAAAAGAGGCTAAGGGTTGTTTGTTTATGTCTGACCGGGCTGACCCGACTGACTCGGTCAGCGGGTCAGCCCGTTGATACTCGTGTGGAGCCAGCTGACCGGGTCATTTCTTCTGACCCAAACCTGAAAAAATAAGTTGCTGACCCAAAATCTCCACCTCCTTCCCTCTATTGCACACCACCAACACCCAAATCCGAAGCCCTGCGCTCGATCGGCCACCTCCCCCTCCCCCTGCGCTCTCGATCCGCTACCTACCCTCCCCCTGCGCTCTCGATCGGCCACCTACCCTCCCCCTGCGCTCTCGATCGGCCACCTCCCCTCCCCCTGCGCGACTTCCCTTGCCCGACCCCGACATGCACGAGCCCTAACCGAGCACCTCCGACCTGCGCGAGCCCTAACCGAGCACCTCCGACCAGCGCGAGCCCTAACCGAGCCCCTCCAACCTGCGCGAGCCCTAACCGAGCACCTCCGACCTGCGCGAGCCCTAAACGAGCACCTCCCGAGCGCTTCCCGAGCATCTCCTTGCGGTAATCATCATTTCTTTATGAATATAGATGTATATGCATATAGATGTGTATGTATATGTGTATGTAGATGTATATGCATACAGATGTGTATGTAGATGTGTATGTGTATGTGTATGTAGATGTGTATGTAGATGTATATGTGTATGTAGATGTGTATGTAGATGTATATATGTATGTAGATGTGTATGTAAATGTATGTGTATGTAGATGTGTATGTAGATGTGTATGTAGATGTATGTGTATGTAGATGTATGTGTATGTAGATGTATGTGTATGTAGATGTGTATGTATATGTGTATGTAGATGTATGTGTATGTAGATGTGTATGTATATGGGTATGTAGATGTGTATGTATATGGGTATGTAGACTCAATCAGATACTAAATCAAACAGTCAAGTTTCAGTTAGATTCAGACTCAGTCAGAATTTTTTACTGGGTCAGCTTCTGACTCAGTCAGATCTTACTCAGTCAGCGCAATCAAACAACCCCTAAGACATGTTTGAGATTTTTATTTTATCAAAAAGTAACTTTTAAAAATTTACTTTTCAAAAGTTACTCTTATTAATTTTTTAAAAGTAATTTATTAACCTTGTAAAATCAACTTTTTAAATTTTTCTCAAAAGTACTTATTAACTTTTCAAAGTTAATAACTCAAAATTAATCAAAGTTGGTTTCTCAAATATGGGCTAACGTGAATGTTCTAAGAGAATTAAGCTTGATTTAAAAAAAAAAGTATGCTTGAGATTTAGCTGTATAGATATGCAGGAAAGGTTGTGTACTTCTGTTAAAACATAGGTGACAACCGTGACATCATATAAAAGACCTTTGTAGACTATTTGCAGACATCACTTTGATAGGGGAAACTTTGAGCTTGGTTTTTGACATCCTATAAAAAAGGCTTAATTTTGTAACATTTGATCAAATACTTGTGCTATGTGAGACACCAATATACAGGTCAAGTGCAAACGAGTCGAATCCGGGCTCGTATAGGCTCGAGTTCGGTTTTTGATGACTTAGGAGAGCTCGAACTCAAGCTCGGCTCGACAAATAATTTTTCAAGCTCGAGCTCGGCTCGACAAATAATTTTTCAAGCTTGAGCTTGGTTTGGGCTCAGCTCATCTATTTACTTAAATATTATTTTTAAAATTTTTATATTTAATTTTGATATATATTTAGAATTATATTTTTTATATAACATTATACATATTTTAAATGTTTTTTATCATTATTTTATATACAATAGATTTTATTTATATAATATATTTAATAAATTAAATAAAAATATATATAAATAAAAAGCTCGTTTAGACTCGCGAGCCCGCTCGAGCTCGATACGTGAAGCTCAGGCTCGGGCTCGATAATTAAATGAGCTTTTTTCCAAGCTCGAGCTTGATAAAGCTCGGCTCGTTTCGAGCTTTTTATCGATCCGATCGTAAATAGCTCACGAGCAGCTCAGCTCATTTGCACCCTTAATCAAGAGTAATATCTTTGAATACATCAGCGTCAGAGCATTGTATCTAGAGACCCCGCTTGATTTGGGAAAATAACTAGAAACGAACTCAAGAGGAAAGTCGAATAATAAGTTTTTTTTTGGCCTAGTTACTAAACGGTTGATAGTTAAAATCTTGTGGGTGTGGGGGTATAGGTTATCTATTAAATAGTTACTCGTGGGACGTGTATGCTCGTTAGTTTTATGCAAACATCTTTTTGAATTTTTAAGAATATTTATTTTTCTCAAGACTCTAATTTTAATATAATTCTATGTTTGGAACTACTACCACAAATTGAATTATTCAGTTTTTTTAAATTAAATACATCTTATGATTGTTGTATAATAGTATAACTAGTAAGAAGCCCCGCGCGATGCGGCGGGTCTTCATAAACAACTATAACAAACTAATCTTTTTGACAACAAAAACCAAAGAACTCCTATATCAAAAATCCATATGAATTTACAGGCATGAGAAAAGGAAGGAATGAGGCATCACACATATAAATTTAATCCCCATTGTGCAACCTTGATAAAGCTGTGGAGTGTTATCAGGCATTTTAACTCAAACATTTGCAAGTACTTGCTAATTTCATTCATACAGACCTGTTTATTCAAGTAAGTTACAAAATCTCTACCCAACTTGACTAATAATTACATCCTGCAATCCAAGACCCATTGATTTGGGTAATATTGTAATATTGTTTGTCCAATGGCTTTATTCTAGCTTGCTCAGGTTACATAACGGGTCAAAAATGTGTTATTCTTATTAAACTCGCTAATCCATTGATTCATATAGCATGCAAATGTTTAGAACAGACATCTCACACAGCCGACATTGGTATTTAATAATTCAATAGCAAAATCATAAGTTTCACCATAGTAATGTGATCTAAACCACAACAAAACCAAAAAATCTCCCTGTGCAGTCAATCTAAATGCATACCAGGCCCAAAATATGTTATTCTTATTAAACTCACTAATCCATTGATTCATATAGCATGCAAATGTTTAGAACAAACATCCAATTTACCGTCAAAAAACCCAAATCTCCTATTTAGATTAAAAAATGACGAATTTAAAACCTAAAACAAAAGATTTTTATAGTGGTCGATAAGTATAGAGAGGTTCTATAATTTCAAACATTGAGTACTAAAATTCTATCATTTGCCAATAGGTTGTTTTAATTTCTCCTAACTCATGAATAAGACTTTTGTAATGTGCAGGAGGACTTATGGAAGCATGTGCCGATGTTCCCTGTTGGGGAAAATCTATGTATGTATATATGTGCTGCAATCAATCTATGTTAGTTTTGGTACATTGTGCATCTAGAAGTGAGTATGTAGTTAATGTAATCAATCTATGACGTTTCATGACAGTGGGCCAAGACGCATTTGTTATCTGAATACAACTGGAAATTTTCAAATCTATAAGTGAGTATCTAGTTAATTTTAATTGCTTTAGTTGGTTTCTGAATGTTTATGTTGACAAAATGTTATGAATACTGCTAACCACGTGATCAAATCTGTCATTAGGGTGTTCAGCGTTCACATTTAGGTTTAAATTGATCAAATCTGTCATTAGTTTGATTTTGGTGACCTTTTGTTTTAGTACCTCAACCTGGCTGTGTCTTTCTTTGAAACCTGCATGTTCATTGAATAGTTATTCGTGTTGTTCGGATTATCAGGTTGGTTTCTTCCTATTGAGATTTATTAAAATGAAATTGCACTTGAATGAAATTCGAATTAGATTATGAAAAACCTATATGAAATTTAAAATTACTTCGCATTTAGCTAAATTAAAAAAAAACTGAAATAGGAGGAAGGGGAGAAAATATATAAATTGCAGCAACGTGACTCAAGGGGATTAGAGTTTTTTGATTCAGTTGGACGGTTAAGGACGTAAGGGTCGACTATATATAAAAAGTAAACGTAACAATTTCTAACCTAATTCAAAAACTGAAATCTAAAATCGAACGCATTTCTAATCTGAACCAAATGCACTCAAATGCTGCTGCCTGGCTAGCAGCAAATGCACTCAAACAGGGAGACACCTGCCCAAGAGACCTGGTAAACAAGAAATCTGTGATCAAAGCTCACACCTTCCTGGTAAAAACAGGTCGACACCAGTAAACTTTTTTACCTTCTAGTTAATATCAAATGACTTACTATTGACATTTTGTAGGCTTGGCTTTAATATCATGGGGCTATCCACCAGCTATTATTTGGATTGATTATGAAATTTTCATCCTATGTATTGAACTGCAAACCGCTAGATCATTTATGGCATTAGAAAGGCAGGTTATTAGTGGTTTATAAACCATTCTGATTATGGTCTATTGACTCTTAAACACGGGATGTCTTAATTACATTCTTAATTTGTTAGTAATAAAAGTTACACGGTTGTGAGATGGGATCATGTTACAATTTCTGAAGTAAGTTATATACCTATTTTGAATATTTAAGAAATTAAAGTTGTTAATCATATTCTGAAAGGGGAGAAAGTCATCGTCCTTTTCAGCCATCTGTGTTCATATCCTATGTTTGATTATTCATAGAATAAGCAATACCCATTTTGTTTCAGTTAAACTGGTATTTGGACCATTAAGATCAAAGTGTTGATATCTTGTCTCAATATCAGTTATAAAATGTTCTAAACTTTGTAGTGAAATTAAATAACATGATAATTATCATCATCATTGTTAATATTCAAGTGTTCAAAACTACAAACACAGAAGTGTTATGTTGACTGTTAATCCTGTAAAAGATATTGACCGATTTGAATTCAAAAGGTCATATGTTTTATGTTTGAGTTCAAATTTTCATGTATAACTCTTTCTCACGAATGGAGTGAATATATTTTGGAAGGTGCTGAATGGATTAAGTGGCAACTGCATAGTGTATTACCTGTGTGTAACTGTGTAACGTTTTTATTTCAAACCTGTAGTTCTTTTTTTTTATCATTTTTGGAATTTTTGGAAGAGTTCATAAGTTTTGGAAGGACACACAATGAGAAAAAACCCGGTGTTTATACTCATTGGTATAGGATATCAAATAAATATAATTATGGAAATTTATTCAACATATGCCTTCTTTAGAAAGACAAATGGAGCCTCAAATTACAGAGTGAAAACAAAAACATAAAGTGATCCTGTAATGTTGCAAAGCCAAGCATTAGTTTTCTGTTATGTTGTGCCTATACAATATGTAGAATTGCAAGTATGATATTTTGGTAAAGTTTAAATAACAATGATGCTGTCCATTTCTTTGCAGTTGGAGTTGAAAAAATGCAGTTGGCTAAACAATCCTACTCTTGTGTGTGCTCATGGTGGTGATGCTTCTAAGGCCTCCCTAATACAGTATGTATCTCATGTTTTTGAGTCATCAAATGTAATACTTATTCTAATAATTCAAATGTTCAGTTGTTCCTCATCGTTCCACTACTTTTAATGTCCATATATGTGTGCCTAAAGAAAACCATTGCCTAATCAGAATTGTTTTGGTCATAGAAATAATCCTATTGGCAAAATACAAAACCATTGCATAAAGAAACTAAACTTGATGTTTAAAATGAAAAATTGGACTTTGATCTAATAAATTTAACTATATTCTCTGCATTGGAAATACCTAAAACTTCAAATGTTTTCGATTTACAGTAGACCTGATTTACTGGATGCCGCCCTGCTGCGACCTGGTAGATTAGATCGCCCAGAGCCCAGAGGTGGCAAATTAAAGCCATTTCTTTGTCTATGTTATAATATTTTATGCAGATAGAAGATGAAAACAGGGAGGTCAAAATCAACTCAACCATGGAAAAACAGTTACAAACCTGAGCAACCAAACAACAACAGAAGCTGCGGCACCAACAACGCCACCTGCAACACAAACATAACGACAATAAGAGAAGGATTAGAAAAACCCCGAAATCAATGATGGAAGCTACGCTCACAGAGAGAAAAGAACCTGATCTGAAGGAGGAAGGATGTAGAAGACGAACGTGAGCTCGGAGAAGCAAGAGATAGGAGGGTCTCTCAAATTAAAGAGGAGAATGTAAAGAGGGGCAGCTATGGTGTACAAAAACCAGTGGTTGATGGTGGCGGTGTAAACCCAGCAGGTGGACATGAAAGAGCAGAAGATGGTACAACATGCAATAGATGTTGTAAATCCTGCTACAGTAAAATCCCTCACAGACCGACACTTCCAATTAATATTTATATAATATCGTGAATTGTCAGCCTATGTAAAAACTCATCAAAATATAAAACAAGTATTATTTTTTTTGGCATTCCAATGAATTTCTATTGGACATTACCAAATACTGATTGTGCTCGTCGGGAAGATTACTTGTTACTAGTAATTGTATTTTAGTTTGCACTTTATACCATGAAATGTTTTTATATCCTCATGTTTAGTCCTTGAAAATATTCCAAATTTACTTTGATAACTCCAAACATTTTTTTTAAACAAAGCCTTTGAAAACCGACATCTAAACTGAAACGTAGCTTCATCATATTTTAAGTTGTCTACAAAATAATCTTCTAATAGGACCTCGAGAGCTTTTTCATGATCACATAATATGTACTTCTCCGACTTAGTTGTCATTGTTGTTATAGAACTAAAAGAAAGAAATAAAACAGAGAATCACGAATTGAAACTTGGATTTTCTTAGAGTCGTGATTGAAATCACTTTCAGATAAAATCAATTCGAGGCACACGAATGTTTTATCGGATAAAACTAAGAATGTTTCAAGAACGAATTTGATTTTGAGAGAGAGTTTTCTATTGTTCTGTGCCCTAAAACTGTGATTTGATCGAAGTATAAATTGTTCCAGAGAGGAACTGCTCATAACTACTCATAGGGTTAAAAACTTGGGCTAAAGTCATCTAAATGGACTTCACAAATAAATGTTTAACACAACCCAATCAACTTTCAAACATTGAAAATGGATCGTTGAGTATGGCCCATTTTATTGCCATATATATCCAATATATATGCAATATATATACAGCCCACACATAAGATATTAACCCACTAAATGTTTAAAATTTTAAACATTATATTCACAACTTAATAATTGTTAGTTATAAACGTTCATGGTCATTAGCTTAAACAAGTCCATCTCCATCTCCTAACTCGTTAATAACTAATAACGTGTACTCGATCAAAGTTAATCCAATATCACAAAATCTATATTGATAATTAATAAAATTACCAACATTCCTCCCCCATTTTAGTAATATCAATGATTAACTCAATTCAACTCTTTCACAAGACAAACTTATGCATAAATGGAAATGTCCTATGGATTGAATTTCCATATTAGTATATCACACGATTCAAATATTCGAATACCAAAGGTGTCACAAGGATTGAACCATCATTATTCTGTTGAATAACTGAAGGTAATATACACACAAGTTTACAAACTCATTGTTCTTTCCTGACACTATATTTTACTAGCTTGTGTCCTAATCCTTCAATGAGTATATCAAAGCCAAGTCCACAGCTTCTTGAAGCAGCTAAACCTCATACTCATATAGGTAGTTCTTTAGTATCTTGCACCTGCAAATGCAATTTTTCAAAGAACTATTAAGAAGCAAAACTTCAACCTACTTGTAACTTGCAGTCTGAACACATACCTTGGGATGATTTATTGATGTGTTCCATTGTCTTAGTAACAAGCATTCCACATTAAATCCAACATCTAACATTGTATTAGATGGGAATTGGGTGTCTTGTCATTAGACAATTTTTATATGGACTTTAAACCCATCCCTACGGCTGATCTTTTCACGAGATCTCTAGTTAACCCTTTGGTTAAATGGTCAGCCATATTAAGTTCTGATTTAACAAACTGTATAGATATCACACCATTCATGATTAACTCCCTAATCATGCTATGTCTAACGCCCAAGTGTCTTGACTTTCCATTGTATACATGACTATAGGCTTTAGCCAGTGTAGCTGCACTATCACATCTAATAGATATAGGTGATATCGGTTTAGCCCACAATGGAATCTCATAGATCAGATTCTTTAGCCATTCAGCTTCCTTGCCAGCAGCTGCCAAGGCTACAAATTCAGATTCCATAGTTGAATTTGTGATGCAAGTCTGCTTCTTTGAAGCCCAAGTTATTGCTCCTCCACCTAGAAGGAACACCCAACCACTTGTAGAAGAGTGATCTTCTACATTAGTTATCCAACTTGCATCAGAGTAACCTTCTATGATTGAGGGAAAACCTGAATAGGTTAGCCCATAATTCATAGTTCCCTTCAGATATTGTAATAACCTGTTCATCGCTTGCCAGTGTTGGGTACTTGGATTACAGGTAAATCTACTCAGTTTTCCAACTACATATGCTATGTCTGGTCTTGTACTAATCATAGCATACATCAAACATCCAATAGCTTTAGCATATTGAAGTTGAGAAACAGGACTACCTTTATTAGGCAATAACTTGATGTTTGAATCAATGGGAGTATTCACTGGAGAACAATCCCAGTGATTGAACTTTCTTAACACCTTCTCAATATAATGTGATTGAATCAAAGAGATACTGGTGTTATATCTCTTTATCCTTATTCCCAGAATAACATCTGCCTCCCCCAAATCTTTCATGTCAAATTTAGATGACAACAAACTCTTTGTTTTATCAACTAGTATTTGATCAGTACCAAATATAAGCATGTCATCCACATATAAACATATGATGACTCCTTTTCCTGAGGAATCAAATCTGCTATAAACACACTTGTCAGCCTGATTCAAGTGGAACCCATTGGACAGTATCACCTCATCAAATTTTTGATGCCACTGTTTAGGTGCTTGTTTGAGACCATACAATGACTTGACGAGCTTACACACCTTATGCTCATTTCCAGGTAATATGAAACCTTCTGGTTGCTTCATGTACACTTCTTCTTCCAGCTCACCATTCAGGAAGGCTGTCTTCACATCCATTTGATGAATTATCAAATTGTGAATAGAAGCAAGTGCAATCAATAACCTTATAGTGGATATTCTAGCAACAGGTGCATATGTATCAAAGAAGTCGATGCCTTCTTTTTGTCTAAAGCCTTGGACAACAAGCCTAGCCTTAAACTTATCAATACTGCCGTCCACTTTCATTTTCCTCTTAAAGATCCATTTACAACCCAATGGTTTACATCCAGGAGGTAAATCAGTCAACTTCCAAGTATTGTTATGCATAATGGAATCCATTTCATCTTGTATGGCCTCCTTCCAAAATGCCACATCTCTAGAAGCCATAGCTTCCTTATAGCTACCTGGATCTTCCTCAATATTATAACAATATTGAAATTGAGGCTTAGTGTCACTTGGTGAGCCCTCAACAAGGTAAAGATGAAAGTCAGGACCAAAGGATTTTGTCTTTCTTATTCTAACACTCTTCCTTGGTTCTGATGTGAGAGATGTGTTGATTCTACTAGAGGAATTTACATTAATGTCTCTGGGTCTAGGCATTGATGTGAATCTCTCTTCATCAAAGATTGCATCTCTTGATTCTATAACTGTATTTACTGACACCGAGTCATTTGGTTCTAATACAAAGAATCTATATGCCTTTGAGTTTTCAGCATATCCAATAAATATGCAATCAATTCCACTTTCACCCAGGTTCTTTCTTTTGGGCTCTGTAAGCCGTACTACAGCCCTACAACCCCAGACTTTTAAGTAGTACAAGTTAGGAGGCTTTCCTTTCCACATCTCATAAGGAGTCACTTTGCTTCTTTTGTTGGGAGTTCTATTCAAAATATAGCAAGCAGTTAACATTGCTTCTCCCCAAAACCCGTCACTCAATCCAGAGTAAGACAATAGGGAATTAACCATTTCTTTTAGGGTTCTATTTTTCCTTTCGGCCACACCATTTTGTTGTGGTGTATATGGTGCTGTGGTCTGGTGAATTATACCAGTGGATTGGAAAAATTCTGGATCATAATATTCACCTCCCCGGTCAGTTCTAAGAGTTTTTATTAAAATACCATGAAACAATTCAACTTCTTGTTTAAAGACTTTAAATTTCTCTAATGCTTCATCTTTTGTATGAACTAGATATACATAACAATATCTGGTTGCATCGTCAATAAATGTCACGACATATTTTTTATTTCCTAAAGATGGTGTACTATGAAAATCACACAAATCTGAGTGAATGAGCTCGAGTTTAGTAGATAACCTTTTAACGTCTTTAAAAGGTTTTCTAGTAATTTTAGTCAAATTACATGTGTGACATTTATTTTTATGCACATCAAAAGCCGGTATGAGATTTATTTTTGACATGTCTAACATTCTAAAATAATTAACATGGCCTAAACGAGCATGCCATAAATTAGAAACCTTGTCAATCGGGTCACTTGATGTGGATGTCATACACACAGATTCACATGTAAAAGGAACATGAATATTTAATTTAAACATCCCATTACATAAATAACCAAATCCAACAAATGTACCGTGTTTAGATAACACATACTTATCGGATTCTATAACTTGTTTGAACCCATAATTATTCAATACAATCCCAGATATAAGATTCTTTCGAATCCCAGGTACATACAACACGTTATCTAACAGAAGTTTATTCCCAGAAGTAAATACAATATTAACAACTCCTACGCCCTTGATGGGTTCGGTAGCTACATTTCCCATTCGTAATACGGAACCATCTTCAATTGACTTAAGACTCTTGAACCATCTTAAGTCTTTGCAAACGTGAATAGTAGCTCCAGAATCCACCCACCATGACACGAATCATCCTGAACATACAGTGATTCAGAGAGAAAAGAGACATAATTCAAACTTGAATTACAATGATCTCCAATAGGATGACTTGTGGTTTGACCGCCGTCATTTGGTCGAGTTGTTTTAAAAACAATGCCCAAAGGCTGTTTAGATAGTGGGCCGACATCCAAGGACTGCTTGTTATTTTTAAAATAATGAATCATTTCACTTGTAACTTTACAACTCAAATTATTAATTTCCTTTGAATCAATATCACAATTGACGTCATGGTCCATATTAATAATTTTCACAAGTTCTCCATTTAATTCCCTTTTGTGTTGTAAATGATTTTTATGGACAGAATGTTCCATGGGTTCAACTACACAAGTCATTTTATTTGGCAAATGTAAAACAGAATCAAATAACATACCATTTTGTGCCGGCGGGTCCTTGGACCCACTTGGGCCAGCGCCATCGGCTACCTTGTTGCCCGGAACCGATTTCACTCGACAGTCTCGTTTGAAATGGCCCGGTTTCCCGCAGTTCCAACAAGTGGATTTCAGCCTTTTATTTGAATTTTGGAATTTTCCAACAAACTTGCGCTTTCCTTTATCAAACTTATTAAACTTCTTTTGCTTTTGGTTAGTGTGTTCAATCATATTCACGGTTGATTGATTTGCATCAATTTTCCCTTTCCCTTTATCAGTTTCTTGAGACCGAAGGGATTCCTCAATCCTCAAATGACTACCCAATTGAACAAGATTCAAATCATCTTTTCGGTGTTTAAGCGTGTGTTTAAAATCTTTCCACAGTGGTGGAAGTTTGTCAATAATACTCGACACCGAAATAGATTCATCCATGTGCATCTCGTGTTGTGCAAATTGACCGAGTATGTGAAGCAATTCATTGAATTGTTCCATGATCGGTCGACTATCTACCATTTTATACGAATTGAAATTTGTTACCAGGAACTTTTTGGATGACGAGTCTTCTGCCATGTATTTCGCTTCCAATGCATCCCACAATTCTCGGGCCGATTCCACGTTCTGGTACACATCGAACAAGGCGTCAGACATGCCGTTGAGAATATGCCCTCGGCATATGTAGTCGTCGTTTTCCCATTTCAGACGGCGACGTTGTTGATCAAGAGTCTCGTCTTCGGTTACTTCAGGCATGGGCGTCGACAGAACATAGACAACCTTCAAGGTTGTAAGAAGAAAATGCATCTTTTTCTTCCATCTGCGGAAATCTTGGCCCTCAAATTTGTCAAGTTTTGCAAACTTACTTGACATCTCTTTAACAGATTCTCCAGTAGCCATACGAACGAATTGATCAAAGAAATTGATTTTATCTTTGTTGTTATAGAACTAAAAGAAAGAAATAAAACAGAGAATCACGAATTGAAACTTGGATTTTCTTAGAGTCGTGATTGAAATCACTTTCAGATAAAATCAATTCGAGGCACACGAATGTTTTATCGGATAAAACTAAGAATGTTTCAAGAACGAATTTGATTTTGAGAGAGAGTTTTCTATTGTTCTGTGCCCTAAAACTGTGATTTGATCGAAGTATAAATTGTTCCAGAGAGGAACTGCTCATAACTACTCATAGGGTTAAAAACTTGGGCTAAAGTCATCTAAATGGACTTCACAAATAAATGTTTAACACAACCCAATCAACTTTCAAACATTGAAAATGGATCGTTGAGTATGGCCCATTTTATTGCCATATATATCCAATATATATGCAATATATATACAGCCCACACATAAGATATTAACCCACTAAATGTTTAAAATTTTAAACATTATATTCACAACTTAATAATTGTTAGTTATAAACGTTCATGGTCATTAGCTTAAACAAGTCCATCTCCATCTCCTAACTCGTTAATAACTAATAACGTTTACTCGATCAAAGTTAATCCAATATCACAAAATCTATATTGATAATTAATAAAATTACCAACAGTCATGTATTTAACTTCAATTGTTGACAATATTGGTGAGAAATTAGAAAGTATTTGAAATGCTTTCGCTCAATCCGAGCAAATCGGGTGGAAGAACTAATTTACAATTTATTGTGTTGAAAATCAAAATATGTGAAAACAGGTTATAAAGTAGAAGATATGAGAAAGTATAGATTTGTATTTGAGATTGGTGCACAAAATGGAACGTAAATAAGATACATTACGTTTAATTAATTTTTTCAATAATTTACTGTCCATTGAGCATTTGATAACAGTCAAAAAGTTGAAATGTTGCCGATGTTGTAGAAGTTGAAAACTACCCGATTTGGCAAGCTAATCTATCGGCTGTTGCCGATCAACAAAGGTACTCAAGATGGCTTTCAAAGGGTGTCCCGAGTACCTTTATTATCTGCACATGACATCATGACAATAAAAACCATTTAGTCATCTCTAGAAGCACCTAGAATCACAAAATTCATTGTTCGTAAAGATTCTTCCATTTTTATATCATCACCATCTTTTAGATTTAATTTTTAAATTCAGAAAATCTATTATAATATTCTTTAACATCATATTATTAAATGTAATAAATTTTGTTCAAATATCACATAATAAAAATAAAATTATTAAAAATATTTATATGTTTTCTCTTCAAGTCATTCCTCTTGTTCAAGCTTTCAGGCCATTGCTTCCATGGATGATGCTTCAAGTTCTTCTTTCCCCGTTCGCCACAAGAATTTCTCTGTCAATATAAAGGTTATTCGTCTCTCTACCTTCGTAAGATCTTTGTTCATTGTATCTATTTGTGCTTTTATCCTTTGTGCTTGAAATCCCGCTTTTGATCGATTGAATGTGTGCTTAATGAAGTTGGATGTACTCAATTTCAACATAGAAATGTTGAATGATTCATTTGGGTTTATGGGTTTTCATCTCCTGTTAATAAAGACATAAAATTTTGTGATCGTTCGTTATTATGGATGACATTTTTGCTTATGCCCACCAACTGTTTGTTTAAATGTCTCTACTGTAATTCGTGATAGAAAATTAGATGGCTATAAGTTCAAGATTCTGTTTGTAGCATTTGGGTTTGCAGAAGATCAGTTGATGTTGTGAAATCCACTATCAAGATTGAACTTCAATAACTAGACTCCTTGTGTTCTCAATTTTGATATGCATTTGAAGGCTTTTCTTAGATTGATTACTTGCAGAACTTCATGAATTCTGATGAAAAGAGTTCTTAAAAGTACATTTTATGATACAAACCTTGTCCCTTTGTATATGATAGAAAAGGATCCCATTGATAATGGATCGATCTAATCCCAAATTTGTCTATGAAGAGCGGATCTGGTTGTATTAGTATCTATAATTGATTTCTTCTTTGTGATGCTAAATGATAGGGCCTAATTGATTAGTGCTGTAAGATATTGTGTATTGGAATCCATGGTAATGGAGCCGAATCTATTAGTATGGAACATTTTCTTTTTCAAGTGAAATCCCCTAGTATATGAAAGAGTGAAAAAGTGCTTTTGTTGTTGTGGAATAAGAAACGTGACTTTGACTTGTGAAGAAAACTACAACATATAAACATATCGGTGGTACGTTCGCAATGAAATGTGTATCCTTTTTCTTGAAGAAAAAGTCGAAGTGCTATATTGTGTTTTGCTTTTGTGCAATAACTATTGTGCATACTTTACTAGTTGATCATAATAGCTCACAATTTTCTTGGCAGGAAAATAAAATTGATATAGTCATTTGTAGCTATGATGATCAGTTCTTGGTGAGTTCTTGCTTCTTTCACCTTTTTCGTCCATTCAAAATGATCTTGTTGGATGCATATGTTAGTTTTTCAACACTGCAGGTTGTTGCTACTCAAATTGGGACTATGGGTACCATGATGCATGCAAGGTAGTATAAAGTCGGTTCTAAATCTTGATTCTTACAACTGATTTTTTGTATGCTTGTATATCAAGCTATTGATCTTCCAAGAATCAAGATTCTGTAATGCAATTTTGAATAAAAAGTTTTGAATTTTTTTGTTGTTTTAAAAGGAAGGAGGAAGGGATGCTAAATAATCCAACTTATAGCGTATCTGTTATATTTGGTAAACGAGATGAGGTAAGCTGTCTTATGAAGTCACTACTACTGAGGCTTTCTCTTTTTCGTCGTATTTGTTTTGATCACTGAAACGTTTGCAGCCGATGCTAGTGGCATGTGCTCGCCAGCTTATTGAACATATAAGGTCTGTATCTATACATATCTAAAAAAACATACTAGTGTCGTTATTATGTTTGGTTAACCACTTTTGGCCTGTTTTCAGTAATTCTGGTTCTTCAAAACCCTTGACACTCTCACTTGGTCTCAAGGATCATTCTATGGTAGTTATCTGATTATGGTTACAAACTAGATTGCTTTTAGCAGAGAACTTTAAGATTAGTAATTAGAATCTGTTGATTGATTCTTCAGGAGATACTTAAGGGAATTGTTTCTGCTGTTATTGAGAACCGATTGTGGTAAATGATTACAACCTCTTTAAGGATGCTAAAGATTGATCTTCATCGACATACAAAGATCGATGTTACACATACCTGGGAAGATGATGAGATTCCTATAATCTGTGTTTCGTGATTCTATGTAAGTTGATTCTTGAAATGATTTTGTACAACTGAATATGATGATGTTTGGATCAAATCGCTAAGATTCAAGAACCTTTTATCTAGATTATCAAAGTATGCTTTTATTCCCATTAAACTTTTACATACAGTGTTCATTAGCAGTAGATCTTCAACTTCTACAAGAGCTAGACAATCATCTTTGTCTTTAACTATTAAAACTTGGGGGAAATTCATCTAACTAATATGATGTATATTAAGACTTGCTACTCACAATTTCCTGTGTTCCCCTTTAATGAAGATGGAATGTACTAAGAATTGAGGTAAACGAATAAAATGACTAGACCTAATCTTTTTATTGCGTTCTGGAAGTGTGACACTTGGATGTTTTTTGAAAAAATTCTTAGGTTTTCCATGATAAATATTGGAGTTGAATTCGGTTTTGCTCCTTAAGGTTTTACAAAAATAATCTTTTTCCTTCAAAAGATTAAAAACATCCAATTATCTTTAAAGTTTTTATAAGTTGTTTCAATTTCAGTGTAAAAGTTTTATCAGTTATTTCAACTTGAATCCAAAAACAATGAAACTTTAGGATAAAACTCGACACAAATTATGAAACTTTAGGATTGAAATTATTGTTTTTAAACTTTTGAAGAAAAATAATCACTTTTATCAAATATCAGAGAGTAAAATTGAAATTAACTCTAAATATTAGATAGACCATGACCTACATCATGTTGAATTTGAACTCTCAATCTTTTGGTTGTGACAGATATTATTATTTAACCAGCGGGATGTCCTCTTGGGACATGTGACACATAGATAAGATCATTGTTGTTGAGACCGGATCAGACCGGCCGGTCCGACCGGTTCGACGGGGATTCGGTGCCTGGTCCGGTCCGGTCAGGGGTGACTCGATTTCTACTGGTCGAAGGCCGGTTCGTCCCGAACCGCTGGTCGGACCGGGAAACCGGACCAGATCGGACCGTTTTTTTTTTTTTTTTTTTTTTTTTTTTTTTTTTTTTTGCTTTTAGTGGGTAAAAATGGGGTGTTAAACCATAAATTAGTATGTCGGATATACAAATATAGTTAAGTTTTATATATAACTATAAAATATATATATAAATCATATATAAATTACTTATATTTAATTACATATATAAATATAGTTAAAATATAGTTAAATCCGATCCAACCGGTCCCACCACCAAACCAGTAAGGCGTCCGGTTCGACGTCCGATTTAGTTCTGAAAACATTGGATAAGATGTATACAAACCTGAACCTTTGTTGTAACCTGATAAAACATCATTATTTTCCAGATTATTATTATAAACTAAAACGGAACGGAAAGAATGCACATACTTTTGTTGTTAAAAAATATGATATTGTGATGATGAGACATGAAGTACCTTCACATTTCTATGAATATGACCTTGAGAAAGAAGATAAACTAACGCTTTGGAATGTTTATCAAGCTCATGTATGCCATCCAATTCAAATTAAACAAAACATTAGTTACCCTTCACCTATAAAAGAAACAATATGTATACATCAAATGTGACTTATAATCTGTTGGATTCATTGATTGAGAACAAAAACAGGCATACCGGATCATTGTTACATTTTTCCAAATCATGAGCCTTGTATGCAACTACATTGTTTAATGGAACACAGAGTGCGCGATACATTGAGGCACACACAAGTTTGGTTATAAAGATCACTTCTGTGTGGCTAAAACGCATTAAGAAGTCAAAACCTGCAACATTAGGAACCACATTTCGTCAACGCGAATGGAAGATGGTTACGATTAGTTTTGTAGCTAACTAGCTATAATCTGCAGAGCATTGTAGAAGAAACAGTTTTCAAACATGTAAATCACAAGATCATACGCTCATTGAAATCCTTAAAGAGACAAATTATAAACGTATGGAGACATTATCATGACAAAAGGAGCAAATTCATCCAACCTTAAACCTAAATAGCATCATATCAATGGTAATGTGTCTTCCGTCTGTCCAAAAGGTTTGGGTCAAATCCTACAAGAATGAGTTGTTCTTAAATATATATGTAGGAATGTCGAAATAAAAACTAATTTTTGTCTAATAAAGTTAAGAAACGTATTTAGCTACCCCTAAACCTTGTCGAACGAACGTCGATTGAACTCATTTCGGCGGAGTTGGAACCGGCTTGTCAGCTCATATATTTTATTCTCTTAAACTAGATATTAATCATTATGTTTAATTTGTTTTTAAAAATAGGATGTTTTAACATGATGCATTGGTAAAAAATCATGTATAACTTATTACAGAGTTACTTCTACAAAGACACGTGTTAAAGGGTAATTTATGTTATTGTGTGTCAAAACATTGCAAGGTTACTGCTTGTTACGAGTTTTTATGCACAAATTTATATTGGTGCATCAAAACATGTACAACAGCGAGTCCAAGTTTATTGATTTGATGCATCGTTGAATGTGTTTTGACATAGAGAACACATCTACAATTCTAAAAACTACGTATTTTTCAAATGAAAACAATATTTTTCTAATTATCAGTAATTTTAACAAAAATGTAATATATATATATATATATATATATATATGTATATATATATATATATAGGATCAGGATCATTACAGAACCATTTTTTATTTTCAGAACCAAAAGAACCATTGACTTACATAAATGTAAATTATAAACCATTGGTTTACATAAATGTAAGTTAAACCTGGTGATAATTAGTTGTTTTTTATAGTTTATTGTTCATGCCTGATATACACATATGTAAAATAGGTCAAGTATTAACAGACTTAATATACATTTATGTAAATCAATGGTTCTGTAGTTCTGAAAATAAAAAGTGGTTCTGTAATGATCCTAACCCTATATATATATATATATATATATATATATATATATATATATATATATATATATATATGGTTCATGTAAGAACTCTTAGTTTTTATAAAAACTCTTTAACCCTTCTATTAGTCTTTGATTTAATATTAATAATTTTAGATATCAAATTAATGACCAATATCTAATAAGGATATATATATTTTTTTACTTTATGCTTTTTGTGAGATTATCTTTCTTAAAACAGCCACAGCCACAGCCACAGCCACAGCCACAGCCACAGCCACAGCCACAGCCACAGCCACAGCCACAGCCACAGCCACAGCCACAGCCACAGCCACAGCCACACAGCCACAGCCACAGCCACAGCCACAGCCACAGCCACAGCCACAGCCACAGCCACAGCCACAGCCACAGCCACAGCCACAGCCACAGCCACAGCCACAGCCACAGCCACAGCCACAGCCACAGCCACAGCCACAGCCACAGCCACAGCCACAGCCACAGCCACAGCCACAGCCACAGCCACAGCCACAGCCACAGCCACAGCCACAGCCACAGCCACAGCCACAGCCACAGCCACAGCCACAGCCACAGCCACAGCCACAGCCACAGCCACAGCCACAGCCACAGCCACAGCCACAGCCACAGCCACAGCCACAGCCACAGCCACAGCCACAGCCACAGCCACAGCCACAGCCACAGCCACAGCCACAGCCACAGCCACAGCCACAGCCACAGCCACAGCCACAGCCACAGCCACAGCCACAGCCACAGCCACAGCCACAGCCACAGCCACAGCCACAGCCACAGCCACAGCCACAGCCACAGCCACAGCCACAGCCACAGCCACAGCCACAGCCACAGCCACAGCCACAGCCACAGCCACAGCCACAGCCCACAGCCACAGCCACAGCCACAGCCACAGCCCACAGCCCCAGCCACAGCCCCAGCCACAGCCCCAGCCACAGCCCCAGCCACAGCCCCAGCCACAGCCCCAGCCACAGCCCCAGCCACAGCCCCAGCCACAGCCCCAGCCACAGCCCCAGCCACAGCCCCAGCCACAGCCCCAGCCACAGCCCAGCCACAGCCCAGCCACAGCCACAGCCACAGCCCAGCCACAGCCCAGCCACAGCCCAGCACACAGCCCCAGCCACAGCCCCAGCCACAGCCCCAGCCACAGCCCCAGCCACAGCCCCAGCCACAGCCCCAGCCACAGCCCCAGCCACAGCCCCAGCCACAGCCCCAGCCTCAGCCCCAGCCTCAGCCCCAGCCACAGCCCCAGCCACAGCCCCAGCCACAACCACACATCTAATAAGGGTATTTCTTTTTTTTTGTTTACCCCTTAGATTTTTATACCCTAATAACTTTTTTAATATTAAGTTGTCCTTTTAAAAAAAATTATACCATTAAAGTCGAAACAATTTTCTCTTTAATACCCATATAGTCTTGCAAAATTTTTAAAATTTTTTTACGAATAAAAATAATTACAGTGAATTACATCATAACAATCCAACAATTAAAATAGGATGTCAATTTATCAGGGTTATATGATGCAGTATAATGCAATGCTTATTTACATTGACTTACACCATGTTTATTTGAGTACAAATCCTAATACTTACCGTAAATTACATCATATTATAATTTCTGATGATAAATTACATTGAGAAAAATACATTTAAAAGCCAACACAAATATAAAATCCTAATAGTTACAGTAGATTACATCGTATTTATAATTATTTACATTAAATTAAATAGAAGAAACATATATAAAAACCAACAAAAATAAATTCTTTGAAAAAATATATATCACGTTTCAATAAATCACTTATACTAATTTAGCAACCAATTTACATGTATACAATATTTATTAGAGAAACATGTAGTTACATACACTTATCAATCAAAATTTTACGATTATACAATATTTATTTGTGAAACATATAGTTACATATATTTATACAATATTTATTAGAGAAATATATAGTTACATACACTTATCAACTAAAAAAGTAATTATATTATGATGTAATTCACTGTAATTATTTTGTTCGTAAAAAAATTTTAAAATTTTTACAAGACTATATGGGTATTAAAGAGAATAGTATTTTGAGTTTAATGGTGTAATTTTTTTAAAAAGACAACTTAATATTAAAAAGTTATTAAGGTATAAAAATCTAAGGGATAAATAAAAAAGGAAATTAAGGTAGATTGAAAAAAGGTAGGTGATGACACTTGTTATTATCCTATTAAATCTGATTTTTTGTGGGTTTATAAAAGGTCAAAAATATCATTTTGGTAATAAATAAATACAAGATGATCTTGACCACTTAATTTTCTATCAATGGTTGAGATGACGTTAACAAGTTCTCATAAAAAGTAAGGGTTCTTATTAGAATCATATATATATATATATATATATATATATATATATATATATATATATATATATATATATATATATATATATATATATATATATGGGAGAGATCAAATGAAAACCATATTTATAATTGAAAACCGTGAAAACCACCACTATCCAATCACATAATCTATAATTGATTTATTTTTTAATTGTTTAAAGTATATTTGAGTAAACTTTAACCTTATTTTTTGAGGTCATTATTTATTTTTTATATTAAACTCCAAGGTTGACGATGATAACGAATCGAGTTATGTATACGTAGCTTGTATGAGTTAGATGTACGTAACTCTTAGTTGTACACTTGGTAACACGTACCTACATATACATAACCCTTACATATATGTAACTCTTAGTTATACACTTTGTAATACGTACTTACATATATGTAACCCCTGCTTTTCATGGTTTTTATTTATAACATGGTTTTCAAGGGATCTCTCCCCTATATATATATATATATATTTATATATATCTATACTATATTATAATACACGAAGGAGGGACGACGACCAAAGTTAAGAGATTTGAATCTTTTATGCATAACGTACAACTTAAAAACAATCATTTATGAGGGCAATATAGACAATCTAACCATGCAATAAAAGGTGAAATTCAAATACATTTACAAATTGATCCCTTTATTTGTATAGAATTTCATATTATCCTTGCTAAGAACGTGGTAACAAATTATATTTACACATTAATATCTTTAATTGTTAATAATTTAAAATTCCGGATGTTGTTAGATCATTATACATAAATTACAAAATGTTTATTTTACAACTAACAATAAGAAATTACGGATTTAAAAATAAAATCTTACAAATTCAAACTAAATACAATCCAGCTTATAAAGTGTTTACCAAAACATTTCGAATTATTAATTTTACAACTATAAATGAGTATTTCAGCATCTTACCACAAATGTCATATTATGTCGGTAAACACAAAAAACTATAATTTGTAACACCATCAGCTTCATTTTTGTTACTTTAGACCTGAAAAAATAATTTACGTAATTTAATAAAACCAAAATATTAAGCAAAAAAATATAAAATATATACCTGTTTCCCGCAAATGTCGCAACATTTATCCATAAATGCGAATAGTAATGCTGCAATTTTGCAAACCCAGTTACAACAAATCTGAAGGATAGTTTTTAGCTAATAATATTTACCCGAATTTTAAAAATATGTAATATAAACCTTTTATCCTTAAATCTTGGTAATTTTATACCAGAAAACCAAGCAGAGATGCTGCATAACTTTAAAAATAATATGCAAAGCTAAAATACATACACAATTACACATACCTATCAACTTAATTTATTTGAAACTAAATACAGTCGACCATATAAAGGGTTTACCAGCAGCTTTATTTTGTTACTTGAATCCTGAAAAAAATTAAAATGTATTACGTAATTTAATAAAATCAGAAAATTAACTGAAAAATATAAAAATTCATACCTGTTACCCGCAAATATAGCAACTGTTATACCAAAATGCGAATAGAAATGCTGCAATTTTTGCAAAACCAGTTACAAAGATTCGGAATAATATTTTTAACTTACAAATATTTACCCAAATTATAAAAATATGAAATATTTACCTTTTATCCTTAAATGTTGGTAATGTTATACCACAAAACCTTGCAGAAATACTCCATAACTTAAAAAATAATATGTAAAACTAAAATACATACACATCCCTTTGTAATTAAGTTCTGTGAATACTGTGACTTTAATTCATAAAAACCGAGTATAAATGAGAATACATGTTTTTATGTTGCATTAAATAAAATAGAACCATAAAATCATAAATATCGGGTACATACTTCTTTCAATGAGAATACATGTAGATATAAAATATACCTTATCTAAAAACAATTAATATAGATAAATAAATACAACATGACTCATTTCTTAAAAACTAAAATATTTGTTTATAAATATAGTACAAGTAATAAAATATTAAATATAACTATAATAAAACATGAAACATATACACATACCTTATATGAATATGAAACAATTTAACAGATTAAAAACTATTTAATATATAATATACACTAATTTTATCTAAATCCCCAAAAAAAAGTTATATAAGCACTATAATACATTAAGATTAAACCATAGTTTTCAAATATTAATGCAAGTATTATGCTGTTATTGTTTTATATAATAAAATATAAACATAATCAGATTTTATTGTAATAAAAAAAATTTTAAAAAGATTTTAATGTACCCTTTTTATGTTACTTCAATTGGTTTTAAATTTACACCATATGATAAAGATGGATAAACTTAAAACCTGAAGATATTTTATAAAAAAATACAACCATTTACATAATATCATTAATAACAAACCAAACAACAGACCTATTTGCAGGGGAATCCATAATTCGGTTGTATAGCAGGCGCCAAAAAATTATTCAAATACCCAAATATCAGCCTATAAATACATACCAGCACACAACATTTTAAAATCGATATAACTGACCATGGTTTTGGATGCTGCAAACATACGTGTATACCAACCGTTTAAGGAATCACCTCCAGAGCCTCTGCATACTGATATCAACAAATCAAAGGTACAAACATCAAATTTTTTTGATTGAATTGAGAGAATAATACGATTTAATATCTTTTTTAATTGTATATTATCTGGTATGCAGGTTGTTTCTCACAACAATGTTGGTTTTGTACTTGTTTAGTCTTGTTTTAATTTTATATATTATTATGGTTGTAATTGTTTTTTTAAATCAGGTTGAGGATGAACATATAGTGCAGAATATTACAGATCCTGATGGTGATTTAAAGGAACCTAATAATAATAAGGTGAATGAGTTCCATTTGTTTTATATTTAAGGTTTACTTTGTAAACTAACTATATTTTTCAATATCATATTTTTTGTATACAGGTTGATAATAATATTGAAAAAAGTGTTGAGATCATTTGTTGTGGTGCAATGTTTAGTCCCTACAAATCAGATCTTCAACGTGAATTTAGTGAGGAGGTATTAATTCTACTATTGTTTTTGTTTTTTAAATGATGTATACTAACTATTTTATTTTTTAAGGACCGTATGTTTGAAGCCAAGGCTAGGCTATTGGAAAACAAAAAAAGGAGAATCAAGAGGCTAGATGATTGGAATTGGAGTGAGGTTATTGAGTTAGATGGTCCAGATATCATTGACAAAGAACATGAACTAGAAGACACAGCATGTTCAGCCAAGAAACATGAAATAAGGATTAAAGTACCTCGTGTGACAGTGCATAAGCGAACTAGACCTCATCTTATTTAGGCTTATGTTTAAACATTGTAATTTAATTTTGTTTCTTTGTTTTTTGCATGTTTAATTAGTATAATAAATGTTGTATTTGTTTTACAAGCATATCTCATGCTATGTAAGTAAACAAATCTATCATATATATGAAAGTTGTTTCTTATTTTGTTTCAGTATTTATTTATTTATTACATTAAAGCATTAATTTTTTCTTAATGATGTAGGTTAAATGTTATAAATTGTATAATATAAAAGTCTTTTAATTATTGGTATTAAGTTGGACAATATTACAAATTAGTGCATAATATTATGTTATGGTACAATAATTATTATATATAATTCAATGACCAGAATGTTATTTAACTTTAATTAAATAGGTCATAAAACACCTAATTAGTTTGTTATTTAAAACAATGTTATTATCATAAAATAAAAAGTTCAAAACTATCTGGATTGATTATATTTTTTTAATCGGCAATTGATAATTATATTAATTACACTATCTTAATTCACATCAATTATAACCACAACTATGCTTAGTTAGTTAGTGACAACCTCATAACCTTAATTATGATTCCGTTTTTAAGAAAGAAAAAATAAAATTATACGATCATATTTAATATGTTGTATATTTTTTTATGTGTAATACGAATAAGTTTTTTTTTTAAATAATGTTTTCCGATGAGTAAGTAGGTATTGTTAGAAGCTTTAAAGACTTATAATATTTATAAACTAATTATTTTAGGATGTTTATTCGGTTCATAAATTAAATTCAAACATGAAATTTAATTACGATAACAATTATCACCAATAACAATAGCTTGAAATTTTAAAGGTAGAAGTTGTTGCAGCGTTTATAGGGCTGATTAGTTACTTCCTAAGTTTTAAAAATTCCCATATTTCCGGATTAATTAGCATTTGTAATCCGGATTTGTTGATTATACTAGATACACTTTATCTTAATTCACATTAAACATTCGCCTAAAACTATGGATTAACAGGGTTTATCGTAATTTACAAATAAAAATTTGTTCCTATTTTCCAGGGACAGTATTCATGATATCCTCATCTATATATACAATTCCCAACCCAAGTATATTGGTGTTTTTGCTTTTGAGCTTTGTGTTCTTATAAATCATTCTTCGATTTGTTAAAGGTATGTTTAACATATTTTGATTTATTCTGTGAATTGTATGTTGATTTTCATACGCATATTTGGATTAGTTGTGTTGGGATAACATCTAAACTCATGTATCTATATTTTCAGGTATTTTGCCCGATAATTATCTTCATAGTTTTCACAGAGGTATGTATTTTTAACAAAGCTTTAATTAACTCTGTAAATAGTATGTTGATTTTATTTGCATTATTTGATTGATTATTTTTGGTTAACTTCTAAAGTCAAGTATCTATAGGTTCAGTTATTTTGCTCGACAATTATCCTCTTAGTTTTCTCATACTTATGTATTTTTAATATAGCTTGGTTTGTACCTTAGTTTATATAGAATTTATATTATAGTGTTATTTATTATGTTTACTGTTATAAATTTTTGGATATGTTTATCATGGTATACGCATACAGATTATAAAAGATAGGCACACACAACTACACAAATACACAATCATACACAGAACTACATAAACATACAAAATGCACAAACACACAAATAAGACACAAAGCATTAACCATATCAAATATAGCTATACTTTAAACCACTTGATGTACAATTAAAAGGAGATAATCATATCAAACACAATCTCAGATATCATCATATTAATACCAAGTATAGAGACTATACTAAAAACATTTAAAATCCAATCATACTAACGGTTAACGAAGTTTAGACGGAGGCCAGATTCCTAACCTCTCTGATGGAAGTCGGACAAGCACGTCTAAGGAGTTAAACGATCAGTGTGATTGTTTAATACCGTAATACGAATTCGCAAGTATGACACACACATCAACCATAATAAATACACATAAAATAATTAAATAGTTATTAAAAACTAACAACAACCAAGTGATAAAATAGTACCTACCTATTGTCCAATGAATCAAACCAGTGAGCAGTTGATTTTCGATTCATGTCGGAAACTCAACAGTGAAAGTACTTTCTAAGGGTCTAAGGATTAGATGACTTACAGTGAATTGGATCCTACTACAGTTATCTATCAGAGCTAAAACCAACCTCAAGCTGCATCAAACGTCTAATCTACATCAAGGACATTAATAATCAATTTAGAATAATTTTTGTAAAACATATAGAATGAATGTTACAATAACAAAATCAAGAAACAAAATAACCAACATACCTATAATATGACTAACATGGCACCTGTCATCTAAGATTAATGTAGTTGAAGTGATCAGAGCACATGATCGATCCCATACAACTAAAAACCATAATCTTAGAGAAGTGAAACTTCCCTAAATAAAAATATCTCATATTCGATAACCAAATACCCAAAACAACCATATTATCACCAATTATAGCAACACTCATAAAATATTTAAAATCCAATCATACTAATAGTTAACGAAGCTTAGACGGAGGCCAGATTCCTAACCTCTCTGATGGAAGTCGGACAAGCACGTCTAAGGAGTTAAACAATTAGTATGCAACGTACTTTATCGTGATACTAATTTTTCAAGTATGACACACACATCTAACAACGATATCATAATATCAAGCACAATCATATTAACAAGGAAATCATACGATCCTTCATATTAACATCACATGTGTTGAGTGTGATAATACCAAATGCTTCAAACATGTTATCACAATAACTATAAGTTAACAGAAAGTTAACATTTCCTCATACATAGTTCCCAACAACATACAATTATGAGAGACACAACTACACAAATACAAAATCAAACACAGAAAGTTAACACATGCAAACACTAAATGGAATAAATCCTGGCCGAGTACACATAACCCAACAACATAAAATTACAAGACACATGACTACTTTTCACACACAATTCACAAACATACACATAAGACACACACATTATCCATACCAACTAGATTAAACGATATATTAAGCAAAAATTTAATTATTGTATAGTTTTAATACACTTAACCCATGAAGATCCCATTGTAAGATTTAAATTCAAGACACACACAACTACACAAATAAACAACCATACACAGAACTACATAAACATACAAACTGCACAAACACACAAATAAGACACAAAGCATTAACCATATAAAATATAGCTATACTTTAAATCACTTGATGTACTATAAAAAGGAGAAAATCATATCAAGCACAATCACATCTAACAAGGATATCATAATATCAAGCACAATCATATAAACAAGGAAATCATACGATCCTTCATATTAACATCACATGTGTTGAGTGTGATAATACCAAATGCTTCAAACATGTTATCACAATAACTATAAGTTAACAGAAAGTTAACATTTCCTCATACATAGTTCCCAACAACATACAATTATGAGAGACACAACTACACAAATACAAAATCAAACACAGAAAGTTAACACATGCAAACCCTAAATGGAATAAATCATGGCCGAGTACACATAACCCAACAACATAAAATTATAAGACACATGACTACTTTTCACACACAATGCACAAACATACACATAAGACATACACATTATCCATACCAACTAAATTAAACGATATATTAAGCAAAAATTTAATTGTTGTATATTTTTAATACTCTTAACCCATGAAGATCCCATTGTAAGATTTAAATTCAAGACACACACAACTACACAAATAAACAACCGTACACAGAACTACATAAACATACAAACTGCACAAACACACAAATAAGACACAAAGCATTAACCATATAAAATATAGCTATACTTTAAACCACTTGATGTACACTAAAAAGGAGAAAATCATATCAAGCACAATCACATATATCATCATATTAGTATCAAGTATATAGACTGTAATAAAAACACTTAAAATCCAATCATACTAGCAGTTAACGAAGCTTAGACGGAGGCCAGATTCCTAACCTCTCTGATGGAAGTCGGACAAGCACGTCTAAGGAGTTAAACAATCAATATGCAACGTACTTTATCGTAATACTAATTTTTCAAGTATGACACACACATCTAACAAGGATATCATAATATCAAGCACAATCATATGAACAAGGATATCATACGATCCTTCATATTAACATCACATTCGTTGAGTGTGATAATACCAAATGCTTCAAACATGTTATCACAATAACTATAATTAAACTAAAAGGTTACATTTCCTCAAAGATAGTTTCTACCCGAGTACACATAACCCAACAACATACAATTATAAGAGACACAACTACACAAATACATAATCAAACACAGAATATACAAGGATATCACCAGTTCAAGCCACAATCACATGATAAGACCAAATACTCGATTATATCATAATATAAACCCTAAACTTATAGTTGATGAACATCGTATGATATGATTGTCTCATATCCTAAAACCCAAACCTGATTGTGCTAAACATATGAACAAATCGACTTCCATATCAACCAGTAACCCTGTTATACACCATGCATCCAAAATCGAACCAACAATATCATCATCGGTGAAATTTAAGGCTCAAAACTTACGCTTTGTAGATCCATAAACCCAAAACAGAAAACTCTAAAATTAAGAAAGAAGATCCTAAATACTCGATTATATCAGGATACAAACCCTAAACTTATAATCGGTGAACATCATATGATATCAGAAGCAACTTAATCATCTTACAGAATCGAACAACTGAAATCAACCTGAATCGACATGGAATAGGTAAGTGCTTCGCGATACCGTGAGCATCTAAATCCCCAAATCGTGCGCTTCGAATCCCATAACATTTGACGATTACAAACAAAGATCTCTGGGTTGCAAACACACGGACGTTTAAGAACGTTGTATGTGATTGATTCATTAAATCTGTAGGTATAAGGTGTTAGGATTTAAGGATGGAATTACAATCTAAGGATAATGAATTTGGTGTCTGGGTTTTGATTGTGAAACCCTAAGACACTACACCGACTCTTATGACCATCCATATTATCCATATTGGATATATGGATACCCAATTGCCCAAGACCCAAATAACTCAACATACATTACATATAAATAACCCAAATACACTAAACTACAAAATTATTAAAAAGCCCAATTATAAAAATAATTAAATTTCTTTAACATATCAATACAATAAAAAATTTAATTATTTTACCATTTAATTAAATTATTAAAGTTCTTTATATTAAAGCTGCTATATATATTATAATCGACTTTGTATACGTGTATATTTTTTAAAGTTGCTAATTACATAATTTGATGTAGTCATGTTAAGAATTATAGTGAAAGTTTATAATAATATAAAAAATGCTTTATTTTTACTTATATGATAATTAAGTGTAAAGACATACATTAAAAACTATTAAATATTTACTGGTTAATACAAATGTTTATTTGTGTGATATGCAAAATCAGTAATTTATATTACATGTCAACACTATTATTATATAGCATTAAAAAATTTTCTATTTGACTATCATTACTATGTTAGTACCTCGTATGTTAAACATGATAAATTATCATAAATATTAAGCAGTTAGAAATAAAATTATATTATTTTATTAAATTGCATTTTGATATAATATTTTATTAAAATGGTTTAGATCGAATCCACTATGCCTCCTCAGCTGTTTTGATTCTTATGTTGGAGATAATTGCTCGGCTTCCCCCAAGTTTATAGTGAAATGCAAGTGTGTCAGTAAAGAATGGTTAACGTACATGTCGACTTCAGATTTTCTAAAAACACATGCCCAACATATGCGAGAATCTCCGGATCAGAAAATCATAACCACAAGTCGTATGTCGTCATGCGTTTCTAGATTGTTGAATTATCATGATAGTAACTACTTAGTCGGTAAGAACGTGACTCCACCGCTTGGTTTTCAACCAAAAAATTAATATTCTTATCAAGCTTGGATGGCATGCTCTGTGTTAGCCTTCGAAACACATGGGATTTGGTTGTGTGGAATCCCTTAATTGGTGCCGCTAAAGTGTTGTCAAACTCTTCTAAACAAGGATTCTTCAACGCAAGGAAAGATGCTGTTGGTTTCTATGTTGACGCCACTTTTGATTACAACATTATCCACATAAAACGCCGGTGGGGTACTCTTGCAGTTTTCGTGTATCATTGCGTAGGGGCTCGTGGAAATCTATACCTTTCCTTAAAAAAACCATACCATGGTGAGACATACTGGTGGTGTTCTGGAACATTCTGTGGAGATGCAGTGTACTTCCCAGTCAAGGAATATTGGCTTGCAAGTAACAGACGGGTGATTCGCTTTGATGTTAACACACATCAATTTTCAGAATTGCCATATCCGAATGCCGGAGGTCTTGGTCCTAACGGTTCATTTGTTAGTATACGATCTGAACTTCATATGTATTGTTCTAGCGGTTACTACGAAAGGCCCCTGGAATTATGGAAGCTAAAAAATGGTACGTGGATAAAGTTGTTTACATATCCTTACAGGGTGTGCCTTCCATTTCCAACAATTACATCCTTGACGCATTACAATCTTAGTGGGTCAACTCTTGTGATCACGGAGTGGGGGCAGGTTTTTGAAATCGATCTCAGGTTCGATGTAGCGGGGTTTATACACCCTTCCATATTTGGTGGTATTATCCATTGTGCAATCTACACTGAGACAATATTGTCACCTTGATTTTAGTTTCTACATCCTTCTATCGTTTGTTTCGTATTTGTTTACGTTTGGATTGTTTTTCGTATATTTTATTTTTCAAGTACATTATCTACTTTGGAAATAATGAAACAAGTTATTATTCATTTATTGTGATGCTTTATTTTTTAAAATAGATATATGCGCCTAATGTCATAATATTATAATTAAAATACTTAATTGTTGTATCCAATATATTAAGATGTTTTTTTGTTAAATGAAGGCCAAGTTGATGATGGAATTGCATGCCATTGTTGATGATTTTTCAACAGTCACACAGAACTATATTTGCTATACCATGACTTTTGTTTGGGTTGACTTTTTTTTTGAATATCGTGTCTGAAAACAAACTTTTGGTTGTTTTTTCGACCAACACGTAAGATTCATTTTCCATATTTTTTAAATTATATAAAATATAGAAAATCTTTGATATCTAAATCACTAGCTTTAATATTATGTAGAGGAGAAAATTAGTCGGATTAATACCGGCTCATTTCATGAAAGGATACAATGAAGTTGATCTGATGGGCAGCATTATTGTATTAAGCCGCTTCAGAATAGAGAAATTTGATTACAAAGAGTGGCCAAAACATGATAACTATCTCTTATTTTGGAGTGATTTCAAGATTGTATTTAGCGAGAACACTAAAATTATACGAATTTCAATACACATACCAAGAGGGTTCTGTGTGTATCCGTTGGTGCCTTCTATTAAAAAACTTATAGACGACAGCGGATATGAAAAAATAATTACCGGTACGTAAAACTTATCCAATACCCATTTTTTAATAGTATTATTTATTTTTAAGTAAATATAATGAATGTCAAATATTGGTTGTAGATGTCGTCGGTAGAATTGTCAATGGTGAGCGGCGATTTGGATAATTTTTGATTTTTCTTCGAGATTTTACGTAAGGCGTTCTTTTATTTCAATCTTTATATATTTATTTTAAATAAATTTTAATCTATTATTATTTTTCTTTTGATTTAACTTATATGTGGTAGCGGTCACATAATAGAATTAACGTTATATGACTCACGGGAGATTCACACGCTTCAAACATTTCGTTCAATTTTAGACAAATCGATTGTCTATATATCACGAGTGAAGTTGGTTCGTTTGCCACACAGTATGTGTTACTCAATGTTCTATACCTACTTAAATTAACTGAATATTGTTATACTTTAAAACTTATACGCATTTTATGTTTCATTTATAGGAAATGTTTTACGGTCAACGAATTTCACTCGAGTTGTCGTTGAACCCAAGATTCCAGAGGCCCGTTATATTTAAATGTTCTTTCTATCTTAGATTCTAAGTTCGCTCATACTCAACTTTGGAGTACCTTTAAAATTTTGTTTACTAATATGTTAGGTGTGTCTTTAATTATAAGTTTTGTTGGATTGTTTGATTATTGTTTAAATTTATTGTTTATCTTTCTTAGGTTGTTAGATGTTTACATTTCACATTTGTGTGTTTGTTAAATGTATTCATTTTAAATGTTATGTTATAATCTCTGTGGTGGTACTCTACTGTCAATTATTAATCATACGGTTATTATCTTTAAAAAAGGTATTTTATTAACTTTCCGATGAACAACGGTCAAGAAAAAGATCCCAATGATTTCACGTCCTCAAGCGCATCTAATTCTGCTATAAAGCGAAAGAATTATAATAGACGATATTATTTGCAAAAGGAGAATGGAAAAGCAACGAAAATAACGAATGGAAATACGGCTCATATGAATTCATCGGGATCAATTGGTACTAATAACTCAAGACAAAGGATGCCTCTAAGTACTTTACAAGATAATAGCAGTCACGTATCACGACCGAGGAACGAGAGCAGATGTCGTAATGTAATTGTGAGGCAAATTGCACCGAGCACAATCCAGTCTGAACCGCCCCTGCAACATCATAACACACAAGAGGATTCATATGATTATGTTTTTATTGGTATACCTAAGGAGTCTTTCAGCTTAAAAGGACAGAGTCCTTGTATGTTTTGCGGAGCTAAAAGATTTCAATTCGAATTTCCAATGTTTTGTTGCATGTCTGGGAAAACAAAATTAGCACCCTGTGAAATACCGGTGGCGTTGTACCTATTATTCACGTCGCAAGATGATATTGGAAAGATGTTTAGGACTAACATACGAGCGTATAACACCAATTTTTCTTTCGCGTCAATGGGTGTTTCTTTGGATGATACACTAACAAACATTAGAGATGGTGTATATACGTTTCGTGCACATAAGGGTATCTATCATAAGATCGACCAATTGGTTTCAAGAGATGGAACACCAAGGTACTTGCAATTGTATTTTTATGATCCTGATACGGAGTTACAGCATAGACTTCAATGGCTTAACCTTGATAAGAATATAAGTGAGACGTTAACCAGAGTTCTGTCAACAAACCCTTATGTCACGATGTTTAGAAGTCTTGCAGAGCTAGGACCTCTAGACAACTATAAAGTCACTCTTAACGCTTCAGTTGAACTTGACCAGAGGGTATACAACCGTCCAACCACGTCCGAGGTTATAATAAAATTATTACTTCATTTAAAGTTTAAATAGTAATAATAATTCATATTAATATCACTTATTTATATTCGTGTTTACGTAGGTTGCTGGTATTTGGGTTGAAGGAAATGATAATATCACAGCTTGTAAAAGAAGTATTGTAGTCTATGGTAGGTCTGAATACAGTCAAACTATTTAGCCGTACTATGGATGTTACGAACCATTATGTTATCCTCTGTTTTTCCTAAATGGTGAACCGGGGTGGCATCCTAACATACCACGAGTAGGGGAATCAATCAACGAATTTCGTAATGATAACGAGCCAATGAATGACGAAGTTGGAGGTACCATTTTCTTTGATGTGTGTTAAGTCATAACACGTTTTACCTTACGGTCATGCATGCTTTCTAGAATTATAACGTAATGTACAAAATTCATTTTCATACAGAGGCTAACCCACAGAGTAATAGAAGTACTGTGGCGATGCGTGAGTACTACTGCTACAGGTTCCAAATTCGGTCGTACGACAACCTACTTCTCTTTGGAGGACGATTGTTACAGCAATTTGTGGTGGATGTGTACATAAAGCTTGAGACGTCAAGATTACAGTATTGTGAACACAACCAAGCTAAGATAAGAGCTGATTTGTACCAAGGTATTGTGGATTGTGTCCATGCTGGATAAGTTAATCCAAATAGAGTTGGACAACGAATTGTATTGCCTGCATCTTTCATCGGAGGACCTCGTGATATGCGCCGTCGTTTTCTGGATGCCATGACTTTAGTTCAGGATGATGGAAAACCAGATCTATTCATTAAAATGACGTGTAATCCTCAATGGCCTGAGATATGTGACAATTTAATGCCTGGTCAAACAGCTCAAGATTGTCTGGATCTTGTGGCTAGGGTGTTTCGTGCTAGACTCGAGCATCTGAAGGAAGTTCTTTTCAAAAAACATATACTAGGTGAGGTTAAGGCTTACGTTTACGTCATCGAGTTTCAAAAGCGTGGATTGCCACATGCACATTTCCTCCTTATCATGCACGGGCAACATAAAATCAGTAATCCAGACCATTACGATAAAGTGGTTTGTGCGGAGATTACAGACAAACTCAGATTCCCAAGATTACATGAGATAGTTGTGAAGCACATGATTCATAGTCCTTGCGGGGTTTTACGAAAAAATAGTCCATGTATGCAGGGTGATCCATCGGTCTGTCGATTTCGTTATCCTAGACAATTTAGTGACCAAACAACACAAGGAGAAGATTCATATCCTATATACAGAAGAAGAAACAATGGAATAAATGTTGACATACGAGGAACAATTCTTGACAATAGATGGGTTGTCCCATATAACCCAAGACTTTTGATGATGTTCAACTGCCATATGAATGTCGAGGTCTGCTCAAGTATAAAGTCGGTGAAATATCTTTTCAAATATGTTTACAAAGGACATGACAAACAGGTTATTCAAATCGATGAAGCCGAACCAGATGTTGCTATTAATGAGATAAAAGATATCAGGATGCACGTTATGTATCACCACCAGAGGCGATGTGGCGTATCTTCTCATTCCCACTTTCTCACATACATCCCGCAGTCTTGGCCTTACAGCTTCATCTCCCTAATAAGCAGATGGTTAGATTTAGAGAGGATGATGTCATGTCTGAAATTGTTGATAGGGAAAGAGATAAGAGAAACATGCTTACTGCGTTTTTCGATACAAATAGAATGGATGTAACGGCAAGACGCTATTATATAAAGATTTCCCAAAACACTTTACATGGAATTCTACCAATCGACGCTGGAATCATCGTTCAGCTAGGCCGCAAAGAGGTCGTATTGTTTCTGCTAATCCAGCCGAAGGAGAGAGGTACTACTTACGACTACTGTTGTCAAATATCAAAGGACCTACTTCTTATGATGATCTTTGCACGATTAATGGTGTAAAACATGCCACATTTAGGAAAGCAGCACTTGAGTTTGGGTTAATAGAAAATGATGACAGTTTATCACAATGTCTCGAAGAGGCGTCATTATTTCAGTTTCCCAACTCTCTCAGAAGGTTATTCGCAACAATAATGATATTTTGCGAACCTGGTGACATTCGTAGGCTTTGGAATGAACACTTCGATTCACTTTTAGTAGATTATCAGTTACAATATCAAAGTGTTCAACGAGTTCAGAATATGGTTCTGTCAGAAATCAGGGTGTTCTTACAATCCATGGGTAGGAATATAAAAGATTTTGATCTTCCAGACATAACAGATGAAAGCACCGAGTACTCATGTTCTCGTGAGATAGTTGAGGAGTATGTGATAGTTGTTGAGCCTGAACACTTAGGTGCAAAGGATAACCTTAATTTAGACCAAAAAAGGTGTTTGATGAAATAATGACACATGTGGATAACGATCATCCAGGCATGTTCTTTATAGATGGACCAGGTGGTACTGGCAAAACATTTTTGTACAAAGCATTGTTGGCTCAAGTTCGTTCACGTGGTTGTATCGCTTTAGCCACTGCTTCATCGGGTGCGGCGGCTAATAATATGCCAGGTGGTAGAACGGCTCACTCAAGGTTCAAGATTCCAATTTCTCTTAATAATAATTCGATGTGCAATATTAAAAAACAAAGTGGGGCAGCGGAAATTATTAGGTTATCCAAACTAATCATATGGGATGAGGCCTCGATGGCAAAGCGCCAGGCAATAGAGGCAGTTGACCGAACACTACAGGATATTATAGGCGTCAGTCTCCCATTTGTTGGAAAAATAATGGTAATGGGTGGTGATTTTAGACAGGTATTGCCGGTCATTAAACGAGGAACGCGTGCGCAAATCGTAGACTCCAGCCTACGAATGTCACCTTTGTGGTCTGTTACCAAAAAAATGAGATTGACCTTAAACATGAGAGCGTTGAACTATCCGTGGTTTTCCGAGTTTCTTTTAAGAGTAGGTGATGGAACTGAAGAGACTATCGAAGGAAACTATATACGCATACCTGAAGACATGTCTATACGATTCACGGATAAAGAAAACGCTATAAAAGAATTGATAAATGTTGTGTTTCCGTCTGTTCAGAACAATGTACATTCCTCGGAATATATAATATCAAGAGCAATATTATCCACAAAAAATGAGAGTGTAGACGAGATTAACGATCAGATGATTGAAATATTTCAAGGAGAGGAAAAGACGTATTACAGTTTTGATGAAGTTGAGGATGACCGCCATAACTTTTACCCGGTAGAGTTCTTAAACTCACTAACTATTAGTGGTTTACCGCCTCATAAACTACGTTTAAAAATCAGATGCCCATCATATTGTTACGGAATATCGATCCGTCGCATGGTTTATGAAATGGCACAAGGTTGATATGTAGAGGTTTCCAGCGAAATGTTATTGATGCTGAAATAGCTATTGGTCAACATACCGGGAAAAGAGTTTTTCTTCCAAGAATCCCACTAACTCTTTCTGAAGATGACATGTTCCCGTTCAAGTTGAAAAGAAAACAGTTTCCCATTCGACTTAGTTTTTCCATGACAATCAACAAAGCTCAAGGTCAAACGATTCCAAATGTTGGCGTTTATCTTCCTGATTCTGTATTTTCGCATGGTCAACTTTACGTGGCGTTATCAAGGGGTATATCACGGGATAATACCAAGGTTTTAGTACATCCTGAAAAAATTTCAAACAACAGGGGGTATACACTTCGAATGTTGTATATCGGGAAGTGTTTCACGATTTATGAGATGTGTGTTTGCCTTAATGTAAGAATATGTTTTTGTTAATTTTCTGCCTTAACTTCTTATACACATAATGTCCGCTTAATACGATTACATGCTTGAATAGTTACTTATTATAGCGATTAATGTTTTCATTTACTTTTGTAATATTATTTATTTGTTAATACTAAATTATTTTATATTTCGTTGTAGATAACACATAAGTCTATTATGGAAGAATCAAAGATTAATCCGGAAGACGTGCAAGGTATGAATTTATCTTTAGAATTTGGCCGGTTCAACGTATCTACACATAATTATAATACAATAAAACTAATTATAACATTTGCAACAAACAATCTAACCAAAAGTTTCTTCTCAGTGACTAACCCTGCTTCAACTACTGAGGTGCCCCGGTCAAAGTTGAAAAGACGGATGATACTAGTACGAATAAAGATGTGGCAGATAAAGACGATGAGTCACATTATATTCCGGGGTCCCCTATGGACGAAGAATGGTGGTCGAAGAATATTGATGAGATCATCAAGCTCTGTGAGGCGTACGATTGATTGATAATCATGTTATCTAATCACGTTTATATTTAACTTATGCTGCTGCTTTGGTTATTCAAGACTTGAATTCTCGGATCCAGTGCTACCTTAATTCATTATCGTTTTATTTTTTTACTTTCATACTAATATAAACTTTGTGCTCTAATATTACGAGTAGACTCATCATCAATGATTTCGTAGTAAAAGTTTAAATTAATATATTCGCATACGTTTTTTGGGAGCCACGAATCCCGCGATTATTACTGTCGCACCCCGCCGCATCGCGCGGGCACGCTACTAGTATATATATATATATAATGTAAAATTGATCAACCTAATCACATATTAAAACATAAATGCAATATTTATCTACTTTTAATCAATATATGAATATAAGTGATTCTAAATTAAAAAAACCCTCATGTTTGAGTAAACCTATAGTAGAAGGCAATTGTGGATTAATTATTATGTGTGAGTTTATTTTATAAAGTTTATTTTTGTTACAAAGTGTGAGAAGACGTAATGAGGCTAAAAAGTCACAAAAAAATTAATATCTCACAATCTAAATCGAATTTTAAAAAAGTACAATTGTATTTTTATGATCCTGATACGGAGTTACAGCATAGACTTCAATGGCTTAACCTTGATAAGAATATAAGTGAGACGTTAACCAGAGTTCTGTCAACAAACCCTTATGTCACGATGTTTAGAAGTCTTGCAGAGCTAGGACCTCTAGACAACTATAAAGTCACTCTTAACGCTTCAGTTGAACTTGACCAGAGGTATACAACCGTCCAACCACGTCCGAGGTTATAATAAAATTATTACTTCATTTAAAGTTTAAATAGTAATAATAATTCATATTAATATCACTTATTTATATTCGTGTTTACGTAGGTTGCTGGTATTTGGGTTGAAGGAAATGATATATCACAGCTTGTAAAAGAAGTATTGTAGTCTATGGTAGGTCTGAATACAGTCAAACTATTTAGCCGTACTATGGATGTTACGAACCATTATGTTATCCTCTGTTTTTCCTAAATGGTGAACCGGGGTGGCATCCTAACATACCACGAGTAGGGGAATCAATCAACGATTTCGTAATGATAACGAGCCAATGAATGACGAAGTTGGAGGTACCATTTTCTTTGATGTGTGTTAAGTCATAACACGTTTTACCTTACGGTCATGCATGCTTTCTAGAATTATAACGTAATGTACAAAATTCATTTTCATACAGAGGCTAACCCACAGAGTAATAGAAGTACTGTGGCGATGCGTGAGTACTACTGCTACAGGTTCCAAATTCGGTCGTACGACAACCTACTTCTCTTTGGAGGACGATTGTTACAGCAATTTGTGGTGGGTGTACATAAAGCTTGAGACGTCAAGATTACAGTATTGTGAACACAACCAAGCTAAGATAAGAGCTGATTTGTACCAAGGTATTGTGGATTGTGTCCATGCTGGATAAGTTAATCCAATAGAGTTGGACAACGAATTGTATTGCCTGCATCTTTCATCGGAGGACCTCGTGATATGCGCCGTCGTTTTCTGGATGCCATGACTTTAGTTCAGGATGATGGAAAACCAGATCTATTCATTAAATGACGTGTAATCCTCAATGGCCTGAGATATGTGACAATTTAATGCCTGGTCAAACAGCTCAAGATTGTCTGGATCTTGTGGCTAGGGTGTTTCGTGCTAGACTCGAGCATCTGAAGGAAGTTCTTTTCAAAAAACATATACTAGGTGAGGTTAAGGCTTACGTTTACGTCATCGAGTTTCAAAAGCGTGGATTGCCACATGCACATTTCCTCCTTATCATGCACGGGCAACATAAAATCAGTAATCCAGACCATTACGATAAGTGGTTTGTGCGGAGATTACAGACAAACTCAGATTCCCAAGATTACATGAGATAGTTGTGAAGCACATGATTCATAGTCCTTGCGGGGTTTTACGAAAAAATAGTCCATGTATGCAGGGTGATCCATCGGTCTGTCGATTTCGTTATCCTAGACAATTTAGTGACCAAACAACACAAGGAGAAGATTCATATCCTATATACAGAAGAAGAAACAATGGAATAAATGTTGACATACGAGGAACAATTCTTGACAATAGATGGGTTGTCCCATATAACCCAAGACTTTTGATGATGTTCAACTGCCATATGAATGTCGAGGTCTGCTCAAGTATAAAGTCGGTGAAATATCTTTTCAAATATGTTTACAAAGGACATGACAAACAGGTGTTCAAATCGATGAAGCCGAACCAGATGTTGCTATTAATGAGATAAAAAGATATCAGGATGCACGTTATGTATCACCACCAGAGGCGATGTGGCGTATCTTCTCATTCCCACTTTCTCACATACATCCCGCAGTCTTGGCCTTACAGCTTCATCTCCCTAATAAGCAGATGGTTAGATTTAGAGAGGATGATGTCATGTCTGAATTGTTGATAGGGAAAGAGATAAGAAAACATGCTTACTGCGTTTTTCGATACAAATAGAATGGATGTAACGGCAAGACGCTATTTATATAAAGATTTCCCAAAACACTTTACATGGAATTCTACCAATCGACGCTGGAATCATCGTTCAGCTAGGCCGCAAAGAGGTCGTATTGTTTCTGCTAATCCAGCCGAAGGAGAGAGGTACTACTTACGACTACTGTTGTCAAATATCAAAAGGACCACTACTTCTTATGATGATCTTTGCACGTTAATGGTGTAAAACATGCCACATTTAGGAAAGCAGCACTTGAGTTTGGTTAATAGAAAATGATGACAGTTTATCACAATGTCTCGAAGAGGCGTCATTATTTCAGTTTCCCAACTCTCTCAGAAGGTTATTCGCAACAATAATGATATTTTGCGAACCTGGTGACATTCGTAGGCTTTGGAATGAACACTTCGATTCACTTTTAGTAGATTATCAGTTACAATATCAAAGTGTTCAACGAGTTCAGAATATGGTTCTGTCAGAAATCAGGGTGTTCTTACAATCCATGGGTAGGAATATAAAATTTTGATCTTCCAGACATAACAGATGAAAGCACCGAGTACTCATGTTCTCGTGAGATAGTTGAGGAGTATGTGATAGTTGTTGAGCCTGAACACTTAGGTGCAAAGGATAACCTTAATTTAGACCAAAAAAGGTGTTTGATGAAATAATGACACATGTGGATAACGATCATCCAGGCATGTTCTTTATAGATGGACCAGGTGGTACTGGCAAAACATTTTTGTACAAAGCATTGTTGGCTCAAGTTCGTTCACGTGGTTGTATCGCTTTAGCCACTGCTTCATCGGGTGCGGCGGCTAATAATATGCCAGGTGGTAGAACGGCTCACTCAAGGTTCAAGATTCCAATTTCTCTTAATAATAATTCGATGTGCAATATTAAAAAACAAAGTGGGGCAGCGGAAATTATTAGGTTATCCAAACTAATCATATGGGATGAGGCCTCGATGGCAAAGCGCCAGGCAATAGAGGCAGTTGACCGAACACTACAGGATATTATAGGCGTCAGTCTCCCATTTGTTGGAAAAATAATGGTAATGGGTGGTGATTTTAGACAGGTATTGCCGGTCATTAAACGAGGAACGCGTGCGCAAATCGTAGACTCCAGCCTACGAATGTCACCTTTGTGGTCTGTTACCAAAAAATGAGATTGACCTTAAACATGAGAGCGTTGAACTATCCGTGGTTTTCCGAGTTTCTTTTAAGAGTAGGTGATGGAACTGAAGAGACTATCGAAGGAAACTATATACGCATACCTGAAGACATGTCTATACGATTCACGGATAAAGAAAACGCTATAAAAGAATTGATAAATGTGTGTTTCCGTCTGTTCAGAACAATGTACATTCCTCGGAATATATAATATCAAGAGCATATTATCCACAAAAATGAGAGTGTAGACGAGATTAACGATCAGATGATTGAAATATTTCAAGGAGAGGAAAAGACGTATTACAGTTTTGATGAAGTTGAGGATGACCGCCATAACTTTTACCCGGTAGAGTTCTTAAACTCACTAACTATTAGTGGTTTACCGCCTCATAACTACTTTTAAAAATCAGATGCCCATCATATTGTTACGGAATATCGATCCGTCGCATGGTTTATGAAATGGCACAAGGTTGATATGTAGAGGTTTCCAGCGAAATGTTATTGATGCTGAAATAGCTATTGGTCAACATACCGGGAAAAGAGTTTTTCTTCCAAGAATCCCACTAACTCTTTCTGAAGATGACATGTTCCCGTTCAAGTTGAAAAGAAACAGTTTCCCATTCGACTTAGTTTTTCCATGACAATCAACAAAGCTCAAGGTCAAACGATTCCAAATGTTGGCGTTTATCTTCCTGATTCTGTATTTTCGCATGGTCAACTTTACGTGCTTAGTTACTTGTCTCCCTAAACTAACTTTGACTCTTTGACTCTCCCCGACAAATGAACTTCCTAAACCTATTCTCAACGACATGTGGAATCTACACTTATCATCGTGGTATTAATTCCTTAGACTCTATGTCTAATCTATGAAAATCTCATCAAGGTTTTGATTTCATGAACCTAAGAAGTTTGTGTGACACATAGACACCTGTATTCTGGATTTCCTGGCAAAAGGCCTTCGGGCTAAGGCAAGCATATCGTATAAATCCATTGCGAGACCAGTTTGCTTACCTGGGGATTTCTGGGATGAGTGATAAACTATGGTCAACATCACAAGTCTCTAAGGCATGTGGGTCAATTTACTTGACGTGTCAACGATTCCAAATAGTAATGCGTTACTAAATGGAACCATCCTCTTGTATCTTAAAATCCTTGATTCCTTGAACTGGTTTCGTCTCATTCTTATCATACATAATGTTCCTGTGATATTGAACTCATCTTACCCTTTCACACACTACGTTTAAACATCGTTACACGTTAGGCGTTTCATGTAACTATTTCTATACCTTGATCAACGTGTACATGACTCTTGTTATAACCAAAGATATTGGGAATCTAAACCGAATGACCTTTAAAACTTTAAAATCGTAATTATGGTTTCAAATCTTCCTAAGGGTGTGTCCCATAACTAAAGACATTCAATGTTGTAGGTGGAATTCCTACATCTCGGGATACTCTGCTAATTGAATGTTAATTTTGCTAACTCAAATATTATAAGTGGTCACTCACCTCAATGATCAAATAAACTAATTATAACTTTGTTACCACTTATAAGCGTACGTGTCTTCAATAGGTTATGGCTGACCTCATATCTTGAGAAGTCCATGTATTCCCTTCGATTGTGAATCGAATGTTCACATCTCATTGTGATGTCGGATCATTTTTGTACTTGATTTTGTCTTCCTGATTTAAATTATTCAAGATTTGAACACCATCATAACAAATTCTGCTATCTTGAACCTTGGTCTTAAGCTGTAGAATGATTTACTCTTTTGTTACATTGATGTAACTTGAAATTTCTGAATTTCTAATTAATATTCTTTTCTTTTCGCTGTTATGTCAAACTTCATACCGTTTGCATCGTGGGAGATGCAAGAGCTTGTAAGTCACCTATGACTAAGAACATTCGTATCTTTTAAATAATTCTATCTCGCCAAAACAGAGGTGATCCCCTTACTTTGGTGATGATTCTTTATTCGTTTCAATAAATGGCTTCCAATTGTATGTTTTATGAAATTTCATCCTAGGGATTAGGGTGATTTCCTTATCTCGAGAACTGACTTCAATTATCTCTTTGGAATTTGCATTTCACAAATGACATGATCTCACCAAAATAGGATTGAAACCCGTACTTTGGTGACATGTCAAACTTCAATTGTTTCTTGTTATATGAAGCTCAATCCAAGATAGGCGTGAAATCCATACTTGATGATGATTTCATTTTTATGGGTTATATTTTCTCAAATGAACGACCTCATCAAAGTAGGAGTGAATTCTGGATTTTATGAAGAAGTTCATCCTATTATATTTTGTTTTTGTAAACTTCACCGTTAAGATAGGGGAGACGTCCCTTACCTTAATGGTGAGTTATCTCGTCTTATTTCTGTGGATCCCAACAATGAGTTGGGATCGAGCTTTTGATTGGTAAGTTAGAGGTTATTCCTTGGGAATACACCATCAAGTTAGGAGTGAAAACCACACCTTGATGACTATTCTCATTCCTTGATCTTTAACTTATCAAGGTTGTAATCAAGTGACGAGAGGCATGTAGTAACTTGAAGGATGAAACAATGTTAGTGTTTCCACCTATCAAGCCAAAGCATGATCTCCGAACTTGAAAAGAGACCGATCGTTTTAGGTTGATTTTGATTCCAAGCTTGGAGCATTTAAATTCTTAATCGATTTCTTTCCCTTATTCTCATGTTTTGATTTGATCTAGTTATATGGAACCATTTATTCCTTATTCATCGACTTTTCATTTTAAATTATCATCAAAACCTGATTGCGTGATGGTAGCCTTCCTAAACAATCTTTCTGTTAAGACATTATCAACTTATGCTCATGTCTTTCTAGTCATACAAATGTTCTCAGCTGTGCGTATAGTTTGTTGAACTGCATATGTAAACTGTACTTAGAGATTGCTACCTTGCAAAACATGTTTACAAATACCTTTCTTATTGTTTGCATCATTACTTGAATCGCTTTGAATCCTTAACCTTGAAATCTTTAAACACTATTTGATTTCGATCAACGAGACTCGTTATTACTTACATTGTGACGTGGAGGTTCATAAAATCTCATAATTTGTAGTCATGGGCTTGGCATAAAAGAAAAGACATAACTTGGTATGTGTCCAAGTGTCTTACCTTCACATATGACAAAACCTAACCTCCGTGTTCCTGTGAATCTCCTGTTAACTTCTCATCACTGAATTCCTCTTATTTTAGATGTCATGATGACAATTGGTGCATTATAGGCCAATTGGCAAATTTCATATTGACTTATGTGGGATAACGGGTCGAGAAATTGACCTGTATCTGTTCAAATACTCGTATACCGTGGTATAACGTTAAAAATCGATCTTTTTTTTGAATGATTGATTCATTTTCTGTTTTTTTTTTTAATATCTTAACCATCGTCGTAACTCAATTCAAGCAAGATCTTCGCATAACGTATTATTCTTAGACCGGTGGTTGGTCAAAGGAGAAATACATATCCACAAGATATGCGTTAAGGTCGTTTCATATGGTGACGTTTGGGATTCTTAAATTCCGACGGTTAACCTTTCTTATTGTTGTTGGTCTTTTATTGATTTCTAGACATCACCTTACCACGAAATTATATTCTGGATGTTGTGATTTATAAGTCTAACATACCACGGTAACTCATCATCGTTTTCTAACGTTTCATGTGCTAAATCTCAAAGTGTTTCGCATTTCACTGGAAGAGTTCAAATTTACATGCATTATGTCAAGTGACTTGTAAGATTCCATAAAGTGAAACATCTCATCTGTAATCAAACGTCTATCATTGTCCGTTCGTACACTTATCTTTCATTTAAACCCTCTTGTTCGTTTAAGTTTCATTCTTAATTTCGGACGAAATTCTTTTAAGTTGGGAGACTGTAACATCTCGTATTTTCGTTAAATAAAAGTTAATCTCGTTATCTCTTGTAAGGGTTTGTTCGTTATTAATACGAGGATTCAATTGTAAAGCTTTTTATAATTAATAATAACAATAATAATAATAATAATAATAATAATAATAATAAATAATAATAATAATATAATAATAATCATCATAATATAACATTAATAATAATAATCATATTAAAAGTAATCTTATAAATAAATTAAAACAATATAAGTTTTATTATTTTAAAACTTGTATTTAACTAGTTTTTAACATGAAATAATAATAATTCAAAACCTTAGGGACCAACCTGCAATTTAATGAAAACTAAAACTAAAGTTTTGGAACTAATTAAACTAAAACCAAACTATAGGGACCATTGTGTAATTTCAAAAATTGAAACCCAACTTCCCCCTTTTCTTCCCGTCGTCCTCCTTGCCGCGCCGGCCACCGGCTCCGGTAACCATCAAATCCACCAAAACGCTCGTTTTCAATACAATTAAACCATCCTTTGAACTTCGTATATCAGTTTCGAACTAAAGAATCATTTTAATACGTATTATGAATGGTTAATTGGCTTGACATGAAACCGAAACACCCGAGTAAATTCTTTGATCCGTTCGAACCTAACTGACCAAATTAAAAGCACATAACTGAAGTTAAACCTTCTGTTTGATTTTGAGAAGCTAACTGAACCTCCAATTTGGTTCACAAACACATACACATAACAATCGGGTCGTCACTTTCGTCTTCGACCTGCAACTAGTCGAGACCTGCAATCGAAGCAACATTAACCGTAATTGATTGAGGGCGTTTGATCATAGAAGTCATTGGAAACTTCCTGGGTAACGAATTCGATTTTGAACATCAGTTTCTTCTCGAATCGAAGCCATAACAGTCGTGACACTTCTCGGTTTCATACTCGTGATTTTGCAAATGTTTCAGGTGAATCTAAACACCCTCACACTCGATTTAACATGGGGAAACAAAGCCCTAACATTAATTGGATTAACTGGTACGATTTGATGTTCAATTTGAATCGAATTGAAACTAGGGTTCTTATGAATTGGGGATGATTTGTTATTTGTGTTTAAAAGGATTTGAAACCAGAGTGAACCATGGCTGCGGCCCTGGTTCACTGGTTAGACACATACATTCCAACTGTGAGGTCTCGGGTTCGAACCCGAGCTCTCTCATTATTTTTTTCTTATAGATTTTCAGCCTTTAAAAAATATATATATAAAAAAAAAATTCTAAAAATTATAAAAATCAGTTTTATAAATTTTGTTTAATTTAAAGGATAACTAATGATTTTCTGAAAATATATTTCTTATAATAATCTAACATTTTATTTTATTTTACATATAATTAGTTAAAAAATCTTATAAGATAGATTTTAATTAATCTTGTTTAAACATTACATGTTCAATAATACATTTAGGTTATTTTTCTTCTTTAGCTTATTAATTATTATACGTTTTAAATAATAAATAATAAATCATTTGGTCCAAATGGTACTTTTTAAAGACATAATTATTTTCAATTTTATTTAACTTTTATATTTAAATGGTTTTCTTTTAAAATAATTAAATAATCATTGGACTTGAAACAATAAATCTTTATAATATTAATAGGCATTATTAATTAAAATTTTAACATGATAATTGTAGAAATTATATATTTTATAATTTCATAAATTATCTTCAAGTGTTATTTTAGGTTAATTCTTATAAACATATTTTATCTAATAGTTTAGATTAATAAATCATTGTTAGTCAATACGTTATTGTAATCATTGGTAAATAGTGTTTATTTTAGATTATAAAGATTTATTTACATTTTATATTTTAACCTTATCAATCATTATACCTAATTTCTCTTCTATATTAAAGCACTTAAATGGGATAATCCTTATCAATGGATCAAAATATAAATAATTTCATTATTGAATTTAATTACTTGTCAAAACCCCACAATCCTATTAAAACCCTAGTTCTTGTTAGAACGTTAACCTTATCATTAAAATTTTAACCTTGTAAATGTATATATATATTTAGGGCCTTGTGACGATTTATCTTGGAACGACGCTTATTATTGATCTTATTAAATCTTCATCATATACTTATTTGACATGTGAGTTTTCCTTGCCCCTTTTACTTTATTTCACATTATTTTGGGGTGAAACGTGATACTTATGCAACTTACACTTATAAACTTTTGAGACTTGTAAAGCACTTGCAATTCATCTTTATATTTTGTCATGGTTATTTGTGTGTTGTAAGTGTTTATATGAGATACATAGTTTGTTTACAATCATTAACTATTGCTAGCCTGGCGACGTCTTAGATCTTTGGGCCTGACAAGCCTATTTGGTGCTAAAGTCGATGTATTGCCGACTCCTAGGAGCCGTATGCTTGTGCACTAGGGAACCAAATACACTTAGCCAATCTTATATACTTGTAATCAAGTCGAGGTTTGGTTGTAACGATATGTGTTATATAACCTTACTAGCTTATAACCTATGACATGAATTGCTACTTGAAAACCCATGGGATAATATGTATGTGAAAAACTTGGAAACTCACCAACTATTCTTAGTTGACCTTTATTTTTATCATGTTTCAGGAAAACCCCCAAGTTTGAAGTGCATTTATGTTGCTGGCATAATCTAGGACTTGGACCTAGTTAACAGAATCATTTGATTGTACTTTGTTATGTTTTGTCAAATATCAGTTCATTGTTGAAACTTATGAATGTAATGTTACCTTCGAAACTTATGAATAATATATTTGGATTTAATAATAGCGTTATGTGGCTGTGAACGATCTTAACTCTCACACCTCGACGTTTCCGCCGTCAAGGTTGGGGTGTGACACCGACCACCGCCAGAGGCGAGTCGGAAAACCGACCTCCGCCACCACCTCGTCGGAAAACCGAACATGATGGTGGTTTTAGGTTGTTGCAATTCGCGATGCAACTTGAGAAAGATGGCTGCAAAGGGGCGACTATGGTGGTGGTGGTTCTGTTGGTGTAGGTCCGCGATAGTGGTGGTCGGTTCTATGCAGAACAACTCTAGTGGCGGCGGTGAGGTTTGTGGATGTTGCCGGCGGTGGATGGGTGATGGTTATAGCTGCCCGAGATGATGATTGAGACGGCGATGAAGGTGTTCAGGTTAGGGATGTTGCAGGGCTGGTTATCGATGGCTGTGGTGTGGGCTTCGATGGTGGCAGCCGGCCTCGAAGGTGGTTGTGGTTTGCTGTAGGTCAGTGTTCAGGTTAGGGATGTTGCAGGGCTGGTTATCGATGGCTGTGGACTGTGGTGTGGGCTTCGGTGGTGGCAGTCAGCCTCGAAGGCGGTTGTGGTTTGCGATGGTGGTGCTTAGGCTGTAGGAGGTGGGGGCGCAATCCGGTGATGGCTATGGTGGCCGTGATGATAGTGTTGAGGCCGGTGATGGTGGTGATGGTCGTGGCTTTGACGGCTGGCAGTGGTTGGTGTCAGGGTATTTTAGTCATTAAAGAAAATTTAACGGTCAAACTTAACGGACATCCATTTCAGGGACCAAGTTTGTTACGTTTGTGCCAACTATTGGACCAACCTTGTAATTTCTAAGACTTAGGGACCAAAAGTGAAATCGGGCCTAACCACAGGGACCACCCGTGTAATTAAGTCGAAGAACATACGATGTTATTTTAAATGATTTAAAACTATTTAAGATATAACTGAGAATTATTTTATTGCCATAAAATAGTCTTTTTTTTCCCTCTCTATATATTGTATTGTATTGTATGTGTAGAATAAATTGATCAGTTTCCCCTCTACGAAGTAATCTTGTTTCCTCTCTCGTTTAAGTTATTTTTATGTACTTTGTAATTATTTAACAAATCTAATAATGTATTAAAAAGCAACTTGAGTTGCTACAATGTAGGTTTTAATTTTGAAATTAACCACTATAGTTTTTTAACTTTAAGTTTTCACACATGGACATATGTGTTGACATAATTTTTACTTTTAATCAATTGAAAGTTCTTATTATAATTTAGTCATGTTTGCATTTTATATATTTAAATTTTGATTTTAAGACTTTATGCTTTTAGTTTAAAATTAAAAAATAATTTGTATATCGTAACATATAGACTTAAGCATATATTGTATGCATATACATGTTTATTATGGATCTAGCGCATGTATGTGTTTAGGGTTACTTTGTAAACGTGACGTTGTAATTTTTTTTTAAATAAGAGTTGTATTTGAAATGGAATAATTTTTTCGGAAGCATAGGATATAGTGAGTGGCGTTACCATTGTGGTATCGTGACGAACTTAACCGTTTATGAGTGAACAAAATCATTCCCGATGTGTTGGTATTATCCAAACAAGTATCGTTGTTCGCTTTTATGTTTTTAACGAGCTTAACCGATAACGACTAAATTTTGTTGCGTTAGACAGGGAAAAACCGACCACACTCCCGCCGCGAAGCGCGATAGAATAAAACTAGTTAATACCAGACATGAACACTCAAACATGTAAAACTACAAAATATAATAGCTTTCCATCACAGTGGCGCAAATTTTGGAATATTTTGATTATTTTGGTGATACTTAAAAGATTTTCCTTCTAGAGGGTCGACTCTCTCTTTATTGTAAAGTGCTTTTTGAAGTCATATAAGAAATATAGGATGTTATTTTAAAGAGTAAATTACCATTTGTATCCCTGACATTTGCCCATTTTAACCACTTGCGTCCCTGCAGTTTCAAAATTGTCATCCGCCCCCTAACGTTTCGTGTTATCTTCATTTGAGTCTATACGTTTCATTTTTATCTCCATTTTAGTCCAGATGACTTAACACTGTTAGTTTTCCAGTTAAATTATTATTAAAAAGACAGAATTGCCCTTCACTCAACATCTTCTTCTTCCTCAATCAACACACAAGATTCCACCACCACCATCAAATTCCTTTGCAGCTACGGCGACAGAATTCTCCCTCGTTATCCCGACGGCAAGCTCCGCTACCACGGTGGTCAAACTCGCGTACTCACCGTTGACCGCTCCGTTTCGTTCTCCGGTTAGTCTCCTTCCTCCACCGATCGATATAGACGTTGTTTCTACAAACCCACGGTGGTCATCTTCTTCTTCCTCACACTCTACTTCCATTATTCATCAAACCCTCAAATCCTCAAACAATTCCCCCAATTTGATTCACCCCCAAATCCTCAATTTCAACAAACCCACAATTTCCCTTCATTTTCTTGATCTTCTCTCTCATACCCACAAAAAAAGAGAGGGAAAATACGACAGTTCTGTGCCATATGATCTCGATTTCTGATCTTTTTGATGTTTAATTCAAACCCCAGTATCAGAAATCTGAAAATCTTGGTGATATTTGATCCCGAATGCAACTAGTGATCTGTAATGTGTAGATTTCGTGTATAAGCACAATCTTGAGTCTTTAACCTTCAAGATCCCCCAATCATGTCCGATGAACACCCCTCGTCGCCGATCCGACCCGATGAGGGTATCAAGAACAGTGCAAACGGTGGAAACGTTGTGGTGAAGAGAGAGCGACCTTCACGTGCATGTACTGCTCGCTCTGCTGCAAGAATTTACGAGGCTGCGGTGGCGGAAGCGGCGGTTGTGACCAATTCACGGCGGCAGAAGCCACGGCGGAGGGCCCCTATCTCGATTTTATGGTTTGATTTTATTGAATTAGTGGGGGATTTGGGTTAATTTGATGGGTATATAGTGAAGAAAGAATAGATAGAGAGAGAGAAGATAGTAGGGTGGGGTGGGATAAGGGTTTTTATTTAAGTTAGTAAATTACCGTTTGCATCCCTGAAATTACGAGGGTATTTTTGTCATTTTACAAAAACTAACGGAAAAATCTAACGACGTTAGTGTGTTGGACTCAAATGGAAATAAAAATGAAACGTTAGGGGGCGGATGGCAATTTTAAAACTGCAGGGACGCAAGTGGTTAAAATGGGCAAATGTCAGGGATGCAAATGGTAATTTACTCTATTTTAAATGATTTAAAACTATTTGAGATTTTAATTGCGAGTTACTTTATTGCCACAAAATATTCATATATTATATGATTTGGATTCGGTTTTCTTGATTTGTTTCTTTTGTAACCACTTTTATGTATTTGGATCATATGAAAAAGCTATTAGAAAATCTACAAGTATTATTTTTTATGCAAATAAAATATAAGTGTAGTTTACATGCAACAAATTCTCTAATTTGCTTGTTTGTATAATTGCAAATTCTAAGTACACGATAAACGTTAAAGCACATGCATGAAAATATATTTTTAAGAAATAAATGTTACAATCTTATTGAAAATTAACGACCTAGAAAAATAAATAGTTATATATTTTTACAATTTAATTAAAACTAGATATTGAACCCGCACGATGCGGCTCGATTACTAACTTCATTACACGTGTTGCGGCGGTGACATTAGCGCGGTTTAATACATAATGGGATCGAAACATAGAAAAAAAAAAGATTATTATGACTTGCACGTTGCGGCACTAACATGAGTTAACATTGAAAGACAATATTGGAAGTAATTAATCAAAAAAAACAATCATAAAAAAGAAGAATTAAGAAACAATAAAACACGGTTTCACCTGTGGAGTCAAAGCCGCTTCATCGAGTTCAGCAGATGTAGGTTTACCAATAGGCTAAAGGCCAAGTTATGTTCTTAATCTGCAAATAATTATATTTAATAAAAATGAATAAGGAATGAAAAAAGACAAAAAGAAATATATGTATGTCTCTGGATTCGAACTCTATCCGTGAATTAAGAAAGAACAAACCAAGTGGTCTAATAATCAACATATAATTTGATGTTGCAAAAACTGTATAGAACAATAGTTTAGATTGAGAAAAAAAAAACACTCATCGACTTTATAACATGGTATAGTATAATAATCTATTACAAGCAGAAATCGTATAACACAATAAAAAAAACTCAACTATTCAAATAAATCAAACAAAACATAATTATTTAATTATTTTGGTATTGTTGCAATTATAAGTTAAAACTAACGCAATAAACTAGAATCATCCACGGTGTGAAAGTACAATATTTAAGTTAGTTTTGAGTTTAAATATATTATTTGAAAAATAAAATTAAATATACTACTCCTAAATAGCATTTGTTGTATTTAATTATTTAAAATTACATTAACTATAAATTAAAAGTAAAAGTCGGTGAAGTTTTACACCGGCCTTTACTCCCCTTAGCTTTAGATTTTGACACTTTTTCCTCCGATTTTTTAAAACCTTTATAATATGTCTATTTAACCCTCTTAAGTTTCTAAAGTTTTGGGTTTACATCTGTACAATATAAATTTAAGTCCGTTTACGTTTGGACATAATCAGAATTGACAGGTCAAATATAAAATGTTTACGTGCTTAACTTTATATACATTTTTACACTGTCTACGTTTCGACATATGTCTACCAATCAGCCTTTACTACCCCCACAACTTTAGCTTTTGACACTTACACCCCCAGCTTCTTTAAAAACTTGATAAAATGTCACTCTGACCCCCCTCAAGTCTCAAGAGCTCCGGGTTTACCTTTGTGCAATATAAATTCGAGTTCGTGTATGTTTTAATCATAACTGACGGGTCAAATATAAAATGTTTAAATGCTTAACTTTATATACATTTTTACATTGTCTACATTCCGACATACGTTTACGTTTTGACATAGTTTTGTTTAGATATTAGTTTGGTCAAATATATTTTCATGTTTAGTTTTATGTACACTTAGGGTTGGTTTACGTGGTTTAAGTTTCGACGTAAGTCTTGTTTGGAAACGCGGTGGGTAAAATATAATATTTACTCCACGTTTTAATGCAAATTTAGTTTGAAAATAAGTTGGAGTTATTGTAAGCCTATGTTTCGACATAATTCTTGCTTGAAAAAAAAATCGAATCAAATATAATATATTTACATTCAACGGTTTAAATTCGATTCATTTTACGTATTCACGTAAATTTAATTTGAAAACGAGGCGACTCTATTGTACTGTGTACGTCATCACCCTGCGTACATGACAACACGGGGCGGGTAAAAACACCCTGTTTTTCTTAATTGTAAAATATTTAATATATTATTTCACTACTTTTTCCCAACAGGATCTGTGGATGGGCATAAATCTTGGAAGCAAATCAGGAAAAAAGTAGAAACGTCTCTTCTAACATACAAATATTTATTTTTTAGAAAATTATTTGTGATTGTCAAATTAAACCTTTTTTTATGTGTGAATGTTTATATGTGTGTGTATACGCATGCATGCATTCAAGCATGTATGTATCGTTTTTATTTGAATCACACACATATTAAATATAACTCCGAAGTCTACACACTATTTGCTTATAACTTATAAGGGTACTCGGGGCACCTTCAGCAAAGAACCAACAGTTCGACTAGGGTTTGAGGGTAGGTACGTGGTTTCGAGTGGTAATATCGGAGAGAAGACCATGACAGTTTTGGTAAAAATGATAATATCATTAATTGGGGTGTGTCCATATCAATTTGGATAATTTTGAGTATATTTAGGTAAAATTGAGGCGTTATTTAATTATTAGTTGTTTTAATTTGAGTAGTCTGGATAGTTAAGGTTGTGTCACGAGTACACTAAAAAATCTTGAATACATAGTTTAACACCTTGGTAGTCACCAATGAGATATTCTCGTGATAAGTTGCATCTCTTTTATCAAAAGTTTGAGGTTAAAAGAAAATTATTTTTTTGTATTATGGTACCATTAGACTAGATTCCTTTGTTCAAGCAGTTTGGTTTACGGCTTAATAGTTTTGATTTATGATAAACAACCGAAACGATAATGTGAAATGGTAATTAAAAAGTGAACGATTTTTAAAATTATGAATAAAGGGAGAGAAACGTCAGGTTTAGAAAGAGATGTGAAAGGGAGTTTTATATATAAATGAAACTAAAAAAAGTTAAGTAGTTTATTTATTTTATTTATGATTAATAATACTAATCTGATCACATCTCCGACACAAAATCTTGATCCTGAGAATTGTTATATTTGTTTAGGCAAATTAGGTCTTCATAATCTAAACTTTATATCGTCAATTTAATTTATAACACTCTTATTTCATTTTCGTTACCAAGAACAATCTCATTCACATAATCAATATAGATTTACATTTGAATTTCTCGATTTCATTCACAAGTATAATAGGCGAGTTAGATTGTCTTTATTAATAAAAATAAAAGTTAAGAGTGTTATTAATCAAATTAACATGATGGATTATTGCCTTTATTTTATTTAGTTCGAAAATTGTCAAATGTACCACTAAATACAACTCGACATATGTTTGTTGCACCACGATCCACATTTAAGGTTGTAGGGGGTACTCATGTCATCAGTGTCTCACTATACTATGTCAACCAACCAAAACATGTCATCTTAATTCGTACCACATCGCACCACATCATAGAATTTAAGAGGACACTCATGTTATTTCATGCCATAATTTTATTTTTTTTAAAAACAATAACTTCATACCGCATCGCACCACACCATCTCCTGATCTATTGTCTCCCGAAGCAAAGTTTTTCGTTGCACGTCTAGCAAAGCAATTTTCTTTTCGGTTTATTTCATACAAAGGTATTCTCTTTGAGTTCTTTACTCCATTTCTTTCTCCCTCGTTGTTTTGTAATCGATTATGGATATTCACTGTTGTTTTGCTCAAAGACTCCGCCGCTTTACTCCCCTTTATATCTTGGCCGGTCGGTGTCGCCTTTTCTTTGAGGTCGGGGATGGGGACTTGTAACGGGCTCATTTGAGTTTACGTATTGACCCAATTTCAAAGTTTTAGTACTCTTTGTTGCTTGAGTACCAAACTCCTAGTCATAACCTTGACCGGCTACCATTTGGCATGGTTTTTTTTACACCTTCCATGCTTTGAGGCTTGTAAAACTTTTTTATCTCGTAAACTGTTTTGTATTCGCTTAATGCTTTAAGGATGATATTATCGTTGTTGCTTCGCTCGACCAACAATGTTTCTACATATTTAAAAATAAAAAGTTAATTATAAAAATATAAAAAAAATAAAATTTAATTATATAAAAGTAAATATGAAAAACATACCTCTGAATATTGATATGTGGGCATTGTTGGAGACAGTTCGTACGAGTTGTAAAACCTATTGTATGTATGATGGAAGGGTTCCCGTGCTATGCAGCGGGACGACATTTTATATTTGACACGTGCATTTAATATTTTGTTATTCTTGCAGTAGTTTTACAAAAGTTTATTATGTTTTTTTCTAAGCTAAAATTTAAAACAACAGATAAATGAGTTCTGCATTACGACTTGTATATACGTATTAACTTATTGTACCTCACAAAATACAGATCGTTTCAGCAAAAAGTTTACACCAAAATGTTTAAAAATAAAAACAGGTTAAATTGTAGTCTCAAAACGTTTTTTAGTGTGACATATTAAAAGATAGAGATGAAATCTTAAAACATATTAAGTTTTTTTGGTGTATGGGTAGATAATATAAAATTTTATGTAAATATTAGTAAGTGTAAGGTTATTGTGTAACTAATTATAAGGGGTAATGTGTAAATAATATTATAAATACTATTTTACCCTTAAAAGTGATTGTATTTTATGCATTGAATATAGTAAGTGTTCTTAATTTTTTGATATCTTAAAATACTCCTCTCATATGCTTTATATATAGTATATATAATGGGTTAAACGGTTGGATAGAATGAGCTTCTTCATTAGGACTCATACACATTCAATCCATGTGTTTTTTTGTGATTTGGGCTCGAAATTTGGTGGATTTTATGTTTTCTTCCATGGTGATAAAATAAAAAATGAGTAAAAGAGATATTTGAGATTGGTGTAAAAATGTATGTTATATTGTTTTGTACTTATAGTGGTTGTAATTTTTTTCTAATCTTAAAAAGAGCCATTAGGGGGAGTGGGGAACGCCTCGTTGCAACGGTCGAATTTTAAGGTTGGCGCGTACGAGAACATGTTGTGAATCGAAAGCTTTGTGGCATGAAGAGGGATGACCGGCGTCGCGGTGTTGTAGCGTCATGTTGAGGCCCGCCGAGCCTCGCGACATGGGCGCCCCTCCCCTAAGGAGTTGGAATTTAAATTTTCTTACTTGCTAAATAATAATAACTAGAAAAGAACGTGACCAAGTAGTTGGAATCTTTAACAAATTAAAAGAATGAATATAGAAGTTTTCTATAGTGAAGTGATTTGTGGCATGAAGAGGGATGACCGGCGTCGCGGTGTTGTAGCCTCATGTTGAGGCCCGCCGAGCCTCGCGACATGGGCGCCCCTCCCCCTAAGGAGTTGGAATTTAAATTTTCTTACTTGCTAAATAATAATAACTAGAAAAGAACGTGACCAAGTAGTTGGAATCTTTAACAGATTAAAAGAATGAATATAGAAGTTTTCTATAGTGAAGTGATTTGTGGCATGTGCACAAAACTTCAAAGACGTTTGTAGTTTGATCGTTAAATTGTCTTTGCTAGAATGGTTGAAATATAATAAAAAGATTTGTATGGATAACTGATAATTGAAAAACCATTATAAAACAGTCTAGTGGTAAAACGTTTGAAAGGTCTCATAATAAACCCGGGTTCAAATCTTCTTGGGTGTTCAAATCTTGGATGACTACTGACATACAAAAACTTATAGCTAGTTTGGGGTGTTCATGTGTTTTGTTTTAAGTATACTCAGTTTAAAATATTTGTTGGTTGAAAAAGAAAATCGAATTGAAAAAAAATTAAGAATATAAAACCAAACAGAAAATGGAATTTGAATTTGATTCGGTTTCGGTTTCAACATAATGAAGCGAATTATGGTTATTGGATTATCCGGCAAAGTATAATATGTCTTTAATCGGTTTATACGGTTTATTTGGGTTAGTGAATTACAAACAAAATACGCGTTAAACAAATTTCAAATAAAAGTTCTGTTGAAAATAGTGCTTCAATCAAAGTTTAGGGGGTATTTGTGTTTACTTTCTAAAGTGAAAGGGGTTGATTGGATATGCTTGTTAATTCTTGTTAGCAGGTAGTTAAGAGTTAGTTAGTGTTAACAGTGCTTGGATATCTATTTCAATTGCAGATGGGCATTGTAGGGTATGTGCATCATAGATAAAATCTATCAGTTCACTTAGTGCATTCGTTGAAAATGGAATTACATACTGTCTTGGTATTTCTATAATTTTTGTATTTTGAGGATCTTCCATATCAGGTGTTCCTAGTTTACCGTCACCCAGATCAAGCAGCCACGAAGAGAAGTTTGTAATAGACAATCTTTCATTGAAGTTAAGGTTTGGTCTTTCTAGGCGCATGTTTTGTGAAAGTTGATAGATCTTGAAATGTTTCCACAGTGGTGAATGTGGTATTACAGAGGCTAATATTATGGTCTTTGAAGCCTTTGGAATTACAGGTAACGTCTGCCGAAAATCACCACCTAGCAGTATAGATTTGCCGCCGAAAGGAATGCTAACATTGTCGAGGAGATCCTGTAAAGTTCTGTCTAACGACTCAACACATTTACAGTCATTCATCGGTGCCACATCCCAAACGATTAAAGATGTTTCTATTAGTAATTGTGCCAGGTGTGTTTTCTTTTTGATATGACACAATGATTCAGTCGTTAGGTCAAGTGGAATTTTGAAGCGCGAGTGGGTTGTTCTACCAGATGGTAACAATAAGGATGCGATACCTGATGAGGCAACCGCAAGAACAATATTTCCCTTTGAGCGTAGTGCTGAGATAATTGTATTCCATAGAAATGTTTTCCCAGTACTGTGACAACCCAGAAAAAATTTTCGTTGACTAATAATATATATATATATATATATATATATAAATATATATGTATATATTTGATATTATAATAATAATAATGATATTATTATCACAATTATTAATAATAACATTAATAATAATAACAATAATAATAATGAAGCCCAGGGGGTAGTTTGTCATTTATCAAACTTCAAAAGAAATCTTATAACATAAAATGTTAACTCTATAAACCCCAGGGACCAATTGTGTAATTTCTGTAAAATCCCAAACCCCCTTCCCCGTTTTCCCGACCACCTGCTCCGGCCGGTCTCCGGCGGCCTCCGGCGACTCTAAAAGCCACAAATCGCTCGATTTCACTCGGATTAAATCGTCCCGACAGTTTCTTGTGGATGGCTTGAACCTGAGGCCCACGATTAATTGAAAAATCCGAGTGCTATCCTTACCAAACCCACTCGACCGAAAGTTCGGCCGACCACTCACCAATTCGACCACTAAAACCAAATAATAATCAAAAGAAATGATGCACTAACAATCGTCTGACTGTTTAAAAGCTTCCATCGATTTCAATTTCATACAAAAACACACAAACAAACCGAACCAATTCAACTCTCTGTCGCGACCTGCAAATTAATGGGGATCCATGCTTAGAGCTTCCAAACACGAAATTGATAGAGGGCTTTGCATTAAGAACCTCATTGGAAGCTAACCTCAAAGTTAATTTGATTAAAAACAACGTTTGGGTATCGAACCAATCTCATGACAGTCGCGACCTGTTCTTGATGCCTTCTGCATCAATTCGAACTCAATTAAAGGTAATTAAACACACATTTTACTCGTTTCAACCTTTAGATCAAAAGCCCTATGGTTCTGTTCGATAACAGATTTGATTTAGTGTTCAATTTGGTTGATTCGTGAATCTAGGGTTCTTGGTTTGGGATGAGCAGTTCGATTTATGTTTAAAAGAAATTGAAACCATGAACTCTTGCGGCTATAAGCCTTTGGTTCACTGGTTCTTGGGTCCCCTGAAATCCTTGAGGTCAAGGGTTCGAACCCTTGCCCCCACACTTATTTTTTTAAAGCCTTTTGACCTTTTTAAAAATATACAAAAATTCCCAAAAATTATAAAAATAACTTTTAAAAACTTCCTTTATTTTAAAAGTTATCTAGGTAATTTTTATAAAATTTATTTATTAAAAATACCTTAATAATATTTATAAAATATTATTTATAAATGTTATAAATAGCCATTTTATAAAAATAGACTTTAAATAAGGAGTTAAATCACTAAATTATTATTTAGGGTCAAACATTATCTATATATCATTGTTTAAAGCATGAATATTAATATATATATATATATATAAAGGTTATTTAAAACTTGTATTTAAACTTTAAGGTTTCCTTTTTATTTCTCTAAATTAAAATGATCAAATAGTATATTTCACTTTCATGGGATCACAACATAACCGTTTATATCATTTCATTTAAATTAGATATTAAAACCCCCAAATATCAAATGAAACCCTAATCCTCGATTTAACGTTAATCGTGTTATTAAAATCTTGTAACATATGCATATATCTATTTGTGTGCGTGTTGCGCGTCAAACCGAACCGACCCGAATCCGACAAATGTATCTATTCGCGTTGAACACATTTTAAAAACTTAATTACGATTAATAATAGGTGTTGATCTTGTTTGATCGTGCATTGCCATCATTCTTTGAAGCTCTTGTTCATTTCATTACATCAGTTCAATGTGAGTATTCACGGCCCCTATTTTACTTTTTTCCTTTTTGGGGGAGAAAACATGCAAACATATTTTATGAATGGTTTTGGTATTATTGATATCGCCTGTTACGTTAGTGCAAACATACAAACAGTCCTGACACTCTCGAACCGTTAATAATATGTAGCGAGGTAATACTGAGTAGTACTACTGGGTCTGACAAACCCCGCCCGGGCTAGTTGCGCTAGCTTGATTGGAGGTCAAACGGGTGCATTATTGACCTAACATTTGTCACTGTCTTGCGAGACGTGACGGGGAAACAACAAACATATAGGAGACACAAACAGTCAGCTTCGGTTTGAAACGCTAAGTAACATGATTATAGGCTAGCTACCTATCGATATGCTTTAATTACTATACCATTTCAAACAGTTACAAACATTTGAACAGTTGCAAACACTCGAACAGTTACAAACATTCGAACAGTCAAACTGTTACAAACAGTCGAACAGTTACAAACATTCAAACGGTTACAAACATCTTTATCTGTGATAAAACCTGTGAACTCACCAACTTTATGTTGACACATTTTAGCATGTTTTCTCAGGTCACAGGAACGCTTAAGCTCATGATGCACGATTAAGGAACGCACTCAGGACATGGATTCATCAGATTCATTATCTTGCATTAAATATTGTTTTGATATAGCATTTTCAGACTTTCAGTATTGTTTACATTTCGTTTATTCGCTTCCGCACTGATGTTTAACTTATTTATTGTTTACTCTGATTTAAGTCAAAAGTTTATTTTTAAACTCATATAGTGTCGTTTGATATGACCGTGTCTGAGATCCTGGTATGTCACACGTCTAACGGTAAAACCCCGTTTGTGGAAATTGAGGGTGTGACAAGTACCACCGTGCCCATATACGAATCCTAGTATTTGTTTATCACTTTGTACTGATGTTAAAACGTCCTCGTATATAAATAATTGTTGTTGATTTAGTTTTTTCCTAGAAGAGTCATGCTCTTGTGCCAGTAAATCTTTGTTGTAGTTTTTCTCTTCCATTAGAAGTCTATTTTTAAGACGTTCTATGATATCATGTGCGGGCTTTGGAAGGCCAAAATCTGATATAGACCTATCTGTTGTACTGACACTTATTAACAATTCAAGTTCGTATAAAACAGACTGCATCTGGTAGTCAGGATCAGTAATGTTGTAGGCTAAAGTGGTGTCGTCAGCCATTTTGTGCCAGTGTTCAGTCCATAGGTTGGATGGATTTTAGATCTCACAGTACAAAAGCATGTGAACGAACAATGACCGTAGCTGTGAGGCAGTTGCCCATTCCGCTACGTCATTCAATGTGCTAGACCATTCTTCATCGTTTTCTAGAAGTCCCATCTTTTCACATGCAGCACAATAAGTCTGGCAAATTTCTCCGTTGACAGTTCGTATGGACTGAAATGAGTTGCAACCTTTTTGATGGTTTAACAACATTCGCAGATAAAAAGTTTCACCATAGTTTGGGTGCACATATACTAACCTTCCAATTGCTAGAGTTCTATTTGATGATCTACGAATCCATGTCTTGGCAGAGGCGTCCCATCTATACTCAATAAGATAATCCACGTATCTTAAATTGCGACCAGATGCATCAAACATGTTGTTACGCAACCATTCAGTAAGTGTTGTCCGTTTACTACCCGGGTTGTCTAAGACGTTATGTAGTTGATCAGTGTCTTTAAAAGTGATATTTTGCATGTCCTTCAAATGAACAGCTAATACCTGTACAGGTGGATTTCTGTTGTGTATTAAGAAGTTAAAAATTCTCCAAGAGGCCTCATGGGGACATATATATCTAGCATCTATGTACTCCTGAATTTCATCTACGTTTTGCTGGTTAGCCGTCAACGTGTCATAGGTATCAGATCTTTTTTAACAGCATATTGAATCCGATCAGCGCCTTTTGAAATATATTTAAATAAGAATTTGATAAGCATGCTCCAACCACAATATTCAATATTTATATGTGCCATGAAATGTAGAGACAAAGTTTTATTATACGGAACTATATATCTGTTGTCTACGATTACTCCGTTTTTCTTTGCAATAAAGCCATCACTTCCTCTTTTATAGTGTGCATAACCATTTTCGTCAAAAATAGTTCTGTGTTGATAAGTCTTTGGATAGTTTTTACTGTAAGATCCCTTTGACATACATGGCGAGTTCGGTTTGATCAGTCCGCAGGGGCCATGAATCATGAGATGTAACAATTCTATAGAGATCTGGGTCAGTAGACGGGTTTGGTATCTCTGCAGATATGTAATTGTCAACATCTTTAGCACTTTTTATTTTGCATGCCTGTGTAACCCACAATAATAAATGGCAGTGCGGCAATCCCCTTTTCTGGAATTCTATCGTTTACAGGTCTACATAAAGCCGGTATAACAACAATTTTTGAAAGCAGAAAATATGTGTATAACATATTAGGAAATAAATAAAAAGGAAAAAGAACCTGCAACGACCCCTCCAAATGGTTTACTTATTCTCAAGAATTGTATAAATGACTTGACTTTAATCTGGAATACTCTTGCTATTATGTCAGGACGGTCCTCTGGTTTAAGAGCCGGATATCGAGAGATAGATCGTTGTATTTCGGGCCATTTTACTTTACACGTAAAGGTAATGAAATATTGAGGGTTCCCATGAACTCTACATATAGCAAGTGCATCTAGATAGTGCTTATGCATGTAACGCGGTCCACCGGTAAATGACGCAGGTAAAATCGTTCTTTTTCCTATAGTGTGTCCTTCATTATCACCTCGTTGCACTGCATCATGTATTCCTTGAAGATATTCGGAACGAAGGATGTTTTGATTAAGTCTAATGTAATCTAAATGACTTTGTTCTATGCAAACATATGCGTCAACGATAAACTGTTGTAAAAGTCGTCCTCCATGTAAAAGATGAGTGTATATGTTGAAACGGTCAAGTAAAAGGTAACTATAATACATGTTCATGCTAAGTTTTGCGTTCTTTGTGGAAGTGCCGACACGCAGATGCATATCTGGCGACCATCCACTCTCGCCATGAGGAAACAAAAGCGGGTACTATAACGCCATGTATAGGGGGTGCAATTTGCTAATTCGTTGTGGTTGGCCTTTTTTGTTATGAATGATAATATCAAAGCTCGTACATGAGTAGTCCATGTCAGGTAAAATAGCACCAATAGATCCAGGAGAGGGCCTATCATATGATTGTGCGTTGTATGAACTATAAAGGCAAATGGAAAACTCTGGAACGTTTGATAAAGAGCATATTTCTCTAGCAGATCTAAAAAGTTTAACCAATTCATTTGAGGCATCAAGAACATTCAAAAGAAGTAGAACCATTTCTTGACTAAGGGACGGTTCAGATCCGGAAGTGAAAATACGTAGGCGATTCGATAGTTCGTTTTCTGTGTCATATATGTACATTTGTAAAAAGCAAGGCCTTTCATTACTCGGAGGACATAGACTACCTAGGTAGTGGTGTATTTGGCCTTCAATCTTAAACACGTATGGAGCAGTACCGTTGTTGATAGTATCGTCAATTTTAGCACCAAAAGATGTCATAGAAAATATTAAGTTGTATAATCTTATATTGGCAAGAAAATGATCATTCTTAAAAAATTCTACAATCTGACTGTTAGGTTGTTTTGGGTATGGTAAAACAACCTGACCACCCCTATAACATTGTGTGTATTTTGGAGAATGATTTGTAGACAATGAGAGTAGACGCTCATCAAACCAAAAGAGAGCATTACAAAACTCACAAATACTATCACAATCGCCATTGTCTATGTAAAAACATGTTGGTTGTTGTAATTTATCGCAAGCAGAAGAACGTTGTCGTACACGTCGAGATGATCCAGTTGACATAGGTAGACCGTAAGAGGTAGATGACGCAGATCTATCAAGGTGCGCACATTGCAATGATGACGATTCGTAATTTTCACAGTCCTGCATGACTGATCGAGAACGCTTTTTGTGACTTGACATGACTGAAGGTAGGTGTAAGGTATTTAATATAAGTACGTAGGATGAAGTTTAGTGTAAAAGCTCCTGATAGTAGTTACTTTATAAAGCATTCAATATGCAGACATTAAAAAAAAGGTACGGATTAGGCAAAGTGAGATCACACACAAAGAAAGTAGGAAATGACCTTTAATAAGCAAAAGCCTCTGCAGCAGCAAGAACACAGACGAAAAGAACCTGAATAATGAACAAACAATCAGCACGCAACGATTAAAATAATACTTGCAATAACCTAAAATGGACATAATATGGAGCGTGTTAGAATAAGAAAACCGTTAATAGGCAAATGTGAACACAAAGGCAACAAAACGGGTAAGTAGAACATGCGTTACAAAAATAAGGAAAATAACCACATTGAAAGGACAAAAGAGTTGTCATTTACAAAAATCTGATAATATATTTCTAAACAACATGTTTTTCTGATTTAGGCAGAAAGTTAGTACCCAAGAAAACATCACAAAAAAGCAAATGCCCACATCAATAACAGATTATCAATCTATTTTCCGTCATGAGAGGCGTTCAGTACATTTACCTGTAGACACAAAAAAGGCCATCATCATCAAACGCACACAACGAACAGTAGCATTATTCGCATTCCATGCGACGACAACAACCACAAAGTAATCACAGAAGGGAGACTAATCCAAAGATGTTGCACTAAAAGCAGACCACATGAATCAATAACATTGCTCAAGCATGACAAAACGCATAAACCACCGAGGCAGCAGCCCAGGTCGAATGGACGTAGCACATATCAACGTACAGATAAGATGTCACATGCACTTTAAAAACCAAACTCATAATATCTCCAATATCTATGTAAACAACCAATATGCAGAACCAAAATGCATATAGAAAGTGGTGATAAGTAAATACGGACTTTAAAACACGTAACAAAAAACACACAGACATAATTCAATTGTCAATACTAACTCAACGCCTCACTATCCATTGTGACCCATTTTTATACCTCAGAGGCTCTGCAGATTTAAAAATTGCTAATGGATATGATGAATCCAATTATATGCGCATCTACTAAACGTAAATTTAAGTAAGACCTAAAATACATAGTACAAAGACAATAAACTCTCATCTTATATATAATAGGAAAAAAAACCCTGCTGCCAAAAAAATGTTTTTGTTATTATATTTGTTACAGGGCAATACTCTAGTAAGAAATCAAAGAGAAAGAAAATAATTGAAAAGAACCTCGCGGTTCATCGACCGTTAATGGATGAACATAAGGTACTCATTGCCCCTACATTGAATCTTTTTCATAAACCTAAAGATATATGTATGCATCAGCAACAACATTTGTATTGTGTTTGTTAATGCATTGGATCGTCACTGTAAATGGAAAGGTATACTAAAGTCTCATAAAATAGGTTATTTAGGAGTCAATAGAAGCAGGTAATTGAAATAGTACATTACAAAGCATCTCATCAGCACACCGACTTTGGAAACATGAATACATCTACTAAACGTAAATTTAACCAAGACCTAAAATACATTGTACAAAGACAATAAACTCTCATCTTATATATAATAGGAAAAAAAACCCTGCTGCCAAAAAAATGTTTTTGTTATTATATTTGTTACAGGGCAATACTCTAGCAAGAAATCAAAGAGAAAGAAAACAATTGAAAAGAACCTCGTGGTTCATCGACTGTTAATGGATGAACATAAGATGAAAACAATGAATATTCTGTGTATTTTCAATATCTCAAGCAATAAAGTACATGAGACTATTTATAGAGATACATGGTAGATTCTAGAGTCTTTAACTAACTCAACAAACTCTAACAACTCAACCAACTCTAACAAGAATAAGCACATGCTAAAATATCTCAAATATAAGCACATGACTAATATGCCCCCTCAAGCTAAACGGGGAGGAGACACGTGTAGCTTGGATCGAAAAAAGTCAAACCGAGAGGATGATAATCCTTTAGTTAACAAAACAGCAAGCTGAGAAGCTGTGGGCACATAACGAACACTCAACATTTGCTGCAAAACCATATCACGAATGAAATGAAGATCAATCTCAATATGCTTGGTACGCTGATGAAATACGGGGTTAACCGCTAAATATTTAGCACCAATATTATCACACCACAAGGTTGGAGAATGTAACTGTGAAATATGTAGCTCCTGTAATAAGGACAAAATCCAACGAATCTCACAAGCAGCATGTGCAAGTGCACGATATTCAGCCTCAGTGCTAGATCTAGCAACAGTATGTTGCTTCTTGGAACTCCAACTGATGAGATTGGGACCAAGAAAGATACAAAACCCAGTAGTAGAGCAACGATCATCGGGGCAACCGGCCCAATCAGCATCAGAATATCCATGAAGATCAAAACTATCAGTCTTATGGATAGTTAAGCCATGAGAAGTAGAACCACGAAGATAGCGCAAGATACGCTTAACAGCAATCCAATGACGATCAGTAGGAGCCTGTAAAAACTGAGACACCTTGCTAACAGCATAAGCAATCTCTGGACTAGTCAGGACAAGATACTGTAAAGCCCCAACAGTACTACGATACAGGGTAGGATCCTGCAACAGAACTCCTGAATAACGAGAAAGCTGACGGCCAGAAGCAACAGGAGTAGATAAGAAGTGACACCGGACTAAACCAGTCCGCTGCAGCAAATCAAGTAAGTAGCGCTGCTGACATAAATGAAGGCCATCATCACTAAAAGAAGCTTCTACGCCCAAAAAATAGGATAAAGTACCCAAATCCTTAAGGGCAAACTGAGCATGTAGGCGAGTAATCAGAGTAGAGACAAACTCTGAAGAACTACCGGTAATAATAATATCATCAACATATACCAGAATATAACAGGTAGTACCATCATGCTGATAGACAAACAAGGAAGTATCAGAGATACACTGAGAAAACCCACTAGATAAAAGAGCGGAAGAGAGCTTAGAAAACCAAGCTCGAGGTGCCTGTTTAAGGCCATAGAGTGCCTTTCGGAGTAGACAGACATGATAAGGACGAGTAGAGTCAACAAAACCAGGTGGTTGAGACATATAAACTGTCTCGGATAAGTCACCATGTAGAAATGCATTGTTGACATCAACTTGGTGAATCGTCCATCCACGAGAAAAGGCAACGGATAAAACAAGGCGAATGGTAGTGGGTTTAACCACAGGACTGAAGGTTTCAGTATAATCAATCCCTTCAGTCTGATGAAAGCCCTTGGCAACAAGTCGAGCTTTATAACGACTAATAGAACCATCAGGATTATGTTTAATCCTGTAAACCCATTTACAACCAACAATATTGACAGAAGAAGGAGGAACAACAAGATCCCATGTATAGTTGGAATGCAAGACATCAATCTCAGTACGCATAGCATCCCACCAAACAGAGTAGTGCTGAGCCTGGGAGAAAGAGGAAGGCTCAGAAGAAGGAGAAGTGGTGGTATGAAAAAGAACATGATCTGGGAACTGTTTGGGCTGACGAGTATGATCACGAGATCTAGTAATCATAGGGTGAGAAGGAAGAGAAGAAGAAGGAACAGAACTGGAAGATGATAACAATGGAATAGTAGATGAGGATGAACTAGAATCGGAAGAGGGAGTATAAGATGGAGGTGGAATAAAGAAATTAGATAAAGGAGAGAAATCAGAGGAGGAAGGAGAAGATAAGGAAGTGGGAATATCAAATACTGTCTCATGAAAGACAACATGACGAGAGATAATAGTGCGGGAAGTAACAGGGTCATAACAAAGATAACCACTGTGACTAGGTGCATAACCCACAAAAATACAAGGAGTGAATTTAGGTGAAAGTTTATCCGGTCTTGTGTCACCAAGAAACGGATAGCACAAGCACCCAAATGTACAAAGAAGAGAGTAATCAGGAGATGTCCCAAATAAGACATCATAAGGTGTAGAATAATGAAGAACCGGCGTGGGCAACCGATTAATAAGAAAGGCAGCAGTAGCATAGGCATCATACCAAAATTTCTTTGGTAGCCGAGCATGAAACAACAAAGCACGAGCAACTTCAGATAAGTGGCGATTCTTGCGCCTGATTTTGTGAAGTTTCAGGCGATGAATGTCGGAAGTAGCAATCAGACGCTTTGTGACCTGATTTTGCACAAATCTGACATGTAACTGATTTCAAAGAATCAACATGAGGTGGATTTAGTGTAGAAGCATTCATCGCAGAAATTAGTGGTTGTACAATGGACTGTCGTTGCTTCAATCGGACTTCATAAGTAAGAAGTTTAGATCGTAATTGAGAAAAGGTAAGTGTCTTATCTTGATTTTCGATGTTCATAACGAAATTCTCATAATCTGGATTCAATCCTTGAAGGATTTGTAAGACCAATAGATCATCAGTTATTGGATCACCGATTGCATTCAAGGAGTCAACGATTTCCTTTGCTTCGTTTAGAAACTCAATAATGGATTTAGTGCTCTGTTTCAGAAGATGAAACTGAGTTCGAAGCTGTGATTGCTTAGCAAACACAGTTTGAACAAAAGAATCTTCAATAGTCTTCCACAATGTTGCTGCAGAAGTTGAATTTCGAGCTAAATGAACGATTGAAGGTGATAGAGTTGCAGTGAGTAAAGCTTGAACATAACCGTCACTTTTATCCCATGCTTCTTTATCTGGTGAATCAGATTCAGGAGCTGTATCGGACTTTAAGAACTTCAGCAAACCCAATGTTTTCAATACTGTGACAATCTGATGTTTCCAATTAAGGTAATTGTTATCATCAAGCTTTATTGAGAGGAAATTAGCAATGTTAGGGAGAGAGTTGAAAGGATTCCCAGTAGTATTTACTGAGTTTATCGAGGAAGATGAAGAAGAGGATGTGGAGGATGACATTGGAAAGAAGAAGATAAGATAGATCAGAGGCTTTGGTGGAGATTGTGATCGGAATAGTAAGAGCTGCCGGAAAACTCGCCGGAGCTCTCAGAGCGGAGCTCTGATACCATGAAAACAATGAATATTCTGTGTATTTTCAATATCTCAAGCAATGAAGTACATGAGACTATTTATAGAGATACATGGTAGATTCTAGAGTCTTTAACTAACTCAACAAACTCTAACAACTCAACCAACTCTAACAAGAATAAGCACATGCTAAAATATCTCAAATATAAGCACATGACTAATAATAAGGTACTCATTGCTCCTACATTGAATCTTTTTCATAAACCTAAAGATATATGTATGCATCAGCAACAACCTTTGTATTGTGTTTGTTAATGCATTGGATCGTCACCGTAAATGGAAAGGTATACTAAAGTCTCATAAAATAGGTTATTTAGGAGTCAATAGAAGCAGGTAATTGAAATAGTACATTACAAAACATGTCATCAGCACACCGACTTTGGAAACATTAATAAAGGAAACAACCCTATATTAAAGAATACTATCTAATAAAAAAATTACAACCCTACTCTCAACCATAGCTTGCTAAAAATAGGGAAACAGCAGGTAAAAAAACCCAAATCTCCAATGTATGTTGAAAACCTAAGAATCCTTTTTATATTTATTCTATAATGAATATCTATGAATTCCTGCCTTCAACTCTTTAATCATTCATCTAATGAAAAGCTACTGTCATTTGCCTAAACTTTTTACGAAAAACACCCTCTGTGATCTGAAATCCAACATTTTTATCACTCAAAATGTCTATTGCAGTTATCATAAAGCATGATCTACAAAATAGTACCTAGACTAAGCCTTCCATGTTGTCACTAAAGGGGGGAAAAAACCCAAATCTTCAATGTATGTTAAAAACGTAAGATTTTGTCAACCATCCACATGTATGTTAAAAACCTAAGATTCTGTCAACCATCCACAACTGTAAATGATGATTTTAAAACGTAGAACAATAGTGGTTGTAATTTTTTCCTAATCTTAAAAAGAGCCATTAGGGGGAGGGGGAACGCCTCGTTGCAACGGTCGAATTTTAAGGTTGGCGCGTGACGAGAACATGTTGTGAATCGAAAGCTTTGTGGCATGAAGAGGGATGACCGGCGTCGCGGTGTTGTAGCCTCACGTTGAGGCCCGCCGAGCCTCGCGACATGGGCGCCCCTCCCCCTAAGGAGTTGGAATTTAAATTTTCTTACTTGCTAAATAATAATAATATCTTTTGACAACACATTAGAAATTAATATGACTTTAAATTTATGCGCCTTTTATCATTGAAAATGGAGCTAAAGTTTTATACTTTATTTATTAATCTTTAAAGCGTTGATAAACTTTTGGGGCGATCGGAGAAAAAGGAAGAAGAAAGTGGATGGAAGTATGAAACTATTGACAAACATGCTTTCTACGTAACACCTTAATAGAATAAAATTTTGAATAACTAAAATTAAGATGTTAAAAGTTTCATGGATATTCAATTAACAAGGATTAAACAGCCAAAATATAATAAATTAAGAATTAAAATTTTAGCTGACAAAATGTTAAACGATGTGATTTATTTATTCAGAGTTGATACAAATGTGGTCCTAGCGGTTTGAGGTTCGAGCAAAATAAGATGTGTGAGTTAATAAAATAATAAATAATAAATAACATATTTGGATACAAACTTTTTATTATAACTAGTTTGGGTATTAGGGTTAATTTTCGTTAATTTTTAGTTAAATTATGTTGAACCGTTGTAACCCAAACTATTACTTTTGTTTAGTTCTTTTTTCTTTTGTAAAAGTAGGATGAGAGGTTAATTTGAATACATAAGCACCTTACAAAACTAAAAAATATATAACGTTTTCTTACTCTTCGATCTACTTATAATTTTATTGTAATTTTATCTGATTTTGTTTATTTATTTATTTATTTATTTTAAATCTCTATTTAAAGCTAATTTATCTGTTTTAACTGAATTTTTTTTGTCAATGTGTGATCACCTTCACATCGTAGTTATACATATTTCCACATTCTTTACATGATTTTGCATTAAATAATGCTAAACTATATAAGTCAGTTGACCACTGTTCAATTGTTTTTTATAACTTTCACATATTTTTATGTGTTATCCTTGCAAATCAATATAACTAATGAACTAATAATAAACATAATGATTGTTATTAATTTAAAATAAAATAATCTAGACATTTTTAAACATATAATACTTTGTATATTATAAGTTTTAACAATTAGCTAATGAACCAATTACATAACTCGGGTTTTACGTTTTATTTAAATTATAAGTTCTAACATGTTTTTTTATTCATGTTTTTCTTTTTATTTCAATAAGAAAATATGTTTTTTATGTTAATATGGAACTGTGACATGAATTTTATGTATTTTTTTTATTTTTCTAATATAATTAACATATATTTTTTTATTTTCTAATATAATAACATATATTAAAGATTTCGAACCCTACGTTTTCTCCTTTATTACTTTATTGACGTAAGAAAATTCTATAATGACTCAATTTAATGGTTTAATAGTTCAAATTAAAAAAAATAATATTTTTAAAATTTTATTATTATTCTATGATATTTTTCCTTACAAAAAAGTATGAGCAACTTTTTTGAACATCAAAATAATTTTTTATATATTTAAAATACAAGATCTGTGGCTTCTTAAAACCTATGTTTCACATGTGTGGGGTAGAGTACAACATTGAATGAACATTGTAAATAGTAATAGTATAAAAGCTTTAAAAGAGGCAAGTTGCAAATGCAACTTTTTGCTACCTACATTCACAAGGATATAGTGGTCGAGTAGCGACCCAACGTGTGAACTTCACATTCGAGAATCGTAAGACTTAAGTAATGTTTATTAAAGCCACCACCTTTAATAAAAAAGAAAGCGACACATAATAAAGAAATTTAAAGAAAAAAACGATTTTAAAGCTTATTGTGCATCAACTGTCAAGTATATTATAAACACGTATATAATAGAATATGCTAGAGTTATATCAGATTCTTTCAAAAATATTCAATCTTTTTTTTTATTTGAGATGAGGAAATGATTTACCAACAATCCTTCGAATTGTAATCATTTATGTTGATTAAATTCAAATTCCAAATTTAAAGATTATTTTAGGTTAAGATTAATTTCATAAAAATAGTACATGTATTCAAAAAAAGGATAAAAACTACTAATCTATATGAGTACCATAGGCTTGAGCGATGTGTTTCACTAGATATGTTCGAAGACTGTCATGGGTGTTTCGAGATTGTAGCCTTAAATTAACATCTTCAGTTCTTCCTCGTTTGGAGGAACCTCCACGTGCTTGGGTGATATTGCGGCCACTTTATTCCTCACAATCATGTTGTGTAATATGATACAAGCATATATGACGCTTCTAGCTCTAGTGTGGTGTATTAGTCTAAAAGGATATTGAAGTATTATCCATTTATTTTTTAGGACCTAAAAAACACATTCAACGTCCTTTCATGCCACGTGTGCGAGTACGAAATAGGCGGGGAGCATTTAAAATGATCCATGGTTTATTTTGTTGAATGAATGTATAAAATGATTAGTTTTGATTGTGAAAAAAGGGGTGTTTAATTGTGTGTATATATTAAAGGGGTAGTAATTTTGGAGAAGTCTTGAATAAACCTTCTATAATATCCTGCTAATCCAAAAAAGCTCCTAATCTCACTGGGATTCTTCGGTGATTCCCATTTCATCACAACTTCTATCATAGCTGGATCTACTTGTATTCCCTTCTCATTTATTACGTGACCAAGGAATTAAACTTCTCTTTTCCAGAAGTCACATTTAGAGAATTTTGCATAAAGCTTTTCTTGTCGAAGAGTTTCTAGAACCATTTTTAGATGTCTAGCGTGATCATCTTGGTCCTTAGAATAAATAAGTATGTCGTCTATAAAGACAATGACAAACTTATCCAAGTATGGCTTGCAAACTCTATTCATCAGATCCATGAATGCTGCAGGAGCATTGGTTAGTCCAAAAGACATAACCAAAAATTCATAATACTCATAACGTGTCCTAAATGCGGTCTTAGGAATGTCTTCCTGGCGCACTTTCAACTGATGATAACCTGATCGAAGATTTTGAAAAGTAGTTGGCTCCTTGAAGTTGATCAAATAAATCATCTATTCTTGGTAAAGGATACTTGTTCTTAACTGTTAACTTGTTTAATTCTCGATAATCAATGCACATACGTATTGAACCATCTTTCTTTTTGACGAACAATACTGGCGCTCCCCAAGGTGAGGAACTCGGTCTAATAAACCTTTTTTCTAAGAGTTCGTCAATTTGCTTCATAAGTTCTTTCATCTCTGAAGGGGCTAGACGATAAGAAGACTTCGCGATTGGTTTAGCACCAGGTACTAAATCAATACGAAGTTCTATCTGACGAACAAGTGGAAGTCCTAGTAAATCTTCCGGAAACACGTCTGGAAATTCGCACACTACAGGTATTTCATTCATCTGTATTTCCTTTTTAGCATCTACCATGCATAAGAGAAAGGATATGCATCCTTTTGGAATACATTTCCTTGCCTTCATTGCTGAGATGATACTGGTCTTGGGGTTTCCGTCACTTCCATGAATTAGTAGTTTTTCCCCATCTGGCTTACGTACAGTCATCGTCTTATGTTCACAGTCTAGCCGAGCACAATTCTTATTCAACCAGTCCATCCCAAGAAAAACATTATATTCACTTAAAATGGTCGGCATTAAATTTACAGAGAATTCGGTGTTAACTAAGGTGATAACACAATCCCTAAAGATTTGACTTATCTTATCTCGCTCACCACTGGCAGTTTCTACAATATATGCACATTCTAGAGTTTATGGTACTAAGTTCAAATAAGGTACTAAGGCAGTTGAAATGAAACTTCTGTTTGCACCAGTGTCAAATAAAACTCTAGCATATATGTTGTTAATGAGAAACGTACCAGTTATGGTTTCATCTCCAGCTTCTTTTAACACATACACTCGACCCTTGGACTTGTTCTGATTCTCCGTAGGTTGTGCTTGTGGAGGGTTCTTGCAATCACTTCGGAAATGTCCATACTCCCAACAATTAAAGCATCTAATTTTCGGGCAGTTCTTTCGTGAATGATCACCTGTTGGACATTTAAGACATTTGGAATCTTGATACTTTCTCGAAGACTCATTTTTATCGTTCCTCCACGGTTTGTTGACACGGTTCCCTTCATTTCGTGTGATCTTTCTGTCCTTTCTTGGCATCTGGTTTCCATCCTCATTTCTCTTTCTTTTGTTGTTATCAGTCATTATGCCTTCTCTTTCATATACAATGGCACTTAATGCAATTGCAAACTCATAGGTTTTGGGGGCAGACATCTTAACTAACTGTCAAATATGAGGGGGTAACCCCTGCACGTATCTTTTTACGCGCTTTGCTTCAGGTGTTACATGCTCAGGAAGCAGTCGAGCCATCTCATCAAACTTGGCCGTGTACTGACGATGTGTCATGGCCCCGGCCTGTAGTTGTAAGAATTCTCTTTCAATTTTGTCCCTTTCAACTTCAGGACTAAATTTTTTCATCACAAGCTCCTTCAGTTCATTCCAGGTTAAAGTAGCAACAACTCAGATCCTTTAGCCTGCTTAATATTGTCCCACCAAAACAATGCCTCGGACCTAAATGAATGGGTGGCATACATGACGACTTGTATGGCTGTGCATCCACTAATTTCAATAACAGCCTCCATCTCATGGATCTACTGAAAAGTCGCCATGGCATCTCTTTTGCCATCAAATATTGGAGGTTCACATCCCTTGAAGGCTTTGTAGGAACAACCCTGCTTAGGTTCAGTTTCCATAGCGGTATCATCATTACCATTGGTGTTATTTATATGATCATCCTGCCCATTACCACCATTGCTCACATACCCTCCAGAGGCGTTCATAACCTCAGCTATAATAGTTGGCAAAGCATTTCTAATCATGCCAGCTACGGCTGCTTGGAATTGCGGTCTAGCAAATTGCTGTTATTCATGTTTAGCATGATGAAGATTTTCATGATCATCGTTTGTAGATAACATGATTTGCTTTCTACTACTAGGAGGCCTACCATGACCCCCACCATGAGTATTTCCTCCTCTTCGCATAGTCAAAGCCTATATGAGTAAGCAGGGATTTAGTATTCACACGATGGATTATGATCCAGAACATAATAGTATTAATAGACAAGAAATAACAATGGCCAGGTGTCATTGCTTATCTATTGCAATTATAATGTTCTAGCCATCATCCTCCATGATTCACCAAAACCCATTACCCAATACCTATGCAATTAATCAAATTATCTTAAAGCATCTTTCTTAGTTTAAGTCTAGATAATATCTTTGTACCTAGTTCACTTAAACTATGGCTCTGATACCAACTTGTAGCACCCGCCTCCCAGGGCTTACCGTGGGGAGCGTTACGCATCGGATATACAGAACACATAGTAATCAGAGAATACACAGCAGAAGTCTAACTTTAAATATACATAAACGTGTACAATACATTTGTTATAAAAGATAATACCATTACATCAGTTTAACTATACTAGACATCCAAATCTTCAACAACATTCTAGAACTTTATTTTCTCATAAACTAGCTCGTAATCTTCAAGCCCTATAATCACTTGGCACCTAGGATGTGTGTCCATAAAAATAGAAAATATTTAGGACTCAGCATAAAGCTTGTGAGTTCATAAACATGGCATTCTTCAAAATTCAAAACATGTTATTATTGACTATTGTATCAAGCAGATACAGCCATGGCAAACAGGTAGGAATAGAGTAAGCACAGTATAAATTCACATAACCAGGCTATGTATACAAACTCCACTGGCTGAAGCAGAAACATACAAGCAGCCCTCAAGCATCCTATCAAGCATTGCCACATATCACAGATGCTATTGATAGTCAATTCTTCAATTATTACCAGTTATCAGAACATCACATCCCGTTTTAGAAAAACAGTTCAGAGGAACTCACCTCAATCAATCATGTCGGTGATATCGTCTGCTCAGGTTCACTGCTATCAGGTATTATCCTATAGGCAAAATAACATTATTTAAGCTATATTCTAGCTAGTAACAATTTTAGGGATAATTCGTTATCTTTTTCTATTTGTTGATTTTATTCGGGAACTTTCTTTTATCCTATGCCAACCCTTTGGTACAACCCTTACTAGTTCGCATAACTCGGGCGTTTCCATCATACCCGAACCAACCCTCGGGGTTACCCAATACCTTCCCTAATGATAACCTTAAAGTCTAATAATAGTAATAATAACAACTACAACACTAAAAATAACAAATAATAATAATACTAACTATAACAATACAAATAACAACTATAATAATAATAATAACTATAAAGATGGTAATAATAATATTAATAATAACTATATTAATACTAATACCTACAATGATAATAAATAATAATAACGACTATAATAATAATTAAATATAACCTTAAACAAGGGCGTACCTGAAAACTATCTACGGCAATTTGATGTAGAGTCTCTCCTACTCGCGCTCCTAGTCGCGCTCCTACTCGAGTACCAAAATGACTACTAGCAACACCCAACGGGGTATTGAAAACTAAGGATTCTCTTTATATTAGAGCGTTCCCAAAGAAACTTATGTTCTAAATTCAACCTTAAGGCTTCTATTTATGAGGGAGTTGAAAGCAGGTGAACGAGTTTGAGAGGCGATGTAGGATGAGGAAATTTTCAGAAGTCGACGTGGGACGCTGAATTGCAATTGCAATTGTTGAGTAAAATTATTATTATTTTATTATATATTATTGTATTATTATAATTAATTCAGCTGCTTAACTCGTTTTTCTCTTATAACTTTTAATATATAGCGTATTACGAAATTTCAAATATGTCGTTGTGACGAGCTTATTTTTATCTACGAGTCAACCTAAGTTTCGTAAAAAACGGAGCAGGTTCGAATATAATATATTATTATTATATTAAACGGTCTCTTATAACATAAAAATTTCATCTAAAAACCTCAAACTTTAAATAGACAATTTATTCATTAGTTACTCGTTTGACAATATATGAAATGCGAAGTTTATATGACCCAAAGGCTCAGGTTGTTACATTTATATAAATTTTAAATATATATATATATATACACACACACACATGTATATATATGATGTTGAAGAGATAAATTAAAATAATAAAGTTATCGTAATATAATAGTATTAAAATTTATGTCGTTCCACAATATAAACAAATAAAGGTAGAATTGTGTAATCTACTCTAATAAATCAAAATAACTATCAGATTATTTTCTAGCATATTCACTCATCACCACCTACTCTTCACCTAGAATTGTCTATTGTCATAACCATAGTAGATTACAATTTTGGTACAAATCTTGACTTTAAAAAACTTCAATTCCTTAATAATTCTTATTTATTACTATATTAATCAAGATATTTTTTTTCTTAAATAAATAACATTTTATTAAGATACTTTAATGTATTAAAATATAATTTAGTTTGTAGCTAATCATTGTTAAAACTAAAATACTTTAAAAGATATATAAAGTGTTTATGAATTAAAAAAAATATACTATTTTTTACAATATGTTTGTAATACATAATAATTTTATTGATATGTTATCTATAATATATATTACATTATACGTACATATAATCTATTATATATTTTTTTATTTGAACCCATGTAACACGCGGGTATCTAACCTAGTAGAAAAGTAAAGAGAAAATGTCGATATGAGTTAAAATTAATTAAATGTAATAAATGTAATATTAAAATTAATAACTTAATTAAATTTAAATTTTAGCATGATTAGTAGTTTCTTATAACTTTTATAAAGACTTTAAATAATTTAAAAGTAATAAATGATCATAAATATAATATTCATTTTAATTTATATGAGTTAATAGTTTTCAAATATATTTAAACTCAAGATTAAAAGATGTAACGACATGTGGCAATGCAGTCGTGGCACTTAGGTGGAGTGGTTAGAAAGAAGCACGTGCACCCATACTTAATCTTTTATTATAGGTTATAGATTTGTATATTATCTAAATGCTTAAAGCGTATTACAATATTTACATTAATGAGTTTAAGCGCGCAAGGACCTATGATGCTTGGCAAGGACTTAAGTGTGGGTGCTTGGGCAAAAACTTAAATGCGCGACCTCTAGCCACCTCATCAGTCTGTTTAGAAGTTGTATGGTATCGTATTTATATTTTAGTTAGAACGATTAAAACAAAAAATAACCAATGCTGGTTAAGTAAACTTAAACAAAAGCTTCAAGAGTTGTTAGAACTTTGTCCATTCATCCATGCCTTTTACTATTAATGTAATATATGATTTTATCGAGTGGATTTTCAATGAATTTTCAATGTCATAGTAGGCTTACTTCATAGGTGATCTTAGAGTTGCAATCAAGCTGATAACTAAGAAATAAACTATGAGAATTAAGAAATTAAATGTGACAATTAACAAATTTAATGAATAAGTAATCACTCATGATTTGATAAGTAAATGGTGATCAAGAAAAACTTCAAACTTAAGATGCGTAAACATCTTTGTTGCACCTTCTGCACTCCTACAGATCTTCAAATGAATCATTAATTAAGCTATACATCGTTAATCATATCCCATTACACTTACCTTTTAGAGGGGAGGTCCTGGGTTCAAACACAATCATGGTGTAACTTGATGTAATTTATAAAGAGGATAGATTTGTCGTTTGAAAAAAATTAAGCTATACATCATTAATCATAACCCATTACACTTGCACATTTTAAAGATTATTACGATCTTGAAAATCTTTGGCATCTTAAGCCGAAAGTTTTACAAGTGAAATATATTATTTTTTTAAAATATTTAGTGTAGGTTTATAACGATGACATGTTTTGTTTTAAAGAATACTACGAGACCCTTTGCTTTGGATAGGAAAATAAGAAGAAATATCAACTAATGAACAAATGTGATAAAATTATAAAACTATGACAATGATACGTAACTAAGACCATAAACATCACAGAATTAAAAACTAATTGTTCATAAAAATATAAAACATTTCTTTGTGTAGTAGTATTGAAGCTTATAAAAATTGGTAATATACATATCAATAAAATGCTTTTAAAAAATAAACATTACCAAAAATATGAATAATATCATGAATTTAATATTAAATAAAAAGGGAAATGTTATTCGAAAGAAAATATGAAAGGATCTTTTATTTTAATAAAACAAAAAATTGTTAACGGTAATATTAAAATTGATAACTTAAATATTATTTGTTAACATAGTTAGCAATTTCTTATAACTTTTAAAAAGATATCAAATAACTGTAAAATAATAACTGATTATAAATATAATATTTATTTTAATTCATATAAGTTAATAGTTTTTAAAATCATTGTGAATCAAGATTAAAAATGTAATGACATGTGACAACACAGACATGAACGGGTTAAAAAGAGGCCGTGTGTACTCATAGTTGGTCTTTTAATATAAGTTATGGTATGTTTGGGATGAGATAATAGAACAAATAAATGAATGAAGTAATAAAATGAATGAGAGAGTCATTACATTCCATTGTCCTCTTTTATTACCATTTAAGATTTGGATGAATTATTAATTTGTGTTGTTTGTTAAGTAGGATAATAAGAAGGCATGAAACATAAAAATGGTTATGGTGGTGATGTCTAGTGGCCGGTGGTGGTTCCCAGCGGCGATTGGGGCCAATGAAGGTGATGCATAGTGGTTGGTGTTGGCGGCTGGTGGTTGTGACTATGATGGTCAGTGGTGGTGACCGACGACGGTGGTCGCCAGTGATAGTGAATGGGTGATCGTGGTGGTGGTGACTAAGGATAAATGAGATGAAATGAAAAAAACAGGGAGTATGGATAGAATGAAATGGCGGAGCTTGAGCACCTATATATAGGGACGATGGCAAAATCATTTTTTTAGTGGAGACGAACTTAGTATATATATAAAAATTACACTAGCGAATCAAAAAATTTACAATATCGAAACAAAAATTAACATTACTGACGAAAAAAAGTGAGGGGACGCATCCCCCCCCGGCGGATGAAATGAAAAAAAACAGGGGTACAGATAGAATGAAGTGACGGAGCTTGAGCACTTATATATGAGGACAAAGGCGAAATCAAATTTTTTGGGGGAGACGAACTCAGTATATATATAAAAATTACACTAGCGGACCAAAAAATTAAACTATCGAAAAAATTAACATTACTGACGAAAAAAAAGTGGGGGGTGCCCAAAAAAAAAAAACCCTTTTATATCCTTCGCTCATGATGGAATGAATTTGATGTGATTAAAAAGAATGAAATTACTTGTATTGATTTATTTTATTTCCTTTGATAATCAAATATGTTATTTTTCATTTACGTTTAACCGTTAATTTCACTCCGACTCTCGTTTCTTGATACCAAACACTACCTAATAGACTTATTAAACTACTATAGCATTCATAGTGGAATCTCTAAAAAGATATGTGTGTTTGGTATATTATATGAAATGATTTTGAGTGGTTGTGAGTGAAAAAGATAAAAAATATTATTGTTGATTGATGTATTTAAAAAATCACTGTTCAATGCTTATAATTTTTTAATATTTTAAAAGTGGTTGTGAGGGAAGGAAAGAGAAAAAAAAATAATAAAGGTATAAAAGATATTATTTAATTAAAAAAATAAAAAAATAATAGAATTCAATATAATTATATAAATAAAAATAAAAAATACACCGTAAATGCTATTACGTACTTATTTTATACGACAAAAATGATATTATTTAAATTTCTATAAGCCGTAGAAAGTGCAATCAAGAATTTGTTTCTAGTGTGTCCCCACGCGCCACCCCATATCCCCCTATAAATCCTCCCCCTACCAAATCCCTTCATACTTCATTCATCCTTTTGCATTTCAAACACAATCTTCATCATCTCCATCAACTCTTCAACCCTAAAATCAAATGCAACATCAACAAACAGACGACCTAGGGTTCTGCCCTAGCTTCAGCTGTTACTCCACCGATACTCAAGCCTCCACCGCCGCCGGAAGAATCAGCATTCAGTTACAACAACAACAACACGCATCTCCATTTCACGACGCCCGAGACGACGAATTCGAGTTCGATTTCGTGATCGGAGACGACGGAATCTCGCCGGAATATACCGATTCCGACGACCGTACACGTTTTCCTCTGTTTAACCGTGATTTATTGCTTCCGAACGATGTTGAAGTGGATCGTGAAACGAGAGGTAAACAACTAGTAGAAGAAGAAATCGAGTGTGCGAATTCGTTACAGAAGCTGTTCATCAACGAACGTGAACAATCTGTTTCTTCTTCATCGTCTTCATCGGAAGTGGATGAATCCGACGGTGACGCTCCGGCGGTGTTCTGCGTGTGGAGGAACAAAGCCGACGCCGGAGCATCGCCTCTCAGCCGGTGCAAAAAGAGCAGCTCCACCGGATCTGGATCGAAACGGTGGAGGATCCGAGATTTGCTCCGGCGGAGCAACAGCGAGGGGAAGGAGCCGATGGTGCTGTTGACGCATAAGAAGCTGGAGGTTCCGAAGCAAAAGGTGTGCTCCGGCGACGTCGCTACGGTGGCCGGAAAGTTGAAACCGTCGTCGCCGTCGATTCATGAGTTGTTCTACGTGCAACAGCGAGCTAAACGTGAAGATGTTAAGAGGAGATCGTATTTGCCGTACAGGCAAGGGTTAGTAGGGTTCTTCAGCAATGGTAATGTGAAAGGGAAGAAGGGGAAGAAATTGGTGGTGTGAATATTATTATTATTATTATTATTGTTTCATCAATCGAATCAATCACAATTTTGATCTTCTGATTTCGTTGGTGTTGAAAGGCACTGATTCTGATTTTATTTGATTTGTTGTACATAGATATATTGATATGATTATGGTTTTTAGTTTTTAGTTTTGTTGGTGAAAAGTCCGTTTTAGTAATTTAATTTTTGATATTGATACGACTAAATTCTAGATTACTGTGTCAATCCATCTTCTGATTTGTTCAACATTTGATTAACGGTTTATTCTGTTATGAAAATGAAAATTTTTTCAGAACAGCTCAACCAAACTTAACCGAATTAGATATAGAGTTAAACGAACCAAATACAATCAATTAAACTGATTTATTTGGTTTGGTTATCAAATCAAACCGGTCATTATTCTGCAGTGTTTTCACGACCGGATCGGACCGGCCGGTCCGACCGGTTCAACCGGGGATCGGTCCGGTGGCCGGTCTGGTCAGGTATGATTCGTTTTTGAGTGGTTGAACCGGCCGGTTCTTCTCGAACCGGTGGTTGGACAGGAAAACCAGACCTTTTTTTATTTTTTTAAGTAAAAACGGGGTGTTGAACTATAAATTAGTGTTTTAGATATACAAATATACTTAAGTTTTATATATAACTATAAAATACATATCTAAATCATATATAAATTACTTATATTTGATTATATATATAACTATATATAATATACTATATATATAGTTATGACGTCATTCAGTTCTTAAATCCGGTCCGACCTGTCCGACCACCAAACCAGTAAGACGTCCAGTTCGACGTTCAATCCGGTTATGAAAACATTGTTATTCGGTTTATTCACATAATCGAACTGAATATGCTCTAACACTTTATTTTAGTTTTTACACCGAATTAAAAGCAAGTAGTTTTTAAAGAAGTATACACGTTTTTTCTTTCAAAGTTTTGAACCTACAAACTTTTGAGTTCTTCTAGGTAATTACACTAATTTGAAATTATATTTTCATTACATTTAAAGGTTATTGCTTTTACACAATCTGTTTTGACTTCGGTAATGAAAATTCTAAACTTTGTCTCTAAAGTTATAGTGATGGTTGGGTTCTCAAAGAAGAATGTTTAAGTAGGTTTTAATAAAAATTCTACACCGAAATGCGAAACATTATTAGAGGTATAACACATGAATAATTGTATATTTCAGGAAAAAGAATCAAAAATAAATGTTAAATAACTGGTTCTAAGTTTAGAACGTTTGGCTGAGCCCGTAAAACCGGTTTAAGTAGCAACCGTAAATGCCGTTTAAAAAAAAGCAGCAACCGTAAATTATCGATTAAAATAAATCTAAAACCGGTTAAATCAAACTATTTATTTTGGTATTTACTCATCTTAAGTGTGCTTGTAAGTTGTACATATACAATTGCTTCTCCGGTTTTTCCTGAAAAAATGGGGGTTATTTATTGTGCATTTAGTTTAATATATCAAATTGTACGTGTAGTTACAATAAAAAAGAAAAGTGGTTGAGAAGAATTTAATTTGATATATCAAATTGTATAGTTACAATCTATAAAACTATACAAATAAATTAAAAATTATTTGATGTGTGCGTAAGGGATTACCTAAACAGTCCATATAATAGTTGTATCATGCTATTTACAAGGTTATTTTCAAACTTCATTTTTCACCAACTGTTTATTATAATATTAAGTTCATCATTAATTCGTTATCAATTCAAAGTTATTTTTATTAAGAAAGAAAATAATTAAATGTTCTTTGTACGTAAATAGCAAGTATAATATCGCGTATGAGCATTAAAATAGTTGAAGACAACTGGATATCGGATGTTCATGCGATTTTCCGGGATCTTCAATTCACCGCTATTTTCTTATTAATTTTGTGTTTACATTAGTAATTAGTAAATTAAATTTGGTATTTCATTTATATTATTTGTTCGTTCAATTAAGGAAAAAAAAATTAAGGAAATAAAAAACACAAGTGGGCGAGAAGATGGTTAGAAGGACGCCTCATGAATCATGATCAACGAGTTGGATATTAATATCATATAAAGTTAATTTATCATTTTGAGATATATTTATATGTTAGAGGTTTGGGAGTCGCTCAAGCCTCTAGGTTTTCTTTTGTTTGTCAGGGTTGTTACGTCAACGTCAAATCAAATTTATCTTTTTCCTCTAGTTTTCTGCGTTTTGTATGATGTCGTTGCAGATTTTATGGTTTTTCCCCACATTTTTCTTGTGTGTTATTTGAGTGATATGGTACAAGGTGCAAAGCACCAACCCAATTAGTGATCCCGGTGATTATTTCTCGGTTCGGGGGTTTATTTTGTTCATCGGAACCGAGGGGTGGTGTTCCCATCTAGCCCTTGGATATCCCCAACCCTTCCCTGGTTAGTGTCCTCTTATATTAAAACAAAATTGCTTATTATAGTTATTTGATTGATATCGAGTGTCCTAGAATTAACATCGAATTTTGTAGATAACTGCTTAAACTATGCATATATAGTGCATTCATAGAGGGTGCCATGATAGTTGTGATAACACCGTTACCATTGCCGTGACGTGGTGATTTGCAGCTCGCCACAACCAATGCCATTTATGAGATATTGAGATGTAAGAATAAGCTGGGTATTATATGGTTTATATAATGATAAAATAAATAAATATTTATATATATATTCTTTTTTATTAATATTGTCGTTAAACAATATGATAGTGCGACTTGACTTAAAGATGTTGACGATAAATCAGAGGATAGCCCGGTAAAATTGTCGTTAAACAATATGATAGTGTGACTTGACTTAAAGATGTTGACGATAAATCAGAGGACAGTCCGGTAAAAGTCCCACGGTCAACCAGGAGGGATTAAGCGACGACAAAGTAGTTGGTGTCATCATCAGTCGTGTCCCAACCTAAACACGTTGATGCCATTAGTGGACGTTGGGACGCGCTCAACCAAACACGAATGGAACATCTGCGGTTGAAGCATGAGTCACAGGAGCGAGATGATCTTATATAATTGTCTACCCCAATCGATCACCTAACCGAAGAGGAACACATTGGTGCCAAAAACATCCAAAAATGCATCGTGAAGCGCTGTCTCTAGTTTCTATTTTTATCTTGAATTAATATGTTTTTTTTATTTTGTTTTTTAATCTTATATAATATTTTTAATTACTATTGGATGTTAGTTTTTATATTTTTATAATTATTATTACTTTTACTTCAAAAATAAAAAAATATAGTTAAAAGGAAATAACAAAATGTTGTGGTGTGGTGTGACGTAACGAAAGCACTAAAATGATAAAAAAAAGGGATAATTAAGTTATACTGATGTAACGCTAAATTGGATTGCGATGTGATGAAGCCAATAAATATAAGCCTATAGCTTACTAAAAGATGGTCGATAGAAGGATTTTACCACAATTTATTAAAGGAAGTAATGTTAAAGATCATATGTGAAGATGTAATAGAATGATAATGAGGGAGGAAAAGAACTAGAGAGTTCGATTTAAAAAGTGATAGACCTAAAAAGTTTCTAAAGTATGGTTGAATTGAGTGTTCATAAAATAAAGAAAAAGGAAAAAGTCTAACTCAACTAAGAAGATTAATAGATAAGGCAACTAAAGAAAGATAACATGCTAGAGTAGGAGTCATGAAAATCGAAGATAAGAAATACAGATGGTTTTATGAAAGGATTTTCATTGAAAGTAGTATGCGCAGAAAAGAGATGACAAAAACATCCCTTGCTAATGACGCAAGTGCGTGTTAGGGGAGGAATGATGTAAGAGCATTCATAGCTCATTCTTTATAAATCTATGAGCGCATTTTTTATATTATAGAGAATGGTTCTGAGTGGAGGTCTGGAGGATAGAAAACATGTTACTGTTAATCTTTATATGTGATAAAACATTGTTCATCTATCGTAATTTTTTAATATTCTAAAAAATGGTTGTAAGTAGAGGAGAGATAAAATATAATAATAAATGTATAAAATGTATTATTTAATTGAAAAGTAAAGAGAAAAAATAGTGATTCATAATGTAATTATATAGATGAAGATAAAGTGTCCGTTGTGAATGCTCTAAGCATCCTCTAACACTGATGTAAGCACATGTCTATCCTCAAATGTGGCTTTATACTTGTATGGTTTTATTCATGGAATGTCATATTAAGTTGTAATGTGAGCGCAAAATGAGTCATAGATAAACTCGAAGTCGTAGAAGCGTAAAGTAAATGACTAGGTATTTTGGTAGATCATAGTTGTGTGTAAAGGTACATAGAGTGCAAAGGAAAACACTGAAAGTTTGGAATGCTTTTGTTGACAAAAAGTTTAATAGGCAAGAATATATGGCGCATTGCCCTTTATTGAGTAGCTTTAGAAGGCTAATAAAGTGCCTTTATTGGCAAAAGTTGTTAGTTTTCTTAAACATGTTTATACATGCTATTAGGTTTTGTGTATATTTATAAAACTTCATATCACATGATTATACATTAACAAAGCCTTCTGACCTAGTGGTAGTCGTGTGGATTCCCAAATGAAGGTTGTAGATTCGAGTCTAACTTAGACATAAATATTTTGGGATGAGCCAGTAGGTTATTTCGATTGTGGGTTTTTTTAAGGGTAAAGGGTGCAGTCTCAGCTAGTAAAATAATAAGATGGACCCGACTAAGATTACACATATCTTTTAAAATAGGGTCATACAATTACCTTTAAAATACATAATGTTATGCTAGCTGGAGCGATCTACATAGCTAACAATAACAATTAGAGAAATGTTCAAATAGAAATGCTTTTAAAACTAAAAGTGTAAGAAGTAATGTCAACCATCCACCTTATTAATTAATGGTTGAGATCAAATAGTAGGAAAAAGTTTGTTAAATGTGTATTTTAGGAATAGCTACTTTGTTGACTTTTTGTAAATTCCTCTTTTTTTTAAACGTTCATAATTTTATATATGTCATTATATTTTATAAAATTACATCATAAAAATGAGTGTTTTTTATCTTTAAAATGAGTACAGTATTATTATATAAAAAGATAAAAAAATTGACGTTTTTAAACTCATATCTCGTCATTGTATCTTTAATGTAGTTCTTTGTGTCTTTTTGTTGGTTATTATGTTAATTTTAAATACTATTGTGCTTTTTTCAAATGATAAATTTTAAAAAATATAATGATTGAATAATATTATTGTGTATCTCTAATATGTAAAATACAATAATAAATTAACAATTAATTAATCTAATACATTAAAAACAATGATAAAATAACACAATGTCTCATTGTGTATTATGATCGTCATTGTGTTATCTTGAATAATATGAGTTTTGAAAAATACATTGTTGAAATAACATCATTGTGTATTTTTAATGGTAAAACACAATGAAAAATAACAAGTTTATACCATCTATTAAAAACAATAACAAAAATAACACGTTGTTTTATTTTCAACACTATGAGTTTTGAAAACTAGATTGATGAAAGTATATCATTGTGTATTCCAATTGTAAAATACAATAATAGATAACAAGTTCATATCTATAAAAACAATGACAAAAATAATACAAAGTGATCTCAAATGTAAAACACAATGATTAATACACATAACAAATGATGTAAAATATATAACACAATGAACTGATATTTCACACAATGAACGTATAATACACAATGAGCTGACGTATTTGACATAATGAACAAAATGTCATTTTTTTTTAAAACAATAGAAGAACACATGTCAAGTCCACAATGCTTTTTAGGCTTTTTAGATTAAACATCATTTTTAGTATAATCCTACCCTAATAATTATTTAAAACATAAATGGAATTTTATACAATAAATATAAATACATATCAATATTTCATTGAAATATACTTCAACTTTAAAGACGCGTGTCTAAGAAAAAGAATGAATAAGAAAATTCAAGGGGGGTCTAAGGCTCATGAAAAGGGAAACACTAGCACCAATTTTGGTAGTTTACTTGTCACACATCTCATGCGTTTACACATCATCATCTCCCACCTTATTTGCTAATTGTATTAAACAATGATGTTAATTAGTTGGTGCAATATTTAACAATTACTTTTTCATTGTAATAATTTATTAGACCATATTTAAAATTGAATTTGAACACATGGTGTTTTAGGTTTTCTTTTATAAAAGTACTCAATCATTTGGATTAAATTCCATGATTATGTAAATGAACCTGTGACAAATTTCATTTTCCAAACATGTATTAATCGAACTTGTATAATAGTATTTTGCGGTCAAGTTAGAAGCTAAATTATATGTTATAGCTCGACTGCTATTTTCCCAAACTATACCTACAACAAAGAAAGAATAAATTAGAATTGTCTAGACTGTCAGTCTAACTTGTTGTTGATTAAAATCAAATTACTGATAGTAGGCGACAAATATCTATCTTGAACAAAATACTTTACAAGCGACAAGCACCCTAATCTGCTTTAAGTAACATTTGATGTTATATCATACTAATTATAAATTTTAGATTTTGACTAGATGTCAAATTTTATAATATTGCTCTACTGCTAATCACTAAACTACACCCACAACACAAAAAGAATAAGTATGAATTGTTTGACTATTTGTCTAAACCTTCATTGAACGAAATAATTTACATGGCGCAAGCACTCTTTAATGCTTCGTGTATCATTTGATGTTGATATTATACTACATAACCTCTTACAAATTGTAAATTTTGACAAAATATCAAATTTTATATTATTGCTCGACTGCTAATCACTAAACTATACCTACAATAGAGAAATAACAAGTCAGAATAGTACTGTTTAATTAACCCGTCATTGATATAAAATCAAGTTATGGGGACCAACTTCTATCCCGAATGAAATACTTTATACCAAGTAACCTCATATAAACTTTAAATTTTAGCAAAATATCTTGAGGGTTCACTAGATCAAATCTTGATCTTGGACTTCAAAGCTTATATTTTTACAACGGCCAACCCACACAATCTATAACCATATTCTTAAAATTAACGTTTTTTCTTCCTTCAAAGACTTAAACCCTCAACCGCTTGAGAATGACATATTCTTTTATATAATTTACCGCTAGAACTCAAATACTCAATCCCTATGTATTCAAAGACTATATGATTTATTTTGTACTATATATTACTTTAAAGTGAAAGCTTTCTTAGAGGAGTTACTTTTGATATTAATGGTCCCACAATTCACTAATAATGAGTTTTGCTTAGGAAGGTCACCCAAAGGCTCAAAGTTATTTTCAAGCAAAGTAGCCAAATAAAAGATGAAAACCATGCATCATTTTCGTGTACCACGATGCCCGTTGCATCATTCATCACCACCCATTTGTTCGATAGTCATCCAAATTGATAGTGATAAGTAAAGTTATGAGTGTTTGTAAATTAATGCTACACTTTACCTTAAAACGTATTTGTAAATCAAAATCAATTCACTATTTGTCGAATTTCACTTTTTTTTACCAACTATTGTCTATTGGTTGATAATAACCAAACTAATAATTTGAACAGTAGCACTCTCGAATTTCACTTTTTACCAACTGCAACCCTGGTAACATAATTATCAAATATTTACACATGATTTTCACCTGATTTCGCTTACAATAATGATTAGAACGAAAGTTAAAAAAACATACAAGCAAAATAGAGCGAAAACAAATACATATTGAGTGCGGATATGTGGTGATTATGCTACCGGGACTTTTAATTGTAACAAAAGTGAAAGTTAAAAGTGTTACTGGTTAAATTAATAGATGAATCATTATCAGACAAAAGATAATAATTTTGATTATTAAAATCTAATTTTTCTTTATTTTATTATGACCATAGATTCCATCACGAAACCCTAACGAAGATTTTCTAGAGATAGATTTCATTTGCGATGAACTTCACCTAAAAACTAATCATAAGATTAGCTCTAGACGTCCATCACAAAACATAGAATGAGTTTAAATCAGAAAGTAATTTATAACCACTTTATGTTGAAATCTGTCGTAAATTTTACTACGGTTTTTTCTTGACATAAATTTTCTTCTTTAATAGTAGTAGAGATTCGTTTTTATTTTATTATCAAATTTTGAATATTCCTAAAATAAATTTGTAGTCTTCCACCCTAAATCTTCATCAAATTTTTTTAAACAACAACTTTCGTTATCGTAATTCCACCAAGCATTACACTTACATACAACGGTTTAAACCCACACTACTTTTATAAAAGAGTAAATTGTCATTTTCGTCCCTGTGGTTTGGTGAAAATTGTCACTTTAATCCAATGGTTTGTTTTTCCGCATCTGGGTCCCTGTGGTTTACAAATCTTGTCATATTCATCCAGTCCGTTAACTCCATCCAAAATTTCCGTTAAATGAGGGGTATATTGGTCATTTTACATATATGTTTTTATTTTTCTTTTTTTAAACTTGATTTAATATATACTCTTTAAATACATTGCTATTTTAGTCCCTGTGGTTTGAGCGTATTTGCCAATTAGTCCAAAAATAACCACCACACCACTACCCGTCACAAGAACCATCGAACCACCGCCACCACCCCATCACAAAGTCACCAACACCACACCAGAGCGCCCAACACCACCACGCACATCGGATCGTCGCTACCATGTAAACCCTAAAAATCGATAATCAATATTGGACTTGTAACATACCACTTCGAAAATGCATGTCAAACCCTATTGATTCCTCTACAATACTCGTTTTCAAGGGTTCCATATACGTTTTCGAAGGGGTTTGTTATAAGTGAGATTAACGGTTGGTTTCTAGGGTCCACATGGTGGTGGTGATCTAGTGTGTGATGGCGGAGATCTAATGTGTGGTGGTGGAGATCTAATGTGTGGTGGTAGTGCCCGTCTGGTGTCGTGTTGGTGGTTTTATGATAGGGTGGTGGTGATGATTTGGTGGTTCTGATGGAGTGGTGGTGGTTTTGCGGCGTGGTGGTGGTTTTTGCGGCGTGGTGGTGGTGTGTAGGGCTGTCCAAACCGCTCGACGCTCGACGCTCGCTCGACGTTCGTTCGGAATTTGCTCGAAAAATGCTCGTTCGAATTTTTGCTCGGTCGTAAACGAGCCGATCGGCTCGGATCGGTTTCTAAACGAGCCAAGCATGAGCAAAGGTCCGCTCGGTTTGGTTCGGATCGAATTAATATGTATATATAGTTTATACATAGTGCTCTAGTAGATTTGACCCATTATATACAAATATATAATTCTATTTATGCATATTTGATCAGTCAACCTAATAAAAGAATTCTACACTTAATATAAAAGTGAAATCCTAAGCCGTTAAAAGATATTTTTCAATCATCTCACTCTCACCGTCACCGTTATCTGCAATATGCTCTCCGCCTTATCGGCTACAGACTTAGCTAGCTTCATTGTCAGCTATAACGTGTTATCATCCATGAAAGTATTATGTAATGAAATGTGGCTGATTTTTAAGTTATTAAACCTTATTCGCTGCAGTATAAAATGTATGACACATAAGATAGTTGGGTTGTATAAATTATTTGTCGCTCGTTTGTGCTCGCTCGACGTTCGCTCGAAAATTTAACGCTTGAAAAATGCTCGTTCGATTTGCCGCTCGGTTGTAAACGAGCCGATCGGATCGGTTCGGTTTGGAAACGAGCCAAGCACGAGCAAAGGTCCACTCGGTTTGGCTCGGCTCGTGAACAACTCTAGTGGTGTGGTGTGTAAATACGAGGTCCAACTCTGGATGGTTCTGGTCTTGTTGAACTTCGATTTACACACCGTGGTGGTGTGGTGGTGGTGTGGTGGATCGAAGTTTAACAAGACCAGAACCATCCAGAGTTGGACCTCGTATTTACACACCACACCACCAACATGCCGTAAAACCACCACCACGCCGCAAAACCACCATCACTCCATCGGAACCACCAAATCATCACCACCACCCTATCATAAAACCACCAACACCACACCAAACGGGCACCACCACCACACATTAGATCTCCACCACCATACATTAGATCTCCGCCATCACACACTAGATCACCACTACCATGTGGACCCTAGAAACCAACCGTTAATCTCACTTATAACAAACCCCTTCGAAAACATATATGGAACCCTTGAAAATGAGTATTGTAGAGGTATTAGTAGGGTTTGATATGCATTTTCGAAGTGGTATGTTACAAGTCCAATATTGATTATCGATTTTTAGGGTTTACATGGTAGCGATGATCCGATGTGCGTGGTGGTGGTGGGCGCTCTGGTGTGGTGTTGGTGGCTTTGTGATAGGGTGGTGGCGGTGGTTCGGTGGTTCTTGTGACGGGTAGTGGTGTGGTGGTTATTTTTGGACTAAATTGGCAAATACGCTCAAACCACAGGGACTAAAATAGCAATGTATTTAAAGAGTATATATTAAATCAGGTTTAAAAAAAAGAAAAATAAAAACATATATGTAAAATGACCAATATACCCCTCATTTAACGGAAATTTTGGATGGAGTTAACGGACTGGATGAATATGACAAGATTTGTAAACCACAGGGACCCAGATGCGAAAAAAACAAACTATTGGATTAAAGTGGCAATTGTCACCAAACCACAGGGACGAAAATGGCAATTTACTCTTTATAAAAAGTAACACTAATACCACTATATCGCTAAATATGATCTAATCCTCATCAAGTTATAAGTGTTCTTTATCACCAATGAAAATTTTAAACAAAAATTTTAAAATCGTAAATAGTTTCTAGGTAATTCTAGAAGTAGTGATAAAAGTTATTTAATGAGACCTAACCCTAGTCTTTTATTTCTTATGAAAATAGGTTATTTAATGGCTCGTGATGGTGGACTTTATGGCTAGTTGGGCTCGATCCATACTTGCCGATTAGGGTAGCCTTGGTTCGAGTTGTGAGTCCTGTGGGCGAGCCAACTGAACTGAATCACATTAAAGATTGTTTAGCCATGTGCCATTGGTGGTGGTGACTTTTTTTTTTTTCGAAAAGAGGGTGGTGGTGACTTAATGGTGCTATTGATCTATAAGTATTTATACATATATACCTCTTTATTGATGCATGTGAATTTATATAATTGTTTTTCTATTTTAAGATGCATTGAATAATGTTCGATTTCAAAATTTTATGAGCTTGTTTTCTTCATAAACACAAGTAACGTGATGGCATCTTTTATTATGTTAACACGTTTTATTTTGTTATCATCGTATATCTTTGACATATTTTTCTTTCGATTAAAGCGGGGACCGAGTTAGAAAGTTTTCTTTACGAATTCATAGGTGTGATATTGTAACTTGTAACGTATGTTATATTTTCTTTCGCTAAGAAGTTAGTGGAAAATGAACCATTTATTTTAGATCATAGTTAAATAGATAAACATTTTATGTGTAAGGGCATATATGATGCTCGACTCGATTCATGTAGTGATCTAATGTACATAGTTTGTATGAGACTGTTCAAACGGCTTGAAGTTGAACTCATGATCTCAAGATCACAAAATAGTAATTATATCAGTTGCTTTAAGATAACCCACTAAGGCACTAATAGATTTTTTTTATATATATCAACAGATACATGTGCTTTTAACAAACGGACAATCAATTCAGTGACGAAGCTTCATTGGGACCGGGGGTGGGGGGAGGGGGGCTCTTTTTTTCGTTAAAAGTGTAAATTTTCGGTTCGATAGTGTAATTTTTTGGTCCGTTAATGAAATTTTTTTAATTAATATAGAGTCCGCCCCCTCCCCAAAAAAAATGTGTACTTCAAAATTTTTCTTCGGTTTAAGACAATCGAAAGAACTTTGCATGTGTACGGTGTACGGTGTACGGAATAATAGAATTGTAACTCATTTTGTAAGTAACAATTAGTTTAATAACCATTCCTATATAGACATTGATGTATAATTTTTTTCAATTGAGCGGCTGATTTATATTTATTTAATCTTTAAACTTTTTTTATTCATAGTATATTAATCCTGTATTTTTGTTGACCTCTACCTTTTTAACTTTTATCCTTTTGTCTTGTTTAAGCTAGATTTTTTAATATGCAACCGGTTTCACGCCCAATTTGTGTTAGATATACTTTTTATTAATTATGTTATTGTTATCATCATTAATTTATTGAAACAAAAAGCACCTCATTACCACACCAACATTAGTTAAACCACCACCATTGACCACAATAACCACCGGAGATTTTGTAAATACAAACACCTCAATCACACCAAAATGATCATCACCCTCTTTCTTGTGGGATAAACAATGATACAAGTTAGAAAGACACCCATCACAAGGCAACCAACCTTCATCCATCACGTTGATAAGTTTAGTATAATTAAATTTGTTTAAGACCAAATGAGATGTTTGGATATACATTGATACGAGGTACAAGGTTACCCACTTCTACTAAATAATCCCCCCAAAGTTAAACGCTTATCGTGGCAACACGTGCTAAAACGTGGGTGTTTTGTATGCAATGAGCAACGACATGTAAATGGATAGTGGTATCTAAAAACATATCTTAAGACATCTTAAAGCGCTCATGGTATCAAAATGAATATACAAATTAAAACTGTGAAAGCCTAGAAATATACATGTCCAGTTGAGATGTGTATACCCAGACCCTGCTCTTGAGTGGGATATACTGGGTTTGTTTGTTTGTTTGTTTAGTTGAGATGTGTATAATTGAATAGTGATGCCTAAGAACATGATCTCAAACATCTTTGTATCGAGTAGTTGGATCATAACATAAAAATCGCTACAAGCACAACAAATTCCAACTATGAGAAATCCACCAATCCATATAATACGTGAATAATGACAGTTGTGTCCCATAGTCAGTGGCTAAACATGAATAAGGGAACATGTCATACATATAGTAAACTACAACAATGGTTAAAGATCCTAAAATGAAGTGCACACTGGAATAAGATTATCATAATTTCTAGTTACTAAGGAGCCCTTAGTAGTTTGAGGGGGCGAAGCCCAAAGATCAAAGGGGGTTCCCGGGAGCGAAAGTAAACTAATTTAGGGGGACGAACTCTATATTTATTAAAATTTTCCACTACCGAACCGAAAATTTACACTACCGAGTTAAAAACGAACACTACCGACGAAAAAAAGAGACCCCCCGGCCCTATAGAAGGTTCACCTATGCTGATTGGTGTCTGGCCGATCGCATAATCTGTAAGAAACGATTACAAAAATGCTTGATTCGAGATGGCCAAGATCTCCAAAAGAAAGACACTTCAACAAGATTTCTCAATAATCAAAACAAAGAACAAAGACTCCTATTACTAGTGCACGCAATTATCTTTCACTACTTTGAGTTGCTCAATTGTTCCCTCTGATTAAACAATTTCCACTAACACTACATGGGTCACAAATATGCTGAATCCTTACTCGATCTTCCAATTCATGAGCTGGGTTGATCCAACTAGGCGTATACATGATATCGGTACCACTCTACATGTATATGGAAAGGTGGCATGACTTCCCATTCCAATTCATCTCATGCCCGATTATAAAACCATGTTCCATATAGTATCCATTACTCATTTACTCATAACTCATCTAACTTATATTTTGATGCATGAAATTCAACCTAAATGAAAGCCAATATTGGAAAGTGAACTTACCATTTTACCACGTCGCATTAGTCATGAATTCTGTATCCATCATTTCCATCACAACCTTTTCACCATTTACATATTTTTAATATCACCCCAGTATGTGTATGCCAAAGGTACTACGTGTTGTTGATAGCATATCCTCACTTAAACCACAAAGAGTAATTGTATTTTGATTAGGTGTATAGTAGTTATACAGGGCTTTATATATACTGAATAATTTTATACCTTAAATACCTTTTTGATATGACAATTATATAAAGTGGTCTAATACCTTGCATATTCAGGTTACTCAGGCTCTGGAAGTCTGAACTACATTCAACTGTACCTGTTGACAAACGATCCATATATAACTCATATCTTACATGATGAAGATTATTCATTGAATGCAATAAGGGAAAATATGTACCTGAGACTGAATCTTCCCCGGATAATATGATGATATGTGACTACATGACCGCTTGTTATTCCAGGAAAAGACTGATCCGCACCCTTCACATGCTTTCAACACGACTAATAGAGTAAATGGAACCTGCCTAAACCTGATAACATTCACTCAAACAGTGACTAATGAGAAACGACTATCATCACACTGTCCATTGGAAGCATCATATTATGGTTGATTATCTCATTCTACATCAAATCCAACAAAAAAATAAGGGAAATCGAAAAAATATCAATCCAAACTGGAACAAGTAATATCAATACCTAGAAGCTCGGATAGTAGTAATGTAGACCAGAAGGTGTCTCCCGTGGAAAATATGAACAGTAGCGAGCTTATCAGTCTGGAGTTGCATCGAAGAAGTGCGTTTTGGAACAAGTGAATAGGCAGCCACCTTTGCTGCTCCAAAAGCTTCGAATTAAGGTGGAAAACAAATCACAGTAGAGAAAGAAGACAAAAAAAGATGTAGGAAAACGTTGATTCTGTCTTCAACTACATGCAACGAGTGAATAGTTTTATTCTATAAAAAGACACATGCATAAATTACACCAGATTCATCAAGACATCAATGACTTTGAAACTTGCAATATTATCTGGTGTCTTTACATTGCACTAGTATGTGAGTTCAATAATAATGGCATACTTTTTTTTTAATGTATAAAATAATTTCACAACTTGACCTCATTCGAAAGGATCATGTTTCATCAGCCATTGGTTCAAGCACCACAGGGATCTTCTCCACATGGTCACCTCGCAACACCTCAACTGTGACCTGAAAGTTGACCATCAGTTCTGTCAAAACATGAAGATCTCATTGAAACACTTCAAGAACAATACAATGTTTACAAGTGAAATCGAAGAAATAGAACAATCCTCAAACGATAACAACTGGGATGAACACACCACCAAGATAATACACTGACTGACACAGATCAGTGGAGAACAATACAATCAGAAACATTTGGGGTTCGACGATGAGTCGAAACCCTAATCAGATGAACGAAAAATATCTCTTGATAAACTTCGAGATATGAGCTTGGGAAGGTGTGAATGAATGAGGATTGATGATGACCCGCCTGATATGTCCTCTATATACACCAGCCTCCAGCTAAGCCCAATCAGCTCCTCACGAACAGAAGCTCATCCATGCGGCCCAGCAACCCAATAACAACCATAACAAAATAACAAAGTAGTTAGACACTATCAACAAATATAACAAACTAAAATTAGATAGGAAATGGAAATGAATATAAATGAATATATATTTTCAACACCCCCCCTCAGTTCCATTTCCAAACATATTCAGCAGATGCAAACGATCACATAAAAACGAATGCTGATTAGTAGGCAATCCTTTTGTGAAGATGTCTGCAAGCTGCTCAGCAGAGTCAACAGGTACAGTTTGAATAAACCCAGCTGTGATTTTTCCCGAAGAAAAAACAGATCAATCTCAAAATGTTTTGTCCGATCATGAAAAACCGGATTCGCAGCAATAGACCGAGCTGCAGAATTATCACAATACAACGAAACAGGAAGGACAATCGGTACCAGCAACTCCCTTAGAACATTTTGAATCCACAAAAGTTCACAGGTGGCGGCACACATTGCCCGATACTCGGCCTCAGCTCCCTTGTTTCTTGCTCTTCCAAGACACAAGAGAGTTTCCTAAAGTAACACAATAACCAGTAACTGACCGCCTAGACCGAAGGCATTTGCCCCAGTTTGAATCAGCATAGGCCGTAAGACTAAAATGTCGACCTTTACTGAAAAACAACCCCTTTCCAGGAGCACTTTTGAGGTATCGAAGTAGCCTCAGAGCCAACTGTAAATGCGCTTTAGTAGGCTGATGCATAAACAGACTAAGAAACTGAACGGAATATGAGATATCAGGGCGAGTGTGGGAAAGATAGATCAATTTCCCAATTAATTTCTGAAATTCAGTAACATTTTCTACCACAGACGCATCTTTTTGACAAAAATTTACAACAGCAAAATGTTGGTCTATCGGGGTGGCAACAGGTTTACACCCTGTCAACCCAAACTCTTGCAACAGATCAATGCAATACTTTCGTTGAGACAGACAGATCCCAGTTCCTGACCTGAGAACCTCTATCCCAAGAAAATATTTTAACAGTCCAAGATCTTTTATAAGGAACTTCGACTGCAGAAGCATTTTGACACGGGTAATTTCGTCTATACTATTTCCAGTTATCACTATATCATCCACATACACAAGTAAAACTATAAACACAGAATCAGAATTCTTAATAAACAACGAATAATCACACTTGCTTTGCACAAAACCCAAATCACACAGCACACCAACAAGCTTTTCATTCCACATTCGCGGAGCTTGCTTCAAACCATATAAAGACCTTTTTAATTTGCACACTTTATTACTGTTTTTCGAGAAATAACCCTCAGGTAAGGTCATATAAACTTCCTCATTTAAGTCCCCATATAAAAACGCATTATTAATATCTAGTTGATACAGAGGCCAATCATTTTCAACAGCTAAACTAATGACAATTCGGACTGTGACCATTTAACAACCGGGGAGAATGTTTCATCAAAATCTATGCCCTCCTGCTGACTGTAGCCTTTTGCTACAAGTCGGGCTTTGTATCTATCAATCTCACCAGTGGATTTATATTTAATCTTATATATCCACTTGCACCCAATGGGTTTTCTATCATTTGGTAAGTCCACAATTTCCCATGTATCATTTCGGCTTAAGGCCTCCATTTCATTGTTCATTGCAGTTATCCAATTTGGATCTAGCATAGCCTGTCGAAAGTTTTTTGGCTCAACAGACTTATTTAAGGCAGAAACTAGACTCATATTTTCATAGGACAAATGTGAATAATTGACAACGCGTTCTAGGCCATACTTTACTTTCCCTTCCACGACAAAGTCATCCAGTTTTTTGGGAAGAGTAGATGGTCTAGACGAGCGTCTAAGAGGAGTAGTAGGATCATGAGTACCCTCAGGAGATATAGTATAGTCATTTTGATCAGTAGCACTGTCTGCCACACTAGGATCAACCTCAGCACAGAGAGACTGCGGGAAGTCAGCCATGCCATCATTATGATGTAGAGGCTGCTGACTTCCTACCTCCACTTCACTGGTTGAGGGAGGATTAGGCAACTGAACAGGCCTGATCTCGCTATTATTCCTCCCTTCATCATCGGGTATTTCACCACTAGAACCTCGGGTTAGATTTAGGTCAGGAATATCAAAAAAATTAACAGATGATGGAAGTGAGGTATCATTTAGTGAGTGAGCAGGTTTGGACTCGGGTTTATTAAATGGGAAAATGGTCTCATAGAACTTTACATCTCTAGAGAACAAATGTATTTAGAGTCCAAACTTAGCAATTTATATCCCTTTTTTTATTAGAATATCCCAAAAAACACATTTTTCAGCATGACTTCCAACTTATCAGAATTATTTAAAATAGTACTGTAACACAGACAACCAAAGGTTCTGAGATGGTCAAGGGAGGGCTTAAATCCAAAAACCATTTCATAGGGGGTCTTTCCTTCTAGGATTGTGGAGGGAGTCCTGTTAATTAGATAAGCAGCAGTTAAAACACATTCGGACCAATAGCAAAGAGGAACATTGGACTGAAACAAAAGAGCTCTAGCAACATTTAAGAGATGCCTATGCTTTCTCTCGGCAATACCGTTTTGTTGGGGGGTATAAGAGCAGGAAGTTTGGTGTAAGACACCATTTTTTTTGCAAAACTCATGCATTTTGTGATTTACAAATTCTTTTCCATTGTCACTGTGGAAGATTTTAACAATTACATTAAACTGTGTTTTCATTAAACTGAAGAAGTTTTCTATATTAGAAAAAACCTCATCCTTATGTTTTAAGAGATAAATCCAGACTGCTCTGGATAGGTCATCTACGATAGTCAAGAAGTATTTATATCCTTCACTGCTTTGGACTTTATATGGTCCCCATACATCAAGGTGAACAAGATCCCCAATTGCTGAGGATTTATGTTCACTTATGGGAAAAGGGGACCTATGCTGTTTCGCTTTATGACACACGTCACATGGTTCAGGGTTAGAGTTAATGCCAAGATGAAAGTCCTTTTTAAGAACCTCTAAGACCTTATGGGATGGATGCCCTAGTCTGATGTGCCATTGATTATTTTGATTATGAGAGTTAAGACACACCTTGTTACATGCAGGAGGCACACCAAACAGGTATAGTCCATCAACTTGATTACCAGTCACCAGGGTCCTCTTTGTGAGAGAATCCTGGATATAACATTTATGTTCATCAAATGCAACATGTAATTTGTTGTCAGAGGCAAGTTTAAACACAGACATCAAATTTACACAGTAATCTGGGACCACAAACACGTCATTAAGAGTGACTTCATTACTTAGTTTTAGACTCTCAATTTTAGTCACTTTTGCATTTGTTCCATTGGATGTTTTACAGTAATATTCAGACCAGAAACATCAATTTGGTTGAACAATTCAGAATCACTTTTGATCATATGTTGATTGGCCCCAGAGTCTACAATCCATCCAGTTTGAATGGACTCAAAGAAGGACTTAGAATTTAGACCAAAACTAGATGACAGGGCAACAGGGGTAGTACCTCCTAAGTTGTTGCTAGTACTGGGATCAGACGACTTTTCATTTAGAAGACTAAGCAACCTTGAGACCTGGTCAGGAGTGAGAGAGGTAGTAGTAGCTAAAGAGGACTGCCCAGGTTTGTTTTGGTTAGAGTTATTTTGATTAGGTTTATTTGTAGTTACATTTCCTGGTCTAGGTCTGTTTCCTTGTGGGTATCCCACTAATTCAAAGCACTTATCGACCATGTGTCCGATCTTGTTGCAATGGGTGCATTTCAGGTTAGGGTTTGGACCTCGGTTTGGCTTTCTTTTATTATCAACAATAGTGTTTGTTTTTGATACAAAACCAACAGTTTGCCCTTTTGATGCATTATTTGTTCCCCTATGAGACTCTTCCCGAGATATAATTGCAAATGTTGTTTAATAGTGGGAAGGGGATCTCGGGTTAACAAATTTGTTCTTACGGGTTGGTATACTTCGTCCAATCCCATAAGAAATTGCATTAGCTTTATTAATTGACTAAAGTCATTGAACTCTTTTGAAGCATTACATGAACAAGAAGGTAATTGTACCATTGCATCAAATTGTTTCCACATGGTATTTAATCTATGATAATATTCAGACACAGTAGATCCACCTTGGGACACAGAGTTTATTTTTTGATATAGTCCAAAGACAACAGATCCATCAACCTTATCATAGGTTTCCTTTAAATCAGCCCAGACTTCTAAGGCTAATTTAGAGTAAACCTGTCCAACATATAACTCTTCAGAAACAGAATTTAACAGCCAAGTAAGAACAATAGAATTACACCGTTCCCATTGATTAGCTAAAACATCATTAGTTGTGGATTTCTTGCATTTTCCATCAATAAAACCCAGTTTGTTCTTGACTTGCAAAGCTAGTTTCATAGAGTTAGCCCAAACAGTGTAATTCTCTATCCCCTTAAGTTTGACTGTGATTATATTCAAGTTACTTGAATCACTAGGGTGCAGGTATAAAGGGTCACTGGCATCCAGCTTACTGACCAAAGTCTCAGGGATGACAATAGTAGTATCTACAACAGGGGTAGTGGGCTCCGCCATTTAAACACACAGACTTAATATGCAATTCACACAAGCAGGCGCACAAAGATCAACCAAGTCAGAGCCAGGTTTTCACACCATTCAAGATGGCAGATCAAGGATTAACAGGGTTGATGATGCAAACACTCCAAATACAGGCACACACGTGATGTACACAGAGCGCTTTAAGAGCGACAAGAAACAATCAAGATGCTGGTACTCCTAACCCAGCCAAACCAGATCTAGAAACTAAGAACATAAAGAGATAAGGCGACTGAAGAGGAAAGATCTCACCGAGGGGGTGACCCAAGTTAGGGTTCGCCTTTATGTTCAAGTCCGTAACCTTCACTTAGGGTTACAGGACTTGAGAGATATAGCCGATCTTCAACAGGTAACAGCCAGATGCACAGAATATTGCCACGAACTGAACCTAGGGTTTTTAATTTTAGAAACCCTAGATCTTGAACACCGATAGACGAGCGGAAGGCACCAGAATCGAACAGACAGTGGTCTCATCAGAGCCTCTGAGGCTCTGATACCATGTCAAAACATGAAGATCTCATTGAAACACTTCAAGAACAATACCATGTTTACAAGTGAAATCGAAGAAATAGAACAATCCTCAAACGATAACAACTGGGATGAACACACCACCAAGATAATACACTGACTGACACAGATCAGTGGAGAACAATACAATCAGAAACATTTGGGGTTCGACGATGAGTCGAAACCCTAATCAGATGAACGAAAAATATCTCTTGATAAACTTCGAGATATGAGCTTGGGAAGGTGTGAATGAATGAGGATTGATGATGACCCGCCTGATATGTCCTCTATATACACCAGCCTCCAGCTAAGCCCAATCAGCTCCTCACGAACAGAAGCCCATCCATGCGGCCCAGCAACCCAATAACAACCATAACAAAATAACAAAGTAGTTAGACACTATCAACAAATATAACAAACTAAAATTAGATAGGAAATGGAAATGAATATAAATGAATATATATTTTCAACAAGTTCCTTTTAAGTGCGTATGTTTCTTGATATCAAAAGTTACAATCATCTTATTAAATGCCTTCTAGCTAGATTTGAGCGTTCAAATGTAAACTTACTGTTTCACCCACTTTGCATTGGTCAAGAATTCTGTATAAATCACTTCCATTAGCAACTTTCTTCCCATTTACAGATGTTATAATATCACCCAATACAAGTCTGCCATAAGAATCGCGCTTTGTTGATAGCATACCCTACAAATTAAAATTACTCAGGGTTCACAAGGCAATCAAAAATGAAATTTAAAAACCGAAAGTACAAATTCAGTTGGTAAAAAGAACAGTGACAAAAAGCGAATATTACTGCTTTTCCTGTTGGACCGTCTGAAGGAGCATCCAAGACTAGAACTCCACTGACTCCTAGTTGTTCTGTTGACTGATCAGGTGCAAATTTGATTCCTAAAATTGGCCGCGTCACCTTCCCAAACTTTACCAATTGTTCAACGATTCCACTTACCTGGAAACAAATAATGAAAAAATGTCTCCAAGGTCTCGTAGCAGCAAGTTGAAACTTAGTTTGTTCCTTTTTCAAAAAAAAATATATTGTAGATTATTCATGTAGCAATTATGATCATAAAATCAATATAATTTGAAATGTTTTAGGAGGTTGTATGCGTTAGAAATAGACATTTGGCATCTTTCAACCAGTTGGCCCATTCCATTTTTAGTTGTTTTTTTTTCACTTTGACCCGTTTATGTAATATAAATAAATAAAGAAAAGAAAAGAAAAAAATAAATATATAAAAATAAAAAAGAAACAACCCAAATTGACTCACCGTGTCAACTGGAATGGAAAAACCAACACCAGAAGATGCACCAGATGGTGAGTATATGGCTGTATTGACACCAATAAGGCTTCCTGAGCTATCAAGAAGTGGGCCACCACTATTACCAGGGTTGATTGCAGCATCTGTCTGGATGACGTCTTGGATTGGACGCAGCGGCGGAGCTTGAACATCCTCGTAGGGGGGGCGGGGGCGAAATTATTTTTTTAGGGGGGGCGAACTCAATATTTATATAAAAATTTACACTGCCGGACTGATGGGGTTACATCCCTTAAAGCGCGACACTTAGAGAACGATAATCAAAGTTCGAGAGTGTCTTTAATCATAAACGAGCCAAACGAATAATAATGGCGAACTAAGCAACACGAGGCAACCACAACCCCCTGCCGCGGCCTACAGGCGACATGCGGCTCATGCGGGGCACATCCCCTGCCGCGGCCGACATAACATACGCCACCCTCCAAGCCGCGGCTCACATGTGACACACCCTCCAGCCGCGGCAACACCAATAAAACATCTAAGTTACTGGAATCCAACACTTGAGAATATTGAGCAAAATGCCTCAACAAAGAAGAACAATCGTCATTGGGCAATAAACGAACAAAATCAGGACACTAGGAAACAAAACACATAAGTCCAAAAAACCTGAAACCATTTGCAGAACCAATAGGCTGAAAGTCAACTATCCAAGACAAGATGCATTAATATTAAGCCAAAAACCCTTTGCACCAAAAGGGATACAAAATCTTACATAAGAGAATGTAGACCTAAATCCTAGGTTGACAAGTACCAGAAGAGTAAGTCAGTTTTGGATCCATCCAAGCTGACAAGTACTATAAATACCACTCGTCCATGATCAAAGGGAGGCATCACAAAAACAAACACATCATCCCCATAGAAATACATTCCTGGACTTGAATCCTGGTGAGCATCTTACTTAAGCACTGCTCCTCGAGTCTTAATCACTGAGTTGAGATTCATGTAGCAACATTTGGCGCCATCCGTGGGACGCAACGATCCTAAAACTTATCACCATGGATTCAAACCAAGCTACTCCTTGCCACAACAACACCGACAACGTCGAGGCTCTGAATGCCAACTCTCCTCCCCTAACGCTACACACGCCACCCTTGATGAAGGCAACACCCACAGTGCTGTCATAACTCCGGAGTTCCTCAACCAAAATCGAGAACAGATTCTTTTGCTGCTCCAACAGGAAGAGAAGGAAAGACGGTGGAAGGACCTCCGGATGCGACTGGAATATGAAGAACCACTAAGGAATGAAGAAGAAGAAAACTACCATGACGGACCAGGATCATCTAAGGAGAAAGGAGCCAAGAAGACGGTGAGCCAAGATGAAGACGGCGTTGGTAAAAAGCTAAACTTCGAAGACGACTTTAGTAGGCCATACCGTCCCTCAACGGCGAGGTCCCGGTCCAAGTTTATTCCAAAAATCGCAGAATTCACATTCCCACCCAAACTTAAAATGCCATCCAATGTGGGAAAATATAACGGGCTGGGAGATCCTGAAGACCACCTGGCAATCTTCGTGGGAGCTGCGGAGGTAGAACAGTGGTCGGTACCAGTATGGTGCCACATGTTCACCCAGACCCTCACCGGGGCCGCTAGGGTATGGTTCGACAGCCTCCCTGCCGGTGGGATAAGCAACTTTGAAGAATTGGAAGATGGGTTCTTAAAGAATTTTAGCCAGCAGAAATTGACCGCAAAGGATCCCACAGAGTTACATAACATTAAGCGAGGAGACCACGAGTCTATCGAAAATTTTATTGTCAGATTTTCTAAGGAAAGCATGCAGGTACGGGGGGCTGATGAAACTATTAGGATTTCTGCTTTCATCCACGGGGTGAAGAACGATCAACTTGTGGAAAGGTTCCACGAAAGCCTCCCGAAAACAGTGGAAGAGATGTTGGAGCGAGCTAAGGCGTTCGTCCGAGGCAAAAGGGCATGTGAGCAACTACGAGAAAAAACACCGAAAAAAACCGACACCGCCGACATGGGATCCGCAGAGAAGGCCAGGAGCGAAAGTATGGGAAAGGCAACGTTTCCATCCACGCCCTCTGCAATCAAGCCAACATTTCCAGTCCCGATTCACTCCTCCGTCGAGAAGCTCACCCAGTCCACAGATAGCCCTTCCACCTTTGACGAAGACCCCCAGCGAAATTCTGGCCACCGAAAACCTGAAATTTACCAAACCTACCCCACTGAAGCCAGGAGTAAAAAGGGACGCGAGCAGGTATTGCGAATTTCACAGGGAAAGCGGACACACGACTGATGACTGCTTCTCACTGAGAAGGCAAATCGAGTTGGCGATTAAGACGGGAAAATTGGCTCATCTCCTGAAAGAGCTAAAGAAAACCCCCCAGCTGAACGAAAAACGAAAGGAAATTTTTATGGTCCAGCTCGCCAACGTGAAAGGAAAAAGACATGCAGATCACATGGAACCCTGGATGTCCCAGGAGATCTCTTTCCCACCCATCTATGGAGGAAGTTTCGCTAGCGGGCCAATCACAGTCTCAGTAATAGTGGCAGGTCATCAAGTTCATCGGGTATATGTTGACAGCGGAAGTAGTTCCGAAATTATGTATGAGCATTGTTTTTTGCAGTTAGATGAGGAAGTCAGGAAAAAGCTGGACGTCAAGACCCACTTGTTGACGGGATTCACAGGGTAAGTGGTTCAGCCATTGGGGCAGCTCCAACTCCCTGTGGTCATTGGAAATCACGCAGGGTGGCGGGAAGTAACAATGACCTTCTTGGTGGTGCGTTCGGAATCTGCGCACAACGTGATCCTGGGACGACCCGGGTTATGCACTCTGGGCGCAGTTATATCTACGGTACACGCTGCGATCAAATTCCCTACCCCAACGGGAGTCGTCACCATGTACTCTAGTAGAGAATGCAAGAATATAAGAATGTTGGCACCAGCGGCCTCGCTCCCCGAACAAGATTCAATCCACCCGACGAGTGAAAAGTGGGTGATAAATCAGCGTTTCCCAGAACAGAAAATTACGATAGGAGGCCAACTGATGGACTCCACGAAGGACCGGCTCAGATGTTTGTTACAAAGCAACCTTGACATTTTTGCATGGGAACCTGCAGACATGGTAGGGGTCCCCCGAAGTATCACGGAACATAAGTTAAAAACGTATCAGTCTAAGGAGCCAGTGGTACAAAAGCGCAGGTACATGGGCGAAGAAAGGAGTCGAGCCGTCGTAGAGGAGGTGAAGAAGCTACTGCAGGCCAGAATCGTCAGGGAAGTGTATTACCAAACCTGGGTTGCCAACCCCGTCATGGTAAAGAAGGGAGATGGCACATGGAGGATGTGCATCGATTTCAAAGATTTAAACAACGCCTGCCCGAAGGACTGTTACCCGTTGCCAGAAGTCGACCTAAAGGTAGACTCCCTAGCTCCTTTTCCTTTGAAATGTTTTTTAGACGCATACAAAGGTTACCACCAAGTGCAGATGGCTCGGGAAGACGAGGATAAAACCGCGTTCTTTACGGACGTCGGTATCGTTTGTTTCACAAAGATGCCGTTTGGATTAAAAAATGCAGGAGCCACCTACCAGCGTTTAATGGATAAAGCTTTCAGCTCACAGATCGGGAGAAATATCGAAGTTTACGTCGACGATGTGGTAATCAAAAGCCGCAGTGAAGAGGCTCTGCTAGACGACATAGCCGAGACTTTCGAAACACTACGAGGAATGAGCATGAGGCTGAATCCGCAGAAGTTTTCTTTCGGCGTTGAAAAAGGAAAGTTTCTAGGGGTAATGGTAACAAAAGAAGGTTTTGAGGCAAATCCCGAGAAGATCGCAGCCGTGATTCGAATGCCCTCCCCAAAATCAGTCAAAGATGTTCAGACCCTCAATGGGCGTCTTGTGGCCCTAAACAGGTTTCTATCAAAACATGCCGAGCGCACCTTACCATTCATGTCCACATTGAAAAACTGTTTAGATAAAAAGAAATTTGTATGGACACAAGAAGCGGAGGAAGCATTTCAGCAAATGAAGGCATACTTGGGAAATTTACCGACACTTGTAGCTCCATTCCCAAAAGAGAGGTTAGTCATGTATCTCTCTGCCGGGAAAGAAGCTGTAAGCGCCGTGTTAATGACAGATAGGGAGGGGAAGCAAACGCCAGTATACTTCATTAGCAGGGTCCTAAAGGAACCAGAAACTCGATATTCACCCATGGAAAAGCTGGTCCTGTCGTTGGTACATGCATCTAGAAGGCTACGTCGTTACTTCCAAGCTCATGAAGTTGAGGTGAGAACGGGCCACCCAATACAGCAGATATTAAGGAAACCGGAAATTTCAGGAAGGTTGGCAAAATGGGCCATCGAGTTGGGTGTTTTCGGAATACAATACAAGCCCAGGACGGCAATGAAGGGCCAAGTAGTCGCCGACTTCCTAGCAGAAACACCTCATGATGAAGACCCAACCCTTGGCATGAATCAAACTAAACACGTGCCAGAAGAAGAATGGTCCCTACATACTGACGGAGCCTCCAACGACGAAGGATCCGGTGCAGGGTTGATATTGGAAGGACCTGAGGGGGAAGAAATAACGTATGCCCTAAGGCTGGCTTTCAACAGCTCCAACAACGAAGCGGAGTACGAGGCACTACTGGCGGGGCTCAGGTTGGCAAAACAAATGAACATCCAGAAACTACACGCGCATGTCGACTCATTACTAGTCGCCAATCAAATCAATGGATCTTATGAAGCGAAAGAAAACACAATGAAGCAATACCTGGATATGGCAAAGAAGATGATAAGCGAATTCAGTAAATGCGAGGTCTCGCATGTACCTCGCAGCAAGAACAAAAAGGCGGACGCCCTGAGTAAACTGGCTTCAGTTACGTTCAGCCATCTCGCCAAGAAAGTAAGGGTAGAGGTTTTGCAATCCCCATCCATAGAAAGAAATGAAGTGGCGACAATCAGGGTGGAAGAAGAAAAAAGTTGGATGGATCCGATTATGGATTACTTGAAGAACGGAAACCTACCGGAAGACAGAGCAGAGGCCAGGGCATTGCAAGCCAAAGCATTGCATTACGAGTTACAGCAGGGAGTCTTGTACAGAAGATCATTCATGGGTCCGCTACTGAAATGCTTAACACCGGAAGACGCCAACTACGTTATCCGAGAAATACATGAAGGAATCTGTGGCATACATGCTGGACCACGGATGGTGGTAGCCAAGGCGATGGGAGCTGGATATTACTGGCTCGGCATGCATAAGAGTGCAGTAAATGAGATCCAGAAGTGTGACAGTTGCCAAAGACACGCTCCCATGTGCCACCGACCCAAGAACGACATGATCCCAGTTACATCGGCTTGGCCATTTCAGAAGTGGGCAATGGATATTGTAGGTCCTTTTCCAGTCTCAGTAGGGAAAGCAAGATTCCTTTTAGTGGCCGTGGATTACTTTACAAAGTGGGTGGAGGCGAAGGCTTTAAGAACCATCACAGGGCAGCAGGTGAAAAAATTCGTATGGGAGCATATAGTATGCCGGTTTGGTCTGCCATGTTCATTGTGACTGACAACGGAAAACAGTTCGCAGACAACCCGTTCAAGTCATGGTGTCAGGAGCTGATAATCACACAGATTTTCACCTCCGTCGCCCATCCTCAAGGCAACGGTCAAGTGGAAAGGGTCAATCGAAGCATTGTGGAAGGGATCAAGACAAGGCTAGGACTGGAGGGAAAATGTTGGGTGGAAGAACTACCTAGCGTCCTCTGGGCACACCGAACCATGCCTAAAACGAGCCATGGGGAAACGCCATTCAGTTTGACATACGGCTCGGAAGCCATGATCCCAGCGGAAGTAGGAATGCAAACCGCTCGAGTTGCGCAGGTCAGCCAGGTTGATAACGATATGGAACTAAGGTTAAATCTGGAACTGCTGGAAAAACGGAGAATGATGGCTGCAATTAAGGAAGCTAGACACAAGAAGGAAGTCGAAAAGTATTATAACTCTCGAGTAAAAAAATAGATTTTCAAAGAAGGAGACTACGTCCTACGCAGTAACGAGGCAAGCCGGGTAGAAGAACAAGGTAAGCTGGGCCCCCGATGGGAAGGACCATACATAGTCACGGAAGCAGGAGAAAATGGGGCTTACAAGCTCAGTCACTTGGACGGGAAAACGGTTCCGCGCACATGGAACGGTGCTCAACTCCGAAAATGCTATATGTAATAGATGTATCTTCTTGATGTAATTCAATTTTCCGTTATAAGAAGGCATGCCAATATGCCAGAATTTACATCAAATCACTTAGCGTCCGTGTTAACATGTTTAAGAAAAAACGAGCAAGTCACCAAGCTCGTGTGTTTAAATTAAACGAGCAAGTCACCAAGCTCGTGTGTTTAAATTAAACGAGCAAGTCACCAAGCTCGTATGTTTAAGAAAAACGAGCAAGTCACCAAGCTCGTATGTTAAGAAAAACGAGCAAGTCGCCAAGCTCATATGTGTAAGAAAAACGAGCAGGTCGCCAAGCTCATATGTTCAAAAGCGGGCAAGTCACTAAGCTCACACGTTTAAAAACGAGCAAGTTACCAAGCTCATATGTTTAAAAAACAAACAAGCAGCCAAGTTTACACGTGAAAAAGCGAAACCAAGAAAAGCAGATTCAAATGATCAAATCGGAACCCTCAGTGCCGCGGCTAGGGGTAAACAAACCCCCTGGCTACAGGCCGCGGCTGGGGGTAAATACCGGTTGTGGCCGAGACAAAACCAACCCCCCACCAGCTATAAGCCGCGGCTGGGGGTGAAAATCATACAGCCGAGACAAAACCAACCCCCCCACCAGCTATGAGCCGCGGCTGGGGGTAATCATCTTCCCCATAATCAGAAATCTTGATTCACTCTCATCAATCATCAAACCCTAACAATACATACTCCAATCGCACACCTTCTTCTCCTTTCATGCGCACTTGCGATCTCCGCTTTCTCCCCCTCCGATCACTACCTCATCGACTGCGGTACCACCGCATCCACCGTGGTTGACCACTTGACCTTGACCACCGAACCTTCACTGGAGACGGATCCTCTCCCACTCTCTCAACAACCAAATCATTAGCCTTCAAGAACTCCAACCCAGATCCCAATTCGTCCCCGATTTATCACACCAATAGGGTTTTCACGAAACCCTCACATTACAAGTTCAAAATCAAAGAAAAAGGCTTACACTTGGTACGTATTCATTTCTATAAATTCGATTTCAAGAATATTGGCAGCACCTGTCATGATCAATTTCACGTTTCCGCTAATGGATACGTGCTATTACATAATTTCTCTGCTGATTCTAAAGGAAACCCTAGAATTAAGGACTTTTTGATCCCGGTTGATAACGATGAGCTTGTGATTAGGTTTATCCCTGTAGATAAAACTAGTTTTGCTTTTGTTAATGCGATTGAGGTGATTTCTGCTCCTAAAGATTCAATTGCTGATGAGAATTTGAGTTCTCATCAAAATATGAGACGTGCGTATGAGATTATTTATAGGGTTAGTGTTGGTGGTGTTAAAGTAACACCTTTCAATGTTTCCTTGTGGAGAAATTGGATCCCTGATGATGAGTTTTTAAAATTGGGTGCTGGTCCATGGAAAGCTACAAAAAGCTTCACTTTGATGGTCGAATCAATTACCGCTTAGGTGGCGCGAGCCGTCAAGTGGGTCCAGATAACATGTACAACAGTGCAAGATTGATTTCTAGTCTAAATGATTCAATCCCAAAACTGAATTTGACTTGGGTTCTCCCTGTACACAAGGGATTCAGCTATCTTGTAAGATTGCATTTCTGTGATATTACAAGTCTTTCAATTGGAATGATATATTTCAACGTTTATCTGAATGGGAATTTGGTTTATGAGAATTTGGAATGATATATTTCAATGTTTCTGCATTAGCCACACTACTTTGTTTCCAGTAACTATCTAATATGATATTACAAACACTTGAACCAATTACAAAGCCATTACATATTTACCTATTTCATCAACACAAACCAACCCCCCCCCAGGCTATAAGCCGCGGCTAGGGGTGAGAATGATGCGGCCGACAAACAAGCCCCCCCGGCTACAGACCGCGGCTGGAAAAAGAGGAAACACCACCCACACGCGAAAAAACAAAACCGCACATATAATAAGAGTTTAAACTAATAAGAGGCAAAAGAGGTACATAGGATAGTTGTCAAATACAATACTTCAAACAAAAGTTGGCAAACGACAGAGTCCATACAATCAAGCATAATAACATAATAACAAACACCAGCTACGCCTTCTTCTGAGGAACAGGAGGATCTTTTGGCTTCAGGAAAGACTTGATCTCGGCAATATCTCGGTCACACATGGCCGCAATAGTGTCAACCATGGGAAAAGTAGCCTCGTCAAAACGGTTGGATTCAACACGAAGGTTCTCCAAAGCTTCACTATCAAAATTACTAGTCTCCTCAGGCTTTTTGCCCCTCAAAGCCCAGTAAGCACCATCTTTAAGCCCGGCGTTATATCCAACTTTATCAGCAAACCCATTAATTCTCGCCAACAGATCAAGACACTCATCACTATCACGTATCTTGTTGAAAGCTAATCCAATTCCATCAGTAATAAGCCACTTTCTCTCGGACGTAAGATCAGCTACCCTTTGCTCGAGTTCCGAAAGGCAGTCTTCAGAAGTTTGCCTATAATCTTTGAACTCAACAGAAACCCGTTTCGTTGCGGCAGCCTGAATACGAAGCTCCTCCCGAGCGCCATCAACCTCGCGAGCATATCTTTCCTTATCTTTCTCGGCTAACTCACATCGAGACTCAAGGGCAGTCTGTTGAGTTTTCAGCTCAGAAACCTGTTTTTTCAGATCACGAATTTCCTTGAGACCTACAATCAGTAAATTCTAAATTAAGACATGGCAAGAGGTATAAAAGATGACCACCAAATGACATAAAAAAGACGTCAAATACCTTTAGCCCAACGGCCGTGAATCTCAACAAAAGAAAAGAAGCCATTCACAATAGCAGCACAACCTTCATTAGAAAATCTTTATTTCTCAAACCCTCGGCACGATAAAGTTCCGACGGGGTACGTGAGGCAAACATAAACTCCTTGCACGGATCAGGAGTCTCGAAAGTAGTACCATTAGAGAGGTCCCAGTCAGGCACGAACTTCTCTTGCGAATTAACAGGTAGACCATCAGAACCAGACCCCTTCTTGTTCGAACCACCTGATGATTCATCCAAACCGTTATCAGAACTGGAAAAGGTATCATGAGAAGAGCTGCCAGAAGAAGACCCAGAAACCAAGGTTTTCTTAGCACACGCGACGAGTTTCTTTCCCCTTAGAGTCGCGGCCGCCCCCTTTCCCTTAGGAGCCGCGGCCGAAGCTCCAGCCTTCACAGCCGCGGCAAGCCCCATTGTTGCCTTGGGAGCCGCAGCTTCCACCCCCTTTCCCTTAGACGCCGCAGGAGAAGCCGGGGGCTTTAGTCCAACCGCCCCTAGCCCCTTTCGTGTCATTTTGACACGTTTTGACGACGAAGGTACCCCTGCTGTGCCCTGGCTACCTCGTTTGCCAGACGACATCGATAAGGAATCTCCAGGTTGCACCACAAAATTGGCTGTCGTCTCTAGAATGGGTGAAATCCCGTCAGGCAAAGGTTCAGAATGTTCAGTAACATCCTCCGAAGCAGATAGCTTCATTCGCTCAAAAAGGCCCATCCCTGTAAAAACACAAAATCAAAAAACACGTCAAGGGTCAGTCAAAATAAGACGAACTAAGCAACAGAAAACAGGAAGAACTTACTTTCCCCCCGATAAGTCATGTACGGGAACATAGTTGGGTCAGCCCAGTTGCGGCTAACACCCGCCATCATAAGAAAATGTTCGGAGTAAGTCCGAAGCATAGTCGGCTCGGCTCTCAGTAGATCATAAGCCGAGGAATCGTATTCACCGGCTTTGGGTGTAAAATCCTTTATAACAGTCTCGGGTGACAACCAATTCATTTAAAAGGAATGACACGGTCGGAAATAAAAAAGAAATGATCTTTCCAATGCTTTAAACTAGTAAAGGTTCGTGAAACTAACGGAGGAGTTGGGGATTTTCTCTTTTCAAAGGTCAACCAATCCCCTACCCGGTTAAGCTTATAAAAAGTTCTAAAAAAAGTCACTCCGGGATCAACTTTGAAAGCACGACATGATATCTCAAAGTGGTAAACCTTAATCAAACCTAGTGGAACAAGCTGGGTCAAATGCATATCATAATACTTAAGCAAGCTACACAAAAAACGGCTAACGGGAATCCGGAAATTACTAAAACTAAAAAAGAAGTATACAAAGCAATCATCCCACTAGGAACATCCTTTACACTAGACCCGGAAGGAGGAAGAAGAGGATTCAAATCACTACTTATACCATATCTAGTAACAAGTTGTTCAAATAATCTTGAGTAATAACAGACCTTTGATCATTCATATCACTCCTACACTCCATATAAACAAATAAGAGCAAGACAAGAAACTTACTAGAGGGAGAAAGAAGTCTTGGAACTCAAGAGTAGAGAAGGAAAATTTGAAGGTAGAAGATTTGGAGGTGGAAGAAGAAATGAAAGGATGAGGAATTTAAAGGGAAAGAGGGGGAAGACCAAGGGACTCGCGGTGCCCAAGAAGGTCAAATCAGCCGCCCTAGGGCCGGCCTAAGGAAAAGTTGTCAAATCAACATTTTTGCGAAAAAAAAAAATTAACTTACGACTTCACTCCAACACCGCGGTCAGGACCACCGTATTGGACTGGGGGGGACATGATGGGGTTACATCCCTTAAAGCGCGACACTTAGAGAACGATAATCAAAGTTCGAGAGTGTCTTTAATCATAAACGAGCCAAACGAATAATAATGGCGAACTAAGCAACACGAGGCAACCACAACCCCCTGCCGCGGCCTACAGGCGACACGCGGCTCATGCGGGGCACATCCCCTGCCGCGGCCGACATAACATACGCCACCCTCCAAGCCGCGGCTCACATGTGACACACCCTCCAGCCGCGGCAACACCAATAAAACATCTAAGTTACTGGAATCCAACACTTGAGAATATATTGAGCAAAACGCCTCAACAAAGAAGAACAATCGTCATTGGGCAATAAACGAACAAAATCAGGACACTAGGAAACAAAACACATAAGTCCAAAAAACCTGAAACCATTTGCAGAACCAATAGGCTGAAAGTCAACTATCCAAGACAAGATGCATTATATTAAGCCAAAAACCCTTTGCACCAAAAGGGATACAAAATCTTACATAAGAGAATGTAGACCTAAATCCTAGGTTGACAAGTACCAGAAGAGTAAGTCAGTTTTGGATCCATCCAAGCTGACAAGTACTATAAATACCACTCGTCCATGATCAAAGGGAGGCATCACAAAAACAAACACATCATCCCCATAGAAATACATTCCTGGACTTGAATCCTGGTGAGCATCTTACTTAAGCACTGCTCCTCGAGTCTTAATCACTGAGTTGAGATTCGTGTAGCAACACGGACCAAAAAATTACACTACCGGGCCAAAAAATTACACTACCGACGAAAAAAAGAGGGGGGGCGGCGGGGGCCCCCGGTCTCCTCTATCCTCCGCCCATGATTGGACGCCCAGTTGCTACAGAGCTTATTTCTCTCCTTAGCCCACTATAACAAAAGAATATAGACGCACTATAAGGATAAAATACCCTCCAAGTCTGCATATGTTCAGTTGATCAACACTGAGAGTTTGATGTCTAAAAGGTAGGTTTCTAAGACCAGTTGTATACCTGATAACACCAGTTGTAAGTGTGTGATCAAGCCCAAACTGCACATGGAATACAAGTATACAATTGTCTCACATTAATTCACTAACGGAGGCACGGAGCCGGAATGTAAAGGGAAGGAATGCAATGTTGTAAACATAAAAGCACATATGTAATGAGTTAGCATAAATACACTTACTGGGTTTCCAATAGCAAACACTTTTTGACCAACAAGCAAGTCGGCTGACACACCAACTGGTATCGCTCTCAATTTGTCTTTTGGTGCATCAATACTCAATACAGCAACATCTTTATCTTGGTCAAACCCAACAACTTTTGCGTCGTAAGTGGTTTGGTCAGCAAGAGTTACCCTGAATAAACATAGACAACTCAACCTTAGCTGGGTAAGTAGTTATGTTTCATAGGCATTTAGACTTAATAGGGAAGATGGTCAATCCAGGTGCGATGATAAAAGCACCCATTTTCAAAGTCAACACAAGCGCCATGGCTAGGGCTAAAACTAATAAATTCTCATGAATATCTTCAACTGCGTAAACCTGGTGTTTCTAGACAAATAGACGATCTTTCTTAAAATAATCAAAACATTCAGATAACATTTCTTGTTATTATATTCGGTTACATCTTCCTACATGATGACGACTCATAAATCAGGGATTTGAATTCTTATCTTTACATCATCATCATTCATTGATAATCAATTTAGACATTCTTTTATATAAAAATGATGCTACAGGAAACATATCAATAACTTGGCTTGCTTCATGTTAGCTGTCCTAAAAGGCTAAACTAACTAGTGACTGTCTCGCGACAGTACCTTTTAACACAAGATTCATAACTCAAATCTTATATTAAGAAAATATTAGTGAACGTAATGAGCGAAAATACAAAAAACAACCAACCTAAGATCAGATGCCCCTCTGATAACATGATAATTTGTGACAACACGCCCATTTGTATCCCAAACAAAGCCCGATCCAGAACCTTGAGGCACCTCCAACACATCCAAAGTAAACGCATCCTGCCTAAACCACACAACATGCTCTTAAAACATAAATTATCATAAACCAATATCCATCATCTCAGTCAATTCCACCAGATCCACATATGACCAATTTTAGCATCATAACAGTATAACACTAGCTTTTTCGGAACTGTGATCATAGAAAAATTACAACTGAAAAAGAAGTTCAAACTAGTTGAACCATTACAGTAATAGCATTCAAAAACAATTATGCATAATCAACTCCTTCCATACCAAATCAAACAAACACAAAGGCCACAAAACAGACATCCATAGAAAACTGAATAAGCAATCAACATACCTAGCAGCTAGTTTAGTAATGTACACAACAGTTGGAGTATTCTCCTTCTATAAAGATAAAAACTTTCATCTCAGTTAATTCCACAAGATCCAGATGATCAATTTTAGCACCATAACATTATCCTTAGAGCTCGAGCTCTTGGTCTTAAATTGAGTGATGCTCTCCGATGCGTTTTGGTCCCAACACACCCTAATGTAAATATATAGCATAAACACAATTATGAAACAACACACCCTAATGTTGAGTGGTTACACTCATACTCATGTTGAAAAGATTCAACCCAGGTCCAAAATTGAAGAAAAAACATAGCGGTTCATAATGCACGCATCAAGGCGCATCTTGCGCATCGGCGCATCACGGGCGCATCATGGAAACGCAACGCATCAGATGTTGTGATGCTCGCATCGGCGCATCACGCATTATGCGCGCATAATGCGAGCATTTTAAACCAATCGTCGAGCTCGGCTCGTTTTGGTTTTAGAAAGCTCGAGCTTGAGCTTGACTCATTTGTAGTTTTGTTTCTAAAGCTCGAGCTCAGCTCATCAGAAAATTTTCAAGCTCGAGTTAGGCTCGGGCTCAGCTCGTTTATTGTTAAATTATTAAATATTTTTTGTAAGTGCTTTTATATTTATTTATAATCCTACTTTTTATATATAACATAATATATATTATTTAATTATTTTTATATAATAATATGTATAATGATATGATTTATGTAAATATATATTTAATATGTAAATAAAAAATTATATTAACAAAAAGTTCGTTTTGGCTCGCGAGGCAGCTCGAACTTGATATCTAAAGTTCGGGCTCAAGCTTGTTTAAGTTCGGCTCGATTAGAGGTTTTCTCGAGCCGATCCCGAGTAATTTATTGGCTCGTTTACGCCCTACGTATATCCTTTAATCCTTCTCCAACTATCCCGAGCACAGTAATTCGATCACTACAGTTACACTACTCACAAACAATTATGCACAATAATCAGATCACCTCACTCCATACCAAATCAAACAAACACAACGAAGACCACAAAACATATATCCACTAGTAATAGAACATGTAAATGTAATCAACATACCTAGCAGCAAGGTTAGTAATGTACACAACGGAAGGCGTATTCTCCTGAAACAAACGAACCGTAGCGAGTTCATCCGTCTGCAGCTTCCGCGGCGTAGCGACGACAAAAGCAGCAGCAGCAGCGTCCACAACAGTGACGAATACGGAGAATGAAAGCGCTACAGAAGTGCAGAATACGATGCAATGGTCGATGAGTTTGGTGACGGAGGAGCTCCGGTGAGATTCCGGTGCCGGAGAGTAGGTACGGTGAGAGGAAGAAGAAGAAGAAGAAGAAGATGAAGTGATGATGATGCGAGGGGTATGGCGGTGAGTGTGGGGTGTAGGGAGATAGAAGGATCTAGAAGGTGAGAGTGTGGTGGAGGTGTTTGAAGGAAGAGGGAGATGTTGAGAAGATGAAGTAATTAGTGAACAGGTTGCCATTGTTGTTCACTGAACGCTTCTGGTTTTCTGTTATTTTGCCTCTCTCTTCTTTTTGACTTTTTCATATAATTTTTATGGATTCATACTAAAGTGTAATTTTTATACAAATCATATGAATTCATAAGTACACGACACGTGTTTTTTGACGGACGGTTAGTTTTGTCCGCGTTACAATTACGCAAATTACATTTGTAATTACACAAGGTATGTGTATTATTACGCAAAATATATTTGATATTACACAAAGTAAAATTACTCACGTTATAAAAAATAATTACGCAAGTTATATTTATAATTACGCAAATTATATAATAATTACGTAAGTTATGTTGATATTAACGCAGTGAATAATCAAGCAAGTTATACGCACAGCACATAGACCTTTTTTCTTAATGTTGTTTTTTTTAAAAAGGTATATAAATACTATACTCATATTAAAAAGGATAAAATGCTTGTTTTATGGTGTATTTTAAAAAAAAATAATGTCATATGAAAAAACTATATGTGTTTAAAAAACGGGAGGATTTAAAAAAAGTCAACAATTGTATGCTATATCCAATGATCCAGGCACACTCACTTGCGTGATTATTTCATCTTAAAGTTGAACTGTTCATCTCTTAGATCAATGGTCCTCGTTACTTCGTACCCTTCGCACGTTACTTCGTACCCTTCGCACGAATTATAGCTTTGTATTGTAAATTTCCCTACTTTTTATACTCATCTATACATTTTATATTTTAAAATTGTTTGTCAACTGCTAAACTAGTAATACATCTGACTAGTTGAAAGAATTTAAACATAATCATCAAGCCGGTAAGTGTTGATATTTAAAATTTTTCACTATACCATAATTTTAATAGCACCACTATTATATTATTATTAATATTTTACTTATTTATGTGATGTAAATTTATTTCTAAATTAGTGGCATGGGACAATTCCTAAGGTTTGATATCAATAATATCCATTCACAATTAAATATCATAAATCATGTTTATGGTATCAGAGCTACGATCTAAAAAACAACTCAAACCCTATTTCACTTCAGTTTAGATCCAAAGATCATGGGCTTACATCTAGCAAAGTAGTTTACGAACATTCAAACGAAGGTTTGACTCCTAGAAGGCTCCAACGTTACTTGCACCTCATGGACTAAATTTTTTAAACTTCATGTCATCGCGTACAAAGTTTTGGATTACATCGATGATACAAAACCACCCAAATCAACTACAGGATTTTGATGCTCTCGTCCTTCAATGGATCTACAGTACCTTATCGAAATTTTGCGTGTTCGAGTATTAGACACAGATTCCACAACAGGGACCGCATGAGAAATAAAAACGAAAAGATATTTTTGAATAATAAAGGTTCCTAAGCCGCCGCTCTCGAAAGTGAGTTGGTTAGTTGTATGTTTACCCTATATACGAGATTTGATATCACTATATCAATAATAATCATTCACAATTCAATACAGTAAACCACATTTAAATCGAAACAAGGCCTAACCAAAACTTACAAAATTCTTCATTTTTCTAATTGTTATGAACAGTGAATAACTGTTTCTGTAGCACTTCTCATGACCTTAAAGAAATAAAGAGTGAGTGGGAATTGTATCTAGTCCCCAATGGAACATTATAATGGTTAAGTAGTGTGAAAATTTTCAAAACCTACATGTGTATGTTGTGTTGTATTTATCTTTTGAAATCTAAGAGTTGTTAAAAAAATATGTAATTTTTCTATTCGTTTATTTGATTTTAATTTAACCCTCAAAGAAAATAGGTAAACCCCCAAGATGATAACAGTTTGATAACCCGTACAATTTAAGACATAAGTCATCAACACAAGTCTAGTGTGATGTAGTTCTAAACTATGTTACTAGACTCAATATAAGCAGTTCTAAATTACATTACACTAGACTCGTTTTTCAATTATTACTACTTGGTTGAGTTCTAATTTGATAAACTTTAGCATAATGAGCTTCGGTTTATTAAGCTTCATCATGATGAGCCTTGACAGGAGACATCTATGGTGTTATAACTATACGTGTATAATTGGGATTATCTTATAAATATGTTGTAGATCATATCGCGACCAATGATACCAAAACAGTTAGGTGGTAGTACCTTTGGCGTGGTGACAAACAAAAGATAGGTTCACCCACTAATAATAATGACAGGTAATTCATTCGACACAAATTTCACTATAGATGGGTCTTATAAGAGGGGAGTAGATCACCCGAGTGAGAAGAAGTAAAGTCACATCTTCGTGATAATATGGTTCTACAGATCCAGGGTAGCCTAAGCAATTGCTATAGAATAGTCAGTCTTTCAAAGGTAATAAAGCGAGTGTCGCTCAATCAAGTTGTGTTGTTGTACAGTATGTGATCGTATTGAACTGGTCCAAATTCATACGCGTTTTAGCTTATGATATAGTTTAATTTACTTACTTTTTAAACATGTTTCATGTTGCCTGACTTCAATATACAAACAAGATCCATGGGCAAATCAATATGATTACAAGTCATTTCAATTAAATGACAATATTACAGATTAATATTATTATTGGATTGATTGTTAAATAAAGAGAGACAAGTGTGTGTGTGTGTGTGTGTGTTAATTAGTTGTTAATCATCATTCATCAAGTAGGGAATCAAGTGAGAGATCTTTCTTTCTTTGATTCCTACCTGCATCTTTTAACAACTGGGTCAGCCTGAGTCTCTCATCATCCACTTCTACACTTGCAGTTCCCAGCTTCTCCTCTCTCATCCTCACCACATATTCCAGTATCTCTATTGCATCTTCCCACCTAACATTCATTCATTTTCATTATTTATGTTACACAACGAAACCAAAACAAACAAACGTAACCAGTAAGATCGTACTCAAAAAACTACTGGTAAGGTCATCATAAGAATGTCCAAATAGCTCGTGGCTTGAAACTCACTTGAAAAAAGCTCGTACGAATTGGCTGAGTTTGTAAACGAGCCAGGGAGCCAAGGATGGCTCGCTCGTTGGGTTCTTTGCTCATTGGCTTGGTTAAATTAACTTTAACTGTTAACATTTTATAGCCGAAGTAAAAGATATTAAATCTTTCAAGCACAGCACTATCATTATTTGGTTCAATTTACATCAAGATCTTTTCTTTCTTCTAAGTTCAAACAATTTAACTCTTCCAAACCGAGTTGAGCCAAGTTTTTCTAAAGCCTAGCCAAACCAAATTGCACTAGTACAGAACTGGTTTGTTAGGGCGGTCCTAACTGATTTGTTAGGGCGGTTCAAACGTAAATCGCCTCAAAAAATGGGTCTATTTTTTTAATGGCAGTGTGAAACCGCCCTAACAATTTAAAATCACCGCCCTAACAAACCAGTTCTGTACTAGTGTTGAGCCAATTTTTCTAAAAAAACAAGCCAAAACGAGTCGAGTACGAGCTTAAGTTTTCAACTCGGCTAAAAATTCGAGCTGCTGGCTCAGCTCAGGTCGTGAACATACTTACACCCCGGCCCAAAAACCTTTTTTTAACGATGAGAGCAAACTTTTCCTTTATCTTAGGAGATAGAGATACTGCTCCCACTGAGACCCCGGCCCAAAAACCTTTTTTTAACGAACAAAACAAAATCAAGAAATCTTGAAACTGAAAGTTGAAAATCATTAACATATACCAACCTGCCCATTGCATCATAAGTTCCAGCAAGATTACTATAAACACCAACTGTATTAGGATGATGACTACCATATTCCACCTCCAAAACACCCTTTGCTTCTTCAAAAACATCAGCAGCCTCATCTAGCATGTTCATTTCAACACAAGCCAATCCCATTTGGTTCAAAACAATTGCGAATAAAGCAGACTTCTTCTCTGCAACCGCTCGTAGTTTTGCTACAGCAGCCTTTAAGTAATCATATGACTTGGAGTAACTCCCTATGGTGTAACACAACACCCCGATTTGCGCCTCCACGCCAGCAATCGTGTTGAGTTGACCTTCACATTGACCCAAAACCTCGAGCGCCTTTTTAAGTAAGGTAATGGCTGCACCAACTTCACTCATGGATTCATATATACCAGCAACTTCAATGAAACCGTTGCCAATTTCATCGCTAGTGCTCTCTGGCATCGGGTTCTGGTAGATCTGCAGCGCGTTTATGCAGTAAGATTTTGACTCGCGAAACCTCCCCATTTTGTAGTAAAGGTCAGCCAAACGAACGAAAACTGAAGCAACAGATGGATGATTGTCCCCTTTTGTCGCCTTAAACACATTTAAGGCTTTCTGATAACTGAAAACCGCTTCATCATAACGAGCTAATGATAAATAAGCATCACCAATACAAACATCAATGGCTGCAACATCAGAGTCTTGACCATCTGCAGCCATGATCATGCTGGCTGACATATAGTGCTCAAGTGCAGCCTCGTATTCGCCCTTGGCGTCACATACAAGACCCATGAGTCTTTGATCAGCTGCTGCTTCTACAGAAGCGGTTGAACCGTTAGCTTTGTGAATGTCAAGAGCCATTTGACATAACCGTTTCGCCTCATCAAACTCCGATGCTTGAACATGAGCCGCGGCTACATACCTGCAAGTCTCGCCAAACCTCGGATCATTTACACCCAAAGCCTGTTTTTGGACCCCCAAACCCGCGGTATAACATAATATGGCGTTGTCAATATACCCAAGCATCGCGTATGTGTCACCTAACTGCATACACCCTGCAAATTTTGCTAGCGAGTTCTTACGCCCTTCGCCCATGCCAGACACCTCAATAGAACGTTCTAGAAGAGGGATCGCGTCACTGTACTGTCCTAAACAACAGTGCAACGCTGCCACAATATGCAAACACATGACATACTCCAGATCCGGTTTCTGAACCCGACTGCTTTCGAATGCTTTTATCGCTCTTATACCCAATTCAAGAGCTTTCTTAGGGTCTTCGCCAGATGATAACAACTCGCGTATTTGTTTAAGCAAGTAAGGTCCCAAGTATGATGCATCTTCTTTCCTGTTTGATTCTTCTACGGCTAATTTTCTGGTTTTTCTAGGGCTCACGAGAGGGGTGTTCTTGTCGTGAAACGATTTGCATTCTGTTATTCGATTTGGGGTTTTCGGAGATCTTGGAGAAGAAACACTTTTCAGAGTTGAATATTGATTCAATCTCTTATGAGTATTGATTATAGGTGTACTGCGAGTTTGTGTTTCCATTGTTTAGATCACAATCAACTATCAAAATCAAAAGTATGCATGATCAGAAACAAGATGATCAAAATTTCATGAAATTATGAATTTATGACCTAGGTTTGTTATTAAACCGAATACAAAAGGAAATAATATTAAGCATCTTGATATCTTACTCGATAACAATCTTCGATCACCTTCGTGTATGAATCCAACGATCCGCAAGCAAACACCAATAACAATGGCGGTGAAAAAGATGAGAGGAGAGGTGTTGGAAGACGACGGATCTACGACAACCACCGTCGATCGACCGCCTTTCTGCAACGGTAGGCCACCGCCCCTATCTCTTTATTTGGTTCTCAATACAGTTATTGTTTCCTGATGGCGGGTTTTTTGGTTTTGAAATGTATATATAGGAATACTTGTTGAGAAACGACCGTTGGTTTTAAAAATAGAAAGGTTGTTTTGACCACTAATTTTGGTTGTTGCTTATCGACCAACCAAGTTTATGATGAGATGATAAATAGAATTTTAGAGCATCATAAACTGTTTTATGTTGAAACCATGTTAGTTAGCTAGGTATATATCAAATAAGTTAACATGGCGTCATATCAAATACGAACAATCTCCTCATGAGGCATAACTGATTTGCAAGAGGCTGTGTCATGTACAAACACTCCATCTTTGATCATACGCTATCTCAAAAGAAACCCTATCACCTAAACTCAAGATGATCGCACTATCAGCCATTTCTATGATCATTCTTTCCCACTATGATAACATGGTCAAACATATGTTCTCACCGGCATAAGCCTCGTTGATGTCCTTATGCACCCGTCGTTTCGCATCATCACCATCCATAAATCTAGTTTGTTTTTTCTGATATAGTTTCACAAGATTAAACTTTGTTATTCCATTTCACAATCTAATTCAACTTCACCGTAATAAACAAACAAACAAACAAACATACCCAGTGTCTCCCGCTAAAGAGCAGGGTCTGGGAGGGGTATATGGTGGCAAGTCTTTCAACTTCACCGTAATATAAAAATATTTAGAAAATGTGAAATTAATTTAAATATAATCGGTCGTAACCTTCCATTATGATAAAAAGAATTACACTACTCCGTACACTAAAGTAATACCTATAACAAGTTGACCCATTACAGTTCAACCAAAATGACCACCTAGTAGAGGACCTCATACCACCTGCTTCACGAGCCCTTATGACATGAATTCCATAGATCACGAACACTTAAACATATGATTATTTCTCACAGAACCATACCCAAAGGCAGGATGAGTGTCTCCAGACAGTGGTCGTGGCGTTTGCTTAACCATCCCTCAGGGTTCACCGCGTTACTTGCCAACTCTCATATGATAATAATCTAACAACGCTACAATGTTTAAAAGACATAGTGTATTATGCTTCACAATGTTGATGCATTGCTAAAGAACTCACGTGCCTCGTTGTACTGTTCCAAGACTATGTTGTAAAGGGGGTTAACAGGTTCCAGGAGATTAGAATATGGGCCCAACACCGAGCGGGGTAACGGTGCAGAATCAGCATCTTTGGACTGACTATACTGAGCCACGGCTAACCCACTAAGACAGTAGCATGTGTGATAGTGGTCTCTGCTTTTCCCTGGTTTGTCTCTGAACCCTCCCTCCACCTATATTGCTAAAAACAGTTAAATGCCTTGACAAAAAAATCATGTTTGGCTTTTACGCTTAAACCTGGTGGTTTTCAACTTCCAATTTACGCGGATACTGAATATGGATTGAAAAATAGTTTGTTTGACCTCAAAATGTGATGGTACCTGTGAGCACAAAAGAATATATTGCTGCAAGGCTTGGTTCTGGAATAGAGGCTCTGTTTCCGTATGCCTTCTGATAATATTAATTGGAGTACTTGATGAACTTGCTTCATCATCACTATGTTCTCCTGCAAGTATGCACATGTATGCATATATTTAAGCATAAAATAAATAAAAACATACAAAGATATTGGCTTACCTTCCTCCTCATTACCCTCATCAGGGGAATCTTCATCATCGGACAATTCAGATGATGTAGAAATGGTGCCTGCCTGTAATCTTTGAATCAACACAGCAGCTCCACCCTGGTCAATGTCTCTTAAATTATTGAACTATAAAGTCAACATAACCGTTGAATGTATGCACCATGGATATAGTTTTGAACCTGCCAGAAGGAATAGCAACCATCAACCAGTTTATTTGTTCTTCCCTGAAAGCCACCTTCAACTCCTTGTCTGAAAACCAACCAATCCTAGTTCAAAAGACAATAATTTTATCAAAATAAGTCAGATCAGAAAACTGCCACAATCAGGGTAATTGAAGTTGATGTTGTGTGAGATTAGGTTGTCTTACAGTTAAACTAGCCAAGTCCAAACGGTTAACCTCATTGATCAAAATCATTGTGGCCAACCCACAAAAGGTGTACCTGTTTATAAACGAGTATAGTGTCAGGATTCCAAGGTGTTAGTTCGATCATAAAGCTTATAATATAACCTGGATATAGATAAATAATCTGTGGCAGAAATGGAAAAGAAATTAAGGTTTAATTCCGCATTAGCGTGCAATTAGATGACAAGCTACTCATTAGATCCAACACGTTTAACATGACACATACCCACCATGAGCTTCTGAACCCGGTTCACCAGCAATTCCACCTTCGTAAGTCTGGCAGCTGCATGAACCGTAATAGTCAGTAAAACTTGTTTTTTTAAACATAATCCAAAAAAAGTAACATGAATGAAAAATATCTAAGAGAACGTATTTATAGCACACATTATTTACATACTAAGCAGTAGTTATATCAGAATTTACTTCATTTCCCATGCAGGAACACTTTGATTGCAATTAATATTTATCAATTACTAAATGATATTTCCAAAAGATCATAAAGCAAAAGTTACAAAAGTGTCCTTCCTTGTAATGCAGTCAGATAAAAAATGAAAAACCAAGTTGAAAAGGCCAACCTTAAGATGTAGTTTCCCACACCTTGAACAAGTTCTTCATCTAAAATATTTAGAACACTTGCAACCTGACAAGTATAATATTATATAGTAGTCAAAGATCATCAACGTCTTGAAATAAACTTGTGTGATTAAAGTCGTTAAAGTTGGTTAAATTTTGATACATAATATATATAAAGCTAGATAATTGCAAACTTACAGAAATGGCAGTGTAGCAAGCACGAACATCAATTTCCCCACCATCATGCATACTGAAAGAAATGAACATTCAGTTAGACCATTATTTGGTTATACAAAATTGAAAATGCTTCAATCAAATATGTTCGAATAATTAAAAGCTATGAATAACTTGCGGTAATCTTAAATCACACCTGAATCCACCACTTGTATGCTTCATTCTTCGCAAAAACGAGTAGATCTTGCCTCTGGAAATAATAGCAGATCATATGAAATGCCACGAAAATGTCACAAACAATACCAATTTTTGATGCAACGCGTCTGGCGCTTATTTAAAATAAGCTTTTCAAAAAAAAGTATGAAAGTGTCCACTCTTAGAGAATGGAAGGAGTAACTAATTCCAGCATAACACTAGAAACTACCTGTTAATTGATGTCAAAGATTTATGACCACCCAAGGTGATGAGTGAATTTACAGCAGCATAAGTTGTTGCAAGATGTGGCATCTAACATTAGTAGCAAATGTTATCAGCTTTTGAACAAAGATTAACCCAAATGTCACCATAAAGAAACGACACTATTGGGATAAGCAGCCTTTTCAAGGGAGTAAATTATCTATGTGATTTTAGTGTGAATCTAGCATCCAATATGGATATAATAGATTTAATATAATGATCAGTTAATAATCATAGCTGAAAATTCACTTGCCTGACCAGGTCCTCCACCATATCCACCATGCAGATCCTGAGAGAATTATGAGACATCGTGTGGTTAGAAAAGCTATACAATTCAAAGAGGATAAAACATTTTATAAAAAACTAATCAAAACTCAAGTGCAAACAAAGATGCACGCTTAAATTGCCGACCTGACACCGACTTATAAAATCAATAGCATTATGCTCCAATGCAACATCAACAGAATCTCCCAATAAAGCAATTGAATGTAAAATCCAATAGCAAATCCATGGTCGACTGGAAAGAACAACACTACGAATAAGTGATAGCATAAGATATAATTCCTACAAGGATACAAAAATAAGGTTTAAATTCTTAATGGGTTGCGTGGGAAAAAAATTCTCATTTAGGTCGCAATCTGATGTCTTTATTTTATTTAACCAACGTTATGAATAAGTGACAGCATTTAAAAGTGATTCCTTCATGGCTACAACTATTACGTTTTTATCGTCCATGTGTTGTGTGGGGAAGAAATTCTCACTTAGAGGTCGGGGTTTGATTTCTTTATTTGTTTAAAGTGCAAAAATGAACTGTCTAGCTCCGTCTCGCTAAATTGTACCCATTTATGTGTATTAATATGCGTAATTTGGTTCAACCCGAAACCTATCTGATTCAAAAAATCAAAAAGATATGGGTCACCAAATTCCAAAGATACAAGTTCTGATGGAATCAAACTTTTGTTTAGTTACCTAATTTCAGGTTAAGGTATTTTTCATGCCTCACCCAAAACCAAATTAAAAAACTCATCAAAAAATCTAAACTATAACTTTAGTTAGGCTTCTAAGCATTTTAAATAACATTTTCAAGTTCTGAAATAACATGAACAGAATCATATAACTTTAAAAAAAAGCACATGGTTGATGGTTTTGGTCAATCTCTTGATAAAGTGTGAAAATTGGGCTAACTTGTAATAAAACGTAAAATTTGGTCAGATTTTGTGATAATGACAGAAAATTAGAAATATAGTTTTCATTAATGGGAAAAGTTGGTCAAATCTTGTGATAAAGCACTAGATATTGATCAAATATGACTGTAAAGCCGATGAATTTTGCTAAATACAGAATAAAGCAACAGAACTTCATCAAATCTAGAGATAAGGCTCACACTGGTCATACATTTACAGTCTATGCATGGAGATGATATTATGCACTTCAAAGTTCAAACTATTAGATACATTTGCAATTTATGCAGTATAAATCAACATCTATCAGAAAAATTAAAGCATCACTATTCATAGTTAACAGTTAACACTTAACAATGCATGATTAATTGCCAATAGTGACACCAAAATTTCAATCTCCTAAAACTATATCCTCACCAGATCTTACCAATCCAATCAAAATACGATACACACAAAACAGTAAAAACACATACTTAGCATCCAAAACGGAAAACGAAGGACCGAGATGCCGAAGGCCTTTCACGAGGTACTCAATGTGACTATCCCGTTGCAGCTCTAACCTTCACACATATCAAACACTTTCACAGATCAATCAACCACAACAGATGAATGTGTGTATAGAGATTTAGGGTTTTAGGTGTTCTTACATGGCTGTTTGTGAATTAGGGGGGATGTTGTAGAACATACGATATATGTGAAACACTTGACTTTCGAGTGTCCACTGCTCCTCCTGGCTTATCGTCGGCTTCCACTCCGCCGCCGAAGACGGTGGCGATGACGACGGAGACTCCATCGGACGTCTGATAAACTCTCCGTTGATGGATTTCCGGCGACTCTTTGTTGTTTATTCTCTGAGGTTGCGTTGTTGTTCTTGCGGAATGATTGAACCCTAACCCGAACAGAACCGGAGTGGAAAACTGAAATTTAGTGTCTATGCTTTTTTTCTTTTTTCGTTTTTGTTTTTTTAACAAAGTTAAGCATTATTGAGACAACGTGTCAACCATCTATAATGTGAGCCGGGAATTTTTGTTATCCGTCATGGAGCAGATGCCAGATGGGGTTCCCAGCTAGGTGGTGTCTCTGGGTGAAAGGTATTTTATGTTCTGCTAGATCTGCGGTTCTCGTTAACAGGTTCCCTACGTTTGAGTTCCATTGTCATAAGGGGCTTAGACAAAGAGACCTGTTATCCCCGTTCTTGTTTCTTATTGTTATGGAGGCGTTGTCTTGTATGGTGTCTAAAGCGTGTCGTTTGGGAGATTTTGAAGGGGTGGTTCTTTCTAACGAAGGTCCGACAGTTAGTCATATGTTATATGCAGATGACGCGCTTATTATGGGGGTTTGGACAAAGGAAAATATAGTCATAATAAACCGTCTGTTAAGGGTCTTTCATATGTGTTCGAGGATGCGGATTAATATTCAGAAGTCTTCTCTGTTTGGGTTGGGAGTGGACGACATTGTTGTACACTCGATGGCGCAGATATTGGGGTGCAAAGTTGGTAAATTCCCGTTTGTTTATCTTGGTATTAAAGTTGGCGCTAACATGAACAGGATTTCAAATTGGGAACCGGTCTTGGAAGTGGTTAGAAATCGTCTTCTTTCTTGGAAATCTAAGTTATTGTCTATAGGCGGGAGGCTTACATTGATTAAGTCGGTTCTATCTAGTCTCCCGATTTACTACTTATCGCTATACAGAGCCCCTTTGGCGGTGTTGAACAACATTGAAAAGTTAATGAGAAAATTTCTTTGGGCGGGTGGTAAAGACGGGAAAGGCATTAGTTGGGTGGCTTGGAATGTCGTTACAAAGCCGATCAAGTTAGGCGGGTTGGGTATTTCGAAACTCTTGGATGTGAACACGGCTCTTTTGGTCAAGTGGGCTTGGAGATTCAATGTTGATAGATATGGTTTATGGAGGCGGGTGATAATTAATATTCATGGGAGGAGGAATAGGTGGCAATTTTTACCTATGAGTAAAGCGTATTCCGGGTGTTGGAAGATAATTGTTTCGTATCTAGATCGTCTTCGGATTGGGAACAATGAACTTAAATACTTATTATTCTATCAGCTCGGGAATGGGAGGGATATACGTTTTTGGAAAGATATCTGGTTTGGATCTATCCCGCTAATGGAGAGATGGCCAAAGTTGTATGATGGAGAGAAGGATAAAAATTGTTATGTACAAGACAGATTACAAGCAGCTGATGGTTTGACTTATGTGGTTGATATGGGGATGTTTAGGACCGATACGGTAGCGGCTATCTCGGAAGCTCAAGATCTCCAAAGAATGCTGACTCAGGTTCACTTAGTGGAAGAAAAGGATAGACTAAAGTGGGAGCTAGACAAGTGTAAAGGCTTCTCGGTGGCTTCTGTTAAAAAAGCTTTGCGGATAGCGGAGTCGGCATCTGGGACCGTACAGCAGTGAATGTGTTAGGAGCACTGGGTACCTTTAAAAGTCAATATATTCATGTGGCGGAGCGAAAAAGACAGGATTCCGACCCGGTTGGCTTTACATAGACGAAACATTAATTTGCAAAGCTATTTATGCCCGATGTGTGAAGCATTTGATGAGTCTTCCTCGCACCTTTTAAAAGCATGTGGATATGCTTGTGGGATATGGTCTGTAGTTCTTTGTTGGTGCAAAATTTGGTACAGTGGCTCTACATCTTTGGAGTATTTGTTGCAGGTCCAAGATATGATGCAGAGTTTGAAGTGGGGCAAGAGAGTGGTTCAGGGAATAGTCATGATATCGTGTTGGGCCATATGGAAAGCTTGTAATAGCAAGGTGTTCAAGGGCTCTTCGACTAAAGTTGAGGAGGTGGTGGCTAGTATTAAACGCTTATCTTTTTTATGGTTTAAACATAGATCAAAGTTCAAAAATATAGAGTGGGATAGTTGGGTTAAATACCCCTTGTACATTTTGTAAGGTTTTTTGGGCGGCCTCGGTTTGAGGTTTTGCCTGTTTTTTAATGAAGTTTTCCGTTCAAAAAAAAATTCTATATTGTTTTTTACGCTTCATCCCCAAGGTCTATATTTATAATTCATGGATTTAACTATCTGAATCCGAACCCGATTTCGATCAGACATCCGATTTCATAAAAAATATGTACTTTTCAATATTTTTTATAAAAAATTAATATATTTTATTAAAAAAGTTTTTGGATTTCCGACTTTTAAAAAAATATCTGAAATACCCGAATTATCCAAATTTTATAATTAATATTTATCATTTAATATCCGAAAATTCTCAAAAAATATCTGAATCTAATATTTCAGATTTGGTTTCAGATACAGGTATTTTGAACACCCCTAGTGACAAATATATTAGGTTATTATGTCAAATATCAATTCATTATGTTAAATTTTTTTATCAACTGTTATATGTATTTATCATTATGTTTTAAATTTTAATTATAATTATAATTACACAATTATATTTTTCATTGTGTTTTATAATTAATACGGGTATGTTAAATTTTTTCATCAACTGTTAAATTTTTTTATATTATGTAAGCTTGTTGTTATCTTATCATTGTGTTTTATAATTATAATTATACAATTATATTTTTCACCAATTATTTCTTTAACTAATAGTGTTCAAGATAACACAATGACAATGAAAAAACACAATAAGATATTTTATAATTGTGTTTTATCTCTTATATCATGTTGTATTATTTTGTCTAATTTATTAGATTAATTAGTTGTTAATTTATCATTGTGTTTTACATACTAAAAATACACAATAGTGTTATTTCATCATTATATATTTTATAATCCATAATTTTAGAAAAATACAATAATTATTCAGGAAAACACAAAAATACATAATGAAATGACTAAAGATGCAATTACCATTGTGTTTCATGTTTATATCATTTTGTGTTATTTTATCATTGTCTTTAATGTATTAGATAGATTAGTTTTTATTTTACCATCGTGTTTTACATATTATAAATACACAATGGATTAATGCACTATTGTGTTTTTTAAAACTTAACATTTAAAAAAACACAATGGTGTTTGAGAAAACAAAATAAAAAAAGAACACAATAACAAGCAAAAATACACAATGACGTAATTTTTAAAAAAGTTTTTTATACCAATATTGTATTTGTTATACAGATAAGAAAATGCTTGATTTTATTATGTAATTTTTATAAGAAAAATAATGTAATATATAAAAATTATAAACATTTAAAAAAAATGGGGGGACATGAAAAAAGTCAACAAAGTGGTCATGACTAAATTACCATTCTAACATGTTTATTCTCTACAATTTATGGGGTCTACTAAAGAGACGCTCAGAAGGATATCTGGACGCCCTCTTTACGGGTCGTAAGGTCCTTCACGGGCCGTAATGATTGTCGGACAATCAAATCAGTCATTCAAAAACGTAACGGCCCATGAAGGCGTTCACGGTGTTAATTTTTCACGGCCCGTTAAGCGTTTCACGGCCCGTTAGCCCTTTCACTTACGGCCCGTGAACCGCTTTACGGGTCCTATTTTCATCTTTAATAAATTGACGAGATATATTATTCCTCGTTTTTCGTGTAATTTTGTATTTATTACGTTATTTGATATGACGTAATATTCCTCGATAGTCTTGTAATTTTGTATTTATTACGTTATTTGATATGACGTAATATTGTTCGATATTCATGTTAATTATGTGACCGGATGCAATATTCCATGTGAACTACTATATAAATGTTAGTTTATAAATTCATTTCATAATTCACATTTCTACGATAAGTTTGAAATAATATTTAACGTTACGATGTCTTTCTGGGATAGCAACTATTTATTCGGTTCGAAATCTAACTATTACCCTGAGGAGGGTTACGGCTATTACGATGAGGGTGCTTCAAACTATTTAGGACAGTTCGCGTCCAATTACGACAGGAATGACGGCGGCGATGACGGGGGTGAGAACGGTGGCGATAGCAGCGGTGATAATGACGGTTCTGGTTCCGGTAAAAGAGGTTTATATAACACGAACCAGGTTATAAGATATATCATATTTAATTTTACTTTCATTTAGTAATAACTAACTAAAAATATAAAATTTATTAGGTTTTCATCTCGTGAAGAATTAGTTGATTGAGCAAGTAACGTAGGGCGAGAAAATGGGTTTGTTATTGTCACCAAACGTTCAAAAAGAAATTCGAATGGTGTGTTGGTTAAAATTTGGTTGAAATGTAATCGGGGTGGTGTATATAAGGGAACATCCACTCTAAGAAAAAGTGGCACAAAAAAAACAAACTGTCAATTTGAATTGTAGGGTAAGTACGAGATGAAGAGAGATGGGTGGATTATAGTTGTTGTGGATGATACTCATAACCATGAACCTGCTGAACACCTGGAAGGACATGCATACGCAATGAGGCTGACCGAAAATGAGATTTCTACTATAAAGAATCTGACCGAGCAAAATATTGACCCTCGAAACATTCTAGGCACGTTGAGGGAACAAAATCCCAATAACGTGTCTGTGTTACGAACCATATATAACGCTCGGGCAAAAATTAAAAAGTCCACCAGAATTGGTGAAACCCCAATGCAGGTTTTTTTTCTATACTACAACAACATCAATATATTTTCACCCCTCACATAGATGAACCGACAAATACCGTCGACGGGGTTTTTTTTATACATCCCACATCTCACACATTATGGCGTGCGTACCCACACGTGTTGATGATTGATACAACTTACAACACTAACTTGTATAAAATGCCATTTGTTTAAATGGTTGGTGTGACATCTACCCTGAAATCTTTTTCTATTGCTCATGCATTCATTGATTATGAGCGTGAAGTCAACTTCAGATGGGTATTAGAGCAACTAAAAGCAACGCTGGAAGAAAATTGTATGGAGCCTCGTGTTATACTAACCGACCGAGACCTCGCTCTGATGAAAGTGTCAGAAGAAGTTTTTCCGAGTGCTGTTCGATTACTTTGCAAATGGCATATTTCGGAAAATATTGCTAAACATTGCAAGGCGAGTTTTTTAAATGAAGAGTGGGGTGCTTTTGAGCATGTGTGGTCGGTATTTGTTAACTCTGCAACGACGGACATATACGCTTATAATTACGACCGCCTTTATCGTAGATTGGTGTCCAAACATTCAAGTAAGTTTTCTAGTGTTATTCTTAAAAATATATGTATATTTACATAAAAATAACTACATTACTGTTCTACATTATACGTCTAGAATACAGTTCATCTGCCATAAATCTTCGGAATCTAAAGCAAGCATCATGTAAGCTAACCTCTTGCCACTCTAAAGATCTATTTTGAACCAATCTACGCAATAACATACAAATTACAACTCCCTAATCTCGACCAATATGACCGGCATTAGGAGGCCACACGGTTTCACCGGATACAACCAGTTCTTCGATTTATTATTGTCTGGAGTGCTGCCAATATTGTATACGTGACAGAAAATATAAAAAGTACGATTCGAATTGTACGAAAATCGTTCGGGTATTACGATGAATGCACCATAAATCATCATGGTTATAAATTCATGATTTTTATTGTAAAACATGAAAACATTATTACCGTATCAACTTCCCATAACGCGAGATATAGATAGTCACTCCCGTCACCATATTCATTACCCTTAACGGACCCCGAGTATATTAAGTTAAACCACTCAAATGGGAGAATCGTCCAACGATCACTACCCGACAACTCTTCTGTTCTACGTATTTCTTCGTATCTCCATATTGTGAGTCTATTTGTCCACGCCCGAACATGCTATAAAATAACAACTATTTTAATTGTTAGAATTTTAAAATAAAATAAAATTTACAAAAAAACTTTAAATCATACCTCTGTACCTAAAGACACGTTTCCGAGTAATTCACGCCAATATTCTAACCGAATATCGGAATTACCCAAGTAATACACCTTACATGTTTGGGAATCACCGTTACGTATAAACTGAATAATATTTTCAGACTAGTTCCTCCCATTCTGCCAATTATGGTTATCTATTAGATCAGTAATACTTTCCACAATATTTCGTGAGTTTGAAGAGGACTCATTTTGACGTCTTCTATTACCTCTACGAGAAGACATTTTAACTGTTTTGTTTCTCACTAACCGTATATAACAAGTAATATAAATAACGTTTTATACAGAATCTTAAATCAAATCAAGGAATAATACGTCACGTCACATAATTATAAAATTTAAAAATGCACACAAATCGAGGAAAATAAATTCTCAGAAGGACTATTACGGCCCGTGAGAGAACTCACGGGCTGTTATGGCACTTGTTCACGGGCCGTGATGTTAGACGCTTACGGGCCGTGATGTGTTTCACAGCCCGTGAGCAGATAAAGCTGCGAAATTTAAATTTCGAACACCTTACGGCCCGTAAGGCCCTTCACGGGCCATGAAAAAAGTCAAAGGGCGTCCAGATAACACCTGACAGGGTGTTCAATTAGCTTGGCCCTTTAATTACAATCATTGCTTAAAAAGATTGATAGTTAAGATAACTTCTTATATTTTTTAGATTTAAAACACTTTATTTGTTGTTAGTTATATTTTTAGTCATTAATTATTGTAATTTTAGAGTATATTTTGACATATATTTTGTATTCTTTGTATGCATTTTTCGTTTATTTCATTAACAGTTGTTTTGATGAAATGAAATCTACTTTAGTGTATTTTTATTGGTTTTGTAGGTTTGATGCGGTCGGGATATGAAATAAATGTTTGGAGAAACAATTGAGATATTATTGAAAAAAATTCGGAATTTTAAAGGGTGCACAATAATTCCTAAAGATTAGAAGTTATTGTTGGAGATGATTATTCATAAATTTATTTAAAAAATAAACAGATAAACTACAAGAAAGCTTAAAAATATGAAACTGTAAGTTAAAGGATGAAGATAAATAGAAGACTTGAAAAAATTAAGGGAGATCTTGAAAACATTATTTTGAAGAATCAAGTTCAAGAAGCAATTAAGAAGGAGCAATATCAATTTAGGTTTTTTTTTTTTGCAATTCTCTTCATTGTCAAGATACCTAATCATTCGTGTTTTGTTTCGTAAGTTTTTATTTTATTTTAGTTTTGATTGATCTAGTCGTCATGTCCGGTTAGAACAATCTTAGTTTCAACATTAAGTTTTAATTTCTGTGATTTTGGCTTTAACTTATGTGAAACATTTTTGAGATGTTTTTATTTTAATTTTTTGTTTGTTTGTTTCTTGATCTTAAACCCAGATCTAATCCTGTATATATTAGATTGTTAGTAAAATTGGTCACTTTATTAATTATTCTAATAAGGTTCTTCAAAATTTAAAACCTAATAAACTTTTGATTTTTGATAAGAGAAAAAATTAACGGTTTGAGTTTGTCTATGAATACATTCTCGTTATAGAATCACACAATCTAATTAAATATACTGAACGACGTGTGTGTTTAATTATAATTGATACTTCTATCGTTGCAACCCGCACACTAAGATCCGAACGACGTGAGCTTAGAGTAGCGGGTTGGCTCTAATCAACGAATTGCGATTGATTGGACGTTAGATAGAGTGGATATCCGAATGACGTGATATCTAGTATCGATACAAATAACTGATTAAAAATAATCATTGCACCGTAATCGTTAATGATCGTAAGCCAAATCGAATCAAGAAATTACCTTAGTGTTGGAATTAGTTTTCACATTTGAATTTATTTCACAATTTAATTAACGTCTTTAGTAATCCCTTTTTCACAATTAAAAATACAAAAAAAATATCAATTTTCGTTTTTCTGGCAGAACTTTACCACGACCGCGTGGAATTTCTTTTACAGTTTTGACACGGTCGTGTAAGCTTATTAGAACTTTTCTACTTTTTTGTAATTTACTTTTAATTTTAGTTTTTAATTTAAAACCACCACCATTCCTTAACCCATAAGCAATCAAAGTAATTGAGCTAAAACGTTTTTATATAAAATAATTGACACGTATATCTGAGGACACGAACTCTACTTCCGCTCATACTATTCTTAGTGTGTGTACGGTAGGTTCACATTTTTATTATTTATTTGCTGGATTCGACACTCAACATTTGTACTATTCCATTAATATTGATATACTAGCTTTAGTGAACTCGTATATTACATGGGCTGAATATATAAAATATTAAATAAAATAAAAATCTATTAATTATAACATGATATTTTAAGAGAAGATATGATTGAAATTACGTATGTGTAATGACTATAAGTAATCAAATAATCATATCATCTTTTTAAACTTTTCTAATTTTTCAAACAATAGATTAAATATTCTTTTTCAAAACAAGCATTTTTAAAAAACGTTATTTTAAAAAATTTTCCTTACTATAACTCTTAATGTTAATTATTTTTTGTTTATAAAAATGTTACTTTTAAAATAACCAAATTTAAAATATTTTGTATTTTAAAGAAGTTTGATATTTTAGAAAAATTTCTTGATATATAAATTTGTTTCTTTAGAAATAAAATTAATAAAATGATCTCTTTCTGAATTTATTAGTTTTTAATCTAAAAAGAAATTAAATAATATTATTAGTGATTAACGTAGTTATTTAATAACAGAGATAAAAAGAAAAATTCTTATGAGAAGCATCTTGTGCTGTCATATGTCAACCATAATTAATCTTTTGTTAGATTATGAATATTATTACAACTACATTAGATACTAATATGTTACATGGGTTAAAATAAAAAAATCATATAACAAATTTTAGATATGTATAATCTAATATAAGTTATTGGTAACATATTAATCGAGTTGTCGTGGTTGAATAAAAAATAAATTAATTGAAATGACTTAAATACTTATAACTAGTACAGGTAAGTAAGAGTCGTATTCACAGAGCATTGATGGAAAGTATCAAGCTTGAACACCTTAAAACTAAAACATTAAACGCGAATAATAAAAAGAAAATATTTTTGGGTTTTTTTGTTTATAATGAAATGTAAAGTGAATTTCAAATAATTAGGAAAGCAATAAACTTGATTATGGGTTTTAAAAATATTATAAAAAAGGTAAACACTTTCAAGACCTAAGTTCAAAAATCTACATTTGATTGCGTAAAAATTGATTGGGAATCACATAGATATGATTTTGAAAAATCAAACAAACAAACATACCCAGTAAATCCCACTCAAGTGCAGGATCTGGGAGGGGTAGATGGAGGCTAGTCTTTCCTCTATCTTGGGAGATAGAGAGACCGCTTCCGAAGAGACCCCCGATTCACTAACTAGATCAATAACAACAACAATCATAATATACGGCATACAACACACGGATATCAAACACATAAATACTTAGAACGTGTGTACATCAAATAAGCGGCAAGAATCGCGTATAAGGGCAGAATGAGGAAAACAGGGGTCCCGCAAAAAGTGTACGTCTACCCTTCTTATCCACAGATCCCGCTAAAAGTCCTTAATTTTAATTATACGCCTCCACGCACTCCTATCCTTGATCATGTGCTCAGATATGTGCAATTCTACCATATCTCGCCTAATTATCTAGTCCCAAGTCAACCTAGGTTTACCTCTACTCCTCTTACCCTCTATGTTGATGTTCTCTACTGCTCTAACGGGTGCTACCATCGGCCTACGCTTTACGTGCCCAAACCATCTTAATCTTCCCTCTCGTATTTTATCTGTGATACAAGCCACCTCTAGCTTCTGTCGAAACACGTCGTTTCTTATTCGATCCAATCTTGTGTGTCCACACATCCACCTCAGCATTCGCATTTCCGCGACCTCTATTTGTCTCTGGTGCAATTTCTTTATGCCCAACAGTCTGTTCCGTATAACATAGCTGGATGTACTGCCACTCTGTATAGTTTTCTCATTAGCTTTGCTGGGAACCTCTTATCATACAGGATCCCTGATGCTGCTCTCCATTTGGACCATCCTGATTGCACACGGTGAGCTACATCGCTGTGTATCTCTGCGTCATCCTGTACGTACGAGCCCATGTATTTGAACCTAGACGTCTGTGGTACCGTCATACCCTGGATACTGATTTGGATGTCCTCTTTAGCCTTCCCTGTAACATCTCATATTTTTCTGTTAGTGAAAAGTTACCATCGTTTATTCATGAAAGGACTATTTATGCCAATTATGAAACTTATGGATTACCTATGCTTATCTCTTAAATTTGTCTTTAATTTTTAATGTAAAAGTTGATAAATTAACTATTGGATAATAATAATAATTGCAATAACAATAACAAAAGTAATAATTATAATAAACACTAACAATAATAAAAATAATAATAATAAAATAATAATAACAACAACAACAACAGCAACAACAACAACAATAATAATAATAATAACAATAATAAAAATAATAATAATAATAATAATAATAATAATAATAATAAAACTTGAACAATTAAATAAGTTAGATTAAAGTTTAAAAAGGTGAGGGGGTCTTAATGTCATTTTATAAACCTTAAATTGAAGTTTTAGCATAAAATAATAGAAATTCAAAGTTGAGGGACCGAAAGTGTAATTAGTCAAAACCCAAACCCCCACCCCCTTTCACTCTCGTATTTCCGGCGGCCGGGCCCGGCAACCTCCGGTCGGCTCCGGCGAGGGTCAATACCCCCTTAAACACTTCAAATCAATAAATCAAATCATTCGAAAAGCTTCGTGAACACGTTTTAAACCCATTTATGAGTTTTAATTGAGTTTAATAACGGTTATGGGTTCCAACAATCGAGTAACCGATCACACTTAAACCCATTAGCCGTTCGAGCATTAAACGACAATAATAATCTAATTAATCGAACACACACAATCATCTAACTAAACCTAAACGTCTACAACTCTCAATTTCACCTGAAAACACCCAATCAAACAAATCCGATCCTCCACATTACGCGACCTGCAACTTGCTTGAACACCATCATTTGGACGTCTTGCAATTGATAGAGGGCTTAGGACCATTGAGACCAGAGGAAGATTCCAGTACAAGGAATTCGACTGACATCATCGTTTGCACCCTGAACCACTCCCCCTCGGTCGCGGCTGTGCTTCGATTGTCCAAGTCAGCAAGTCAAATCAAATCGGGTAATTAAAACCACCCATACACTCGATTTTATATGGGCAATGAAAGCCCTAAGTTTGATTTCATAAACAATATCGATTTGATGATCAATTTATGATAAAACCAATCTAGGGTTCTTGGTGAAAAGGGGAATTGCTAATCTGGGCTTATAAGAAATTGAAACCAAAGTAAACCGCTGCTGAGAGCCTGGTTCACTGGTTAAGCACTCCTTTACCCACCATGAGGTCCCGGGTTTGAACCCGGGCAACCTCATACATTTTTTAAAAGGCTTTTTAAGCCTAATTTTAATTATAGAAAAATTTTAATAAACATAAAAATGATTTTACAAACTTCTAATATTTTTAAATCATCTAAATATTTTCTATAAATTAACTTGTAAAATCTTTTAACATTTTATTATAAAATTTATTTACTAATGTTATAACTAAATATATTATTTATAAAAAAATGATTTTTAAACTTGTTAGATTTTTAAGACACCATATTATTTTCTATAAATTTAATTAATAAAATATTTTAATATTTTTATTAGATGGTTTAGATAAATAAGGTATTTAGTTTATTTTCTTATAAAATGGATCTTAAATAGTGGTTCAAATCATTAAATTATGTGTTCAAAAATATACATTTATAGATGATGATTATTATTTCAACTTATAACTAAATTTTATTAAATTTTAGTAAAACACATAAATGATAAATTTTCTGTTAAAATATTTAACGTATTTACAAAAATTCCCGAATTCCACCTATAACCCTAGTTCTTGTTAAAACATTAAACGTATTATTAAAACGTTAACCTTGTGAATGTATATACATATTTAGGGCCTTGTGACCATTCACGTTGGAACGACGTCAATTATTCCTCTAGTAATCGTCATACTTATATTTATTTGCCAAGTGAGTTTCCTTGCCTCTTTTTTATGCTATTTCACACCGTTTTGGGTTGAAACATGTTACATTATTCAACATACACTTATAAACGTTTAAATCTTATAAAAGCACATGCAATTCATATTTTTATTTTGTCATGGTTATTTGTATTATTGTAAGTCTTATATGAGTTACATATATTGTTTACAATCATTAACTATTGCTAGCCTGGCGACGTCTTAGATCTTTGGGCCTGACAAGCCTATTTGGTGCTAAAGTCGATGTACTGCCGACTCCTAGGAGCCGTATGCTTGTGCACTAGGGAACCAAGTACACTTAGCCAATCATATAAACTTATAATCTAGTCGAGGTTTGATTGTACTGTATGTGCTTTATAAACTTGCTAACTCATAACCTATGACATGAATTGCTACTTGAAATCTATGGTATATTATGTATGTGCAACTCTTGGGAACTCACCAACTTTATTGTTGACCCGTTATTTTTAACATGTTTCAGGAAATGCCCACGTTTGAAGTCATCATTTGAAGCTTGCAATAAACTAGGATTTGGACCTAGCTAAATGAATAAAATGATTATGTTATGTTTTGTATTGTTTGGAACTTTTTCATGTTTGAGACCTATGAATGTATTTCATTTGAAACTTATGATAATATTATTTTCATTTAAGGATAGCGTTATGTGGTTGTGAACAATCTTAACCCTCACACTTCGATGATTCCGCCGTCAAGGTTGGGGTGTGACATTCCCACTAAAGTTACAAAGCATGTATTCTGTCTTAGAGCGACTTATCCTTAAGGCGCTGCGCTCTAGTGTTGCTCTCCACTGTTCTAACCTCTCGTTAAGCACCGTGTTAGATTCTGATATTAAGACAAATTCATCCGCAAACAGCATGCACCACGGGACTGGCTCTTGTATAGACTTGGTGATTGTTGGGTTGTAGGCTCGTTAGTGGCAGCCGGCCCTAATGGGTTCTATGTGGGCTTGGGCCTAACTTAGGGATTTAGTTTCCTAACCCTAGATTAGTCTCTATATAATGATATCATTGTACTTGTAATTCGGTGGGCACCTGATTAATAAAATACCTAGTTGCAGTAAAATGGACGTAGGTCACATCGACCGAACCACTCTAAATCTTGTGTGTCGTGTTCATTATTTACTCGCAGGAGATTGTTTGTGTGTGTGTGTGAAACCTGATCTTAACAACTGGTATCAGAGCCAGTTTAGGCTCTTGTGATTGAAGATCAGTACAAACACCACCACCGAACTAGGGTTCAGGCGCCGCCGCCGCCGCCGATTAGGGTTCCGGCGAACCCTAAACCGCCGCCACCGCCGCCGATTTTAGGAATCCGGCGCCGACCACCGCCGGGATTCCCCCTGCGACCGCCGAAACAGCTGCTGCTGTTTGTTCTGTTGCTGTTGACTCAGTTTTTTGGGTTGAATAGCTGCTGATTGGTCTGATTTGGGTTGAAATAGCTGCTGATTGGGTCTGATTTGGGTTGAAATAGCTGCTGATTGGGTCTGATTTGGGTTGAAATAGCTGCTGCTGTTTGTTTTTTTTGCTGTTGGTTCAGTGTTTCAATTGAAGGTTGGAATAATGACAGAAGACGGGAAACTAACGATTAAGAAGTTTGACGGGAACAAGTTTGGTTGGTGGAAGATGCAGATTGAAGCAGTTCTTTATGAGAAAGATTTAGATATAGTGCTTGAAGGTATAAAACCAGAAAAGACTTCACAAGCTGATTGGGACAGGATGGATAAAAAGGCTAGGGCAGTGATAACGCTCTCTTTGTGTGAGAATGTTGCGTATAACATCCAGAAGGAAACCACAGCTAGTAGTATGATGACAGCATTATCAAACATGTATGAGAAGCCTTCTGCAGCAAATAAGGTTTATCTGATCCGAGAACTTGTGAATACTAGGATGAAAGAAGGTGACTTGGTAACAGATCACATCAATAAGCTTAACTCACTTTTGACTCGTTTAGTGTCTGTGAACATTAAATTTGATGATGAGGTTCAAGCCCTATTTTTATTATCCTCATTACCTGAGAGTTGGTCCGGAATCGTAACTGCAGTTAGTAACTCGTCTGATACTAGCAAGTTTACGTTTGGTAAGATGCGGGATCTTATTACAGGAGAGGATGCACGACGTAAAGTTTCAGGTGAATCTTCAAGTTCTTTGTTAAGTACAGAGGGCAGGGGAAGAAACAATGAACGTGGAAGTCGTCAGGGCAGGAGGAGGAGTCAGTCTAAGACTCGTAAGGATGTGGTATGTTGGAATTGTAAAGAAGAAGGGCACTTTAGGAATCAGTGCCCAAAGTCTAAGTCTAAGAAAGAAGTTAACATTGTAGGAGACTACGCAGATGATGATGTTTTGATCTGTAGCGTGGAGAACAATGTGGATTCCTGGGTTATGGACTCTAGTGCTTCATTTCATGCTACCCACAGCGGTGAAGCATTGCAGAATTTGAAGAAAGGTGATTTTGGTAAGGTAAAACTGGCGAATGATGAAGTTCTTGAGGTCACGGGCATGGGTGATATAGATTTGAAAACTTCAGTCGGTTCATGGACTTTAAAGGATGTCAGAGTGATTCCAAGTTTGAAGAAAAGATTAATTTCAGTTGGACAGTTAGATGAACAAGGACATGAAGTTAAGTTCGGGAAAAGGCAGTGGAAAGTTGTTAAAGGTAATCTTGTCATAGCTCGTGGAAGAAAAAGAGGTTCGCTTTACATGGTTAGTTTACCGTCTGAGGGAGTGACCGTCCCAGTTCAGAAGAAGACCAAAGTCGGGTTCACAGAATCTCAGGGGCAGAAGAAGGTTTGTTTTGCAGATGATAAACCCAGAGCTTCAGGTCAGATTCAGGATGAATGTACTGTGAAAGGTTCAGAAAGGTCAGTCAGGGGTAGTCGTGACAGTGGGAGTAATGGCAGTCAGTCAGTCAAAGCTTCAGTCAGGACAACTAGACGGTGGGTCAAGAGAACCAGTATTCCAGGTGTCAAAGTCTCTCTAGAGGATTATCTGCTTTATTCGGAGAGTGTTTGTTCTCAGGATTTCTCAAGGTCCGGCAGTTCGTTTCAGTGGGAGCCAACAGAGACAGAGAATGAGTCACTGATAGTGACTGGTGAGTTGAAGCTCAGTGGGAGCTTCAACGGGCCTTCAGGCTAATTGAAGAGAAGGCGGCTGCAACTAGTGTTAAGGAAGATTACAAGATGTACAAGATGATGGCGACAGTGGAGCGTAGTTCGAGCCTCCAAGTGGGAGATTGTTGGGTTGTAGGCTCGTTAGTGGCAGCCGGCCCTAATGGGTTCTATGTGGACTTGGGCCTAACTTAGGGATTTAGTTTCCTAACCCTAGATTAGTCTCTATATAATGATATCATTGTACTTGTAATTCGGTGAGCACCTGATTAATAAAATACCTAGTTGCAGTAAAGTGGACGTAGGTCACATCGACCGAACCACTCTAAATCTTGTGTGTCGTGTTCATTATTTACTCGCAGGAGATTGTTTGTGTGTGTGTGTGAAACCTGATCTTAACAGTGATCTCGTCCAACACTATTGTGAAGAGAAATGGGCTCAATGCTGATCCTTAGTGTAGTCCCACTTCCACCAAGAAAAAGTCTGTATCTCCCACTGGTACTCGCACTCACGTTTTGCCCCTTCATACATATCCATTATGATTTTGATATACCTCTCTGGTAACCTTCTAAGTTGTAGACTTTCCCAAATGAGTTGACGCGGCACACTGTCATATGTTTTTTCTAGGTCAATGAATACCATATGGAGGTCCATTTTCTTTTCTCTATATTTCTCCATTATCCTTCTTATGACGTGTATGGCTTCTGTTGTAGAGCGTCCTGGCATAAATCAAAATTTGTTTACCGCTATCTGAGTCTCTCGTCTAATTCTCGTGTCAATAACTCTTTCCCCTAGTTTCATCGTGTGACTCAATAGCTTTATTCCCCTGTAATTTGCACAACATTGGACATCTCATTTTTTCTTATATATGGGAACTATGACACTGCTTCTCCATTGCTCTGGCATCCTCCCGGTTTTGAAGATAATGTTGAATAAGTCTGTTAGCCATTTCAGCCCCTCGTCTCCCAGGCACTTCCACACTTCAGTCGGTATGTTGTCTGGCCCCACCGCCTTAGCCCTTCCCATTTTCTTCAGCGCTTTTGTAACTTCATCGACTGTGATACTTCTACAATAACACTAGTTTTGTTGGTTTGGTTGAGTTGCTTTATCGATCGCAGTTTGTTGGATAGGGTTCCTTCCGTTGAAAAGGTTATCAAAGTAGGTTTTCCATCTCACCTTGATGTCGTTCTCCTTCACCAAGACCTTTCCATCGGTAACCTTTATAAACTTCACCATTCTCAGGTCCTGTCTTCTACTTTCTCTTGCCCTGGCAATCTTAAACATGTCATTTTCTCCTTCTTTCGTCTCTAATCGCTTATACATTCTCTCGTACGCTGTGTTCTTTGCCTCTGACACAGACTTTTCGCCTCTCGCTTAGCCTCCTTGTATTTATCCTTTAGCTCTGCTCGTTGTTCGTCATTATTACAGTGTAAAAGGTCTCTAAAACTTTGTTGTTTAATTCTTACCTTCTCATGTACATTTTCATTCCACCACCAGGCTATCTTATGACCTACTGACCTATTTTTTGCAAGTCCAAGAGTTTCTTTAGCTGCTTCAATAACTGTAGTTGCCATATCCTCCCACATTTGGTTTACGTCTTCCTGTGGCCCAGTTTGGATCATTGGTATGACCTTATCTCTAAAGATGGTAATCTTGTCGTCTTTGAGCTGGCCCCATCTGATCGTAGGTCTAGTTCTCTTAGTTGGTTGGACAATTGCTCTCTTCACACGTAGATCAGCCACCAACATATGATCTTGAGTGACTACTGTCTCTCCCGGGATTGCCTTACAGTCCTTCCATGAGTTACGGTCTTCTCCCCTCATCAGCAGATAGATCTGTGTGTGTCTCCCGCCGCTGCTAAATGTGATTAGATGCGAGTCTCTTTTCTTAAAAAACGAATTTATGATGCCTAGGTCATGCGCTAAAGCAAAGTCAATGAGCTCCCTCCCGCCATCATTCCTCAGACCATACCCAAACCCTCTATGAACCGACGGGAATTGATCATTATCCTTACCGATATGCCCATTGAAATCTCCTCCTGTGCATATTTTTTCTTCTCTAGGTATGTCTCCCATAACGTCATCTAAAGTCTCCCAGAACTTATTTCTTTCCGTTTCCCCTAATCCTAGTTGTGGTGCATACGCACTAACAAGTGCCACTACCTCATCCCCTATTATTATTCTTAATAACATGAGTCTATCATCGTATCTTCTCACCTCCACTACATTATCCTGAAGTTCTTTAGCAACTAGAAAACATACTTCATTTTTTGTACCATCTGACCCTGAATACCACAGTTTATAACCATTGTACTCTTTTGCTCTCCCACCCCGCCATCTAGTCTCCTGAAGGCACGCTATCTGAACCCTACGTCTCTTCAGCACATCTATTAACTCTAATAACTTACTAGTAAGGGTGCCTACATTCCACGATGCCACTCGCAGTCTATAACCATTTCTCCCTGTAGAAGCACCTCTCTTCACCGAACATGATCTCACGGTAGTGTAATGGCTCCTGTTATCTATTATACCTCACTAACCCTCCGTAACACAAAAAAAACAGTCCAAATTCACGAAATAGCCACAACACACGGAAAACACCTTAAAATAGAAAAGCAGCACTATAAATGCACAGACAGATTCAACAGAAATGCAAAAACAACTCAAGACTCAACACTATATCAGATAATGAGAAAGCAGCAATCTAAAACCAGAAATGAAAACCCGGGATGAAACGATCTTACCAAAATGGATGGAACGATCTTACCAAATGAAGACCCGGCAGGTTGTCGTGTGATGTTGGGTTGACGGTGACCGGGTGAAGTGGGTGGGTGGGTGGGTGGGTGGTGCGAAAGAAAAATAAAACTCTTTCTTAAAAAAAGACGTGTTGTAGTGTAATATATATATAATATAATATAATAATACCTTTAAACGCCTAAATTCATTTACCAATAAGTGGTCATATCTAATCAAAATGTTAATCTAATCTCTTAATCACATAAAATGTCATTCACTTGAGATTTTTTTTAAAATATTAGATAAAAAATATCAAAAAAATAAAAATGAAAAATATAAATATACAAAATATATAAAAAATATATAGATGAAAACCAAATTCTATAAAGGGGCTGGGTGAGGGGGTGGCGGAGCAGTGGTGTTGGGGGCGGTGCAGTGTTGTTGGTGGTTGGATGTGAAGGGGTCGGGTGGGGGTGTGAAAGTGGCAGGGGGAGGTGGCTGTGAAGTAATCGGGTGAGTGGGGTGCTGTGAGGTTGGAGGTGTAGATGGTGGTGTACAACGGTTTCCGATGAAGGAGGTGACTCGTGGTGCTCCGGTGGTGTACAACATTCTCCGGTGAGGTGGGTGACCGGTGGTGTACAGCGGTCTCCGGCGAAGGGGGTGACCGGTGGTACTGCAGCCAGTACTACAATGACCGGTGGCGATGCTGCCCGGTGGTGGTGATGCTGACCGGTGGTGGTGATGCTGACCGGTGGTCGGTGGTCGGTAAGGCTTCGACCTTTGACCGGTGGTGGTGATGCTGACCGGTGGTGACCGGTGGGTGGTTGCCGGTGGTTTTGTTTCAAAACGGTACAAAAGGTACCGATAGAGAGAGAATGTGCAAATAGAGAGAGAGACATAAATCCATAAAGAGAGAGAGAGAGAGTGCAGATAGAGTGAGAGAGAGCCATAAATCCATAAAGAAGAGAGAGAGAGAGAGCTATAAATCCATAAAATGAAAAGGATGAAACTAAACATGTAACCATGCCATGGTTAATCTTGAGAAATATTACTGTGTATAAAAATGACCCAGGTGATTGTTGGTTCAGGTCCAAGAAATACACACTAAAAACACACACAAGAGATAATTTTACTGCTCAACTTTTTCTACTGCTTTATTCAAGACTCGACATACATATATATAAACTACATGCATGAACGTGGACTAAATCATGGGAACAACTAACTCCTATCTTCTTGGTACTATCTCATGTTTTTAAGTTGCCAAATTACACAACTAACCCATGACTTTGTCAACTTTAAACTACTTAAAACTAGCTGACCCGTTTGACCCGTGACCCGACTTAACCCATCAAGATTAACCCATCATTCACCCTCTTAATCTTGATCCGGTTCTCGGTTCTCGGTTCTCTTGCTTCTGTCTTCCTTCTTTCTTGCTTATCTTGCTCTTAATCGTTTGATTAAAATGATAATTATGAAAAAATCTTTTAAGACTCGCTCATTCAGACTATTACCAAATAATTTGTGCAAATAATTCACATACATAACAAACTGCTCACGATGCAAGAAAAATGAATGCGAATGAAAGCACACAAATACTTAAACATAAACAAGTCTTTTAACTTTAAACAAACTCACAATTAGATTTATGTTCAAGAGAATATAAACCAATGTACCAATTCAAACTAAGCATAGTGTTTTACTTTCTACAACTCTTTTCTCAAAAGTGATTACAAACGAATTAGCTGCTCATTGGCATGCATGGATCTTCAATGTTGAAATGGATGTTGTTAGTGCTTGATTCGGGTGAAACCATGGTGAAAGAAGCTCTAAATATAACCTTTAAAATATCCAAATTTGCAGGGGTGAAGGTTGGATTCGAAACCCTAAAGTTATCTTTAAATAATGCTGAAAAACCAAAAAACTTGGAACTGTTAGAGGCCAGTGCACCAGTAGGAGAGCATAATGTGTTAGGTCTATAAGCTGGTAGGGGGGTATAGTGCACTGGGTCATTTGGGTGTTATGCATTACGTTGGTTAGTACGCTGGTGTCAGAGCACTATACGTTGGTAGTGGGGCACTATGTAAAGAAACATTGTTTTTGGCCTTTTTACTCCGAATGGCATAAGTTTTACTTTCAAAAACTTTCATGCTTCCACTAATCTTCCATCCACAAATTAACATGTTCAAATTATGATCTTTAAGCTCTAAACAACTGCAAACACATCTTAAAATACCCTCGTTTTACATTTATAAATATATAAAAACTAAAATTAACTATTTAACACCAAATAAATACACGGTCACGTATCAATGAAATTATTATGTATAACAAACATATTTAAGTTATTAAAAATAATATAAAAAAGGTAAATAGTATTCATAAATATCTATAAAGCTCTTTATGTATTTTTTTCAAGTATCTTAGGTTTAACAAAGATTACCTAGAAATTAAACTTTATTTAAAATAACATTAAGACTTATTGTAAATTTTTTTGATGAAATAATTTATTAGTTTATAGAAAGAATTTAGTTGATTAATTTTTAGTAAATGAACATTTATTTTACCAAAATTTGTAAGTTCTATTATTATGAGTGCACGTGAACAATCATAGATGGAACCTAGATGGAGATGACATGAACATGCTATAAAATAACCATGTGGTTATAGCTATTTTGTTTAATTAGGTTTGATATATAAAAGTCTAATGTCTAATAAAATTTATTTGTTAAAAATATATATATTTATAATACTAATCAGATAAACTATCACTTATCATACATAATTAATAACATACTTTATGATTATTTCCCCCCGAGACCTATACATAAAACGATGTTGCTGATTAGCAATATAACCTCACAAAAAATATATTAAGAAAACACAAAACAAGAAAAAACTTAGTGAATTGAATAAGATTATAGCGTATAGAATTTGAGTTATATATCACTAGTATTGTGGGTTTGTCTATGGTGTGTTCTGCAGTCAAAGGTAGTTTATGTGTTATGTACTTATGTTATGTGATTCTCTACAGCTTCTTTTTGAGCTGAAAGTATCCTTGAAAGCGCCTCTCTATCTCTAGTGATAGAGACAAAATTTGCCTACATCTCATTTTTTCCAGACCCCTGCCAGTAGCTTGTCTATAATAGGATTGAGTGGGTATGGTGGTTATTGTTATACATCACTAACGCATGTACTAAAAATGTAATATCATGTCTTCTAATGTTTAGGAGTATATTACTGCATTGTTTTTACGTTGCTTCTAGACCTTGTATTACTTCACCTTCTAATTGTAACAGTAAGGATCGTTTTATATGTCCAGCATTTGGAAAATCATAAGTGTGTTTAACGGATAAACATTGCTCATATTGAAATGTTTTACTTCTTTTGGATGTAGTTACGTTATACATGCATATAAAACTACATGTATACTCGACCTGCAGGTCGAGTAAAAATCAAATAATGTCAAGGCCTTATAACTTTTTCATTGATTAAAGTTTGAAAGTTTATATCGATGTTGTTTATATCATTATTGTAAACTCTCATTATAGTGAACTTGAAGACTGAAACTTTCATAAATGCATTAGACAAAACTCACAACAAGTATTTTCAAACGGTCCAAGAATAACCAAATAGTGTCAAATTATTCAAACTAAGGATTAATGCCGCACATTGCCGCGACTTCACCTATGTTTACGATTTTGTTTAAGTCGACATGTGGTTTCACTTTTGTTTACGGTATATTTGGGAGAAAATTTTTCAGGGCGCTTTTTGAAGATCTTTTGGAACGATTTTTTAAGATTATTTTGGACAGTTTTGACTGAAAAATTAGTTATATGTATTATAATTAATCTTTACATAATTATATGTAGTTAAATTTAATCTCCTTAAAATAAATAAAATCTTTTATATCGTTTATAAAATAAAAACTATATGTAGATATATATTAAATCTCTTTGGTCGTTATGACCAGTAGGGTTTTATGAGTTTCTCTTTTTACAACATTAGTTACTAGATCTATTTTAAAGAAATCCAAAATACTATAGAATAAATAAGATCCGGCAATAACTACATACGTTATACGGTTTCATGCATTTTAAAGGCACTTTATAAGTATAAATATTTTGGTGATTAATTCATAAAAGTTTACAAAACATGTATAGTTACCAACATATATGCTTAATATGCATTATAATAATAACTCATGATACGTCTCATTTCTCATTAATTACCAAATCTAATAAATGTAATATAACTTTTAAGGAATCAGTTTTATTTTAAAAGTTTAATTATTTAAACTAGTGGTATCCAACTACGCGCATTGCGCGTGTAATGGATCGGGCTCAGATTAGGCTTTCAGCTACGGTTGCTCATAAAAAACGGTTGCCACACCAAAGCAACTGACACCATTCTTAGTTATCGTCATAACCCATCATTGTATCACATGTCAGTAGAGTAATGAAACGAACAATATCATAAAATCTGTAGGTCTCAGATGAACAAATGTTCATCATCGTAGACCTGAAATAGAAGTGGCATCACCAATGAGACAACAATTTTGCTTACAACATCACAACAATACTGAACTAAAAACCCGAGTATTTCACCTAGAAAATAAAGAAAATCAGAGAGAGACAGGGGAAGATGGTTGTGACGGTTTCCCAAGCATCACGGTCGACACCTAACTGGTGAGAATACAGTCGCAACCTTACCTCAACTTGTAACGGGAGGTCGAACTGCGACTGTCTCCAAGGCCACTGCTGCCATCACAGGCGTCGACGACTATCGGCCATCACTACAATCGAGATCTGCCGGAGCGCAACCGCCTCCATCATGCCGATGTAGTGGGAAACAGAAGGCACCCTACTGCCATGGCCATCGTCATCGTGACAACATCGAATCAACCACAACTGGCATAGATGGTAGGCGACGGAGACGGTAGGCGGTAGAGACGGAAGGCGGAAGAGATGGTAAGCGGCGATAACAGTAGGCGGAGGCGAAGGCGATGGTGGGCTACTATTTCTTCTCTCTACAAACGAACAGGAGGGGAAGATAAGAAGCCTCCTCCCCTTTCTCTCTCTCTATAAACGTGTTTGGGGAGGGCCCAAAAGGCAAAGTGAGGAAACTTATGTGGCCAAACTATAAACTAACGTAACATTCCTGCTTCTTTCGATTGCTTTATAAATATTTAGGAGAATTATATATAAATTCACTAATATGACCAGAGAATTAGAACTAAGTTTCCATTCAAAAAAAATAACAACTAAGTTTAGATTTGTATACCGTGTAAACAAAAACAGTGGTTGGAAGACTACTATCACGATAATTATGAGGTAAAAAAGGTGAAATTTGGCGACATGACACTTTAAGTTCAGGGTCAGGTTCACCATCATAAACTGTCCATGCTCGTGAAAATAACGCATGGTATGTGGAATTATGAGTACTTAAGTTCCATCCCCATGACGATAAACCTTGGTCTGATCTGAATCAAATACATTTACATATAGTCATTACCTTAAGCTATCAAAAATACACAAAGATATAAACAATTGCATATTGTTGTGTTATGTTCTTACCCTGTCCCATCATGTTGACCCGGTGATAAAACTGATGCATATTTTTTATTCCCACCAAGAATCTTCCATGAAGGTAACACTAAACTCTTTAAGAATAAAAGCATGGCTGTTCAATTTTCTTCTCCACGCCTGCTCCGGTGGTGCACCACTGTCAAAATCAAGCTGCAGACAAGAAAACCGAAGCTTAAAATATGGCGCTATTACATAACCTACTGATCTTTAAGTTTCAAGAACAACTAACAACACAAATCTAACAGACCTAAGAACAAACATCCATATCCAAGATTCTTGGATTTTGCAAAACTCATAAACAAATAAACATAATTTCAAGAAGATGAAATTGAAGAACTCACCAGTTGCAGAGTATTTCGATTCACAAATTCTTTAGGAGGCCATGAGTTCTTTCTATGATGGAAAATATTCTTCTTACCCATTTCGCCCAATTTAATTTATTTACTATACATTCACAGAATCTGCACTTTCAACCATTGAAGATCAGAGATGAACTCAGTTTGATGAAGAAGATGAAAGGTCAAAATTCAACTGTACACATAGTCTCCAAAGTTGACCAAACAAGAATCGTAAAGAATTTGCTTCTACCCCAAAAGCAGCTCAAAACCTCAAATGGCGATTAGGGTTTGCCGGAGTTTGATTAATAACTGCAAATCTGCAACGACTATCAATCAAAGCGTACGGATAGCAGGAAAAAGATGAGCAATTGTGAGTGATCAGTGATCAACCGAACTGATGGAACTCAAGCCACCGACCTTCTTCCCGGCTCCTCAACCGCCCGCCACCATCTCTAACCACCAGCGGCAGGACTCCACGGGTCTCACATTCATCGGGCATCACCCCTTTTAAATCTCAAATCTCTCTCTCATTGTATCTTTGTCGAAAGAAAAGTAGGGATTCATGGCAAGAACAGGGTGGTAATGGCAACCCTTGGATTGAAAACGAACGGTCCAGATATACAAATACACTATTCATTCCAATTGCTTTTTAAATATTATGTAATATAAACCAAAACAAACCACATAGATAGATTACAAAAACATGTGCTTTTCTGCAATACCATTGCAATATTATATTATATCTTACGAAAATCAAACTCTCCTTTATCCCCTCTCCCCCACATCTCAATCGACAACCACCATCCTCCGTTGCTATCCTCCCCACCATCACGACCGCTTGTTTTCATTTCTTTCCTACCATCGCATTTGATTCTTTATAAAATCGGGTTTGCTTTTGTTACTATTGTCCGAGAGAAGAAGGCCTTTGCTTTTGTTAGCAGCGCAGTAGACGGTGGCATTACGTGGCTGACGGTGGTAGTAACCGACGGCCAGTGGACTATGATGAAGAGGTTAAAATTTTAAAAATTAAAAAAAGGAAAAGAGAAGTGAAATACGTGGCCCAATAGACGATTGACACGTGACCCAATGGCGGGTAGCTACTGTATAGCTACCGATCAAAGGGATTAATATATATTTATAATTATAATTTCTCTCCCTAGTTGTTTGACTTTAATTTAGTTTGAAAAAGATAAGATTATATTTCTCCATACGATGTACAATCATAAATCACTAAATACCACCATACCAGCTCCTCAAGGTGGAAGACTACAAGCAAAAAATTAAAACATTAGTGGAAAAGAGTCAAAAGTTAAAAGCAAAATGCCCGAACTTAGTTTATTTATGCAATATCATATTACATGGACGTACTGGATATTTTGAGGGCGTAAAACATGATAACATGGACACAGATGATGCTTCAAAAACCACTACAAGATAATTAAAATGAATTCCAAACACATAGGGGTTCAAGCCCTTAACGGACATTTAGTTAAAATACCACCTAGGAAAATATAAATTTATTAAAATTATTTTAAATCAAGCGTATTGGGTTTAAAGTCCTTTTTAATCAAAGATTGTTAAAAGTGAGAAAAAATGTATTCATCTATCTCTTTTAACGCTCGTTAAGGGTTTGGTTAAACATGAGTTTGAGCCCACCTTAGGAAGTAGTGGCTTTAACGCCCCAATTGTGTCCACATTAGTAAATTTGGCGCCATCTAGAGTGGCTTGATGGCTTCAAACATTAGTTAACCACTATATTTGATTTAAAAGAGTTTTTAGTGAGATGATGTTTGTCTACGTAACATTTAGATAACAGTTTAACCACATAATCACTACGCATATTCTTATGGTATTTAAACTAGAGTTAGTTTAGATAAACATGTAGTTTATATAGTTTAGATAAAACATGTAGTTTATTATTAATATAAAAAGGTCACGATATAGTTTGTCACAACCATCTATGTCAGCATCACAAACCAAAAAATATTAGTTTGGTTTGTTTATTTAGTACAAGGCATTAGTTACCACTTACCACTTACCACGTGTTTGTTTAGATCGTAATAAACAAATTTAGTTTTGACGCCGCTATTTGTGTGGTCCCCTTACACGAATAACAACAAAACTTTGCAAATTTTCCTAGAATTGCAATTTTTCTTTTATAGAATTGGAATATGCCAAGAGAATTTTAGTTCGAGGGAACTTAATTTAAAATTTGAGATTTATTTTACAAATTAGAATTTGAAGGAACTAGAACCAGTTAAGAAAATATAATTTCATAAAAATTATGTGTGATCATATGGGTAGATACCAAGACCTAGATCTTTATTTTATCGATGATGTTATTCTATAAATTATATTTTTGCTACAAAGTGTGATAACACACAATAAGACTAAAAAGTTACAAAAAAAAGTATATTTCACAATCTAAATCGAATTTCAAAAAAGTACTTTTGAGTCTCTGTTCCTCTCGTCATCCTCTTTCAGAAAAATAAAATAAAAAATAAAAAAATTTCATTGTGTCTTTTTATTTGACGACATTGTGTCTTTCATAAATGATATAATAAAAACACGTTAAATTTTTTTATTTTTTATTTTGGTTTATATTTTTTAGTGAGGACGGCTAGGGGAACAAAAGCTCAGAATTACTATTTTGAAAGTCGATTTAAATAGTGAGATATGATTTTTTTTACTCATTGTGTCTTTTCATAATTTATAGCAAAAATACACTTTCTATTTGAAGCTCTTTTTATTTTATTATGCACATGACATACATGTATCTATTAAGAAAACAAAAATATCATATGAATTACAAAATTAGTCTCACTCAAAAATATCAAAAGAGTGAACGTATCTGTATACAAACAGCAATGCTCGACTCATATTATGTCTGAAAAAGAATAATCGACTATCAGTGATTGGCCAATTGATTCTAACTACCACCAATCTCCCTACTCTAATAAAAAGATATTTAGGAGGACACACGTCAACATCATATTGTTTCTCAATAATTTTTTTCCGCATCTCTCTCCTATTTAATAATAACATTAATTACTAATAATACTGTTTAATTTTTTTTATTAAAATAGTGTTTTAATAAATTAAGCAAGAGATATTTTTACTACACTTATTTCTAAGAATTTTTTTTCATAATTTAGAAAACTTTTTAGAACATCAAACTTTTTAAAAAATATAAAATATTTTATAAATGGTGTTTTTAAAAAGTAAAACTTTTATAAACAAAAAATAGTTAAAATTGAGAGTTATAGAGGAAAGTTTTTAAGTATCACATTTTTAAAACGTTTGTTTTAAAATAATTTTTTTTATTTATTATAAAAAAAGATTTTAATCATCTTTTATTTTAAAATATTGATTTATAATTAATAAATTTTATTCTATTTATTTCTTTTTATTCAATCCGTGTAATACACGGGTTTATTAAAGCTAGTTATATATATTTTAAAAACCATAGTGAACCCCACTAAAATATAAGTTACAAGTATTTAAACCATTTTTTATTTTGTCTTTTAGTACATGTTTTTCTTTTTATTTCTGTCCTATTAAATTATCAATATATATATTTTATAACTAAAAAATCCTTTAGTTATGTGTTTATTTTATTGCGTGTTTAATGCATATTTTATTTGTCTTTTAGTGCATGTTTTTTTGATTTTTCTGGCCCCTTAAGTTACCAATAAATACACTTCATACCCTATATTTATGTGTCTGTTTATTCTGGCAAATTCATAGATTTTTTATTTTTTTGTATTCCTATTATAAGCTTTAAAATTTAATATTTTCTATTTTGAAAATGTGTCATGCAACGTGTCTATTATTATATACGTTTCGATGTAATTTCATTTAAAATGGTGTTGTGCGTCATAATATACAGACTATCGAAACACAAATATGTAAGTCGTTAAAGTTGATTAATTCTTTTATTTTTTTCTATTTCTTTTACTCTTCATCCTACAACCTTTTAATTGTGATGTTTTCATAAACTTCAAATTTATTTTTATTTTATATAAAGGTTAAATTGTTATCAACGATATAACAATTTCATTTCTCTTATATAAATTTAGGTATACTATCAACGCCCCTTATAACTCTAGGATTTGCGGTAACTTTTCAATGTTAGTTGATTGTATGGTCTTATGTCTTTCGCCTCTTCAACTAACGTGTTTGTTGCAACGTTATAATATTAGTTTTTGCACGGGTTGAAGAAAAAAAAGAGAACACAAATTAGGAGGGTAAAGTTGGAAAACAGATACTTTAAAAGAGTCTCTTTGATAAACACTAGACTAGTAACTAGTATGATTCGTTTAACATATAATTCCTTAAATAATGAAATATCTAAAAAAGATATCACAGACAATTATTAGTTATATATAGTACATTAATTAATTAATTTAAATTGTATTTATTTTCTCTCCATCCCAATTATTTAAGGGGAATGAGAGACGTATGACATTTATAATTTGAACGTATTTCTCATTTTTTATCGTCAAGGGGATACTAGTGACAACGATATCAATGGCGACGACTCGTTCTGCTGCAACCTCAACTCATGCTATTCCCTCTTCTAATTCTGACTCGATTTTAACAAAAGACCTTAATGTAAGCGATATATTCCCATCCTTTCAAGCCCTTTATACATATAATTTTAGTTCATCCTTAGTTTCTTGTATTTATCAGTAATTACCTTAGACAAATTGAGCTTTTGATCGCTGGGATATTCGTGTTATAATCGCTGCTAAACTACTTCGATGTTAATTGTTAGATGTATTTGTTTTAGTTTTGTGCTAATCCATTGTGAGAATCATGATGTCACTCTTTGGGAAAGACTCACAATCACTTATCTTTTCCAGACCCTACTCTTAGTAGGACATACTGGGTATGTTTGTTTGTTTACATGTGTAGTTGTTTTAGTCACATTGCTAACAAAGTCCTTTGATTCTCACAATAGTTTTACATCTAGAATACTTTAAACATGAAGAAATTAAAACTTCGATGAATTATAATACATCACGCGAAAGGAAATCATTTCGCTACAATCATGTTAGGTAGGAAATCGTTTTGATTTAATCATGTTAATTTTAAAACTGCTGAACGAATCAAAATAGAAATCATGACTAACAGCACACTACCATCGATTGTAATATTTATAAATTTTATTTATTTTATTACTATATCCTTAAAATCATTTAGAGGACTTGTAAAGGTTATAAAATGTAATTTTTACTTTAAATATTTTCACATTCATGAAACAAAAAAGTAATACAAAAAATATATAAATAAATTTACTTCTATCTTTAGGAGGATTGTTGTTGTTATTTCATGTAAGGAGGCAACCTCAAAGACCGGAACCGAAACTAATTAAATTTGGATATTGCAATTAAAACAAATATGTGGTATGGTAACTTATATCTTGCATTGATTTAACGCAACATATACTCTAAAACCCTTTAACTTCACGTAGTCGTCACATAATTCATTTTATCCTTCTTTACTCCACTTTAGCACAAGAAATGATTTATTTTCCCTTAACCATCTCAACGGGCCAATTTTAAATTTTAACGTTCGTTAACACACTCATGCCTCACCCAGGGGAGCGGTTTTCTAACACCCGTTAAAGGCCATGTAAACCTTAACACCTCTAGCCGTTTGTAGCACACCGTACGACCTAAATAAACAAACCAAAATAAGATTATTGTTATGGATCATGATAAAGATGGTTGTGACTTTTCAACAACCATATCGTGTGTTTTATATCAAGAATAAAATACGTAACTAAAATAATGCTAAATAACTTTAGGTTAAATAACATAAGAGACGATGATTCGTTGCATTTAATTAAAATTTACATAAAAACAATTTGGTGGCCGAATATTCATCGATAATTTATTGGTACGTCAGTGTCATTAAGTCTGTTAGAAAATTTAATGTAGCTAATATTTACCTATTGAATACCGACGGATATTCGTGCGATATGTCATCAAAGGATTTAACCAACATATTTTCAGCGATGGGTCACCGACATATTATATTTTCTTTCAAATAAAAAAATTATGATAGGGACTACAATCGTCTTGAGAATTCCTGTTGAACTTTATAAAAGTATTTTATTTTATTTTCTCAAAATTATTCTATTCATAAACAAATTCAAATTCATAAAAAATAGACATCATCGACAAATTCAGAGACAATGAAAACTAAATTTTTATAAACCTTTTGGATCCATCAGTGATCACTGACTGATTTTTAACATTAGGTTATTACCCTGTGTATTACACGGGTTGAATAAATTACTTATGAGTAATAATTATAAGTAATAAAATAATTTCTTGTTTTAAAAAAAATCAAATATTTTGTTCCAAAACAAACCATTAAAAAAATGTCCTTTCTAAAAAAACCTCATTATAACTGTGAATTTTAGTTATTTTGGTTTATATAGATTATATTATTTAAACCACTAAATTTTAAATATTTCATATTTTAAAAAGATTTTGATGTTTTAGAAAAATTTCTTATCTTAACAAATGTTTCCTAGAAATTACATATTTAAAAGAACTCTTTCTTAAATTATTAAAAAACGATAGTTAATCTAAAAAAGAATTAAATTTTATCATTTGTAATTAAGATAGTTATTTAATAGGAGATATCGGCGGGAAACTAAAATTAAGAGCTTGAGAATTTTGACAAGTATCCAACTAAAACTTTCTTTTATTATAGCTAGCTTTAGTTACCCATGTATAATACGGAATTGTGAAGAGTTAATTATTAAATAACATAAAAATAAAAATAAAATCAAGTGTGTTATATATTAAATAAGACATAACAACTTTTGATTATAAAGTCACAAATGAACAAAAACATCCTTGTAAACTATATTTATCGTAACCTTAGTAAGTTTACGCTTATTATCTAAAACTAAAAGCTTAAATCCATATTTATTCTTAACTTGCGACAAGATGTCATAAAGCTGATCATGCGTAAAAATAGGTTCTTTCAAGTATAAACCAACACTTGACAGAGATTGATCTTAACTTTTATTTATTGTCATTACGAAATATGCAGTCACAAAAACTGTCTTCTTTTAGACTTAAAAGGAATACTTTTGACAGGTCAAATCGTGAGCTAGATATTGAGTGGATGTGAGGATATTAGTATGAAGAAAATTAAGATTTGAATAATATACACTGAAAAGTTATGTGCAATAATTAGAAAAATTTGAAATTATTTTGACCTTGTAATCAAATATAGAGATATAGTATCGGGTTGGATTGGGCTATAAATGTTCATAATTATCTCTGATTAGTTGTTGATTATTATTTATTTAATATTAACTTTAGTAAACCCGTTTATTATACTGGTTGAAAAAATAAAATATTAAATATAATAAAAAAATTATGAAGTATAAAATGATAATCTAAAATAAGATAAAATTACATATGAGTAATAACTATTAGTAATAAAATAACGATATCAATTTTTAAACTTTCTTTCCAAAAAAAGTTAAAACAATTTTTTCAAAACAAACCGTATCAAAAATGTTATTTTTTAAATTTTTTATTATAACTCTTAATTTTAATTATTTTTAGTTTATAAAAAAGTTTACTTATTTAAAATAAGATATGATTAAAATTACATATAAGTAATAACTATAAGTAATAAAATAACGATATTAATTTTTAAACTGTGTTTTTAAACTTTCTTTCCAAAAAAAATTAAACATTTTTTTCAAAACAAACCGTATTAAAAATGTTATTTTTTAAAATTTTTTATTATAATTCCTAATTTTAATTATTTTTAGTTTACAAAAAAGTTTACTTTTTAAAAATACAAATTTTAAAATATTTTATATTTTAAAAAAGTTAGATGTTTTAGAAAAAAATTTTAATTGTATAAAAAATTGTTTTCTAAAAATAACATTAATAAAAAGACATCTTTCTTAATATATTAAAAAATTTAATCTTAAAAGAATTAAATTATTTAATAATTTTTTAAGTTAGGTAATTATTTAAGAGGAGAGAGATGCGAGAAAAACAAACTTAGGGGGCCTAGAAATGTGTCAAGTGTCTCCTTAAGTTACATTTTTTTTATTATATACTAGTTTTAGTAAACCCGTGTAATACACGGATTGAAAATATGAAAACAATATAATTCATAAATGTATAAATATTTCGTATGATTAAGTTACGTATTACTATAACAATGAAAAATAAAAAGTTACATTTATAAATTATAAATATTCAAATACTTTTTGAATAATATAATAAATAATTGACTCATAAAAAATTAAAACCAGTTGTGTTAAAATCACACTAATCTATAATAAATAAATATATCAATAAATATTTTTTTTCTTTTTAGTTTTTTTAAATTGAATATTATTTAGCTATAAAAATATGTATAGTTCAAAACAATATGATTACACAATTAAGTTGATAATATAAAAAATTAAATTTAAAACAAAATGAATTATTACTATTAATTGAGTTTCTTAAAATAAAAAACTTGACTAAAATAATATATTAGTTTAGGCGGTAAATTTTTTTTGAGGAGTAACATAAGAGTGCCACATGGCATCCTAGTTACTCTTATATTATATATTATAGAAGTATAGATATAGATTTATATATAGATATAGATTTATATATAGATATAGATATATCTATCTATTATAATAAAAGAGTAACTTGGTATGACACGTGTCACCACCACAATTCTTCTCACCAAAATTTTTCCGCCTCTCTCCTATTAAATAATTACCTTAATTACTAATAATATTATTTAACATCTTTTTTGATTAAAATATTTTTTTATAAATTAAGAAAAATATTTGTTATTAATGTTATTTCAAAATAAATAAATTTTTATAAGTAATATTTTTTTCTAAAATATCAAACTTTGTTAAAAATATGAAGTAAATTATTTAAAAACCAAAAATAATTTAATTTAGGAGTTATGATAATAAAATATTTTAAAAAATGATACTTTTATACGGTTTGTTTTAGAACAAAATATTATTTTTAAAAAAAATTAATAACAAAGTTATAAAATATTAATATCACTGTTTTATTACTTATAGTACTTACTTATACGTAATTTCAGTCATATCATATTTTAAAATATCATTTTATTTTCCATAAGTTTTATTATATTAATATTTTATTTATTCAACCCGTGTAATACACGGGTTTTCTAAAACTAGTAGATAGATAGATTAGTAAAAAGTTAGGTTTTTATTTTTTTATTTATTCATTTATTTTTTTTATATCGTGCGGACTAGTGGCTTTTCCATGGGGTTTCCTAAAAGTCTGTTATATGTCTCAAATTATTTATGAAAATACACACTTTGGTATTTGCAAATGTTTCACCAATTTAACCCTTAGTCAAAACTTTTTTTATATAACGTAATTAGCAGTTAATTTTTTTAACACATTCTGTCGTCATTATCAAACTTGAGACTAGCGCTATTACACATCGTGTGGTCGTTATCAAACTTGTAAATAATAAAGTTTTGTATTCAATTCTAGATTTCACTTTTTATCCATTTTTAAAAGGGATCCCATAAAGTAATACAGGTGTTATTCGGGCACCTTTTGTTTTTCTTTCAAGGCCCGTAAAAGCCCTTACGGACCGTATTGATTTGCAAAATATCAAATTAGTCATTTTATAAAATGTTATGTCCTGTAATGACTTTAACTTACGGGAGCGTAATAAGGCTTTTGACCATAAGTAAAATTTCCTATACATACATATTGGTACACCTAATTTATTTAATCTTCTCTGTCTCTTTCTAGACATACGTTAGATACATGGAGAGATATAAAGATAATAGGGCATCTCGATAATATAAATGGATGTTTGTATAACTCAACCCTTAGGTTATAGTACTTTTTATTTTAATTTTTTTACTCTGTATACATACACATGAGAGAGAGAGATGGTAAGAATAATGTACTAATAACAGAAATGAGTAATGTTTTCTTTATAATTCACTTAAAAACATTTCATATAATATAAAGATTATACTCACAAATTTACAGAGAATGAAATATGAATGCTCCAACTACAACCTTTATTTATATAACTTATAAATAAGTATTTTATAAAAGCAAAAAACAAATCCAAAAAATATTATTAATCAATAAATCATAAATGAATGAAAAATGTTAAGAAAAATAAAAAATAAAAAGATTTCAGAATCTCAGCTACGGTCATAAGGCTCATTACGGCTCTGCCATTACGTGTCGTAATGGACAATGCGGGCCGTAAAAATCATGAATTGACTGATTTGATATTTACAGACCAATACAGCTTGTGAAGGCCCTTACGAGCCGTATCCAAAGCGTCCGGATATCAACGTGGATGTATTTATAACATGCCCCTTTTTAAAAAGCATATTGTCTTTCTAGGACTAAAATAATAAAATAAAGGGTTATAGGATTTTAATGATCCCAACCTTCGTTTATTGGTCGGGATTAATCTCAACTCAAAAAATATTTACTACCACTCATAACTTTACTTTTATTTTCTTCCCGTGATCCCTTACTAACTGAGGGTTAACACTCGTTAGTTTTTTTTTGATGAAATGAGGTCAACTTTGAGTTATTTTTCAATTTCAGCCTCGCCTTGTCTCAATTAGGTTCGTTTTCTGTTGTCTAGCCTCTATCATCACTTGAAATCTACCCCAGCGAGTTCGGTGGTTCAAATCAGGAGGGGGAGATTGACGGGTTCTTGGGTGCGAAGGTTTCAAATTAGCGGACCTGATGATAGATTTTAATGCTCCCTTAGTGTTTTGGCTACAAAAACAGTCCACGTCATCAAAAAATTAACGGGGTTAACTCTCAGTTAGTAAAAGATCGTAGGAGAAAATAAAACATAAAGTTGGAAGTATTTGTAAACATTTGATGAGTTGAGATTAATCCCGGCTAATAAATAAAACTTAAGATTATTAAAATCCAATAACCCTAAAATACAAAAATATGCTCTCTTTCTAAACTCAACACAAAGGGTGTATATTTTTTTTATTTTGTTAATTAAAAGACAGTATTTCAAGGAAATAACATTATAATAATAATAATAAATTATATTTAGAGGGGGTTACTACTTAAATTTAAACTATATTTTCTATTTGCTTCCCAAATCTATTTTCTTTAACAACTAATATATACTTTAAGTCCGATCATCCGGATAAACTCATTGGTCAAAATACCACCCAACTCATGCTCGCAAACATAAACAACGTTGATGACTCGGGCCCCATACCATTTCGGGGAAAAACATAACCCAAAGATGCACTGTAGTAAAATCACCAACTGACTTAAGCATATTGCAAAGTAAGACTCAAAGACATAACCTATATTTTAAAATGGCATGAGGTATATTCTTCTAAACCAATTGATATAAATTAATCGTCAGCTTCTTAAATCTATTTATTTTGATTATAAATATTAAGATGATATAATGTACACATAGTGTTCACCAAAGAGGCAAAGAGTGGCTGACTCGTGTCAAAATTAAAATAGTCAAACAACTCCGCCAAGCCGCCGCTTACAAGTTACAACACGTGGTTCTCATGCACTGATAATTTAAGCGTCCAAAAGGTATAGCTACTTAAAATAAGTTTAATCGTAAGTATTATTTCTTTTTTTTAACCTCAAAGGAATCCTACTCTTATGTTACATCAAATTACACTATTACTTGAGTTTGAACCCAAGACCTCCTCTTTAAGAGGCAAAGTTTCTACCAAGTGAGATAGCCTCACATTGACTTTTATTCCTTTGTTACATAGGTGGTGTTTGTTTTTTTTGTAAAAGAGCTTCTAAAGCTCTTTTGTCTGCGCCAAAAAGAGGCGGACAGATGTTTCTGGTCTGCAGAGTGTTTGTTTTTTTGAAGACGTTTCATTAAAAACATCTGCATGACCTCTTCTTGGAGAAGAGGTGGACTAAAGTCTTCACACATCTTCTCACCTCTTCACATTTCAACCCTACACATCTTCCCCCAAATTACTTATCCACCTCCATTCCACCCTCTGCAGAGTGTTCTCTCCATCTTCTCCGATAATCTCCAATAATCTCCGATCATTCACCACAACAATCACACGATGCGTTCGCTATTACGATTCAAACATCTCAATTCTTCAACGAATGATCACATCGAACGATTTCGTCATTCCGCAAGCAATTTAGGTTTCGGTGTCCGGAGCATCGTCACGAGCTGTAGGGCGGTGCTTCTGCCGCGGTTCGGCGGTGCTGATGTGTTGGAGGTGCGAGATGATGTCCGTGTTCCTGATCTCAAGCCGAATGAGGTGCTCGTTCGAGCTCGTGCCGTTTCGGTTAATCCTCTCGATACTAGGGTGAGTTGTGGTGTGTTCTGGTGGTTTTAGGTTTTGTTTTGTTGTCTGTTTGTTGGAATTGGATTTAGGAAGGTGAATTGGCTTATGAATGTGATTGTTTGTGGCGTAATTTATTGAGGTTGTGTGCATGTTAAGGATTGATATGAGTTTTGATTGATTTTATTGATGTGGAAGTTTTGAACAAGTTATTAGGACTTTTTACGTGTTTATTATGTGAAGTTTAGGTATCCTGCTGTGGATAATTGAATATAATACTGGCTTTTGTCGAAGAGAATTTTGATTAGGTTAGAAATGCTGCTAAATTAGAGCTGCTTAATTATTGCATTTTATATGTATGGAACTATGGATTAGTCCCTTCATGGCTTCATCCCAGGATTCAAATCCTCTTTGCAGAATTTGAGCGAATGTATTTTGTATAAGGTTTTGGAACGTTTTGTTCTGGTACTATAATTTCAGTTTATTTTAGCAGTCTGCAGACGTTACAAAACAAACAGTCTTCTTAATACAGGCTGCAGAGGTTTGGTCCACCTCTTCTCCTACAGATGTCTACAGATGTGATCTGCAGACTGCAGACGTTTTACCTCTTCAGAAACAAACAGCACCATAGTATTTAAAAACAGAAGTTCCTTTGGTTTACATAATATTTAAAACAGAAGTCTAAATATAAATGATAAGTTTTAATTCGGATGAGCCACCTCATAGCTTTCTAAGATATACGTAATGAGTTTGAGTCTCATTTTATGAAATATAATTCAAGTGGAACATGCTTTTTTTATCACAGTAAGTTTTTGAATGATGGGTTTCTTTTGAAATTATTGACGGGGCGGATTACCAGTGTTGTCTGTATTTATGGGCGTGGATGACTTTTCGCCAATGTATTTGTTCAGGTGACCAAACTTATAGTTTTAGTTGGCAGTTAAAAAAAAGAATTGAAGTGAATTATTTCAACCTCGTTCATGATGAATAAATTTATATTTATTTTAAATAGTGAATGAATTTAATTAAATGAACTGGAATATTTTACTTCATCATTGTTTCACCGCTTAAGCTGTCTATACCACCCTACCATAGTCATTCCCGTCACCGCTATCAGGTCGTCACTGCACCCATCATCCCCGTAATCGTCAACGTGATCACCCCATCTTAACTTCTTTAACAAATTAAGAAAACCAAACATGATTATTCAATCAACAAAGTATGATTTTTTGACAAGCTACATTTCCTTTCGATTCTAATTCTTTGGATATATTTGAATTAGATATCTAGTTCATTAAATTGCAACGACGGGTTTCAATTTATTAAAAAAATTTTGAACCAAACCTCCTTAGATTTGTATCACCACACCATATCCTTTTTACCATATCCTTTGACGACATCAAAAATATCATATTCCAACATCTCCGGTCGTCGCATAACGGTAAACCTAGTTTATAATTTTTATATAGTTAAAAATCTAGTACGGTAATAATCTATATATTAATTTTTGAATTTTTGAAATATATTAATTTTTGAACTAAATGAATAGTAGATTTTAGGGTTATTTAAAATTGGACACAATAGTTTTCTTTCTTTAGTTTTTGACCTTTTTTGATTTGGGGTTCAACAAAATAGTTTTTTTTAACCCGGTTTACATAAATATTGGTTTTAAAATACGTCAGAGCAATTGTAGTCTATACTTTATCGGAGTACATATGACACTATCGCACATATTTATTTTTATGTACGTTTTGAGTATGTCTAAGTTTCAACATAAATTCTTTTTGGAGTCATGTGACATTTATAATACTTTTTCGATCGTCGGTATAAATTCTAATTATTCTACGTATCGATGTAAATTTAATTCAGAAATAAATTAGGTCGATTGTTGTCTATGCTTTATCCTACCAGGCCACGTATGTCATCGCCGTAACACGCGACTGGTAAATTACTAGATACACTAAATTTTTTAACGAAAAATCTGAGGGGCTGTTTGTTTGCCTCTTAATGAGGCTGGTCAGACCTTAATGTCTGACTCGGTCAGACATGGGTCAGATAAGAGCGTTTGGTTAGATGCCTCTTATTGAGAAAGAGGTCTTATTCAATCACTTATTGGGTCAGATTTAATCCCAAGTCTGACCAAAACACTTCCACCCCCCTCGACCCTCCCACCCCCATCGACCCTCCCACCCCCATCGACCGAGCTTTGGCGTCTCGCGGCCTCTTCTGCTCAACTCGCCGCCGCCGCCGCCCTTCAGCTCCAAGTCGCCGTCGCCGCCCTTCAACTCCAACTCGCCGCCGCTCCAACTCGGTTTCGATTTAGGGTTTCGGTGGAGAATTGACCCCACCCGAGCTTCCGTTGAGCGATGAACCGACCGGTTGCGAATTGACCCCACCAGTATGTGTTGGTGGCGTGCGGTGGTGGTCGGCGACGTGCGTGGTGGTTCAGATCTGTGTGGTGGTGGCGTGCGGTGGTGGCGTGCGGTGGTGGTCGGCGACGTGCGGTGGTGGTAGGGCGACGTGCGGTGGTGCTTGCGGTGGTGATCGGCCACCGTCGCTCTCTGAATCGGTGGTGATGTCGCCGGAGATGAGGGACTCCGGCGAGGGTGGTGGTGAGGGCGGCAAGAGCGGCAACAGTGGAATGGGAAAGAGTGTGTGAATTTTGAGTTTTTTAAGAGAATTTTGGGTTTATATTGTCTATAAAATTTATATCAAACACACTTACTGGTTCAGACCTCTTACTGGTTCAGACCTCTTACTGGTTCAGACCTCTTACTAGTTCAGACCCTCTTAATTATTCAGCACTTATTCAATCAAATGTTGTCAAACACCAAGAAAGATAATCCGGATAACCATTAATCCTTTGAATTCAAGAAAAGATATCACGGATAAGTCTTAATAATTTATATAAGGGGGCCAGTGAGAGACGTACGACACTTGTAACTCAAACGCAATTTTCATTTTTCATTTTCCGATCATCTTCATCGGAATTTCAAAGGAACTCCGGCGACGGCGATGGCGATGTCAATGGCGATGAAGCGTTATGCAGCCTCTGCAACCCGTGCTATCTCATCTTCTATTGCAAAGTCTATTCTAACCAGAGACCTTCATGTACGCAAACATAATTTCATTCATTCACTCAAACCCTTGCCGTACTCAATTTCACTTTCTTCTGTCGTTGTTCTCTATTACTCAGTAATTTAGCTAAAAAATTGTTATTATATTGATCGTTTGTCGATTTGTGCTACGATCACTGCTAAACTACGCTGATGTTAATTGTTATTTGTTAGATGGTTTTGTTTTGTGCTGATCGACTGTGAGAATCTCGATTCTACTGTTTAGGATTTAGATGATGAACTGCGAGTCTGCGAGTCTGAAACTGAGGGCTTGTGTTTTTGGTGATCTCGTTTTTCTGTTTGAATGTATGCATGCGGATTGATGCCCTTGGTTACGGTCGTAACGTGATTCAGTTACTCGTGATCTACCTCGGAGTTGCTTTAGCTACAATTCGATCCTTTCCGTTTAAGTGTTATGTGAAATGTTATGATTACTGTATTCAGGTTGTTATTTGGGGATTTTTCTGAATTCTGACCTAATTTTCAAGTTCAAATTGTTGGGGTTTCTGACATTCTGTAACCAAGCTTGTAAATTGATGAAATCATGAGTGCTGGCTTTAGAGCAACCGGTAAGGTTGTTGTTTTATGATCTTGAGGTTAGGTTCAAGCCAAAGTGTATGGTAAGGATGTGTACATTAGATTGCGAAGCGATTTGGCCCCTCCACGGCCTTGTGCAAAGTGGAGCTATGTTAGATCATAAGTTTAGCATTTAATAATAGAACTTATGTTAAATTAATTAGTTTGTTGTACATAATGTAAGTAGTATGCAAATGGGTCGGTATGGGTAAAGTATGGGTTAAGTAGTTAAAGGGCAGTTACTAGCGCCAATACTAACCACCATTAACTACCGATGTAACCGTTATGATGTATGGGTATAAATACACTATTCCTGTAACTTTAGAATGCAATGCATATCAATATATGTTCATATTGATCTTCCTCTTATCCATCATAATGTGCAGTGTATAAAAGTGATTTCTAGATCATTGTTAACTTGTTTTGTGTTCAATCGAAAATCAACATGGCATCAGAGCCACGTTCAAGATCCTGTGGAAAGTTTGTGTTTGATCCTATAATCGATTTAGAAGATGTGTATACCAGTGGCGCTCGGGATGGATGTGAAGTTTCATCCCTGTTTCCCTCAGTGTTTCACGACCAGGCGGGTCATGGTGAAACAAGAAGATGTGATCAGGAGGATCACGGGGACCGTAGCAGTGGTAGCGACGATATGCACATAATTCTCGACAAAATTGATATAGGAATGAAAGGCAAGATCATGGAACGAAATCGGAGGGCTGCACAGAATGAGTATGATCATCAAAGTGGCGCAAATCAGAGTAAGTTTAAACACACGACTGGATATCGATGTAGTTATTGTAAAGAAGCGTTTCACTTTCGAAGAAACTGTCCAAAACGCATAGGAGTCACTGAATTCTTAATCAAAGGGACAGATAAACAGAATTGGAATGATGTGTGGTATGTAAGTCTTACAAGAAAACAACATGCCGCTGGAAACAAAAAGGTATTTGCAAAGTTGCAAAATTCGTATGGAATAGAAGCTTATGCGTATGGTTACACAAAGGAGTATTTCAGGGGCAAAGGTAATGTCAAAATATACACTAATAATCAAACTCTATTTATTAGAGATGTCTATTATGTGCCCACTATGAAGAAGAATGTTCTAAGTGCGGAACAATTAACCAAGATTGGATACGAAATAGAATTTGAAGGTGATACATGTTCAATCACACAACCATATGATGGCAATAGGAATTTTACCGAGAAGGATGCAGAATTTAAAGATAATCGAAAGGATCACCAAGGAAAACTGAAAGAAACAAATGAACAGAATCTGCTGTGGAACCATTTCGAGAACATTACAACCGAAGAAGGTAAGATAGAAAGAAAGGATAACAAAGGAAAAGGGCCAATTCTATATCCCACTAAGGTATCCTCTATGCAAAATTGTATAACTTTTATGGATCTTATTCATATAGCAGTGAAAGTCGAAGAACATAGAAATAAGTTCGAATCTGAATTTGAAGTAGTATATTGGTTCATCAAGAACATCTTGAGGATTAAAGTACCGAATCCCATACCTCCTAGAGACATATTTGGGCATCACGTTAGTTTGATGAATTTGTATATGAAAGTGCAATTATATGGTGGATATAAAGGTGTAAATGAACAAGGAAGATGGGAAGAAATTATGAAATGCTTGGGCTACAAATTGGCAATACTGAATTCGGCTGATCAAGAAAGACTTATAAACTCAATCAAGATAGTATACTTAAGGTATCTTGAGATGCTCGAATGGTATCATCTAAAGTTCAAAGGAAGGGAAATAGTAATAGAAGAAGGAGAAGGGAGTAATACTGCAGCAAAGATGGAGCAGCAGCAACTGATGAAAGAAAGAGATCTACCCATAAAGAAAAGACCAAAGATCAAGTAAAGATGAAGTTTAGGATGCTAAACTTAGGGGGGTGATTGTTAGATCATAAGTTTAGCATTTAATAATAGAACTTATGTTAAATTAATTAGTTTGTTGTACATAATGTAAGTAGTATGCAAATGGGTCGGTATGGGTAAAGTATGGGTTAAGTAGTTAAAGGGCAGTTACTAGCGCCAATACTAACCACCATTAACTACCGATGTAACCGTTATGATGTATGGGTATAAATACACTATTCCTGTAACTTTAGTATGCAATGCATATCAATATATGTTCATATTGATCTTCCTCTTATCCATCATAATGTGCAGTGTATAAAAGTGATTTCTAGATCATTGTTAACTTGTTTTGTGTTCAATCGAAAATCAACAAGCTAAGTCAAGCACTGGGTACGCCGTTTGGTATTATAATCATATAAACAAACAAACATACCCAGTGTATCCCGTTGAAGAGCAGGGTCTGGGAGGGGTATGTGGTGGCAAGTCTTTCCTCTATCTTGAAAGATAGAGAGACCGCTTCCGAAGAGACCCCCGACTCATATATGTGAGATTAACTTTTGTGGTTAATCATCTGAGTAACAGATTACCCTGGCTTTGATGTATGTTGGTCTAGTCTATTTGTTTGAAATGACCATTGCGGTTCACTTACTGGTTGGTGGTTTTTTCTTTGGGGCTGCAACAGGCTTCTTCAGGGAAAAAGAAGATTGTAGGTGTTTTCTACAAGGCACATGAGTATGCTCAGATGAACCCTAATTTTCTTGGTTGTGTAGAGAATGCATTGGGCATTCGCAACTGGTTAGAATCGCAAGGCCATGAGTACATTGTCACTGATGACAAAGAAGGACCCGATTGCGGTGAGTACCCAGTTTCTGAGGTTTATTACAAGTAAATAAAGACTCACTTTTGATCATCTCTTTCATTGCAGAACTAGAAAAGCATATTCCTGATGCACATGTCATTATAACCACCCCGTTCCACCCTGGTTATATCACTGCTGAAAGGATCAAAAAAGCAAAGAATCTGCAACTTCTGCTTACAGCTGGGATTGGTTCTGATCATGTTGATCTCAACGCTGCTGCTGCTGCTGGGTTAACTGTAGCAGAGGTTACAGGAAGCAATGTTGTCTCCGTTGCAGAAGACGAACTTATGAGAATCCTCATTCTTGTTCGTAACTTCTTACCTGGATACCATCAGGTTATTACTGGAGATTGGAATGTTGCAGGTATTGCTTACAGAGCTTATGATCTTGAAGGGAAAACTGTTGGTACAGTTGGTTGTGGACGAATTGGTAGACTTTTACTTCAAAGATTGAAGCCATTCGGGTGCAATCTTCTGTACCATGATCGTCTAAAGATGGAGCCCGAAGTGGAGAATCAGATTGGTGCCAGCTTTGAGGAAGATCTTGATAAGATGCTTCCCAAATGTGACATAGTTGTCATCAACACGCCTTTAACAGAGAAAACCAGGTGAGTATTTATATTATATGTCAATATGACATCCTTTTTACCTCATTTTCCTGTTTAACATATCTTTATATAACACGAGTCATGTGACAGAGGAATGTTCGACAAAGAACGCATTGCTAAAATGAAAAAAGGGGTTCTCATTGTTAACAATGCCCGTGGAGCTATAATGGATACGCAAGCTGTTGCTGATGGCTGTTCTAGTGGACACATTGCAGGCAAGTTTGAACATGAATTCATCGTCTACTTTAGCTTGCTAGTTCAATTAAACTGTTAAAGATTTGAAGTCAACTTTTTGCTTTTGAATGCTGGTTTTAGGCTACAGTGGAGACGTTTGGTTTCCACAACCAGCTCCAAAGGACCATCCATGGCGGTACATGCCAAATCAGGCTATGACCCCACACATTTCTGGAACTACCATTGACGCGCAGGTTTGTTTACATAACTGATTCTTTTGGTTAAATTGATTGAAAGTGAATATGTTTATAAATGGAATTTGTGCAGTTGCGATATGCTGCTGGAGTAAAAGGTATGTTGGAGAATTATTTCAAGGGTGAAGACTTTCCGGCCCAGCATTACATTGTGAAGGAGGGTGAATTGGCAAGCCAGTACCGTTGATCTGACTACTGGACTGCCTGCCCGCCTCGGTAGTCATGCTGTTTGAACTTCGAATAAGTTATGTTGAGCTGGAGCTGTTAGAAAAGCTTTGGTTGTATCACCTTGTAATAGTGAGGTGTGGTTATGATAAACTGAATGGTTATGGATTTCTATGGTTTTTATGACGTGGGCCGGCTACACCTGTCGATCAATGTTAGAATGAGTCCGAGTTTAAAATAACATTAACCGGGTTGAATTAGGCTGAAAAGTTTGAATAAGGGGCTGTTTGAAATCCCTTACTCGGTTAGAAGGTGGTGACCGGGTAAGGGGTTGTTCCAAAACTGACTGGGTAAGGGGAAAAATATGCATGGGTCAGTGGTGTCGGACCGTGACCGGGTCAGATGTGAAAGAATGAGAATCAAACACGCTGACCGACCAAAATGTCTGACCGAGTCAGCGGGTAAGGCATTTTGACTGGGTCAGAAGCAAATCAAATAGCCCCTAAGGCAATCGAAAAACTTTGAATTATGGGTTCTACCAAGTAAATGGTGGTGGAAAACTTAACATGGTATTTATGTTTGATTACCGTTGACTCAGTAGGATCTGACCGAGTCAGAATCTGACTCAGTTAGAAATTATGATTGAGTCTGAATCTGATTGAAACTTGGCTGTTTGATTCAGTATTTGACTGAATCTACAGAATGATAAAAATAACCATACAATTATGAAAACAAGAACAACAACAACTTTAAAAACTAGAACACAATTTATATAATCATACAACTATAAAAACAAGAACAAGAACAACTTCAAAACAAAATTTCTAATCATACAACTATGAAAACAAGAGCAAGAACAACTTCAAAACAAAATCTCATCGTACCTTTTGCGAAGGGAGGAGTGCCGGAAAGAGGCCGGAAAGATGGGGTTGCGGTGGACCGACGAAGGGGATGGGGGTTCGCAGGGAGGGTCGCGCGGTGGGAAGACCGCCGGAGAGGGGGTCGCTGACGGGTGGAAGTTTGGCGGATGAGGCGGATTGCAGGGGTTGGCGGAGGCGGATTGTAGGGGTTGGCGAAGGCGAATTGCGGGAGGATCGCTCATTTTTTTGGTCAGAATGGTTAAAATTAGGGTCTGGGTCAGAATAAAAGGACCCGGTCAGAACAACCCCGCAGCCAAATCAAATGCACCCTTTATAAGATTGGGTCAGTTTCAGGTAAAACGTGCATAGCTGAATTGTTATCTTCCGGTCGAACTTGACGGTTTACTCGTTTAATCTTATTGAAGTTTCAAAATGCATTTTATTTTACAACATAGACAAATAATAGAGAAAACAAATAAACATTATCTTTTAAAGTTTAAATATAATTGTTTTATGTACAATTTATTTTTTGATTTTATAATAATAATAATTTAATATTCTAAAAGAGTAAACTATATTTTTTATTCTGGATAAACAAAACCTACTTTTGTCAACCCACACATAGACATGTAATGTTTTTGTTTACATGTCTTTTATAAATTTAAGGCTCGTGTTTGGTTGTGGTGCCAATTAACTGGTAAACACGACTCATTCATACAAAACTTTTATGATGTAGAATGATAAGAGTGTGTATGGATTGAGTTGTGTTTGGATTTTGGTGGTAGTTTAAGGTTTGGAGAGGCAATCTAGAAGGGGGTCATAAAGGGAGATGGTGTAAATTGTGTAATTAGGAAGACTTGATACATGAGTTTCCATTTCACTTTCTTCCATGGATAGGTGGTAGTGGATGTGTGGAACCTTTAGAGAATCTCCAATGTGGAGATTTTATGGTCGTTCGTGGTTTGATGTGACGTCTCGTGGTTTGATGTGACGTCTCGTGATACAAAGAGGCTATAGACAAAAAGAAAGAGAAAGTTTTGTTTACAGAGACGGATGCTCATGAATAGATTTTGTGAGGAGCTAAAGAGAGAATGAAAGGAGGGCGGGGGTATCCGTGTTATGGCTACGGACGAGGATAAGAGATGATATGATGAAAGTTTGTGAAGAAAACATTAAAGATGTTGTATGAAGATATTGAGTTTTCACATATTATAAACTATTACAATTGAAATTAAGGTTAATAGTAATTTACCACCTTATATGCATAAGGTACATTGCAACTTTCTTTCTTTTGAGGCCTTCTTTCTATCATTTTTTTATATATATTATAATGCATATTAAAATATATAAAGAATAATTCCTATTTTATTTTTTTAATGGTTCTTTAAAGTTTGAGTTATTTTTTAATTAATTTTTGTTATAAATTATTTTATAGTTTTATTCTTAACTCGATGCCTATATGGGTTTTTAAAGTGGATTTTGATTGATTATTTTAAAATCATTTTCGTGTTTGTGTACGTTTGTTTTCATATCAAAGTGACACCATCTTCTTAAATTAAAGATTAACCCATCTTTGCTATGTTGTTATTTTTATGCAAAACTGGCCCGTTGATAAGTACGGATAATTACCCTCAGTTTTTCTAATAAAGAAAAAGGGAGAATCACATCTTAATTTCTAAATTCAATAATGATGTTCGATAACACATTATTGAAAAGAGAAAACATGATAAAATTTACATTCTAAATTCTAATTGTAACATTAAAAATGATGTTTAATATTATGAAACAAACAAGCTGACGATGACAAAGTGGATATGTATGTTCTATGAACGTGTATAGGAAAGAAAAAAACGATGAAAATTTAAAATTAAGTCATAATTTGTAAGTTCAATAATCTTGATGACGATTACATCACCCCCTATCACGTGGCGCGTTAAATTTGTAGTAAATCGGGTTTATTCAACCTGATGCCTACCCATTGAATTGAAAAGTTCCTTAGATTGTTAAAGGAGCTGTTGGAGGCCATGACTATATAACCGTTTAATATAAAAAACAATTTAAAATATCACCTCTAAATACCATTCAAATACTGCAATTTTTTTCACATCCAACTTTTTCTATTCTATTACTTGATTTTATTTTACAATCAGATCAACCAGTGACAAAAAAACAAAAAGAAAAAAAAAACAAAAGAACAAAACGTGTCTCCCAAAGGCAATCCTGATTCAATCCAAAAACGCAACCTAACACACAACCACCGTCCTTTTATAGTTTTATATGTTAATGATCTAAAATTAGTTTTGTAACCTTTCTAATGGAAGTTTAGAGTTTCATTTCATTTATAGTTTTGTAATAATAGTTTACTAGACAAACACAGTTCACTTATTATTTCTAAGATCAAGTGATTAAGATTAGTTATCTTAATATTCTATTAAAAAGCATTTTGAGTTCATGTTTCATCTGTGATAATAAAAAAGTTTCAGGCTGTACGATAAGTTTTTTAATCATATATGATGAGTTTCTTTCTGAAGATAATCTCGAGTTACGTACTCGAGTAACGAAGAGAATCGAATAAACCGTACATCATAAGTAATAAATTATTATTTCTTTATCAAAAGTGAGAACGACATCACATTACGATCAAAATTCAAGGGTCCCAATATATAGACACACATCCAGATAAATCGACGTCCCTCTATACGCTGCATATGGATCCATACCCGACTTATAGGGTCGAATACACTGAAAACGAGAAAAACTCAGGAGGGTTGTCAGGGAGCTATACATCCCATATAACCCTATACGACCCCCTATACGACAGTTATAGTGCTATACGACGCGTATAACAAATTTCGACATTAACTACGAGGAAAAATTCAGGGGGCTGTCAGATGGTTATACAACCCGTATAAAACTATACGACCCCTTATACGACGCGTATGTAACTATACGACACCCGTATATAGAATTTTTGAGATGTTAATTTATAATTTTAGTGAACAAATTCAAAACCTTTGTACTCATTCCCCCTTCTACATCACTTCCACTCATCGCCGGCGACTCATTAAACCTCCAACTACCTGCCGGCGTCGGCCTGCAAAGCAACCCCATCTCACTTCTTCTTCTTTCTTAAAAAACCCTTTCTAAAACCCTAATTATCTCCTCACAAATCCCACACAACAACAATCACAACCACTTTCATCCATCTCTTCAACAGTTCATCATTTAACATCACATTTCTGATTTCTTCACTCAGGTACGTTATTTTTATATTGAGGGATGGGGTACATGTGCGTAAAATAATTGCACATAATATTATTTATATACAGGTTTGAGATTTCAAATCTGTAAAGGAGTCAAATGGTTGTCTTTACCTGTGACTATCTACGGGATTCATATATTTCAAATTTGGATCTATCAGTTTGGAGGTCGTTGATCTCGTCAAATCTAGGGTTTACTGAAGGTTAATTTGAATAGCCATTGTTTTGAATCTTTTCTTTTACACCATTCGTGCTTTCGAGGTAACGGGTAAGGTTGTTGTTTTGTGACTTAAGGTTTTGGTAAGGCTGTTGTTTTGTGACTTGAGGTCATAGGTTTAAGCTGTGAGAAATAGCCTCCAATAGTATAACATAGTGACATAGTGTTGGGTAAGGTTGCATATATCAGATCATGAAGCGATCTGATCTTGTGTAAAGCGGGAGGTAAGTCAAGCACTGGGTACGCTTGATAACTTTGATGCTCTTTGAAATGTTGTTCTAATGTTTGGGTTAAGGAACTTGTGAATTTGTTTTGAATTGAATGTTTAGTTGCTACTTTGGTTATGATTCGATGAAAGATACGCTGAACTGTTGTTTTTTTGGTTGATTGATGCGTTTTAGTTGTGATTAGATGATAATCTATGGACAAGTTGTGTATTGTGTTATTGTTTGATGTTAACTTAACATGTTTTACTGTTATAGATGTTAATCGCGGTTAATTTTTCAACTTGTTTCAGCTATACAATGATGTCAGAAACTATGATGAGAGATCATTTGTTGTCTAAATCTGATAAGATTAGTGAGAGCTCAAGTAACAGCATCTTTGCTAAACCATATGGAGATGAAACTGTAAATCGTGACATGGAGGTAATGGTTGCTGAAGTAGAATACATTGAATCGGAGAATTTGGATGATCTAGAAGACGCTGATAAGAGTCTAAAGGTATATTAGTTCTATTAAACATCAATCTGGACTTAGGGGCTGTTTGACAATTTCTGAATGATTAAGTGCTGAACCAATAAGAGGTCTGAACTATTAAGTGCTGAACCATTACGAGGTCTGAACCATTAAGAGCTAGTATATCGTTTAACTATTCAAAGACAAATGACTGACCAATTCAGATAAGATGTCTTAATTCAGCATTAGACCTCTTAACCATTCAGCATTAGTATAATGCTTAACCATTCAGAGGCAAATGTATGAACCATTCAGACATTTGCTCGTAAAACAAACAGTCTGAACTATTAAGTGTTGAACCATTCAGACATCTGAACCATTAAGAGACTGATTCAGATGCTACCAAACAACCCCTTAGTGATATACTATTCACTTGTATATGATAGATTTTCGATTTCATTTTCAGATGCTCATACCTGGGTTGGAATCAAAAGACTGGGTCTTGTTGTGTGAGACGCTCAACAACGTGAGGCGATTTTCAATATACCACAAGGAAGTGTTGGAAGATATACTGTGAGCCCTATTGATTTTCATCTGTAGTTTTCTTTCTTTGATTTATATAATTACTAATCGCGATGATATCTCAATGAACAGGGGCACAGTAATCTCTCTGCTTGTGAAATCCCTCAAGAATCCAAGAAGTGCGGTTTGTAAGACTGGAATTATGACTTCTGCTGACATTTTCAAAGCGTTTGGTGATCACATTATCGATTTCTTGGACCCTCTGGTAATTGTTTTGATGATTTTCATTCCTTCTGCACAGAGTTTGATCTTTCTTGAAGTCGTTTGAGTTTGAATTTGAATTTGAGTTTGAATTTGGATTTGGATTTATATTTGAATGTTGTTTTGGTGATTATATTTGGTTACAGTTTGTACAACTTCTTCTCAAATCCTCACAAGACAAACGGTTTGTCTGCGATGCTGCTGAAAAGGCGTTAGTAGCTTTAACAACTTGGGTCTCCGCGGGTCTATTGCTGCCAAAGTTGCAACCATATCTTAAAAACCGCAATCCCCGGATCAGGGCAAAAGCATCAATGTGCTTTTCTCGTAGCGTCCGACAACTGGTAATAATTTGCAATATCAATGTTGTTTCTTGATCATTTCTTGATCAATTCTTGCTAAATTTTGAATCAACTGTTGAAATAATCTTTCTTTCTTGATTGAATTTGATCAGGGTGTGGATGAAATCAAAGCATTCGGGATCGACAAGTTGACCCAAATAGCTGCATCCCAGTTGAGTGACCAGTTGCCTGAGTCACGCGAGGCTGCTCGTGCACTCCTGTTGGAGCTGCAAACCGCGTATGAAAAGTCCCCTGCTTTGGACATAGAACCACACGCGCCATCTGAGGAACCACCGGTGCATTCGTGGGAGCGGTTTTGTGAATCGAATCTGTCAAAGTTAAGTGCACAAGCGGTCCTTCGGGTGACCGGTGTGGCTCGTGAGGGTCTTGTTGCAGGCTCATAGAATTAGGCTCATGTAATATGGTTTTTGTATTATTTAAAAGGTTTGTTGTGGTGTATGTTTTAAAATTGGTTGAACACTGAGAGTTTAATTGCTAGATCATAGTTTTGTTTGAATGTCTCAACAAAATCACATTGAAAGAGTTAAACTTTGTGTGTTAAATTTTACAGTCGAAGCTGCTATTATAGGTAACCACTTCACCATCAGTTATAATCAACAAAACTTGTCACTTTTATATTTAAAACAAAATCCCTTGTGCTTTATAACAAACCCCTTTGAATTACGAGAGTTAAATAAAGAAGATATTAAATTAAATATTAAGTAGTTAGTAGTAAAGATTTAAAAACTAAAAAACGAAATATAAAACAAACTTACTTTTTGGGTGAAGAAAAAGAATAAGTAAATGATAGTATTAAAATTTTTAAGAATGAATAAAGAGAAGTGGTAAACAAACTTGTTTATTAAGTTAAAAAAAGAAATGAGAAAAAGAAAATTATAGTAATAAAAGTTCATTGAAGTAGTGGTAAATCGATATTCTAGGATTTTAAACTGAATTGTAAAATAGTACACTTGATTAACAATTTGACTCCTTTATTGATTGAAGAATACACGATACAACAAAAAAGAAAACCTATCTCCTGTTATATATACATTAATTATCAACTTTTATATGTATTATGGGTTGTAGTATGTGGTTTAATGGGTTGTATCCATTCTTTTTTTTAATTTTAATAATTTTATTTTAACACAATACATTTATATCTTTTATAATTTAGTCTTAATACGTTTCTACTTTCAACTTTGGTCTCGTATACTTTTTATATTTTATGAATTTTTCGTTTTACTTTTCTTCTAAATGTTACGAGTTAACACGTCGTAGCGTGTTTGCATGGTTTAAAGCTTTTACGCTTATTTTTTATCCGTTTAACGGCCCGTTTGTAACGCGCTGATCCTAGATCGACTTGCTGATTTTTTTACATGTTTTATGTTTGTTCAAAGTTTTTACGTCTACTGTTTGTTCGATTTAATTTCTTTCATTTTTTATTTCTTTTTTAATACAAGCTTTTTAGTGTTGGCGTCATTGTTGCTACTTGACACGGTTTCACGACTTTCGCTGCAACGCGTGGAGCTTAATGCTAGTTTATCGTAAAAAAATTATCTCGACTCCGGGACAGAAGTAACAACCAAACCTAACCCTATTCAAACTCAAATTCTAATTGTTTTGCTACTCTGACTGATTAATTCAAACACACATACTAATTGATAAAACTCGTAATTGACCCTCCAACTATTGAACTTTGACAAGACTAGTCCAACAAAATTGGACCCGTTATTTACTAAATAAAATTATAATGTCTTGTTTTTTATAACATGTTTGAGTCCTAAAGAACACATGCCACGAATAGTGGTAGGAAAACATCTACGAATAGCTTAAATGAAAGTGACCTCCATTTCTATTTTTTTTATTTATTACATCACTTCAACAAATGCATGCACCGGCCACAAATGTCTATATCCATCGATCCCTTATATAGGGCACTATTTTATTAAAGACATCTATAAATTTAAACTTAATTATGTATCTAACTTAATTTATATATATCAAATTTGATAAAGTATGTTTAATCATAAAAATAAAGTTCACATTTGATCCAAATTTCGTTTGTTTTATATGTTTATATTGGGTTATATATCTAGAGAGATTTGTATATATATTATTTTGATTAGTTATTTATTTAAATTAGAGATGTGCTTTGAGTATTAACTAGAATGAGCTATTGAGCAAATTTAATAATATCTATGCATACGGGTTTCAGTCGAGCTCCATTAGAAAAGATGTGAAACCAAAAAGTTAATTGTATTTAGCTGAGCAATACATGCAAATGATGAACACCTCTAAACCATCAAAAGTTACAATTTGAAAAAGGCTAGGTTTTTAATAACTTTTAATAACTTTTAACATTCCAAATATTCTTATATCAGATTTAATGTACAACACAAACATACACTACAATAATCATACAGTAAAGTCTGGGAAATACAAGATGAAAATAGAGCTGGTCTTGAGGATTTTAAAGCCCTACGTGGGTTGGAAAAAAGGCCTTTGGTCCTAACAAATTTTGTTATATAAACTAATTTTTTTAAACGAAAACAAACGTTTTAACAATAAACGTAACAAAATAATATATTAAAATAACATAATGTAATAGCTAACCGATAAATCTTTTATTTAATTTCGTTGTTAGCACCGGTCTAAATTGGATTTTTTTTCTTTCATCCCCGGGGCTTTTAGTTGGGTTGATTAAAGTAAGTTATAATTAATAAGTTTATTTAATGAAGATAGACCCCAAGAATTGTATTTGGGCTAAAAGATAATTGGGTTAAATGAGCTATAACAATTAAAAAAAATAAATATATAATAAAATAATTTAAAAAACAAAATTTTTAAATTTTTGCGTCCTTTGAGCAAGTGGGCTCTGTCCAGCCCGCCCCTCCTCAGGACCCGCTGTGGATGAGAGCACCTTATCATTATCGCATAGAATAAACAGACCACTCTTAAAGATACCTCTACCCTTTGGCTTGAAAAAATAAACACATAAATATATCCGACATTTGAAAAGAAAACGATAAGAACTTAACTAGTTTGAGAAGTCAATATTTAGGTTCGATACAAAGATGTGGCCTTGAAGAGCATACTGCATACACATGACACATTAACATCTATGATTGAGAACTATACCATATTCTCCTAATGTTGTCTTATTATTGCATGTGTTCCTACTTCACTTGCTCTTCTAGAAGTTCACATAAAACAAATGGCTATTGTTGTACATATTTATTTGCCTTTTGCTAAAGACCATAATCAATAAATATAACAACAATTTAGAGCATATTACGAAAAGATAAATTGGATTTAAAAATCCAAACTATGATTTATTGGTCAATAATAATCCGTACTATCAAATTGGTTGATAATAATCTCAACTTTTAATTTTGTTACCAATGACAATCCTAGTATCATAATCTTTATTGATTTACACTTGATTTTCACTCGTTTTTCATTTCATTTCATTGTGCGTTTTTCTATTTCATTCCTATTCATCTTCGTGAGCAAAATCAAGTGGAAATTAATTTTAAACAAATAAATAATTATGTTACTAGAATTGTTCTTGACAACAAAAATAAAAGTTAAGATTATTATTAGTCAAACTGACAGTATAGATTATTACTGGCTAATAAATGATAGTTTGAATTATTAAAATCTAATTTGCGTTACGAAAATAATAATTTGCTTAGATGGGTTTACTTATATGGTTGTATCAGTCACAAATTGTTCAAATTGTCATTAGATATATACGTGATCACTAGGTTTTTTAATTATTAATTACTTACACTAATATGATATATTGACATGGTACATCATATTCCGTATGGGTTATTATTCATGCATGTTAATACAATTAACATGAGACCAAATATTCAAATATCTAATGCCTCTATGTGAGAATTTGTTCTTACATGAGAAATTCTTGGGTTAATCCTGAGTTTCTGATAACAATAATAATTGTTTAAGCCGTTGTATACCGAGAAATAAACAAATTTTCTTGAAAGACTAAGAAGTTGTTATACAAGACCATGTTTAACACGATCGCCAACCAAGAACTTCATTTTTTGTTTATGCTCTTGTACCTTTTTCACATCAGTTGTAATTGTACATGTAATTGAATGCTTTCCTTTACTTTATTGTATTGTAGTATGTAATAAAATTGTTTATATCAGCTTCATACGTGAACGGTTCTCGCAAAAAAATTATGTGTAGTAAATTCATTTTGACGCATTAAGCAACTTTTATAAACATCAAATTTTAAAATATACTTGTACCCTAAAGAGAGGTTATAAGAAAAAAATTAGCATAAGGTACTCTGGTATCACAATTGAAGGTTGAAGAGTGGATGATGTGATCTCACCAATGGATGGTTGTAGAGTGGATGCTTTTGAAGGAGAACAACCTTGATCGTCTACAATGTACTTGTTGCCTTCATATTTATCCTTTCGGCCTCGTAAAAGAGTTACATTATTTATGATAACTAAATTGTTTTATAAATTTTCTGTGTTTTTGTTTTTATCAATCGTGTAGTACGCAGATACTAAGGGGTGTTTGTTTTTTCAGAAAAACCTTTCCTGACCTCTTGTGTCCGTGCCGCACAGACTACGCGCAGACGTTGGGGTCTGCAGAGTGTTTGTATTTTGGAAGATTTTTCACTAAAAAAGTGTGCGCGAGATCTGCATGGTGCAGACTTGACACAACCACTTCTAAATTTTTCTAAAGTCTGCGGAAGATTAAACACCATCACCTACCACCACCCATGTCCACCACAACCGTCCACCACCACAACCGTCCACCACCACAACCGTCCGCCACCACCACCGCCCGCCACCACCACACCGTCCGCCACCACCACCGCCCGCCACCACCACACCGTCCGCCACCACCACCGTCCGTTACCACATCCGTCCGCCTCCATCCACCGTCCGCCGCCACCACCATCTACCATCACCACCACCATCCAGCACGGCCGTATACCACACCAGTTGATTTTAGCAATCTGCAAATGTTAAAAAAACAGTCATTCTTTCTGTTGTAGACTGCAGATGTTTGGTCCATCTCATCTCCTACAAATGTCTGCAGATGTGGTACGTAGACTGTAAACGTTTTACTGCATAAAAATAAACAACACCTAACCTATGTTATTAAATATTAGTTTATTACATGTTTATCAACATCGTGACTATGGTTTAAGATAATAAAGCAGTGTGTTTTTCGTTTAAGGTTATAAAGGAACCGGTAAAACGTTTCTATGAAAGACATTGCCTACACTTTACATCACTAAGAGCATTCACAACCCGTGCCCTATAATCATGTGAGTGTGTTTGGTATATTATATGGAATGATTTTGAGTGGTTGTGAGTGAAGGAGAGAGAAAATGTTATTGTGGATTGGTATATTTGAAGAATCACTGTACAATCCTTATAAATTTTTTAATATTTTTTGAAGTGGTTGTGAGTGAAGGAGAGAGAAAAGGTAATAAAAAGGTATAAAAATATATTATTTAATTGAAAGGAGAGAGATGAAGTAGTGATTTTTAGTGTAATTATATGGATAAAGATAAGGAATGGACTGTGAATGCTCTAAGAGCATTCACATCCCATTCCTTATCTTTATCCATATAATTACACTAAAAATCACTACTTCTTCTCTCTCCTTTCAATTAAATAATATATTTTTATACCTTTTTCATTACCTTTTCTCTCTCCTTCACTCACAACCACTTTCAAAATATTAAAAATTTATAAGGATTGTACAGTGATTCTTCAAATATACCAATCCACAATAACATTTTCTCTCTCCTTCACTCACAACCACTCAAAATCATTCCATATAATATACCAAACACACTCACAGAAATATAAGGCATGGGTTGTGAATGCTCTAAGATCAAATGGTCAAATTGTATTAAACATGACATCAAGTGAAATTGAATTTTGCTGCTTACCGGTGGTCGAACTGCAAATGTTGTATAAAAAGATATTTTTAGAGATTTATAACAAAGTATTTTCTCTCTCATTGTAATTGTATTTCTATACTTATGATAATTAAATTGTTTCATCAATCTCCTGACGACGTACTATTATTTTAACCAATCGTGTAACACACGAGTACTACCCTAATATCCTTATATAAATAAGATTAGTTAATATCTTTTTAGAATATTAGTGATAAATAATTTGCAAATCAATTTGATTTTACATGTAATTATTGACCAAGTGTAGATAATGAAAGAAAATAGTAACGATTCTTAGCTTAATTGGTTAAAATTAGATACTCAAGACATGTAAATATAAGCAGATCTTGGGTTTAAGTCTCACTATAACCAAATATGCTCAGGATTGAGCCCATGGGTTTTTTCAATTGTAGATTTCCTCCTGTGTGGATTGAGGGTGCCATCCTGGCTGGAAAACGTATAACTGGGCACAATTAAAATAACAAATATCCTTCGAAGTAAGGTCCTAGATTTACTGTTAATAAAAAAATAATGAAAAAAAATCGTATGGTAATTTCGGTTAGGATTTGTATACAAAAAGAAAAGGCAATGGAGAGCGAATAATTGTTATCTTTTTGTTATGGTAAATAGGGTAGACAAAATATAAAAGCATCAGAGGTGCATGGTTTCAATATAAAGTTTTCTAAAACTAAAAAGTATAATAAGTAATTTCAACCATCCATCTCATTAATCAATTGTTGATATTAAATATGTAGGGAAAGTTTGTTAGAGGGGTATTTTAGTAATAGTCATTTTTATTGATATTTTGCAAGTTTCTTAATTTTTTTAAAATGTTCATAACTTTTATGTACGACAATATTTTTTTATAAAAATTACACCAAAAAACGAGCGTTCTTTATCTTTAATACGAGTACAGTATTATTATATTATAATATTAAAAATTTACGTTATTAAACTTATATCTCGTCACTATGTCTTTAGTCCAGTTCATTGTGTTTTTTTTTGTTAATTATTGGGTTTTTCTGAATATTATTGTGTTCTTTTAAAATGGCAAATTTTAAAAAAACGTAATGATGAAATAACATTGTTATATATCTATAACTAGGTTAGAACCCATGTATTACATGGGTGGAATAAATTTAACTTTTTAAAATCATCTTCCTACTCTAATAAAAATGTATCTTGGATGACACGTGTCAACACCACAATCATTCTCACCAAAAATTTCCCGTCTCTCTCTCCTACTAAATAATTACCTTAATTACTAATAATACTATTTAACACTTTTTTACATTTAATAAATTAATAAAGAGATCTATTTATTAATATTATTTCTAAATAAATATTTTTTTATAAAATAATAAATTTGTTTAAAGCATAAGACTTTTTTTAAAAACAAACTATTTAAAATTGGTATTTTTAAAATTTGTTTTTTAAAACCAAAAATAATTAAATTTAAGGGTTATAATAAGAAAATTTTTAAAAATATCATTTTTATACGGTTTGTTTTAGAACAAAACGTTTATTTTTTTTGAAAAAAATAAAGTTTTAAAAAGTTGATATCACTATTTTATAACTTACAGTCATTTCTAATACATAATTTTAATGATATTATATCTTAAAATATTATTTTATAATTAATAAATTTTGTTATATTAATTTTTTATTTATTCAACCCGTGTAACACACGGGTTACTATAGCTAGTTATATTTATAATAGATGTTATCAACCATTAAAGTTAAGAAATAATAAATATTTAAAAATTATAAATGACATATAATTAAGATTAAGATTTAAAATTATATTTTAATATATGATAGAATTTAGATATTATAATTTAGTAAATGTTAATAAAATATTTGCATAAAAAACTTACATTCTAGATATATAATTGTTTAGCTTATTTACTTAAAATCCTTATCAATTAATATCTTAAAAATTACTTACGAGTAATTAAATCATTCAAACAAAATCATATAAATGATTTTAGAATTTATATTGGAAATTTTTAGGTTGTTTGACTATATTAAGAAATAAAAAATATTATTAATCTAATATGAAAGAAAGAAATACAGGAAAGAAAAATAAAAATTCAAATAAGTAAAGGAGAATATGATTGTAATAATTGTTGAAATTATTTAATTAAAATGTGTATATACGTTTAGTTAGAAAATTCAACACGAGAATGCATAATATTGTATCATGCGTCCTCAAAAACCTTAGTTTATTAGAATAGATGATCTTAGGATCCATCTAACACCTACATATCAAGTTCTGTAATTTTTATCTCCTTAATAAATAGCTCCAGTTCATTGAGCTTGGATTGTTAAGCTATGAACGGTTCCATATCAAGTATGATTAACGATGTAGGTGGTATAATTCCATGAGTAGTTGTTGATCAGGTTAAAAGTTACTTAATGATCATATATAAAACTTAACTAATTAAATACTAATTAAAAGATAACATCCATGATCCGTACATTAATTTAGTCCCTAGATCACAAAAGTGTGTTACATAGTGTAGCAACTTCCTTCCAACACATCTGAAGGCCATGCAACATACAAAATAGAATGAAGTTTTGTTTTCTTTATAAATACGAGTCCTGGCGTAAAGAGATTGCAAAAAAAACCTATGCAACATTAAGAATTACAGAGTTATAACTCCAATATATTTCTAATCTATTATTAGAAAAAAAACTATGTAAAGAGATTGAGAGTTATAATTATTTAATATTTCATTTATAATGTGTAAATTGAGAGTTATAACTCCAATATATTTCTAATCTATTATTAGAAAAAAACAATTGATTTTTTCGTTAAATTTGATTTAGGGTTTTGGTTTAGAAAGATTTATTTTTACTATGTTTTTAATATTCAATACTAACTAAGAATAACTCAAATCTTTCTTTTTTTAAAGGAATTTTAAGTTCTAAAAATAAGTCCCTATTTACTCTCAGTTTAAATCACGAAACCATACCCCATGAAATTGATTTACGAAATATTATTTGTTTAGCTTTTATATGAGTTTGAATGTTTTCTACGCTATTAATTAGTTTATGAAAAGAAATTGTGTTGTTAGATTTCATATGAATTCATCAAGAAAATGTTAAATTTATATATCATTTAAATTTTTTTTATTATAACTCTTAAATTTAATTATTTTTGGTTTTAAAAAAATAACTTTTTAAAAATACCAATTTTAAATATTTCTTATTTTAAAAAAAGTCTTATGCTTTAAATAAATTTATTATTTTATAAAAAATTATTTATTTAGAAATAACATTAATAAATAAATCTCTTTATTAATTTATTAAATAAAAAAAATGTTAGATAGTGTTATTAGTAATTAAGGTAATCATTTAATAGGAGAGAGAGGCGGGAATAGCAAATGGATGTTGGCTGAGAGAACGACACGTGGCAGATAGGTGGTTTAAGAGAGTGACATGTGGCATAAAAAACATTTGTTTATTAGATAGGATAGATATGTAAAACACAATGATAAATTAACAAGTAATTAGTCTACTACATTAAAAACAATGACCAAATAATACAATGTATCATTGTGTCTTTTGATCGTTATTGTGTTATCTTGAAGATCATGAGTTTTGAAAAAAAAAATAGGTGAAATAAAATCATTATGTACTTCTAATGATAAAACAAAATAATAGATAACAAGTTTATATAACCTATTAAAAATAACAAATAAAAATAACACATTATGTTATCTTCAACACTATGAGTTTTGAAAAATATATTGACGAAAGTATGTCATTGTGTATTTATAATCGTAAAACACAATGGTAGATAACAAGTTTACAATCTATAAAAACCAATGACAAAAATAACATAAATGATTTAAAACGTAAAACACACATAACAAATGATATAAAAATATATTGCACAATTAACGTATAAACACAATGAGCTGATGTATTTGACGCAATGACCAAAATACACCCTTTTAAAACAACAAAATGACACGTGTCAAATTCTCAGTCATTCTTAACCTTTTTAGATTAGTATTATTTTTAGTATCACCTACCCTATATATGTGTGTGTGTTTATATATATATATATATATATATATATATATATATATGTGTGTGTGTGTGTGTGTGTGTGTGTCTATATATGTATATGTGTATATATATATGTATATGTATATATGTATATGTATATATGTATATGTATATATATGTATATATATGTATATATATCTATATATAATATATATATATATATATATATATATATATATATATATATATATATATATATATATATATATATATATATATAGGGAGGTTCCCCTAAAAATTAATTTTTCCCTAAGTAGGCTAAAAAGTAATCCTAGCCTTCTAATTATCTAATTAAGGGCTAAGATCAAAGTGTAGAAAAAATAAGTAATCAAGGGTAATTGGGTATTTTATTATATTACCCACAATTGTTGACTTTTTAAAATTTCCCCATTTTTTTTAAATGCTAATAACTTTTTCATACGACGTTATTTTTTTAAATAAATTACACCATAAAATCAAGCATTTTTTTCTCTTTAATTTGAGTATAGTATTACTATAGTTTTTTTTACAAAAAAAAATCAAATTATGTGAAGTTGTGCTACATTTTTAACGTTTTTATGCTGCATTTCATAAAACAGCACAAAGCTGTGCTGTCTTTCATAAAACAGCACAAGGCTGTGCTGTGTTTCATAAAACAGCACAAGGCTGTGCTGTGCTTCATAAAACAGCACAAGGCTGTGCTGTGCTTCATAAACAGCACAAGGCTGTGCTGTGCTTCATAAAACAGCACATGGCTGTGCTGTGCTTCATAAAACAGCACATGGCTGTGCTGTGCTTCATAAAACAGCACAAGGCTGTGCTGTGCTTCATAAAACAGCACAAGGCTGTGCTGTGCTTCATAAACAGCACAAGGCTGTGCTGTGCTTCATAAAACAGCACAAGGCTGTGCTGTGCTTCATAAAACAGCACAAGGCTGTGCTGTGCTTCATAAAACAGCACAAGGCTGTGCTGTGCTTCATAAAACAGCACAAGGCTGTGCTGTGCTTCATAAAACAGCACAAGGCTGTGCTGTGCTTCATAAAACAGCACAAGGCTGTGCTGTGCTTCATAAAACAGCACAAGGCTGTGCTGTGCTTCATAAAACAGCACAAGGCTGTGCTGTGCTTCATAAAACAGCACAAGGCTGTGCTGTGCTTCATAAAACAGCACAAGGCTGTGCTGTGCTTCATAAAACAGCACAAGGCTGTGCTGTGCTTCATAAAACAGCACAAGGCTGTGCTGTGCTTCATAAAACAGCACAAGGCTGTGCTGTGCTTCATAAAACAGCACAAGGCTGTGCTGTGCTTCATAAAACAGCACAAGGCTGTGCTGTGCTTCATAAAACAGCACAAGGCTGTGCTGTGCTTCATAAAACAGCACAAGGCTGTGCTGTGCTTCATAAAACAGCACAAGACTGTGCTGTGCTTCATAAAACAGCACAAGGCTGTGCTGTGCTTCATAAAACAGCACAAGGCTGTGCTGTGCTTCATAAACAGCACAAGGCTGTGCTGTGCTTCATAAAACAGCACAAGGCTGTGCTGTGCTTCATAAAACAGCACAAGGCTGTGCTGTGCTTCATAAAACAGCACAAGGCTGTGCTGTGCTTCATAAAACAGCACAAGGCTGTGCTGTGCTTCATAAAACAGCATAAGTCTGTGCTGTGCTTCATAAAACAGCACAAGTCTGTGCTGTGTTTCATAAAACAGCACAAGTCTGTGCTGTGTTTCATAAAACAGCACAAAGCTGTGCTGTGTTTCATAAAACAGCACAAAGCTGTGCTGTTGTACTGTATTTTATAAAACAGCACAAAGCTGTGCTATATTTCATAAAACAGCACAACTTTCATAAATAGTTAGATACACAGACCTTGGGCTCTTCATCAATGGAGGATATGAGATCGGTTAGATACACAGACTTTTTAGAACCGTTAACGAACAAAATCACCGTATCAGTATTGAAGCGAAACAAATCACACAATCACAATCAACCGTACAGAGTCATAGATAGTTAGATACACAGACCTTGGGCTCTTCATCAATGGAGGATATGAGGCCGGAGAGAAGATCGAAGCAGAGGAGAGGATTCACCTGTGCCAATGTGCTGAAGGTAGACCTGCTCGATTGAAGCCCTAACCACCTTCTCGATTGAAGCTTTAACCACCTGCTCGATTGAAGCCCTAATCGATCGGATGTGCTTTAACCACCTGCTCGATTGAAGCCCTAATCGATCGGATGTGATGGAGGGAGATGGTTGGGGGAGATGGTGGTTGGTTACAGATTGTGCTGCATTTTGATAAAATACAAACGGGACTAATAAGTGTGTTTTAGGACCATAATGCCCTTTAACCCTAATTTGAAGAGTGCCACATGTCATCTCCTTATTCCTTCTTAGCCTACTTAGGCAAAACTTATTTCTTATTAGAACCTCTACCTATATATATATTATATACACACACACACATAAACACACACACCACACACACACACACACATATATATATATGTGTGTGTGTGTGTGTATGTGTGTGTATATATATATAATATATATATTTATATATATATATGTATATATTATTGATATATATACATATTTATATATATATATGTATATATATATACATATATATACATATACATATATACATATGTATATATATACATATATATATACATATACATATATATATACACATGTATATATACACACACACATGTATTAAGAAAGAAAAATATGCAAGTTATGGCCTTAAGAAAAAAGAAATATGTAAAATCCTTTTTTTTGAAAAATTTATTAACTTTGTTTGGAAAAACCGTAATGTTAGCTTAAACTGGCAATCCATGGACCGTGAATTAATGGAACGAGTCATATAGTTTGAGCGAAGTAAATAGATATTGATTTTACAGTAAAATAAAGTTATTGATTTATCATAATATATAGGGATATATTAGTTAGGTTTGCTATTTATGCCACCAGAACTCAATTCAGTTTTCAGACGGCATTTCGCGTATACATGGGCGGAGCTTAGTGAGGGTCGGGAGGAGTCACCGGCCCCCATCTTTTTCTCATGAATAGTGTTAATTTTCGATATGTTAGTTTAAAATTTTATATATAGAGAGAGCTCGCCTAAAAGAATTTACTTTCGCCCACCCGCCCCCTCTATAACTTATTTCAAGCTCCGTCATCGCACACTCGTTAAAATAGATAGCCTTATGTAACATTCGATACCTTTTGATACAATTACTAGCAGGGGCGGACCCACCCTAAAGGGTTGGGGTTCATCCGACACCCATGAAAAAATATTTTTGTTGATACGTATACTATCAAATCTCAAGCGACACCCAATAAATTTTGACACCGAACCCCATGAAACATTGAAAAAGAAGAGAGAAACGATGAAGATTGAAGTTATTAATTTTGAAAGCCATGAAAATAGATATAAAAGACTGTCCACAACGCTAAAAGACACCATTCTCACAAATAGTCTCAGTCCGCATGCCATATCAGCTTTTCACTAACTTTCATCCATCCTTCCCACAATCAATTTTTACCCCAACACCATCCTTTTCACAAACAACCATTAAAAAATAAAGCAACACACATTTTTGTGTCGTGGGCCCACAAAATGCATCCATGGAGCGCCCTTTGCAAAGGACGGGTGAAGGGCGGGTGAAGGGCGGGTGAAGGACGGATGGGTCTGCACAACACAGCCCTTCCGAAGGGCGATACGGGTGGGGCTACGGACGGTGCGTTGTGGACAGTCTAAGAAGCTAAGAAAGAAGTGAAGAAGAACAGAAGAAAGAAGAAAAAAAAAAGAAAAAAAAAAAAAAAAATTATCTAGTCAAATAATTATTTACTTGTGAAAAGTGCATGTGGCCGTTCAAAACAAAAAAAAATCAATAGTCTTACACTAGTCTTGTAGTATACTGTGTAAAGCTTTATTCGTAAAAAATATTATATAATTTTAATTCGAATTTTGAAATCCAACCCATTCTTGTTAAAAGTATTTAGATTTGATGTATATTATCTTTAAATTAAAAATCATTGTTTTATAAGATTTCCCTAGCTCATTTTAATTATTTATATTTTTATTTAATGTTATCTTTTTGTTAATTTTAATTTAATAATAACATTTTATTGTATAAATTAGTATTTAGTCTATTTCTTTTAGTTATTAAATTTTATTTATTAAATAGTTTGATATTTGATAAGACATACTATTAATTAAAATAGAATATTTTTTTCCTATATATCATTTAAAAGTTAAAAGACACGTCTTGAGAATAAGAAATTGTGTATATATAGTTGTATCTATTTGATAATTATATTTATTATAAAGTTTTTGTTTAAAAAATTTAGTCTAGAATATGCAATATACCGTTTTTCAAAAGATAAGAAATAAAGATAATTTCTAATGAAGAATTATCAAGTATAATGGGTTTGACTTAATTTTTCACCTACCCGACCCGAATTGGATCGCAAATTACGAAATCGGATGATAGACATCCGACACCAAAAAATTCCGACACCCATAGAAAAATTTTCTGGATCCGTCACGGTATGTTTGATGAATGATGTAGTCCATTTTAAAGTTAAAAGTTGTCAGTGACATGAGTAATTTTATTTGTTATGAAGCGTAGGTTAGAAAAATGGTAATAAATAGAAAAAAATAGTAAATTATATGTGCTAATTTAAGAAAACATGCACATGGTATAATAAATCTTTTTATTTTATAGATTAAATTGAGAATTTCGTGCAAGATGTAGATATTTATGTGACTAGTTTGGTAACCTATGCAATAAACGTGTTGGATAAAAATATTAAATGAATAGTTATTTATTATTATTTTAAAAATAAAATATCATTTTTGTAAGATAAAATATAATTGAAATTAAATATAGTACTTAATTTAGGTAACAAAAGAAATAATATTTTTTAAATTTTCATCTTTAAAAAACTTTTGCTTTAAGAAAATTGTTTATTAAACACTTAAAATTTTTTAAAAATTCCTTTTTTAAAAATATTTTTAAAACAATGTCATATTTTTAAAAGTCTTTTGCATTAAAAACTTCATATTTCATAAAACTTTGTTTATAAAAAATAATATTTATAAAAAGAACATTTTTTTAAACTATCAAGAAATTTTTCATAATTTGGAAAGTATAGAAATGATATAATTAATATTTAATTATTTATTAAATAATTAACTTTTATTCTGGTAGTACAATGCTCAGGTGGTGCCTTGGGGGGGGGGGGGGGTGGGGGGTGGGGGGTAAGTAAAAAAGTGTCACATGGCACATAAAAATTTGCTTTATTAGAGTAGATTAATAAGGATAATCATTTTAAAGATGTTTTTAAAATTAAAAAAAACATTATATATGGTATAATTTTATATTCTAGCGTAATAAAGTATAGAAATGATATAATTAGCATTTAATAAATTATTAAATGGTTAATTTCTATTCTGGTAATACAATGCTTAGGTGGAGCGCTAGATGAACGGGATAGAAAAGTGTTATGTGTAACATAAATATTTTATTTTATCAGAGTAGATTTTATAGAGTAGATTAATAATAGTAAATCACTTTAAGAGGTGTTTTTGAAATTTTTAGAAAAAGTTATATATACATTTTGCTTTAATAGAATCGATTTATTAAAGTAGATTAATAAGAGTAAAACACTTTAAGAGATGTTTTCAAAATTAAAAAACAAGTTGTATACTGTCTAATTTCATATTCTAGTGTAAAAGTATAAAAATAATATAACTAACATTTAATGAATTATTAAATGGTTAAATTTTATTCTAATAATAACACATGCATTTAATGCTTAGGTGGAGTCTAGGTGACGGGGTAGAAAATATCATATAACACATAAATATTTTGCATTATTAGATTAGATTAATAAGAGTAATCACTGATGTTTTCAAAATTTAAAAAAAAGTTATATAGGTATAATTTTATATTCTAGTGTAATAAAGTATATATAGAAATGATATAATTAGCATTTAATGAATTATTAAATTATTAACTTTTATTCTGGTAATAATACACGTACAATGCTTATGTGGAACCTAAGTGAAAAGGTTAGAAAAATGTTATATGACATAAACATTTTGATTTATTAGTATAAATTTATTAGAGTAGATTAATAAGAGTAAATCACTTTAGGAGATGTTTTCAAAATTCTAAAAAGAGTTATATATGATATAACTTAACTTTATCCTTTAGTGTAGGTAATAAAGTTTTAGCTTGTGAAAAATATATTAAAAACTTAATTAAAGTTTGATTGCTACCCATAACATGTTCGAGTCGTGTCTTGAATAAGTGAAATAACGTATGGTAGGAAAGCCAACCCAAAGGCGATGGCACTGTGATATTATTTTATTATTATAACTATTATTATTATTATTATTTTTATTATTACATACCCATCATAAATTTGTAGCAATATATATCATCAATATCTGTTGCAAAATATATCATCAAATTAATGCAACATCAACCACAAGTTACACCATCGACTTCTCATATATACACGTTCAATTCCCACATCTTATTAACCAACACCGAACCCAAACACGTACGCCACAACCTAACCATGGCTGCATCACTTCCGGTTCACGTAGGTTCGACCCACCGCCCTCACGTAGTCTTGTTCCCGTTCATGTCGAAAGGCCACACCATCCCGCTGCTACACCTAGCCCGTATCCTCGTGAACCGTGGATCCGTAGTTACTGTTTTCACCACTAATGGTAACCGACCGTTCATCGAGCAGTTTCTCGAACGTTGCCCCGATGGTTCGGTCTCAATCGTCGACCTTCGGTTTCCGAGTGGCGTTGAGGGTGTACCGCAGGGTGTCGAGAGCACTGATAGGCTTCCGACGATCTCGCTTTTTCGACAATTTGCGGTCGCGACAAAGCTCATGCGGCCTCAGTTTGAGGAATCATTGAGCAAACTATCAAATGTGACATGCATCATTTCTGATGGGTTTTTGAGCTGGACGCTTGCGTCCGCGAACAAGTTCGGGATCCCGAGGCTCTCGTTCTACGGGATGAACGCTTACGCAAGCGCCGTGTGTTATGACGTGGGTCCCAAGTTGTCAGGACCCGAGTCAGATAATGAGCTGATCCACGGGACCAGTTTCCCGTGGATCAAAGTAACCAGGAATGACTTCGACGAGCCGTTAAACCAGCGCGACCCGTCAGGTCCGTTCATGGACTTTATAATCGAGACGGGTCGAGCCACGGGAAACAGCTACGGTCTAATAATGAACACCTTCTACGAGCTAGAGCCTGTGTTTATAGACTACTTAAACCACAATACCAAACCAAAACCCTGGTGTGTCGGCCCGCTATGTCTGGCCGGCCCACCAGCGGTAACGACGGATCAGAAACCGAAGTGGATCAGTTGGCTAGATAAGAAGCTAGCCAACCGAACCCCGGTTCTCTACGTCGCGTTCGGCTCACAAGCCGAAATCTCAACCCAACAAATGGAAGCCATATCCAAGGGGTTGGAACAATCAGAAGTTTGTTTTTTGTGGGTGGTGCGCAAGAGTGAGACCACCCGGGATCTTGATGAGTTAGAAGCACGAGTGGGAGACAGAGGCATGATAGTGAAGCAATGGGTGAACCAGATGGAGATACTGAACCACGAGAGTGTTCAGGGGTTCGTGAGTCATTGTGGTTGGAACTCTGTGCTCGAGAGCATATGTTCGGGGGTGCCGATACTCGCATGGCCGGTTATGGCGGAGCAACCGCTGAACGCGAAGATGGTGGTGGAGGAGATTAAGGTGGGATTGAGGGTGGAGACTTGTGATGGTTGTGTTAAAGGTTTTGTGAAAGCTGAAGGATTGAAGAAAATGATTAAGGAGTTGATGGAGGGTGAAAAGGGGAAGGGGGTGAGGAAGAGGGTTAAGGAGGTCGGTGCGGCGGCGAAGGCCGCGGTGGCGGACGGTGGTTCGTCGTGGCGGACGCTGAACGAGCTGATAAACGAGTTGCAGAGGGCTAGAAACGGTGGTGAACGCGACGGATATGTGTAGATGTTTACGGTCCGGTTTTAACAGTTTTTTAAAAAATCTTGAGATAAAATGTTGGTAACGTTTTTTAAACCTAGCAAAGTGAGACCAAACTCTTAAAGTATTGAAGTTAAACCTAAACTCATGTCGGTATGTAGTTACTTGTCTCCAGCCTATTTCAGATATTAATGATGACAGTTAATGAAGTGGGCCTATATTTATTTGTATCTAATGAAGTGAAATAAATTATCTAAATCTATTTTTTCTAAACCGTATTTTGTATTTTGGACACTCGCCACTCGATTATTTATATTATTCGAATATGAAATCTTAAGGCTCTAGACTGATATATTTTTGAAAAGAAGTTTATATATCCGTTTGTGTCCACCAGTTCTGCAATTAATACCATACTTAAAAGGAAACTCACCTTAAGTGAGAAATTCACTAACCCAAACCAGAACCGCTTTTTTTATAACCTGTAAGACCTTATTGTAACAAAGTTTTGAATATCTTACCTCAACCATTTGAGTTGAGAATCATTAGCCATTATTTGTTGAAATTTAATACCGGAATAACTTATTATTTATTTTAACCGTGATTTTACTCACTATAAACTACTCGTAAATTTTAACCAGATGCCTACAACCCGACGTGAATTCTTACAACTTGAGAGAGCCGATAGTCTGACACTAACACCTTAGTACTATTACACTGCGTGATCCTTTGGTCGGAATAACTTGTGCCAATCATTCCTATTAGTTAAAGACTTATCATCTTTAATCTGAATACTTTAAATGGGGATTAGTAAACCTCATGTTCTTGAGTTTCATTGAAGGTTTGTTAAGTGAATTTTTGGGTCAATTACTTTTTGTTTAATCAGTATAAAGTGATATTTAACCATTACAAGTTTTCAACTTGATAATGAATTTGAGTGGGGACCCAAACTTAAAACGAGCCTTATTACTACCCGACCCGACCCGACAATCCTACACAACACACATTGCAAGTTGTGAAGGCCAGGCTTATAAATCTTGTTTTTCAAAACAATTTTATTGTGTTTTTATTTGAATAAATCACTTTCAAATGTGTAAAATCACATAAAATCCAATAAAACTCATGTTTAAAGAACTTGAAGCATCAAACACATTTTGCACCTCTATGCATCAGGACACCTTACAACTTCTCACCATAATATATTGCAGTGCCAACCATGAGTGCAACCGTCGCGCCTTGAGTCACTACGCGAGCGCGCATTAACGTCTGACCCAACTCGGAATTACCTTTCTTGAAGCTTAGTAAACCAGCTGTGAGCACCACTGCTGTGATCAAAGCACCCGCAAATAGAGCCACAGAACCAATATAAGCTACAAAACTGATAAACTATACTATGAAACTCTTTCATGGATTACAAACAGCATATATGTTTAGCACAAAACACAAATTTAACCTTTTTCATATGGTAAATTGGTAAGATCTCCTGTAAGAATTCACTATGATCACCCTATAGGCTACAGATTCAGCTATTTGGATCTAACACCAAATCGAACTACAATGTAGCATTTCTATACGAAGAAAATATAATACCTAAAATTTGATATGAGGTCATGTGTCAAACCACCATGAGTGATGCGCATGAGTGTCACGTAAGTGGCTCATGTGAGTAGAACAATGCCACTGGGGTGTGGCCCACCCTATTGTGACCGGTAAAACAAGTCTTATCGTGCTTAACAGGTTAGAGATTACGAGCAAAACTCATGTATTAAACATGCAAAAAACTTATTTAACTAATTATATATTATCCCTATAATTTTTTATATGTTTTTATAACCAAGAATGTTAAATAATATAGTCTAGCCTTCTGATTTTAATTATCTTCAAAAATATAAAAAAATAAAAAATATATATTTTTATTAAAAAGATTTAATCGTGTCATAAATAGGTCGGGAATTGTCAATCCGTGACCACACTCGCAGGCATTAGGCTCGTTCTTCTTGAATTGTAATCCAATCAAAACACTCCATGTGTCCATTTTCTTTTCTAATTCTTTAACTTAATAAACTAAAAAATATGGTCACTAGGGGTGAGCATAAACTCAGGAATCCCGAATAAAATCGATTACCGTACCTAGTGATACCGACACCCGATCCCGGCTTATATTATATAGTAGGTTATCGGTTATCATTTAAAAGGATTTTCGGTTTCGGGATCTGGATCGGGCTTTGGTGTAGGGTACCAAATCAATCAAGGACCAACCGATTTTTAAAAAGTTCTTCTTTAAAAACCTAAAAAAACGGGGCCCCTTTAAAAATCACAGCCCCATATTAATTGATCGATTGAATATTTCAAGTTTCAAAGGAAAATTATTCCAATTCATCTTCAATCTTTGACATCTACAGTTGAGGAACATCGATTCACAGGTAAGTGGGATTCATCAATCGTTTATCTAATCTTTTCCTAATATTATTCTTCAAAAATTAGTTTTTTCACTTCAATTATCAATAGTAAACCATATTATAATAAGATTATGGTTCATCATATCTTCATAGATTGTTTATGAATTTATGATGTGAAAGAACTTACATATATTAATAGTAATGGTCAAAGATTAACCTAGCCATGCATACTACTACTTTCACCATTGTATTAAGAGTATAGATTAGATAGATAGATTAATGAAGCATTGTACATCATAAGGTGAATTTTGATATTGATGTGTGTGAATTTTGTTATTTGTTTGTTATAAAAAATCAAAACATAAAGGTTAGAAAAACTAATACTAAATGGTCATCTTTGAAAAATGGGATCTAAACACAATCGATATGGGAATAAATTAGAAATTAGATCACATGGTCATTGGTAGAGAGAATAAAATATAACATATCTAAAGGTTGATCTATAGTTTGGGATGATTTTGAAAAATTTACAGACGAGGACGGGAATAAAAAGGCAAGATGTAAGCATTGCTCAAATGTATTGGCTGCGGACCCATATACAAACGGACATTGTATTACTTTTAACTTTTATTTGCTTGGATCTTGCATATACCCGAGTACCGATTTATATCCAATAGGTACGGTATCGGTCTTCATTTTTCCATCTTTTCGGGAATCGGGTCGGGTATTCCCGAATCACGCTCGGTTACCCGATTTACTCACCCCTAATGGTCACGCAACACACCTATTACGTGACGTCTACATGACTATACTTTTTTTATCACACTCAATAACGTACAACACAGTCTAAGAATGAAATCGACGATGAAAAAATCATCAAAACCAATGTAAACAACTGATAACTTACGACAAAAACAATTACGGTTGGGTTTGAATAGAGATCAATACCGATCGGAACGAAGGGATTCCTAACACGCTTTTTCTCCGAAAAAATGCCTTCGATCTCTCGATTAGGGGCTTCCATATTCTCCATTTACAAACCTAAAAGGTTTCCGAATCCCGATTAATCGCAAAATGCAATAACTCCAGAAAGATCAGAACAACAATACAATGTACGGAGGATCAAACAACCTCTTCCTCTGATTTGGAGCTTTATTTGAATATTTGGTCACATAATTGTATTGTGTTGTGATGAGTGTTGATGTTATGTTATAGTTGCATAATTGACCCCTATATTTTGGTTAGAGTGCTGTTTTTGCCTTTTTAAATTAACAATACCGCCCTATGCCCATATGCAACTTCACCTCTGCTTTCTAAGGACGACTAATTCCATTTTGTAATTTAAATTTAAATATATAATAGTAGGTTAGTATCTCGTGTATTAAACATGTTAAATAAATAAATATTAAATAATTAGTAATTTCATACTTAATATTAATAAATTATACAACTAATCTTATTAATAATAAAATTAAAAACTTAAACATTAAATAATTACATTGTTCGTATTTCATCTGACATAAATTGTCGGAATCTAAAACAAACATCATGTAAATTAATTTCTTGTCACTTTAAGATTTGTTTTGAACTAGCCTACACAATAACATATAAACTACATGTCCTGAACTCGACCAATATGACCCCCGTTAAGAGGTCACACAATTTCATCAGACACTACTAATTTTTTAATTTCTTCTTGTCCAGAGTGCTACCAATTACATTTACCGATATACGCGCTAGAAAATAAAAGAAATACGCTCGAACATTGCGATGAATGCACCATAAATCATCACAGGCATTTGGATGGCATTCATGTGAAAAGAATATATGAACTTGTAGTGATTTCATTCAAATCTTAATTAATACCAATCTTCATCTTTATCAGTGATCGGTATGCACACCTTCAATATAATTAAATCATAATTGTATATTGTTTTTGGATTAAGAATAACATAAAAACAGTATTACCATATCAACTTCCCATAACGCAGAAAATAGATCGGTACTTCCGTCTGCATATTCGTTACCATCAATGGATCATATGTATATTAAGTTAAACTACTTAAATGGAAGAATTGTCCAACGATTAGTACCTGTCAACTCTCATGTTCTACCTATTTCTTCGAATTGCTAGATTTCAGTCTATTTGTCCACGGTCGAATATGTTGTAAAATAAAAATAAAAAATACAGTTTTACAATTTCAAAAAATGAATCTGACAATTACACATTTTAAAATTCTAAGTGGAGATCCATAATACCCATGTAATACACCCTAAATAACTGGGTATCTCCGTTACGCAAAAAATGAATAATAATTCAAGACGAATTCTTGCCATTCTGCCAATTGTGGTTATCTATTGACTCTTGGAATGATTTGAACAATATGAGTTAGAAGAAGACTCATCATGACGCCTTCTACCACTTCCACGAGAAGTCATTTTAATTATCTTGTTTTAAACTCACACGATAAAAAAATTAGCATATGTTAGTTTATATATCGTTGATATAGAATCTTATATCAAATCAAATAACTTATACATGTTTTTTTTTAAAATAATACGTCACGTCACATAGTTATAAAAAAATAGAAAAACACGAAAACCGACCAATATATATGTCATATCATGTTTTCTGAAAACTTTGACGGTCCGTAAGTGGCTTTACTGGCCGTTAAGAAACTCGGGCACGGGCGTAAGAATCCTCACTAGCTGCACGTCCCGGGTCGTGTTCTGCTTAACGAGTCGCAGGGGACAAAATCTAACAATCAAACTTTTTGCAGGGCCTTATGACTAGTGAAACCCCTTATGGGCCGTATAAAAAGTCAAAGGGGGCCTGAATAACACCTGATTGGGTGTCGATATATTTGGGGCCTATAAAAATGCACAACTAAACCCACATCGTAATCAATCTAATCTCACTTCATTTGTAAATAACTGTTTATCATATAAAATATGTAAAATATCAATTTGAAGATTAAACGGTCGTTTAAGAATATGGTGAAATGACTATATGCAATCAAATTTCATTTACCCCCCCTCTGAGTTTGTCGTCGAACGATCATTTGAGTTTGATAGTAACATATTTAAGTTTGAGGTGGTGTGAGTATAATAGAACCATATATTACTTACTATGTTTCGAATCTATGTATTACATGGGTAAAAGTAATTCAACATATTAAATCCGTTATGCTTTATTAATATTTTGAATGTTACATTAATTTATAAAATAATAAATAATAATGAAATAATAAATGTTAGAAATAACAAATAATAAAAATCAAGAATTATAGAATTATATTTTAATATAAGATATAATTATGAGTTAATTTTAATTTAATTACTCTCTACTGTTTAATAAAAGTAATAACTTTCCTTCATAAGATTAAAAACATTACTTTGCTTTTAAAAGTTTCATAGGTTGTTTAAATTTTAGTTCAAAAGTTTTATTGTTTCGGATTAAAGTTGAAACAACTTATAAACTATTGAAATAAAACCGAAACAACTTATAAAACTATTGAAAGTAAAATGATATTTTTTATCTTTTGAAAAAAATAATTATTTTTGTTAAATCTCAGGAAGTAAATTTGAACTTAACTTTATAATTATATATATTAAAATTTAGTATATTTTAATAACTTATTAGACTAAAAAGATTTATATTTTGAATATTTAATTATTTAGTTTACTTATTTAAAATTATTTTTATTTAACAAGAGATAGACGGAAAGCAAATGTTTAGTATTCACTAGAAGTTGTTATTTGTCCTTAAAAACATTTTTTTATTATATATTATTGATATTGATTATTGATTATTGTTGCTACACGAATCCTAATCAAGTGATCAAGATTCGAGGAGCATTGCTTAATTGTCACCAGGATTATGATTCTGATAGGTTAGGAGAAGAGTATTGGTTTATTATCTTGTGATTTTTTGTGTGTGTTCTTCCTGTGGTTGAGAACCTCTATTTATAGTGTTTGTTGGTTTTTGTTGTTTTCCAGTCAGCTGCTATTCTAGAAATGTCAAAGTCTAAGATCTGATCCTATGGTCCTCTGGGCAGGAGATTCTATACATTTAGGTGCAAAGGGTTTCTTTACTTAACATTAATGCCTTTGTCCTCATAGTTGACTCCAGATTTCTGAGTTTCTTAGTTCAGTCAGAGTTTTGTCTTTGTCTGCTTGTTATCTTCCGCCCTGACGATATTCGTTGGCCAACCAATAGGCGCTTGTTTTGTCTCGAATTTTGGATGTTCACTGTCCTTACGTTACTTATACTTCTGGAACTGACTTTACCGCGGCTGGACTTTGACGAACCCTCAGGGCCGCGGCTGGATTTGGCAGTCCTTCCAGGTCGCGACTGGCTTTGCTTCCCCGGGGTGTGCCGCAGCTGGGGACCTTGGGCCGCGGTTGGAGCCACTAAATGTTGTGGAGGGGTGTTACCCCATCATGTCCCCCCAGTCCAATGCGGTGGTTTTTTCCACGGTATTGGAGTAAAACGTCACGTCCATTAATAATTTTTTTTAAATCAAGTGTCGATTTGACCTCTCCTCCCTAGGGCGGCGCTAGGCCTGCTTGACGCGACCTCCTCGGGGGACGCAAGTCCCTTGGTTTCCTCCCCTTTTTCCCTTTAAATCTTTGAACTTTCCTACTTCTTTCTCATTTCCACATCTTTTCATTTTCCTTCCCATCTTCAAACTCTCTCATCTTCTTTCAAGCTTCAAGATTTCCTTTTTCTCCTAGTAAGTTTCTTCTTCAACCCTTCTTTTTTATCTTATTCCATGGAGTGTAGGAGTGATATGAATGATCAGAGATCAGTTATTTCTCAGGATTACTTGAACAACTTTGTTATTAGATATGCTGTAAGTAGTGAGTTGAATCCTCTTCTTCCTCCTTTCGGGTCTAGCGTGAAAGATGTTCCTAATGGGATGATTGCTTTGTATACTTCTTTTTTTAGTTTTAGTAATTTCCGGATTCCCGTTAGTCGTTTCTTGTGTAGCTTGCTTAGGTATTATGATATGCATTTGACCCAGCTTGTTCCACTAGGTTTGATTAAGGTTTACCACTTTGAGATATCATGTCGTGCTTTCAAAGTTGATCCCGGAGTGACTCTTTTTAGAGCTTTTTATAAGCTTAATCGGGTAGGGGATTGGTTGACCTTTGAAAAGAGAAAATCCCCAACTCCTCCGTTAGTTTCGCGAACCTTTACTAGTTTAAAGCATTAGAAAGATCATTTCTCTTTTATTTCTGACCGTGTCATTCCTTTTAAATGAATTGGTTATCACCCGAGACTGTTATAAAAGATTTTTCACCCAAAGCCGGTGAATACGATTCCTCGGCTTATGATCTACTGAGAGCCGAGCCGACTATGCTTCGGACTTACTCCGAACATTTTCTTGTGATGGCGGGTGTTAGCCGCAACTGGGCTGACCTAACTATGTTCCCGTACATGAATTAGCAGGGGGAAAGTAAGTTCTTCTTGTTTTCGCTGTGCTTTGTTCGTCTTATTTGACTGACGCTTGAAATGTTTTTTGATCTTATCTTTTTGCAGGGATGGGCCTTTTTGAGCGAATGAAGCTATCAGCTTCGGAGGATGTTACCGAGCATTCTGAACCTTTGCCTGAAGGGATTTCACCCATTCTAGAGATGACAACCAATTTTGTGGTGCAACCTGGAGATTCCTTATCGATGTCGTCTGGCAAACGAGGTAGCCAAAACGCAGCAGGGATACCTCCGTCGTCAAAACGTGTCAAAATGACACGAAAGGGGCTAGGGGCTATTGGCCTAAAGCCCCCGGCTTCTCCCGCGACGTCTAAGGGAAATGGGGTGGAAGCCGCGGCTCCCAAAGCAACAATGGGGCTTGCCGCGGCTGTGAAGGCTAGAGCTTCGGCCGCGGCTACCAAAGGAAAGGGGTGGCCGCGACTCTCAGGGGAAAGAAACTCGTCACGTGTGCTAAGAAAACCTTGGTTTCTGGGTCTTCTTTTGACAACTCTTCTCATGATACATTTTCGAGCTCTGATAACGGTTTGGATGAATCATCAGGTGGTTCGAACAAGAAGGGGTCTGGTTCTGATAGTCTACCTGTTGATGCGGATATTAATTCGCAAGAGAAGTTCGTGCCTGACTGGGACCTCTCTAATGGCACCACTTTCGAGACTCCTGATCCGTGCAAGGAATTTATGTTTGCCTCACGTACCCCGTCGGAACTTTATCGTGCCGAGGGTTTGAGAAATAAAGATTTGTCTAATGAAGGTTGTGTTGCTATTGTGAATGGTTTCTTTTCTTTTGTTGAGATTCACGGCCGTTGGGCTGAAGGTATTTGACGTCTTTTTCATGTCATTTGGTGGTCATCTTTTATACCACTTGAATTGTCTTAATTTGGAATTTACTGATTGTAGGTCTCAAGAAGATTCTGTTAGGACCGTGTACGGACGGAGTACTAACTGATTCTTTGTTATACCGGATCAAATAGTGCGGAATCCTATTTGATTGGTGATCCAATCACGGAGAACGAAATCAAGATCAATCCTAACGATTAGAAAACGTTAAGAATGGACTAGGAATGATCTCAGACGTTCTATAAACTTGGAATGGACGAACTGGACGTTCTGGGTCGACTAGGGTTTCAAGAATTCGAAGTGTTACGTTTTTCCACGAATTAAGTGGTATTTATAGGTTACAGCTATCATTCGTACGACTGAGCCAGGCGACTGGCTCAGTCATGCGACTGAGTCATACGATTGGTTCATTCGGACGACTGAGTCAGTCTTATGACTTAATCGTACGATTGACTCAATCTCCTGGTTCAATCGTGTGACTGGCCCATTCACATGTTCCAGTCATGTGACTGAATCAGTTAACTTAGTTAAACACATTCTTGAACCTTTGATGATTCAAACCTATGTCTAACAACTGTAAACCTATATAACATTGTCATATATGCATGTACTAATAGTTGATATGAGTAGATATAACATTCAATAACCAACAACCATATATAGAAGAGATTCTCATTATATTGATTAAACATTACATATGTGTTACAAGAAGAAGTTCTTTTACATTTAAGTTCACTAGACTAGAACTGGGGACATGTGTACCAACAAACTCCCCCTTGGACCTAGTTCTATCTAGACTTTGACTTCTTTCTTGAACTCTTCAAATCTCTTCAGTCTCTCCTCTTTAGAAACCCCAGCATGGATATTAAGTGCAAAGCATAGACGTATGATATGCTGAAACTGTAGTGCTTGCACTATATCCTGCGTGTCAAAAAACAATGGCCACTTATACAGCGTATAAACATCTGACGCTGACAAGTTTATTAGCCACATAGGATCAAACACCCTTATTGTGTCCATCGATCCGTCCTTCTCCAAAACGATGACTGCCTCTCCTGAGCGCCAGTCATAGTACCACCACTTAAAGTGTGGGGTAAAGTCCTGTGGCATCTCCCTCAGTGGAATTCGGGACATTGTGCGCGGAGGTCGCCACTTCAGGACTATCTTCGGCTGACCAGTGATGGGACTCACCTCAGACCTTCTGAGGTACCTCGTAGCCTGCTGAGGTTTGAAGTTTACCCATCTAGTCCTGTACTCCTTTTTCAAGGCAGCCTCAAACCAGCCAGACATCTTCTTAGGATCAGAATAAAGAAGCTTTAGTCGGGCCAACTGGTTGAGCTCAAAACCTGGAAGAGTCTTCAGATCATGAGGGAATCTGAAGTACTCGATTCCCCTCTCCCTTTTCACTGCATACACGCCAAGGTCATCAAAATGAGCCCAAGCAATGATCTTCCCTGACACCTTCATATTCTTCTTTACCTTGTATAGCTTGGTGTAGGTACTCTGAGTTGCCGTAGCACGTTGGGCTCGGACCTCGGCGAAGCAAGCCATCCATTCAGCCTTTCGAATATCGACTTCGGCGTCCGAGGCTTGGGCTTGACTTGTTGAGGCTTCTGCTCCTTTCTCCTTATCACTGAGTTTATCCAGAATATCACTGTCAAGGTTGTTTACTAAATCTGGAAACACGTTTCCCTCTTGATCAGTGTATTCTGGATAGTGCTGATCTTGATGTCTTCAATTTCGATTTCTTCAACATCGTTGAGCTCGTCATCATCAGCATCATCAAAAATTGGAGCATCCTTTACAATTTCGTCTGGATTCAGACGAAATATTTCAGCAAGCTGCTCATCAGTAAGGTCGTGAATAATTTCTCCTTCTTCAGGAGTATAACTCACTAACCTTCTGACGATCCCCTGCAGATCAAGAATCATTGTGAGTTGAGACTTGACCTGTTGGAGAGGAGCAACATCATGCTCATCTTGCTGAAATCCCTTATCTGTTTAATATCAACATGTAGAGTAGCAATCATTAGTATAAACTCAAGTTAATTAAACATTAATCATTAAGAGTTTCATATACATCAAAAGATGAATCAAGTACAAAAGCTTTAGAAATAAAACATCTAATCAGTACTTTTGTCTTGTATCATCGCTGGATCTCCGGCAGAAGGGGAGGTAGGTGGGGAAGCAGTTGATGCTCCCTGGTCTTGTCTTTTCTTCGATCATTGCTCATGACCAGAGGCAGATGTAGATGCATCTGCTTCCCCTTCATCATCATTATCATCTTTTTCTTTATCTTCATCATCACCTTCCTCGTCATCATCATCACTATCATCATCCTCATCATCCTCCTCCTCATCATCATCTTCATCACCTTCCCCGATCTTGAGGGCTCACTCTGTGTGCTTTTCAGCTTTAGCAATAGAGTTTTGTGAGCCGCCTCCAGCTTCTCCATCTTCTCATCAGTCTCAGCCTCGTGTTGAAGCAAGCCTGTGATCTGATCAGTCTGTGCAGTGATCAACTGGGCTTGTGAAGATGTCAACTCCCTCAGTCTCTCAATCTCAGCTGTTTGTGTAGAACTTTGCTCTTGCAGCTGTAGAATCTGAGCAGACTTGGCCTTGTCAGAGGCTAGCAACTGGAGCACCATGCTGTTCAGTGCAGCAAGTTACTCAACCACAGAGACAGGTGGTATGACTGAGCTCGAGGGTGCAGATGAGGGTTGTGTTTGGTGAGTGGTGGGGGTTGTGGTGGCTGTGGTGAATATGGGAGGAGGTGGGAATGATGTAGTAGGGGGTACAGTGGTGGTGGTGGTGGATGTGGGAGTATGAGGTGGAGGTTTAGTAGTGGTGGTGGTTGATGTGGTGGCTGTGGTGGTGGATGGTGTGGCTGTGGAAGTGGTTGTAACGAAGGTGAGACGTCTTTTCTTCTTCTTCTGACCATGGGGTTAAGCCATCCTTTTCTTCCTCGTTCCCGTTGAAGTGGATGCTCCCCCTACAATCCTGCTAGCTGACTTCGGTGCATAACTCGGATCAGTGGCTATCTCTCCTGAGTCTCGTGGGCATTCACCGATCGCCCTTAGCCCATGTTCTGTGGGAACAACCTTGCTTCCCACAGTACGTGTCAAGGGCTCCTCTTCAGACTCTTCTTCCTCCTCACCAGGAACAAAATCCTGATGGAAACCAGCAGACTCAGTTCCATCGTGGGTGGATGGTGGAGATGGTATATCAGTGGTAGTGGTCCTAGATGGAATGGGGCCTGTATCTCCATCATCACCACTGTCATAATCATCAGAATCATCTGATGGTATAGCTATCACTTCAGTATCCGATCCACTATCATCATGACGCCACTTGCGTTTCCCTGGGGCAACATAATCAGCCCGGGCCAGATGCCCAATCAACCTCTTCATCACCGGCTTCACCTGCTTGCCTCTGTAAACCTTCATCCTCCCAAGAGTGGTGTCATCCATAATCTCCAATGCCACTGCATCCCTCTTTTCCTTGGGAAGATTGGGCAGCTTCTCATCGAATATAAGCTGTAGAAATCGGGGGTACATGCAAAAACCTTCCTTCCCTTTAGCCTCTAGGTTCTCTATCAGATACATGAAGATCATGTTGGAGAAGCTAAAAGGGTGGTTTAGGACCAAGGCCACGTAGGCATTTTGGATTTGATCAGACAGATCATCAAACCCACCCCTCCTGGATGCAATACACTTAAGTATGACGTGCGCTAAGTACTTGTACTGGGGGCTCAGGTTGCTCTTGTTCAGCACACCCGAGTTTATGTCCCCGCAGTACCCTATCCTCTGGAAACATCCACGAACAGTAAGAGGGTGCAGCTTAAGTGGGTGTTTCTCGTCGTCTCCAAAACCTAATACCCTCCTGATATCAGCAGCTGTAATCTCAATCTCCCTACCGAAGATATTACTACGGATGTGGTAGGGCTCCACTGATCGGTCTACCGAAGCTCCCTCCCAGAATGACTGATGGATAGACTGATAGGGAGTACAGGGTATAGATATGGCTCTGTATATCCTAGATCTCCTCAAGAAGTCGATGATCCCTGAAAACTCACCACCGTTCCTCGAGGTGGAATCCAAATGAGCACAAATGTTGTGCTTTGGATTAATAGACCAACGGTTAGCCATATTCCTGTAACAAATAGCAAACACACGTTAGAATACATGAAAAACAGAGTTTGACCAGATCATAAAGACAGTTCAGTTCAATCATGAGATTGAACTGTGCGACTGAATTCAGTTGGGAGACTGAACCTGCGATTGGGTCAGTCGACTGAATGACTCATTCGCATGACTCATTCGGCCGATTGAATGAATCGTTCCTTTCAATCGTGTGATTCAAGTTCATTCTGGAGTCCAGTCGTATGACACAATCCACCCATTCGTATTCTTCATTCGTACAATTTAATGAGTCGCCTCATTCAATCGTGCGATTGAAGTTCATTCTGGGTGACCAGTCGCATGGATTACAGAACGGTTCCATTTTAACTCGGATTGATCAATTTGCTAAATTAGACATTAAGTTCATGTTCATTAGACTCGTAATCATGTGTCTAAACTACCTAAATCAGTGATTTTAACATTTTACGTGTTTAAGGTAGTTTATTGTGCAACTTTGTTTCGGTTCGATATTTAGGTCAAATATCCGTGTATTTCGAACCAAATTTGACAAGTTTTGATCATCTTTCGGTCGCATTTTACCTGTATAACAATGTCACAATGTCAGTAATCGAGTAGACAGAGGTTTGATTTCAAATGAAATTTGGGCAGCGTAACGGTGCGATTTTGAATTTAGGGCGAATGAGGTCTGCGATCGACTGAGGGTTCTATTTATACTAGAACTCAGTTCAGTCGGCCGACTGGACCTATTCGCTCCACTCTTCGCCCGACTCAAACTCAGTCGTACGATTGAGTCTATTCGCATGATTGGCCTATTCGGTCACATTCAATCGGCCGATTGAGCTCATTCGCATGTCTAATCTTACGATTGTGTTCAATCGTATACCCCATTCGTACGACTGGGTCAGATCAGATTCAGTTGTGCGATTGGGCTATACTTGAGCCATTTTTGTCAAGTTATGGACCGACCCTTAGTTTTCTTAACCAATTGATAAAACATTATAATCTTTTGATCATCTCAGACATGATCACTTTTAAAACAACACATTCACTGATCACCTCAGATGTGATCCATTTATCCACCCGATCACCTCAGACATGATCCATTTATCCACCCGATCACCTCAGACGTGATCCTTTTAACCTTTCAGAAACAACTTGTTTAAGTAAACGTTAAGCACATTTGGTGATGTTAACAGAGAACAATATACACAGTCCGACATTGACACATTATACTAAAAAAATTAAAAAATCTTAAAACTACGAATAGAATGAACATGTTTTTGTGATTTTGAATGAACATGTTTTTGTGATTTTTGTTAGGGCAGGTTTGTGTAGCCTATTAGCATTGACATTATATCAGGAACAGACTCATATGGAATCAGACAGGCATAAACAACATTACTTGGAACCTTTGATCAGTATTTAACTTTAAACACTTGCATATCACAGCTTTCTCACTTATCTAAGATTTCTAAGATCTAACTGGGAATCATGCTTTATACGATACGTAACGTACTTTGATTATCAACTTCAGTCAGTGCATACACGACGATTGTCAGTATACTTGTCCACTTAAATCCATACACAGACTTTTGACACGCATTGGTAACGAATTAAGTTATATTATTTCAACCAACATTTGTGGATCCCAAGCTTATATGGTAATCAGTATTCCTTATAGGACTTTCGAGCGGTCTATAGGTATTTTGACAAGAAGAAACTATTCTTAGAGCTTTCAAAGAGAAGCCAAGCCTCAGGTCAGTGCCATCGCACAGCAGAGAGGCGGCAAACAACAATGAATTCTAGAATATGTAGGTTATGCTTATCCTCAGGTCAGTGCCATCGCACAGCAGAGAGGCACACAACCTATCTCCTTGTTAGAGCATTTCTTATTTTTCTTTTTCACATAACGCACCAGAGGCGGCAAACAACAATGAATTCTAGAGCTTTCAAAGAGAAGCCAAGCCTCAGGTCAGTGCCATCGCACAGCAGAGAGGCGGCAAACAACAATGAATTCTAGAATATGTAGGTTATGCTTATCCTCAGGTCAGTGCCATCGCACAGCAGAGAGGCACACAACCTATCTCCTTGTTAGAGCATTTCTTATTTTTCTTTTTCACATAACGCACCAACAACAGTTTGTTATTAGCTTGATTGCGCTTGTATTCGATTTTTTCTTTTGCTCTTTTTGTAGTCATACGCACACCTTTGGTGGCGTTTATTTGCTCGTTATCCCTTATCGGAAATGACTGATTGTGTTAACCAGTGATAAGATGGGAACCCACAGCTGATTGAACCGTTTAGTTTAGATTAAGTTTACCAATAACGTCTATTCGTCTATTGTGTTGAATCTACCGACACATCGTATAGTGAACTAGCACCTCCCTAGATCAACTTTCTCCGTGTAGTTACAATACCAACCAAGCGTACTATCATCTTCCCATTTTGTTAGACTTAGACTTCTCGGATTTATAATTTTCTGTGATTTAATTAACTTTGCAGAACCGAAAATCCTTTTGGTGTTCCAAGTAACTCGATGCCTGTGTACTATCACTTTCCCATTTTGTCGAGTCACATTTCCAGTTTAGTTGTCTATTACTTTTTCAGCTTTACTCACCTTCCCCCCCCCCTTTTTTTTAAGTGAATACTGAAATAAATTCCCCCTAAAATACTAAAACAGAAAATCTTTTTGTGTTTTGGATTTTATATAACAAGGAAAAAAAATAAAATAAAATTAACAGAAAAATAAACAAATAAACACGAGTCGGACTATGTATCTGCTTCTTCCGCAATCACATCACTTTTCTTTTTAACGCCGTTGACCTCTAGCAAATAGAAAAATCTAGGTTTATCAAATGGTTTGGTGTAGAGGTCAGCGCGCTGAAAATCCGTGTTAATTTTAAGCACGTCAATCAATTGTTTTTCATGGCAATCGCGTATGAAATGATATTTAATGCCGATGTGTTTTGTTTTTGGATGTTAAACAGGATTTTTAGTAACAGCTATGGCAGCAGAATTATCAACATAAATAGGGGTGTTAGAAAATTTCAAACCATAGTCGCGCATTTGCTGTTGGATCCAGATGATCTGAGAGCAGCAACTTGCAGCAGCAACATATTCAGCTTCACAGGTTGATAAAGCAACCGAGGTGTGCTTCTTGCATTGCCACGTGACTAATCGCCTTCCAAAGAACTAACACCCTGCTGATGTAGACTTGAAGTTCATCTTGCAACCACCATAGTCTGAATCGCTGTATGCAGTAAGCTCAAAGTCATTTTCATGAGGATACCACAACCCCAGTGTTGGAGTACCCTTCAGATAACGGAAAATCCTTTTCACCCCAATCAGGTGATTCACTTTTGGCTTCGCTTGATATCTAGAACATAGACATGTGGCACACATAATATCTGGACGCGAGGCAGTGAGGTACATAAGAGATCCGATCATCCCACGATACATAGTGGCATCCACCAAATCCCCATTCTCATCAGGAGCCACATCATGATTTGTGGCGAGAGGGGTACCGGCAGTAGAAACATTCTCCATATCAAACCGACTCAGAATATCGCTGACATACTTGGTCTGATGTAGGAAAATACCGGTTTGTGTTTGATCCACCTGTAATCTTAGGAAGAACTTCATTTCTCCCATTGCACTCGTTTCGAACTCTGCCTTCATCACAGATTCGAACTCTTTGCACAATGCTTCATTCCTAGATCCAAAGATGATGTCATCCACGTAGATCTGCACCATAAGCAAATCACCATCCTTTTCCTTGATGAATAATGTACAGTCAATCATACCCCTGCGAAAACCGTGTTTCAACAGATGGGTGGAGAGCTTCTCAACCAAGCTCGAGGAGCTTGATGTAGCCCATACAGAGCCTTATCCAGCTTGTAGACTCTGTCCCGATGATACGGATCCTCAAATCCTTCGGGTTGACTGACATAGACTTCTTCACGGATTTCCCCATGAAGGAATGCACTCTTCACATCCAACTGATAGACTTTGATCTTCATAAACGATGCATAGGCAAGGAAGATCTGAATGGCTTCCATTCTTGCCACTGGTGCAAACACTTCATTGTAGTCGATCCCCTCGACTTGTCTAAATCCCTGAACAACCAAGCGTGCCTTGTTTCTGATAACAACACCTTGGTCATCCTTCTTGCACTTTAGTACCCATTTGGTACCAATCACTTTAACTCCTTTTGGCCTGTCAACGAGGGTCCAGACTCCAAGTTTCTTGAACTGGAGTAGCTCTTCTTGCATAGCATTGACCCAGGCCTCATCTTTCAGGGCATCACTGACGTATTTAGGCTCGATTTGTGAAACAAAACATGAGAAAGCCCCGTCATTGACATAAAGCTTCTCCATGACTGCAACATAATCAGCAGAGTACAGCTGATTTCGCGTCTACACACCAGATTGAATATCGCCAATGATAGACGAGGGGGATGATTCACACTGATCCTAGTCACTGGTGTGGAAGGAACCACAACCTCAGAGTCAAGATTGGTGACTACAGGTTCAGTCTCCGGATTTCCCAGTGCTGGTTCAGCTTCTTCTTCATCACCTGATGAGTCATCACTCTCGTCTTGAGTAGGAGTCAAAGAACTTGAGGCACCATTTGCAGGTGTGATGTTGCTTGAATCCAGATTCGGTGTGTTGAGGACATCGTACATCATCTGGGTAGCAACTTCATCATCTGAATCAAACTGAGGAAGATTAAAGGACTTGAAAAATCCATCATAATCGAAGAATGATGATGGACCTTTTCCAGCAGGGGGGTGGTGTATCTCTGAACGTCTACGTTGCACCACACTTCTACCTGACCTGTCGAGTTATTGTAAACTCGTTTGTCTGGTATGTTGTATCCTAAGAATATTCCTTGATCGGCTTTCTCACTAAACTTGCCATCCTGAGTCTTCTTCAACAGTGTACAAGGAGCTCCAAAAGGTTCCAGATACTCCAAGTTAGGCTTGCGCTTCTGAAGCAACTCATAGCAAGTCTTGCCATGCCTTTTGACTACTAACACACGGTTAAGTGTGTAGCAAGCATTGGCAACCGCCTCATTCCAGAACTGGACTGGAAGCTTAGAATCAGCTAAAATGGTTCGCGCAGTCTCGATCAAGCTTCAATTTTTTTGTTATGCAACTCCATTCATCTGTGGTGTGTATGCTGAAGTGAACTGATTAACAATCCCCTTTTCCTTGCAGAAAGCATCCATACACTGATTCTTGAACTCTGTGCCATTGTCAGAACGAATCTTCCTTACCTTCAGGTTGTAGAATGACTCCAGTGTCGTGACGAGCACCTTGAATGATTCAAATGTTTCTGATTTAGCTTTCAGAAACATCACCCAGGTGAATCTTGAGTAGTCATCTGTGACTACAAAGCAGTACCAGTCTCCTGCGATACTTTTTGTGCTAACTGGATGAAAGAGATCCATGTGTAACAACTCCAGGGGCATCTCTATAGAATTAACTTGCTTGGTCTTGTGAGATTTCCTGGTCTGCTTTCCCTTCTTGCATGAGACACAAAAATCAGGAAGTTTGAAGTTCTTGACAGTAACTCCTTCAACGAGGTTGTTGTGAATCAGATGATTCATCTTCCTGCGATTGATGTGTCCCATCCTCCTGTGCCATGAGATGGATTCCTTCTCTGTTGCTTTTGATAGAAAACATTAAACTGTAGACTCAGAGGAAGAAGCATTAGACATATCCAAGACATATAAATCATTGTACCTGGATGCGGACATCAGAACCTGCTCCTCTGGAATCTCCATCTCCTTCTTCAGAATGTAACATTTGTGATTATCAAACATGACTTTGAAGCCCTTGTCACATATCTGAGACACTGACAGCAGATTGTTTTCCAGTTGTTCAACAAAATTTACTTTGTCAAATCTTACCTTCTCATTACCTACTTCGCCTTGAGCAGTAATGTATCCTCCTTTGTTACCAGTAAAGGAAACATGTCCCCCTTTAATTTGTTTGACATTTAAAAGGAGAGACTTGTTTCCTATCATGTGCCTGGAAGCTCCGCTATCCACAATCCATGTATTTGTAGAAGCACTATAGCGGACAACCTGCACATAATTGAAAACAATTAGTTAAGGAGGGGGACCCAAGCCTTAACTGGCTTGGATTTCCCAGAGGAATCAACCATCATGAATTGACCCACTGGCCTTCATCAGTGGATGGAATCTCAACGTTCAACTTGTCCTTACTTTCAGACTCATCAGTTGTTTTGGCTTTCCACAAACCATCCCTGTGAAAGGATTGTTTGTGGTAAACCTTAGACTGATTCACAGTTTGAGCATATGGTTTAGATTCAGAAACATGTCTCGCTGCTGGTATCACAGACTTGTCAGTGACTAGTTTGTGTTGCCTTTGGCGTGGAGGAGACGAAAACGACCGAGAAGGTGTTTTAGACCTAGTAGGTGTTTTCGATCTAACAGGAGTCTTAGATCGCTGTTTTGAATCTAAATTAGCTTTGTTGTTCAGCTCCACCTTAATTCTTGGAGTCTGATAGCGAGGACAATTTGTTGAAATATGACCGCGCTGTCCACAAGTATAGCAGGATCTCCATTCATCGGGGCTAGGAGATCTCTTGTGGGGCGGTGAGTAAACTTCTGGTTCTTTCTTTTTATTATCACTTTTAAGACTTTCACCTCCTTTGACAAATTTAACTTGTTTAATATTATTTGTGTTTTGTCTTAGAAACTGGTGATTATTTTGCTTCACTGGTTTAGCTTGAGTGGTTTTAGACATCTTGGATTGTGTGTTATTAGACTTTGAATCCAACCCAAGAGATGTTTGGACATTCTCTTCCACCCGTTTTTTAGCAGTGACATTGGTCGATGCTGAGGTTTTCTGATCATCATCCGGAGAAGCAGGTTTAACTGTTGTGTCCGGATCACTAACCAAAGGGGTTGTCAGCACATGATCCTTAATTGGATTATTATTTATAGGACGTTGTTTAGTGTTCAACAGGATCTCATGTGGTGGTGGAACAACCTTGTAACCGAAACCCTCCCCATTGTTGCGTTCTTTAACCAAGTTTTTCAAAATGTGCGAGGAACTTGCTAAACTATGTAGTTTTTGTTTCAAAGACTCATTTTCTACTTGTAAAACCGCTTTGTCCTTTTTAGTCTCTTCAATGGTCTTTAAGTAGAATTTAATGTCATTTTCTTGGTTAAACACAACAACTTCAGTTTCCTTTAATTGCTTATTTAAAGCATCGATCTTTTCCTTATAACTGCTCTCATTCTGTTTTAAAACTCGATTAGCTTCTGAGCACAGTTTCAAGTCATTTACTAAGTTATCATTGTGTTCTAATAGCCTAGCAAATTTTAAGTCAATGCTTTCTCTAAATTTATCACAATCAACACAAGCAAGTTTAGCGAATAATTCATCCTTAGATTGTACCCGTGCAGCTGTGGACGTTCCAGCCATGAAAGCATTCTGAGATGCAGGTTGAGCTTCAGATTCTGAATTCAGCTCATTCTTGACAATTTCATCCACTGCATCAAACGTCTCTTCCAAGTCAGCAGTATCAACATTAGCTGAGCTCTCCCCCTCACTCGCTGAGTCTTCATTCAAGTCTTCCACAGAAGCTATGTTCGCTTCACCATCAGATAAGAACCGAAAGGACCAGTCCTGTCCTTCATCTCCTTGTGCTACCATAGCTTTAGAATCATTCCCTGTGGATGCTGGTTTCTTGTCTTTATCTTGCCTATTGAACGAGGAGAATGGATTCCCGTTCCCAGTCTTCTTAGGCTTCACGCATTCTCTTTTGAAGTGACCCTTCTCCACAGTTGAAGCACATGACTTTAGACTTGTCAAAACCAAAGGTCGTATCTTTAGTAGCCACGAGATTCTGCCCTGTTTTCTTCACAAACTTCTTGGCTCTTCGGACAGCACTTGCAAGAGCCCACATGATATCCATCCTTTCAAGCTCGTTTTCATCTACTTGCTCGTAGTCTTCATCAGCAAGGTGGCAATTTCCAATCTTACCCACCACCAGACCATCATAAGAGTGCACAACTGCAGCAAGTAGATCCATGTGCTCTTTAGCAACCTCCACTGTTACTTTTCCCAAATTTTCTATCATCAACTTAGCAGATTGAGTAACAATTGGACTTTGTAGACCCCCAGATGCACCATGAGACTCATTTGCAGATGATGAGCCTAGATCAGTAGATGATGTTGCATTGGACACAAATGCTGTTTGCAGAGGTGCTCCAGAAGACTTTGCAGCAGGAGTGGAAGTAGGAGTTACATTGTAGAGTGATGGGTCTTATGTATACGCTCCTCTTTTCGTCCTGTACTTGTGATGCACTTCTTCCTCTCTCAGTTTTAGAATAAAGTCATTAATATCCAAGGTCTCTAAAACTGAGTTGTGTCGCATATTGGAAATGAATGAATTCCACTTTTCAGGTAGACCATCTGCCAAGCTGGAAACTTTGTCTTCCATTGACGTCTTTACTCCATGAGTGTGAAGTTCACTCATCAAGTGATAGAAGCAATCGATAATTTCATCCAAGCTTTCATTCCCAATAGCAGAGAAGTTGTCAAACTCCTTCTTCAACGCTTTACCCTTTAGGGACTTTAGAGTAGAATTCCCAGCATACCTCTTCTCAAGAGCTTCCATCAACTTTTTACTTTGCTTGAGATCTGAGTATTGGTGAAAAATGGCCTTGGGAATGGACTGGGTCAAAATAGCATATGCCTTCTTTTCGGCATTGTAGCCAAGGCTCTGATACCACTTGTTAGGACCGTGTACGGACGGAGTACTAACTGATTCTTCGTTATACCGGATCAAATAGTGCGGAATCCTATTTGATTGGTGATCCAATCAGGGAGAACGTAATCAAGATCAATCCTAACGATTAGAAAACGTTAAGAATGGACTAGGAATGATCTCAGACGTTCTATGAACTTGGAATGGACGAACTGGACGTTCTGGGTCGACTAGGGTTTCAAGAATTCGAAGTGTTACGTTTTTCCACGAATTAAGTAGAATTTATAGGTTACAGCTATCATTCGTACGACTGAGCCAGGTGACTGGCTCAGTCATGCGACTGAGTCATACGATTGGTTCATTCGGACGACTGAGTCAGTCTTATGACTCAATCGTACGATTGACTCAATCTCCTGGTTCAATCGTGTGACTGGCCCATTCGCATGTTCCAGTCGTGTGACTGAATCAGTTAACTTAGTTAAACACATTCTTGAACCTTTGATGATTCAAACCTATGTCTAACAACTGTAAACCTATATAACATTGTCATATATGCATGTACTAATAGTTGATATGAGTAGATATAACATTCAATAACCAACAACCATATATAGAAGAGATTCTCATTATATTGATTAAACATTACATATGTGTTACAAGAAGAAGTTCTTTTATATTTAAGTTCACTAGACTAGAACTGGGGACATGTGTACCAACAGATTCGTGATCTGAAAAAGCAAGTTTCTGAGCTGAAAACTCAACAGACTGCCCTTGAGTCTCGGTGTGAGTTAGCCGAGAAAGATAAGGAAAGATATGCTCGAGAGGTTGATGGCGCTCGGGAGGAGCTTCGTATTCAGGTTGCCGCAATGAAACGGGTCTCTGTTGAGTTCAAAGACTATAAGCAAACTTCTGAGGACCGCCTTTCGGAACTCGAGCAAAGGGTAGCCGATCTTATGTCCGAGAGAAAGTGGCTTATTACTAATGGAATTGGATTAGCTTTCAACAAGATATGTGATAGTGATGAGTGCCTTGATCTGTTGGCGAGAATTAATGGGTTTGCTGACAAAGTTGGGTATAACGCCGGGCTTAAAGATGGTGCTTACTGGGCTTTGAGGGGCAAAAAGCCTGAGGAGACTAGTAACTTTAACAGTGAAGCTTTGGAGAACCTTCGTGTTGAATCCAACCGTTTTGACGAGGCTACTTTTCCCATGGTTGACACTATTACGGCCATGTGTGACCGAGATATTGCCGAGATCAAGTCTTTCCTGAAGCCAAAAGACCCTCCTGTTCCTCAAAACAAGGCGTAGTTGGCGCTTGTTTTATGTTATTATTCTTGATTGTATGAACTCTGTCGTTTGCCAACTTTTGTTTGAAGTACTGTATTTGGCACCTATCCTATGTATCTCTTTTGCCTCTTATTAGTTTAACCTCTTATTATATGTACGGTTTTGTTTTTTCACTTGTGGGTGGTGTTCCCTCTTTTTCCAGCCGCGGCTTGTAGCCGGGGGGGGGGGGGGGGGTTTGTTTCTCGGATGGAGGTGTGTGCACCCCTAGCCGCGGCTTGTAGCCGGGGGGGTTGTTTCTCGGATGGAGGTGTGTTCACCCCTAGCCGCGGCTTGTAGCCGGGGGGGTTGTTTCTCGGCCGCGGTAGGTGTTCCGCACTACTTTTTCCTTCGCGGTTCGATTTGATCATTTGAATTTGCTTTTCTTGATTTCGCTTTTTCACATATAAGCTTGGTTACTTGCTTGTTTTTAAACATATGAGCTAGGTATTTTGCTCGTTTTTAAACGTGTGAGCTTAGTGACTTGCTCGTTTTTAAACGTATGAGCTTGGTGACTTGCTCGTTTTTAAACATATGAGCTTGGCGACTTGCTCATTTTTCTTAAGCATATGAGCTTGGTGACTTGATCGTTTTTCTTAAACATATGAGCTTGGTGACTTGCTCGTTTTTCTTAAACATATGAGCTTGGTGACTTGCTCGTTTTTCTTAAACATATGAGCTTGGTGACTTGCTCGTTTTTCTTAAACATATGAGCTTGGTGACTTGCTCGTTTTCTTAAACATATGAGCTTGGTGACTTGCTCGTTTTTCTTAAACATATGAGCTTGGTGACTTGCTCGTTTTTCTTATATATTGGCACGGACGCTAAGTGATTTGATGTAAATTCTGGCATATTGGCATGCCTTCTTATAACGGAAAATTGAATTACATCAAGAAGATACATCTATTACATATAGCATTTTCGGAGCTGAGCCCCGTTCCATGTGCGTGGTACCGTTTTCCCGTCCAAGTGTCTGAGCTTGTAAGCCCCATTTTCTCCTGCTTTCGTGACTATGTATGGTCCTTCCCATCGGGGGCCCAGCTTACCTTGTTCTTCTACCCGGCTCGCCTTATTACTGCGTAGGACGTAGTCTCCTTCTTTGAAAATCTGTTTTTTGACTCGAGAGTTATAATACTTTTCGACTTCCTTCTTGTGCCTAGCTTCTTTAATCGCTGCCATCATTCTCTGTTCTTCCAGCAGCTCCAGATTTAACCTTAGCTCCATATCGTTATCAACCTGGCTGACCTGCGCAACTAGAGCGGTTTGCATTCCTACTTCCGCCGGGATCATGGCTTCCGAGCCATATGTCAAACTGAATGGCGTTTCCCCATGGCTCGTTTTAGGCATGGTTCGGAGTGCCCAGAGGATGCTAGGTAGTTCTTCCACCCAACATTTTTCCTCTAATCCTAGCCTTGTCTTGATTCCTTCCACGATGCTTCGATTGACCCTTTCCACTTGACCGTTGCCTTGAGGATGGGCGACGGAGGTGAAAATCTGTGTGATCATCAGCTCCTGACACCATGACTTGAATGGGTTGTCTGCGAACTGTTTGCCATTGTCCGTCACAATGAACAATGGTAGACCGAACCGGCATACTATATGCTCCCACACGAATTTTTTCACCTGCTGCCCTGTGATGGTTCTTAAAGCCTTCGTCTCCACCCACTTTGTAAAGTAATCCACGGCCACTAAAAGGAATTTTGCTTTCCCTACTGAGACTGGAAAAGGGCCTACAATATCCATTGCCCACTTCTGGAATGGCCAAGCAGATGTAACCGGGATCATGTCGTTCTTGGGTCGGTGGCACATGGGAGCGTGTCTTTGACAACTTTCACACTTCTGGATCTCATTCACCGCACTCTTATGCATACCGGGCCAGTAATATCCAGCCCCTATTACCTTGGCCACCACCATTCGTGGTCCAGCATGTATGCCACAGATTCCTTCATGTATTTCTCGGATAACGTAGTTGGCCTCTTCCGGTGTTAAGCATCTCAGTAGCGGACCCATTAATGATCTTCTGTACACGACTCCCTGCTGTAACTCGTAATGCAATGCTTTTGCTTGTAACGCCCTGGCCTCTGCTCTATCTTCTGGGAGGTCTCCATTCTTCAAGTAATCCATAATCGGACCCATCCAACTTTTTCCTTCTTCCACTCTGATTGTCGCCACTTCATTCCTTTCTATGGATGGGGATTGCAAAACCTCTACCCTTACTTTCTTGGCGAGATGGCTGAACGTAACTGAAGCCAGTTTACTCAGGGCGTCCGCCTTTTTGTTCTTGCTGCGAGGTACATGCGAGACCTCGCATTTACTGAATTCGCTTATCATCTTCTTTGCCTTATCCAGGTATTGCTTCATTTGTTTTCCTTCGCGTCATAAGACCCATTGATTTGATTGGCGACCAGTAATGAGTCGACATATGCGTGTAGTTTCTGGATGTTCATTTGTTTTGCCAATCTGAGCCCCGCCAGTAGTGCCTCGTACTCCGCTTCGTTGTTGGAGCTGTTGAAAGCCAGCCTTAGGGCATATGTTATTTCTTCCCGCTCAGGCCCTACCAATATCAACCCTGCCCCAGATCCTTCGTCGTTGGAGACTCCGTCAGTATGTAGGGACCATTCTTCTTCTGACTCGTGCTTAGTTTGATTCATGCCAAGGGTTGGGTCTTCATCATGAGGTGTTTCCGCTAGGAAGTCGGCGACCACTTGGCCCTTCATCGCCGTCCTGGGCTTGTATTGTATTTCGAAAACACCCAACTCGATGGCCCATTTTGCCAGCCTTCCTGAAATTTCTGGTTTCCTTAATATCTGCTGTATTGGATGGCCCGTCCTCACCTCAACCCCATCAGCTTAGAAGTAACGGCGTAGCCTCCTAGATGCATGTACTAACGACAAGACAAGCTTTTCCATGGGTGAATATCGAGTTTCTGGTTCCTTCAGGACCCTGCTAATAAAGTATACTAGCGTTTGCTTCCCCTCCCTATCTGTCATTAATACGGCGCTTACAGCTTCCTTCCCGGCAGAGAGATACATGACTAATCTCTCTTTTGGAAATGGAGCTACAAGTGTCGGTAAACTACCCAAATATACGTTCATTTGCTGAAATGCTTCCTCCGCTTCTTGTGTCCATACAAATTTCTTTTTATCTAAACAGTTTTTCAATATGGACATGAACAGTAGGGTGCGCTCGGCATGTTTCGACAGAAACCTGTTTAGGGCCACGAGACGCCCATTGAGGGTCTGAACATCTTTGACTGATTTCGGGGAGGGCATTCGAATCACGGCTGCGATCTTTTCGGGATTTGCCTCAAAGCCTTCTTTTGTTACCATTACCCCTAAAAACTTTCCTTCTTAAATGCCGAAGGAGCACTTCTGCGGATTCAACCTCATGTTCATTCCTCGTAACGTTTCGAAAGTCTCGGCTATGTCGTCTAGCAGAGACTCTTCACCGCGGCTTTTGATTACCACATCGTCGACGTAAACTTCGATATTTCTTCCGATCTGTGAGCTGAAGGCTTTATCCATTAAACGTTGGTAGGTGGCTCCTACATTTTTTAATCCAAATGGCATTTTCGTAAAACAAAAGATGCCGACGTCCGTAAAGAACGCGGTTTTATCCTCGTCTTCCCGAGCCATCTGTACTTGGTGGTAACCTTTGTATGCATCTAAGAAACATTTCAAAGGAAAAGGAGCTAGGGAGTCTACCTTTAGGTCAACTTCTGGCAACGGGTAACAGTCCTTCGGACAGGCGTTGTTCAAATCTTTGAACTGCACATTCTCCATGTGCCATCTCCCTTCTTTACCATGACCGGGTTGGCAACCCAGGTTTGGTAATACACTTCCCTGACGATTCCGGCTGGTAGTAGCTTCTTCACCTCTTCTACGACGACTCGACTCCTTTCCTCGCCCATGTACCTGCGCTTCTGTACCACCGGTTCCCTAGACTGGTATGTTTTTAACTTGTGTTCTGTGATATTTCGGGGGACCCCTACCATGTCTGCAGGTTCCCATGCAAAAATATCAAGGTTGCTTTGTAACAAACATCTGAGCCGGTCCTTCGTGTAGTCCATCAGTTGGTCTCCTATCGTGATTTTCTGTTCTGGAAAACGCTGGTTTATCACCCACTTTTCACTTGTTGGGTGGATGGAATCTTCTTCCGATGGCGAGGCCGCCGATGCCAGCATTCTTATATTTTTGCATTCTCTACTAGAATACATGGTGACGACTCCCGTCGGCGTAGGGAATTTAATCGCGGCGTGTACCGTAGATATGACCGCGCCCAGAGTACATAACCCGGGTCGCCGCAGGAATACGTTGTGCGTAGATTCCGAACGCACCACCAAGAAGGTCATTGTTACTTCCCGTCAGCCTGCCTGATTTCTGATGACCACAGGGAGTTGGAGTTGCCCCAACGGCTGAACCACTTCCCCTGTGAATCCCGTCAACAAGTGGGTCTTGGCGTCCAGCTTTTTCCTGACTTCCTCATCTAACTGCAAAAAACAATGCTCATACATAATCTCAGAACTGCTCCCGCTATCAACATATACCCGATGAACTTGATGACCCGCCACTATTGCTGAGACTGTGATTGGACCGCTGGCGAAACTTCCCCACAGATTGGTGGGAAAGAGATCTCCTGGGACATCCAGGGTTCCATGTGATCTGCATGTCTTTTCCCTTTCCCGTTGGTGAGCTGGACCATGAAAATTTCCTTTCTTTTTTCGTTCACCTGGGGGGTTTCTTTAGCTCTTTCAGGAGATGAGCCAGTTTTTCCGTCTTGATCGCCGACTCGATTTGCCTTCTTAGTGAAAAGCAGTCATCAGTCGCGTGTCCGCTTTCCCTGTGAAATTCACAATACCTGCTCGCATCCCTTTTTACTCCTGACTTCAGCGGGGTAGGTTTGGTAAAATCCAGGTTTTGGTGGCTAGAATTTCGCTGGGGGTTTACGTTAAGGGTGGTAGGGCTATCTGTGAACTGGGTGAGCTCCTCGGTGGAGGAGTGAATCGGGACTGGAAATGTTGGTTTGATTGCAGAGAGCGTGGCTGGAAACATTGCCTTTCCTATACTTTCGCTCCTGGCCTTCTCTGCGGATCCCATGTCGGAGGCGTCGGCTTTCTCGGTGTTTTTTCTCGTAGTTGCTCACATGCCCTTTTGCCTCGGACGAACGCCTTAGCTCGTTCCAACATCTCTTCCACTGTTTTCGGGAGGCTTTCGTGGAACCTTTCCACAAGTTGATCGTTCTTTACCCCGTGGATGAAAGCAGAAATCCTGATAGTTTCATCAGCCCCCCGCACCTGCATGCTTTCCTTAGAAAATCCGACAATAAAATTTTCGATAGACTCGTGGTCTCCTCGCTTGATGTTATGTAACTCTGTGGGATCCTTTGCAGCCAACTTCTGCTGGCTAAAATTTTTTAAGAACCCATTTTCCAATTCTTCAAAGTTGCTTATCCCACCAGCAGGGAGACTATCGAACCATACCCTAGCGGCCCCGGTGAGGGTCTGGGCGAACATGTGGCACGATACTGGAACCGACCACTGTTCTACCTCCGCGGCTCCTACGAAGATCGCCAGGTGGTCTTCAGGATCTCCCAGCCCGTTATATTTTCCCACATTGGATGGCATTTTAAGTCTGGGTGGGAATATGAATTCTGCGATTTTTGGAATAAACTTGGACCGGGACCTCGCCATTGAGGGACGATACGGTCTACTAAAGTCGTCTTCGAAGTTTAGCCTTTTCCTAACACCGTCTTCATCTTGACGCACAGTCTTCTTGGCTCCTTTCTCCTTAGATGATCCTGGTTCGTCATGGCAGTTTCTTCTTCTTTAGTCCTTGGTGGTTCTTCATATTCCAGTCGCATCCGGAGGTCTTTCCACCGTCTTTCCTTCTCTTCCTGTTGGAGCAGCAAAAGAATCTGCTCTTGATTTTGGTTGAGGAACTCCGGAGTTATGACAGCACTGTGGGTGTTGCCTTCATCAAGGGTGGTGTTTGTAGCGTCAGGGGGAGGAGAGTTAGCATTCGGATCCTCGACGTTGTCGGTGTTGTTGTGACAAGGAGTAGCTTGGTTTGAATCCATGGTGATAAGTTTTAGGATCGTTGCGTCCCACGGATGGCGCCAAATGTTGCTACACAAATCTTAATCAAGTGATCAAGATTCGAGGAGCAGTGCTTAATTGTCACCAGGATTATGATTCTGATAGGTTAGGAGAAGAGTATTGGTTTATTATCTTGTGATTTTTTGTGTGTGTTCTTCCTGTGGTTGAGAACCTCTATTTATAGTGTTTGTTGGTTTTTGTTATTTTCCAGTCAGCTGCTATTCTAGGAATGTCAAAGTCTAAGATCTGATCCTAAGGTCCTCTGGGCAGGAGATTCTATACATTTGGGTGCAAAGGGTTTCTTTACTTAACATTAATGCCTTTGTCCTCATAGTTGACTCCAGATTTCTGAGTTTCTTAGTTCAGTCAGAGTTTTGTCTTGTCTGCTTGTTATCTTCCGCCCTGACGATATTCATTGGCCAACCAATAGGCGCTTGTTTTGTCTCGAATTTTCTAAGTGTTGGATGTTCACTGTCCTTACGTTACTTATACTTCTGGAACTGACTTTACCGCGGCTGGACTTTGACGAACCCTTAGGGCCGCGGCTAGATTTTGACAGTCCTTCCAGGCCGCGGCTGGCTTTGCTTCCCCGGGGTGTGCCGCGGCTGGGGACCTTGGGCCGCGGTTGGAGCCACTAAATGTTGTGGAGGGGTGTTACCCCATCAATTATTGTTTTTATAAATTAACATCTGTGCATACCGCACCAAAGACTTAAAACCATGGCAATGAATACCCACAGTTGTAACATAGCTTTTTTTTTATAGAAACCGACAATTATATATGTTTGTTCTTTCATATACCACATTTCCCTATATATTTAAAAACAAGTTCAAATGAACAGTATGAACAGTGGTTACTGTTCAGAGCGATAACAAGCATCAAAATTTAGCGGACGGACATGGTTCGATTCATTGCGGATGAATTAAAGTGTTGAACCGCTTGAACATACATCGGATGAACAGATTTCAAACATATAACGCACAATCTTAAACCCACAGCGGACACACCATTCAACCTCTAATCGACCGCTCCATCGCAAACCATCACCACGATCTGCTAAAATTTCCAACCAAATCAGCACCCATAGCATACCGAAACCACATCGAACATTATCTTCATTAATCATCATCACCAATCTTCAATTTGGGTTTGATTTCCGACTGAAACCACATCATCGACCATCGTCATCTTTGACCGGTCACCATCGATTCCAACACACCCCGTAGAAGCAACGACAACCATCGGAACAGACCATCGACCATCAACCAACGATTTTCAATTTTGGTTGGTTTCATTTTGGAATCGAAGAGAAAGAGAGATAGAAGCATCGGGAGAGTTTGTGTTTGGGAGATTTCAATTTTGACTTCTATTTCTAATTTTGACCAGCCCTATATATTTAAAAACAAGTTCAAATGAACAGAGGTTACTGTTCAGGTTTTATGGCATTTTGGTCATTTCCCTATATATTTAAAAACAAGTTCAAATGAACAGTGGTTACAGTTCAGGTTTTATGGCATTTTGGTCATTTCCGTTTTCCGGCGAGGGGTGGTTTGTTCTTTTGGGGTTTCTCTATATTTAAACCACCATTATTTCGAGAGAGAAAGAGAGATGACAGGTTGAAGGGAGATGGTCTGTTTGGTGATCGTCGGCGTGCTGCCACCGTCATACCACCACCGTCACCGTCGATATCAATTGCACCTTTTGGGTTTCCCTCCATTTAAACCCTCTTTCTAGATGAGAGATTGAGGGGAGATAGTCCGTTCATTCACCGCCTGCAACGCCTCCGTCGCTGCACCCACGCGAAGTCTATGTCGTCGATGGCCGATTGCTGGCTTTGTGTGTAGGTGGCGACTCTTGTGGACCCCATGTATCGCAACCGTCTATGGATGGTGGTGCATGTTGAAACCGGCTCAGATATGCCGATTTTGACGCCGCCGGTGGTCTATCGACCGCCTTTGGTGGCGTCGGCGTGACCTCACGTCTGGTTCTTTCCGTCTTCTGCTTGATGATGATGGCACCTGGCACATTTGAGAGCCCTAATCTGGGTTTTGATGATATGCTTTAGTCACCGGCGTTGGTGTTGTTACTTCCTATGTTTATTGTCTGTTTTGTTTATCTGATGGTTGTTTAAAAGGTATGTTTGGTGTCCCTGCAACGTCATGGTTGCCGGCTGCCGACCGCCGTCCATGGATGGTGATGCATGTCGTCTTGGCTTAGATCTGTTGATTATAACACCGTCAGTGGCCAGTTGGCTGCCATGATGGCGTGTGCGTGTTGGTGATACCAACCGCATATCTGAGACCTTGGTTTCATGCTGATGATATGGTTTAATGGTGAGTGTTGGTGATGTTTCCACATGTGTTTATTGTTGTTCCTGTTTTTTGATGGTTGTACATTGACTTTAGGGGTAAAAGAAATTTTTTTATAGCTTTAGTACATTCGAATGGTTTTGCTACAAGGCTTTGTTATTTTGGTGGGTAATCTGATCTTATTTATGTCGATGATTTAACGATGTTTTGGTTTATCTACGACTATAATGAGACGAAAAACGTTGTTTTTTGTCTTGGCTTGGCACACCGCTCTTAGTATGCAGCCGCAACCCGACATCAGTTCTGAGCCAACTTGTAACCGTTATGTGTTTTGGCTATAATGATCTAAACTTAATGCTACGAATATATGCGTTTGTTTGAGCTCCAGTTTACTCCGTTTTTAAGATACGCATCAGGGCATACACGGTAGTTTATACTTAAAAACAGGATTTACATATTTGTTATGCGTATAATTAAAATTGATATAAGAAAATGAAAAATATTGCTCTTTGTTATTAGTTAAGGTACGGTGAAGGGTTATGGATCCCCCTTCATTCCGCATCACTCTTTGTTAAGTTAACACACACTTCACTCTCTATTACCCTTCATTCTACACCACTCAACAAAAAAAATGGACGTGTTTTATTTTATTTTTGAATATATACAAAAATATTTTTTTTAAAAATAACAAGCTAAATATAAGATCAATATAACATAATCAATAAAATATAACTAAAATTTTTATATAATACTAAATTTGATCTTTTATTAATAAATAGAAACATTGCATAAATAACATAACTAAAATTCACATTTAAAAAAAACCCTTACACTTCATTAAACGTTAGAAACTTATGCATCGTTTAACATTAAAAACCCTTTTTTATATCAGATTATATTTTATCATATCACGTTTGTAAGGACATATTTGTGATTTTATTACACCTACATAAAAAGTATTTAGTATTTGATCGTTTTTAGCACCTCTTTCCCCTCATTTTCTATTATTTTCTTCATTAAATATTTGTGTCACATACATGACTCAATTCTCATCATAACCCTTACAATACATTCCTCTATAAATAGCCTTCATCCTTAATTATAATATCACAAAACACACTAAATCATCAATCTCCTTCAAAGATCAAATTAACTTAATATGATCCCATTCATATCTTCTGCAAAATCTCTTCTTCTTTCTCCCATCAAACACTTCATCCATGAAGACTTTCATGGAGTCTTTCAAAGGATGACACTCATTGATAGACTTCTATTCCTGGTGCGTATGTGCGTGCACACATATCACACGCTTAAATATATATATTTAAAATTTTAATTTGATAAATTAATATATTGCTCGGTTTAACTTGTGAATCGGTTGATATGTTGTTTTTGTAGATTATTCATGGTGTTGATAGGTTAGGGATCAGGTGGCACCGACTACCAGTGTTCTTAGGGTTGATATACCTAGCCATAAGGAGGTATCTTCATGATGAGTACAATCTACTCAATGTTGGGAGAACTCCCGTGGGGGTTCGGTTCAATCCCCACGACTTTCCGTTCAGAACAGCTGACGGAAAGTTCAATGATCCTTTCAACGATGGTGCTGGAGGCGAGGGGACTTTCTTTGGCCGGAATATGCCCCCGGTTGATCAGAAAGATAAGGTACCCAAGCAACTAGCTTACTCTAACGTTTGACAAAACTAGGGTTTAATCATTATTATTCCATAATTAAAAATATCTTGTTATATGCAAAACAATGAAGCAAACATACACAGTGAAATCTTATTTAATAAATAAACATCTGGGAGGATCAGATTATAGTAAACCTTACTTGTATCTCATGCGATGAAGACAGAAAACCGCACTGAGAGAAACCATTAACTTTAGTATGTAAAATTTTCTTCTTCAATTTACTACGTACGTACACATATAGTACCGAAAACATATACAAAATCCAATCTCATAAAATGGTAAATTAATATCCTAACATTTTGTTAGATACCTTAACAAAATTTCATTAATACCATAATAAAATTTTGTTATGGTATCTTGTTATATCTTGAGTTTAATTATACATCCTTCATGCATACCTAGCGTTACAGTCCTTAACACAAGACTCGTATATCTACCATCTTACTCGTAACAAGTTTTCTATACCTATATGTTTATATATATGAGTGTACGTGAGTAAATGTTTTTAATATATGTACACTTATAAATTTATCAATGTCAATTCGATAATAAATACTTAACAGTGTTATATTTCGATAGTTATGTTATAATCTTACATTTTACATAAATTTAATAAATAAATGAATGATTTTAAATGGTTCTCGTAGTATCGTAATATTTGTAATTTTGTAATGAATCTCCTATTTTCATGTATATATTGTTAATGTTAAGCAAATGACAACTGGGTGGTTGGATCGGAGATCCAAGTGATCTGAATTATATATAACTTAAGTAATCCTTAAAGAATAATTAAATCATTCTAGTTTTAGGAAAGTTTATATTTTCAAAGAAAGGATCTTAATTAAAAATTTTACTACTAAAAACAAGATATCTTTAATCTTTGTGATAAAAGAACATTAAGTGTTGGGTATGCGTAAATACAACAAATACCTTTCACGAAATCTAAACTGAACTTACAGTGTTAAATGTTTATTAGTGATTGCTATAATACATTTATAAACGATTAATGGTATACAATTCTTGTACTTTGTTGAAATGAAAGACATTAAAACACTTATGTAAATCATCACTTTGTAAAGCGTCCTAATATATAGACAAACATCCCACTTTATAAATGTACACTCCCTATACGCCTCGTATGGCACCATACGAGACTTATAAGATCAAAAACACTGAAAACGGAGAAAATTCAGGGGGGCTGTCAAAGGGTTATACGCCCCATGTAGCCCTATACCCATGTAGCCCTATACGACCCCCAATACAATACATATAGGGTTATACGACCCGCATAGCAAATTTTGACACTAACTAATTAAGAGAAAAAATTCAAGATCAGGAGACTGTCAAGGGGGTTATACGCCCCGTATGGGGCTATACGACCCACCTATACGACGCGTATGGTGCTATACGACACATATATAAATTTAGGGTGTTAATTTAAAATTTTGGGATGTCTAAATATTACAACTCCTTTGTAAATCATTAAGTCCGTATTTTCGAGTTAACTAATCATAATTATATATATATATACATATATATATATACACATATATATATATATATATATATATATATATATTAACTTAGATTTCATTGATTATACATAAAGAACTAGAGAGCATTAATAAAAAAAACATATGATATAGTAATTATTTACGAGTATACTATTGCAAGTTAGCAACTACTCTGCGTTTGAGTATAATTAAAAGGCGACTGGCCATCGACACTAAGATTAACAAATATTAAATCATCGTCCAGAATTTTCACACCTTGCATAGTTAATGGAGCTGTTGAACTAACCTGACAGTTACATAATCTTTCCAAAAAAAAATTAGTATTTTTGTAATTTTTATGCATGTGGGTTGTATACGAGCCGACTGCGGAAACTATATTTATATCCGTAATAAACGAATTGAATATAAAAATTATGTTCCTTTAGCTAATCAAAATAAGATGAACAGAGGTCGTGTTCGTTAATTTATATTATGAATGTTTGATAATATATTCGTTTCTATTTTTATTTATTTAAAAATTTTATACTTTTATTTTATATTTTATTTTGCTGGTTTTAATTTTAAAAATATAAAATCCTAGTTATACTATATGTCCCCACCAACATCCCCAATACATCCATTTTCGACTTCAACTTATGCTAAACTTGATGAGCTTTTTAATTTTTGAGTTATTTATATTTATAATAATTATATCAAGTATGTTTGGATAATTATGTAAATTTTATGTTAAAGCTTGACGAACTTTTGTTTGTGTTCATTTTTATTCATGAACATTTGTTTGTGTTCGTTTGTCTTTTTTATGTTAATTTATGTTAACTAATTGTTAGTGAATAGTTCATGTTCGTGTCCTCCGGTTTGTTTATAACTCTAACGTTATATATAAATCGAAACAAGTTAATTAGAGGATAATATTTTATTTAACCGTTAATTTTTAAGAGTTTTAGGGTTAACATTTTTCTTTTATGTTATTTTTATATAAATATCAATTGTGATTATAGTTGTTGAAATGTTAAACCAACTTCTTAGTTTTTAAAATGGTATAACTTTTCATACCTTAATATTTTTTAATAATTTACATCATAAAAAACAAGCTTTTTATTTTTTTAAATTTAATCATGGTATTGTATAGTTTATATTAACTTATAATAAACACTGGTGAAATTGCCACACAATGGTGAAACTATATATCATGCAAAATAAAATTCTGACGCATGAAGTAATCTTACATGATAATATGCATCTCTGCAAAAAATAGACATGTGTTCTTGCAAATAATTTCACCACTACTTTCTATGTAATATAGACGTGTTCTAAACTTTCTACATGTGAAAAATACAAAAACATGACGTGTGTATTTCACGACGAAGGTATGTATGTACCATATCCGTTAATAAACAAGTCGTTTTATACACATTGTTATAGTAGTTTGCACGCACTATCATAGTCGCTAAGCTGAGAAACCTCTTACACACCCAGTTGTAGTGACTTAATTGTTATAAACATATCACTGTGTATTTGTATAAGTATTTAGATGTAAAGATAGTAAGCCAATAAGTTAATTAGTACGTTCGTTTCGAAAAAAGAAAAGTTATATAGTACATGAATTCATGCAAGATCATAAATGTATTAAAAATCTTAGTTTTACATATGCAGTTACTAAAACCAGATCCTATGGTGGTGGCAACGAAGCTCTTGACACGTAGAAAATTAATCGATACCGGAAAGCAGTTCAACATGATTGCTGCTTCATGGATTCAGTTCATGATTCATGATTGGATTGATCACCTCGAAGAAACGAACCAGGTTTCGTTTATGTGTTGTTTGTCGTATTTATAATTTTTTATCAGCGAACTTATACACCTAGCAACTACATCTTGTTCATTTGGCACGACTTGAAAACATGACATGAACCTATATAAAATTCACAGGTTTGGGTTTACTATATATAAGCGGGTTTGGCTCGAACCCATAAACCCGTTTAGCTAGATGGGTCCTAGTGGGTTAACAGGTTGACCTGTCTAACCTATTATTTATTTATTTTATATATGTATTATGCCATAAATTAGTTTTTTTTGTGTCTTATTTAAAACTTTAGAACTTAAAATAGAAATTAACTTAAGATTTTCACGACAAAATATAACATTTTTTTATATTCCTTTCTATTTTCTTGTTCTAAAATAGTAACTTTAGAGTATTAATATATGAAAAGTTTTATATAACTTTAAAAATTCGGCTCAAACACGTCGTGTTCGTGTCAAGCCGTGAATTTCCGTGTCGTGTTCGGGTTGACACGTCTAACACAATTTTCAGGTTCCGATGGTGTTTGGGGTCAGGTTAATTCTTTAGGATCGTATCACCAACCCACAAATCCTTGTTTGGCACCCCTAGCTATTGATCAACCTTACAACACTATAATATTGTAGTACCATTACACTAAATTCACTTTGTAGTCATATTAATTATATCATATCCTTAATCCCCAAATATACAACACATGATGCATAAAGTGGTGACATATGACTTAATATTTTGCTTCAGATTGAACTAAAGGCGCCTGCAGAGGTAGCTAGTCAATGCCCTCTCAAATCCTTCAAGTTTTACAAAACTAAAGCTGTTGATACAGGATTTTATGACATCAATAAAGGTCATCTTAACATTAGAACTCCTTGGTGGTATGAAAACTTTATCTCCTTTTCAACTAGTTTCATGCATATATCATCCCCTCGATTCGTTGTAATTCAATTTATTTCTCATGCTCGTAATGAACTTGAGGTCACCCGATAAATTCTTTTGATTTTTAGGTGGTATATATAGGAAAATCATAAGGGTTATGATCTTGAGTGCTTTTGATGTTTAGGTAGTCAAACAAAATCGTAATTTATAATATGTAACTTTTTTAAAAATTTATAAACTAACAGTTTTGCTTAAGTTTCTTTCGACATTCCATATACATTTTTTCTTTAAAAATGAGTTCTTTCAAAATATAATATTTTTACGAGACAAAAAGTACCTTATTTTAAAGACACCAAGGTTCAATTAAATTTATATCGAAAGACACCAAGGTTCAATTAAATCTATATCGGATGTCAAAACAATTCAAACAAAACTAAGTTAAATATTAAAACTTATTAAAAAATCAAATTATATTCTAAAATGAGTTATTTATAAGAGAAAAAAATGGAATAAAAATTTTAAAATGTTGAGTTCGCTTCCTCAATAGGGGAATCTACCGAGTTCACTACCTAGGATTGTGCATGCGTAACGAACTTCCTAAAAGCTAAAATATTGCTTTCGAAAACCACCTATAACACTAATTATTATCTTGCCAAACCACTTATAAATATATAACTCATCATGTGAGCCTATTAGGTCTCTAGATTTAAACCTTTTGGATGATATTACACTTAGAAACAATTTTTTTTAGGGATGGAAGTGCGATATACGGAAGCAACTCGACTAAGTTGCAGAAACTGAGAACATTCAAAGACGGGAAACTGAAGATCGGAGAAGACGGCCTCCTCAACCATGACAAAGACGGAGTGCCATTATCCGGTGATGTTCGTAATGGCTGGATTGGTCTATCAACCTTACAAGCTCTCTTTATCCTCGAGCACAATAAAGTTTGTGATGCATTGAAGGTTATAAACATACACATCTATTCACACAATTTAATTCAGATTCATTAGTTACTATTGGAAAAATAATAATAATAATAATTTCTTAAGCATCTTTTCATCAGAAATATTTGTGTAAGAAAACCAAATTTCTGATACGTTTGTGACAAAAAACTTTTACCAGATAATAGCTCGTAAGATGTAATTATAACAGAAAAACGTGGGGAAACTTCATTTGCATTTCTTACACACCCTCCTAATTATTATTAGTAGGGTTAACTTTATTTTTAGTATTATTACATTTAATAACATAATTTTTTATAAACTTTTTTGCACCATACTTCCACCAAACCCTAAGGTTTTTTTGTTTTTTGGCTTTTTTTTTTTTGTAACGCTTCCTTGATGCAAGTTTCTCGCAAAAGGAGATTTTTTTTATTTTGTGGAAAACTAGTCACAAATATGCATAGTTTTGTGATAGAAAAATTTGCGTAGGAAATTTTCAAAGCAAACTTGACTGTTTTTTCTGTATTGGGTGATTCTCATTTGCAAACTAATCATTATATCAGAAAGAATATCATGATTTGAGTGATGAAGATCTATATCGTCATGCAAGACTAGTAACTTCTGCCGTCATAGCGAAGATCCATACTATTGATTGGACTGTTGAGCTGCTTAAAACAGACATGCTTCATGTAGCAATGAGAGCTAACTGGTAAATTAGTTGGAACTAATCATATAGTTAACTAACATGATATCTAATTGTGTGTTTATTTTTTTAAAATTGTGTGATCTAGGTATGGATTATTGGGTAAAAGATTCAAGGACACATTCGGACATGTTGGAGGACCCGTATTGGGAGGTCTTGTAGGGTTAAGGAAACCCAATAATCATGGAGTACCCTACTCGCTAACCGAAGAGTTTGTGAGTGTATATAGAATGCACTCTCTGTTACCTGATCAACTCTTTATTAGGGATGTCAATTCAGAACCAGGTGCTAACAAGTCACCAAACTTGAAGGAAAAGTAAGACCTTTTTCCTTTCGTCAATGGTTCCTCAAGGATTTTTCTACATGTGGAAGTCATTTGTTTTGTGGTGATTGGCATCGTCTTTGTGTTTTATCAAACATTATTTAATTTTGTAGGGTTGACATGAAAGATTTAATCGGAAGGAAAGGGGAGAAAAAATTGCCGAAAATTGGCTTAAGAACAATGATGGTATCAATGGGACATCAAGCATGCGGGGCACTTGAACTATGGAATTATCCAATGTGGCTTCGGGACGTCGTGCCTCAAAATGTTGATGGCACTGATCGTTCCGATCCTGTCGACTTGCCCTCACTTGAGAGTAAGTATATACAGTCTTTCTTTCGTTAAACTTGTTCATACAAAGAAATTCTAATGACCATATGTTAGTCTTTATTAGTGTTTCACTACAAGAATTAAATCTATGTTTTCCTAATCCATTTGTGACTACGAACATTGTAATTGGTTTATGACTGGTTTATTTGCAACAGAAAATATTTCATTTATGTTCATAGTTTTGCACACGAAACCAAAATATATATTTCATTTTTAATTTATGTTTTATTTACTTTTTTCACCATTTCACTACCAAAAAATATATATGTTTATTTTAAACTTATTTTGTTCACATATTTACTACCTATTTGCGACTGGCATTTATAATTTAATTTGGTTCATTTTTCTTAATACTTGTATGACTATCTAAATGAACTCAAATTTTGCGACTATTTGGTCTCAAAAAATTTTAGATTGTGTTTTTCGGTAGCAAATTTTGGTTACACAGAAATCAAGTGGCATTGGTGAGTTCCCTTGACAAATATGGTGTGCTTTCGAATCATTGCAAATACAATTTAATTAGGTTGTGTTCTGGTGTGAAAAACAACACTACTAGGACAATTTTTAACCGATAATTATGTTAAGCAATTCTAAGAACAGTAAACCAAGAAATACAATGTGCAAATTTCATGATTGGTATCATTAATGTTGTTTTGAAAACGTGACAATGCAGTTTACAGGGACAGAGAAAGGAATGTAGCAAGGTACAACGAGTTTCGTAGATCACTTTTCTTGATCCCAATCTCAAAATGGGAAGATCTAACAGACAATAACAAAGCAATAGACATGTTGCGTGAAGTATATGATGACGACGTGGAGCAGCTCGATCTTTTGGTCGGAATGGCGGCCGAGAAGAAGATCAAAGGATTCGCCATAAGCGAGACAGCGTTTGTGATTTTCATCATCATGGCATCAAGGTACAACTCCAAACAATAGCAATAGTCTAACTAAAAATAAAAATAACCAAAATAACATAGTGGTCAAACTAGGGGAGAGGTCAAAGGGTCCGCTGATCCTAATCATCATAATTTTTCCTTGTTTAATAAATCTGAGTCTTTTTTTAAAGTAACTTAGACCTTAAAGTTGAAGTTGGTAACACTGAAGTAACTAATTAATGTATTGATTTCCAGGAGACTCGAAGCAGATAGATTTTTCACTAGCGACTTCAACGAAGAAGTTTACACAAAAAGGGGGTTGGAATGGGTGAGCACAACAGAGAGTTTAAAGGATGTGTTGGATCGTCATTACGATAAGTTGACCGATAAGTGGATGAACTCGGCAAGTGCTTTTACGGTGTGGGATGCTCCACCGGAGCCTTATAATCCTATACCAATTTATTTTCGTGTGCCTTGATGATTCATTGTGTTTCGTATATATCTTATGGACTTCCTTTCTTGTGTGTGTTCTTATAGAATAACATAATAATAATGGTATTGCGTGTATCTCATGAAACATAATATATTTGATATGTATATATGCATTGGATTGGATGACATTATATGTAATAATGTAATGTGTTTGGTTTGAGAAAGAATAATGGCAAAATGACATTTATGTAGATGAATGTGAATTTATAATTGTAACTTTCATTTCTTCTCTTTCCTTTTAGCATCACCACCACCGACACCACCATGAAGCACCACGACAACCACCAAACACCATCCGCTACGGTCAACCATCTCCAGTTACCGTTCGAACCATTGTTAACTATGAAGGGGTATAAAGTTTTTGTTTGTGATAACTTGAATTCTATCTAGTATGTACGTGTGACTGTCAATTCGTACATAAGCAGATCAAATTCATATATCACATATTTTTCTATAGTTTGTATATTCTTTTCAACTTGTGTTAAAAACATCACCTAATTTCGGTAATCTCTCAATAAGTGCCCCATTGATAAACTCTTAGAAACCTTAATTTCTGAAGTATTTCTTCACTAACCACCTTCATGGATTAATGTCTAAGTAATCGTCTTTTCTAACACTGTCCAACTTTCACTTCACAACAATTAAATTAATAATTCGCATAAATCTACTTTCAATTCAGATTTTTAAGTTTCATATACACGTTTTTATAAACTAGTAGCATTGGTGATTGCTCTTTATAAAAACAGTTTTGAGTTTAAATCCATACAACTGCAATGTCATTTGAATTTTTAAAAGACATGGTTTTTGTGGTAAAGTTTGTTTTGTCACGCATTTAGTGTGCACTTTGCTATTAAAAACAAACTGAAGTCTAACATGTACCTTAAATAGGCAATGTTCCAAAATATGCAATTGATCCTACTCTTTTACTTCAAAGAAACCCATGACTCAAGATCAAACCCACAATGATTCCATTTTCGTCTTGTGTGAAATCTCTTGTTTTCTCACTCATCAAACACTTGATACATGCTGATTTCCATGAAATCTTTCAAAGGATGGAACCCATGGATAGACTTCTCTTCTTGGTACGTATTTGCATAGTGTATTCAGGGTCGGACCAGACCAGGTAATATTTGGATTGTTTTGAATTGGCCAAGCGATTTGGGTGGTTAAATATGGGGATCCGCAATGGTCGGACTGGGTTAGGTAAAATAAACTTTTTGTAAGTTGTAAGATTCGAAAGAGAAACCTCTTTACGGTCTAGAAATCATTATAAGCAAAAAAGAATATAACAAAGTTGACATATGAGCTAAGACCTCTATATGTCTGAGTACTTTAAACGTTTTCCTCGAAAAGGTCTCTATTATTTTGTATTTTTTTAATATCTTGAAGGAAACAATAAATCTATCTATTATAATAAAAGAAGCTTTTGGGTTGACATTTGTCATGATTCTAAACCTTCTAATTTTAATTTTTCCGCTTCTCTCTACAAGTAAATTATTACATTAATACTAATCATAATATTTATTTTTTATATTAAAAATAGTTTTTAAATAAGTTAAAAAAAGGTCTTTTAATAAATTAAAAATTATTCTAAAACATCAACTATGAAGTATTATAAGTTTGATTTTTCAAAAAAACAAAATTTATATAAATAAAATAATTAAAATTTGAAGTTAAAATAAAATATTTTTTAAAAATGACATCTTTTAAAACAGTTTGATTTGGAACAAAAAATATATTTTATTAAAGAAACCAAAAGTTAAATAAAATGTATTTATAGTTTTTACTCAGATGTAACTTCAATCATATTTTAAAAAGGGCGTATCTGGTGCTGCAAAGAGCTCCCGTGTTTTCGCAGGGTCCAGGGAGGGTCCGTCCCATTTAAGGGAAGATGCACGCGGTCTTTCCCCCACATTTTGTGGGGAGGCCGTTTCCACGGATCGAACATGAGACCTTCGGTCCCTTAGGAACAGCTTTTACCGCTGCGTCAAGGCCCGCCCTCGTAACTTCAATCATATTTTATCTTAAAATATCATTTTATAATTAATTATAAATTATTATTACTTAACTATTTAATGTTTTATTTATCAACCGGCCGTGTAATGCACGGGATACCAACCTATTCAATATATTTTCTGGGTATAAGTTTTTTCGAACGGCTTCTAAATATAAGTAGAAGTAACAACACGGTTGCATTAAACTTTTAATTTCAATATAGTATTAAAATTTTATGTAATATTTAAATATTTTTATATTTTTTAGTTTGATTTAAATGGTTGGACCAATGAACCCGAATAGTGGCCGGTTCATTAAGTAGTCCAATTATAAGAACATTGTATTTGCATGCATGTTGCTTAAATAGTTCAAATAATGATACATTATTTATTTTGACATTTACTTTATGCAGATTATTCATGGTGTTGATAGGTCCAGAATAAAATGGCATCGTTTCCCGGTGTTCTTAGGTTTAGCATACCTTCTTGCACGCCGACATCTACATAACCAATATAGTTTGCTTAACGTAGGGAAAAACCCAAAGGGCGATGGGTTTAATCCTGTTGATTTTCCTTATAGAACAGCTGACGGAAGGTTCAATGATCTTTCCAACGAAACTGCCGGCAGTGTAGAAAGTTTTTTTGGCCGGAACATGCCACCATTTGATCAGAGAAAAGGGGTATGTAATTACAAAATCTTGCAAAATGGTATTATTATAAAAACCTAAAACACATAGAAAAAATCCTATTTTATATCAAGTTTACACACTTTCTTATAACGCAAAAGCTGAAATCAAAATAGCATTGCCCACGACCTTGCGGTCTAGTAACACTATTAATTATCTCTCATGAAAATTATGTGGCTTCAAATTACTACAGTTGTAAATTTAGGTGTTTATAAGTAAAAATAATAATTTAAGAGTAACATAAATCTAGGAGTGGGTTTGGTTAAAACATTAGCAAGTTGATCATTTATTATGCCATGAAGCATCGGATTCATAGAGTAACATAGTGCACAAACCATAATGTAGGAGCTTAATGTTAAGGACTAAAGAGCTCATAAGGCAAGGACTAAAACTACATGAGTTATGATTTAGTATAAGCATAACTACATGTATATTCATGATCATATATTTAGCCTAGTTAGTTCAAACACTTGTAAAGTTCCAAAAAATTGCAATGAACAGTCTTTCTAGACACAAAAGCACGCTTAGTTAATATCAAAAACATAAACAAAACTAAACACAAAACCCTATTTTATACTAACCATTTACTTGTGTGAGACTCCTATAAGACTCACAAATTTAAAAACCAAATAAAACTACTAATAATTATTGAAATATCCCAATCACTTTCCTTGATAGTCCTAATTTTCATCATAAACATTAATTCTTTCTTCATGTGCCTTCATTCTCCAAACATTCTCCCTACGAAATTTGCAGATACTTTCTTAGGACCGAATTGAGTAGCTTTGTCACAACACCTCATGAAATTTTCCGACGCTTTTGAATTTCGTAGCAATCCGGCTAAATTTTCTAGAAAATTCATTAATTGTCTCACTTTCTTTCATCTTCGACATCTCTAGTACGGCTCTAAGGGTTTGTATCTTGCTTTTTTCAACTCTCTTGGCTACCAAATATGGTACATGAAGCACTTCCTACACATAATTTACATGTTAATTCTTAGCCAATCATAGTAATACATCTTCGGTTAGAGTTTAAGACATGAAAGCTCTAGTATTCAGATTCTTCCTAAACACGATTGCTCCCAGTAACTAGATTAATCACCTCCCAATAAACGCTATGCATGTATGATAAACTCTACCATGAACTTGGGACATTGCAAAGGTATCACATTGACCATGACATGATTGCACTTGCACCACATTGATTCTATTTTACATCTTTCTCTTTGACTTTGCTGATCAAAAACACACTTTAATTCTAACTCTTTTGTTTTAGCCTCATTCATTATTCTGTAATTATTCACCCCATAGAGCATTCACTTCTTTTCTATAAATCTGTAAGTGTGTTTTATATATTATATAGAATGGTTATTAGTGGTTGTGAGTGGATGATAGAAAAAATGTTACTGTTCATCTCTATATTTGGTAAAACACTATTCATTTTTATTAATTTTTTAATATTTGTTGAAAGTGGTTGTTAGCGGATGAGAGAAAAAATATAATGATAAAAGTATAAATAATATTATTTTATTGAAAGGGGGAGAGAAAAAGCAATGATTTTTAGTGTAATTATAGAAATGGAGATAGAGAGTGGGTTATTAATGCTCTAGAGCACTCACATCTCATTTCTTATTTTTTATCCTTATAATTATACTAAAAATCAATACTTCTTCTCTTTCCTTTCAATTAAATAATATATTTTATAAATTTGTTCTTACATTTTCTCTCTGCTCCACTCACAACCACTTTCAAAAATATTAAAAAATTTATAAGGTTGAACAATGAAACTTTAAATTTACAGATAAAGAGTAATATTTTCTCTCTCATTCACTCACAACCGCTCAAAACCGTTCAATATAATTTAAGAACTCTTACTCGCATATTTTTAACGAATGGGCTATAGATGCTCTTAGATTAACTGCTAAAAAACATGGTACAACCTCACTACCAAAAGAGAACAAGTTGCTAACTTTTTTTATCTCTTTACTTTGAAAACATTCAAGATTTGACATATTCTGATCACACAACTTCGACCCACTTCACTTTCTCTTGTACCACACATGTTGGTGGACTTCACACAGTTTCCAAATAGGTCTTCGATTATTGACTCTTCACCACACAGGTTTTCTCTTCTTAATCAAACGGATTTCTTTTGCATGGCTACAAGCCTGCAACACACAATTTTGTAGGTCTTCTTCCTTTGATCACACAAATCAGCACACCGTAGTTCCTTTGACTCGCACATGCTGATCTTCAACAACACATAGTTTTTCACCCTTGACTCAAGCACATTTTGATTTGATTAGTTCTTCCATCCTTCAATCTGTTGGGTTTAGTGGTATCTTCGTTATGTTTATTTATCAAAAGCAGTTTTGATAATTATTAATCAGATTAATAACAGTTAACGCAGCGGAGTAATAATAAAATATCAGAATGAACCCGACAGTATCTGGGTTACAAACAATACAAATACAGAATATGAATAACCTACTGATGAGATATAATATACCTTTGTGGTTAATAATTAACCGTTTGAAACACCAAGGGACAACGAATGAACGCTAGAATCAACGAACACTAAATTGGAACATAGTGGTTGCGGCTCTAAGAGGCGTGATCCATGGTTGCAATCAAATATATCGGTTGTTTTATAGGAAGGAAAAATCAACCTTTCTTCTATCTCCTTTTTTTTGTGTCCCGTGAAGAAGAAATCAAAATATATTTATAGAGAAGCAAAGAGAAGATGCTCATCTACCTACTCCAACTTGAAAATGGCGAATGGAAATATTTGACAAGGGGACAGCTGCAGGAAGAAAAGAGAAGAAACATGGACAAGTGGTGGGTTTTTCAAGTTAAAAAAAAAAGAATCTCCCTTTTCCTTTACAGATCACAATCTCTTTTCCCCCTTTTTTTTCTGTGAATTATTTTTCTAAATAATAAATATTTATACTAAATAATTTATAACAATTATAAAATTATAAAACCCGATATAGTTCGTAAGTACCAGTTTGTCAAATTAAGTGGACTTAATATTTGTTGACCAAGGTGTAACTCTTACGGGTCATAGCTCGGTTGGCAACGTAACGTAACCGAACCCGTACATAATCCAACAAGCTCCCACTTGGACGGCATTCGGTTAAATTCTACGTAGACAGTCAGCGGCGCTCTAGCTGCACATGGCTGCCCCCAACAAGGTATGCACTTTAAAGTCATTAACCAAACATCTTCTTCTAGTATTATTTTACTATAACAAGATAATAAACTTATGGTAAACATAGTCATTTATCTTTCCTGTAAAAGACATCAATTGAGTCATTGAGATTAATTCTCATATAAGACTCAATCATTATAGTTCTCGATCTAGATTCAAAATGGTCCAATCAAACACACAGTCAGTTTGGGTGAGGCCTCACACTTCACCAGTTTGAATCAACGAGGGCGCCAAGATGTCTAACTGTTACATATAATGTAAGAGTACAGAATCTCTTATTGACTACATACAACTCCCACTGAACTTCAGAATTATTCCCAACCAAAGCCTTTATGACTGGCAGTTACGCGACAGCGGTTGACAGTGATCAAAGAATAACCCTCGGTAAACGAAAGTTCTAGTATGCATCTCAGGTCATAGGATACTAAATGAGTATACCAGTATCAAAGCATCTTATAATAAGATGGTTTGTGGCGAGTTACATCCAACGTCATTCATAATGAGGTCTGTGAATTTAGAAGTCAACTCCTTGAGTCTAAATTCAGAATAGTCTTAATTCAGAATTGTTCCCACAAGTCTAATCGACTATGGATAATTTAGAATACAAAATCCATGGATTAAACGTATTAAAATCGAACACAGTTACAGGATTCATAATTGTATCTATATCAGTAGATCAAAATGAATTCAAAAGTATAATTGTTTAAAAGTTCGTACATCCAAATACTAAATCAAAACATATCACTAGCTAATCTAAGCCCGATCGCATTTCTATGCAGATCATGCTTGTTTTGAGTCATGGGCTTAGTAAACGGGTCTGCTAGGTTTTGATCTGTGTTGATTTTTCTTATCACGATGTCTCCCTGTTTCACTATGTCCGTATATAATGAAACTTCCTCTGAATGTGCTTGGCCCTGTGATGAGATCTGGGCTCTTTGGCTTGAGCAATAGCACCTGTGTTATCACAAAATATCTCGATTAGTTGCTGAATACTTGGAACCACATTGAGATCGGCTATGAACTTCTTCATCCAAGCAGCTTCCTTTGCAGCATCAGATGCTGCAATGTATTCAGATTCAGTAGTAGAATCTGCCACCACACTTTGCTTGGAACTTTTCCAAGAGATGGCTCCACCATTGAGTGTGAATACAAAACCAGATTATGAGCGAGAGTCATCTCGGTCAGTTTGAAAACTAGCATCAGTGTAACATCTTACAGTGAGCTGTTCTTCAACTCCTCCATATATTAAAAACATGTCTTTAGTCCTTCTCAAGTACTTCAGAATGTTCTTAACTGCAGTCCAATTGGCAAAACCAGGGTTTTGCTGATAACGGCTAGTAATGCTCAAAGCATACGAGACGTCAGGTCTAGTGCACAGCATAGCATACATGATGGAACCAATCGCTGAAGCATATGGAACATTTTCCATTCGCTTAATATCAATGTTTGTTGAAGGAGATTGCGATTTGTTCAACACGGTACCTTTAGTCATTGGAACACCTCCTTTCTTGGAGTTTTCCATCTTAAAGCGTGTCATCATTTTGTCTATGTATGTGCTTTGACTAAGCCCTAGAAGCCGCTTAGATCTATCCCTATAGATCTTTATTCCTAGAATGTAAGCAGCTTCTCCAAGATCTTTCATTACGAAACAAGCTCCCAACCATTTTTTAACTTCGTTAAGCATTGAGATATTGTTTCCAATGATCAGTATATCATCCACATACAATATGAGGAACGATATAGTGCTCCCACTAGCCTTTCTGTAAACACAAGGCTCATCTTCACTTTTGACAAAACCGAATTCGACGATTCTCTGATCAAAATGAAGATTCCAGCTACGGGATGCCTGTTTAAGTCCATAAATGGACTTATTCAGTTTGCACACCTTATTTGGATATTGTGGATCGACAAAACCATCGGGCTGAACCATATAGACATCTTCAGAGAGATGTTCATTTAGAAAAGCGGTTTGACATCCATTTGCCATATCTCGTAATCATAGTACGAGGCTATGGCAAGCAATATCCTAATCGATTTGATCATAGCAATGGGTGAGAAAGTTTCATCATAGTCAACACCTTGAGTTTGAGTGAAACCTTTCGCAACTAGCCGTGCTTTATAGGTGTGTACATTTCCATGCATGTCGGTTTTTCTCTTGAAAAGCCACTTGCTCCCTACAGCCCGTGAACCGGGAGGTAGCTCAACCAAGTCCTAGACTTGATTGTCTCGCATGGATTGCATCTCGGCGTTCATGGCATCTAGCCATTTCGCAGATTCCGGATCTGAGATAGCAGATTTGTAGTTAGTAGGTTCATCACCAGAATTAGCTACTACCAGAACCTTAGGACCCTCTAGATTCCAAAGATATCTGTCAGGTTCTTTGCGAGTTCTGCTACTTCTGCGAACGCTTGTGTTTATATCTGAATCAGTAACAATTTCTTGTTATTCAGACGCACCGACTACATCAGCGTTTGTTTGTGGTTCTCGAATTTCTTCAAGATCCACAATATTACTTCCAGTTCCTCGATCAAGAAACTCTTTCTCGAGAAAATGTGCCTTCCTTTTGATGGAAATCATATTTGCATCAGGATGGTAAAAGTAATACCCGCTTCTATTGTAGTATCCACGAAAATAGTTTTTTCGCCTCGAGGATCTAGCTTGTCATTAGACTCGCTAGTGACATAAGCATCACATCCCCATACTCTAAGGTAAGACAAATTGGGTTTAGACCCATGCCATATCTCATATGGAGTTTTATCTACCTTCTTAGTCGGTGCCAGATTGATAAGGCGGGCGGCGGTCATAAGAGCATAACTCCAAAAGGAGTGAGGTAAGTTAGTTCTACACATCATCGATCGAACCATATTAAGTAGGGTTCGATTTCTCCTCTCACTCACGCCATTAAGTTGGGGTGTGCCGGGTGGAGTGAACTGTGAAACAATTCCACATTCCTTTAGATGATCAATGAACTCTTGGCTTAGGTATTCTCCACCTCGATCTGATCGAAGTACTTTGATAGTCTTATCAAGTTGGTTTTCTACTTCGTTCTGAAACTCTTTGAACTTTTCAAAGGTTTCATGTCTATGCTTCATAAGGTAGACATAGGCGTATCGACTATAATCGTCAATAAACGTAACAAAGTATCTTTCGTGATTTCTAGACATGGTTCTGAAAGGACCACATACATCAGAATGTATAAGTGCTAACAGATCCTTGGCCCGTTCACCAACATGGGTGAAAGGATCCTTTGTGAGTTTGCCAGCTAAGCAAGATTCGCATTCATCAAAGATCATGTCTTGTGGATCAAGAATCCCTTCGGACTGAAGCCTTTTCACACGGGCCTTGCTTATGTGGCCAAGCCTATAATGCCATAGAAACGTATCGTTAATTCCAGATTTGATACGTTTAGAAAGATTATATACATTATTGTTTGTTTGAATATCAATCTCATAAATACCACTTCGAGGTTTAGCCTCAAATAAAGATATCATTCAAGTAGGCAGATATAACAGCATCATTAAAAACATACTTGAATCCTTGTTCAAACAATAAAGAAACTGAAATAATGTTCTAGTTAAACCAGGAGCAAACAAACAATTATTTAAAGTAATTACAAGACCAGATGGATAAGAAGATGATATGTTCCAGTTGCTAGAACCGGTACTCTTTTCCCATCACCAACGATGAGCTCCATGTCGCCTTGTTTCAATTTCTTCCACTTTTCAGCTCCTGCAAGACATTAATGATGTGGTAACCACATCCAGTATCAAATACCCATGTGTTGCTGGAAACAGTGAAAAGTTCAATAACATAAATCAGAATACCTGAAGAAGAGCCTTCACCATTGGCCTTCTTCACCTTCAGCTTGGCTAGATAGTCAGGACAGTTACGTCTCCAGTGTCCCATCTTATTGCATTCAAAACAGTGTCGCTCCTCAGGAGGGGGTGCTGCTTTGTTTTTAGCCAGTTGTTTGTTGTTGGTGGAGGCTGGCAAAAACAACTTTACCTTACCCTTATTGTTATAAGTTTTTTTCTTGGGGTTTGGTTTCCTAACACCAGTA